>JBAMNC010000701.1:370000-1850000 GCA_037902135.1 Cetoscarus ocellatus | reverse complement strand
TGGGTCTGAAAAAGTGAGTTCGCATTCAGCACTTCCTGATTTAAATCTAGAAAAAAATTCCTGCATCTTCATCTGGATTTGAATCGCCACCAAAATCAAATCAATTCTCCCCTGTGCCAGAACTTTGAGTTATTACCAAAAATGTAGAAAACTGTCCTATATCGCTATGTTAACAACTCCTTAAATAAATCCCTGTCTCAGGATCCAATTAGGGATTATTGAAGCTACAATTTTTGAGCCCAGAGCACAAGATCATTGAAGCCTTACATTTATGCCCATGAACTACATAAAGTGAAGCTGAAATTAATTGTTCAATAAAATGTTTAAAACTGGATAACGTACTTCTCACAAATAAGTCTGTTGAAATGTAATGCTTTCTAATTTTATAATTTTACATGGATGTCTGCCTATGACTAGACAAAATGTTTCTATTTATGTTTCAATACGATACAATTGCAACTGCTTTAATATTTGAAAAACTTTGAGGGAGACATGGTTTAAAAGTGGAAATGTATGAAAAGACTGAAAAATGTAACGTTTTTAATATCGATTGTTCTTATTTGTTGTGTTTTTATTTGTATTACTGCAGGGCGGTCCTGAAAAAAAAAAAATCAATACATTTTGTTTAAATTACCCCCGAATTCTAGTTAATTCCCATTAAGTCCTATAATTCCCATGAAAAGTTACCATTCTGAAAATTTTCTAAATTCCTTGTTCTTACTTGTGCTATGACCAAAACTCCCTAAAATGTCATCAAAACTTTTATTTTTTCCACATCAAGATTGGGATCACCACCAAAATCTAATCTTTTCTCTCTTGTGCCATGACCAGCATTAATGGAAAATTTTACGAAATTCTGTTGAGAATTTACTGAATTAACAATGAAAATTAGGAGAAACTGCTCTATCTTGGAGTGTTAACAAATCCCTACATATGGATTTGGATCAACGCAAAAAACAAATACCTTCTTCCTTGTGCCATGACCAACATTCAACAAAAATTCAATTAAAATCTGTTCTGAACTTTTAGAATCACCTAGTTTACAAACTAATGAACAAATTAGGTCTAAACACTGAGCCTTGGGGTATTCCTTTGGTTCAGGTCCCTGCAAGATAATAGCTACTTGTGTCCTTGTAGCCAAAAACCTGAATTCTTTCAGGAGTGGTTTTATCCAATTAGAAGTAAAAATAGACAATTGACACAAGGCCCCTGAGTGCAAGCTCTAGCTGAATGAAAATTAAAACCCTCAAGTAGTCAGGACATTTGGCACTACCAGAGTCAACTCTGGGGCTTGTTTGGTCCAAACTATGACATAGTTGGCTAATGCCCAAAGCTCTCTGAAAGGGTTTGAAGAGAGTCAGCTGGTGTCTCATTAGGGCAGAAGTAGAGCTGCTCATGAGACTAGAACAGACTGTTCTAAAGTAAAACATGCTTAATTGGGCTGGGCTCTATAACTGTTCCAAGGAATCATTAGCCTAAGTCTCGTACTTTATTAATCTGATTTTATCGCTTTAAATACTAAACAGTCTGATGAATAATTAATGATATCTTGCCAAACAGGGAGAAGTGTGGTTTATTTTTTCAGTTATACACAACTACACTAGTAACTGCCAACTGAACAGTAAGAGTATTTGTGGCCGCCTGTGACATCATTCATCTTAAACTGCAAATGTTAGAGCAATATTTACACATGAACAAAAGATCTCTGTTGGCACCAAAACTCATTTTTTGTTTTCTGTCTCACTTTCATCCCCCTTATTCTTTCCATTGACTCTCTTTCTTTGCTGTTCCTCACAGTTTCTAATCAGCTACTGAAGGATGGCTAAATTTTGGAATGATTCTACAAAACCACAGCTGGGAACCCTCAAACCTAATATTATTTGACAGAATAAACATCTTTTCATTGAATAAACTTTTAAACTATGTATTTATATAAATCAAACCTGCTGAGTCTATAGACTATTTTGGAGTAGAGGTCACAGTTACATCACAGCAGATGCGCATGCATTCTGGTGGCAATAATGCGGTTGAAATAAAAGGGGTATGGGGGTATACGAATATGCATTCGAGAATTCTGATAAAAGTAAAAAGGTGCATTAATGTGCCACAAGATATATTTGTAGGAGTATAAAAAAACATTTCTTCAAACCAACTTCATGGACAACAGTCGTTAAAGTAAAACAGACATTTGTAACCGTATCAATAGTAGAAAAAGCAGCATGTGCTTGTAGTGATTTACATTGTTATAACATTCATGAATGGTTAGTTGAACATAAAATTGGTGCTTATGTAACCGTAAAGATAGATTCACTGTCAGTATGTAGATGTTTGACATGTTTACAACAGCCCATGCCTAATGAAGCTGTTTAATGTTCCTACAGATGGCTTAGCATTGGAGATTGTGCCAACCGAATCGGTGAAGCAGCAAATGTTAAAGATGGACAGTTTCATGAGCATGGGATGACCCTACACCGTGTTTAAGGCTTGTTTTCTCCCACAATTCTTTTAATCACGCAAAATGTTTGGCATAATGTACAGCAATGTATAGCATTAGCATCTGTCCAAAGTACGCCACGCCATGTACCTCACACAGCCCCACTTAAAAAAAAAACAAAAAGCAAAAAAAAAAACTATCCCCTTGACCACTTGCCTTTTGTAAGAACAATATTCATATGTAAAATAGGTCAAAGTGCTCTATAAAGTTTAAAAGCTCAACATTTTAGTATTATACACACTGAAAGACAACAAAAATTCCTCAAATATAAAATTTACAAATAGGAAATAAATATTAATATCTATTCAAATAACATGACGTTGCACTTGCCTATTTCAACACTGTTAAATGGCTTAAAAGCCACGATTAACACCTATTTACTGTTATAATAAGATGTTTAATTCATCATGTCTTAGTGAGTGCAGTACTGTCTATTAAAGGATGATATCTGAAATAACACTTCGGCCTTTGAGTGGCATTAATCGTCCACTCTTTAATAACACACTGGCAATTAATGCTAATTTATTAATATATAGTTCTAATTCAATTGACAGGAAAAACTCAATTATTGAAAATTATTTCATCTATGTGATGTTTTTGGCAGATGTGACAGCTTGTCAGCGCAAGCATCACAGTTTAAAAATCCGTGCTCCCAGCATTGAAGGCTGGGACAGGGTTGTATCCCCCCCATAAGTCTGCCCGCTCCAACTTCGACATGGTGCTGACTGTATCTATCGGTCTTGTCTTTTCTTTTTATGAAAATGAAGCACACATTTTGTCAGAGATTAAATTATGACCTCTTTTTCTCTTGCTACTGTCCTTTTTGCAAGGAGAAGTCAACAAACATTTTTGTCTTGTTTATCACTGACAAAATTAACACAGCTTGGCATGCTCTCATTCAGTCTTTCACACTGCTGCGGATGACGTTATGCCACTCTTTGAGCCAAAGTTCAAGCAGTTCTGCTTTGTTTGGCTGGCTTGTCAAGTGATCAGCAAATCAGTGCCTCATGAAGCAGGATCATATTGAGACGAACAGACACCCAAATAGAGTGGTTTCTGTGAATGTGGACATGATGAAAGAAATCACTCCAGTGGTCTCCTGACATTTTCAGTATTGTACCATGAGATAGATTTCTCTCTGTAATTTTACTCACTCGACTGTGTCCTCCCAGCTGCACCATTGTCGCTGGTCTAACTCCTGCATATCCAGCTTGAACTTTGCCAGGCAGAATTCCTCAATGGCAAATTCATAGTTGGGCCCACAGCTCAGTACTGGGACACACTGAGACACAGCTGAAAGACAAGAGAGAAGGAGTGATGTGGATTAGTTTAGCAGGTTTTGGCCCAGTCAGAGGCTCTGGTGGGGTAAAAGCACACAGAAGCACTTAGATTTAGAAGTAGCTCTGACCTTAAATGTTACTGTCTCGTTATGTACAAGAGTTTTTTTCCCATCTGTGGAACACAACACTGAAACACCATCTGCTGCCAGTGTAAGGGATATAATTGTCTCACAGGATCCCCTAAAACAAACTCCCTGTGGCTCAAAACAAATAGAGAACATCTAAAACCAACCCCAACTCAATGGGAAATTATATTAGCCAGAACTCTGATCTATATCCCAGACTTTAATTTCTGCAGGTCTTAAAAATGGTTCAGGCTTTAATATGAAATACACTAAATTTTACCAATTAAACCAGTAACAACCTTAAACATGGACTAAAATCTGCGCTATGTCCCAAATTTGTTCCACTGAAACAAGATGTACACCTTCTTCTCACATTTTTTCATCAGTGCTTTAGCTGATAATCACAGAAACATGCAGAAGAACACGTGCGCTCTCATGCAACAGGATTGGATTTATAATAATTGCCACACATAACTTTCCTGCCACTGATAATTTATGTTATATCCACATATATGTCTGGAGATTCTGAATAACTTGGATAAACTTGTTGGTGTCATGTGAAGAAGCGCATCTTTTTTCATCGCGTCTGATGTTGCTGGAATGCTACAGAGAATTATACCATCTTTATTCAAATTATTTCATACAGTTATCTTTCTTTTGTTGATTCTGATTGTTTAGGGGTGTAATAAAAAGGGATAAATCAAATCAAGGTGGCTGAAGTTTCATCTGGTTAAGTATAAAAACAAAATCTGCCTTGTTTTTACGATTACTTCAACCAAAAGACACATGTGATTATAGAGAAATATGGAAAATGCAGAAGTGTTCACAGTGAAACAGGCAGTGCTGTTGAAAAATTAAGAGCAGCTTGAATGAGCTGAACTACAGTCTGGTTGTCTTTAAGAGTTTCTGAGTTGTTGAGTCCTGTAATGATCTGCTGTAGAGACGGTGAGTAATGTTAACCTGTTCCTATTTTCATGGATGTTGTACCTGTGCACAGGAAATGACTCTGTGGGATCCAGAACATTATTATTAAGCGGTACTTTGTTGACAGTCTGCTAGCTGTAATACAATTATTATTACTAATACTGCTGCTTAAACTACTGCCAAAGTGTGATGAGTTAACCGTTTGTGTCGGTTGCTAGGTTGATTGTGTCCTCACTACGAGATGAGAGCACCCTTTCCAGGCAAACTACGTGTGGTAGTTTGGGTTCAATTGCTGTGTTAATATATATATTTATACAGATATACAGTATATACAAACACCCACTGAACACATGGCCCGCTTGTGTCGGAACAACTCTCCCAAATAATCTAGTTGTGAAAATAACCTTAGATGACTTTGCCCCGTTCAACACACCAAATGTGAAAGAAAAACTTTATCATACCCATGTTACAAAACTTGATCTCTATTTAATAGCTGTCACAAAAAAAAAAAAAAAAAAAAAAATCAACTTTAAAAGTTTAGTGGACAGCTCTGTGATATTTTTAGCGTTCTTTTTTGTTTGTCTATCTTTCTCTCTCGGCTTTTATTTATAATCTCCTGTTCCTTGCTTTAATATAGAAGTATTTGTTATATCATATCCTTCCCTCCTTTGGCAGCTTTTCTGCATCAATATCTTTCTACATTTCCTTCTTTAGACATTATTTTCTCATACTGACTCATTAATATCATTAAAGTAAAGTGTACAACTATGTGTGTTTGTATTCAATAATGCGCATTACAGTGAAATATAAAGGGTTGAAAAAGCACATCGTTAAGTCTGTGTCATCATTTGAGGATGCAGAAGAAAATGTACGGACCGAAAGCAAGAACACATAAACAAATAGTTGTTTACCGAGGATCTGAGTCATGCCCTGAGCCGTGCGGATAAAAGGGTTTATCTGCAGAGCTCTGATCAAACACTGCCATCAAAGATCACCATCAAGGCTCCGTGTTCTTACGGCAAAAAGAAAGTGACAGACACAAGAGAAGGGGCCTTTTCTCACAAAGTTAGATTTCACGTCAAGAATTAAGTTTTGTAACATGTTTTCTGAGCTAAATACTTCCAAAAGTTGTCTGCAAATTACTCTAAGTGCTCATTATTAGGGCAGTCTGATCTGAGATCTATTTTCGTCATAATGACTCTTACTGCAGTTCTGAAAGAAAAAAAAATGGATCTTTGAACACTGTAATGCTAAAAATCACAATAAAGCACTGACTTTGGACAGTTGATCAAAATAAATCATATCTTTATACTTCCATTGTTTTGCATTTCAGAACAGGTTTTTAAGTCCATGTGATCAATGTGAGGCAGCCCTTACCAAAGTACTGGTTTGGTCTTCAAATGAAAGCAACATGATTATTTCATAAGCTTCTTTTTATCATTATGTAAAAAAGTGCTGCAGTAAAACACCAGTGTGATCTGAAACCATGACAGTGATAGGAGGCAGTTTTGAAGTGCTCACACAGTGAAATAAAGTTTTTCACACTGTCCCACAGAAGTCCAATGTTCCCTTTCAATGTGACAGCGTTCACACTTTTCAGCGGTTCTAATGGATAGTTTGTTAGCTCTGTGATTGGCCCACTGACCAGCCAAGCAGAATAAGGGAGCCCCTCTTTAAAGAAGCTGTTGCCAGGTTCCCCGACTCCTGTCAGACAACCTGTGTTGTTGACAGACCCTTTTTAATGCATTGTGTTAAAATTATCTTAATTTTGTGACTTCAGCACTAAAAAAAATCATGAAGAAAACTTACCTACACTATAGAGTAAGAGACAGAAATAAACAGGACACAGTTTGGTGTCCTCATAATGTTTACTGGAAATACAAAAAAAAAAGTGTATTGTTGGTGTGAGCAGCTAATGTTAGATATCATCACTAGGTCATGCACCAGTAACATTTTCAGTTATTTTATCAAATTTATTAAGATGTTTACTTTTCTTTATACACCTTACTGTAGTTTTGTCTTTGTTTGTCGCTTTGGCTACAATTAAATAAATGAATTAAATACCATTTGAATGTAATGCTCAAAAAACGATCAGACTGTCCATACTAAACTTTTCATGATTCTCTGCCTAGTGCTGGCTGAAGCTTGCGTGGTTCAAGCAGTCAGGAAGGATGAGGGACCTGATTTCAGCATACTTTGTGGTAGCACTTATGTTTGCAGCCACCACATCTGCGATAAAGACATCAGAACACAGAGAGGGCTGAGGGAACTCAGAGGGACTGCTTCGTCAAGGTTTTCATGGAATTAATGGGAAAGTATCCAAAGCCAGCAATCAGTGTAAGGTTCCCTTGCAAATCCTGAGCATATTCTAATAATACATTTCTTGCATGAGTAGTCTAATTGAGCCATTCTAATTATAGCTCAGTTGCTCGTGTGTTGCCTGTCAGAGGGCTGGAGAAACACACAGAACTACACAACAGCAACAGACCGTGAACCATATAATCAAGGCAGAAAAACAGCAACATGGACAAAGATTGTTGGTACTCTGTGATTTAGTGCTTTGTTCACAGAATTAACAAATATTTTACTGGGGGGACACAAGCCATGATTAGCTATGCCCTATAATTAAATCCAGAATTTTTTGTCACATTTTGCAGTTGTATTTCTGAAACAGGCTTGGGATTTAAAGACATCTTGCTTACAATCTGACATGAAGCTTAGCAAAAATTCAAGCAGGGGCTGATAGGGGGCATACACTCACTTAAGCACTGAGCCAATCAGATTCTGCCACCACCTGTCCGGCCAATCATCCTGGTGCTGTCATAATTTTAAGTCGTGTTTTTGCTCCCTAACAGTCAATGCGGTGGTGTCATGCTATGTGATCTCGGCAACACTCCTCCACCCCAGGCACCTCCAGTCGTCTATTCAGTGCTAGGGTGATCATATTCTGAAAACCCAAAAAGAGGACCCTCAGTATTATATTATGTAATTATTTATAAAATACATAAAACACGAACTATGATGAAAAAGACGGTGACAAAAAAGATCAACTAGGCAAAAATATGGCAAAACAAGGCGAAAACACGGCAAAACTTGGCGAAAATATGGCAAAAAAACTGCAAAAAAATGATAATGATCCAGAATGATACTTATGTCATTATTTACAATGTGTTTACATTATTCACACAGAAAATACTAATAAACCACCGATAAATGACTCACATGTTTGTCTCTGAATCCTTTTTCTGCTCTCTCGCTCAGTCAGCTTACTTCCCGTCCCTCCCCCTCAGGCAATCAAGCCTTTACCGTAATGTACCATATTTCAGTGGAAAGCTCCACCTCTCAGCTTTCAGAATCAGTTAGAATTATTTTAATAGCGTGGATTCTCGACGAGTTACGGTAGTTTGAATCATGCATGTCTTTTTCTGTCACCAGCGACGGCTTCGTCTGTAGAACAAGCTGAGTAAAACCCGGAATTTTTAGGGAATTTATAAAATCCCCCCGAATATAATTTTAGGACCAAAAAAGAGGATATGTCCATGCGAAAGAGAACATATGGTCACCCTAATCAGTGCCCAGGTCCAACTCCTCAGAATTCTGGCCCCCTCACCTCAGCATCACCTAAGTCAATTGCATCAGGGTCCCAGGAAGCTGCTCAGAAATCTACTACTCATCTTATCCTGTATTCCTCACCACCACCAGCGCCTAGACTCCACAGGGGGGTACCCTAACTCACATTCACCCTCAGTACCCCTGAAGTAACAAGATATTACGATGGAGTCTAATCGCATGAGAGATTCTAACCACAGAGACATTACACATTTTCAATCATACCAACTACTAAATAATTGTTCACTCAGATTTGGTCTCTTCTGATTGAAATACTGTTGCAACAATCTCAGCCTAGAGAACGGGGAGCAAAACTATGTAAGTAGACATTTATGTATTGAGCACAAAGCAAAGATTTTATGCCTCCTCTGACCTTTCCAGCTCTCTTATCTGACTGTTTAAAATAACTGTGCTGCCAGAGTATGAAAAGGGAGGATAGAAACATCAGATCCAAACGGCTCTCCATGAGATTGTCTCCAAACCCGAACATAACACTACAGTCAGTTTAGAGCTGAAGATATTCCTGGCTCCTGATAGTGAAGACTGCACACTTATCGTATTGTAGTCAAAGGGAAAAATACATTTATATTACAAAGAAAACATGCCTCTTCTATCTTGTGTCCCGTAACATTACAGGATTAAAAATGGACTACTCCAAACAGTCTATGATGAATTTTATCTTTTTCTCCTCAATATGACTCACCCTGTCTCTTCTGGTAAACATGTCCCTCCTTGTCAAATCAATGGTTGGTACCAGACTGGAGGAAAGGTCATGGTTTTCCAATTATTTTCTTCAGACATTTATCGATCTGGGGGTGAAACTAAAAATAATGCAGTGAAGACACCTTTCAACCTGACGTTTACTGTGGGGCCATGTTCAGTCTAAGATTATAGTCCCAAAACCCTCTGCTCCTTTAACCCTGCCTCTGAGATAATGTCTGAGAAGACACTTAAACAAAATGATAAAATTACACTTGTTTATAGATTTGTAAGTAAAGCAGGGGATATAAGACTTCACAGGATTTGATTTACTTTTGTTTGTTGTTTAGCTATTACAATAATGCCAAGCTGATAGAAAAAAATAATCACCATTTGATCTTTTTTTGTGTTATTACCATGTTTTCATAAAGTAATGACAAAAAATGTGTTTCTTTTAAATCTAAATGTGACAGTATTTGTTTTGAACCATGTTGACATAGGACATTCAGATGAATGCGGATATGGACGACATCACGTATGTGCATACATGCAGAACAAACCTATACATTTTAAAAATGACGATATACATATTTTAGACTAACACAGAAGATTTTTGTTTTTTAGAAAACCCTCCTCACTATCAGCTCTGCAGGTAAGCATGCATGGGTTCTCTTTGGGCTCTCCCGCTTCCTCATACAGACCAAAAACATGCTCATTAGGTTGATCGGTGACTCTAAATTGCTCCTGGGTGTGAGTGAGTGTGTGAATGGTTGTCTGTCTCTCTATGCGATCAACTGGGGACTGGTCCAGGGTGTACGTCGCCTCTTTCCCAATGTCAGCTGGGATAGACTCCAGCCTCCCACCACCCAAAATGGACAAGTGGAATAGATAATGAATGAATGGATATTTCGTTTTGTACTTCAGCCTGTGATTGTTAGTTGGCAACAAACATTCTTTCATTTTACTCCTGTCTCCCTGTTACATTTGTTGTTTCTATTGTTTTCACTGGAACAGACAAAGTGAAATCGTATTTCTGGGACCATGCCTTGAATAAACAACACTGATTAGAAACTGTATTTTGCACTCATATAATATTTTAGGTAAAAATACTACAAAATACTTCCAAAAGACTATTTGGTAAAAAGAAAATCCCCCTGCCTGTAGTACTATGATATACCCTGATATACTATTGTCACCCCAGCATTACAATGTTTTCTGTGTTGCCAGATCCTTGCCAAAAAATGACCCCCACACCCCGATGTGAACTGAAAATGTGCAGAAAATATGCTGAAAATGTGCCAATTGATTACAAACCAAGACTTAACTGAAACCAGACTGAGATGAAATTTTTGTGTACTGTTCAACCCTTGTATATAACAACAAACCTACCTTGTATCATTGAAACTGTCTACCTCATGAAGCTATCTCAAACAGCACTGTCACTGAATAAAAAAAAAAAAACATTATATAAATGTTTATCTTTTTACCCAATTTTTAATTTAGATCTCACAATTAACCTCAGCCCTAATCAAGGTCTACTTATTCTACTGTATTGTTCTTGCTGAGAGCCCCCCAGAGATTAACTCTACACACCATGCACTTTAATTTCCTTGATATCATTATTTCTTCAACAACTGACTGTAGTCTGAATCCTCAGTCTTTGCAGATAATAATAATGATAATAATAATAACAATAATAATAATAATAATAATAATAATAATAATAATAATAATAATAAAAGTGTAATTGGCGTATGGAGATGCTCATTTCTGCTCGAGAATCTCTTTCTGCAAACAGTCTCTCACTCTGTATCCCTTCTTTTCCCAAATGTTCTTTCTGCAAGTTTTGTTGAGCCTGAGGAGTCTCTTTAGAGTTTGTCAAACCCGGTTAAATAAAGTTGACTTGACGTGGCCCAACAGCTTAAAGTACTTCTGCAAATACAAACAACCTCTTAGTCAGATTATCTGGCTACATATTATTGCCCACAAGAACAAGAGTATACGCTTCAAGTCAAAAGCATTTTGGAAGTAGACATGGGATGATCTTTGACCTGGCAGATGCTCCTTACTCTTTGCCCAGAATGAACCGCTCTCTGCAGCAGGCAGATGACCTCTGGGATTTGTGTGTACTTCATGAGCATTTATGTGTTGTGGACGTATGAGTGTGTTTGAGCAACAGAGAAATAAATGGAGTAAGAAATAAGATTGGACTCTTTAATATTTTCCCTCCTCCTCCTCCTCATCATCATTATCTTCCAGAAAATCAGGTTAAAAAACTCAAGACTTGAAGCAGAGAGTTGCATCTCATTATGCTGTAAATATCTCAGTTTGCATTCATTTCAGTTGTTTGTACAGGCATAAATAAATAAATAAATAAACAAAGTGTCAGAGGAAAGAAAGGGGAATGCAGCGGCTGCCATATGTTTGCATTTACAAAGAGATCTGTGAGTTTGTGTGCACATACCAGCTCAGAGCTGCACAGCTGTGACTCAGCCCACACTCAAATCCTTCACAATACTTCCTTGTTGGATGCATCAAAACTTAAATGTTCATGTTCAAATATAATGGACAGAAAATCCACCATATTTTGCCTACATCATATACTGCAATGCATCCTTTTTTCTGCCAACCCTTGTGAATTAAATTGCAAGCTCAGTGGTGCATATTTGTCCTGCACTTCATAAAAAGACCACAGATCTGCCTGAGGACTTTAAGATTGAAGCTGAACAATATTGGAAGAAGCAACTTTTGCAATATTTTTACTTTTGTCTCATGTGCTGTTTTCCTGTTTCCAATAAAAAAAAGGAAAAGTATGGCATAGAACGGTCAGTGTGCACCCTTAGTTTTGTTTTGAGCAGGAGAAAAAAAATCTAGTAAATGAGACCATTCTTTACAGTAACAGTGGACCTCTTAGAATTTGTTTCAGGGCCCGTCTACACGACAATGAAATGGACAGAAACTGAGAGTTGCCGTTGTATTTGCGCTTTCCGTTTACATGAGAACGGTGCCTGGAGTGCCTAAATCCTTTTGAAACCAGGGCCATGAGTGAAAAATTTTGAAAAGTTTTTGTCTCTGTGTAAACAGGGATCTCCGTTGTCAGGGAAAACAGTGACGCTCGGTACATGCGCAGTACTTTCAGATAAAAGTTGTGCTCGGACCTAGGAAAACCAACAGCACACAGCTATGGCCAACTACCAAGCAACATGTGCGCTGCTAACTGAGGTTTGCTATCACTCCTCCAACAAAATGTGGATCTGCTGAGTCAATACTCTGACCAGCAGAGACACATTTGTTATATCTGCCAAGGACATTACAAACTAACATCTCCGAGTACTGGACTTTCATGCATGCTACCACATTTTCAGTCGTTCTTGCTGATCCGTGTGAACACGCATCATCATCACTCTGTCTCAGAATAAACATGGAGCGCTTTTGAAAACGAAAAGAAAAAACCTTTTTGTTTCTGGTGACAACGTTGTCATTGTCCCTTGGGGGATGTTTGGGTTTTTAATTCTGTATGACTTAATCATGTCTGGAACATATACTAAGTAGTGCCGTCAAAACTCTTGCAATAAAACATGTTAACTCATAGTACTTTCATGCCACAAATATTTTTGACACACAACTAATGCGCACACATTAAATTTTTGATACTCATAACACCAATAATGCCAACAGATGGCACGCAGAAGAGGATAAAAGAAATGGGTCTTAAACATGACAGTATCAGCTCCAAATCTCTGCCAGATGATTTTTTCCACAGACCAAAGATTCTGTGAGTATTTACTCCCAGTACTCTGTGACCTGAGCTAAGACATGTAGGCTGTGCCGTGACCAGTGTTAATTTTGACAGCACTTTTTAATTTAGTTTAAGTTTCAGTCTTTTTCCAAAATACCTTTATACATGCAGAACAAACCTATACATTTTAAAAATGACGATATACATATTTTAGACTAACACAGAAGATTTTTGTTTTTTAGAAAACCCTCCTCACTATCAGCTCTGCAGGTAAGCATGCATGGGTTCTCTTTGGGCTCTCCCGCTTCCTCATACAGACCAAAAACATGCTCATTAGGTTGATCGGTGACTCTAAATTGCTCCTGGGTGTGAGTGAGTGTGTGAATGGTTGTCTGTCTCTCTATGCGATCAACTGGGGACTGGTCCAGGGTGTACGTCGCCTCTTTCCCAATGTCAGCTGGGATAGACTCCAGCCTCCCACCACCCAAAATGGACAAGTGGAATAGATAATGAATGAATGGATATTTCGTTTTGTACTTCAGCCTGTGATTGTTAGTTGGCAACAAACATTCTTTCATTTTACTCCTGTCTCCCTGTTACATTTGTTGTTTCTATTGTTTTCACTGGAACAGACAAAGTGAAATCGTATTTCTGGGACCATGCCTTGAATAAACAACACTGATTAGAAACTGTATTTTGCACTCATATAATATTTTAGGTAAAAATACTACAAAATACTTCCAAAAGACTATTTGGTAAAAAGAAAATCCCCCTGCCTGTAGTACTATGATATACCCTGATATACTATTGTCACCCCAGCATTACAATGTTTTCTGTGTTGCCAGATCCTTGCCAAAAAATGACCCCCACACCCCGATGTGAACTGAAAATGTGCAGAAAATATGCTGAAAATGTGCCAATTGATTACAAACCAAGACTTAACTGAAACCAGACTGAGATGAAATTTTTGTGTACTGTTCAACCCTTGTATATAACAACAAACCTACCTTGTATCATTGAAACTGTCTACCTCATGAAGCTATCTCAAACAGCACTGTCACTGAATAAAAAAAAAAAACATTATATAAATGTTTATCTTTTTACCCAATTTTTAATTTAGATCTCACAATTAACCTCAGCCCTAATAAAGGTCTACTTATTCTACTGTATTGTTCTTGCTGAGAGCCCCCCAGGGATTAACTCTACACACCATGCACTTTAATTTCCTTGATATCATTATTTCTTCAACAACTGACTGTAGTCTGAATCCTCAGTCTTTGCAGATAATAATAATGATAATAATAATAATAATAATAATAATAATAATAATAATAATAATAATAAAAGTGTAATTGGCGTATGGAGATGCTCATTTCTGCTCGAGAATCTCTTTCTGCAAACAGTCTCTCACTCTGTATCCCTTCTTTTCCCAAATGTTCTTTCTGCAAGTTTTGTTGAGCCTGAGGAGTCTCTTTAGAGTTTGTCAAACCCGGTTAAATAAAGTTGACTTGACGTGGCCCAACAGCTTAAAGTACTTCTGCAAATACAAACAACCTCTTAGTCAGATTATCTGGCTACATATTATTGCCCACAAGAACAAGAGTATACGCTTCAAGTCAAAAGCATTTTGGAAGTAGACATGGGATGATCTTTGACCTGGCAGATGCTCCTTACTCTTTGCCCAGAATGAACCGCTCTCTGCAGCAGGCAGATGACCTCTGGGATTTGTGTGTACTTCATGAGCATTTATGTGTTGTGGACGTATGAGTGTGTTTGAGCAACAGAGAAATAAATGGAGTAAGAAATAAGATTGGACTCTTTAATATTTTCCCTCCTCCTCCTCCTCATCATCATTATCTTCCAGAAAATCAGGTTAAAAAACTCAAGACTTGAAGCAGAGAGTTGCATCTCATTATGCTGTAAATATCTCAGTTTGCATTCATTTCAGTTGTTTGTACAGGCATAAATAAATAAATAAATAAACAAAGTGTCAGAGGAAAGAAAGGGGAATGAAGCGGCTGCCATATGTTTGCATTTACAAAGAGATCTGTGAGTTTGTGTGCACATACCAGCTCAGAGCTGCACAGCTGTGACTCAGCCCACACTCAAATCCTTCACAATACTTCCTTGTTGGATGCATCAAAACTTAAATGTTCATGTTCAAATATAATGGACAGAAAATCCACCATATTTTGCCTACATCATATACTGCAATGCATCCTTTTTTCTGCCAACCCTTGTGAATTAAATTGCAAGCTCAGTGGTGCATATTTGTCCTGCACTTCATAAAAAGACCACAGATCTGCCTGAGGACTTTAAGATTGAAGCTGAACAATATTGGAAGAAGCAACTTTTGCAATATTTTTACTTTTGTCTCATGTGCTGTTTTCCGTTTCCAATAAAAAAAAGGAAAAGTATGGCATAGAACGGTCAGTGTGCACCCTTAGTTTTGTTTTGAGCAGGAGAAAAAAAATCTAGTAAATGAGACCATTCTTTACAGTAACAGTGGACCTCTTAGAATTTGTTTCAGGGCCCGTCTACACGACAATGAAATGGACAGAAACTGAGAGTTGCCGTTGTATTTGCGCTTTCCGTTTACATGAGAACGGTGCCTGGAGTGCCTAAATCCTTTTGAAACCAGGGCCATGAGTGAAAAATTTTGAAAAGTTTTTGTCTCTGTGTAAACAGGGATCTCCGTTGTCAGGGAAAACAGTGACGCTCGGTACATGCGCAGTACTTTCAGATAAAAGTTGTGCTCGGACCTAGGAAAACCAACAGCACACAGCTATGGCCAACTACCAAGCAACATGTGCGCTGCTAACTGAGGTTTGCTATCACTCCTCCAACAAAATGTGGATCTGCTGAGTCAATACTCTGACCAGCAGAGACACATTTGTTATATCTGCCAAGGACATTACAAACTAACATCTCCAAGTACTGGACTTTCATGCATGCTACCACATTTTCAGTCGTTCTTGCTGATCCGTGTGAACACGCATCATCATCATTCTGTCTCAGAATAAACATGGAGCGCTTTTGAAAACGAAAAGAAAAAACCTTTTTGTTTCTGGTGACAACGTTGTCATTGTCCCTTGGGGGATGTTTGGGTTTTTAATTCTGTATGACTTAATCATGTCTGGAACATATACTAAGTAGTGCCGTCAAAACTCTTGCAATAAAACATGTTAACTCATAGTACTTTCATGCCACAAATATTTTTGACACACAACTAATGCGCACACATTAAATTTTTGATACTCATAACACCAATAATGCCAACAGATGGCACGCAGAAGAGGATAAAAGAAATGGGTCTTAAACATGACAGTATCAGCTCCAAATCTCTGCCAGATGATTTTTTCCACAGACCAAAGATTCTGTGAGTATTTACTCCCAGTACTCTGTGACCTGAGCTAAGACATGTAGGCTGTGCCGTGACCAGTGTTAATTTTGACAGCACTTTTTAATTTAGTTTAAGTTTCAGTCTTTTTCCAAAATATCTTTTAGTTTTAGTCATAATTTAGTCATCTAAATTGATTTTATTTTAGTCTAGTTTTAATAGATGAAATTTCACAACATTTTAGTCTACGAAATCTACTGTACATTTAGTAGACTGAAATATGAAGTGTAAAGTGTTAGTAGGCATTTTTTATGTTTCCTTGAATTTCTTAAGTCATGTTTTACACTTGAATCCCACCACCATGAAGCTAAGGCAGTTGTGATTGGATGTCCCTCTTAACTCATCCAACCTTTCCACAAAACCAAAGTAGCTGTGATTGGATATATTCCTAGCTTGTCCCTACTTTCTACATGACAAAATTAGGTCTGATTGGATTTAGTCTCTATCAAAGATTTTAGTCTAGTTTTTATCTGTTGACGAAAATGTCACTTAATTTAGTTTTAGTTTTAGTTTTTGTCAATATACACTTTTTTTTTTTATGTTTTTAGTTATAGTCTAGTTTTCGTCAGGGGAAAAAAGGCTGTTGACGAAAACTAGGAAGAAAATAATTAGTTGACAAAATTAACACTGGCCGTGACTCAAAATAGTGCCTAATCAAAGTGGCTTGGAAGAGGAAAAGTAAGGGACTGTCCACACAGAGTTGAATTCTGGTGTATCCACATTAGTTTTTAATTGTATAGGCGTGTCGTCCACACAGATACGGCATTTCAGATGCTCAAAAATGCACATTTTTCCCAGAGACCGAAATACAGTGTCATGTTCGTGCCGCAGGAGCTACTGAGCTCGTTACGGGTATCAAAGCAAAATCTTCTGCTCCTCTATGACCACTGTGAGCAACAAGAGGACACGGGGAACAGCATACGGCAGTGTTTGTTGTCATTAGACATGTCTTCTTCTCTGGCTTTGGTTTATGTCTGAAGCAGCGGTATAGCTCCACTTACAGGCCTGGCATTTATACCACTGTGTTTTCAGGTTTTTCATGTGGATGGACACATTTCTTGAAACAATGGCGTCTTTACTGACAACGTTTCGGGAATTGTTCTTCGGCTCTGTGTGGGCAGAGCCTTAGTTGATGTAAACAAAATGTGTGTGATGACCCCACACTGTTGATGTGGATTGTTTTTTACCCACAATCCTTTTGATTTCACAGAAACAGTGGCATTATGCACACTAATGTATAGCATTTCGCGTCTGTCCCGAGAGAAGAACTGAGCTGTGACACTGTGGCCCAAGTTCAGGCACGTGCCATTTACCTCACACAACCCCACTTTAAAACCCCTGAACTATCCCTTTAAGGGAGGCTTATCACCACAAATGTGTTGTTTTGAGTCTTTGCTGTTAAGTGTGGGGACTTATATCACATTTGTGGTGAAAATCCCTCTTAATTAGTTTTTGAGGAGCATTTGGTGTGGGAACTTTGTTGTCTGTATGCCTTTGGTTATTATATACCAGCCCCCATAAGCTTTGGGGTGTGGGTGCTGTTTTACCCTTTCCCAAATGAGTCAAATTTAGTGAGTCAAAGTAGAAAACCCAGACATGACCTACAGCAAAGACAAAGAATCCTGAATAAAAATGTTTCTGTAATCTGTCATGTGCAGAGCTTTAACTTAGAAGTTGTTTTTCACATGAATTTATAAGTGTCTCCTGGCAGCATTGCTCTCTAACGCACAGCAGCAGGGGTCGGGAGCATAAACAAGCTCCAGAGAGAAAAATGCTAATTTGATTTCACTGCCTGATGACGGCTTGATGAGGGCGTTTAGAAAAGTTTTAGTCCTCGCCCCTGCAGGATGCAGTTATGTCTTCAGTGATAGCAAGCACGTACATTAGGACCGAAAGGTTACAGAGGATAATTAAGAATAAGTTTTCATGGGTATCCTGCAAAATTACATATTTAATCTTCCTGTTCCCTTTCATGTCTATGCTAAGTATTTCTCCTGTCACATACACCTAACAGCCACTTTATTAGGTACACATGCTCAACTGCTTGTCTCTGCAAATAGTTGATCAATCAATTATACTTCAGAAACTCAACACAATTGGCAAAGACCAGGAAACTGAGGCTACAATTGTCACAGACTCACCAAAGATGAGCCGAAGATTGGAAAAATAAACAAACAAAAAAAAGCTTAGATCCATCCTGCCTTGTATTAATGGTTCGGGCTAATGGTGTTGGTGTAATGGTACAGTGGCTCCGCAGTCACTAGATCTCAATCCAATAGAGCACCTTTGGAATGTGGTTGAATGGGAGATTGGTATTATGGATGGGCAGCCACCAAATATTGTGTCAATATGGGCCAAAATATGAGGAATGTTTCCAGAATTATATTGAATGAATGTCGAGAACAATTAGGGCAATTCTGAAGGCAAACTGGATCAACTTGGTGTTGGCAAGGTGAACTTAATAAAGTGAACAGTGACTGCTTCCCACAACATTTGTATAAACAACTCAGACAATTCTAGTAAGATAGGCCACAATTAAAAATTGTGGTTCACCTAAGTAACTAACTAATTATGAACCATAAATCTTAGTTTTTAGTGTAATGGCTATGCACCACTTATTTTGGTAGTGTAACTCCCATAATGAATGACTGTCACAACTGCAGATTCATACATTTTAATATGTTTAAGAAAAAATCAAAAAGTTTTTTAGAGGCATTATATTTCAACACAAAATCTATGTCCCTTGTCTTGTCCCTCCTGTGTTATTTGGAAAGCACTAACCCTTGTCTCTGTTCCAGATTTGATCCTGTCTGCCCTGCCCCCCTCTTGTCACACCTGCCTCCTGATTGTTTCAACTCACCTGTTCCCATCACCCCTCATTACCTTTTGTATTTAACCTCATATCTCACACTGTTTTGTGCCAGTTCGTCTTACTTTACAGTCTTTGTCCCGGCACTTTTGCCACGTGTTTCTTGCTTGTTTTTTGACCTTGCCTTTACGCCTCAAGTTTGAACCCGTTGCCTGATCTGACTGCCTTTTTGTGTTCTGAACTCTGCCTGGTAAACGATTAAACCTTTTTGCCTATTTGACCTATATTTTGATGGTGTATTGCATTTGTGTTGCTTCCTCTGAGCCATGTTTCATGACAAAATATTGAGGACAGAGACACCACTTACTAAACAATTTTGTTTTGTTATACATCAAATATTGTAAATTTAATCCAACACGCAATCTAGTTGTTACAAAAACATGGGAAATATTTATATATGTTGAGGATGTCCTATCTATCTATCCATCTATCTATCTATCTATCTATCTATCTATCCATCTATCTGTGTGTGTAGAGAGAGAGAGAAAAGGAATAAAGATCACTCAGCTTCTCCCCCTGATGTCACAAGTCTTTCTTTGAGGCCCATCTCCTATGTCAATAAACTAGTGAGTCCAAGGAACAACCAACAATCAGAAATAAAGGTCAGAGGAATCACCAGGAGCTTCAGAGGATCCAGAAGAGATAAAAGGAAGACTCTTGATTGAAAGCTGCTGCCTGCAAGGCAAGGGTCAGGGTTAAGGAAATAGCAGAAGGTGTCTGTCAATTATACAGAGAGCTGCAGGGATGGCAGACTTCAGTGGGCCAGCTTGAAAGTTAGCATTGTTCTAGTCCCACTGACAGCAAGAGTGTGCATTTATTCATTTAGTTTTCCATGGATCTGCAGACTACTAAAAAAAAAAAAAAAAAAAATCTGTGAAAAATGAAAGTTTCCCTACACTTAACATTTTGTCTATCGAGATAGTCCTAACAAAGAAGCACCACTTTCAAAATCTCTGGAGGAGGCCTGTGTGATTTATCAGTTGAATAATTTAAATTTGTATTCTTTGTGGAAGACTTAAAAAAATAAAAGACCACAACTTACGAAACTTACTCCAGTGCTCATTTTTATCTCCCTGGACTTCTGTAGTAAACACCTTCCCAATGTTTCCTTGGATCAGAGACACAACAAGAATATCTTATTCCATGCAGCTGTCTTCTTGCCGTGGACATATATTCTCACAATGTCTTGGGGCAGTGTCTTCAAAAAAGTCTTGATAACTGTGTGGTCTATCTTAAGTTATTTGAAAATGATAACTTGTTGTCAACATAGAGATGCATGAGGAGAAGTTGCTGTTTATTCATGTTTTTGAGACAGTAAAGGGAGGAGAGGTGGTCCATACAGCCACTAAATTAAGAGGACAAGACAAAGGAGAGCACAATATACCTGTAAGGACAATGCCAGATAAAGAATTACGTGTGGTACATAAGAATTTCTCCAACAAACCACGTTTGTAGCCTGTTTTTGAAATAGTGACTGCAGTAACTCTTCAAAGTCCATCATCTTGTTGTCATTGTCTGCATATGTTAAAAAGGACAAAGAGATCCGCACAACAAAAAGGAGCTACCTGCAAGGATTTTTATGTGAAAATTAATGTTTCAAGTCGTACAGCCGTTTCCTCAGACTTGCACCCACTTGCTTCTTCAGGATCCAGCACCCACCTAGTGATGTACATGTCTACTTTGTGTTTGTCTATTCTCTTTGTATGTTAAAATTCTTGGGATGGAAAGGCCTTAATCCGCCACACAGGAACTGGGTATCATTTATGAGTTATTCAAGACTAAAACCTTATTTTCCTTTTTTTTTTGACATCGGTTTGTAACACAAATGAACTATGACCATGAAAAGAATAAGTCAGTTTTAGTTAAGTGAAGGCTTTTGACAATTAATATCAATATTGATATCAGTATCTGCAATGATGACTTTGGAAATATCGGCATATCAGATCCAATGTCATACTTTGCCGCTAAAAATATTGATACAATATTGCACCTCAAAATACCGTGATAAAGAATATTGGTGTGTCGAGCAGCAGCTGGGCTTTTAACTGGTTTTAACAGACAGCACCACATCACTCCTGTCCTCGCTTCTCTCCACTGGAGAGTTAGAAAAAGCTTTTTATATTTATGTACCGCGGGTCTCCCCTTTGTGGAGGCTGACATAACGATCCGCCATGTTGTCAACTGGTGGGTTTTGGGGACAAAAAGAGCGAAACACAATTTTTGAATATGAGTCTGGCCGGCGGTCCTGTAATCTACGTGGATGGCATGTGAAGAAGAAGAGACCTATAAACTATAAAAATAATTGTTACAAATATGAATGAAAAAACCCTCACCACATAACTGTTGTAATTGATGCCCTGTTCACGATCCTTTTTGATCTTCACCGGCTCTAGTCGCTTAGTGATGTGATGTAATGGATGGGCTCATTCCAAGATCTGAACACTAGATGTTGCTAAAAGGCCAAATTCTACACACTGCACCTTCAAAGCCCTTACAGGTTGAGCCTCAAATTATATATTTGAACCATTCACTCCATCTGCACCAGCCCGCAGCTTCAAATCCTCGGGCAAGGGCCTCCTGACTGTTCTGAGGTTGAGGCTTAAGGTGCGTTCACATCGAATGCGACCTTGCGACCAAGATCGCGTCGCAAACCCAAGTCCCGTCACCTGTCCATAGCTCATTTTGTTGCCGTCGCCGTTGCTCAGTGACGTCACTCCCGCTCGAGTTTCACCCCGCGATCATATCATATAATAGGATGTATTAGCTGAAATTATTCCAACTGTATCCTTTTCACTCACCTACCAACCACAAAACACTGCAGCTGGCCCTGCAGCAGCATCTTTTATGAGTTCTCTGTGGTCCGTCTAGGCGGAACTAATGTACTCACTAACTAATGTTCCCCACACGGACATAGATTGTCACTCTGTGGACCGGAAAGAAACACTCTGTCACAGGTGTCAATCGCGCACCCACACAACGCTGATTGGCTCTCACGGCGCAACATCGCCTGAAAAGTTCAAATATTTCAATTTTGGCGACGCAGCACGGTGACCTGCTCCGCGTCCAAAGCGACTCCAGAGTTCCCATCAGCAGCATCAGGGGTGCCGCCCCCATGTCTCCAAAGATGTGACCAAGTCGCCCAGAGCGCGTCCGTCACATCGCGCGAGATCTGGTCGCGTGTGGTGGTGGCTGATCGTGGCTGTACATTGATTTTGCATGGAGAGTGGTCGCCGAGGTCGCAAAAAGTCGCGTTCAGTGTGAACGCACCTTTACGACTAAAAGTGATCAAGCCTTTTCTGTCAGAGCTCCTAAACTTTGGGATGACCTGCCCAAGGAGATGAGGCATGCTGCAGATAAATCTATAATGGAGAGAAAACCAGGCAGTAAATGGTCTAAATATTGGCCACACTATCCCATTGATATTAAACTCTCTCTGCATTTGGTGTGTAGCAGCTGTTCTGATTTAAGAGAACAGACAGTTGGGTCAGTCTCACAGCAGTGGCAGTCTGTCAAGTCATAGACAGTCCAACTCACTGAACTACTCCCCTTTAAAGCTCATGACTTCTTCCACTTTGTAAGTGTCAAACTGGCAAATGAGAGGCAGATGTTCTCTGTCAAAGGCTAAGACTAATTAGGCAGCCGGATCTGATTCCCCAAATGAACCTCCATCAACTCTACTGCTGTTCTCTACGCAACTGTCCTTATTTTCTCACCAGTGAGTCACCCAGAGGGATATTTTCATCTCCGTCCTCTGGTCAGAATTATTTTGACCACCGCCACCTTGTCACACAACCCAACATCAAAACACCCACTTCCTTTAACTTTTAAACTCCGCTTTTTCAATAATGAATCATCTGAATTCATGGAATAAAACCGAAAAAAGGGGAGAGAAGTGTTTTTCTCTTCCCACCTCTCTGACAGCTCGATTCAGCTCCTGTCAAGTTACACAGGTCTTCTGCATATTTTAAAAACCCACACATTTCACTTCCTCACCTACAAACTCAGTCTATTTTGATGTTCACGCTCAAAAAAGTTTGAGAGACTCTTTCCGGCATTTTGGATGATTAAACTTTCCACTCGGTACAGCAGACAAGCAGAGCATGTTCCTGTATCGGTTATTCAAAGATGTAACCATGAAATGCTTTGTGTTCACTGCCTGTTTAAGCAATTAACAATCATTTTATGCACACATTTTAGCTGAGCAAGTCGTTCTCACCACTTTTCCAGCTTGTACCCAGTGTTCTGCATGTCTTGAAGCCTCTAATGTTTGTATCTGAATGGAGCAGCTTCTTCCCTCAGATTTGACCAGAGACAAAATACATGAAAAAAAGACATCCTTGGCCCTCTCTCTGGATCTCTCTCTGCTTTGGCAAAAAGTTCTGTACATTTTTGTAAAAAGTAAATTTTGTCTGGTTTAGTGCATTAAGTCAAAGTGGCATGGGGATTTTGCAGCAGAATCTCTGTATGTTAGCAACTTTCCTGGACTTGCAGTGCTTGACAAATGTAAAATGTGAATTCAAGATCCTGTCTAGATTCAGCCTTCCATCATCCATATAGGACACCCCAACTACCCTGTACCAGACCCTTTAGTCTTTTTTAAATAGCCTAGATGGAGGCTATTACATTTTTAAAGAATGACCAGATTCTCACATATCCACCTGTGAAGCTTGGTTACACAGATTTTATCCACAAGATCTTTGTTCCTGGCACCACTATGATGAACAAAAAATGCACAACCAGAAATAAACTCACTGCTATACCTTGTGCTTGTGAACTCTTCCACTTGTGCTTTGGACATAAATGTAAAAATGTTTGACTCTGCACAATGTGTAACTGGAGGACAATCAAGGCGCATGAGAGTGCTCTACTTCCTAACGTGAAAGGATTCGATTTAGAGGTAAGATCTAATGAAATACCCATAAATAATCAACAGAAACATCAATGATTGATGACCAATGGGTCAAACATACATCATCAGCACCACATGAACATTGTCTCAAAGCATTTTCCTCCACACGCAGAAGGTCTAGCAGTTTAAGTGGTTGCCATGTCAACTGGTGACTCTCAGGAGACTGTGATCCTAAGTGCTATTGTAAACAGCTGAGAAATATAGAGCGAGTCCCCATGAAGGTCTGATCAAAATCCCTATGTCTTATCCCTTTCGGGGTCACAGGCGGGTGGAGCCTATCTCTGCTGACATTGAGCAAAGGGCAGGATAAACCCTGGATTGGTCACCAGCTGTTCACAGGCAATTCAGTCACCAGTCATTATAAAGAGCAGGTCAATTGACTCAGGGAGTAGACCAGAGTACCTGAAGAAAACCCATGCATGCACGGGGGGGAACATGCAAACAAGCGCTTCCTTTCTGTGTCATGGGGCTGCCCATTTTGTCTAAATGTGGAATTTAAAAAAAGCTGTTTTTTCTGTATTGGCCTTTTGTGTACATGTGAACAGCAAATTAGGTCACTTAAAACATGTTTGAAAAAACCCGATCGTCAACAACATTTTTGGGTTTCACATGAAGACAGAAAAAAACAGTGCTTTGTGCTTGAAATATCAGTTTTCAGACATTGACCACCTGTCTTACACCCTGAAAATCTAGAGTACTGAGCAGTATGCCTATAGACAGACTTGAAAGAAAAAAGAAATAGGGTGCTATATTTACCTTGTTTCAGCTGTGCTCCAGACAAGACGGATACAGTTAAAGTAGACTTGTGATTTATGCCAGTCAAAGTAAATGCTCAGTTTGTAATTTATTGGGAGAGACTCTCCTTTTAGGTACAAAATGCTTTTATATTGAAGTGAACCAGGGTAGACTTGGTCAATTTGGAGGCAAATTTGGCAACAGGAAAGCAGTCCTCACTCATAACTAAACCACAAGACCATGAGTGGAAGACAGGCTGAAACCTGTAGAATCAAGAATTCAACAGGATGGTAACCACACTCTAAAATGTAATAGCTATTCTTACTTAAATTACATTTGTGCACTTTACTTAAATCTTAATAACCTGTTGATTGAACTCAATCAATATGAGTAAGGAACCCATTTAGCTTGAGAAAATTATACAACTTAATTCCTGTGTGTAAGCTGGACTCGAAACTTTTTATCATGGTGATTGAACACTGAGTTCAGGATTGCACATGTGCAGTAAAGCCAGGCGGGAGACTACTCTGCAGACTGACTTCGATGTTGGGGGACGCAGAATATCTTAGTCTCAAGGTGAGTTATTTAACGCATCTACATTAAGCTGCAACATGGAAGCGAAACGCCAATTTTTTTTTTTTAACTACTAAACATCCTTTGTTGTGCTTGCTTTTATGTGAGGTGTTGGTGGCTCAGTTGGATAGTGCGCTTAGTTGGTAATCAAGAGGCTGCAAATTCGAATCCAGCTCTTGGCAACAAATGGTGATAAGGTCTTTGGCAAGACACTTAACCCCAAGTTTCTGGTGTGTAAATGGTCATAAAGAGTGTGAATGTGTGAGTTGATACTGGTGGATAACTAACATAGGAAGTTGACATAACTTTCTTATTCAGAGTTAAAATAACTCAATAAAATTAAGTAAATACAACAGGGTTCTGAGTACACAAAACAAGTAAATATAAAGCAAATGTAATCAAAGACTATTAATCATATTTACTTAACTTTTTTAAGGCAATCGGTTTCCAAAATATTTTTAAGTAATGCCAACTTGTTAGATTTAAGAGTGCACACTTAGAGGAAAGCACAGCTAAACAGTAATAGTTGGGTCTGCACAGAGAAACATTTGGCAGCCCAGGAGAGAAGAAGACAGGTTTCAAAACACAAAGGCTGAACTAGAGGTCAGGGGTAGAGGAATGAATTATTTAGTGGCAGAGTGACAAAGTTCAGAGGTCAGAAGCTGGCAGAGTTGGAACTGGAAAGTCAGTCTGAGTGAGAGTTCTGGTAAGTCTTACATAGAATCGAAAGAAGAGTGTGTTAATGAACTGGGATTGTGTAAATACTGGCTTGATTACTGATGAGAGGCAGCAGTGAGTACAGGTGAGCCGAGTTCACTGATTAGGTCAGCGTGGCTGGCAGGCAGGGTGAGAGGACCCCATGTCTTCTGTTTTGAGGCGTTTGTTTTTAACTTCAGTCTTTACATCAATCTTACAAGTTTAGGGGTATCTGAAAATGTTTTTTTATCCTATGGGTGTTTCATCCACATGGATCAGGCAGTTTGGGAGTGTACGGACAGCTGATTGTGTATGATTTTTTTTTTTTATTGTACTTCAATTATTATTTTTTGCCTTTAGTAAAAGGTCACATACACCTTTTTCAGTGTGTTATAAACAGTAAAATAATTGATTAATTTTCAAATTCTTAAAAATACTGAAATCACAAAAATTATCAAAAACAATGCTACTGGTAGATAACCTGCCATATATAACGTTTATCTTTTATGTTCTATGTTGAAAAACGTGCTTTTTTCCTTGCCCCAGAACAATATTGTTCTGATTAAATTTTATATTTTATTCTTAATGTATTCACAGACCATGAGTAGAGATTTACGATCAGTTTAAATGTTCCTTTAGTCCGTTTTATTGTTTGTTTTGATGTCTGTATTTTTTCTCTGTTTTTAAACTCCTATGTTGTTTTAAGTGTCCAGAGCATCCAGTCAGCGAGTGATATTCAGTATGGGAGTCTGGTCAGTTGTGTTCTTACGAAACAGTCTTCTGTCCTCAAATCCTCTGTCCTTCAAGCAGTTTAAAGACATGGGGTGGTCCTTCATGGTGGGTAAGACACTACTACTTCAGGTTTGAGCAAGGACAAAGGACAGATAAAATAAGAGACTTGGCACACACCAGGTGAGACTGGTGACATTTACAGCATGGCAACTGGCCCCAGGATGAGTGCACCAAAGATAAAGACCAAAGGTTCACGATGAGACGATTTGAAACTTCTAACCACTTACAGCAACCACCCTGCAACATTTTAATAGCCTGAGTTTGCACCGCAGCAAATGGGGATGACAGTGTGTTGTTTCCATAAAAACAACTCTGCTTAGAAAGCAAACACATAAAAGAGCTCCTTGTGTAAGCTTGACAGAATACCTCAGGGGCTTCAACCAGTCAATGCACTAAGTTGTTAGAGGCTGGAAATGTCCCATATTTTGGCTATGTCTTTGTCATTCCAGGAGCAGTTTTGGTAAATAAATTGCCACTGATGGCAAATGCAACAGATTGGACTGTAATTATCCGAGGCAACGGCTGATGATAGCACTGCTAACAGAGGAGCCCTATCATTTGACAGACATACATCCTTTACACACGTTCTCTCTAGGCTTTTAGGCGTCTATCAGCTGTTAAAAGACATAAAGTGCTTTGTATAACAAAGTGTCTGGTTAAATTATCATTTAATTCTTCATTATTTTACCCTCATCTCGTTGGATAATTTTCATCCCACATTTGCTTTCTAATAGAGACATTTTCCATTCCTATGATCCCTTAACAGTCTTTATGTTCTTTCAGAGTGTTCCCTCTGTTCCTTCACATCAGTGGAGTCTTATGAATTCGCAGAATGTAATGTACCTCTGAGTCTCTATGGAAAACGGGTAATCTTCACCTGTCGTATGTTTGCTCAGAGAAATTGAGCTCTTGAGAAGCCTTTCTTACTCACATATTTCTTGTTGTTTGCTAAAATTCCTTGCAGTCTGCTTGAAATTGAGGCTAACAAAAAAGGGCACTTAGCAGGCATGCTCCATGTTCCCGTTTTATTCCTTGACATAAAATGCATACACCAACTTCATTGAAATTGGTATAGGCTGTGTAAAACAAAAATAAAAGCAGAATACAATGGTTTGCAAATCCTATTAGACCTGTATTCAATTGACTACACTAAAGACAAGATATTAAATGTTCAAACTGATCAACTTCATTGTTTTTTAGCACATATTCACTCATATTTAAATTGACACCTGTAACACATTCCAAAAAATGTGGGACGGGGCAGGAAAAGACTGGGAAACCATTTTCAGTTAACACAGTTCCTGTTACATCTACATGTGCAAGTTAAAAGTCTAGCATGCAAAGTGATAGCCAGGCATCAACAACACCCAAACCACCAGCTTTTCTGGGCCTCTCATTTGAGATGGACTTACATGGAGTGGAAAAGTGTGGTGTGGTCTGATGAGTCCACACTTTAAATTGTTTTTAGAAATCATGGAAATTGTGTCAGAGCAGAAACAGAAAAGGGCCATCCAGATTGTTATTAGAGAAAAGTTCAAAAGCCAGCATCTGTGATGGTATAGGGGTGTGTTCGTGCCCATGGCATGGGTAACTTGCACATCTGTGAAGGCACCATTAATGCTGAAAGGTACATACATGTACAGGTGTTTGAGCAGCATATGCCACCATCTAAGCATCATCTTTTTCAGGGACGTCCCTGCTTATTGAGCATGAAAACGCCAAGCCACATTCTGACATGGCTTTGTAGTAAGAGTGGATATGATAACGATAATGGCTTGCCTGTAGTCCCGTCTGCCCGTCTCCAATTGAAAAAGTGTGGTGCATTATGAAGCACAAAAACAGAAACCTTAGACTGTTGAGCAACTGAAGTCACACATCGAGCAAGAATGGGAAAGAATTCCACCTACAAAGCTTCAACAATTAGTGTCCTCAGTCCACAAACACTTATTGTGTGTTGCTAAAAGGAAATGTGATGCACCACAGTGCATGCCACTCTACAAGCTTTTCTGGAATGTATTACACACATCAAATTTAAAAAGAGTGAATATTTGCATGAAAACAACAACATTTATCAGTTTGAGCATTAAATATTCACACTTCTCCGTGTGTATTAATCTAAATGTTGGTTGAAAAGGATTTGCAAGTTACTGTATTCTGTTTTTACATGACATCCCAACTTCATTGGAACTGGATCTGTTGCTGAATTTGGTGTTGTTTCTTTCTTTAACATTTATTGTTTTTATGACTTTATTCAGATAGAAAGGACGACGGTTGCTGGAGAGAGAGTGAGGGTTACATGCAGAAAAAGAGACCACAAGCCATAATACTACCAGGACGAGGTACAATAGTTTCTGCACATAGGGCAAACAGACATAACTTGACGATAAGCGCCCTGATCATGTTGTTATAAGTATCCACATAGTACCAAACATATTTTTAGTTTAATGGGCAAAATAAAATTTTGACACCAAATCATCTTAAAACCAGCCAAGAGAAGCCAGTTTATCAAATTATCAACCAATCGATTACCCAGCACTATTTCAGACCAAAATACTGACATGAAAAGGTAGTGAATGACTAATGTTGGTGTTTTGACTGTTTAGATGCAAACAAGCTGCTATAAAATGACTCATCTGTCTTAGTCAAGAAACGGTTCAGGTCTGATGAATTAGCGAAGAGGAACGCCAGCAGCAGAGCATCAGCTCCAGTCATTGCACCATATTACAGTTTTACCTCCAGGACTGTCACTCAAACCCTCACACACTCACTCACATTAATTATTTCCCTCATTTGTGCTGTCTGCAGACCCAGGGGGCAGATTTCACCTAGAACTAACAATATCCCTGAAAAGAATCACATAATTAAACAGGGTCAGAGATGGATCAAGAATCCAGATTTGAGCACGTTATCCCCTTGATGGCTCATTTCTTTTTCTATTTTATCATGAACAAAACACACACTACAGCACACATAATTCCTCTACCTGTGGGATGCCAGAGCCAAGTGAGATGGCTCTGGGGCCCAACAGGCCTTAATGCCCCCCAGGTACTCTGAGTTTTATTATTAAAGCCCTCAGCACACCTCACTGCCCATGTGTCCAAGCCTCTTGGAGGCGGCAGCACAAATAAGAAAGTGAATTTGAATACAGCCCGGAGTTTCCTGTTTGGCTCAAGATGAGAGCAAAATACAAACACAAACACAGTAGGTAGTGAAAAAGACTGTTTTTGATGATGATGGCCAATATTTTGTTGTTTTTTTATTGGATTGATTTTTTTTTCTTCTTAAAACCTCATCATTATCTGATTCCTAAAAATTCTACACACCCTTAATGTTAATACTGTCTAATTATATAAATATGGCGTTGAGCCGATTTTACACCACTGATTAGTGGGCTACTTAAAAGACATGGCTCAGGTTTTTTCAAGTGGTGTTGTATGAGGCACCTGGCCTAAACATATGCCACAGTGAAATTCTCAACTCTGCATCTGTGCAGAAATAGTTGGCACTGAAGCTAGGTCTATACTTGTGATTCCCAAACTTTTCCTGCTGGGCCCCCCTTTGGCAGATGAAAGTACCATAGAAATCATGCCCTTGGCATTCAACATCTCATACTTTTTGGAATTAATCAAAAAAATGTTAAAAATGTTAGCAAATACTAAAATAATGCAATATTTATGGAGATTCTTAATATATATCCTACAACATCAGTTAATGTGATTAATGTGTCATTTAAAAAGTTAAGGACATATTACTCTTCTTAGTTTCTTGTCTTCCTGGAGTGGTGAAGTCTGCTGTCAATGCACTTTTCATGATTCACAAAAGTCGCCAACCCTCTGCTGACTAGGGCTGTCTCGTTTTCCCCAAACTCAAACTCAGTCATTTTTCTATTGACCCCCCCAAACCAAGCACAAGGCATTTCCATTAGACCATTTCACTGTTTACCACTCCCAAGGCCACACTTGCATCCTCCTTGTCAATACAGCCTGCACTTTTTGAGGTGTGCTTCACCCGTTGTCTACTGAAGTCAAGAGAGCAGCATGAGTTTACGGACGGTCACGTTGTTCTGTTGGATGGGGCAGTTCACTGCTCGAGGTGCCCTAATGTGCTGCAGAGCTGTATATTTTCATTTTGAAAATTAATTTAGTTTGAGTACAGATTTTTACCACAATGCTCAAACATATATTTGAATATTGAGTATAAGGTGACAGCCTATTTCAGATGGTTAAAATTAGCATCTAATATTTTTATCTAGTCTTGCTGCCCCAGTGTGTCAGCTTCACCTGAAAGAGACGTTTCCCTCAAAATGTGTGCTATTTGCTTTGTTAAGTGTTTAAATTAATAAATTTAGCAACCGTTATCAGTCAGGGTTTTGTTTTACTGTAAAAATAAGTAAACTGCAAATTGCTCTTTAAGGTACAATCCCTGTTTAACTTTTTGTTTTTATTTATTTTCTTGAATCAGAATCAGAAATACTTTATTAATCCCTAAGAGGAAATTTGGTTGTTTCAGTTGCTCGTATACACAGTATAGCAGTAGGAATATCAAACAAAGACATCAAAATGGATAAGAGCTTAAAATTAACATAAAATAAATGAAATGAAAAATTGAAAAGAAAAATTATGTAGACAGGTTGCAAACATGAAGAATTTTAAAGCAATATCAACTTCCTTATGAAGGAAAAATATGTGAGTTAAAGTAGAAGTGAGACTATAAATAAGGCCAAGGAGTTTACACTAATAACATTAACTATATTTACAATATGAACATAAAAAATGACAGCACTGTTTATCCAAAAAGCAAAGTTGTCAGTAAGGTACTGATCGAAGCATCAATCAGTCTTTGTTGTTGGCAGACTGTGGATCAGTGGTAGAGTGAGTTTTCTTTAAACCAGAGGGAATGATGTTCAATTCCATCTCGCGCAGTCTCATATTTATGTGTCCTTGGGCAAGATACCTCACCCCAAAAGATGCTCTTGCTGCTGCATCAACGGTGCTTAAATGTGCTTAAATGTACATGACACTTCAGATTGCATTCTCTGCCATTAGTGTGAATGGGTAGGTGTGACCTGCAGCGTAAAGCACCTGATGATCATTACAAGCTCAGGTCCATACATGTTGTCTATCCCATACTGAGGTCAGAGTGAAAATGGCCTGAATAACAAAAAGCGCAACTATGATCGTAAAGTGTTTCACTTTTTTGACCTCTTACTGAGTTGTATGACTGCAGTGTTAGGGAAAATTTATCTGTGAAAATGCTTCAGTCTAGGTTGGGAGCTCTCCACCAGGGTTGAAAAAATACTTTTATCTCCACCAATTTATCTATCTTTCTGCCCTGCTAGTCCTATCAAACCACATTTTATGCCCTGCAGTAGATCAGACAGGGTAACAAATGATAGCATGGTTCTCCTTATTTCAATATGATCTCAAATAAATGAGATTTTTATCAGAGATTAGGCCCCAGGGACCATAAGCTATCCGCGTGCGAAACAGCTTTAATTGCATTTATAATGGATTTGGTATTTAATAAAGGCTGCAGCGAGGGAGAGAGAGAGTAGGGGGAAAGAGGGGCTGCTGCAGTGTAATTGCTCTGACAAATATTGCTGTACACTGGGACATCTCTGAAAACGAGTAAGGATCTGATCTGATATGAAAAAAGATTTAGTCATCAGAGTTGCCTTAAGTGATGTCAGATAAGAGAAGGAGGAACAGTTTGAGAATCTTTAGGAAAATGTTTTAAAACTAAAACTGCACTGGGTGTTGTCTACAAGTGTGTCCTGTGGCAAACAAAAAAAATTAAATAAATGAATGAAACTTACATGTTCTGTTCTCTGTGATATTCTTGATCTGTTTTTGAAGCTTAAATGTACCTGCGAGACTAAAAATCTATTAACAAGCTACTATGGAACCACAACATTGTGGATCAACTTAAAAGTATTTGCAATATCTCCAAAGAATAATGTTGCACTGTAACCTCTTGTTGAAGAATATCCTCTCTATCAAATGACCTGATCAAGTTGGTTGTCATGGCTGTGGAAATAATGTGTAAAAGATTGATTATTAAAAGGGGTTCCTGCAAAACACAGATCAAACCAATCAGAATGGTGTTTTGCTGTTTACATGGGGGTTTAGTTGCTTGGTCTGAATTTTGATTTTATTTAATTCCTCTCCTTTTATTGTGACATCATATTCAGAGAGAACACACAGAACACTGTATGGAAAATGTTCACGCTCAGATTCATTTTTTTTTGTTTTTTATTGAGGCATCCAAAAGCATAAGAAACAATTCAAAATGCGAGACAAATTCTTTGGCATAAACATAGAAGCAGAACCTCACTAATTATCAGAATCTCAAATGATGTACAGTACGGCTTTTACATAAGAAAGTGCAAATGAGCTCAGATTGCAGGTCATCAGTGGATGTTTATTATTAATGCATTGTATGCACATACAGTCAGCTTGGTACTTAAATGCACAAGATGAAGTCAATTAAATGTAAATGCACTATATGAACAGGCTCAAAAATAAAGATGTGTGTAAGCTCTAAGAGATTTAATTGGTCTACAATTCTCAAACAGGACTGCATTAGTGCCTGTGCCTCACAGCAAGGAACCAGCCTGCTGGTTTAACCCCCACATCAGACTGGGCCGAGTTCTCTCCATGCATGCGTGGTTTTCTCTGGGTGCTCTGGTTTCCCAGAGGTGTTAATATGTGTGAATGGCTGTCTTTCTCTGTGTATCAGCCATATAATTGACTGGTGACCACACCAGGGTGTACCCCTCCTCTTGTCTTATGTCAGCTTTAGGACAGGCTTCAGTCCCCTGTGACTACAGTAAGTGGGATAATAATTAATGTATAGATGGATGGATAATACTTAAAAAAAACCCATGTGTAACCACATTAAGTACCTTCAAACCAGTACTCAGTGCTGACTTTTTTTGTATTAAACACAATTAAAATCTGGGTTTAGTTGGATTTGAAATGACTTTCTTACAAGCATCGCTGCTTCGGACATCTCAAGAATCAGTGATTTTTAAATCTAATTTGTTAAATCATTCATTATTTCACCACTTTCACAATAGCTTGGCGCTTCTCTTTAAGTTTTATTTTGAAGCACTTTTAAAGACTATTCCCGTTTTAAAAATGTTATTAAAACACAGGGTTTTCTTTGCCGTTAACAGCAAGCACATCATGTGTAATCCTTTGGCACTGCCTCTGTAAAGTGACGTGTTAAGACAATCGCCATCCACCCCTGCAATTGAAACTTACTTAAAGCCGACACACAGATCTGATACTCTTAGCAGTTAGAATAATGACCATGGCCAAGGCATGTTGACAGAAAGGTCTTATTTTAAAATGCAAATAACACACCTCTGCAAACCAACACTGCCCTGACATTAACCAAACACACACACATCCTCTTCCTCCCACATACACACACTTTACAAAGTGACAATTACTAAGGACGTAGTGTTTGTGGGTGAGTGTCTTTAACATCTTTCATTGTCAGGTTGAGTCCCATCCATCAGCAGCTAATCATTACAGCAAGCGGAGCTTTCAGCACAGACAGAGGTTTGCCCAGATCGTGTCTCTCTGCTTACAGCATGCAATTAACACACAAAAGACTCACAACAACGAGGTTAGGGCTGTAACAGCACCACGGTTATCTACACAGGCCAGTCCACAGATAACAGGAAGTCCAATGCTGTAATACATGATTTTTTTTTTTTTTTTTTTTTTTTTTTTTAAATCAGAGAAAGATAAAAGGGAAAAAAAATCACTCACTGTGAGGAAAGCCCATGTTATCACAACCAAATACAATCTGTTTATTTACATTCGGCTGATCTGCTCTTAAAGAGTGGTTTTCCGGTCTCTGTTTGGCCTTATTAAGCAGCTCAGACCCACTATCAGGCCTTTACTAAGATCTCTTACAATGGTCACTGTATTGACCATACAAATAAGGAATCGATATGTTATATTAATGCAATATTAATGGAAATGTTTGCATTTTTTTTAAAACACCTTAAGGATTTGTACAGTGTTTTTTTTTCTTACATTCCTCTTCTTTTCCTATATATACTCTTCAAAATAAGTTTGGAAATGTTATTTCGGTCAATTATTTCTCCCCTTTAACAATAACAATTATTTTGACATGCATTTTATATTGTTGGAAAGCCTGATTACAAGTTATAATAATGAGGTGCAGCTTGTGGAATGAGTGGGCATCCTTGGAAAGTAACTCCTTAACTCACAACTCCAGGCCATTTTCTGCGTTTTTTTGGGCCACCTGGACTTTCTTTTTAATTTTGCATGTAAAACCACAGCCCTGTCGAGCACAATCAAGCTAAAAACATCTGGCTTTTTACGAACAAACCTTTTCACATCTAAAAGTAAGGTTAGAGGCTCACAATTAAAAATATTCAGGTTTTTAAAATAATTCCTCCATGTTTTTTTTTTCTTATAGAGATATTATTACCTTAGATGCAATTTCTGTTGTTAAACAGACATGACTCACACTTCCTTTTGAATTATTTTGGGAACTGGCGGGAAACTACTTTCTCTCTTGTTAACGTTTGTCTTCTCCTGATTGGATGCTACTGTTAAGGGTCAAAATAGAAGTCCTGTTACATCACTGATACATTTTTAAACAAGAAAAACACATAAAAAAAACCCACATTTTTTTCATTTTGGATCCTCAAATACAAAATTTCTGAAACAAAACACTGCAATTCAAGGCTGCATCAAAAACTTTTTGATTGGGATATATTTGACCAAAAGCCATTTTTAAATATTCAAAAACACAACTGTCCCCATAAAGATTCGATGCATGGTCCCAGAGATATAAGTCAACATTGTGAATGGTATTGTTTGGGGGCGCCAGGGATCTCAAGACCAGTTCCTCGCCTTTGAATCTTAGGCTTTCTTCCAGGGGAGGATGGGATTTTGGAGCTTTTTAGGGGGGTTTCTACCCAAATGTTGAGCTGTGTTGCTCATTGTGCAAACCCATAACCCTTCCAAGTTGTACCTTGTTGTAAAGGTGACTAATCAGGCCTTTAAATGACATTAAATACAATACCAGTTGGAATTTTTGAAGGAGAGAAATAATCCACTGAAATAATGTTTTATATTTTTGGTCTGTATTGCTCCTTTAGCCTAATGCACATGCATGTCAATAAAAGAAGATGACGAGGGAAATTAAAAGACATAACATGACAAAGAGTTTCTTACAGGTAGAATAAAAACAGGGGCTGCTTTAGAAACAGGCACACATGCATCCAGTCTGATTGGCTGTGATTAGCGGTCACAAACAGGAAGTTTCGCACAGATCCACAGACAGTGTGTGTCAGAGTATGTAGATGAGAGAGAACAGAGGGTCTACGGAGGACGCTGAGGTGAGGACAGAAGCCACAGCTCTGTCAGGAGAAGTTAGAGGGAGGGGCACCAGCTGTCTGAACACATATATGCCCGTGTTTATATCATATACACACTGTCTCAGTGTTGTCAACAGTTTCTTCTCTACTTAAAGAGACTAAAACTTCAAAGGGCACTTTTGTCCACAATGGCAGGGCAGGACTTTGTTTCCTGAATTTTAAAAAGGATAGTTCAGGATTTTTGAGACCGGTTTGTATGAGGTACATGGCACTAGCCTGGACATTAGTCACAAGTAGTGCCTAAACAAAGCAATTTGGTAGTGAAAATTTAAGTTAAGTTGTTGAATAAAAGCAATCCCCTATGCCCCTGTGGCTTGTTTTTACCTAAAACCTCTTTAATTTGCACAAAGATGTTGGCCCAATTTGCAGCAATGTATATCCTATAGCTTTTGTGCAGGATTTTTCTGCACAGATGCAAAGCTGATCTCTGTCCCTGTGCTAATGTTTAGGCAAGCGCTTTGTACCTCATACAACCCCACATTAAACTTTCCATCCCTTCAACTGCATCTTTAAATAAGGGAAGGGCTGTGTTATGTATGTTTGTGTTCCAACCTGAATCAAACTTGGCCAATCACTAAAAAACTGTCTACTGCATATGTGAAGAGGGCTGGTGTCATTAAGTAAACTATTTTTGGTTTATTTTAATACTGATAATAACAGCAGTTATGCATCATGCACAATATGCACATGTGGTGATGTGTTGCCTCAAAGTGAGGATCAAAACAGTCCTAAACATCCCTACGGTTAGTAAACAAACCAGAGTGTGTTTTCTTCATTTCGGGTAATGCTGCATGCTGCTGGCTACACTCAGCAGAAGTGTTAGTTTAGGGATTACAGAGCTAAACCAGCTGATGGAGGGCAGCCAAACTCAGTTTGTGGACTGATTAAAAGTGTTTTGGGTGAGAGTGAGTATTGGGGAGCTGATGTTTGTCTCAGCTCATGTTGCAGCAACGCCTGCAGCTGCCAAAACCAAACCGTTGTCTCCTCCAACACTGCAGTGGAGGACTCGTTAAGTGGCCGCAATAGGAAGTAAATTAATAAGCTGCTGCTGGTTGTTCTATTTTTTAACAATCTTTTGCCTCGAAATGCTGTTTTCAAATTTATTTTTTAAATTTCAGTGTTAAAGCTTTAAAACACAGATTGATTTTTAAACTCACTGCACAGTACAACACACCTTTCCTAAGGGCTAACATATTTTATGATGAATATAACATTAATCAACACCCAGTTCTAATTCTCTGCAGAGTGTCAGAATCTTTTTCTAAATCTAATCACAAGGAGATCAACTCAGATCACATTTTCTGTTAAACTTGTAGCCTCAGACTGCAACACAAAACTAAATAAGAGCCTGATGTGGATGTAGGATAGTAACATGCACATTGAATTTGCCAAAAAAGGTATATTTACAGACCCCCTGAGTACATTTTCCAGCTATTTCTCTTGTCAGCACATAACCACCATATCTATACTGCTTAACCCCAAAGGGGTCCCAGGGGCTTGAGCCAAGCTGACCTTGGGCAAAACACGGGGTACACTCTGGACCGGTCGCCAGCCAAGCACAGGGCCACATTGAGAGTCACCAAGTAACCTAATGAGTATGTTTTTGGTCTGAGGGAGGAACCTGGAGTGCCCAGAGAGAACCCATGCATGCAAGAAAAGAACATGCAAACTCTACTCTGATAGGCTCTGACCAACATGGGGCTCAGACCAGAAACCTTCTTGCTGTTAGGCGTGCACACTACCTGCCGCCCCCACTCACAATTCACAATCTGTGGTTCAATATCTCTTGTTGGAAATAAAGCTTCTTATACTATAAGTTAAACATTTATCTATAACGGCTTTTTGCCAGTATTTTCCTGCATTTCAGTGTTTTAGGGTAAAGTAAGTCATCTCATCAATAATAAGCCTTGACAATGTCAGTTCACTTGTATACAGTACATTGGACTTGAACATTTTGGAAATGAGAAAAACAAAAGTTTCATCAACCTGCCCCCTGATTTATTGTTGTATAAGCTGCCTGCTGTTAGCTGTAGGTGCTTATGGAGGCTGTAAAACATACTCGTAGACATGAGAAATACACAGGGACCTCCCTGATGAATTCTCTGTTCTCCTGTTTCTGCCCTAAAACCAAATAGAGGCATAAATCCTCCGCCTGCTATTTTGTCCATGAAGCTAGTTTCACATTGGTGACCCAGAGGAGACTTAGGAGGGTTGTTTGGGGTCAAATTCCAACACTTGAGAGGCTGAATCTCAGTCTCTTAGGTGTTAATGAAGGCCATTTCTACCATGAAATGCATGTCCCAACAGCACACTGAAGAGCAAAAAAGACAAAAAAGACTTTACTTTATTAAAGAGATTGCTTGCTCTATCAGTAAAATAATGACACATAAAATGAACTCTGTCACATTTGAAACATTAGATAGAAGAGAAACCAAAGTAACACCAAACCAGTGTTGAGAAGTAGCTTCTCATTTTACCGCGCTACAAATTTTAAGGTTGCTTTCACATAGGAAGTCAGGTGGACTTGGTATATTATGAGAAATGTGTAGCACACATGTAATCACTTGAAAGTTTTAATTTACCAGTTTAATTCCTTGTATTGTTACGTAACAGAGTCAATGCTAATGCTAATATCACTAATGCTGGCTTTTGACCCCTGACCCGTTGGAACTTTTCATTGTGGGTAAGACTATGGGGAGGTAGACTGGTATGATGGATGCTGCTAATGTTTCCTGAAGTTAGTGTGACATCTGGGGATTTTTTTTTTCTCCGTACTCCAGATTTTGCAAATGTTTCCATACTGCACACTGCATATCACATTTTGGCAAATCAGTATGTATACTACTAGTAGTATACATACTGGTACTACTAGTATAATAGAGGGTTTTGAAAACGGCTGAGTTCATTGTACTCCAGTGGTCTCCACAGTCACCAGATCTCAATCCAATACAGCACCTTTGTGATGAGGTGGAACGGGTCTCATGGATGTGCAGCTTACAAACCTGCAGCAACTGCTTGATGCCATTACGTTAAAAGGGAGAGTTAAGGTGGTTCTGAAGGCAAAAGGAGTCAAGCCTGGTATTAACATGGTGTACCTAATAAAGTGGCCGGTGAGTCTTCATGATAAATTGCAAACTTGTTTTTTCTCCCTTGTTTGAAATCCTATCAAAGAAGAAATTTTAATCCATTTCTGTGACAATGCCAGAAGCATTTGTAAGCCAGCCAAGGTTACTGTGTTTGCCTCAACAGCTGAGATATATACCCTTCTTCTCTGCACAATTCGTAAAAACATACTTTCAGCCAAGACTGGACAGAAGGATAAGAGAGATTAATAAAGAGACCTCTCAGTAGGCTGTTCAAAGCAAGTAATAACAGTGGTGTATTTAAAAAAAAGCAGAACAAAAATATTTAAATTAAATAAAGAAGCAGAGCAAGGTTAAGAAACAGAGACAGGAATAGAGAAAGAGGAGGGAATTTAGACAAGTTGTATTAGCAAGTGTAATTTCATTAAACATGGTGAGATTAGACACTATAAATTAACATGATGCTGGTGCTCCTGCACGCTAACAGAGGGCAGGTCTCATCTGCATAATAGCTCAAATAAGTGGCTGTCATGCAACCTGTAATAACTCAACACTGCTCCCTTCTGCCGTTTCCACAGTTCATTTCATATTCAACAAATGATGTCTCTTCCTGCTTTCCCATTCTTTGTGTCTATTTATTTTTCACCCAGTGATCATTAACTTAATCATTCCCCACTCCTCTCCCCGCCACTCCCTCCCACGTGCTAAAGGTCAAGATAAAAATTTAATCAGAAGTTCAAATTAAACCCATAATCTGCTCATACAAAGCATCCAATTATAGGCTTCTAAAGCGGTCAGTTAAATAACTGAGGTTCTATTGGAAGAAACTTAGTGGTCGGGGATAATTTAATATCTCAAGATAAACTTAATTATTGATGGCCAATCAGTAACTCTGAAGGGAAAACAGTTCCATCGTTGAGATCGTGTAGCTTCTTGTAGCCTTGTAATTGCTATAAAAAATAAAAAAAAATCTCTAAATGGCAGAAATTGGTCTAAAAAGGATGTGATATGTGGGTCAAGAACTCTTCTAAAGAAACATGTATTCATTCAAGTTGAAAAGCACATATCTTTACTAACCAGTTGAAGTGCATTTGCTTGAATGGTACAGTAACTGCAATAGAAGGAGAGAAAAATAAATGCTTTTATAGCTGTGGAAGGTCAAGAAGGTGCTATTATAAGGAAAAAATATGCACTGCTTGAGCTGCTGTTGCACTGAAACCCTCGCACAAACACATATGTAGGGGGTTGTGTTGTGTTTGATTTAGCCTTCATGAACTAACCTATGCTCAGTTCAGGAAGGTCAAGTGGTTGGTGTGTGAAGCAGCCTCACAATGATGATATAAAAAGGCACAAGGCTGAAATAATGTGGTTGGAACATGGACAAAGCTGCAGGAAGGCAAAGTCAAAAACACGAATCCCCCACTGACAGGGTAGATTTGCACTCACTTTGGGAAGCTTTGGTCACATCTTTACATTTATTACATCTAAGATAAGGCATGTCAAGGGTAATCGCCACTGCAAGTCTAAGGGGGAACAGGCTGGTTTTGGCATCGGGAAAGTTCCAATAAAATAGTCAGTTCAAAACACAATGCTCTACAGACAGGATAACTCCACACTCATTTAGGGAAGCTTAGGTCACACTTTCATGTTCTACACATTAGAGCTAGGTGATTAAGTTTTATTTATGATTATGGCCCCTTGAACTCACAAAAACAGAGTAATTGAAATTAGACTATAACAGCGCTGCTCGTTCTGTCAAATGCAGCAGAAGCGCTTCCCCCTCCCTCCTGTCACCACAGTGCTTGTCTATTCTGCAGAGTTGAACCTGTGTATGATAAATAAACCCTCATCATTTTGATGAATGAGGTCAATTTTCAAGTCATGAACAAAATGTGAGTGTAGTTCACTCGAGACAAAAAAAACAAGTGTATGTAGGACTTGGCCAAAATTTTGACCACTTCTGCCCTGATTTCTTTATCATTTCTGCTGACTTCTTGTTTTAGTCATAATTTAGTCATCTAAATTGCTTTAATTTTAGTCTAGTTGATGAAATTTCACAAAGTTTTAGTCCATGAAATCTACTGTAAATTTATTCAACTTAAATATGAAGAGTAAAGTGTAAGGCATTTTTTATGTTTCCTTGAATTTCTGAAGTCAATGTTTACACTTGGATAAAATGAAACATTTAATAACCCTTTATTGAATGCTAGTAAAAGTTTGAATGTATGAATGAACAGAAACAAATTTAACTTTTGTGTGAAATGAAACCACCTTCATTTAAGCTACCAGGCAGAGCATTTCAGTTACAATACTAGAATTGACAACAGTGAACCTGCTCTACATGAATATATCAGTTCATAAAGAGAGTAGCTCTGATTGGATCGCTCCCCATCTTAACCCACCACCATGAAGCTAAGGCAGTTGTGATTGGATGTCCCTCTTAACTCACACAACCTTTCCTTTTTTTGTCCGTGTGCACTTGTTTTTTTAGTTATAGACTAGTTTTTGTCAGGGGAAAAAAGTGGCGAAAATAATTACTTAACAAAATAAACACTGATGTTCTTAAAGGAATAGTTCAGTATTTTTGAAGTTGGGCTGTATGGGGTTCTTGACAACAGCCAGTGATGTGGCTGGTGAAACAGCTCCCAGCAGCACTGCCCCTTTGAGGAGAATGAGCTGAGGCGACTGGTACGGTACACTGCTGTTGGCGGGTACAGTTATTTTTGCAGGATTGTGTGAGTTTTACATAAAGTGTGTCAGAAACTATGTTGGGTGAAATGTATGATTGAGCTGAAAATTTCAAAGCACTTTATTTTTGGTTAAATGGCTGTGCTCTTCCAACTGATTTAGCCAATGTGCTGTTTCACTCTATGGATTCAGGAAGACACAACAACGGCAGAGAACCTAATACTGAACCAAATATGTGGGATTGACTAAAGTGACTATGATGTTCATTTTACTGTGAAGCACAGAGTAACATTCATGAGCCGAGGGAACAAAAACAGCAATCCCTCAGAATGAGATCCAGTTGGCAGAATCAATTTGCACTTGCCTCATCTTAATAGTTCCAAACACAGAGACGTCCGAGAGGAAAGAATAAAGTGCTCTGAATTGTTCACCAATTGTACATTGGACCTAACATAGTTATGCAGCTCATTTTTCTGTAAAACTCACACAATACCAATAAACAACATTGTTACTTACCAGTTGTCTAACCTTGCTCTCTTTAAAAGTACTGCGCTGCTGGGAGCCATTTCAGTCACTTTAATGACTTTTGTCAAGAACCTCGTACAAAAATACTGAACTAACCCTTTAAGATAAACAATACTTTTTTTATGAGATATGATAAACACCGTTTTCATTGATCTTAAAGCCATAAAATGAAAGGTGACTTATATGTCTATCTCATATATTGATTATGATTTGGTTAATATCTTTAAACTTCTCTCTCTGGAAATTTACATAATTTTCAAGACAGCAAGAAATAATTTGCACCCCAGTTGGCCAGCTGAAGCCTCTGTTATGTTTCTGCCGGCCACGTGACATGAATGACAGGGGTCACGGACAGGGAAACTAACAAAAGAAAATCTGCACCTTAATACTAAAACAAAATAAGGCCTCTGAGATCTTAAAGGTGGAGTGGAGTCATGACTCTCCACAGCCACCCAGTAATTCTACTATAAAAGTAGACAAACTGAAAGAAAAAAGGCCTCAAACAAAAGTGGAGTCACTTGGTGGGGAGAAAATAAGTGCAAAAGTCTCCTTAGAGATCAACCCTTACAAAACAAAATCATGAATTCACCCTCAACACATATGCACTTGCTCTCTCACAACACTCATTCCTCAAACCAAAAGAAAACCAACTGATGGTGCTGGCTCTTTGGTGTCACACACCCAACTGAGGGAAAGAGCCTCCTTTTATAGACTGCCCAGGCTGATGAGCACCAGCTGGTTGCTGAGGCCAGGTGAGTGGAGTGAGAGGCTCGTTAGGAGTGCTGGAGGTCACAGACTACCTCCATCTGTAACACCTCGTATAAGATCAAGGGCAAAGATTGATGTTAGTTACTTTTGATTCAGTGTTTTATGCAATCAGTGTGCAGCACGGTCCGTCTGTCTTGAAGAGTCGCAGACAAGCGGTAATGAGGGATGGTTGAGGAGGCTTGTCAGCTGATTGGAGGTGTGATTTGTGGCATGGTCCTGCTCCTGAATTTAAGTTAAAATATTAACCTCATTTAAAAGGACTGACAGCTGATACTCTGATTGGTTTAATTCATGGTATGCCCAAAACACAACAATTTATAAACAAAGACCATAATCCATTGCACTCTGCACCTGGCTTTGTAACAGGATTGTGCCACTTCTAGATAGCAAAACTGTTGACCTACATGCCCCAAACTGCTGTGCCCAACACACTTTTAGACAACACTTCACATCATCAAAATCGGGTGTAATTCTGTTTTTGAGAAAACGTGCACAGGGATAACATGAAAACTTGATGTAGAAAGTTCCCCTCCTGACCTGGGATCTGTACCAGCAACCTTCTTTCTGCGTGACATCAGCACAACCTGCTGCACCACCATGCAACTCCTTTTCAAAGAATCTGTTTTTGAATTAAATTGTTCACGTGTTTGCAGATACAAACGTTTTGATGAGCACACATATTACAGTCATTTTTTGGCATTTTTGTCATCACCTTTTTGCATCATGTGCAACATAAGTTTTACCATTAGATATCGAGTACAATGTTTTTTTATCTGCTTTTGTTTGATTAAACATTAAAACTGCGTTTGCACTCATATTGAATTATGTACTGATGACCACGTTTATGAAACTGTGTTCACACAGTTCAATAGTTTGACAGTCAGACTTGTATCAGAAAGGGTTCACTGTGTTTCACCCGCATCTTACAGTCAGTTTAAATTTTCATTGGAACAACTTACACGAGTTTCCTGTGGGTCTTCATGTTTATGGGTTAATGGAGAGAGCAAGGCAGAAACACGGCCAACAGCGGAGGCTTGAGTCCAACTGAGATCCCACAATTTAAATTATGCATGAAGTAAAATGGCACTATAATGCATTTGAGTAAAAACCACCACTCAGCATATGGGTTTTAGATTCAGTCAACATATTGCTCTCTGCAGGAACAAGAAACACATGCAGGAGTGAACATTTTCTGCATTTTAAGAGGTTTTGAATGGTGACTTTACTAGAGCTGAGCTGAAGGGACAGAAACATGTCTCTATAAGACCTTTCGTTGTAGACTGACAGCAGATGACAACATGTCCTCCCTTCTGTCTTATCAAGCAGCTGGGTCTGAAGCCCTAAATCTTAGAATAAGAAGATATAATCAACCTAAAGACTTTTGTTTATGAGGAACTGAGTCAAATAAGTAATATTAATAATTAAATTCCTTGGATGACTTTAAAACAAAGCTGGAAGTTTAGAAATCATATCATAAGCCTCATCATTCACTACTGTGTCAAAACAGTTGTGATGGTCGGACACCAAAAACTTCAGTGAAAGATCTTGACTTTGGATTAAAAACAAAAAATGTTCACCAGTAACAAGACCGGAGCACACTACTAAGATACCCTTATTACCACTCATCACTCCGAATGTCCCACAGTTTTGGCCTCTGATAGAATTTGCATCACTGCACTGGCAGATTCTTAATAGCAAAATATCTGCTTGGTTCTGCCCAAAGCAGCCACATTTGCTAGCTAAAAAGATCACAAAAGAACAGCCAAGATCACACTTTATTTGTGATATTATGCCTAATATCAAGGCATACAGCCTCGATATTAATGAACTAAAATGTAATAAAATGGTGAAAAGTAGAATTCTGTCCAATGGCTCAGCTTGTCAATAGCTCTGCTACTAAGCCTTACAGCATGCTCAAGCTGCCTACTACTCCTCACTTACTGAGGACAATAAAACCAATCCTAGGTACCTTTTTAGCACTGTAGTCAGGCTTACACAGAGTCAGAGCTCTATTGAGCCTGTGATTACACTAGCCCTCAGCTATGAGGACTATCTGAGCTTCTTTAATGATAAAACTCTTAAACTTAAAGATACAATTAGCAACCTCTTGCCTTTACCATGACCTGTTGCACCATTAAATGCAGTTAAACCTAATGTTGACTGTTTTTCTCCAACTGGCCTTCAGGAACTAAATTCTGTAGTCTCCTCCTCCAAACCATCAACCTGCCTTTCAGACCCGATTCCAACTAAGGTGTTAAAGGAGGTCTTTCCCTTAGTTTGTTCATCCGCGTTGAAGACAATCAGTGTAACGTTATCTACAGGCTACATGCCACAGTCCTTGAAAATAGCTGTAATTAAACCTCTTCTTAAAAAAGCCTACCCTCGATTCAGGCACATTAACTCACTACAGGCCTATATTAAACCTTCTGTTTACTTAAAAGATCCTCAAGAAAGTAGTGGCTAATCAGCTATGTGACTTCCTGCAAAACAACAGCCTGTTTGAGGACTTTATGTCACAATCTAGAGCTCACCATAGCACAGGGGCTGCTCTATTTAAAGGAAAAAATGATTTACTCTCAGCTTCAGATGATGGACTTCTCTTTGTACTTGTCTTGCTAGATCTCAGTTCAGCCTTTGACACCAAATATCATAATGTTCTTCTACAGAGATTAGAGGAATTACTCGGGATTACAGGGACTGCTTTAGAAGTTTTATCTGATAAGTTACGGAGTTCCTCAAGGCTCTGTGCTAGGTCCAATTCTCTTCTGCATATACATGCTTCCCCTCTGTGATTAACTCAGACAACACAGAGCGTATTGTGCTGGGCCCCCAACACCTTAGAGAAACCTTTTCTAATGATATAACTGCCCTGATGGCTGTGCTGCCAGATGGCATTAGCCTGGTGCAGAGTACAACTGTTGGAAATCTTGGGAAAGTATTTGATCAGGATTTGTCCTTCAACTACCACATAAAACAAATTTCAAGAACAGCCTATATTTTATCTGTCTATCTTAACCTGTGGTGGACCCACTCAACTCCGTTTGCTCTACGCTGCATCAACCATCAACAGAAATGGCATCATTTAACATAAATGTGTACTTTTAGACCAGTTAAACCCAATTTAATGGCAGTTCAGCTAGATGCTGCTAAATCAATCAACATCATTCCTCTCCAGATTATATTCATTGTAGATATTAATTTTAACCCTTTAACTTCCTTGGGGCACTAATGCAACAAAAAAAAAAGTTATGCCTAAAATATTTACAAATCATTGACCTCTGCCAAATGGTTGAGCTAGGAGTTTACAGTGGAAGAAGTAATTCCATTGTAAAAGTGAAAAGAGAACAAAAATCCAGTAAAATGTCCTTTTTTGAGAAACACTTTTAACTTTTTGGATGCTATATTCATTTCATATCTGAGAAATTCCCCTCTTTAATAAGACATTAATGAGACATAATGCTTTTTTCTAGCATTATATGTTTAACCCTCACAAATATAGATGGCCTAATAAGGTTTAAGAAGTTTGATGCATTTATGAATAAGATACAGTTACTCAAAGTTTGGTCTACCAAGCAGTTGATCTGGGAGTTAAAAAGGGTTAATATTGGATTGATCACTCTATCCATGGTTGTATTGATTATACATCCATAGTAACTATATTTAAAACCATAGACATGAGGTCCCTCTTGAAAATGAGATGCCACATCTCAAGGGGCACTATACAAATAAAGATTGACTGATTAAATCTATATTAAGCAGAAACAAATGTGATGAGGACAGATTTATGATCTGGGCATCCATGGGTTTGTCATTATCATAAACTCTTATTTTTAGGACCTTTGTCTCTGCCTGGCTGGATACATCCCTGGATGTATGTATGTGAATAAACAAATACATATATTTATATAATCCACAGTGACTGTAACTCGTTGAGTCATAAACAATAGTCAGTATGAGTCATAGAAGATTCCAGAGTTGATACCTTGGCCTCATGTGTCACCATATCTGCACAAGAACCAAATGACATGCTTCTCATTAAATCATCCTTATAGTTTAACATATAGTCACTTCTTGCCACAGGAGAACTTCCTTAGTGTGTGTACTCAGATTGATAAGCTTCACATGTTGGTGTGTGACAACATCTGAGCGTTGAGTTTCTTGCTTTTAGGCACAGCTGTGATATGGGAGAGTACACCTGAATCATATAACACTTCTCGTGACTGGATTCACACAAAGGGTGTGGGAGAGTGTCTGCTCTGCTGTCCTTATATGATGTATACGTGACTGGTCTCCCATTGTCTGAGTGGGTGCCAGGTGTGACAGCTTATGAAAATGTGTGTGCGAGGTTTGACACAGTGCTTCAGACACCAAGGTGCTGAAATACATGTTGGTTCTGTGGCGCCTGGATAATTGCTAATGGCTATTACCCCCATACACAGCGCGCACACACAGAATAACACACATGAACTTGCACACATGCTTCACTAACTAGCAGTGCCTCGACGCTGCTCATTAGCTGCTGAGGCGTGAGAGTGAAAACTGGGTTACTGCTCTGCACGTTTAACACACAAGCGTAAACAAACACAAATCCAACAGTACACACCAGTCGTGACCGGCTTTAAAGCAGGTTAATGTGCAAAGAAAGTGAAAGAAAGGACAGCCTTGAAAACAAAACATAGGAACTTCAAGCACATTCACCTTTTTTATTGCTAATTAGAAATGTGAGTCAGAGCGAGAGATGAAAGACAGACAGAGAAAAGGAATTGTCCCTTTCATGACATTAAGTGGTTTAAATTTAGCCACAGCTCATATTTCCACAAGATCATTTTGACAGAGAGAGGTGGAAGGAGAGGATAAGTGCTTTTATTCGTCTAATTTCCATATGAGCTTAATATTACACTGGCAGCACAGCCAGAGCGGTAAAAGGCTTGTGATGGGGACGCAGCGCCTTTGTTTCCTCAGGTCAAAGTGATATATGAGGCAGAGCCGTCACGGACATATGAGCCGTTAAATCGGTGATCAGAGTGGAGCGGGGAGCTATTTGTCCAGATTTACCAACGGCTACAGCGGGGAGATGAAGCCCCTCTTATAGTATAAAATGAGATACAGAGTTATTGAAACTATAGCTTAGATTTGTCATGGTTAGAACACCAGCATGGTTAAACATGATGGAATCAGAGGCATCACTGTCGACAGTGAAGACAGTGAGGCTGTAATGGGGCACATAATGCATACAGGTTTGACAAGATGGAAAGTGCGGCCCTTTTGGGTTGGTGTTAATAATGTTTTAAAGGTACACGTCTTTCAAAACACCTCCCCAACACATGAAAAGGGACAGCATCTGGTATTCATACCCTACAACTCACTAAAATATCTGCTCTATTTTTATAAAATATAGAAAGAGGCAAATACAACAAAATGTTGGTGAGACAAAAAAGGGACAATATCTGGCTTAAACAGAGCTTTGACAATAAAACCCCCAACAAAATGTATTTTTTAAGGATCCTGCGATTCTTAAAGTTTGTTTCAGCTCTAGTTTTGTTCTCATTTTTCAGTTCACTTTGGTTTTGGAATATTTGAGAAGAAAAAGCATTTTTTAATTACTGAACAATTTCTTCCCTTTATTTTGAAGCCAAACTTTGTAAACATCCTTAAGATAAGATAAGATATTCCTTTATTAGTCCCACAGGGGGAAATTCCAAATCCTGCATCCTTGATGCAGTTTATGATATAAAATGCAAAAACGTGTATTTTTTTTACAATGCTGTAAACTTAACGAATTTAACCTCCGATCAGCAAAAGAATATTCTTAAAAAATATATGAGTTTCTTATTTTAAATTTTGGCCACATAATGTTGAAACTTAATGATTTAATCTGCCATTTTCTAAGCTGTCATTAATATATCAGGATGACATACTTATTTATTTAATCTATGTAGAGGGAAAAGCAACTAAAATCTTAAGTTTGCATTAAAATTTCCGTATTCTGTGGGTGTTGTAATATTAGTTAATGTTATTTTTAGGGGATGAAAAATCATAAAGTTTGTTCTGCAGCACTACACTTTGTCAATGTCAGCTAAGACTGTTTTGCCCTCAAGCCCTCAACATTTGTCTGACTTAAAGCTATTAACTGGTTATATTTTAACAAAAACTTGTTTGTCGAGAGAGTCTGAAAATGTGTGCATTTTATGTTGACTAAAGCTGTGTCAAAATGTTTTGATGTTGTCCATGACTAAAATGAAGTCTGTGTAGCAGCCACTCGAATACAAAAAAGGTGTAAGAGGAGAAGGATGCAAATCTCTATAAAATACATTATTTTTGATATTTACTGACACTCACCTGGTTCACCCTGATATAGTCGTATGTTTATTTGTATGCACGTGTGCTTCTGCACCATACTGTCAACTGACTGAATTTGATTTTGTCTGCTTTCTCTGACTGATGTGACTGAACCAAGTGAAACTCTGACACCTACACAACATAAAGTCAACATTTTTAACACTACATGATGCAAACGGTTGTATTTCAGGAGCTTGTATGCATCTTGGGAGTGTTTCAGGCCAAAGTCTGTGTGACTGGCATATAAACAACAATTGCATTCTCTTATTTAAAAGTCAGTGTACAAAATCACTAACTTTAATTTGCTCCAATTTAGGATTTTCTGCACTGCCTCGCTCAATTTGATACTAAATCCCCTTCCAGTTAATTGGTAAGTTATGCATCATGAGCAGTGTAGAGAGGGAAAACTGAATAACGTGCTGATGGAGGGAAATCCAGAGAGGGCTCACAGGAACTGAAGCTGTACCTTTACACATTTTTATGTCAGGCATCAATAAAACTGCCACATTAATATTTAGATTGGTGGTTATACTGTAAGTTGACTTGAGTCTGGCTCACACTACTACATCATTAAAGCCCCACAGATATTGTAAAGGAGGTAGACCCCACATATAACAAATACTAATGGACTGAATAGGTTTATTCCTTCAGTGTATATACAGTGATAATATTACCAAATAAGCACACTACAAACTAACAGCTCAATACATAAACAGCCAGAGTCCAACATCTGAAAACTGGAAGTCTGGCAAAACAGCTTGTCAACTTCAGAGTAAATGGAGGTGTAATTGATTGACAGGACGTATGAGCAATAATTCACAAAGAAAAGAAACAAGAAAAACAAGAAGAAAACAATGAAAGATGGAGTTAACGTCTTTCTTTCTGTCCAGTTGTTTCAACCTACATTCATCATCATCATCAACTCTAACAGCCTGCAAAGCAGATGCTGATGGATGCCCCCACACAACAGGATTTTGGATCATTAATAGTGAACCTGTTAGGTTATATCCATTTGTTTAAATTTAACTCTTAACCACAGGATAATCATGCAGGATACAAGGCAACAATCAAATGCCATTGGGCCTTCCTTCACTGTGTAAAGCCTCCACACACAATTAAGTCATAAGATGGAACACTGAAACTAAAGAAAAGAGCAGAAAAATTAGGACAGCATTAAACATGAAAATAAAGCAGACTTTTATTTTGAAACAGATGCAGGGGAAATGGCTCTAAATGCTGTTACTTCACTACTCTAGTCATAGACTTCTCCTGGAGTTTGTTAGTGCAGCAACAACACTGCCATGTGTCCCCTTCCTTGATTGATTTTATTTAGTTCAGATTTACTTCATTTTGGGCCCCTTACTACAAACTGAGCATAGCTTAAACACCACAGCCTGAGACTCTCCTAAAAGAAAACTACTGTAGTAGACATGGCACTTATACAAAGATGAATGAGAAACACTTCTTTCCATATTTATTTCCCTGTCTATAAGCCAAATATTCAGTCAGATAACTTTTTATTATGAGAATGACAGTTTAAAGCACTTTAAGTATTTCATCCAAAATCCAAGCACGTGTTAAATCTTGAAAACACTGTGTTAACATTTAAATATTTCAGAGGATTTCAAGGACCTGTAAAATCCCTGTGTACAAGATGCCCCTTCCACCTTACCCAGCCAAAAGCCAACAATGTTTGCATGGTTAAAATGACATTTTGAGGGTTAATAAACTTTAGAATTGGGCACTACTTTGACCAAAGTCAGCCCTGTGTTGTATTAAAACATATACACACAGCACTATAATTAATAAATGATAACAATTAAATCCACGACCATGTCCACACCCCTTCATGACCACAGTGTACGCTGATGGCTGCTTCTAGCAGGATAACGGACACTGTTACAAAGTTCTAATTATCTCAAAATACTTTGTTGGACATGACACTGTACTCCAGTGGCCACCGCGGCCACCAGATCTCAATCCAATACAGCATCTTTAGGATGTGAGGGAATGGGAGATTTGCATCATGGATGTGTAGGAGACAATTATGCAGCAGCTGTGTGATGCTATCAATGTGAATCATAATCTGTGAGGAATGTTTCCAGTACCTACTAACTGTATTGCAGAAAGAAATAAGGCAGCTCTGGAGGCCAAAAGAGGGTCCAACTCATCACCTGTAGGGTGTACCTAATGAAGTGGTATTCCAGCGTAAATGCCTCAGTAGGGAGACTGTTGTTAATTCTCACCATAGCTGCATCCTTCATTTTAATGGTGACCATGTTCTAATCACTATTTACTTGATGAAAACTTACATGTAGGTACATAAAGCTTCAGTGTATCCTCGGTCAGTTTTTAGAGACCTGCATGTTTAATGCTCTCTCAGCTACTTTTCAGCAGGATGATCCATCTTTGCACAATTTCCCCTACTTTTGTGTTCCCAGCAGGCTGTGGATCTCAAACTGCTGATCCTGCAGCTGATCCTGAATCCATCCTGCTGTCCTCTACTGTAACCCAAGGGCCACAGACGTCTCCAGCTGGGTGGTCAGCAGCACGCTCTGTGGTTAGAAGAGACAGACTCTGTCTTCAGGATGTACACGTCTCCATGCCTTAGTCTCTCCTCCCTGGGGTCATTGCTATAAATATCAATGTGTTACTATTTGACCAGTCTGGTTAGATAAATGTTTGTAGAAATCCCTCTCAGGCTTTAAGGTGTGACTCTGTGTCATGAGCTCTCCGTGAAGTGGGCTTCAAGACTGCACACGAGCGCTCCGAAGTGTCATCCTGGGCTTTTTATAAAGCAGAGATGTCACAAAGAGGAAAAATCTCTGAAAAGAAGATTCCAGTCTGATATACTGGTTACGTGACCCTTTGCGACGGGCTCACTATGTTGCTGTTATGTAAGGTTAAAAGTAATGTTTGAGAAATGAGGCCAGGATAAATGAGCTGTAAAATCTGCTCAGTGAGAGGGCTGATTACTGCGATTCAGAGGGTGAGATGATGCTGTGGTGAAGATTTCCAATTCTGATGTAACCCTTTCATGTCCAGAGGATATTTTTAAAATATCTGCTATTTTAGCCACATTTCTTTCAGTCAGTACAAAACACTAAAAAATGTGCTAATGTTTGGTATTCCCCTCACAAGCAGAATCATGAGTACATGACATTACAACATTTTTACCTTTCCTAAGGAGGTTAAGTTTTTGCTGGCATTTGGTTGCTTGTTTGTATGTCTGTGTGCAAGAAAACTCAAAAAGCAATCAATTGATTTTGAGCACAAGGAAGAAGTGATTCAATGTTGGTGGTGATCCTAATCTGCATCCAGATCCAAGAAGTTTTTTAAAGATTTGTTAACATTGTGACAAAGAGCAGTTTTCATCACATTGGCTTAAAACTTGGTTAGTTTTGTTAGTAATACATAAAAAAAATCATAACATAGAATAAAAATAAATGATAACAAATTTAAAAATCAGATAAATGTACATCATGTGGGTCTTTGCAAAATTACAGTTAAGCAGCCTACATCAGGTCTGCGTGTGGATTAATATGGGAGGCCACTGACTGTAAATGCCTTGGGTAGTTCCCTGAAATGGTTGTTCACATAAGCTCCTCTGAGCGGGGAGTATGTTGGATGGATGGGGGAAAAGTGTTAGAGGGGGGGCAAGGGGGTCACCGATAGGCAGGACATGACGTCAAACATACATGGCAGAAGTCTGTGCTCATAATATGATTGTGGACGAGTGATTAATATCACAATTTATATCCTAACTTCAGTGATACATGTTAAAAAGTGTATCAACAACGTCCATTAAAGAGTTGAGAGAAGCACTGCAGCTTGCGGTGGTGAATATAAAACAGCATCACAATGCACATGACAATAACTGTGGAGAAAGAAAGCTGCAGAGTTTTAGCTCTGCAGCCAACAGCAGCACAAGAAGGATCTTTGTATGTGCAAGACACCTGGTTTTGATTATTTTTATGTAGTGTGGAAACAACACTTCGAAATCTCCTTACAAGTCTACTGAACTTCTTCTGAAACACCGGCCATTTTTATCCATCCTGTCAAGTCTGCCTTGTCCTGGATCGCACTATTTGCACAGACTAGATGTCATCACCCCCTCCCCTCTCACTCTAACTTGGCTCACTTAGGCTTCACACAGATATATTACAAGGGGAGCGTGAGGAAAATACCTGTGTGAAGTCTGAGTGAAAACTTCAGGTGTTTATGTTCACAGATAAAGCTCACCCATGTACGTTCTGGATAATTTCAAGGTTCTTTTAGCAGGTGTGAATGGGGTTATGGTGACTCACTGTTACCTTCACCAGGTTTTATGCTGGCATTTGTCCAGCTATTTTTTAGCAAAATAACTCCAAAAGTCAAAATTCTTTTTTTCATCAAAAAGAATTTTGATGAAATTCAAAGAATGCTGGCCATAGCACAAGGAAGAAGTAATAAGATTTTAGTGGTGATCCTAATCTGGATGCTGCCTCAGGAATTTCTTAACATTGCGATATAGGAGAGTTTTCCACAGTTTTGCTCATAATCCAGGAAAGTTCAGAATGGATTTGGATGACATTTTCAATGAATATTAGTCATGTCAAAGGGGAGAAAAGATTAGATTTTGGTGCTGATCTGAAACCAGATGTGGATCTAGGATTTTTTTTTCAACAATTTATCAACATTGCAAGATAAGGCAGTTTCCACATTTTTAAAAAAAAATAACTCACCTGAAAATTGTTGGAAATACCTTAGTTGAGGTTGGCTATCAGGACTTCTAGTATAAACATAGGACCCCAAAAACACAGAAAAGAATAGTGATAGAAAGTGATAAATAATAATAATAATAAAAACAGGCTTACTGTTGCATTTTAGAGTGCAAGAGTAACCAAATGCTCTTTATTTAGTTAAAAGATTAGAACAAACGATGGATCAAGCTAACATAATTTTCAACAAAATATTAATGTGCTTACAAGCTTTTTTATATATAAAAAACTGATCCAAAGTTTTAAGTTATGCATACATAATGTATTCCTCCCTGTATTTTCAAGCAGTTAGCTTTCCCCTAATATTTAAACACATGAGGATTTTAAAAGGAGATAAAATGATAGTAAAGACAACAACACCGGTTTATTCTACAGCATTTTCCTCTTTCAACTGTTCTACACTTGGCAATATTTTGTAGTACTTTTGATTCAAAATTTTCAATACATTTATAAAAGACAATTCTTCATGGCACTGACAGAGACATTCTCCCTCTGTCAGAACATTTAAAGCAACAACAAACAGACGGGCAGAAGGGAAGTGTTATATATACAGTTTCCAAAGTGTGACTGGGTGGACAGATGACATTCAGCACTAAAATGAACAATGATCCCCCATCAGGTTATTGTCGTTTTTTTGATTGAGGGAATCAAATGCAGCACTGGTGAGCAGAAGATATGAATGTCAAAGCCGCATGTTCCAGACTCTGAGATAAAAAGAACAAAACGTCAATCCTCTCTAAAAGTTTTCTTAAGTTTGGAAAGTTTTCAAGCGTGTCTGCTCCTGTATGCTGTGTGCTGAGCTGCAGACTGTGTTGCCTCTAGTCAAGTTTAGATATGAGAAAAATATACATTCACAAAAAAATGATATCTACCAAGAAAAAAGCAGTGTTTCCAAGAAAATGGAGCTGCACTTGTTTCTGTAATACTTTTATATGCATTATGAAATTTATTTTTAAGGGACAACTTACTTAATTAACAAGTAAAACTCCTTTATCTGCAAGTAAAAGTAACTGAATCTGTCCTGAATTTTCTGTTTACATGAATTATTACTATGTGCAATTCAGTCAAAAGATACAAATCTCAACACAGTAGTATCTCCTTATAAGAGCTTTTTTCTTCCTTTTTGTAGATAATAAGTAATAAGTGTCAATAAGATCATCCTTCGGTAGCCACAATTTGTCCCTCTTGCAACAAGAAAGAAACTAATGTGGTCTTCGTGGTAAAAAAGTTTCACGTACCTGCTTTGGTCAAACATAAATCACACAGAAAACAGGTAAAAGGTGATCTTTAAGACAGAACATCAAACTTTAACAAACTTAGTCAGGGTGTTTTGTTTTAAGGCCAATTCAGGCTTGTTGACTAACCTAAGAGACTGCAGTCGTAATAAAACAGTTAAACTGAAAATCTTGCTTAAATTCCCTATCAACTTTTTTCTGGATAATCAAAATAGAAAACAATAAAATACAACAAATGTTCAATTTTTTCTGGAACACTTTCACATTAGCCTGCAACAGCTGATTTTGAGGCAAAATATTTCTGCAGAAAGTACCAAAAGTATTTATCTGAATAAAACTAGTTATTTATGCTTGTTAGGTTAAGCCTTGACTCTAATTTGCCCTTAGGTGTAATTAAGTAATTCCTTTTCTTACACACAATGGGCCAGATCTGCAAAGATCCCAAATAACAAGCCCTAAATTGCTGCCCTATTTAAATGAGGATTTTGCGTGTGCTACCAGCTGCCACCATGGAGAGTTTGGGAGAGCGGAGCGGCTGTAAACGAAAAATGAAGTTTGAAGCCATGGACTTTGAGGCAAATAAACACACTGGTGAACTCCAGCAGAGACATCTCAGCGTTGCCAGAAGAAACATGATTTGGGAGGCCATCTGTGAAAAGCACACAGCTCAAAACTGGCATTGTTTGATAGACGATGTGTCTCTACTATTTTTATTTCTGACCAGATGTTGCAGTAACCTTTTTTGCTGTCCGTCATATGGACAGACAAGGTTGTCCCTCTTGCCATATTTTTATCCGTCATTTAAATTTTCTTTTCCTAATTTTAAACATAATCTAAATGACAGCATTCACATAGTTACACAGCTTCATCACCAATAACCTCTCATGTGAAGACCAGTCTTACAGTTACACACACACAGACTGAGCATTTATCTTAACGCCCTTTTTCCACACTGACAGCGGAGTATGTCAGTATCTCCAGCAGGATGATCCGTGCGAATGTAAGATTGCAACCACGTGTATGTGGTTTTTCTGATTTACAAAGTATTCTTTTGACTAATCTGTCACAACACAAGCAGTGTTGTCGGTTGTGATTCAGCACTTAAAATTTCAAAGCATCACAGCTTTCAATGTTGTTCAGCCTACTTTTTTGAAAAAGGTGTTATCCCAACCAAATGTTCATAAAACAAACCATTTTCTTAAACCCGATATCATACAACTTATAAAATCATGTTCAGTCTGTAAATCTGCGTGTAAAGTTAGGAAAATGTATTTAAAAACTGAAAATCCACACAATCCATTTATCTGCACTGAGATATTAATAATAAGATAAGGCAAAGAACACTTTTAACCTATAACTGAACACATGATTTACTGTGATTGCAAGCACATTCTGCAGCGGGAGAAAAATCTGCAGCCAGACAGCAGCTCCAGCGCCCTGTGACTGACCTGAGGCATTCACAGCTCCTAAACCTGCTGTCAGTGCATGGAGAGTGTGACGCAGTCAGCTCTGAGTGACAAACGGAGTGATTCTGGCTATGAAGGGGATCTTTTTTACACAGGTTGAATGACCTCCTCCACGATGAATTAAGACCACAAAACAGAGAGGGTTTACTTTGCGAGTGTCTGCATGAGTATGATGGCACACTGGATCATCCCTCTTTTTCCAGTCCATCATAATGACAGACAGCCTTCAAATCTTTGCGTCGTTTATCAAAAAATTTGGTAAATGATGGAAAATATTCTGTTAATGCTGTTAATGACAGTCCAAAAATGTTGACACACACACAGAAGATTCTCTCTCTCTCTCATCAGCCCTCTGTGCGTAACACTGCCAGTTTGTACCTGCCTTTCAATCGTGCTAAATACAGATGCCAAAACACCGAGCACAATGAGTTTTGGGTTTGATAAATCGAATTGAGGGTGGTAAATGATTACATTTGCATCTCCTCCTCCCAGTATTTTGCACGTTCTGATAATCTGCATGTTCTGCGTATCCATGAAGGCAAACACGCCAAATGGGTCGTGAGTGCTATTTTGCTCATTAGACAGATGCAATCCTCCGTGCACCCTGTGTAGATCAGCTTTGCGTGCTCTATCAAGTTTTCACGTTTTTATATAGGCAAACTTTTAGTAGATCAGGCCCAATGTGCGCCTCTACCAGTATTGATGCAACACTTACTTCGTTGACCTGAAACCATTTTAAGGTGTCAAGACATCATCGATCTATGCTAAGCATCTTTTTTTAAAGACATTTCTTGGGCTCTTTGGCCTTTAATGATACTGTTGGTGATAGACAGGATAGACTTGGAGGACGGGGTAAAAGACAGGGAAGACACGCTGCAAATGGGCTACAGGTTGGAATCAAATCTGAACCATGAGACGAGGGCCTCAATACTGTATATTTTACTGTTGGGCACGAACTTTCAGTCTCCAAAATTTCTACTTTTACACATGAATCCTGCTGAACGAAAAATAATTAGAAATTATTTTTTTTGTTCTATAGTTTGGTCAAAAGTTTATGAAACCCACTCCCCAACATGGAAAGTGACCAAAAGCACTGTTTTAATTCCAAAAAATTAAAATCAGCTAGAAAGTTAGAGCCCAACAGCGATGATACTGTTGGTGCAAGGTTGCAGCCTACTATGCCATACCAGCACTTCTTATTCTTATTAATGAAAAAGAAACTCAATCGGACAGAAGTATTACACCAGGGGTGGGCAACTAGCAGCCCTTGGGCCACATGCAGCCCTCCTACTCCCTATGAATGAATGTGTGGCCCTCCAGTCAGTATAAAACATATTTATTGAGGAAACTTAAAAAACTCTGCCATGACAACATTGTAAGTAGTTTATAACACTTAAATTAGCTGTAATCATTTATGTGAAAGTCTTTTTTACGCATTTCTCAAAAAAGAAATAGAAAAGTAAGTCAAATATACTTAAAGGCTCTGTAACATGCATCAAAGATGAGCTGAAGCTGGCTTAAATTGTGTGTTAAGCTCACTTGATTACATATTACTACTTGTATTTGAGCTAGATAGATATACAAATGTTGACAAAACAATGTCATAATTTGTAAATAATAATAACTGTAAATGTCAATTTGAGAGTTTCCTTCAAATTTGTAAACAACAATTTTAATGTGGCCTCCTTGGTAACCAAAGTTGCCCATCCCTGCATTACACCTTCAGATATTCACATTCAGAGTAATATTGGTGTCCTTGTATGTCAATTTGCACTTGTTTCACAGTGCAGCAGGAGGTCTACATACGCAAACAGCACTGTGCTCCCCAAACAGCTCCACTGAGTCCATCTAGCTGCTGTCATGCCTCTACTAGCATCTCTACAGCCCTATGAGCCCCCATGATTTAGTATAGGGGACATCACAAGGACTAAGCTATCATACAAGGCATAAGCTAATTAACATGCAGATTAGCTTGTTCATTTATGCTGCACTAATGACAGATGGGTATTTCTTAGTTTCAATCAAATTGTAAAAATTAATGAAAAGAATTGCTATATATATTTCAGCATCCATTTAATCCCTCTCTCCTCATGACGAAAACAATTCAGCAAAGATGGCTGGCCTTTTAATCCACTAATCCTCCTAATAGTATATAAAACAAAGTCTCTGACGCAAAAAATTAATAATAAAATTATTGAGCTGCTGGGCAATTATTAATTATATCTACAGTATGTGAGGTGAAGAAAAGATGAATACAAACACATTTTTAAAACCTGGAAGTGAAAAGCCTCAGCTTGGAGCATGTGCACAGTCTTGGGTCATTATGGCTCTGCTCACAGAGAACGTCTCACTGAAATATAAAGCAGTGTTTTTATGTGTTAGTCTTGATATTTAAATCCACCTCCATTGAAAGAATACTTTGTCTTTTAAAGGAGGGAGTGTAAACATAGAAAGACTCCAGGGAGGTGAAGTATGTCAAAGTGTAATCTAATTTTACACATGAAAAACAGCTCCATCAAAAGAGGCCGGTTACTTCTGTGAGCTTCCTCCTCCTCATTCTTCCCTATCTCACCATTTACCTAATTAACCAAAGTCCGATGGGCGGGGCTGTCAGTCAGGACACACACAAACACTTTTAATGAAAAACACACATGTGGAAACACACACCATCCAACACAGAGGCAGAAATATATCAGCACTATTAAAACTTTGACTCTCAGCCCCTCCTACTCCATTTATCTCCCTCTGTCTTGTTAGAGCGCCTCTTACTTTCATTGTCCCCTCATTCTCCCCCGCTGCTGATATATGGGGCGCTCTAAAAATCGTTCCCCAGAGTCCTTCACACCACAAACACATGAAATACAGCCAGATCCCAGAGCTTTTTACACACCCCATGCATCTGAGTTCTCTGGAGTGAGGAGAGCTTTACAGAGGCGAAAAGCTGACAAAAGTTAACGCTTTGGTCTCTGGAGGAAACATTACAGGATCCTCTATATCTCTGCAGCAGCAGGGGGTCAACACCTTGTTGCCTTACAAATAAGACCCATGCCCACAGGTGCAGGACTTCAGCCAACAAACCACAACATCTCACTGATGAAGTAGTATTGTAACACACAATGAGGCTGCTCCACACTGAAGCAACAACTCTTTCTGTTCAAGGAATAAGTTGAATTACCTAAGTAAGAGCTCTGTGTCTTGTCTTCTTACCTAGAATGTGTTTTCATTTAAAGTTAACACAATGAAAAGACAAAGTTTAGGACTTCATGTGTCTTCACTTGTCTAGTAGAGGACAAATTGAAACGTCTTGGTTGCTGTAAGCTGTCTTATTGTCCTCAACAGCTGAAGCTGAGGACAAATAACCAAAAGAAATAGAGCAGAAATAATGATCTTTGTGCAAAACAGCATTGTTAAAGTAGCTCTGTTTAATCATGGTATGTTGACAAATGGTTGGTGAAAAAGTTCTTTCTCTTTATTTGAGCCAACCTTCCAGTGCAACTGGATCCAGCTGATTCATTGTCTGTAATCAGTCAGAACTGTCCTGGAAAGCTTTAATCTAGGGATGTCCCAATCAGGCTTTTTTGGCTGATAGTGACCACCAATCACCTGTTTGTGAAACAAGCCAATACTGATCATGCTTTGTTGTCTTTTTTTTTTAAATAATTGGTCAAAATGTTTGCTCAGCAAAGCAATCCAAATGATCTCAACAGGCAATTAAACAGGTATCCTACAGTAAGGACAACTAAATCACACAATAAAAAGACTAATTTATCACTTGTCTTCATTTTGTAAGTTAACAAAATTATTGACAGACTGACTAAAATTATGAATACAAATGCAACAGGCAAAACAAGTCCAAATAGTTCAATAATTAAAAGGAAACAGAGTTTTAAAAAAAATGAACTCATTCACATAAATTAACTGACGTAATTTATTTCATAAGGCAAAGAAAAAAAGTGCCACCCCCTCTCAACTTCATTAATTCAAGAAAAAATGTTTTTGACAAAAATTGTCCGATACTGATTGGTGTTGGTTTAGCAGAGATTAGCGTAGAAGCTAAAAGTGTTAGTAGCTGTTTGATCAGATCTGGACCAAATCTCTTTGTATAATTAAAACCAAAAATCACTGACAGCATTTCTCAATAGAAAGGGTATGCTCACTACACTTCCGACATGTTTTGGCAGCAGTTTGTCCGAAGGGGCTCACATTTTATACTCTACACCAAGGCAGTATCACCCGCCTTCATGATCTGATGGCCCATAATGAATGTGACTGATGTAACAATCATCCGATAACCTGCTGGATATGCTGTTAAATGTTTCTGCCTGGACGGTCCATCTGGTGTGTCAGGTTATGTTTGAGCCTTAGCTGACAGCTAATATCAGTCTAAAATAAACAACCTCTTATTAAATACTGTGGTATGAAAGAGCAATATATTTCCTTCAGGGCTTTGCGGGGACTATTATACTGCCAAAGATACATTTAGAAAAAAAAAAATCAAAAGCTCAATTGGTTTTGGATAAAGCCATTCAACTGTTAACTCAAGCTTTTTGTTTCATTTGAGATTTAGAATTTATTTAAAATTTGCCCAATAACTAAAGCATGTTTTCACAAACTAAAGCACTACAGAATCTACCAGACATCATCTTAAGACCACTCAAGTCTCAAACATTATTCAAACACACTGGACCAACCGCTGTGATTGTTTGCTTGTAGGATACTCAATCACCTCAGTCATTCTGTCACATTTGTTGTATGTTTCCCCCGAGAGATTGCTCAGAGTTTTTGTCATTTCACCACAGCTAGATGGGTCACTTCTGTGTGAGAAATATTTCAAAGGAATTCAGAGTGAATCCTGAGCTGTCAGATGAAAGACGATCACGTCAGGGAAAGAGGATTAAAGTGTCTCTTGGTGCCAATCCCTCCATTTCTACAGGACAGAGTGAAGAAGCCTTATCCTTCATCCATTCTTCACTTGTTTGCCAAATTACAGCCAAAGAGTTTAAAAACTCTCTCTGCATGAAGTGTTAACTTTATTAACAAAGAATATGACCACAAACGTTAAAAATACCTTTTCCTATGGGAGGTAAGACATAATAACTGGCCATACAAAACTTGCATGTTAACATTTTTAATATAAAGACAAAACAAGACTCAAAACGTCTGAGGGTGGGCTGTTGGTCAGTCAAAATCCATCATATTCAGTTGTTTTGTATAGATACATTTGTGTTTTTCCAGTAAATGTAAAATGAGTATCATTACTGTCAGGCAAAAATCTTGTTATTCTACTTAAATGACTTTTTTCCCTAAATCCGTGCTTTTGTTTACTTTCTGCTTCAATCAGTTTTTTTTTTTTTTTAGTTCAAACTGCTGATCATCAAAATAGGCATTTCCCTTAGTCCTGTAAGTATTTGACTCCCAAGCTTTTGAAAAAAACCCTCTCGGCTCCATCCCCCTGAATAACTGATGGTAAAGTCCAAATCAGAGGTGTCTGTGTCTGGACTTGACCAGGGTTACAAAAGTCAACTACACACTGTGAAATTAGCCTATATAAAGAATGAGTGTTTTTTTTAATCTTGTAGGTTGCTCTGGATCGTTGGTGTGGGCGTCCCGCTGCAGTGGACCTGTATAGCTTCAACTACTTTAACTGTCCCCATGATCAGTCTATTAAAATAGAGGCTAGTTTCTGCTAACATCACACTTATATTACTGTAACCACATTTACCAACATGGACAACCTGCTGCTGCGGACCTTCCTGATTCCAGCTGCTTTGTCCTTTATCAACCAACATCAAAACAACAAAGTGTAACAAAAATTCACGTTTCAATATCTATTAAACCTAATCCAATTGCAAATAAATGGAATTATGTTATATTAAGCTATATCAGTCCTCTCCACTTATAGTTGTTAATATTAATATTAAAACAATCTTTCTATCCATGGTTGTAAATGATAAGACCACCAGAATAAACTACTACCCTCTTAAGAACAAGATGCTGCATCTCAAGAGGCTATCCTCTAATGAATTTAAATTATAATATTTCACTAGAGAGAAATATGAGGAAAAATTTATGGTCTGGGCATCCATAAATTATCAGGAATTCTCATTTTAGTCCTTTTGTCTCTGTCTTGATCCCCATCCAAATTCATATTACTACCTAAATTTACAGCTCTTCCTTATGCCATTACCAACATTCCCTGAAAATGTCATCGAGATTTGTTGATATCTTATTGAGTTATAAGCAAAAAAAAAAAAAAATAATAATAATAATAAAACTTGCAATGTTAAGAAATCCATTAGAAAATTTCTGGATCCACATCCAGATTTGGATAACCACGAACACGTAATCACTTCATTCTCATTCCAACAATCTCTGAAAATTTCATCCAAATGTCCGCAAGAACACAGAGATAATGAAGCTTAAAGTAAGATCATTTTTATGCTCGTGGTTTGGGCTGCATCTCACCATTTCACATGAGTTGTTGGTGTTAATGTCTATCTTGTGACAAATATTGTACAATGTATGACAACTGAATAAAAATCCTACCTACCTACCTAATCCTACCTACATAAAGTAGCTTGAAGTTCAAACCTCCTACATCCTACAATGGTACTTAGTGGAGCAGTTTTTTGAGCCAGGCTGTAAATATGTGTATTAAGGCTGTAATACAGTCATTAAGGTGTCAGGTTACTGCAGTCAGCCTCAAGTGGACACTTGGGGTACTACACCTTTTGGCACTTCCACATGGATCTCCATTCTCAGCCCCAGAGGTTGCCATCTCGTTGAGAGTGAAGTAGTTTTGTAGCCTTGGAGAAGGTGGGACTTTGTGTTCTCTTTGTCATTTGTTGATTAAGAAATTAGATCACTAATTATTGTCTTGAGCCCACCCACTTGATAGTATGTATATGTAGTTTTAAATATCTTATGAAAAGAGTTGTTGTTGATTTGTGTTCCCAGGACCTTTAAAAGAGATACATTTGACTTGGAGCCCCCTAAAAATTGACAAAATAGTTAGCTTCAAAACACTGTTGTCCCTAAATAGATTCGTTGTATGGTTTCAGAGATACAAGTAAACAATGTGAGTGTTATTGCTTGGAGGTGCCAGTGATCCCGTGGATTTGAATTACAAAATTTTGCATGACAAAAACAACCAAAATATGACTTAAATTATAGGAAAAAATTTTCACGAAGGTGCCAGCATTGATACTACTGTCATGGTTCAAATAATTAATGATTTCAGTTTGAGGAGGGATGATTGATCAAATTAAGGCTCTGTTGAATGAAGTAAACCAGGCATTAAATATGTATGTAAGACTGGCCAAGTAAAGCATCCTAGAGTGATGAATGAGCAGATGGAGGAGGGGATAACTATTTAGGGATCTTGGGCTGTAAAACACTTTTGAGAGGCAAAACTTCTCTAAACTGCTGTCTGTGAATGTTTAGAAACCTGCTGCTGCTGTGATGAGTAACAACGTTCTCTTTCTGCAAATATAAAACACCTACATGAAGCTTTTGAAAATGGAAACAAAGGGCAAAGAGCAGAGGAAGCTCGCCTGAACACCTTTGTCGGAGAGCGTCACAGTGTGCGTGTGCAGCATGTTTTCTTCAGTCACTCCACTGTACCAAATGCTTGGTTCAGGGTTAGGGGACGAGATTCATGTTTCAGTTCAGCTCTGGGTGAAGCGTTTAGTGGTTAGAATCAGTGTTAGAGGTCAGAAAGTGAAGCTAAGTCAACTGGCTGTCTTCATATGTCTAATATTACAAGTGCTGCCGTTGTACATGCACACATGCAGCAGAGAAGATGAAGAAGACTGAAATGAGAGTCTCTTTCCAGAGTTTTTCAACAAGTAATCAGCTGAGTGCATCTTGTATTAACTGCATAACAAAACAGAGACAGTTGAAGAGCAGCAGCAATATCAGAAAAAAAAACCACATCCAGCAATTTAGCAGACACTGATCTCACTTTATGATACAGCAAATGGCTGAGTTCCTGTGCGCATTGACTCTGCCAATCTGCTGTCTTGCTCTATGGACTCAGGAAGACACAACAACAGCAGAGGGAGCTAATACTGAACCAAAAAGTGTGTTGCAGAGGTGATGTATTTTTGTAGGCCAATACGGAAACTAGCACTGCACTGACTGCAAGTATATGGGATTTTTCACTGTCTTGGATTTTTGCTGATAATAAGCTCTGTGGGGAAAAACAATGAAACATGCATGTTGTTTTTTTGTGAAACTCTTAAACAAATCCACTTTTCAAGATTTTTTAAGCTTAAACGTAGTTTAAAGCTATTTGTTAGCTACTATGGAACTACAACATGGCAGTTTGACTTTGAAGCAACTACAATATTTCTAATGTATAACACAGTTGCTGTACCCTCTTCTTTGAGAATTTCCTCTTAACCTGATCAAGTTGGTGCTCATGGCTGTGACAATAGGGATGAATAATTGATAATGATGTTATTCAATGTTAGGCTACATAGATGAATTCTACTGCAAGTTGCTGTTGTTTCTGCCCCCTAAACACTGTGCCATACGCGTCTTTTTATCTAAAATTAAGCCATAACTTTGACCTCTTTTGCCATCTGTCTGCCATGATACCAATTTTAACTTCTTTGTTCACAACTCTGCCGACTGCCTGTGATGCAGAGCAAAGAAAAGGAACTGATAAGGGAACTGTTCATCACAAAGACATCAACTCCTCAGTTCTAGACCATTGGCTTGCAGTAACAAGCCCATTGCAGAGTGTAGATGTAAGAATGAATGCAGAGCTGTTGTCAACATGGTGCTGTGCAATAAACTTGTAGTGCAGATGGATCCACCTGTAGGGCCCTGTAAAATCTGCAATCACAGAATTGTGGACGGAATCATTCTTTTTTTTTCTAACTAAAAACGAATGTTTCTCTCGGGAAAATGCTCTGACAGGGTCACTAATGATGGGGACAATGCATGCTTCACTTCCTCTCCCCCTCCTCTTCCCCTCATTAATGATGCAAACATGTTGAAGCAGCTGCCTAAGTTTGTAAAGAAGCTACAAAACTCCCAGTTAAGTGGGAGCTACAAGCAAGACGAAAGCTGGAAGTGATTCCTTGTACAGAGATTATCATAGATGCTAACAGCTTGAGTAGCAGTTTTATGAGCTCTGTACTGCATTTCTTTATTGAATTAAAAACAATTAGCAGAACTACAAACTTAAAGAAAGGACATTTTCTCTCCACTTCTAACATGTTTTGCCAAGGGTTTAATTCATGAAGTGGCTTTACTGCATTAGCTGATTGGCCTGTAATATATGTGACTGACAGAATGATCTCCCAATCATCTGCCAGATATGCTCTTCAAAGGTTCTGCCCATTCCCAAACACTGTCAATGGGATCTGTCCCAGATGGACAAGTGAAATGCATTGAACGGTCTATCTGGTGTGCCAGGTTAGCCATTCAGTGCTCAAAACCAAAACTCCAAAAATGAGCCAAAATCAGCCTGAAATTGCAAAGTGCATGCCTGGCCTTGGCAACACCGAAACACATGTGTAAGGCATTGGACAATAATAAAGATCAGTAGGCATACCGGTGCTCAAAATAGGTCTGCCATGAAAAATGCAGACATAACAATGTGCCGTTTTATACATATTTATACAGAGAAAAAGACAATTTAACAGGTTGTACTGTGAGTTATTAGAAAAGTGGTTGATGACATGATGAATCAGATTTGAATGAAGTTTCTAATTTTAACAACAGTAGCAATGCACTGAGAAAACCATCAAGAATACAGAGGAAATTCACTGCACTAACATTAACCTGGCCAGCTCCATGTAACCAAGGAATGTGGATTTGTTATGAAAGCTGGGGAGAGATTTCTGATATTTGAACACAGCAGCCAAACAAAAACACTCCCCCTCAGAGGCTCTTATCCGTAATCCATGGGCGCACACTGCTAGAGTATAACTCTAACAACTGGGCAATATGGCAGAATCTAGAGCGGATGCTGCTCGAGGGTAAGTAAGCACAGTAAAGAGAAGCATGGCATGGCAAAGGGAATCAGCACAGCAACACTAATGTTACAGTCCTGTCAAGCAGAAACACATAACCTCTGCTTCAGTCTGCAGACCCTCTGCTCTCTGAGTTTACTCCACAGCTGAACAGCCTCACTGTCATTTGAGGGACTCTTCCCCATTTCCTGATCACAATCCCTCTTTTATTAGTTTTTCCCCTGACATTTTCATCTTTGGTGTTTTCAAGCATTCTTTTCTTCCAAACTGAACCATGCAAGTGTGTAGATGTCTTCACTGCCAGATAAACTTAACTCCAAGAACTATATATTCCCTAATTACATAAAGGAGGATTATCTTACCTCCACCAAAGAAGTTTTGAGTTTGTTTGATGTATGTTTTACATTTGGCTTTCTGTCTTTCTATGAGCAAGATAACTCAGAAAGTTCTCAAAAGAGTTTGATGACATTTTCGGGGAATGTTGGTCATGGGATAAAGAAGACGTGCTTGGGTTTGGATGTTAAACTGAATGAAGATGCAGATCCAGGGTTTTTTTAAGTACTTGTTAACATAGAGCGATAGAGCAGTTTCCAAATTTTCGAGAGTTACTCAGCTAAGAAATGCTTTGGCAGATGATTGTGCTCCCCGATTCTATTAATTTCTTAAGATTTAATACCTTTCTAGAGACATTAAGGTAGGGAATGGAATGTGGGAAATGGTCAGCAGGTGGGATCTGATCCCAAACTTAGAGGAAAACATCCTCTGCACAACAAGTCCAATAACAAACTACTGGATGATTTTTGTGCCCTGTCTATTAATTTGAATAATCATTACTTTTACCTCCACAAAAGAGGTGGTGTTTTTGCCAGAATTTCTCTATTTCTTTCGTATCAGATAACAAAAAAAATTCTCAAAGGATTTTGAAATTTTAGGGAATCTTGGTTGTGGCGCAAGGAAGAACAGATTAGGTTATGGTGGTGGTCCAGATCCAGATCTTATTTATTTATTTTATTATATAAATTTGATCCCCATTAGTTGTCACCATGGAAACAACTATGCTCCCTGAGGTCCATACAGGAAAAAACAACTCTTAACATGCAAGACTGATCAAATGCACAAATATCAGTGAGCAAATAATGATCAAAATAGAAATACCATCATAATACACCTAGAGTTCATAAAATCACAATATCATGATGAAATTCATAGATGGTTGAAACAATTAGAGTATGCATTCCTTAATTTATTTGTAAAACTCATTTTACTAGTTCTCTGGATTAAAGGTAGTAGTAGTTTATTCTAGTTGATCATCCCCCTGTACAAGACGGTCCTCTTTAAAGCATTGGATTTTGGCAGTGGCAACGTAAAGTGTCCAATAAAGGCTTGTTTTGTCTCATAGTTCTGTTTATCATTTGTGTTTGTAAGCTGGGAGCGCGGGTATGAAGGTTTCTTACAAACTGAACCAGAATTCATACAAATCTCTCCTCTAACTTTAAGCATGACATCCTTGCATGCACCCCTTCCACATTGTCCCTCTTGGTCCGGGAATTTTCAAAATGATTTCTTAATATTGCAAGATGAGGCAGTTTTCCACATTTTAATAACTGAGTGAATAAGGTCAGTAATGGGTGGGGGGGGTTTGAGCTTAATTTTGTTTGTTTGGACCAATACATGCTGGTATGTTAAAATATACAAAAACCACAACAGGAGGAATGGTTAATAAAATAACAAAGACAGCCCTTCCAACTTAGACTGGCTCCCACAGCGGAGGAGAGCACACCCACAAAAGCATAGAAAGAATGATGGAAAAAATACCCGAACCAAACAGGGTGTCAGCTGACCCAAAAAGGCTATCTTACTTTATTTACTCATTCAAAACAACTTGAGGATTCACACAGCTGTGCAAATGTCCTCTTGGACATTGAAAATAAAACACTAAAGTCTCTGGCCTTCTCTTGAAATAATGATTCATGAGTCACAAAAACATTCTTACAGGTCTCAAACTTTCTGATGATAGAAGCCTCTACAGTGAAACTTTTTAACTCTCTTCCCGGATACACCTCCACTCTCCTGCTTATACAATAATTAAATTGTCTGCACTCAAGTAAACAGGGCTCTCAGGAACCAACCACCATCCTCTGACACATAAGATAATATTATTTGGGATGTGCAGATGCATTGGATTAACAGCAGCATCGGCCCTTTTTTTACAAACATTTTCTGTAAGGCAAACGGATGTGGGAAGTGTGGGTATCAGTTTCAGTTGTTTATTTGTTTTCTCATGTCAATCTGATGCATCAAGTACGGCTGACTAATTCAGAGAAGTTTCATACTGGGCAATAGAAATGAGTTGTTGGACAAATACTGATCTATTTTTATAGTCAAACAAATTTTGGTTCACTGCAAATTGAGAAGAATTAAAATTTTGGTGTTGTTGAAATTTACATGATTGCAAATTTCATTGTACTTCAGGAAGTTGCTGGTGTTTCCAGCCTTGCTTAAAATTACACAGACTCTGGATGTTTGATGAATGTTTTGCATATTAAACTGGTTTCAATATCAGTTTAATCCACTGTTTCTCACAATTATGAAAACTGAATAATCAAGATTTAATTATTACTGTGCCACATGGCATGTTACATTTGTTTTGTCTTTTTTTCACCTATCATTGTATTGATTAATTTTTTACATATTTTCATTCATTTCTTGTTCTTAAGGTGTACAAAATTATATTAAGAGTGTTTAGGTTCAAAGATTGCATGTGGAGCGTGGTGTAAAATCAGTGAGTGATCAAACAATTTTGATTTTTGCCATTACAGAGCAGCCCTTTGTTGAAATTGTTGCTTACTTTTACACACTGTGAGGAGAAATCTCAATCTGACCAATGGAAACTTGTTGCAGACTTTACTTTCAGAAAGCCATGAGATTTGTAGAGTCTTTAGGATACTGGTCAATACAGATTTCCATTACTGAGAAATGAATAATTATGTTAACTTGAATTTTAAATGCATTTTTACTTTTTTATATCCATTACAGATTATTTATGTGCTCTATTGTGGCTTACTTATTGTAAAATACCAAATTTCTCTGTTTGGGATCAATAAGGTTCATCTACTTAAACATCCATCTACCTATCTATTTTACAAATCTTAGTAAAACATTAAATAAAATTACCACAAAAACTGTATGTGGCTTGGTAATTACTACATTGTGCTCTTATGTTTACTGTGTCAGCACAGCCATGCCTGGACAAACAGCTGGTTCACTGAGTGTCTGTCCTCTGAGGAAGATAGAGGTCTCCTCTAAGATCTTTATATCAGCAGTTCTCAGGGGAACACCGGTGTGTCTTGAGCTAATACCAGGTGTATGAGGTGTAATTCAACTATATGTAACTTAAAAAAAATCAGACTTATTTTGATCTATCAGCCCTTTATATGTTTTTTTCTACATATAATTGCCAATTTGGTGATAAAAAAAAAAATCTCCCTAAAGCGAGTGTTAAGACTTGGATATTGTGATTGATATCAAGATCTCATTTATCCTGTGACAAATCAACATGTTTACATCACTGGTGCACAAACATTTGTCTTCATGCTGGAAAAGCACAAAATCCAAGCACATCAGCATGGAGCACCAAATCGAACCAAAATCCCCCACATTTTTACTGTCATCTTAAAAGAAACAGGAAAACACTTTGTCTGCCCATGAACCCCCCTAGTAAAAAATAATAAAAATAATAAAAATAATCCATTGTATACATCTGTGTTGAAATATTCAGTTAATATTCTAACTAACAACCTAACTTATGGACACATTATGATTTGTTTGAAGTTCAGAAAAATGACTGAGTTTCTGTTAAAGTCGATCCTTGAATAATTAAATGTAAAATAAAGTAAGAAATATAAATCCATTCAATTTGAGACATTGTATGAGAAATACTTTCTAAAATTTAATTTGGAATTATAATACAGGCCTACAAATAGACTTTTCAAGGATGATAAGAAAGTGTAGCACGTGTAACAAATTCCTTTTTGCATGGATATGATGAGTTTACTTACGACTTTTGCTTGATCAAAGGTGTGCCAAAGACAAAAAGTTTGAAAACCACTGATCTATTTACTATCTACCTATCTAGCCTGCACTCATGTCTAATTTTCTGAAGCTTCGTCTTAGCTAAAATGTTTTCTTTGGTCTCACGCTTAATCCAATTTATCTTTATTTCCCCCATTAACTTTTTATTCACATTAGAGCCCTAATGCTAAAACACTGCGATACCTGCATAAAATGCGTGTTCTCATGCGGTTTCTCCATTTGTTCTGCATCTTTCCCTTACAAATAAAGCATTAATAAGTGTACCAAAACAAAACAGAGGTCCCAGTCTGGATCACACTCTTTAGAATGAGTGGTGCCTTCGTTACGCACAGTAGTGGAGCAACAGCGTGTTCGACTCACCTACAATTAACCAAAGGAGCGTCTGTTGCTGCTGAGTCTGGAAACCCATCCTGTCCTCTCAAAATGGTCCGCTGAGTGAAGTTTGGGAGGGAATAGACGAGAGAAAAGCTCAAAGAGGGACGATTCGTAGTATCACAAGTCAGAGAAATCCATCTACAGTGTCAACCCGGTTATTCAAGAGTGTCTTCCACCTTGCGTAAACTGCTCGGGGGAGGAGAGGGGCCACGACTCGTCCTTGTTCCTGCTGAACCTGAACTCCCCCGAGTCTCCCTGTCACCGACCCTCTGTCATCCACTCATGAATCATATCCACTCGGAAAGTTGCAGGTCTGTTATCCCCCCTCTCTCACCGGCTGTCCCGAGATACCCCGAGTAATACGTAGCGCGCGAGCTTAGTGTGCGGCGTTGGAAACTGTTTGGATGCTGTGCGCAACGGTGCGCAACGGGACGCAGCAGGAAGCCCGGGACCGGCGGATCTGAGGGACTGTGTCAGGGTTCACTGGCTCTCTCTGTGAGGACACAGCGGTGGGTGAGCGGAGGGGGACACTGGGGAGACCCAAACATAGCGATGACATAGCACAGAGGGAGGGGAATCGATGGTGTGTTGGATGAAGGGGGAGGAACTGGACTGACAATGGTACTTTTCCATTGGTTATTCAGTTACATACCCGCGGCCAAACGGCGCATGGCAAACAAGTTTTATCAAGGTGGCTGTGTAAAAGAAAAAAAAGTAATCCAAAGCAGACTGAATTATTTTGTTGAATTGCTACGCCCTTAAAAAAAAGGAATTATTCATTTGAGCTCCTGGGGACAATGAATACAAATAAACTCATAGCCAAGACTAAAAACACATGCTGAAATTGGCTTTGGTGTTTGCATTGAATAAAGTCATTTCCGTCTTTAAATGTGGACAAACGCTCAAAACAGAGGGTCAACTGAGCCGATGTCCCTTAACTGCATCAAGAATCGTCATTTCTTGTATTAAGATTGAATTTACGGGTGAATTTGCATCATCATAATCATAGAATCAGTTTCCACCTGATCTGAGGATCGACAGGTGCACAGGATCGTTCCAACTTTTTGGGACGCAGACTTGTCCAACGTCTCCACCTAGTGGTCACGTAGAGCACTGTAGCTCATTAATTTGTTGATTATGTTTGACATTTCCAGTGCAGCCTCTTGGGTCCTGGAGGATTTTCTCCTTTTTTATTTATTTATTTATTTATTTGCTGTAAAGTTATCTAATTTTGCTATCTTGATTTTTTTTGCCATTGCTTTATGTGGTGGATGAAAAATAGAGGACTCAATTTCACAGCAGTTAAACAGCAATCATCATCAAGATCTGCTTTGTTCACACTTACTCACAGAGCACCTGTACAGCCAGAGCAACCAGTTTAGGGCACTTGGAAAATTTCAGTCGGCACCCCAATGTTAGAAGGAAAATGAAAAATGTAGCAAAAATTGAGATCAATCAAAGTCTTAATGCAGAAGGGCAAATAGAGATTTCACATTTTCCTCCAAATATCTTCCTCAGTTCCCAAGCTAACTGGAGCTAAGAATCAAATATTATTTGGCAGAGGCTGAGATTAAACTCTTGCTGAATATTTTGTATTACATGACCTGGATGAATGAGAACCTAAACAGATAATTGACTTTAATTTGAATTGTGTTAAACTAGTAAACAATATCGTCTGTTCATTACAGCTGAGAAGATAGCTTTATTTATTTATTTATTTATTTATACAAGTAGAGGACAGTGCACATTAATGAACAGTGACATGTAAATGTGTCAGAGTGTAGCCACAGGCTAATTTCCTCAGTCCTCTTATTATGTTTTCTTCTTTGTATGTGTGTGTGTAAGTGAGGGCGTGTGCTGTATGTGGATTGTGAGGGTGGGGGTGGGGCGGGGGTGGGTTGTATTTTTCATTGTATTCAATTTTCTATTTTTTATTTATTTTAATTTATTTTGTTTCTTCATTTCTATGTGAAGCACTTTGTGCTATGAAAGTTTGTATGAAAAGTGCTATACAAATAAAGTTTGATTGATTGATTGATTGATAATTTCCATCTGTAGACCCCAGCAGGTTGATGTAATGCATTTGAACAGGTGTGTACAATCTTAAAATACATAAAGTACATTAAACAGCAGTAACAGGCAGCAGTAAAATGACAAATCCACATAACATGAAATTTACATTAAATTACAGGACACATACAGCAATACAAAATATATGCTAAATACAAACCATGACAAAAAGACCCTCAGAGTTAAAGTACGTGAGCTGTTTAATGTGCAAAATGCAGTGTTAAAGTGCTAAAGTGCTGATATATTGCACACCATAATAAAAGTGCTGATGTACAATTACACTCTTGCCCACACTATTTATATTGCGCAGGTTGTGCATAAGCAGACATGTTTATGCACAGTATTACACATGGTTAGCATATATAGATGTAATTATGTATGCAAAATTGCACTTAGATTACATGCATACACGTATTTATGTACGCACATTAAAGATAGATGTTTCAATCCAAACAGCACTTAATAGCTCTTTCTCTCCATTTCTATTTTCCCCTCCCTTTTGGTTTACTGGTAGGAAAAGGCTTTGTTTACTCATGTCTGAATTGTCACCTGCCCTCCTCCCAGCTAAGTTGGGATTTCTTGGTGTCATCAACAGCAATAGTCTTATCTTGCAATGTTAAATAATTCCTGGATTCACATCAAGATTTAATTCACCACCAAAATAATCAGATCTTCCTTGTACCATGAGAATTATCTTGTTCACAGATGGACAGACAAATGGCAGCAAAAACATACCTCCATGGAAGAAATAACAATTAACATGGAAAAATATCACATAATGTCAGCTAGTATTTTTCAGCCTTTTCTCTTTACTAACTTAAGGTGCAATCTGTGCCCCCTTCTGACATCTGGCACCCTGAGCATTTGCCTATACTCACTATACAACAGGCTGGCTTTGGCTGCGGCCACTCTTAAAGTATCATCGACACTTTATTGTCCTCCACATACTCTGTATGTAAATGGTTCATCAGACCTACCAGTGTTACATTCTGTCATTGTTTGTCAGCAACCCAGGCCTTTTCATCTGGATGAAAAATTTCTGAGGATGTCTGTACATAAAACTCTGAGGATATAAAAAAAAAAAAATGGGACATTTTCAAAGTTTTTGGCATTATTTCAACATGTCCTTGGATTTGTCTGAATATCCAAGGAACCCTGAGTCAATTGTTTACAAACAGAAATATGAGCTGTCAAATAATTAAAACAAATACCTGTGTTGCCTTAATTTCTGTTTTATACTCCTTTCTTTATGTGAGTATTTATGTATTTATTTCAAAGACATGAAGTAAGAAGCTGAAATGTAGTTGTTTTTAGATCTTTTTGAAGTGCTGTTTGCTTCACTTCTATTATAAAGGTCTATTTATATAAAAAAGCCTAAAGATGACTCAGGTGTGTGGGCTTGTTGTTTTAGATAAAGCTTTGTTTTTTTGTGTGTTCTCTGCCAAATACCTTTATGTGGTGTAATGATGTTACATCAGATCGACAAAATGTGCTGAAAACAGACAGAAAACTCAGCGTGCCCAGCACTCACCTTGTAGAGAGGGTTTATTGGGACTTTAGCAGCCCTGATTAGAGCTCTAATATCAAGATGAAAATGAGAAAGAATAAGTAACACTACTTAGCCTCACAAATATGAAATATACGACAGTAGAAACTGCAGTAAACTCAGATCTGTCTGTTCAATAAAATGTGTTTTGGAAAGACAGATGCCACTAAACCTCAGGGATGCATCTTTAAATGTATTTCCAGGTTGGTTCATGAAGCTGGGGTGGACACCATCATGACTGTTCTCTTCTTGATGGAGAGATGTAGAAAAAAAACAGAGGTCTTAAAATGTCTCACTGAACACTGCATCATGATAGTATGTTACATTTGGTCAAAGAATTAAAAAAAACAACGATTGTACAAAAATTTCAAAGGCTGAAGGCTTTTTACATGCATTACAGACTGTTTGAAAAGCAAAGGATGGAAAGTGCAAAGAAAAACGTTGTTTGAGCCAGAAATCTGATGCAACCCTGAAGGACTCCTGAACAGCAGTTCAGGAGTTCAACCAGTGGAGTTACCCAAAGTAAAGTTACGCTGGAAACAATCGGTGTGAGGGTGGGTCACTTTAAAGCACAAAAGAGGAAAGTGAGGACTTGCATGGGAAGGGAACTTAGGAAAAGAGATGGTTTGATAATAAATTCCATTTTTATCATACAATTAATTATTTGTAATGAGAGAGGGAGAGAGAGAGAAGGAGGATAACAAAAATGTAAAAGACAGACTACAAAGCAGATTCTGATTTGAAAATCTCTTTCTTACCTCAGACCAAAACGTGTTCAAAGCAGCATGAAAAAGCATATAGAAGAAGAAGAGATAAAACCTTCCAGAGGAAAAAAAAAAACACTCTTGAGCCTTGAAAAGGGGTTAGAATCATAAAGCGAAGGGCCTGACAATAAGGGAAAAATTACATCTGACGTAAGCTCTGATGTGAGCACTTTAAGTGATGGTACTGAACATTTTAAAATCAAAATCAACCTGAAACTTGTTTTTTTCATTACAGCTGCAAATTTTAATACCATTAATTTCTCAGTCAGCATATGCAAATCTGATGCTTGTGTGATTTACAAAGGTCAAAAAAGATTAGTGAGGTGTGTTCATATTGCTTCTTTGAGAGAAATATCACCACTTAAAACTCGTTTCTTTCTGGAATTGTGGCTCCTGTTTTATACAGAACTGTATTTTGTGTCTAGGTGCACTCTTGTGGGTAAAGTCTGACTTGACAGTGAACAAAGTACACATCAGTAAATGAGTAAATGTACAGATCCTCCTGGTCAAATATTACTCCAATAATTGTTCAGTCAGATTATTACACAGCAAATTGAGAAGAGTTCAAATTTTGGTGATGACAATATTTCATTATATGCAGAGTTAATTGTGCTCTGGATGTAGTCAAATCCCTGAAAATGTACTCTCAGTTGAAAAAGAGCTGGTGTGAAAACAAGTGTTAAAATTATGTTTCAGTAAATCAACTCCATTAGTGTCACTATTTGATCTTTAACTCTGTAATTTTCACTTTTGAGTGAAGTCTTAAAACGAGGCCGTTACAAAGAAAAGTTAAAATTCTAACTATTCAAAGCTGTGATCAAACTTGTTGACTGAACTTCACACAGTTTGACACATTCATCTCCTTCATTTACCAACAGAGGTCAGTGCAGCAGCTCTTCTGGTTAAAATTAGACCCCTAAAATGTTTAGGAGGAGCCTGTATCCTCATCAAACAGGGTAAATATTTCACTTAGCGGCTGGATGCGGGGGAGGCAGGGCCCATAAATATTCATATGAAATCAGAATAATTCTATTTAAACATGCAAGAAGTGGAAGAAATACACTCTCTTTAAAACATATCATAATAACATAAAGAGAAACAACTTTAAGAAGTTAAGTTCTTTAATTACTTGCAAAAAGGAGAAACACCAATCTAGATTTATAGAAATATTTCTACTGTAGCCTATATTCTCATTTCGCATGCTGTCATATTGGTATCTCAGGTTGAAACATATTTTGGGGATTCTGTTATGTGCTCTTTATGTTAACAATGACTTATTTTTTTGGAAATGATTAGCTGGCACTATTTAGTGATGTGGAGGGCCACATGTGGACCCCGGGCTGCCAGTTGCCCATCACTGAATTTAGGCATCAGTCAAGAGTTGATATTGTAGTCCATTATTTTTATTCTTGTTTAAATGTGTTTAGCAGCAGTAATTGAACTTTGGGCTTTCAAAATGAAATATCAGCATAAATAGCAGTTGTTCTTTTACAAATGTTTTACTGAGAAAAATGACAGCAAGTCCTCCTGCCATTATGAATTTCACTCAGTGTTACACTATAAGGAAAAAAGTTTGTCATACCGTTGATATTAAAGATCTCACTCGGTCTTTCTGAGTCAGTCAACAAACAGTTTGCTGGCATTTACACCCCACTGCTACCCTGCCCGTCTGTCCGACTGTCTCCATGGAGACCGAGTGTAAACCAACAGCAGGAGGTGTGCGGGGTAGAAAAGAAGAAAGGAGAGGAAACACTAGAGTGGAGGGTCTGCTAGAGAGGATCAAAGACATGAATAAAATGTCCACACAACAACTGGAACGAAATACGACTGGAAGAATCCACCAGGGAGTGTGAGGGACAGGAGATCAGCTGATGACAAAACATCACTGAAGTGAGTACAGATTGATTTATTTCACTGTCCTGTCACAGGTTACGACAGTGGTCTTTTTAAAACAGCTGACTTTTGCCGTTAATGTTCAGTAGGTTCATTTATTTGGTTTGAAAATCTTTTTTAATATATCATGCGGTGAGACTGTTGCATGCACAATACATCAGCTTTACTGGTTTACTCTCTGTTGAGTCAAAACTTAACCCTGAATTTTCTCTTTTTTACCTAAACAAAAATTGTTCCAACTTCGTTTATGAGATCAATCAAATACTTTGATCTTGATAAATAGAGTTGAAAAGGTAACAAGGCTATTGTACACAAGCAAAAGTACAATTTTTGGCTTAAATTTGACAGAAGTAAAATAAATGTATCACTCTTTAATCCACTTAAGTACTGCATAAAAAATTACTTAAAATACTGACGGTTTTAAAGCACTTATTCTGTGTCATGCTACATGCTCTGCTACAGCCACAATGTGATGTGTAATTTAAACAAATTAAGTTTCAAAGACTCCCTGAGGCCTTTCAGGGTGGAGTTTGCATTCTCCCTGTACATTCATGGGGTTTCTCCAAGTGCACCAGTTTCCTCCCACCATCCAAAAGTACACTCATTAGGTCAATTAGTGACTCTGAACTGTCTTTAGGTGTGAGTGTGTGTGTGTGGGTGGGGGTGTGTGTAAATGGCTGTCTCTAAGGGCAGCCCTTTGATTTCCTGGTGGCCCCTCTCATTCAGTGTCAGCTGGGATAGGTTCCAACCTTCCTTGACCCCAAAGCAATATGCACTATAACTGAGAGATGAATATTTTCCCTCTGTGTCCACACAGATTTACATGAATATACAGTAACTAAACTAAAGGGTATAGAATGTATAACAGTAGACAGATGAAAAAGTTTCCCCGTTAGATATTAACTTAGTAAAATCATTCATAAATGTGTGTTTACATTAAATGTTGCTCATGAATTCTCAGTTTAAAAGCATGGCCAACCCTTGTGCTTTGATAAATAAGATATGGAAATCAACCTGGTAGCATTTTAGTAATGATCATAAATATGGTTATGGAAACCATCTCAAAATTTGATATCAGGTTTCACAAGATCAAATTCTCAAGCAAAAGACAATCAAAAACTTCATGACCATGAAAATCTATTCAGGTCATTCTTACATAAAAGTGGGTAGAGGTTGATGAAAAGCCCACAAAGCATTCATGAGATTCTGTATTCCAAACCCAAAACTTGGCAATGAACTGCATGACCTTGACCTTCATCAAGCATTCCTAAGATGTTACATTCACAAAGAAAAATGTACCACTAACCCTCTTGGCCTTGACCTTTGAACTAGGAACTCCAAAATTTAATCAGTGCATCCCTGAGACATGGAAGAAATCTGTGCCAAGTTCGAGGAAAATGTTGCGTTCAAAAGATCACTTTTACAAGTCCAAGATGACCACAAGACTCCACTATAATTACTTATGACTTCTTACCTCCAAAATCAAATCAGTGCATCTCTGCCGTGGTGGACATGACTGCAAAGTCTGAAGGAAATACCTCAAAGTGTTCTTGAGATAGTTTGTTCATAAGGTGGCACTCACAAAGACTGATTAAACTCATGACCTTTACCTTTAATCCTCAACCTCCAAAATCAAAATCAGCTGATTCTTTGTATAAAATGGGCATTTGTTCAAACCATTCTTCAGAAGTCCTTCAAGGCATTCTCAAGATATTGGGTTCACACCTAACAAACTGACCAAGAGGCTCCATAAACTTGGCTTTTGCACAATGACCTCCAAAATTTTCTTGAATCATTAATGACTAAGGGTGGACATTTATGCCAAGTTTGAGGAGACTCCCTCAAAGTGTTTCTGAATAACTGAGTTTACAAAATAACTTTCACAAGTGAGGGATGAACATAAAGCTTTATGACCTTGACATTTGACATATGACCTCATAAAATCTAGAGGTTTTAGATTTTGGTAAGTGGACATTTGTGAAAAGTTTGACTAATCCCCTTCAACTGTTGGGTCAACAAAAGATGACCACGAGACTCCACAACCTTAAACTTTGACCCCTGACCTTCAAAATCCATATGGTCCATCCCCAAACCAATAAGACTTTTGGTCTAAGATGCTGAGTTCACAAGGCTTGCCCCATATAAATTAACTAGAAAGCACTCAAACAGTGCAAATCTTTACCAAGGTAGCTCACATAGTGCTGTTACATGTTTAAGCAATAGTTTCATGATAAAGTTACCATCATAATATGATTCCTTGACCCTGAAAACCCACACCTGGCAATCATTATTAGTAACAGTTATTGAGCAAAAACAATTGTTCACTAATGGTGGTTATTTGGATCACCACCAAAATCTAATCATTTTTGAGTTGGGTCAATTCCAACATCTGAAAATTTCAGCAAAATCCATCCTGTAGTTTTTGCATAATTTTGCTAACAAACAAACAAACAAACAAACGCCGGCAAAAACATAACCTCCTTGGCAGAGGTAACAAACTGGAAGGTGGACACCGTGATGACATGATGCCTCTTGTCTCAACAGTCATTGTGGAGACATGAAAATCATGTTCATAGTTTTTATTCATTATGTCTCTGCTCACATGAAGTACCTCCAGGGCCCATTAGGGGGTTTCAGACAATATTATTGTTATTCATTGTGACTCACAAGCAGAATAAATGTGGCAGGGTAATTCCTTTGTGCCATCTCTTTTGGGACCAGTGGATCATGAGAGACCTTCATCACATGAATAACGTCAGTCACCACTCACAAAAACAAACAGACTCTAGGCTGAAAGGACTGCAGCTGATATCTGTGCCGTTTCATCTGTTTTTCACAACAAAAAATAACATTTTGTTAAGCCTCAGAGGTATTTAATGTTTCTATCTGACAACAACTTTCAGAGATCTGACAAGTAAACTGACAACTATAGAGACAAAGCAGGAGACGAGTTTAAACAGGATGCTGAAAAGAGAGCAGCAGGAGGAGGTAAATCAAGAAGTCGAGGTTGAGGAGCTTGGATTTCTGGAGGAGGATCTTGAAGAGATGAAGGATTCTGACACTGAGGATGAAGAAGACCAAAGGTCAACACCTCTCATTGATGCCTGTCGTGAGGGCAGGGCTGAGGTCAGTTATATAAATGTGTTTGTGACCGATGCTTAAGCATTAGTATGTCTGTTGTTGTGTAATATAGCATTGTTTAGCTTTAGCTGTTATAGCCCGGGCAGATCTGGTGTCAGTCCATTGTTTATTGGAAAATTCCGACAGGTGAGTATGTTTGTCAGAGGTTTGAGGGTTGGGAGGGTATTCTCCAGGTTCTATTTTTCCTGCCAATAACAATAACATGTGTTTGTATGCATGTGGGATTTACATGACCTAAATCTCCCTCTCGGTGTTACACATCCTCTGGGAGCTGCATTCAAAACAACATATGACTTGCTGCTAACAGAGGAAAGACCCTCCCCCTGTGATCCCTCATGTAGTGAGCTAATATCTCTCTGGAAAACTGGGATGCCGGTGGAATTGTAGAAAAAATTAAGCACAAAAAATAATTTTCTTGAATTTGTATAAAAACCAAGGCAACTTTGATCCTTAAATCAAACTAAGACTAGTCTATATGTTTCTTCTGCTTGATGGTTTTGTTGACAGGTTGTACAGCGGCTCATAAAGTCTGGGGCTGATGTGACCCTGTGTGACTCCAAACAGCAGACAGCACTTCACGTGAGCCCTTTTGAGCTCCAGGGAAAAGCTTTGGGATGGATGCTGAGGCCTTATCTACCTCCACAGGTACAGCTGCTGCAGGCTGCTTGGCAGGGGGACCTCCTCTCTCTGCAGCACCTGCTGGTGAGACTCCCACAGTGTTACACATTTAACCCTGAAGACTGTACAATGTATTTCTGTTTTATAAGTATTAAAAGATACCATGTCCTGCAAAATCATTTTTTTCTGCTTTTAGTTGTTAGAAGGGGCTTGGGGAGCAAAAGAGCGTGACATCTTTTACCAAACGTTTAGTTCATGGAGAAATGTGCTATCCCTTCTTCAAGAAAATTCCTCTTAATATGCTCCATTTTTACTTCCTGGTGTTTATTATGTATCAGCTATACAGCCTTTATCTACATGTGTTTTCTGACGCCAAGTCTGTTAAAAAAGTCTGCTCCTTCACCTGTAACCCGTCCTCCCCCCTACCATAGGCTATGGTAATGAGAACAGAGCTTGTTGTCATAGCCTCCCATGGCCTCCTCGCCCCCTCAGCTCTGAGTGTTTAATGGGGAGGGAAAGAGCTACATAAGTCAGGAAATCTGTGATTGGGACACAATTGCACATCAGGTTTCTTAAATTTATTGCAAAGGAATAGCCAATTGAATCACAAACAATTTGTGGGGATGGGGAGATGAAACACAGATAAGATAGTAACAGAAAGGCTTTTGTTTGATAATACACTGAAAGGGTAAAACCAAACCACTGCTGCCATGCAGCTGAATACAAACTTAACACTGAAGGAGGTTTACATACATGCTCCTTAAATAACACAAAAATCAACTGTTGATGTTCAAAGAGAACTTAAGAGGCAGGGTTAGAACTTCTTAACTTTCTCAAAGTAACTAGAGAATCTCAAACAAATCACAAGAAATGTTACACTAGAAATATCAACCCAAGAAACACAGAGAAGCTCTCAAAGCCTCTGATGGCAAGGCAATGAGTCAGCACTGAGCACTGCCACACAGAAGTATATATAAGCTCACCACACCTGAGCCAAATCAGGAAAATCAGTCACACACAGACACACACGCCTGGAACTGCACTGAGATGATGTCCTTGGCTTACTCAACTTATCTCACAGCATCTGATCCTCTACAGAGACAAAAATGTTACATTTTGTCTTCAACTTCAATCAAGTCCTTTCCTAATAGATACCTAAGCCTTGGTGTGAATTGTCAAACACACCAGGACATGGGACCTTTAAGTAAATGTGCATTTACTTGGAGAACAAAATTTGTATACTCTTTCCAACTCTGCTGTCAATCTAAAAATGTCTTCCTTAAAGGCCTAATAATGACAAAAGCAGCAGGATTTCTTATAACTATTCCTGGTCTGTTGTCAGAGATGGTCACAAATCTCTAAGGTGCAGCTGAAAGTCTGTCAAGTATCTCATGGTTTAAATAAATAATCCTTAAATGGCTGAAATAGATGTCGTAGAATGTTGCTCAGGGTAACAAATATTGCTCACAATATTAGGTATCAGCAGGAAGAGTTTAGGTGCATTGGTAGTGTTTCGTTACACTGGGTGCTATCAAATGTTCATTGAAAGTGGGTTAAAAAGCACACAGTAAAGTATTTCATACTCCTTGCACATACAGTCTGAAGAGTCCTCTCTACAATAATGCCAGTCTCAATCAGGTACAAATCCCAAATGGAAGAAAATTATCTCATTTCATTTTAGTATTTGGCCAAAAGGGCTCAAAATAAACCGCGCCATACATTCATTGACCTCTATTATTCTTCATTTGACTCTATTTCACTCTTTTGATGGTAAAAGAAGAAAGAGAACATGATTAAGTTGCGCAGCCTGCCTGTCATCCCCCTCTTGCTCAGCATGCAGCATTTACCGTAAAGGTTCAAACACATGAGCACTTCAAATTTAAGAGCGGCTGATTTTACCATAGAAAATGGAGGAGCGGCTGGCTTAACTCTTGTCTGTCTCTCCCACATGCTCTCCCTGCCACAGAGCCCCCCTGCAGGCCTGGAGCACTTCTGTTGTTTGTACTTGGTTTTCCTGCATTTTTGCTCTTGCGGGTGTTTTCAGGGTTTGGATAGTTTCAGGCTTTGTTTTGTTTTTAATTTGCAGCATGTCTCTGCTCTTGCTGGTGTTTTCATCTTATTGAACTGCATTGAGCTGTTGTAGGGCATTTGCCCTCGTCAACCAGTTGTAACAAATACCTCTCATCTCTCCGAAAATTGAAGTTATATGGTCAGTAATATACTGGCCTCTTAAATTTGCCTTTCAGTAATGTTTTTGAATGTATAAAAAGAAATATTTAAGAAAACAAGCATATTTGTTTTAACACAAATAATTGAATGTGATTGATGAGATTATGCATTGAAAGTTGGGCAGACTAAAAGTTAAAAACTCACACATGAGCTTTTTCAGGTCAGGCCAGCAACCAGGCCTGTCTGTCTCATGATCCTTTGTGTGAGGTGATATGTAACAATTTAATAGGTGCTATTAATTCAAACAACAGAAGTTAGGTAATGCTGTGACACTGTTATTTTTGGGGGGAAGGTGGAGTAAAAAAATATACACATTTACTGAATCAACAAGGTCATGCAGTTCATTGCCAACTTTTGCGTTTGGAATACAGCATCTCATGAATGCTTTGTGGGCTTTTCATCAACCTCTACCCACTTTTATGTAAGAATGACCTGTTTACCTATTTATAATGTCCTCAATTAAAATTCGATTGTCATGTCTCTGCTGTATTTGTTTTTTTTTCCTAAGTTTGTTTTTAGAGTGGTGCAGGGATGACATATTTTGTAGGCCAATCCAGAACTGAGCATTGTTCTGGCTCTCTCAACTAAAAGTCTATAGGATTTTTCAGTGTGTTCTTGGATCAATGCTGATAATAAGCTCTGTAGCCAGCAAAAATGTATTAAGTTTAAACATTTTGTACCACACGATAATCTTCACCAGCTCCCCTGACTTTTACAACTTTTTTGGGGTTTAAACATAATCAGCAAGAGTAAAAAGTTACAACAGAGTCACATGACAAACTTAAAACAGCTACCACACTCCTAAGGCCCACACTAGATGTATTCAACTCACATGGTGGCAGCAGTGCAGGCATGGTTTTGTTCTGACATGCATGTTAACAAGTCAGAGCTTTTGGACTGCAAGCATGAACCACACTTTCAGGCACATTTCCTGAGCCAAAATTTTTTTAGAATAGAAGACAAGCCTATTTTTTACCCAAGCTAATTGTGTGTCTCAGCAAAAACAGACAGAAAATTATGAAAATATAAAAATATATTTCCCTTAATCCAGCTGGTATGTATATCCACAGTGGTAAAATATATTAACCTTACAGTGCAGATGGGTCAGCCTGATTTAATATCTGTAATCAGGCTGATCCTTTTTGCCAAGCTCCAATCTGAATCAGCAGTGAGAAGCCCAAAGCAGCATACATATAACTTAGGTGCATCAACTATAGTAAGCAACTATTATATAAATTAAAGATCAATACATCCATTTCAGTGTCATCTCAGACTTCAAACTACATTATTTTCTTGAAAACATTTAACTTTGTTGTTTTAATATTACAGGCTTCTTTCAAAGGTGTGACTTTCCATTAGTTTGCAGGGTAAAAAGTTGTGTTATTTGTGTGTAGGCTTGGATGCTTTGTTTCTTTTATTATCACATCATTTTTTATTGTTTGTCGTGATCAAGTGCAGAAGAGAGCATGTATCACATGATTGTAATTGTATATGTGTGTTTGTCTCAGGTTCAGACAGACTCAGTGGATGTGAACGCTCCAAACAGAGACGGTGTAACAGCTGTGATGCTTGCTGTTCGGGACATTGACCTCTTTGAGAGCATAGCCACCTTGCTGCCATGGGAACACAGACCTGCTGAAGTGGTCAAAGAACTGCTGAAACACTCAATGTAAGGAAACACAAACTCACGCAGATATAAATACTGAGAATAAATACTGTGCAGAAAAAGCTAATTTACACAAACTTTCCACCATAGTTTCACCTCCAGCAGTTTTTATAGTCGATACTTTGTTTTTACAGAGGAGGTTTCATTCTGTAGTTGAATACTCAAGACATAAGGTTGCTAAAACGAATTAAAGCAATTACAATACTTAAAAAACAATAATTTAAGTTCCTGTAGGCTGAATAGTTCTTTTTATATGAAATGTCTTACTGTATTCATCTTTGTTTAGAGATCTGCAGGTACGAGATCACAGTGGCCAATCAGCTCTGCACTATGCTGCACATATCCACAGCCCTGTGAAGGACGAGATCATTCGTCTGATGGTTGAGGCCTCAGGACAAACAGGTAAACAAAGTGCTGTTCTTCAGATAGCATGCCCTACAGCTAGGTATCAACTCATGGCCCATTTAACTATAGGCCCTCTAGAATCTCATCAGTTTTTACTTCGGCCAAATATGGGAAATTTTTGAAAATCCCCTAATTAAAGTACTACTAATAACAATTTGTTAAAATGGGCTCATAAGCAGTAAGCTATGACGTTCAAAATCAAATCAGTCCATCTTTCTGACAGGCAGATGAGCAGAGTTTGACATAAATCCATGAATCTTAATTGACACATCATGTTAACAAGCAAAGAGTGCTTAGGTGATTCAATTTAACCTTGACCTTTGACCCATTATCTTAAAAAACTAAGCACTTTATGCTTGAGTCAGGCCTTTACTCAAACTTGTATTGATTCACAAGCAAAAGATTTCTTATGGTGTTGAAATCTAATATATTTCTCCTTAATTCAGAGATGAGATTTGTACAGAGTTCAAGCAAAATTACTATGACTCAAGTTACTACTACTATTTTTTTTGAAGATACTTCCTTCAGAAGATAGCCACCACAAGGAGGGGATAATCACGAGTCTCTATGGCCTTGGCCTTTGACCCATGACCCCAAAAATCTAATTGCTGAATCCTAAAAGAGCTTATATCATGATTTTTGTGACAATGGGCACTGATGCAAGATTAGAATCAAGGTTTTGTCCTTGTGATATCACAACTACAACCAAATGATAACTGCAAGGCTCCTTTACTGTCACTGTTGACCTATAACCTAGAAAATTTCAGTTTCATTATTTTGTTTTTTAAAATGATTCTGTTGAACCACAATTCAAAAGCAATGTCTGATTTTCATTAGTTAATTTTCAGTAAATTTTTATTTATTATTACTTTTGTCAGTGGTTTGGTTTGTCTTTCTTTAACAAGAAAGACAAACCTTTGTGGGTTTGTCTTTTTTTAACAAAAGGGTACCAACAACATTGTCCACGTATGTAAATACAGATGGACAACCTTAAAACACCATTCATAAAAGCAGTGTATGTCAGCTGTAGATGTAAATCAAAAGACCTCAGGGTTCCTGGATGAGGCACAGAGATATATATTATCTAAAGCTGCAGGACTTTTGTTCTCCTGACCTGTACCATCATAAAATCTCAACTTCAAAATATAGCCAGTATTACCTGCTGTAAAATAAGCTCCATGTTTCTTGTCCGGAATTAAAATGAGAACAAAATATGCTACAGGAGTCCTAATCCCAGACTACTCCCTTATGTTAGACTTCACTCTGGTTACTTATTCATTCATGAGTCACTTATTAAACTAAGTAATTAAAGCAAAGCTAGCTGTGGCATATACAGTATGTTCTAAGTTTCCTCCTGCTCATGGCCACGTGTAAGCACACACCCCTTTTCCCTCTTACACACAGGCCAGCACACAAACAAGCACATACCAACTTCATTCATAATCCTGTTTTCGAGTAAAACCTCTGCAGTGGCACTCAAAGCTGCACTCATACGGGAGGCGATAAGAAAAGCTCATTTGTGTATTTACAGCCTCTCTGCTAAGAACTTTCAAGAGTGTGCGAGTCAAAGTCTGTCTCTAGGTTAGAGGAGGAGAGTGGAATGAGACATAGGGTTTGAAAAGAGGCTTAAAAACAAACTGAAAGTAGACAACATGTTGCTTTAACCTATTACAACACGTCTACTTCCTCACCTTTGGTAAATACAAGGGGTATGCAGTGAGTCCACACCCCTGGATGGTTGTAGCAGAGGGGAAAAGTTGCAGTTTAACCTTTACTCACTTGCGTGAGTTAAGATCATAACATGCTTGAACTTTTTCTGATGTTTTGCAGATGCTTCCCAAGCCACAGAGAAATACTCACGCCGGGATTTGGAATCAGATTTTGGAGAACTGGACACTGAGTTGAACCTTGAGAGCGTTTATCTCCATCAGTCTACAGGTGTCCCTTTTATGCAGTCACCAAACCATCAGAACAGCCCTCTGCTACACAACCACTCAGAGGTAAGTGATACATGGTGAGCAGATCAAGAGGAAAATGATTTTAAAAGTCACTTTTATATCAGGATATCACAGCTATTATCTGTCTTGGTCACATCTTTCATATCATTTATTCCATTCAGCACTGTTTCCTGTATGATAACATAGGATGACCTTTATTTATTAACACTTAGCAGGATAGGCATGTCTTTCTTCTCTAGATGTATGATTTTTCATCATTCCTCACCGTTTTACTAAATTTACCGCCTTACAGGCTACAGTTAGTGTCTAATAGTCATTATCATTCTCCCAAAAGTCACTGGATAATGCGAGAAGTTCTGTGAGAAATCATAGAAGTAGGGATAACATCCTTAAGCTTTTGCACACCTCTATAATTACCATCTCCATATTTTATTAGGTTTTAAATAAATCAGGGTTAGCAGTATTTACTGCATACTGTGTTCATCAAGGGTGCAATTCGCCATGTAGGAAGGAAAGGATTTTCTTTCTGACATCCTCCTGTCTGATAGTAAATGTTCATCCCTGATGGGGATATGTTTGACTCCTGCTTCTGTCCTGACTGAACGCATTTCCTATGTCCACCAGTGAAGGTTCAGTTTACAAATTAAATTAATGACACAATGACACATTCATGCCAGCTTGCTTTGGTTGACCCACATTTGTATATTTTTGAAGATCTTAAATGATGCAAAACACACTTTTTAATGGTTATTATACAAAGATAAGTGCCTGCCCACACCCCTAGTCAATGTCGAGGCACCGTCTGCACCGTCTGCACCGCCACAGTGAGCATTAAAGTTGGAGAGCTGAAGCCACTTCTGTATCTTAAGGGCATGGATGCAGCCCATGAAAGTCTACAGTAAAACAAAAAACTCTGTTCTGAGCAGGGCTGAAACAGAGGGGTTTACAGTCCTTCTAAATCCAATATCTAAGATACTGTATGTTCTGGGGACATTTGGGACCAGTGCAAACTTGCCGAATATGAGTAAACTATGTGACCTTTGAAGCATTTTTTTGCAGCAGAAAATAGTTTGAGATTGGTGTCTCGGTTGTTGACCTCATCAATGTTGACATCATTTAAATGTCTCCTCCATGTTGTAGAGTCCCTCTATGCACAAGATAAAAGGTCCACAGCTCCAGGACCTCTCCCTCTCCTCCTGATTCAGCATCAGTAGCTGCCTGAAATTTCTTTTTTCCTGTGCCCCTCTCACCATGAAAACACCTACCAGTGTGATGTCGCATCACTGCTTTGTCTACAGTTTAAACTCATTGGTTTGGAGTTGCAAGCTCAGTGCAGTGCATAAAGTGGACCATTCAACCAATCAGAGCAGACTGGGCCCATTCTGGTGTGTTATTTGCATTAAGGGAACAGTATGTGAGGCACTAAAGACAGAAACATGCAGCGGATTTTTTTCCAATTGGTATGACATCAAAGTATTTTTAGCAAATTGAGGATCTTACATTTGTTTGCATACTAATGCTACATTTTGGTGAGACTAGCAGGTAATGTCAGTTTTGTTGGCTGTTTCAAACATAGCCATGATTAAATTAAATAAATAAATAAATAAAATACTGAGGACGAGAGCAATCGAGCTGCAAAGAAAAGACGTATGAGGGTAAGCTAATGGTAGCTACTGCTAGCATGTTAGCTAGCTCGTCACGCTCATGACTCATCGGTGACGACATTCTCTGACCAATCAGTAGCCGGCAGTTGGTCAGTGTCACCTTTTAGTATCGACTCAGCTCACTTAGAACCAGAGCAGAGTAGGTACTAAAAACTGGTTTGTTTTAGGAGGTACCGTGCTGGTGGAAACGCAACGCAACGCAAACCGGGTAGGGCCGAGTAGGGTAGAGTAGAGTAGAGTAGGGCTAAGGCGTGCTGGTGGAAAAGGGCTATATGTGTGTGTATTTTCATTGTAGAGCACAGCAACAGCAATTTAAATTAGCATTCAAACATATATATTTAAGAAATCCTTCATAAATAAGCCATGTGTAACAGTAATGCCATATCATTTTTCAAAAGGGCAGAATAAATTGGTTATTGATCTTCTGAAATGCAACAGTAATGTTACATGCTGCTGCTTTACTCAGTTTAAATTAATTGATTAGTCACCATGTAGTTTGTTCCAACAAATGTGATGGAAAAGCACTGATTCATAAATATCACTGATTTTAATTCCCTAAAATTCTTTGATGTTATCTGTTGCTATCATCGTCTTTCCCTGCAACTAATGTTTTTTTGTCAACCTTTGTGTTGCCTGTATTTGTCTTACATAGACGTACAAATGCTAAACAATTGTATTAATTATACTTGAGACATTGTAAAACTTGAGATCTTGTTTTAAAAGGTGTGTAAAGATTTAAGTAAAAATTGAAGGGATGAACTGACTAATATATCACGGGGAGAAAGGTTTCCTCAGCAATTGATTAGTAATAATTCAGCAAAGTCTAATTTGATTGATTCTGCCTCAATAATGCTCCTTGTGGACTTTAAGCCTGTGTGAATGTGCAGATGGAATAACAGCCATAGTGATGGTTTCAGAAGTCTTAATCACAGGCACTCTGGCAGTAAGTATTCACCCTGCAGACAAATATGTGGGAACAGTAATTGGCTGTTTAGATAAGTGTGGAGGAGGGGTGCTCTGGGTAGGTGACACTCAGCTGCCAAACTGCTGTATTATGGGTGTCCTTTTAGATGGAGCTGACAAGCAGGCAGCTGGTTAGCTGGAGGAGAGAAGCAGGTGGTTAACGGGGTAAAGCTATCTTAGACGTATCTCAGTGACACAATGACACTGTCATCTACATGAAGACATACACTGTATATACACTGTATATGAGGACTAATATGACTGTAAATACTAAACAAATACTTCCAAAATGTCCCCTTTCAAAATCTATATAGATAAAAATAAATCAAAATCATTACTTCTGTTATTGTCTCCCATGAAGCCAAAACCATTAAAATACAGGAGAGTAAAATTTACAACACAGTTAAAAGGGGCTATAATTTGCTCCTGTTGGAATTTTTTTTTTCAACGTTTTGTTGGTTTTTAAAGGAATATGTATATTAAGACTAAGTGAGCTTTAAAAACCAGCTTTAATGAAATATATGTTGCACAAAGAAACACTCTTAATTTTTTAATTTTGAAAAATAAAAATGCAAATAAATGGCATGAAATTGTGAATATTGCTAATATAATTAAACAGAAGCTATCATAATAATAATAATAATAATAATAATAATAATAATAATGAAATGTCAAAGAGGAGCACAAATACAAAAAAGAAACATATAAAATCTAATGCAATTTACTCCAACAATGAATAAATCAAACTGCAATGTGAGCCATCCTCTGGCTCTGGGGACACTTTAAGCATCTAAATGTTTTTTCTAATAATCTTTTATGAATGTGGAGACTACCTGAATGATAAACTTTTTGCAATAAAACAAAAGATAGAGAGAAAAGAAGAAACTAAATGGGCACAACTGATTCTGTACAGGAGAGGATGACATGATGCGTTTCACCATTTTATTCATTAGCTGAAGCTGTACCACAAGTTTCTTCAGGACCAAATATCCACAACAGTAGAAGCTTGAGTATACACTCACCATCATCATACTACAGCATCAACTCTAGCTGCCTCCATCTATTGTCTTTGAATTCATTACTCATATTGAGGACTTCGTTGAAATTAAGCAGGTCGCCATGTTGAATGTTTGACTGACTGTAACATACAACAGCTAATTAGTCAGATGGGGGCTTACTGGATGAGAAACTTTAGAACAATCAACCATGGTCCAAAATGATAAAAGTTTTAGACCAGCAACGTCACATCGCTAGTGTGTATGTTTGCAATGACTGTTATGGATTAAAAAAAATAATAATAATTTTGTGTGAATTATTTGCATAAAAAAACAAAACGCGTCTGGTGTGCAAAGGCCTTTAGGCTGTTGTGTTAAACACAACAGTTGGGGGATTTTAAATGGTTGCTTTACTCTTTTCCTGTACATATGATTGAACTCATACAAACATACATTACAGCACCTTCCTCAATATTTTCATCCTTACTAAAACTGCACTCAAAGTTTAAAAGGCTTCAATAATGGCACTCCAGTGGGGGGAGATGCAGGAAAAAACAATGCAAGTCTCCCAAGTTTAGATTTGGCTCCTTTCCTGCTCCTCGTCTCCCATTTTGTCTCTTCCCATACCGCTGTTCTGTCTATCAATGAAGGCAATGAAGCTCAGAAATAAATCCTCAAAAAATTTTAACAGATTAGATAACTTCTTTTGAGAGGCACATGTCCTCCAAGAGCTCCTTTGTACGCTGACATCAATGAATGCAATTTGTGACTTCCTATTCCTAAATCCAAGGCCCCTCTTTGCTTACAGACTGGGGTGGATAATAAATGAACTGTGGACTTTTGTTTCCTTCAGGAAGTGTTGGACTCTCCAGGACACCCTCCTCCTTCTGACCACCATAAAAACTTCAATCAAGGTACGGTCCTCTGTCAAGGACTCCTGGAGTTTTAGTGGTTTGAAAATTAAGGTGTGAATTGTTCGTGATTAAATCAAGATAAACTTTTGCATTTACTCATACTAGAGATAGATGATGTTTAGTTTTGTTTTTGAGGCTTTAGCTACTGAATAAGTACACCAAAGATTTAGGAATGCTCTGGTTCCAGTAACTCCTCTTAGCAGGTCATTTAAACCTTTTTTGACCTTTTTTGCCAAAGTAGAAACACCCTGGTCGATTCCCAAATAGGCCATCAGATCAAATCACCTCCTGAGGGAGGGGAGTGAGGGAGTGTGTAAGGGTGGGAGGGGTCTCTCACACACAATACAACCTCTCAGCTGAGAAATCTGGCCTGGGTGGGTTGAACCTCAGATACAACAGCATGGTTGAGAGGCAGAGAGGTTAGAGCAGGTCACTGAAAGAGAGTTTGAGGGAGGACTGAACACCGAGAGATAACATAGAATTAAAGTGAAGAAAGGAGGAGGAATAACCCAGAAGAGGAGAGTTTTGTTCAGTCCTTACCAGAGGTCTTAATATGGGAGGAGAGTGGATTGACAGGCCCAAAACAAGGTAGTGCATGTTGTTTTGTCGTTACCTCCACTGAGGAGGTCATGTTGTTGCCGGCATATGTCCATTGTGGGTTTGTCTGTCTGTGTCAAGATAACTCCAAAAATTCTCAACAGATTTAAATTAAAATTTTAGGGAATTATGCCCATGGCACAAGGGAGAAGTGACTGGATTTGGGTGGTGATACTAGAACATAAGTTTTTTAAATAATTGTTAACATTAAATTGATTTGTTTTTCCACTTTTCCAATAATAACACAGCTAATAATGTTAGAAATACCTTATCGGCAATGTGCTGTCTAAGCACTTATAGTTTCCAAAACTTTGAATTCTAATCAATTATTGTACTTTGATTATAGTAGTGGATATTTTTTCCAAAGGGATAAAAGTTTTTACAAACTTATTTTGGCATATTTAAAGTTATGATTCAGCTTTTGTATCTGAAACTATGTTGACTGGAATATCAGCTGAGAGTTACAGATCATTTGTGGGTCATTAAAGTTTATTTCGCTTCCATATCTTTTTTATATTTTAAAAAATGAAATTGAGTTCAACAAAAAAACAAAACAGTGAGTGAAAAAACATGTACATGCTTTATGACATGTAATCACATGACATTTGTAAATGTAAATGCCATACAAGCTGCACATGTATATTTGTATCTATGTATACATATGGACGTTTTTTGAATGTGTACATACATTTTAATGTAAACAAGAATTTTATTGCAGATATAGCATAAGTGTTAGTCCCTGTGACAAAAGTAAGATAATTAAATGTTGAACTTAGAGGTTTTTAACTCCACCCCAACCCCCTTATCCCTTATTATCTCTGTCTTATTTGTTTTTTTTTGCTAACGTGTTAGTTAAATGCTCACTAATCTGACTTTTTGCTTTACTTTTTTTTATTAATTCAATCAATGCAAAAATCATAGAGAAGAGTTTATGTTGTTGAATGAATTGTGAATTCATCTATACCATTATTAGTTGAAGTAATAAAGTTTAAAAAAATACATAAATAAAACTCAAATGCAAATAGCAGTACTTAATCTAATGAGCCAAACACAAAATTCCAAATTACAGCCAGATTTCGCTAAGTTTTTATAAAGGTTTTAAGTCATTCATGGGTCATTTAAGTTTATTTGACTTCCATCTTAATTTTATTTTTAAAAATCAAATTGAGTTTAACAGACACAGCCAATGTGGCCTCAGGCTGTCTGTTGCCCATCCCTGTGATCAAGAATGCAGCCGTTTTTGGGTTGCCAATTGTGACTGTGATTGTATGTGTGTAACAGATAAAGGAAATCCCCTCTGTTTCAAAAACGCCATGGAAACACTGAGTGACATCAGGCAAGTCTGTCAGGATGCAGAGAGGGGGAGCAGGTGGGTGGGCACACACAAACACACAAATTTTCACTACAAAGAGAAAAGTCACCAAGCTGATGACACCAAGCGTGTAGTAGTGGCAGTGCAGACACATGAAAACATCAACATCTGTTCATGCGTAACCACAAACAGTTGTGTAGACACAAACAGTCAGTGTGTACGGTTTACCCTGCATCCCCCAACACACTAAACAGCACACCCTCCCCAGGCTTGTCAACAAAAGCCCTTTACTTCTACATCTACAGTGCATCACAGCCCTATCCAGTTACACTCTTGTCCTGTAAGCATGCACCTGTCACGCCGTCCAGAGGACAACCTGTTCTGCCCAAACAGGTTAGAGACGCAGAGACAGGGGGAGAGAGGGCTTTGGTGAATCAGCTCATTGTCTGTTACGCGGAGCTCTCACCACTGAATCAAGTCCAAGCTCTCCATAGAAAATAGGGGTCTTTGAGTGGGTCTCTAATTTCATCACATTGGCATCAAAAACAGGAATGAGAGGAAAATATGCCTTGATGCTTTATCCTTTTCTCAGCACAAAATAATAAATCAGTATTTGAGACCCTTATTCTGATGTTGTTGAGGATTAAAGTCCAAGGCAAAACTAATCACTGTGTTTTCTCCCCTTTTGTTCCACAGAGGTGGTTTGTCTCTGCCAAGCCTCAGGAAGAACACAAGACGCCATAGCCACCTGGAGCAAACTCCCTCATCCATTTTACTGAGTACCGGGACTTCCTGCCAGCCAATACCCCCTCAACACAAGTAAATACAACACGGCCCAATTATTTATCCATGTAACATTGGCTCACTATCACTAGCACCCATTTTATGCCTCTGCAAGGTATACAAGACCTGTGGTGTAGAGCTGCTTTGAGTAGTCAAAGAGACTAGAAAAGCACTATGTAGATTCTCAGCTCCATTTACCATTTAGAAGAAGGACAGCTAAAGTTCAGTGGAAAGTCATAAAAAGGGACAGTAAGACTTGTAGTGATGTGATTTCTAGAGTTTTTTTATGTAAGGGTTGAGCATTAGTCCTAAGACTTTTAAGTTCACAAGTAGAGCAGTTCACCTTGAGACAGTTGTCTTATTTGTGCCATTTTTGATAAAATTCCCATCTTAAGATATTGTGTTCACAAGTAAGGGATGATCATGAGACTTCATGACCTTGACCAATAAACTCTAAATCAAGTAAGTCTGTCCTTGTATCAGGTTGATTAGTTGAAGAAAGTTAATTCCTCAAAATGTTGCAGAGCTATGGGGTTTACAAAAAAGGATGGCCATGAGGCTTCATGACTTCAACTGAGCTTCACCAAATGGCAGACTCAGGTTTTTTCTGGAACTGGACCCTGTTAAATTCTAATTGAGGACCCCAGACCTTGACCTTTGACCTCCAATATCTAATACACTGTTCCTTGAGTCAGAGTGGACGTGTACACAAACTTTGAGGCAGATGCCTTGAGAATTTCATCAGTTATATTCACGAGACTGCAATCAGAAGCAAAGGATAAAAATGAAGCTTCATGACCATGACTTTTATGTGTGACCTTGAATATCTGATGACTTTTATCCTGGATTCAGAAAGGTCATTTGTGCAAAGTAAATAAAAATCCCCATAAGTTTTCTTGAGATAGTGTGTTTAGAAGCAAGTGACATTGCATATTGATTTCAGACCTGTGATTTTTGAAATTGAATGAAGTCATCTGTGAGTCTGAAATGACGTCAGTACAAAGTTTAAAGAAATTCACACAGAACACTCTCGAGATATTGCATTTACAAGTATTTGCCATCTGCAGAGGGAGAATCCAAAGTTACAACACTTTTAGCCTTTGCGGATGCCCTTTCAGAGGCATAAAAAAAGACTGATCAAAAGCAGATAGAAAGTAATAGACCCTGCTTAACAGTTAACAACAAAAGAAATAATTAAAAAAAAAATTCAATCAAATTCTATAGATTTACAAGAATTATAGGCTTAAAGATTCAGGGTTTGGTTAAACAGTAACTCCTTTTGCACTCCTCTTTTGGCATGGCTCGCTTTGTCTCATCAAGATCCCAGTCTAAAGTGGAATGTAAACATTAACCAAAAACAATTACTGAGATATTAATAATTGATTAAACAATGTTTAATCTGTAGTTTCATGAATACAATTATATTAAATTCCCAAAGATGTTTATTTCTAGTGTTCTGTTTCACACATGATCAGGACATCTGATTGTGATTTGTACCTCACAGGAGGAGAACAAGTGGTGTGACTGTAGTGCCCCCGTCCTCCCCTGGACGACTGTCTGTGGCTGAACCTAGCCAGTTCAGCCAGTCAGCACCAAGCATCATGGAACCCCTTCTGTGTTCAAACACAATGATACAGGCCAGAGCACACATCCAGACACGTAAGTAACTCAAGAGTGAATGTTTCTGTATAAGAAAACCCCGTGTTTGCATACATATTGTGAACATTGTAACCACAGTCCAAAATAAAAAAGCCACAATTTCACTTGACAGCATTGAGTCACTGATGTGCAAGCTTACATTTACTGGCTATAAATTAAAAAATAATAATTAAGAGTGAGTTATTAGTGAAGTAAGAATGTCAGGTTGTACGTATGAAGTTAAGGGCTGTGGTATCACGGCAAAATAAGTAAAGGTCAAGGGATGAAGGTAAGGGTGTTGGGATGAAATTATGAAGGCCAGGGTTGAAGGGTGAGGGTGTCTTGCTCAAGGACACATTGACACATGACAGCCAGAGCTGGGCTGAACCCTCAACCTTCCAAATGGTAAAGCATGCTACCAGACTGAGCAACAGATGCCAAAAATGAAGAAATGAAGGCAGAAGTGAAGATTGGAGTAAATTTTGGAAGGTCACCTTGTATTCAAAGCAAAGATAAGTGATTAAGTATGTATCTTTTTATTGTGTATGTTGTTTTTAAAATTATAATTCTCCCGTTTGCAGGACTTGGCTCTCAAGATACGCTACAAAAGGTAAATACCAACGTTTAGATTTATCAGCTTCATTTTAGATTACTGTATCTGCTTTGTGTTCCTCAGTCAGAATACCAACTGTATTATTCTGAATATCCTTCTTCTCTACAGTTCTCACAAAGCATCAACCCAACACCCTATCCAAGAACACCCAAGCTGTTAGCACCACTGGTGAGCAAGTGCAGGGATGTTGTGCTTCTGCCAGGACTTAAGCATCATGTTCCCCTAAAACCCATCAGCAAGAGCCCACTTTGCTCCAGGACCCAACTGAGGAGGAACAGACTGTCTGGGGGACTTGCAAGAGGTGGAAGTGAGGAGAGTGGGTCCAGCAGCAGCATTAGCAGCCAGAGCTCCGTTGACCTGGAGGATGAGGAGGTAGAAGACAAGAATAATTTGCAGGAGAGAGCCTCACACGAGAGGCATCTCGTGTTTTTTGGAGACAAACTGTTGCAGCACTCAGACAATGTAAGCTCTTTCGAAGCTGATAAGGTTGGGAAGACAAGACAGCATTTTAAAGTGAGGCAAAGATCAAGTCCTATTCCCCCAATCCAAAGATCAGTCCCTGACCTGGATGGAGAGCCTATCAATTGTACAAGTAATTTTCACAGCACTGGAAAAAATACAAACGCAGACTGTGACAGTAACGCTGACCATATGAATGACAAAACAGAAGGTGAAACCTTTAAAAAGTCAAACTATGCAGGGCAAGAGGACACTAAGAGTCATAATGAAGGTTCTGGCTATTGGATGACACCAAACAACGGTCAGAGTCATATAACAGCTGGATCAAATGAAGAAACAAGACATAATCTGCAGAATATCAATGGTATGGAAAGATCACTGACAGGTACCTGTTGTGAAGACACCCAAGGCAGCAAGACTATGTCTCATGGGATGTTATATCTAAAGACAAACGAAGACAAAACCAAGTTGTTTGCCCCAGCTGGAAAAGCAGATACAAGGAGAGAGGAGATTTTGAGAGCCTTAAACACTGTCCCAGAGAAGGATAGTACCAGGATTAACTGTGAAGTAAGAGCTAAAGTTCAAACAAACCTCCAGTCTTGCAATATTCCAGGACAGAAAGACAGAATCGACCCCAATCCAATGGAGACTAAAGGGAATCCCAAAAATTCACCACCATCTACTCAATCTACAGTTAAAACTGAAAAATGCCATGAACTGGTGGCCAACAGAGAGAGGGTTGCAAAAGTAAAATCCAAGCTCAAGTGTGTTAAAAGCCACCATCATAAGATCATTCCATTAACTCAAAAGAGGGTTTCAAGTCGTCCACCAAGCAGAAAAGAAACATCTGATGACCTGAAAAACAGCACTGAAAAACAAGCACCAAATAAAGAGTCAAAGAGTGCCAGACAGTTAAAGAGACCTGGTCCAGAAGCATTATCAAGGTCTAAATCTGCAGTTGACTTCCTTACTTACAAAGACATGTTTCAGCAGATTCAAAGTGGAGACAAAGGACCAGCCATATACGAAATGTTTGCCGGTCCAATCTACGAGAACCTTCGAGTTTCCAGTTCCTGTGAGAAAGTCATAGACAGGCCAGTGCAATCAGCACCACCTCGGAAGGCAAACAAAGTCAAGCAAAGACCTATCAAACAGGGACAAAATAAGTCGAAAGGTCGTCTTGCAGAAAGTTCAGTTGTTTCAGCTAAAAGTAGATCCAAACCCACAACCCCTAAGGTGAAACCTGTTCTAACACCTGGATTCAGGAGCACACACAAAACCAAAGACACATTGAAAGGGGACTCAGCCACAGTGAGACTTTCCTCCAAATATGTAGCTGGGTATCAGAGAAGTTTTCAAGCAAAGGTTGAAGAACATCATTTAAATACCATTGAGGAGGACATTTTTAGGTATGGGTCTGAAACATTAAAATCCAGCTCCAATACAATGGTTGCTGCGGGAACTCAATCCCATGCTGGAGAATGCAGTGATACACATGAGAAAAACTTGACTTCTTCAAATGGAGACCCGAGCCAACCAGTTACTGAGTCTCAGTCATCTAATAGCCCTCAACAGCCTAAGATCAATACCTGGACATCCTCTTGCAGCAACAGCCAAACGTTTATGTCCCCTGTTTACCAGAAGTTTCTGACAGAGGTTGGGGATGGGCCACTTACGGATGACCTGCTACAATGTCTGGCTGAGGAGCTGATTTCATTGGATGAGAGGGGTATATCCATAGACTCATGTCCAAAAGATGTGGAACCAAGAAACGAGGGTTCCAACAAAGAAGATGATCCCGTGTCCTGCAAATTAACCAAGGTAAAGATTTGAAAGACCTTTTCCTTCCTGAAAAGCGACAAATGTTTAATGAAACAGCATGTGTGATAAATTTTGTGACCTGATGAAACAGATTAAATGTAAACGTAAATATAAAGTATGGCTATTAAATAATAATAACTTTATTTATATAGCACCTTTAAAAACAGATGTTTACAAAGTGCTTTAACAGACAAAACAAATGCAGAAAAAGGTAGAACTCTGGGTACAATAAAATTAAATATTGATAATAAAATAATGTAAAATAAAATAATGAGATCAATGCTGTAAAACAATTTCACTGAACATCAACATTTTTCACTATCTCCTCCAAAATCCCCCCCTTCTGCATCAACACACCACTGCATTCGGGTCTTTGACTGATCAGGGAAGTGATGTCTGTCCTCCTCAGACAGTGTTTTAAGGACCTCTGCTGTTCTTTTCTTATCTTCTGACACAGACTCCAAACGTGTGCTTCTTAGAACAGATCTGAAACTGCTTTACCAAGAGTCCAGCATGAGCTGCTGTGTTGTCTTGATGAAAATTGAAACCAGTTTTCCACGACTGGTCTCTTTAGACTTTTCCCCAAAGTTTACCTGGAACCCATTTGTACTAGTGTTGATTCACTGTTGACCCTTCTGAAACCCATTCCTTCAAAATCCCACCCCTTAATGTTAAAGAAAACGATCAACATGGCCTTGAATTTGGACTTGCTCTGTCATGCTTTCTTCATCCTTGGTGAAGATGGTGTTTTCCAAAGCAGTGACTGACATTTTGTCTCAGGATTGTTTTGGAAGATCCAAATTTAATCCTATGTAATCAGTCCATCTAAAATATGTGGGTGTCCTTTAATTTGTTCCTAAATATCTCCAGAAATTTGCTTGCATTTTCCTTTTGATCAGGACACTGGTCTCTACCATTTCTGTTGTCATTTTAACACTGAGTCGTTGATCATTTTGAACAATGTGTTCAGTTTGTTGAATGTTTTCTTAAGTTTTTGGTGTACATAGGCTCCCAGGATGTTCATCTTGGACATCCTCTTTGCCTTTGCAAAATCTTCTGTGGCATTCACACGTGCATATTACATGCTGTGTTCCCCATACTCCTCAGCTAATGTAGGAAAAATATGTCCGCTGTTTTATTCAATTTCACAAAAAAATATAAGTTAATGTGTTGCTAAACATTCAAGCCAATCAATTTTCTGATGCCTTAGCAAAGCACTTCAGTCAGTAGCTAGCAGTGAACTAAAGATGCCATTATTGGAAACTTACTGCACATGTGTGGGAATACCCAACATTTAATATAAAACATGTGGTGTGACTGTGAACCATGTGGTTTTATTCTCATAAGAGAATCAAACATGTTACATATGGAAGAAAACTTACACATTAAAATTTATATTCTGAGTCAAACAGAATTTTGTGTAATGTTGACCTTCGTACTGTGTGTTTTATCACAGCTTGATTCTACAGAAAGTGCAGTTCTACTTGGCTCAGGCTTGGAGGTTGGAGATACCATCACATGGACAAAGGGTGAAGTACTTGGCAGAGGAGCCTACGGGACAGTAAGTATAAAAATTAAGAGTAACAAAGTAAAGCAAAACAAATTTTGTCCTTGTCTCACTGTTATTGTAGATGTTTGGAGGGTCCATAGACAATCATAATTGCTGTTATTTAACATCCACACAATGCTTAAAATGTATATCACTGCACTTTGCAGACATTTGGCACTTACATACTGCCATTTGAAGAAATAATTTTGTCTTTGCAATATTGTGATTGAAATGTTTGCCTCACAGTTGTATAGAGATCCTGCTCCTGATCATCAAGGGTATGTTAAAGTAGCAAAACAGGCATACTGGTGTACAACATACATATTGGGACACAGTGAGGTTTCACAGTCTGGTTTCAAATGCCAGATTTTTAAGTCACAAGGAAAACCCTCTGTCCAAAACCTTATGGAAAATCGTCATAAAGAAAGGCATTAGACAAAAAGACCTCAGAAAAAAAGATGTCAGAAAGAAAAGGTTTTGAGAAAAAAAGGGAAGAAAGAGGGCAGAAAGAAAAGCATAAAACAAAAGACATCAGCAAAAGCAACCAGAAAGATGGACGTCAGAGTCAGACAAAAATGCTGATGGAAAGGTTTGCATCAGACAAAAAGGAGTCAGAAAGGTTATACGAAAAAAAAGAGTCAGAGAGGAAGCCGTCAAGGGGAAGGGAGTCTATAAAAAGAGTCGGTAAGCAGAAAAGTAACACTGGTCTGAGGACAGCCTTTCAGACTCCTTTTTCATCTTATAACCTTTCTCATCCTTCTCATCTGGTGTCATTTTGTCCAAGTTGAGATAACTTCTTAAGCTTTTTTTCTGAGAACACTTTTTCATCAAGGTCTTACGCCTGACTTTGAGACCCTAGGGTGCCCTAATGTACACTGTTTGTTTGCAAGCTATGCTGTGCCTTTGCTACCTCTGGAACTTCTTAACCCAATGTGAAACCGCAAAACAGTACACCAGTACCAAACAAAATTAGGACACAGGCTTGAAGGGCCACAATGATGTGTGAGGCCCATCATGTGGCAGAATCACGGTCTGTGAGGGTTGATTAACTCTGGCTATCACTCCTGACTTCTAACCAGGTATACTGTGGCCTGACCAGCCAGGGCAGGCTGATAGCTGTGAAGCAGGTGAATCTGGATACCTCTGACCCTGATGCTGCACAGAAAGAATACACTCGTCTGCAGGGAGAAGTGGATCTGCTAAAAACCTTAAGGCACAACAACATTGTTGGCTTCTTGGGGACCTCACTCCATCAGCATGTAGTTTCCATCTTCATGGAATACATCCCAGGAGGATCCATAGCAAGCATCCTTCATAGGTGAGGAATATCATAACCTGCCAGACAATTTTCAGACAAGTTTTCCATCTAAATTAGCTAACGGAGCGCCTTCCATGTAACCATATAAATGTTATAAATGGTTTCACTGACCCTTGACACAAGCTGTTTCATCCTCAGGTTTGGTCCCTTGCCAGAGCGAGTCATGGCTCTATACACCCATCAGATCCTGGAGGGGGTGACCTACCTTCATATGAACAGGGTCATTCATCGAGACCTAAAGGGAAACAATATCATGCTGATGCCAACTGGAGTAATCAAGCTGATAGACTTTGGCTGTGCCCGTCGTCTCAGCTGCCTGAACCACACCTCTAGCAACAGTGGAGATCTGCTCAAATCTGTCCATGGAACACCTTACTGGATGGCACCAGAGGTAAAAACTGTTGGTTTTAAAACCACTTAAGCTTTAGATTTCTTTTCCAATTGTTGTCTGACCCTGAATTATTTTTCCGTAACTTTGTACGTAACTCATATTACGTTTTCAACACTGCAGGTCATCAATGAGACAGGATATGGCAGGAAGTCAGATATATGGAGTGTTGGTTGTACCGTGTTTGAGATGGCCACAGGGAAACCGCCATTGGCTCACATGGACAAGATGGCTGCCTTGTTCTACATTGGGGCTCAGAGAGGCTTTATGCCGTCCTTGCCAGATGGGTTTTCTGATAATGCAAAAGATTTTGTCAAAATCTGTCTGACAAGGTAAGAGCTAATATCTTCGGCAGCCAGTGCAATGCTATTCCTTTACTCCAGTGTCTCACAGACCATTTATATTTGTCATTTTAAGTTATTGGGTGAAATGGGATGATTGAAAGTTCTGTATTTCCTGATAGAGTCCAAAATGTATCAAATAATATACTAAACTAAGAGCATACTGTAAGGTTTGGACAAAAGTTCCCTAATTTCCATTTGGTTTCTCTTCCTTTAGTGACCCAAAACTTCGTCCATCTGCCGCGCAGCTCTTGAAGCATCCATTAATTTCCCAGAAGAAGACTGGAGTGAATGCTTGGGAAACACGGAACAAGAGCTGCTGTGCTCGCTCTGGAGGACTCTGTGGATGACAAATAATCACTAAAGTTGATTTTCTTCAGTTTAAGAGGATACTAAGTACTTATACTGAGACTAGTGTTCAAAATTTTTTTAAATTGTTAGCCTTTTAAGACGCCTGTCCATAGTGATGCACTAGGTATGTATTTGAAAGAATTTTTCTCTGGGACTCTACAACAGAAGTCCAAATACAGGAGCTGAAGTCATATTTTTTGTGGAGATTTCAAAGGAACCATATGAGAAGCACTTTGACACATTACTTGTTACCTATGTAGAACCTACGCAATGTGAAAAAATGACATGCATGATGTTTAGCGTCTTCTACTATGCTCTTATATATGTGCCAATCTTTTAACTTAAATCAAGTCATTGTAATATAACTAGATTTCTGTTATGTATCATGAATGTAAGACAATGACATACTTCCCATCCCTTGGAGCCAGGTGAAGAACTAAGTCTTTTTAAAAGAGATCAGGAATCAGCTTAACACTCACCACTGATGAGATTTTTATTACAATAAACTGCTGTAAAAGTATGTCCCACTATGTGCAAATAAAGCTGTTAGCAAGTGTTTTACTCCTGGACTCTCATCAACAGTGCATGCACACAGAGTTGTGCTTATTGACTGTTAAAACATTCCCACACAAAGCGGAGTATTTACCTACTCATACTTTTACTTGGAAATGTGTTTAAATATAAAAACTCTAATCATTCTTACACAGAGAATATACTGGTAGAATTGTGGAAACACAACCAGAAACTATTTTAAGTTTTACAGCACAGATTCATCAATTTAATCATCTGTTCATTCTAGGCGTTCTTCAATTAAAAACCCATACAAATGGAAATACTGCCTTGTTCAAAACAGCCACTGCTCAATGTAGTGACAAACCTAAATATTTCTTCCTGATGGGTATCTAAAATGTAGTGCCTTGAATCATATTTAATTGTCAAATTGGGCAAAGGATTCACTCTGCAGGCAGAGCATTTTAAAAGGGCACACGGATCAACACGACTTGGTTCAGCAGACTCCGATAGAAGAGTGTCTCTGCTGTTGATTATCTCAGTGAGATCCATAAGTAATGCACAAAACTAGGATGTCAACAGGTAACATTTTCATGGTTTTGCGCAGTCCTTCAGTTGTAGATACTTCCGGCTTGTGAGCCATTTTTAGTGCACCAAGCTTGAATTCAACAGCTACTTGGTTTCAGAACGGCTTTCTCCTCTGGTATAAAGTAATGTTCAGTAATTTGTACATTTTCTCAAGGAACAGATTTTATTGTTTTACTCCTCCACTAAGCAAAAATCAAATTATTGGGATTAGTTACAGAGAGAAGTTCCAATTATTAAACTGGTTTATCTACCTCTTCCTACCTTTATTTTGGTTGCAGTACATCTTTTCTTTGCTCTCCTTACCATTATTTTCTCAAAGTGAAAATGTTGACATGGTTTTGAGAATGGCATGCGGTAGGCACATTAGATTTATTGGAAGTTTTTCTGCAAATAACCCAGACCTTGCACAGGCCTGCTGGCTAAGAACATGTAGGATTTATCAACACTGATGACCTATCACTGGGCACACAACTGCCATGCTCATGCTCCATCATTCTGAATACTCTGAGCTCAAGCAAATTCTAAACTTTATGCACGAGACAGAATCTAGGACGTTTTCCACACGTTGATGAATGAAGGTCCAGGACTTCAGATGTGTAGATTATTGAAACAAAACTGTGACAGAAACATACAGAGTTTATACTGTGTAAGGGTAGTGGCAACTTTGAAGTTTATTTGCATTATTGAAATGAAAAGAAAGGAGAATGAAATAAAGGGCTTATGCTTAGTTTTCAACATTTCTGTTGGTTCTGATACTTACTGATGGAAAATTGACTCAGATTCAGGCTAATGTATTGTTACAATACGAAAAAAGTTAACCAAGGGGTGAATGAAAGGGTGTAGACTAGTTTAATGTAGTGAGCCAAATCTGTACAGTTACATGTATTGAAATTTGGGAATCCAAAATTTACTACAGAATAAAGAGTAAGTGTAATCAAAATTTAAGACAGCACACAAAATTCAGGGATTTAGACATTCAAACACAATCAGATCATGTTTCATTAATCCAATTAGTCACTGCTCAAGCAGTGATGCTGTAGTTTGAGGTTTTATTACTGGCTTGTTTCCAGTAACTGATTTTAATACTTCCTTGTGTTCTCTTAGTAGGCTAACATCTAAGGCTACAGGTTAAAGTCATGAAATTATGCATGATGCACTTCAAAGTTAAAAGGATTATGTAAACTTTAATAGCACACTACAACGGTCGGGTGTTTTTTTTTTCCTTATGAGGCACAACCTTTGGCATCCAGCTTAAGGTGTACTTAGAGGTCCAAAAACATTTTTGGTACAAATTGCATCGCTGTGATGTGGTTAGTTGGTATGTAATGTGCCTGTGTTACTGAGGGTATTGAATTATTTCCTTGTGATGGAAACGCACATTACAGCACCCTCTGCAGGGAGGCTGCGTGAAGCACAATCACTGGAATGCTGCAATCATTCGACCAATGATGCCCAGTCCTTGGATCAACAAAATAAAGGTTTATAGGTATTATAGTTATCTTGTTATAATTACAAGCAGCTCAAAACCTGAGTAGTCATGGTATAGCATCTCTTTTCATAACATACAAAAATGTATGCACATATATCTCAACTTTCTGTAAACAGCAAGTACGCAATCTCCTTCCAAATCCCTTTGATGATTGAAACATGCAAATCATACGCACATTACTTAAGTATAAAAAGAAATCAACACATGAAAGTAATTTAGGAGATGATATTTTACACCTACAAAAAATGCATCCATTAACAATACTGAATGGAATGCTAGCAAACATAACTTGAACTCATCTCCATCTGCCCACCGGCGTCCTCCATACAACCGTAAGAATGTGATTCAATTAAATTACTTGCTAAAAAAAAATCCGGAGTATGAACTAAGTGCACCTTTCATGCCTTTTGTAGTACTCACTTATACCTCACCCCCTTATGTGGCTTTGAAATGTGAGGGGGAGGGGGACTTTCAACCATAGTTAAACCACACTAACCCACTGTTGCACATTTCTTGACTCAACTGAGGAGGAAGGAGAACCAAAGCAGCAATTCAACACACTAAAAAAAAATGACAGGACTGAGCATCACAACCCAGAGGTCTGACAGTCAGGAAGCATAATTATTCTTGTTTTGTCTCTCAAAACATGAGAAGTCCAACAACACTTTTCTTTTTTAGCAGATACATTTTCTGCCATTCAGTAAAGGGTTTATAATCACATAAACAGTTATTTTTTCTAGGGCACTTAACAGGGAGGTGAGCATAGTCTTCAGAGAGAACTCTGGGTAGTTTGTTGCCATTTTCATGTGCTGGCCATGGCCGCAGAGTGGTGGACTCAGTGTCTCTGTTCTCCAACTTCATGTGGCGATTCACTGGAGGGCGGGTACTGCTGTGAGGTCCGCAGCCCACCTGGGTGTAACAGGAGGGGAAGGAGAAACAAGAATAAGGAGAAGGAGGGGGGAGGGAGATTAGCCAAAGAGCTGTAAGCCAGACGAGACACACTGCAGTACAGGAGAGGAGCAAGGAGGAGGAAAGGGGAGAGAAAAAGTTGTAGTACCTGCAGCACCAGTGCCACCCTTGGAGATTTTGCTCACTTTGGAGCAGGAAGTGATGAATGAGGAGGAAGGGTGGTGGTTGTGGCTGGCATCAGGGTGTGGCCTCCTTCGCGACGAGGATGAAGGTAAAGAGGTGGTTCCGGGAGGAGCAAGCGTTGTCCCTTCCATGCTGATAAGCCCTGGAGGACCCCTTAGCAGGCTCCCCCCACCACCAGCAACCTCTGATCCACCTCGTCCATTCCCACTGTGTGTGTGTGGATGACTGTGCTTGTGGTGGCGATGGGGATTGTGATCTGCTCCTCGATGTTTCTCCTTGCTTACCAGAGGGCTGGAATGTTTACTCTTATTGTTGTTTGCCCCCATGCCTTCATCTGAAGAGCTGTGTCGCTCAGATGATGACACTTTTATCTTCATCTTAAGCTCATCTTTGCTTGCTTGTCCACTTTTATCCAGCTGGTAGCTGCCACCAGGGACAGCCAGAGGGACTTTTAAAGACCCCTTGTCCCGTTTTTCACCGTGGTGCCGTCTGTCTTGTCCGGCAGAGGGAATTTTCATTTTGATTGGGGAGGTAGTGGAACTCCCACTACTGCTGTGGGAGGTTTGTGGGAGCTGTGAATGTTTTCTGTGGTCTACTTGGCTCATAGTGGATGGTGCATAGGTAGAAGAAGAGGAAGACAACATGTCCCTCCTGGCATCGTAGTCCATGACTCCTCCATGCTGTTCCTGACTGCGTTTCTGCCCAGAAGCAACCAGCTCTGCAGCGTGTTTCTCTCTATATTTGTCCAAAGACACTTTCTGAGCGGGAGAACGTTGTGGAGGAGCTGTTGAAGGGTATGCAGACTGAGAGGTCGGCTGATGCTTGCCTACACTGCTCCCGATGACTCCTTTTTGTTCCTGTTTGACAGGGATAAAGTCTGCTTTTTCAGTCTTGAAAAGTGGTGGATGCTGAAGCAAGGAAGAGGTGGAGGTCTGTAAGGACAATGTGGGCTCTTGGATTGCCATGCTGAGAGGTTCTTGTTTTACACAGGCAGAGGGGTACCCTGCTTGGCCCTGGCTGCTCTGAGGCCACTCACTGTGACTAGCTGGATTATATGTACCAGCTAAAGTGTTTAAAGACATGGCTGCATCCCCAGACTGGCCAGGCATGGACATTGTAAAGAGAGCTCCTGCTTTGGAAAAACTTGGGTTGGTGGAAGAGACTCCTGGGAGCTGGCCATCACCCTGATCTTGAAGCATAGAGGGCCCAGCGAAGGAGTTGTCAGCCATCTGGGAGCCCTCAGTCTTGGGCTTTTTGGCAGCTTGCGTAGCCTAGAAGAAACAATACATGTTAAAGCCTCTGCTAACCTCAATCCAAAAAACATAACTGTGATTTTTACGGTTATAAGTACATATTTTGAACATAGTACAAAAAGTAAAGACATTTGTTTTTAGTATACTATTTCTTTGATGTAACAATGCTTCTTGGAAATAAATCTTATACTGTTGTAAAGACTGATTATTCCCTTTTAAATAGTGCCACATTTATAAGGGATATAAATTTGAGGAGAGCTGAGTATGTGGGCTGTGCCCATGAGAAAATCGCCAAATTTTCTATTCCAATGCCAAACAGTTTTTCTTGCTGTTGCTATTGACTCTAGTTTTATGTTTCAGTAACGCCCTGGTGCTGACAATTAGGAGCAAATCAGCACTCACTCCAAATGCAGCTTTATTTGGAGTGAGCCCTTGGACCATGTTAAAACTGAAGGTCAAGCTCTACATCACAGGAGATATCAGAGACAGGTCACAAAGGAGGTGCCAAGATGACACACTAAGAAGACCATTTCCTCCACCTGTCAGCACTTTGGAAACTCTACAGACAGTCAGCAGCATGTGCACAGGAATGTTATGTCCAGCAATGAGTCCGGTTCTGCTACAGCAATTGGATTGTAGTGTCAAGAAGTCTAGAAAACGCTGAGAACACTGTGCTGATTGCTGCACGGACAGAGTAGCATGTTTTGGTGGAGGCAGTTTTATGGTGTGAGGTGGCATCTCCCTCACTAGAAAATCAAAACTTTTCATCACTGGAGACAAACTCAATGCAGAGAAGATATTGAGAGGAGGCTCCGCAGCCTGAGGCAATCCCACTTCTCCACAGTCTGGGACCAAACTCTATCCTTTAAGAGGACAATGTTTGCTCCCACAGAGGTTTATCAGAGACTACCTCAAGAATTTGGGAGTCGAGAAGGAGGAATGGCCAGACCTCAACCCCACCAGCACATGTGGGATCAGCTTGGATGAGCTGTTTGTGCCAGAGTGACCAACACAACCATGTTGACAGACTTGTGACAAATGATGGTAGAAGAATGGGATGTCATCCTACAGCAGTGTGTGACCAGGCTGGTGACCAGCAGGAGGCTAGGGGGTGCCAAGCTGTCTTCTTCCACAAGCTACTGAGGCTTCTGTTTCTTAAATGAATAAATTATTTAATTGTTAATATCATTGTGTCTTCAGACTTCAATCAGCCAATCAACTAAACAACATATAACAAGGATAAATGGCAGAATACACTGTTTGGCATGGCAAAGAGGATTTTGCTAATATTTCCATGGCCGCAACCCACAGCCAGCTCTGCAGGTCATCCCACAAAGGAATGGATAATTGAGGCACCAGTTAAAAGGGAAATAAATAGGCTTTCCAATGATATAAGACTTATTGCCAAGAAGCACTGTTACAACAAAGAAAGAATCTACCAAACACACATTTCCTTACATTTAGTGCTACAGTTACATATGTGTAAGTATTGGACCAGATGCTTCATTCCTTTATGAAATGCCAGCAGTTATAACTTTGAATATTTCCTGGGTTCCTTGACTTTTTAAGACCAGTGCTAAGGAAATATGACAACATGGAAACAATGCACAAAGATAGAGCGTTTAGTCTTTTAAAATAATCAAAAATATTAATAAATAAAATCCAAAGAACTTGGGATCAGTGCTGAATTTTCTAATACACGCATCATATATGACAAGAAACACAGGCAGGGAACATTTAATGATAAAAAAAAACCTGATTAAAATAATGACCTTTAGAGTTTGTATTCCCATACAAGGCAGGGATGCACAATACAAGATTTTCATCCTATACGCCAATATATCAAACTTTATATTAGATAATACCAGTATATGGAAACAACTGAAGGTATTTTTTTTAATTAAGCATAGATTTTATGCCCCAAAATATTTCTTTAATAGAAACAGTAAAATCAAGCTTCATCTGCTCTTTTAAGCATGACATACACTAATTTACCAGTCCGGTGGCTGAAAGTGGATCAATTCCTTTGGAGCTTCTACTTTAAAATTAAATATGTGAACCTCTACAAGTTTAATGACGGTAGAAAAGGTAAATTAACAGCAGAAAATAGTGCCAGAAATATTCATGTCAGCCATAACCAATTTTAAGCCTTTTAAGCAATTATCTGTTGATACAGATGTCATACTGATAATATTATGCATACTTAACAAAACCCTACAAACCTTAAGGTACATAAAGCTTAAATCAGAAGCCGTTGTTCTTGGCTAAAGTGCAGCCAAAAATCAAGACTTCTTCTCAGGTAATATTAAGACTTTTTAAGGTCCCTACACTTCAACATTTCAATCAAGACCCTTTTCACATATTTGGGAACCCTGTCTGAAAATGGGCAGGTATTTCAGAGGATTTATTACAAGAAAGATCTAACCAACCACAACATTACTCAAGTCCTGCCCTCACAGGTGAGGTTCTTCTGTTTGCTTGATCTACCACTGAGTTTAAACATGCTTTGCCCTGTATAGCCTTTTGCTAGCCAACAGTGTCTTATGTCCTTTTTACCTAAGATCCTTTATCTTTGTATTTTTTAACTACACATCTACTTCTACCGACGACTGCTCATCATTCCTTTTGAACTGAGAGGGATTTGGAGAATCAATGGGCCATGGCAGAGCCACACAATAGCACTTCACTCATGGCAGGTTTACTGGAATTGCTCAGTTAGCTTTGGGCTTTGCTAAACAATCTTTTATCCTGAGCTGCTCACAGTATGTTAACATCTGCCCATTTTTGTATATATATGATACTGTTGGTTCTTCTCTAATTTTATATAAAAAAGACTATTTGGATTTTTAAAAATGCAACGTATAACCCTGCTTTAGGATCCTTACATAAGGTAATATATTGAATCATCTCCTCTGTAAAGCAATACTCACTGTATTGCGAGATTCTTGCCAATGCACACCCCTAATTGTAACACAAAGCAGCAATCTTTCCTACCCTCCAGTTGCGTATCCTCTTTAATCGACTTGGCGTCTTCTCCAGGATCTGCAGAAACTCGTGGGTCAACTCTGCACATAAAAAGTTATTTGGATACTGTTATCAAACCCAAATGCTGCTTCAAAATTGACACAATGCATTTATACCTCCTCCTTTCTAAAGCTGAAAATCTACACAAAGCAATCATGAAAATGTTCTAAAATAAGCATTTAGTAAGACTAAATGAAGCACTTGGGTGCTTAAGAAATAGAACTCACCATCCAGCAGCTCGAGTGTCACTGAGTTGTCCACGTACTCCCACCAGTGTTTTCCATCCGTGGAAACTGGGATCTCCCAGTTGGACCACTTGCATGCCAAGTGGATGCACACACAGGCAATCACAGTGGGCTTGTATTGGAGGCAGAAGGTAGTGAGGTGTAGACTGTGTGTGTGAGGAAATTTGGGTAGAAATGTGTGTAAGAAAGAATAAGAGATTTATGTGAGGGTATGGGCATGTGAATGAGTATATTTCCAGCCAGGCAGTCATGATTGGTCCAAAATTTGCAGAAAAGAGAAAAAAGAAAACACAAAAGGGACAGACTGTTTTAATTTCAAGCATGCGTGGGTTGCAAAAGACAAGCTATTCAAGTTTTTTGTGTGTTTTTGACCAACTTAAAGCTTTTCAATGTGTTTCACATTTATACACTTGAATCAATATATAATTGCTAGAATATTTAAAATTCTACAACCGTGACAAAGATTTATATTTCAGAGCCCTAAAACTGTTGGAAAAAAAAAAAAAAAAGCAAAATAGGGAGAGGGCAACAGGATTTAGCCAAGCGCAGTCTGGTTATTGCGAATGGAATTTTAACAGAACTTACAGGAGATGGAAGGCTGCTACAACTCTAACAGTGCTGATCTATTTTATAATGCTGTAAAACCGATTAATTGGTTGTTCCATTTGATCTTACAAGTCAGAAATCTGAGTGACAAATTAGATAAATCTCTGAGAATGCTGTTTAAAGTCCAAATTTCCACTTGGAAAGTCAGTGAATCTTGGGCACCCCTAAGTTTATAAGCCTGCAATTGGAACATGGTCAATTAAACTCTGACATCTGCATCCCCATGTTAAAGGAACAACCCTTATCTTACATTTTTGCACCAATTTTGCCAATGTTGGGAGCACATTGCAGTTTTGCCTTCAATACAAATTGTAGCTAATCTCATCCTGAATTCAAGTGGTTATAAAAAAAATCATATTTTATTTTCAAAAGTTCTGTGTAAGTATAGCTGCTTCTGTATATATCCAACCCTTTAAATTCCAATAAACCCACAAATTTCAATGGTAACAACTCTTGATAATAACATTAAATCCATAATATGTTAAAGAAAGTCAAACTGTTACCATTGTAGGCTTTGCATATTTTTCATAAAAATCATTTTTAAAAAATCAATTGTAAAAATACTGCCAGACACTACTGCATTATTTCCTGATTGTTGAAATTTACATGGTAAACTTGATTATTCTTATTCTGATTGCACTGGAGAAAAAAATCCTCGAGAAAAAATGATGTTTCTAGTCTAAGTTTCACTTTAGAACAACACCCTGTGTCAGTGTGAGGGATAAATTAAATGATTAAAAAAGGAACTGGCCATAACACTGCATCTATGCATTCAAAAACAACTTATCAGAGCTGGAGAAAAACTTCAAAGAAATGGGCCATTTCCACCTCATGGTATCGTTGTGACTCGCCTCAACTCTACTAATTTATTCTGGTTTTCCTTTCATTTTTTGCATCACCTCTTGCAGGGTCCCAAACAAACTGAGCCAATATTGTGACAGAGACACTGCTGACCACTGAATGGTTAAAGTACTGCAACAACGAGACTCCCTTTACTCTCCTTTACTTATATTATGGTTTTTCTGCTCACAAGCATCCCTGATGAAAACACTTGTGCCCTTCTAGTTACGAAAAGCCACAAATCATGAGCTAGCTGTGCCATTTCTTCTATTTTCTTCACTGTTGTGTGGATGTCACAACAGTTTTGCTGAGCCACATTATATAGACCTCCACCCCCAAACCCACACACTGTAGAGGAGGTACTTTCAAAATATGGTCTGTAACATAAAAGAAAGTGCCTTATACCAAAACCAAGTACAGCTGAGCTGAGTCAAGCCGATACCACGAATGGAAAAGTACCAGAGAGTGCAATGTCTGGAGTCTGATGTGCAAGTATTAGCCAGCTTCAGACTGAATGCTGTTGGTATCATCAGCAGCAGTAAGACATGATGAATGTTTCTCCCTACTGTCACAGCCCTATCTCTCCTCAGGAGGAGTCACAGTACATATCCTGACAAGTGACTTGATTCACTGTTTAACTTACCAAGAAAAACTTCAGAACAAAAGTGTTTTGTACAGACTAGGGAAGCTTCTACACAAAAAAAGAAAAACTGGGTTTTTACTTTGAGAAGTACAGATTGCAGGTATTAACTGTACTGTTAATTTTGTAGGTGAAACTCCATTCCTATCTGCCTAAACAAGGTAGCATGGCTTTAGCAATTACTGTCTATTTTGGCAGAGAGACACAGAGCTCATGGTGAAAATAGGCAAGCCTTCTATCTTTTATTTCCTGTGTGATAATCCTAAGTGAGACTCTACAGCTCATGATGGCAGTCTGAAAGCCCTGGACTTGCTAACTTGCTTGTAAAAATGTAAAATCTTATACACTGCAGCTGTTTAAGTATATTGCGCAGCCAACACGCATCCAGTCTGAAACAGTCATTAAAACGGTTTGCCACAGCTGATATGTAAAACTAGTGCTGTGACATCATTTTATGTTTCAATAAGTAAAATGTTTTTTTGAAGGATTTGCAATAACTCTTTGTAACTATGTTGTCAAAAAAATATATATATATATAGTGCTTCACAGAGCTTTTCTTATAAACACTCACTGGCTTTTGCATCTAGTCACAAGTGTCAGCTGATGGAAAATACCAATAATTTTGATAATAAATTTAAAAAAACGTTTACAATCAGCACCCAGACATTGTCTACTGATCTGTACCAGTTCAATAAAAGCTGAATACAAAACATCAATTCCTTTTTAACATTATCTCCACAGACAAACCCTTTAAGGACCCCGTCATTTATACTTAAGACACAAAAGAGGGTAATTTTGGCGTTTTAGATGAAAGTTTGTCTTTTCAAATATCTTGTAATCAGTTTGAGATCCAAATGCCATGTGATTTTAAATCTGCAGATCCTTAACGGGTTAAGAAATTTTTTTTCTAGTCTATCCTTTGATAGAGCATTATATAAACGAGAGAATGTTGTAGGGCAAAAAATATATTTTCAGAAAAGTTTTTGCAAAAGGTGAAAAATATTAGAACAAATGGATATGAAAAAGAAAATGCACAATTGCATTCACAGTACTTACCGGAAAGACCTCTACGAGAAATGTTTACATCTGTGAAATCTTTAGCGGCTATTCAGGCTACCAAAGTGTCTTTCTTTTAGAATTATGCACTTTTTCGCAACCGAACAAACATGTGGGTTTCAAGCGCACCACTACACTTCTCATCTTGCATTCAACCCATCTGTGCCAACACGTGGACCCTTGTACAATACACCGCACTGCAACTGGGGCCGGTAATGCTACAAGCCACCCTGTCCCACTCCCTGCAAAGAGGTGAGGGAAGCCAAGGGGAAACGGCAAGCATCCCAACAACCACCAGTGCAAGTAGGGCCCGTTGGACACTGAAAGGGCACCCTGCATTACAGGAAGCTATGGTGTGCAGTCAAAGTGCAACAAAGGAGGGGCAGGGTAACAACCTGTTGGTAGCCATGAAATAGGAAGTCTGTGCCAGATCCTTGCTTGCTGTGGGAGACAGAGATAGAAAAAACACGAAAGGATGATTAGTCCTTGGAAAGTCAAAACAGGTTTCATTATAAGCCAGGACATCAATGTTATCCATTTAATCTATTTTCAATGTACTGATTATGTCAAGGCCAAGACTGAAAGCAACTCTGCAGAAATGCAGCTTCATTTCCAAAAGTTTTAGGAAGAAGAAGCATGGTCATGAACAGCAAAGTGTGTTCACAAAAATGTTCATACCATGATCAACGTACGAAAACGTATCCGTACAATTCAATTAAAGTTTGATGATTTTATTGCCAAAACACTTTTCAATATTTATTTTTTCTAATATATCACTGTCTGGTGTTTGGCCATTTAAATGGTATATATTAATCTGTTTAAAACAGTTCTTGGTATGTAAACACAAACGAGGACATAAATATCTAGATTTACCACAGCTGATAAGTTGCATCTTTGTCTAGGAACATACTTTTAAACAAAAAGTGCGTTTCAATCCTGGACTTGACCGTGCAAGTGTCAGTGAATGTCATATATGTGCTGCATCTTCAGCCTGATTTATACTTCTGCGTCTTGCCTATGCTGTAGATCAATGTAGCCCTAATCTGATGCAGAAGCCTGATAAGCACCTACTCAAAAATTTAACGCTGAACCAATGCGGAGGGAAAGCCTAGAGATCTGCCAACTAGGTTACGCTGAATGACAGACACTCTCCAAGACCATCAGAGTTCTTATTTTGTGTGTAGCAGGACGGCTCCAGATGACACATCAACATGTAAAAGCCACTTGCTAATACATTTTAAGGACATTTCTTCACTTTTGTCTTTTAGTGGTTGAACAAGCAATAATTACCCTCAACAAAATTAGCAATTTTGACCACCTCTGACATTTTTACTCTTGACTTTTTGTAGGGATAGACAATATTGATTTTTTTTGCCAATGTCTAATGAGCTGATATTTCCAAACTTAATGTCACCAATACCGATACCTATACTGATTTTTCGCTAAGAGCACATCCTCACTAAAACTAACCTGCTCCTTTGATGACAGCTTATCTATGTTAGAAACAGATGTGAAACGTGCTAAATAAGATTTTATTAATGAAACTGACACTTTTAATTTAAAAAAGCAGACAATTAGTGACGATGCAGTAAACTGTTATGGTACAATTACACTATCTGCCAAAACTACTACTACTAATACATGGTACATATGTGGCTAATAAGCAGCTGAAATATTAGCAAAGATTTTCATATCTGCAGATATCAATTATCAACTTTTTAAGCAATTATCTAATGATACTAATATTGCGTCGATAATATTATGTATCCCTTAGTTTTTGCAGTAATTGCATGTTTATTACAAAACATTTATTTTTCCATCAGATCTATACTCTGGTCCTATATTCTTTGTTTCATTTACCATGCTGTCTAGTACACAAAGAAGCACAGAATGTGGCAGGACAGGCATTAAAAATGCACTGCTGATTAATAGCTCACAACTCGGCACAAAAACAAACAGGCATGAATGCTCACAGCACTACAGCATAGCTTCAGCGCAGAGGTAAAAACCAGGCTTTACAATGAACTTCAAAAGTCATCAAAAGAGCAAGGGTTGTGTGTGGTCATTAAACCAAGAAATCGGCATGGTTTTCACCCCCCTCCCCACCCATGTCTGAGGTGGGAAAAACAAGAGCAGAGGGCACAAAGAGCAAAGAAGGAAGCCTCTACCTCGCACTAGCTGGGAACATTTCACCACATCAGTGTGTGGGTGATCAATTGTAATTTCAAAGCCTGGAACAAAATACATGACAGGTGAGTTCAACACAAACACAGTTCATAGGTGACATGTCATTTTAAGATTAAAACAATCTGTGATTCATTAAAGAAAATGATTTGGAATTCTGGTAGATCTCTTATATACCTTTTATTGTGAAAATACATTCTCCAATGGTCAATATTCACTGAAAATTTTGAGCAATCAAATGAACTCACACACCAATGAATTGAGAACATCTAAAAAATATCCTCAGTTATGCTTTACCATGATATCAATACCATGCCTTAAACTAGTGGGTAAAAATGACATGTCACCTTTACATAACTTATCGAAAAAAATTGACAAGATGCCCATAAAACAGCTGATAAAACATTTCACTCGACAGGCTGTGATGAGTAATTTCAACAGACTACTGTTCTACTCGCTTATTAGCCATTACAATTTATAGGTGATAAAAAAGATAAGCAAAATACTTTCTCTCTGCCAAACCATCCACTCCAATCACCACTACTTACCCAGGGTCTGCAGCACTATGGATTCAAGTATCACCAGCTCTTGAGCTTGCTGGAGGTATGCCTGAAGTTTGATAGACAGTCATTACAACACAATTGTAATGAGTCTATTGACCTAAACCCCTGACAACTGATATCAAATGGCCAAAAACTCCTTACAGAGAAGCTCATTTTGCCAATAATGAAGACCTTGTTGAGTGTGGTGTTTTCAGCACAACAACAGAAGGCCAATATAGTTTACATCTATCCCTCTGATGTGTGCAAGGGGATAAGGCCCAGCCACTTTTACATAGGGACACTGTGTCCATTGAGAGAACAGCAAAGTCACATACAAAGACAACAAAGTAGTTTAACCATACAATATGAAGAGCCTTCGGGACTTACATTGCTTTTCGTGTCTAGAGGTGGCTCTTGTGGATTCAGGCAAGCGTGCGCTACTTTGATCACATGTTCGAGTTTCCGGGGTTGCTCTTCCACTTTTGCAGCCAAGAATAAGGTGGTTGGAGATATTATCTGTTTGAAAGAAGAAGAGCATTCACTTACGTTCAAATAACGACTAGGAGTATAATTTCTGTAACAACAAAACATGCGACAGCAGATTAATGGTCAACTGTGGTATTAGGTTTCCAAAAACTTACATTCCTGTGGAATTTGGTGAAAGAATGTTGCATATAAAATCTATGCATGTAAACAATGGCGGTGTTTATTGTTAATTGTGTACTGAATTAAGGGTCAAGGGAAAATCAATAAAACAAAGATTTGTTACATTTTTGATTGCCCGCAACCTAGTGTGGTACCAATAACATTTGAGCACTACATAATATACTAGGATGAATATTTGAACTAAGGAAACAATTTGAAACAGACATGGAAACAACGTTGCTACTACAAAGGGTCCAGAGGAGAGTCAAAAGTTCACCCAATGACACTGACTGGCCAGAATACCACATTGCGTTAGCTATGTTAGCATGGCGCTAAGGCCAAGTCAATAGGCTTAATATAAACTTCGTGTAAAATCTAGGGCAATTCTTGACATACGGTTCTTTGATCTGTTAACCTTAGGTGGGACACTTTGCATTTTATCCGATATATGTCACAAAACAGCTCTTAGCTTGATTGACGGCCCTATGGACGTCCACCCCGGGCTACTTAGCATGCTACATTAGCCTGACGCTTATTCCATATCCATGCCATTCAGTTTCCTGATTAAGGTATTTACTATGAGACAATGTCTAACACTGATAAGTAACTAAAATACTCAAAACATAGAGAACTGCGTTACGCTAGGTGACACTGGGACTAAATCTGAAATAAGCTGGCGCTCTAAGGCCCAGTCCAGCAGTGAGCGCCATGTCTGCTTCAAATCTCCTCGAGGTTTGTGTTTGTTTACAAAGGATACACGTTCAGTCTTTGACCCATGTCTTGAATTAGATTCGCAGCTTGTTGTCGATATGAGAGCTCTCGGTCTGGTTCTACTCCACATCGGCGGGACGGCGTGCTTTCGAGCTGCTCCCGGGTGAAAAACCATTTCGACGAGGATCCCCGGCACGCCGCCATTGCTCTCCAACGTTCAGTCGGGCATCGAGAAGCGGAAGTGACGTCGCGTCGCACAGGAAAACACGACTTCTTCGCCGGTAAGAAGAGAGGTTGGTCGATGTTTGTGGCAAGAACAGAATAATATTTTGTTTAAATATGTATTGAAAACCACCTTTTCAATTAAATAAAATGTTTTTTTTTTTTTTTGGAGATTTAAGAAATATGAGATTCAAATAGCAGGGAAGCTAATTGTATGTACGTAGTGGTTAAGAGATGGATTAGAGTAAAATACATGTATATAAGTATATATACATAAGTATATATATGTGTGTGTATGTGCATGTATGTATATATATATATATATACATATATAAATAAATAAATAAATTTTATATATATATAGATATACACATACATATATGTATGTATATGCATATATGTATGTGTATATATATATATATATATATATATATATATATATATATATATATATATATATATATATATATATATATATATATATATATATATATATATACATATATATATATATATATATATATATATATATAAAGTATAAATGCTCCTGCTCATAAGAACTGCTCTAAATTTTAGGAAGTAAACAACTATTTCATTCAGTTGATGTTGCTGAGTCCTGTGACGATCTTCTGTAGAGTTGGTAAGTAATGATAACCTTTTTCTGATTTATGGTATTTTGTGCCTGAGCACAGAAAGTGAAACAGTGAGATCCAAAGCATTATTATTAAGTAGTACTTTATTTGCCTGGTTGCCTTGTAGCTGTAATGAAACTGTTATCACTACTGCTGCAGCTTATACCACTACAGCAGCGTGATGAGTCTACTGGTCTCCTTGTGTGTCGGTTCCTGGGTCGATTGTGTCCTCACTGCAAACAAATGGCTCCAGGAGCTGATTGGAAGCAAGTTGAGACCACCTTTTTCAGGTGAGCGCTGCATGGTTGTTTGTGTCAGAACAGAAGATAATTGCACAAGTCATTCAAAACAAAACACATTTAAGTAGTTTGAGTGATCAGAGTCTGAACACTGCACACAATAGATGTCAGCTTTCATAAAACCACTGAGGAGGACAAAGAATCTCAGCCTGACACTTGACAAGCATAAGAATTGTAAGAATAACGTGTTAATAAATATCCTCTATCTGAAGATGATATAGTTAGAACAGTGACTGAAAACTTAATGGGACCTATGCCATAGCAAATTCTGACATCTAAAGCTCATGATGATAAGACTATCCACTGATGCATGGCTTTCAGTGGGTTTGGAGAGAGCATTACTTTTACTCAGTGTAATGGATTGCTTCTCCATTCTATCTATTGACAATGACCTCTTATGTCCTTCTTATTTTATAATAAGTTAAAAAACTTAAAACTTGTTTAACCTGAGGTATGGTAATGAATACTTAAATTAACCAAAAAAGGAAAACTGCTTCATGAACTACTCAGTATTTTTAATAATCAAATTATGAATCTCTAAAGTGGGATTTTGATACATTTGGTACATAAATTGCAGATCCATATTACTCAAACTGCTTTCGCTCCAGGCCCAAAAACTCCAGTGCATTTCCAGCAAGTAACTGATCCTAGAAAATACAAAGTACACAAAGTATTGAATACTAGATGTTCAAGAACAGATATAGAGGAATAAAGTAAAGTGTGGGAACTACCGATACCTTCAATTTGTCATCAAATTCATCCATTGACTCAATTAGTGATCCAGGCTGCAGCTCACCCAGAGGGAATGGATAATCAGTTCCTAGCATCACTTTATCCTAAGAAAAGGAACACACCCACATTAAACTATCAACCAATCAGTCTCTGTTTAACACATTTTATACAACATAGTGTAAAATTCTTAACTTAAAAAGGAAGTAAATGTAAGTAATATAAACCCTGACTTTTGTGTAGGTTTAAATCTATTAATTAAAATAAATTAAAACAATTAAAAAAAACAAACAAATGTTAAACAACGAAAAGGAAAAATAAACAAATAAATTAAACATAATTAAGGAAGTGAGGAAGTGAGGAAAAAACTATCATGAGTCCATAATGAGACTAGAAACCGTCAAACCTCCACCTAGGTAGCTCACATATTGCTGTTACATCTAAAAGCAATAGCTCCAATATAAAGTTACCATCACAATATGATTCCTTGATCCTGAAAGCCCATATCTAGCATCAAACCCATGTTGATATCCTCATTAGTTTGCTAGTGATTGAGGAAAAACGATCATCTGCTATTGGCGGTTATCTGGCTCACCACTAAAATCTAATCATTTTTAAGTTGGGCCATGACCAACATCTCCTGAAAATTGCAGGAAAATCTGTCCAGTAGTTTTTGCGTAATCTTGCTAACAGACAAACAAACAGGGCCAACAACATAACCACCTAGGAGGAGGAAAAAAAATGGAGGTATGAGCTAATTAGCTATAACCATGTATAAACTAATGCTGACAAAATTAAAGATAAAATACAAAATAATATGTAGCTACATAAACCTGAGAAAAGACTAAAATAATACAATGACAAAAAGATTAAAAGAAGAGTAAGATTATAAAATGTTTAAAGACAGAACATGAAAAGTTAACAGTTATGATTGATGAAAAAAAACAAATAAAATACTAAAAACCTTTGTCGGAATATTTGGTCAAATGAAACAAAAAAAAAATATCATTAACTAATTAAGTGTATAGAGTTACCTAAACAAAAGTAAAAAGTAAATCAAAAGCAATACTGAAAAGATATCTTGAGTTTGCTTTTAAAAATACTGATACCCTGTGCTGTCCTCAGGTCTGCCGGTAGACTGTTCCACAGAAACGGGCAACAAAGACCAAAAACTGCTTTGCCATGGGTTTTTGTTTAGGTTTTTGGCAGTAGTAAAATGTTTTCAAAATGTTTTTTTGCCTGTGAAGGTCTGAGACATTGCAAATAAATTAATTTCTTGCAAGTTAGACAGTGTGCGAGAGTCTATCTTCATGTTTAAATTGACTTTTTTCTCCTACACACCTGTCTCTTGAATTAGCTGTGCAAAGTACTCCCTTATTTTGAGGCTCTACTGAAAGAACACTTGCTTAGGACCTAAGGGCTCTCACAGGCTCATATGATAAAAGTAGATCACACAAACTAGCAGGAGAAAGACAATTAAGAGACTTATTTACCAATAAAAGAACATTTAAATCAGTTCTAAAAGATACTGCCAGCCAATGTAGAGACTTTAAAATCAATATGAGGTGGGGTCTCTCCCTGGTTTTTGTCAGCATCTTTGCAGCTGAGTTTTGCAGCTGCTGGAGCTGTGAAATGTTCTGCATATGCCACGTAAAGCTATTGCCGTGCTGAACATTAAATACACACATACAGGCACTCTATCAGAGCAAAAATAAATGACTTTGAGCTCACTTTTCCAATAACATCAAGGAGCAGCTTCAAAGCGATGGGATCATGAACTAGAGAGTCTGTGTAGAAAGAACCAAGGTATTTCCTGGGAGAGATCTTGTTGTCGACGGCACACAGGTCAGGCCGGACTGTGTGGCCATGTTCAATTCTACCAATAGTAAATGGAAAAGAGCCACCTGTAAGCAAAAGTGTGAAAGGTCAAACAACAGCATGTAGCAGCTCAATGCATCTTTGATTAAATGATTGTGCATTAGATTGAAGTTGACACCATATTGCTGATGTTACTCTGCAGTGACTTTGTAATTCTATGATTGAATTTTCTCATAGATACCGTACCTCCATGGGCAAAGCAGACTTTCAGTTTGGGAAATCTCTCAAAGACACCTCCAAATATCATTGAACAAATAGCCATGGTTGTCTCTGACGGCATGCCTATGAGACAGAGGAGAAAAGAAAAGCCTTTTTAAATTGTCTTGCTACTTTTTAAGACAGAATAAAACATAGAGTAATTTGTTGATACAGCCAACAAAGCTGTAAATAAACAATAGAGGACTCTTCTGAATGGTTAAAACAAATGTAGGGCTGCTTTAATATTATTTTTTTGATTTGTCATTCACAGAAAATAAGTGTGAATATATTTCAATGTCATTATATTTCTTGTGAGAAGTGCATCCTGTGTTCTATTGACTCAATGCTATTCAATATCTCCTGTTCCTGCTCAATCTCCCTCACCCACCAGCCAGGGCAGCCAATACTTAGCCATCCTCCCATCTGTCTGCATGTCCCATGGGTGCACAAATATGGAGCAGCCCAGCTCCTCGGCGGCCTGCACGGAAGAAAAAAATGCTGCCTCAGTACTTTTGAGCAGATGAGTAAGTGACCTCGGAACACTAAAGGTTTCTGTGCACATTTGTAGGAAATGATTCAAAACGTTGTAGACAAGTTTACATTCATGACACTTAAATATGGGCTTGCAGTGCATATCCATTGTTCTTACAGCAAAGAATTGATAGAGTTCAGAAGCATTCAGGTCCCAGTTGTTGATATGTGAGCCGATCTGCACCCCAGGGAAACCAAGCACCTTCACGCAGCGGGTCATCTCCAGCACCGCTAAGTCAGGGGCTTGCATGGGCAGCGTGCCCAGGCCCACAAACCTCTTGGGGTGGCTACTGACAGTCTTTGCCAAGTCATCATTTAAAAGGATACTGAGATCCAGAGTATCATGGGGTTTGGCCTGGAACATAAAATTAACATACACATTTCAGTTTTAATGTGGAATGTATTTGAGACCCAGACTCTTTGGTCACACTGTTGGATTACTTAAGGGCTAGACCCCTTTTGCTTTTGGAACTGCTCCAATCCTTCAATGAATTTACAAAATATAGGATAGAAACTTTTAACTTTAGCAGCTGTTTTTCATTTTTAGTCATGAGATAAACAAAATATCAATGAATAAAAACAAATAAAAACAGAAATAAAATTATACAGTTGCCCCTTACAATATTCACACACAAATTAGGAGTTATATTCTGATCCCCCCCATCATAAAGAGAAGAACAACATAGTAGTAACTTGTATGTCTTTGAAGACCCAGAGAAAAGATTTCAGTCCAAAGCTCAGAGCTCTAACAGCTTAATTATTTAGCACAAATTTGGCAACCTGCTCTATCGTGCAATTTTAACAAGTCTGTTAAAAACTTCCTGGATCTGTGTCCAGATTTGTTTCAACATTAAAATATAACCACTTCTTCCTTGTGCCATGGCAAACACTCTCTGAAAATTCCATAAAAATCTGCTGAGAACTAAGTGAATTAATTTGCTCACAGATGGATGGGCATCTTACACTCAAACAAGAAAAAAACCAACAGTTAGCACCAAACCTCCTCGGTGAAGGGAATAGATTCATAGAACTGTATGACATCCATATCAATTCAATATTGATCTGTATAAATAAATACATGAAACAACAAAAATTTCATGAACTTAAGTTTTGTGAAATGTTCTTGGTGTGTTGCACATTTGAACACGACCAACAGGGTTCTTTCATAAAAACTTCTTCCTAGTATGTTATTCAGTTAGCCACCTTGTAATCCCACCTACAAAAGTGTGTTTCAGGTCTGAGGCGCACAGCAGTAAAGCACCGGTATTGAACTGAATTTATTACGAACATGTATGCAAAGAAATAAAAATAGAGCAATACCATTCACATACAAAGAAAAAAAAGAAAAGTAACTCTACATGTTCGTAAAGGAGTAGGAAGAGTACATACTTTTTGAATTCCTACCCCTTATTACTGTTTCTCATGGGTCATATAAAAATATTTTCTGCTTTAACATCTATGCATAAATATTATACATATGTACAATGCAAAACATATAAGCCATATAAACATGTATGTACACATATACACTACAAAATATAGAATATGTAATTTAAAAAAAATATAAACATCTAAGTATCAATATAGACATAATGTACATATACTACATAATCATCTATATAAATACAGCTGTACTTATACACACATACTCACATGTATATACATATTACGTAACTGTCCATATAAATATGATATTTATATCTAATATCTATACAGTACATAACAAATACTAATCAATTTCAACATTGTAATTTTTATGAATTATTTATTTAGTTCCCCTATCACTCTCATAGATTACACACTTCCTCTTCCATATACTTGTTTATGAACAGTTTTTTATACCTCTTTAAACAGATTTATGTTTTTACTTTGTTTTATCTCTATATCCAAATTGTTCCATAAAGTCACCCCACAGCTTGACATGCAGAAACGTTATTGTTCAGTTTTGTTCGTTGAAAGTGTCTCAGATGTAATGTGCATTTACCCAATAATTGAACATCACAGGAACTGTAGAGAGAGCCTGGACAGTGACACCTAAAAGGAACAAACAGAAACATATATTCAACATTACTTATTGTGATGATTTTGATTTAGAGTTTTCTGTCTAATCTATAATCTGCATACATACCATGTTGATCCATGTCTCTGATGCGTGCGTTTGCATCCCAGCAGTTTTCTTGAACCACTCTGAACAGCTTCCCATCTTTCATCATCTGAGCTTCACCCTGAAACATCACATCAGCTTCAGTTTTATCCATATCTGATATAACTGCAGTCCAGACAGTTGTCCTTGTTATTTGCCTTAAAAGTTATAAATGATAAAATGTAAGAATTTAAAAGAACATAGACCAATACAGATCGAATCCTCGCTCATTTAAAAGAAACTCAAGGTATGTGTGCAATGATGAAAGGATAAGCACTCCGTGAAGGGACCCCTAACCTGATGAGTATCTACACACATTTCTGAGGAATTACTTAATCAACTGCATGGCCCTTCACTGCCACAGCATTACCACCTTTAACTGACCCAGGCTCTGTACATGCAAGCTGTACGTAGTGGTAATGTAAGTGTTTCTACTCCATCACATGGCCTCTTACCAGCCCTCCAACTCCACCACACAGACTGGTGAGCAGCAAGAGCCTGAACATCCCTGGGGTCATCAGGTGGGGACCTACTGTCAAGGTGTTTCATCCAATTAGCCACCACGACACCTTAAAAGGGCGGTCAGTGAACTCTGGGGTCCCAGAGCTGACCCCCCTCTGTGCCAACTCTCACAGCCCACCATGCTGGTATCAATTGCTACTTTATATGACCTACCCCACCACACGGCCACAAGCAGCATATCACCTTCAACAGACCCAGGCTCTGTACATACAAGCTCTGCAATGAATAGTGAGTATTTACACATTTTCTGACATTTTTCTGTACTTTTCTGTCATGAGCTTTTTTGCCATTATTTGGAGCCAACACTTGGGCTGAACTGCCCAACATTGAACATTTCAAATGAATAAATGAAGTTCAATTAATTAAATCCATATCAGAGGTATGATTTAGCATTTTATCTTCAACTACTAAGGTTTAGCTGACACTTTACAAATCTTGCCTTTCTGCTGGTTTTGCAGGCAGTCTTGGATTTAAACACCATCATCAAGATTCAGATTTAATCGTAAAAATATAATCTCCTCATCTGATATAATGCACACATCTGTAAACACAGTAAAATATATTTATGTGATTTATCATTATGCCAGTTCAGCATATTTTGCTGTCTTTTCAACTGCCCTCGTGTTAAAAGTCAGCTTGTGTATTAACTGGATTTACTCGGTAATGAATTAGCATTTTAATATCTCCAGTTCCATCATCTTGAAGTCTATGGGATAGCTAAATGAGTTCTTGTGAGATTTCCTAAATAAGATGCTTAGGAGATATTATAATTAAAAAAAAAACACATCTTTAAGTGCCCCACTCATTAGAGCTTTCTCATATCTTGAAAACTTTAAATGTTAACAAGTAGCAAAGCAGGATCAAAAATCTTGTTAGGATTTTAGATTTCATTAGTTTTGAAGAAACAATATTAGAGTCGCAGTTTATACATGACCACTGAGAAGAAAGTCTTGAAAAGGTAAGAGCATGGAGTCAAAAATTGAAGTTTAATAGAGGTGACAGTTAGGTCAGTCAGCTGTGGTGTGGTTTTTCTATGGCATAACATTAGCTTTTTACTGCAACTGATTACACTGAAAACATTTACAGTAGTGTTAACATGTGCAAGATATCTTAAAGGACAAAGTGTGTGTCATTACATGAGCCACTCACTGCAGAGCTTGATTTTAGAAATAACATCCAGACTTTTTGTTGATGATGCTCACTTCGGTGTCACTCTAGAAAATTAAGCCATCGTGGCACCACTAAAGTATTATTATTTAATCACATCTCTTGCATCACAAACATTTTGTGATGCTGTACGAACAACCTCCATTACTTTAAGCTCCATTCTGCCTTAAACTCATCTTTGCCTTTAGCCAATACTAGAAAGAGTATATACAATGTTTACCATGCAAAGAACTGAGTAAGGTTACAATAGTTTAGGAGTGTTCAAACTGTTTAAATCTCAGTTTTTTTGTTCGTTTTACAAACCACAGTTCCTATGAAGTTTAGATGTTGTGTAAAATGTAATTAACAGAATATAACAGTCTTTTGTTGCCCCCATCCTGGCTTTTTATGGAATGTGTTGCAGGCATGAAACAATGAAGTTCATCTGTTTGAATATTAAATATCTTGTGTTTGTAGTGTATTTAATTGAACAGGAATCTGCAAATCATAGTGTTCTGTTTTCATTTATTTTTTATTTTTTTTGTCTCAACTTCACAGGAACTGGGGTTTGTAAAGTAAGTTTTATTTAATATTGAATAGTAGTTTATATATTTTTTTATTCTTATTCTTAAAAATTACTTTAAGTTTAGTGCTAGAATTTTCTTTATATTTTCTGTTTTTTATTTTAGTAATGATACAGAAAAAAAAGGTCCACAGCAACTTTCTTTAGACTACTCCATATAATCTAAAAATAATCAAAACTGACATGCATAAGATAAATTGATAAAATAGGTGCTTTGTATGTCACTCCACATGAAAAAAAAAATAATAACGACTGACCTTTTGTGTATTTTACTCTATTTTGGTAAATTTGATAAACCTGCAATACAGTTTCAGTTTGTTATGATTTAATAGCCTATTTTTTCAGTTAGAGAAAATATTATTAATATTTTTGTTTTAAATTTAGTTTGTAATCTTAACCTTGCAAAGATCAAGGCATGAAACAGCTGGCTCTGAAATGCTGACATTTTTTCTGTTGCACTTCAAAAAATAACCACATGATGGCAGCAAACTATTCATTCAAACATGTCTGACTGTTGTTGGAGATACACAAACATCTGTATCTGCATCACTGTCAGTGCGACCTTTGCTTCCCCAGATCTTGTTTAACATCAGCATCAATAGTTAGACAGATGTTCATCACTGGACGTGCCATGTGTGTAAATGCACCAGTGTGATATTATTACATCTCATGCACAGTCTACTCATGACAAAGACTTAACCAACATCTGCCACTTAACATCTCATTGCTAACTGAGCTGTCAGGCTCCTCTGTGTTCTGCTGCGTTGTTGTGGTTATTTGAAGTGGATCTTTTGCTGATGCAGTGGCTCTGTGCTGAGTTCTGCAGCTGCTCACGTGAGGAGAAGGCTGACAGTCCTTCAGAGTGGGGTGCAGCCGAGAGCAACCTGCTGTGTCCCCTACATTGTATTTCTGGGCTTCTTCTCATGTAATCTGACAGGGAATGCATACAAGGAAAAATAAGTTTGGCTCACCTTGCAGTGATGGTGAAGCTGGACAAACCCCTCATATCCATACCTCTGAAACACAAAAAAGAAAAATGCAGAGAATAAAAGCTGATAGGTACTGAATACTTAAGATGGCATTTCAGGCAGTGCTTAATTTGGCAGCCTTTTTAGATTTTACAAAATGCATTCCAGCTTCAACATATTTTGGGTCATTTTGCTTTCTAAAGTTTGAGTTTATTTTAGCTAACAAAAAATTCATTTACAGTTACGTCCTGTTCAAGTCAATAAAAAGTCCTCTATAGGCATTTGTAAGATATATCCTGCAAACACTGATTTCAGGTGTTGTGATGTAGAAACTGTTCGAATAAAGTGAGCTTGTTTCCCTGTGACAGTTTACCATTGAAGAGCTTTAATTGATTGTTCTATCCCATCTGTGAGGGTTCAGTCTTCATCCAGCAGGACTATCTCTAACAAGGTGAATATAGACAAATTGAACGTTGTCCGAGGCTAAAGACTCCTATGCATACAGATGAAGCTGAAAATGATCCATGTTGGCAGAACGACCTGTAAAGCCTAATTTTTCTATATCAAGACAGATCTGCAATACCGTTCACGCTGTTGAAACCTCTGAGAATGTTCAGCTTTTCAAAGTTCAGGAGGGGTTTGATATCCTGCTTTATTAAAGGCTGTTTTTTTTAATATTCTTTGTGATAGTTTAAAAAAAAATGATAAATCTCAGTAAAACAGATAAAGTTAATGGTTTTTAAAGTCTGTGTTTCACTTTAAGCTTCTGATGCTTTTCTGCATTTCATTAAACTTGATTTATTCTGACCTCTTAAAAACTATGCTTTAGTCAAATGTGGAAAGTAAAAAAGATCCTCATTTATTTGCAAAATAAGCACAGGCAGCAGCTCAAAAAGTGAATCATCGCATTTTCAGATTCTGCCAATATGTTTATAAGACATACATATCTGCAGAATGCATAAAAGCACCATACTGGGTATTGATTTGTGGAGTTTCTAGCAGAAAAGACCTACCTCAGCTGAATTTTTGTTTATTTTTTCTATCCTCATAAAGTGTTTTGAGGGATGACGTTTTAGGTCTGAGGCTTGGCTAATTTAATAACAAAATGTGTTTTTATGTGATTCTAAGCACCTAATTTGAAAGAAACACATCTGGATGTAGATGTTTTGTCTTACATATTTGTGATTGTAGCTGATTGTGACATACTTGCTGTTCAATTTATTAATTGTTTTCTTTAATTGTAATAATGTATTTGACATATGCATGTGTGAATACCAACTGCCTGAAACTTTAACTGAGCAGTTTCCTGTATTGGTCAGGATGCCCTTGAGGAAGAGATTTGTAACCTCAGTTCAAGTTTTAAGAAACTGTGCCCTGATTAAACAATTAAATCAAAAACATCACAAGGAACTACTCTGCAAACATTTCTTTAATTTGAAGAATCAATTTAATTTGAGAGTGCTCTGCCACTGCCAGGCACAAAACAATATAATTTTCAGAGAATCAGAAAACAAATGCACCACTGAATGAAAAAAAAAAAAATAAATAAAAAAAATAAAAAACAACATCTTCCATCCATCCATTATCTATTCTGCTTTTCCTTTTTGAGGTTGGTGGGCTGTAGCTTATCCCAGCTGGCACTTGGCAAGAGATGGGTAACACCCTGAACTGGGCACCGGTGATCGGAGGGTCATATAGAGAGGCGAACAACCATTCACACTCACACTAGGACCTAAGGGCAAATTTGTGTCACCAATCAACCTAATCAGCATACTTTTGGTCTGTGGGAGGAAGCCGGAGTCCCAGAGAGAACCCATGCATGCACAGAGAGAACATTCAAACTCCACACAGAAAGGCCCCGACTGACCAGGGATCAAGACCAGAGGCCTTCTTGCTGTGAGGCACGTGAACTACCTGCTGTGTCACTGTTTGCCCATTTTAATTGTCCTGATAACAATTTTTTTTGTACTTTTAAGTTACATTTTTATAAAAGCCCGTCACCAAAATGGAAGGTGATCAATAGCACTGTTTCATGAAAAAAAGAGAGGGAAAATCATTAAAATTGGAGATAAGAAATTTTGGCCCGACAGTGGCAATACTTTCCATAAAATAGGCAGATTCTTCTCTTGTGCTTCACAAAGCTTTGTGACCAAGTTGTAACAGCACTGTTTATATCTCACAAACCATATAGAGCTTGTTTTTACCATTAAACATACATGTTACACATAATAAAAATGTGATTCATAGTAAATTCTGCTTTTGGTCGTTTTATTTTTTATCTGAAGAATAATAAATTTGTTATTTATTTGCAGAATCAGAGCTGTTATTTTATGTCCTTTTGACAACAAACACACTGTCACATTTCCACAACATGATATTGGCTTAACATGCCTCAACACACTCTTATCTATTTTTTTTTTTTTGTCTTTCCATTTTCTGAAAAGGGTCCATGAAAGCTTAGCCAGTCCTAAAATATGTGGTGAAGACATGGACAACAACTGACTGGTCAGAGAGTATCATTAACAAGGCCGCCCATAAAGGGGGTTTAAGAGTTCAGCTTTCTAGGACCCAGCGTTATAGCTTGGCCAACAAAGAGAAAGCAAAGAAAAAATAAATAAAAAAATAAATTCAAGCAATATTACTCTTTTGAAAATCCTAAACACTTACCAATTTAAGCACCAAATGGATGCATTCATTTGGGTACCTGTACAAGAACGTGAGCCTCATCTTTTTAAAATGGAGTGAGATTTTATTTTTGTAACATTAATGCTGTTGGTAGGCCTGCGGAATCAGAATCAGATCATTTATTTGTGCCATAGTGTGAGCAAATCCTGCATACATGTCTTAAATAAAGCAGACATGGATATGTAAGACACAATAAATAAATAGTTGGTACACTGACTCCGGCCCCCTTAGGTGATGAATACTAAATAATCTTGTGCAAATGTTGCACAGCTGGGTGGACTTAACTTAACTTAACTACGTTAGTAATGATCATGTGTACAGACCTGCTAGAGCCGATCAGCGGCCAGTTATGGGACCAAGCCGTGTCAGTCCTGAACATCACCCAGTGTGTCACAAGTGGCTCTGTACTTTCAAATTTGTTGTTTTTCTGCTTACACATTTCTGTGGAAAAAGAAAAATCTCCTTGCTGTGACAAAAAAATCTGAACACTATGGCTAATCTGAACACTATTTCCTCCATTGCTTTCTGTTTCAATGTCAATGCAGTTTCACAGAGCTGAAACGGAAGCACATGGTACAAGAAGCAAGCAGCGTCAAATCGAGTTGAGGTGGTGCCACAAATGGAAAAGCAACAAGAGTAACAGCTGGTGCTCCCATCCCAACAAGACTCAAAATCACTCGCTAGACTCTTCTTCTTTGTTGTTCCCAAGTGGTGGAACGAATTACCCAACCCCCTTCGATCAGTCCCGATGAACTTTTAAGAGACAGTTAAAGACTCAACAGTTTATGACACACTTATGCACTTAGTCGGACTCTTCTCCTCTGGTATAACAAGTTAGAAGGTTTAAGACCCAGTGCTTTGTGATCAATTCAGCGCTGAGTATGTTGATGCTATATATGATATTGATGTCAATGATGGGAGCTTGATGATGATTCTGATGATGATATCGAGGTGACTTGACAAGGTTTTCTGTTGATTGCTTGGTTTAAAAAACAAAACAAGAAAACAAAACAGACATTATCTCGAGCACTACATGGCAGCAACTGTGTCCAAACGGTTTTGAAGCATTTTTTTGCACGCACTAATGTTGTTCCTTCAAGTTTAGATTTCTTGCTTGTGTTGTACTTACCCTCAGATGTACATTGCTTTGGACAAAAGCGTCAGCTAAGTGACAATGTAACATCGTAATCTTGACTTGTTGAGTGCATTTCCCCTAAAGTTAATTATTTCTGACTGGGAAATGAACAACAAATGCACTTCTATTTGAACTTCTTAGCTGAGAACGGTGGACTCTGTGGACAGTTATTAAAAAGCAGTTGAATATCCATCTGTTTAGATTTTGATCAGTTTATGTCTGTTAAGACGCACTTACCTGTATTTAATGTCTTATTATTATTATTTTATTGTAAAACACTGTGGCATCTGCTCTTAAAAGGTGCTTTCTACTTGCCATCACTAAATGTATTTAGTTATCTCACCCTTGGTCAGGCAAGGTAAGGAAAAAAGAGATCATGGCTTTTCATTGCTTGAACTTTTGACCTTTTAGTGGTGTTTCAAGCTTAAATAAATGAAGCACTATTTTGCTGAATAACACAAAAACTTAAATCAGTCATTACTATTGAAGTCCACTCACGAGAGATGCTTACAGATAATTGGGAAGACTTAAAATTTTGGTGTCGGTAAAATTTACTTGAGTGAAGAGTTAATGATACTCTGGATGGAGTCAAGTCTTTGAAAATTTACTGTCAATAGAAAACAGAGATGGAGAAAAGACAGAGTGAAAATTAAATGAAATCTGCCAACTGGTCATCCTGAACTCTAAACCTGGGATTGACACTTGTAGTGTCAATCATCCAGCCCACACATGACAAATGCTATTGGCTCCAGCAGGAAATGTGCAGTATACGCATGACCTCTGGATCTGGCAACACATTCTCACTTAATTTATTGGCACTGTGTACCAGATTAATCTGTTTGTATGGACAGGAATGTTCCATCACCTCGCTGTATTTAAGAAAGTCTGCAATATCAATACAAAAACAACTGATGTAAATACACTTTGATTAAAAATTTTATGCATAAGATTTGTCAAAACACACCAATGCATGTTCATATCAATTTCTCATTTACATATTCAGTATTATTCATTTGCTATTTTTTAATTTCACACATAAATAAAACTAATGTTCTTAATCTTCAAAATAAAAAAGGTGGCAACTCACATACTTCCTAGTCCTGAGTCACAATTTTAAAATCAATTCTAATAAAACTAATTTGGAGGTTACCCTTTAATAGTTGAGCTCAAACACCACATAGTGTTGATCACGTCAAATTCTCAAGTGTTACAAAGTGTTATGTTTGATTCTCTGTGGTGTGGATCCAAAAAGACACTTTAGAAGTGTTAATATTAACTCTGTAAGTGTTAATTTGACTGGCAGATTTTTATGCAGCTTCAAGCATGACTCTCATATTTTGTATTTATGTGTACATTTTTTCCGAGCAAAAACTCAGTTATGCAACAGTAATGGTAGATGATTACACAAGGGGCATCATACATGGAGAAAAATGTGACTGAGTGTAGGTTCCTCATGTGAGAGGGGTCAACAAAGACAAATGGATGTATCATTGGGCCCCGAGGGCTACAGTCTGCACACCACCTTTCCTGTTCTACACTAAACGTAGGAAATGATTAGCTAAAGGCAAGCCTCCACAGCGACACAGACGTAAGAGCAGATAGGAAAGGAGAGAGCAAGGCCAGAAACACTTATTGATTAAAGTTTAACCATCCATAGACAACACAGATTTATGGAGTGAGCTGTTAAACTCCCGTCTGACACTCTGTTGGGACAGGTCTGCACTTCTGTTTTACTGCCTTTTAACAGCATTGAATTAAAATTAAGTTTTTTTACACTGCTGAGCTGCACAAACAAAGATGTGTTTCCTTTAAACCCACACAGAAAAGAGATCTATGCAACAGATTGTGGTTTACTGCAGGCCAGTACACTGAGAAATGAAAACTCTCAGATCCTTTGTGGATTAGAGTCATTGAGCTCCTACCTGCTTCAGATCAGGCCACTCCTTTGGTAAAATATGATTATGAATATCAATCTTCATCCTTGTGATTACCCCGAGGGGATTCTGGAGGTCTGCTGCCTGCGATGGTTTGCACTTGTATGTTCAAGCACGGCAGTTTCACTCTCCGCCCTCAGTCAGAAACCAATGACCGACAGGTGAGCTACTGCTGCCGTGAAACCCTGGTCACTCATTACCCAGTCATTAAGGTGGGGGGGAATCAGCGTGAGCAGCCAATGTAATGCCAGTTATTATTGATATAAAGAACCATTAAGTTTCACACAGAAAGTATTTACACTCCACCACATCTGATCTACTAAGCCACGTGCTCTATGATGACTCAAGAGTTTTATACTGATTGCAGTACCCTTGACAGCAATAATAATAATGATACTTATAGTAATAATAACGAAAGTAATAAGGATAATGACTTAGAGCACAACACTCTGCCAAGGAATTTCTGGCATTCTTTGCCAAGTTATCAGCGAAAATGCAAAAAATTATCTCACTATGTTAACAAATCCTTCAAATAAATTCCTGGATCTGAATCCAGATTGGGATCACCACCAAAGACAAACAAAAAACAAATGCCCACTATAACATCACCTCCTTGGCAGAGGTAAAAAAAACCCAAACATAAATAAATCACAACAACAACAACAAGTAACATAATAACTTATTATTATTATTATTATTACTATTATTGCTGTTGTTGTTGTTGTTGTTCCTGTTATGATTATTATTCTTTGATGCTACTTGGTGCTACATGATTTCACTGATGTCCCCCTCAAACAGCTACCCCACTCTCTCCTCAAACACTTCCACTTTGTATTCATTCCTCCATAATATCCTTTGGTAATTCCATATTAAAGTTGCTATGTTTAATTCATTAAATATAAAGACTTTGAACTAGGGAGCAAATATTAGTTAATCAATGTTAATCTACAAGTGAGTTTGTCATGAATAAGCCTTTGCTTTGGATTAGATATCCAGTATCATGCACTATGCCAACTTGCAAGTTTTTTTTCCAATAATAATATGCTACTTTTTTTTCATATATCAATAAAACAACCAGAAAATCTGCAAATATCACTGAAAACAAAGTAAAATATGATGAGTGAATTTATTCCCACTGCTTGTGCAACTTGAGCTTTTAAAGCATACTTTATTCTTTTTGACCACTTATGTGTTTGGTCCATCTGAGGTCCAAACTAGAACTTTTTTCATTGAAAAAAAAAGAGATTTACATTTTGAGAATTTATGTCTAAATTTTTGTTCTAAGTGTTGCATCAGGTCCTGAGGCTTGGAATGAAAGGATCAAAGCAACATAAACCAATCAGTAAGAAGTGCTTTTCGACATTGTTGGGTAAATTATTATTATTAATTATTAAATGTGGAAACTGCCCTGTCACACATCGTAGAAAATGTTCCTGGATCCACATTCAGATTCAGATCACCAGCCTTGTACTGTGATCAGCATTTCCTGAAAGTAATCAAAAACTGTTAGGAAGTCTTTAAGTTATTAGTGGAAATATGGAAAACATCCCTATCTTGCATTTAACAAATCCTTTAAAAGGTTCCTGGAGCTGCATCCATGTTCAGATCACCAATATCTAATCAAGTTCCTCCTTGAACTTTGACCAACATTCAAAATTTCATCAAAATCCCTTCATAACTTTAGCAGTTATCTTGTTCATGAACAACAATCAAACAAAGAAATTCACAAATGCAGGTGAAAATAACCTCCCTGGTGGAGGTACTGATACCTAAGGCTTTACTTTTTTACAGTTTGTGTAATGACTTTTAATAAGAGGGCTGAACTGGGTCCTGAGGCTAGACCTGGTCTAAGACTGTTGAACCGGTGTTCTGTCATTTTTTGCTACCCATCGAAAATTGCTATTTTGTGGTTCTGCGCATGCGCCCTACTTCTTCACTCTCTCTTGGTTAGGTTTAGGGTGAGGATAGCAATATCTGACAAGGCAGCAAAACTATGTCAGAACACCGGAAATGAAAGGGTTAAAGCAACATAAACAAATGAGTCAAAAGTGTTCCAATAGCATAACCTCCTCTAAGGCATTTCCAACATTGTTGAGCAAGTTGAGGTAAACAATGTGGCTGTTAACAAATCCTAAAAAAAAATCCCTTGATCAGAATCTGGATTCAGATCACCACCAAAATCCTATTAATTGTTCCTTGGCACATTTTCGACCTATTCTGAAAATTTCACTAAATACCGTTCATAGCTGTTTGAGTTATCCTGGGAACAAACAAACTAACAAACGCCGGGAAAAAAAAACATAACCTCCTCGGTGGAGATAAATACGGTAAAGTCAATTTCTTTAGAGATTCTTTTAGCTAAAATCACTTTTCCTCCATGCGTTTTGGCTTGGAGATGAGTTGTGATGGGAGGAGAGAAAGAGAAAAGGGGAGGAGGAAAGAAAACTTGCTGGCACCGCCTGTCAGATCCAAAGCAGATCCCTGCAGTTTATCACATCGCTGCATCTAACCTCAAAGTAAGAGGAAGTGTGTCAGCTGGGCGCAGTGTTTACTCTGAGGCTTCAGGTCTGCTCCAGCTCTGTGGACTCAACGCACAGGGAGTTGTTCCGCTGCTGATGCTGGGGAGATAGAATCCGCCTTATCTCCCATCTACCTCCCATCGCCATCTCCTCCTCTCTCCTCGCAACTGAGTCGACACTGGTGACTGCTCTGCTCGGACGCGCTGGATGGCTGCTGCACTCAGCGAACCGGCGTGAATCTCTCCTACCTACCAGCATCACTTTCTCTCTGCCTTTTGAGCCCTGAAAACAAACCAGCAACTGTAGCAACAATGACAGACCCGGCGACCCAGGAGTCCTACCCCGTCCCAGACCCGACCATCGTGGATCCCTGCCCGGCCCCTGTGCGGAACGGCCAGTGCGCCCCGGATGGCTTCACCAACCACCACCCTCCAGCCAAGAGCCCCAGCCAGCCCGAGGCGCTAAACACGGGCCAGGAGATGAAGATCACAGACAGTGTGGAGGGCGAAGGTAACTTTATTCATCTCTGTCAGGATTTTAAAAAGTTATGGGTGTGAATGCGTGTGCGTTAGAGCGCTGAAATGATGGGAGGGGTATTTTTACCCGCTGGAGATATTTTTAGTCTGCTCTGATTTGAATAATTTATGACAGTCCTACATCACCAGGATTCATATTAGAGGGGGGAAGAAGTTGAGTTCAGTCACTGACATATTTTGAAATCCGTCTTAGTCTCCAGAGTTTTTCATTAAATCGTCTCACAATTCAGTGTACCAGAATATTTTCCTGCGTAATGGGTTGCGCACAGTCTTACAGCCATGTTTTAAAGCTTGATTTTGGTTCCAGCTACATATTATCCTCTTATGCACTTGTGTTAGGATAGAAAAACTACAACAACACACAAAGGTGAGAATTCCCTGTTGTATTTCATGTAAAATGCACAAATGATGCAGTGCACTCCACATAACAAGAGGGTCAGTGTTACTTGTTGTCTACATCAGAGGTGGGCTACTAGTGGCCCTGGGGGTTACACCAAGCCCTCCTACTCCATCAGTGCAGCCTGGCAGTCAGCTTAAGACATAAATAAATGTTTGTTCATAAAAAAGTGACAAAATGTGAAATGACATTATCAAAATAGCAATATTTCCGGAAAATAAACTAGAATTGGCTGTACCTTCTGGTTTCTGTAATACTCCACTGTCATGCTTGTGTCAAAAAAAGTGTAAGTCAGTAAAATGGACTTAAACATCCAGTAAATGTCCAATAATTGCAGCAGAAAAGTAGCTGAAACTGGCCTAAATTCTGCACTCAGCCCATCAAATCTCATACCTCAAATTAGTTACTGTTGAGTTAACTACAAATAATGATAAAGTAACTACTTTTTATGTATTTGTCCCTTTTGTTACATTATAAGTAATAGAATGGTGCAGGAATCGGTCAAAAACAGGGAAGCAAGGTAGCATTTAGCACTTCCTGATGGGATTCAGAATACCAGTTTCAGATAAATGCCTGAAATCATTTTTGTGGTGCAGACATGTACACAAAATTTTAATTTTTATTGCATCTCACATTTCCTGCTTTTTAAACTGAAACTGCTCTTAGGTCTTTTAAAAGACATTTGCTAACTAACTGCTAATAATGACTACAAAAATAGCTGGGGAACCGACAGCTAGCCTTTCTGATTGTTTTTTTTAATAATAACTTATGCATTTCTGCTACAGCCATAAGCACCAACTTCATCAGATCATTTAATTAAGAGGAAATTCTTAAGCGGTTACAACAAGACGTTATCCATTGGAAACACTGTAGTTGCTTCTAAGTTAAACCGCCATGTTGTTCTTCCATAGTAGCTTTTTACTCACGCGGATATTTTGTTTGCTGCAGAGCTTATTATCAGCAATGACACTACACACAGAGATATATCCCATAGGCTTATAGTGGGTTTGAAGCAGAGGGAACAAACATGATGCTGATTGGAGCATTGACCTGCAAAAATACGACATCCCTGCACCACTATGTTGGGCAATTGTCAAGCTCGCCCTCTTTAGTAAGTTGAGACAAATTATCCTGTTATCTGGCTTCTTCCCATTTTAAACTATTGAAAATACTCCCTGTTTTGACTTATTACTTTGCCTGTAGTGAAAGAAAACGGCTAAGGGGCAGTTAGGTGTATGAAATTATCCAAAAAATCTCTAAAAACTTGTTGGAATTTTAAAAAATTAAGAACATTTCCTGAAGCTACAGTTGTTGGCAAGTGCTAGTTGCCCTCCAGCAACACGTCAACAAAGTGCTTGTTTACCAAAACACGATACCTGAGATTTGTATATATTTTGATTTGTCTGACTAGACCTGCATAAAGGTTGATGTTAACATGAGTTAATGGTTATCCCAGAGGAGACTGAATGTTTTAACATATGCTATAACTAGTAATATTATATTAGTTATCTATTTTAACCCTCAGCTCAGGAAACAAGATGGAAAATTCCTCTAGCTTATGATGTGGATTGTAGAATAGGATAGGACAGACTTTACTGTCCCCAAGGGGAAATTTTCCTTAGACTGTGCAGTGACTGCAATACAAAAACAGTATACAAAACACCCTAAACTGCCATAAAAGAGACACATCTGTGTTACACAACAATAAAAAAACAATACATATCAAATGACAAAAAATCAGGTATGTTTACATTCTCAGAAGAACATGGGTTGGGCCTGAACTGATCTTTTGCACAAGTTTGTTGGTTTGTTTATTTGTCCCTGTGGGGAAACAGGGGTGTGGCAGGAATCACAGACATGTGACGAATATCAACACTGACACAGAGTTAAAAACTTGAAAGCACTCGGTGAGCGCAAACCTCCACTAAGGTAACTCACATATTGTTACATCTATAAACAGTAGTTCCATTAGATTAGATTAGATTAGATTAGGAAGTACTTTATTAATCCCCTTGAAAAAACTCCCTCAGGGAAATTGAGATTCCAGTAGCAGTTAATTATTACAGATGAAAGGTATATAAAAAGAAAATATGGATCTAAACAAAAATATAAATAAATGTAGATAAATATAAATAAAATAAAAATATAAAAATTTGGCTACCGGCTGGCTCCTGCTCCTTCCCGTCCTCTGTCTTCTTGTTACTCCTCATCCCCCACAGTGAGGAGTTGTACGGTCTGACGGCCAGAGGGACAAAAGAGTTCCTCAGTCTGTTGGTCCTGCACTTGGGAAGGAGCAGTCTGGGGCTGAACAGGCTCCTCTGGTTGCTGATGACGGTGCGCAGAGAGGGACTGGCATCGTCCATAATGTCCAGCAGCATGAAACAGTTACCATCATAATATCATTCCTTAACCCTGAAAACCCCTTATCTAGCACTCAAAATCATGTTGATATCCTCATTAGTTTGCTAGTTATTGAGAAAAAATGATCATCTGCTAATGGCTGTTATCTGGATCACCACCAAAATCTAATCATTTTTAAGTTGGGCAATTAAACAACATCTCCGGAAAATTTCAGCAAAATCTGTCCAGTAGTTTTTTCGTAATCTTGCTAAAAAACAATCAAAAAGACAGACAAACAAACAAAGACAAACATACGCCGACAAAAATATAACCTCCTTAGCAGAGGTAATAAATAAAAACCCATCAGCATCACTATGAACTCAAACAATGTACACACACAGAAGATAAAAAAAGAAAACTTGTAGTGATATCCAGGCGGATGGTTCTGGACCAGCCAGCTCTTTTTAACACAACTGTTTTCATATCGATCGTTTAAAATTTTGATATCGTAAGTCACTCTCACAGACACCCTAAGCACACCAATTAAACATGTTAAAGTAACACAAGTCAAAAGTGTAACAAAAGTGTAACAAATTTATCGCAACACACTAAAAAGACTCGACTTAGAGTTGAGTTTTTTCAACCAAAGCAGCTTAGCTACAGTTGCCATGATAAGGGGCACTCTGATTGGTGGTTCAGTCAGCCAATAGGAGAGTAATTTTAACGTGGCCCTTATGGTAACCAGAGTTGTCCATCCCTGGTCTACATCATAGGCATGTAGTTAATTTACAAATAAGAGATGTATGATGTACACTGGATTAGATTGAAAGTTAACTACATTGTGTGTCCTAACAAAACTATTATTACATAAATGGTCATCGTGAGAAAAATCTGAAATTGATGATTCAGTGTAGTTCCAACTATGTCAATTGGATTTTGTTTATTTGTAGAAGGTGGAGCCAGCCTAGAATATTAATACATCAATAAGGATAAACACAAAGTCCCAATAATGGTTATTTGATTGCTGATTGTATAAACCAGTGGTTGATTTGAAATATTATTTAATTGCACACCACCTACCACAAATTTTACAACATGACACAGATATATATTTTTTCGTAAACATAATGATAACTTGCCTTCCATAAAGAACTTTCAACCCAGCTCAGTGCATAACCTGGGCCTAATTAGATGAACAACCAGCTCATATCCTGGCAGGAATTGTTGAAGGCCTGTAATATTAATGTCTCTGCCACAATTTGTGCCACACACACATACATACTGCTGTGCTATGCCAGGAGCTTTGACAGCCCATAAACAGCTTTGTGTTTTTCCTCATCAAAGTTGCATACGTTCACCAGAGAGTTTATTAGGTGTAACTGTTCAACCACTTGTTAATGCCTATAACCTATCTGCCGACCATGGCAACAACTCAATGCTTTTAGGAATGTAGACATGGTCATGACAACCTGACTTGTGTCAGATAGACTGCTCTTGTTATTTCAGGAAATGCTGATCTGCTGGAATTTCTACTCACAACCATCTCTAGGGTTTACAGAGAATGATCATAAAAGGAGAAAATTTCCAGTGAGTGGCAGTTCTCAAGATGAAAATGCCTTTCTGATGCCAGAGGTCAGAGTTCAAATAAGAATGGGCAGAGTGGTTCAAGATGATAGACAACAGTCACTCAAACCACAAGCTCTTGTTACAACCAAGGTATATAGAAGACAATTTCTGAATGAGCAGCACGTTGAAACTTGAAGGAGATGAGCAACAGCAGCAGAAGACCATGAGTGACAATCCTGTTGACAAAAAACAGGAAATTGAGGCTACAATTTTCTCAGGCTCACCGAGATTGGAAAATAGAGGATTTATAAAATGTTGCCTGATCTGATGAGGCTCACCTCTGTTTCATGTTGTTTACTTCTGTAAACATCATGAAACCATGGATCCATCCTGCCTTTTGTCAGTTCTTCAGGCTTGGTGGTGGTATTGGCGTAGTACGGGGATGTTTTCTTTGCAAACATTGGGCCCCTTAGTACCAACTGAACATTCTTTAAACACCATAGCCCTGAGTATTGTTGCTGACCATGCTCATCCCTTTATGACCACAGTGTGTCTGTCTTCTGATGGTTACTTGTAGAGTGTTAACATGTCATATAAAAAAAACTCAAATCAACTCAAACTGGTTTCTTGAACATCACAATAAGTTCACTGTACTCCATTGACCTTCACTAGATCTCAATCCAATAGAGCACCTTTGGGACGTGATGGAACTGGACATTCACATCTTGTTTGTGGAGCTGAGAAATCTGAGTTCTTCTTTTGTGTGGTGGTTATTTCTTCTGCTTGCTTGGGACTATGGCAATGTCAGATAGCTTTTTCCCACACACCAAGCCCAATTAGGTTGATTCTGCTGGATCCCTATTGAATGAAAACCAAATTACCTCAAACTTTATAATCTGGCTTTGTTTTGACATCCATCCCTATTGGGCCCTTCTTCTGGGGTGGTTTGAGACTGACTGTGTTGAGGTTCCAGTTCAGGGTCTGCATTTTTCCTTTAATTTATTTTTCATTGCAGTGGTTAGTCTTATCACTGACACTGGTTGAGCACACATCCATCTTTGCAAAGCTTCAAGCTAACACAGTTGAGTTTGTTCTACTGGCATGATGACAGCCAGCACTGACTGCAAGCCTGAAAACCATGACTGCTTGTAGAGAGACTAGCATGGATACTACTAAGAAATAAAATCCCTGAAAACATTTCTCAGTGGAAAGTATATTTTAACCCGGCTTATGATTTGTTTCAGAAACAGTTTGTTGTCAAACTTGCTTGCAATAGCAGTTTACTCTTTGGCAGCAGGGCCCAGGTACTACATCATGTACTTTGCCTATAATAAGTGTGATTGACACAACAATCATCCAATTACCTTCTGGATATATGTTTGAAGGGTCTGCCCTCCCCAAAGTCATATGTTTGGGCTGTTGCTCAGATGAAGTAGTAAAATATATCCTAAAAAGCATGGAAAAAGTCTGTCTGGCGGGTCAAGTTACAAAACCCTCTTCTCATAACTTTGTTTACTTGCTGCATCACTATTAATTAGCAGCAGATCCTCTAAGATAGGTCAAACTTTCATAAATTCTCACTGAGGCCTAATCCTGAATGACTTATGTACCCGTTAGATACTGAAAAGTGGAACTGGAACTCATGTGCCTTATCAAATCCATGAATTTGGAAATTTTGAGCTGGTTATCTTTACTTAATTCTACCTTTCAGGGTCATATAAGCACACTTGATACCCATACACATGTGTTTAAAACAAAGCAAAGCTCAGATCAGTTATTTTGGTACATTCACCAACATTTGACTGTGGGAATGTAAATTATATGTACTGTACCCAACAAAACTGAACAGCTAAGTGAAAACACAACTCACGGACTCTCATGGACCTTTGGTTGGTGCTGAGGTGTATCAAACAAAATCCAACCCAAATTTTGCTTTAAAGGTTATCCAATTAGTGTATCAGCAGTCATCAAGTATGAGCCTTTTTTAAGAGTGGGACTGAATTAGATGTGAAAAAAGCAAGCTTTGAAGAAACTCCAACATATATCTCACACACACATATTCTGGCTCAATATATTTCACACGTTCACACTCCCACTGTCTGCCTCCCTCCTCCGTGTTCCTCTTATCGCCTCTATTAACATAAAAGTTGCTGCCATCACTGTCAGGGAACTACTGCAGTCTTCTTCTGGGCTAGTGGTCCTATTCATATTTTTATTTCATAAGATGGAGATGTTATTGCAAAGTGATGTCAGATAGTATTGTGGCAAAAAAGGTAACGCCAGAATAGGTAATATCATGGAGTTATTTACCTAGTATAAATTCATATTGACTCTCACACTTTCTGACTTTCTTTCAAGAACATACTTGTGGAAAGTGAGATGCCATTAGAGCTAATATTAAATATTCTAAGACTAAGAGTTGTGATCAGGAGAGAGGAAAAAATACATAGAAACACAAACCGACCCACATAAACCTTGAGCGTGTGTTACACGGAGATGGATGAGGAGATGTTGAGCACATGCCTCCTCGTCTGATCCCTCAGCCAGCGATCATGTGAGCACAGTGATTTAAGCATGCTGTCTCACTTCCCCCTCTGTCAGACTACACACACACACCCCCACCCACACACACACCCACACATACATGCTGGTTAGTTAGTCTAGAACAGTTTCAACAAACTGTCCATTCAGTTTATCTTCCAAGTTTAAATCTTTGACAGCGTCGTTTTATTGTTTCATAACAGTAGCAGCGTGTCGTTACCTCTCACTTAAGCTTGACTTAAAATTGCTCTGACCATTACTGGGTTTGGAAACTATGCTAATATCCAAAGAAAATCATCTTAAAATGTTATAGCATGTCAAGCTTGAGGTCATAAGAGGTGGGTTTTGCAATCAGGAACATCAGGAACAATGAGTAATACATGACATCACAAAAGATGTGCTGTTTTGTTCAATATCCTGCAGATTTTTCTTTTGAGTTTCAATTTTAGTTATCATTCAACTTCAGACAATCATTAAAACAAGTTCATTTTGATATTACTTATAATGTTGGATGCTGTCTTGATTGTTTTTTTTCCATACATTTTGTTATGTTTGATAAATAAAAAAGCTTCCTTCAAAGCTAAGTGTGTGCTCTGCTCCTCCCACTGAACAGCTCTCATTTAAATTTAAGTAGGGAGCAAATGGGGGCTATGAAGAAGGCAAAAGAAGATGACAGAAAGACAGCAAAAAGTCAGACTTGGAACAATGCATAATAAACAGAATTTGTTACAGGAATGTGGATTCCCTTCAAGGTAATTTAAGAAAAGTATTTACTCATTTGATATTCACAGACAGAAAATAAAAAGTGTTCAATGTTTCTCTCAGCACTTCAAAATTAAGACGGCCACCTTGGCTATATACTCCATCCACTAGTTATAGTGTTGCAAAAAATATTGTATATGTATTTAAATTTGAACAGATATTTTGAGTTTGATTTAACACTACCCACTTCTGTAGTTTTGTTTGGCATGTGCAGGGAGAGGTGCTTTTTTGAACAGAGGGATAGCTTACCTAAAATGGGGCAAATAAAGCATGCCCCCCAACTCCCATCCAAAGGCCACTGCCTTGACCGGTAATTTCTAGGGCATGGGTCTTCAACCTTTTCAATCAAAAAAGCCCACTACTCCCTCCAAAGTATATGTCTGTAGCTGCAAAACACATCTGAAACTTATAGTGAATGTAGCTGCACCTATTGACTCTAAATCATAACAATTTCATCAGATCTACTGTTACAGTTGAAAACATTGTAAAGAAAATGTAAAAATGTTAATTTTTCAACAATTACAAAATCCACAATTTCATAAAATCTATGGAAGGAATGTCAGGTCTTTTATGGGGTAACTGGAAAACAAAAGGATAGCACAAAAATACATGACCTCAGTGGGTCATTTCTGATACCTGTGCCTCTAAGGCAGTGATGGACAACTCTCAGCCACTACTTTATCAATGCAGCTTCCCAGTCAATTTAAAATCTAGCCAGAAAAGCACTCGGAGAGCGGCGACCTCCGCCAAGATACAATCCTGGATCACCATGTGCTCCGATATGACGACTGAGTCTCCACTCATGTCTGTCCATGTGGGGAAGTCCTCCGCTGGCATTGCATGGGAAGCTGGGTAATGTAGTGACATAGGCAAATAAACTACAGTTCCCATAATGGCGTAAATGGGACAGAACCCCGAGGAGAAATGAATGGGATTTGCCATTATAAAGTTCAGATGAAATTGACCATGATGATAGAGTTAAATTACATATATGTTATTGTGTAAATTTTGAAGTGAATCCATCAAGTGATGCCAGAGATATGATTTTTCAAAATACGGCCCAATGTTAAGTTATGGGATTTTTTGCAAATTTGGGGATTTTTTTGCATCCAGACAAATATGTGGATCACCACCAAAATGTAATGGCTTTTTCCTTGGACCAAACCACATCTCTGGTAAAATTTTCATGTAAATCCATCCACTAGTTTTTGCATAATATTGCTAACAGACAAACAAACAGACAAACAGACAGACCCTTGTGAAAAAATAACCTCCTTGTGACAAAATCTGTTTCAATAGTATTGAAAGTAGCAATTATCCCATGGAAATAGGGCCATAATTGGCTGTTATAGTGCATTTGTAAACCTCTGTTTTTAAAAGTGCTGTACAAATTAAGTTATTATTATTTGTGAAATGGAAATAAAATAAACTTTCATAGAGAGTGCTTGGTAATTTTCATTAAACAAGTCGTTGAGCCCTGCTTTAATTCTGTGTTTAGTACATTAAAATAATATTTGTACTTGCATTTGAGTTTTAACATATACAGGTTGATTTAAGATATTTTGCTGTATAATAATTTTCTTGCTGTATAATAATTTTCTCTCTTTTTCTCCGCTTTCTCCTCTCTCTCTCTCTCTCTCTCTCTCTCTCTATATATATATATATATATATATATATATATATATATATATATGTATATAGATGTAGTCTTTGCCATATCTGCTGTACACGAGATTTGTTTGAAATTAACAAAAGGCCATATGGAATCTATACTGTTGAAACAATTGCAGTGCCATGTCTTAGTTACTGCCAAAGCTCATAATATTAAATGAAGTTTTGTTGTAACAGCGAATAAAATTCCAATTTGAGGCACTGATAAGACTTGACTTAACATATATTGATATGTTTAACTTTTGTTACAATCCTATCAATGTTTAGAATTATGGTCTTAATAACTTCCATGACGAAAAGACTTTGGAATTCATTAGCATCTCACAGTCTGCATTTCCTTACACACACGCAAGCAGACACATACACACAAGTGCAACACCAGTGTGACTCAATTTGCTGCAAATCCGGCAAATTGATCTTTCTTCCAACCTCTCAGATTAATTTTTTACTCCCATTAAGCTCAAGACATGTGATTTTCTTTAATTTTCTCTCCTCTTAGACATCAGTTCCAGTCTGATGAAGGGTCACATCTACTTGATTGTAAAGTTAGCAGATGAATGAGCCTTAGCTGTAAGCATGTGCCATGTTTAGGGTTATATTTGTGGTATTTTCTCCAGCATGTCAACAAATTGTTCATGTTCTAATTTATCCAAAGTGAGACTGACACTGAACGTAATGGATTATGAAGCCAGAACAGCTAAGCATGCACCAAACTTAAGACGTCAAGTTTTAACTTCTCTAAGAGATTTTCTGAGTAAAGCTTCAAGCTGCTTACGGTATTTGGCAGATTTCTGAAGTGATTACATTCAAACTTTTTGCCTCCTACAGTGACACACAGATGTAAGCTTGCAGGAGTTAGGAGTACATTCTGACACCACCATGTGTTTTATTTCACAGATGAGGCCCCCGCTGTATGTGGTTTCTGACAGTTATAGCTCCAAGTTTATTTAATTTAAAAAAAAAGTCAACAGAAGCATTACATGGCAGAAACCCTGGCAGTCTGTCAGAAACAGTTGGCAGGGTTCGCTGGTGAGAGGCTGTATGGAGAGAGATCATATCCTAGTAACAGCACCAGTTCCCTCGAGAGGTTGTGTCTGCATTGTCTCGTTGTATCGACACCCACTCCAGACAAACAACTACAGTCAAACACAACATGATGCATGCTGGCTGAACATGAACTGCAAAGTTTAAAAAGGAATAAATCAAATAAATGCGACCTAGTTGAGCCTGCAGGCATTAGCCATTTCATAATTGTCGTCAAATGTCAACAATTTGAAGCTAAAACCATCTTAATAAATTCAGCATCTCAGCAGGCATGCTAATATGCTTTTATTAGCCAAAATAGTGTTTTATGGGTTAACAGTCTGATAATCAGTCCTTACACTGTCGCTAAACGAGAAGCGCTCTGAGACCTCAAACCACCGCCAAGGCATTTCTAACATTGTCTGGCAAGTTATTTTCAAAAATGTACCTTATACTTTGAACAAATCCTTAAAGAAATCCTGGATCCTGATGGGGATTTGGATCACCACCAATATCTAATCACTTGTTCCTTTTGCCAGGACCAACATTTTCTGAAATTGTCATGTAAGTCCATGAAGAACTTAGTTATTAGCAAAAATGTGGAAAACTGCCCCAACTCACAATGTCAAAAAAATCATTCAATCAATTAAAATCCACACCTGGATCAGTACCTAAATCTAACTGGATGGTCCTTGGCCCATTTCTAGCTGATCCTGAAAATTTCATCAAAATTCGTTCTTTACATTTTGAATTATCCTGTTTACAAAAAATGAACAAATGCTGGCAAAAAACACAACATGGCAGAGGTAATGAACAGAAACAAACTAATAAATTTGCTTTTCCATTTTTGGTGTCTGCTTAACTTGGTTTGACTCTGCATGGATTGGCTGAGGGAAACTGGCAGGTATCTGACCGAAACAAAGGAGGGACCAAAGGCGAAAAAGCTGCCGACCCTGTTGTGGCTTTTGCAACATTTACAATATGAATTTTGTTCCAAAGATGGTAGCAAGCTGCAAAACAACACTCTATCTGAGCAGAGCACAGTTTGGAAAGTCATAGAGCATCCCAAAGTAGAAAACAAGGGGTGTTTCATTTCCATGTTAATAGCCCCCACTCGTGGCCATACTCTGACCACTCTGATCTCAGCAGTGTATCCCCGTCACATGAATCTCAGCTCAGCTCACTTGGAGCCCAGCTAAAGGTGATACAAAATTCTGCATAAGGTGCTAGGCACAATCCCGGTTAGAAAACAAAACAACGAAGTAAAGTTGAGGAGATTCAAGCAGATATCACTTAGTTAAAAGCCCCACAAGTAACCCAATAATAACATGAGGTTGCTCATCTTGCCTCATTGGATCACCTTGTTTCTGTCTCCCCTAATCTGACATCAAGTTCTCTGTTTCCTCATGAATGGTTTTATGTGTTGTCCACAAACAACACATATTGAAGATGGGGAATTTCATAACAAATGCCTTTTTATTTAGATTTTCATTGAAGCTGGATCTGATTTTTACTTATGGACTTTTAATTATGAGGACTCAAATATGAAAACATCTCTTGTTGTTTCATGACATCATCTCCACAAATCAAATATGCCATTTCTGTCTTTAATTTACTTTAAAATACTAGAGAGAAAACAGAACTTGATGGAGTACATGATATCTATGCCACACACACATTTTTTTACCTTTAATACCAGCTTTATCAAACTTAAAATGGACTTCAGGAAGAAATGTAAATGCAATGTAAAATGCAGGGAAAAAATGAAATTGAAGCCTATTTGCAACAACTTGAAACATACCCTTTTTTTACCTTACAAAAAACGGACACCTGAAACTTTGTAAATTTACATAAATTCAGCAACAAATATTTAAACTTTACAGGTCACAGGTTTATCACAATTCTCAAAATGCAATAATTCTGTCCCTCCTCTAATTTGTTGACAGTGTCCTCTTGGGGGTTTTATAGGATTCTTAAAGCTACAGAGCTCACAGCCTCTAATAATTTTATATTCAGCAGATTCAAATATGTCAAAGGCAGATCTATGATTTGCCCATGGATCTGTCATTAGCTTTAGTTCTTACTTTAGTCCACTTGTCTCTGCCTACCTCCCTTCCTTGGCCCACACACCCAATACAGCATAGTGTGGATGGCTGTTCATCATGAGACTGGGTTTCACATTCAAGATATCCTACTGCTAGACAGAGGTTTTTTCATGATGGATTCATGTTTGGTTTTGGATGTATGTATGTTGTATATGTTTATTTTATATATGGATATATGTATCCATGCATATATGTGTATCCATATATTGAAGCGTTTGTCTTCAGCCTGCTGTATTGTAAAGTGTTTTGAGGTAACACTTGTTATGAATTGGTGCTATATGACTGGTTGATTGATTGATTGATTGATTGATTGATTGATTGAGTGATGGAAAAAAATGCATTTAAATTACCGATTTGTAAAGTTGTGATAACTTCAGAATTTAGTCTTGAGGCACACCGTCGTGCCACCCCATTTGAGAACCACTTAAATGAATGGTGTTATGCAGACTGTACTTCTTGGTATAATTTTATTTTGAAAAACTTTGAAATAAGCCTCAGAATAGAATAAATTGGCTCAATCCAGCAATTATCTCCATTAAAGTATCATTAACATTTAATCATTCATTTTCAATCGACCAAAATATCAAAGAAAGCAACCATATTTATGTTGCTAAAGGATGTTTTAAAGCACTGCCTTGAGATCACATGGGACATTTTTTGTCGTCTGATAAATTAAATGTTCTTCATATATAATCTTTCTAATAATCAGGTTTTCAATGAAAAATATTATGTGATACAATTAATATCATATGGTACATATTAAATGGGTATTTTCAATCAAAATGATATGGGAATGGAATAAGTTGGCATTAACATAACCAAGGTTGATTTGATTTCTTGCATCAGGTCATATTTTGATAACAACCAGGACACTGTGACAAAAAAATCTGTATGGTATGAAAGGGGATTTCTAAGAAGAGAGCCCATTTTACATGCCAAAGTAGTTTGTTAAATCATGTGAACTGCAGCTTTGTTCCATTCAGCAAATAAGTCCAATTTGTGAATGGGATTGTTTGTATTTCTGGAGCATCTCTCAAACTTGGAATGAAGCCCACAAAAGTTAAAACCACAATAGGCGTCAGGATAACTCGGCTTCTGCTGCTTTTAGTTCTTCTTCCAGCATCTGACAGGCAGCCTTTTGTGGATCCTCAGATTCATGGAAGTGAAGACCTCAAACCCTGCAGTTCTCCTCTAACTCTTGAAGTAGTTAGATTTAACACAAACATGTGACCTGTGCAGCTCTCTATCAGCTGTTCTTTCTGGCAGGAGTCCCACTCGATGACAACACACAGGAACATGGACGCCTTTTGCTATGAAAGGTTTTGGTCTGCAAGCATCGTACTGTTTCTAAATCTGTTCTCACTTTCTGTTGTTCAGCATCAGGTCGTTGATCTCACAGTGAACACAGGTCACGTAACAGTTGTTTTGGCTGATCTCAGGTTTACTGCAGAATAGAAGATGTTACAATCAGACAAATATTTTCAAGACAATGTTGCTTCCAAAATCTATTTTTTTGTCTTTCAAACAAGGCAGGTTTACCACTACACTTAAAGTACTTTAGTTTATGTGTAAGAGGCAAGAGCACCCCAGAGGCAAAGGTTATGCAAGAGGCATTTTCAAGTTTTTAATTTTACCAACAGTCAAATAAAAAATATAAATCTTTGGTTGGCAAGAGGATGGCATTAATTTCATCCTCACTACCAGTGATCCGGGAATGGATGACATTTAATATCACTTACAAGCTATCAAGCAGTCAACTATTAAGGTGCACTTACACTACTACACTCTGTGCCATGCTGGAGCACATTAACAGTATAGCTTGTTTGTGTTGTGTAGGTGCTGTGCCTAAGCACAGAACACTTCCCTGGTCCTAGCACAAGGACGAGGGCATGCAGTACAGGCAAGTACATGTAATGTGCCCACTACATTCAGTAATAGCTCCTCACATGTGGATCTCTGATGATTTGTAATAGTTGCAGAGAACCTTTTGAGCTTTTGTCCATGTGAATCTTAACCTGACACACCAGATGGATCATTCAATAAATTTTAATAGTCTTTCTGGGAGAGAGCCCATTCTAAGTGTTTGGGAATGGGCAATACCCTTTAAAAGCAAATCTGACAGGTGATTGGACAATCATTCTGTCAATCACACACATTACGGGCCAATCAACTACTGCTGCGGTGTAAAGGACAGAATGTGAGCCACTTTGTAAAGCAAACTCTCAAATGTTGAAATTGGAGCAAAAATATCCTTTCTATGGAGACGTTTGTAATGTTGTTGTTTGTTCATTTAATAAAGAAATGTGGTCCAGTTTTGATCAAACTGCTGAAATGAAGCATTTAGCATCAATGCTAATCTCTGTATGAACAATCTCTTCCTGCAGTCATCAGGATGCTGATTGGGCCATTTTGTGAATCTGCCATGTCAAAATGTTTGAGTAAAAATTTTGGGCAGCAAACCTCACACTATTTCAGCTAACACAGAGATCCATGATATAAGATGATAACATCTAATACATGAGATCTTCTTGCAAAAAAATGTCTTTTTTATGGTTTTATTCTGTAATGTGTACTTTTATTTTAAAGGGGAGAATAAAGAACTTCTGTAGTTAACAACATTAGCTTAACATCAGAAAATACTCAGCTGACAGCCTTTACAGCATATATTTATTTATTGGTATTTTACAAACACAGTTAAAAAAGAAGTCCCTGATTTCAACACCCACTTCCTTTAGCGTTATGTTCTGACTCTCGTTGCAATGTTTCCAACCCTACAGCACTAATCTACACACTGGGTCTCAGCCAAAAAGAGGCCACTGAGTTTGTCTGGTTACTGTTAAACACATTTTCTGATGCTAAAGCACAGGACAGGTGTTGACAGATCAAGCTTAAAAGAGAACATCAGAGTGATCAAGGATTTTTCCTGTTTAATATGTTTTTCTGAGCAATTAGGTAACATTAATTTAAGGTGTAAAAGTTATTTATTGTTGCTTTAAGGTAAGGTAAGGATTAAGGGCAATGGTGGAACTTGTCAATGAAGCATTTATAACTGTGTCTGAAATAGTCAGGTCCCTCTTGCATGTGCAGCAGTCTTTCATGTATTATTGTGCATTTTCATGGCTATGATTAACATGCCATGTCTGTCATGCCGGTTCTGTCACCACAGTCATCAAGGCACAACAGGGTATGACTAAAAACTTTTTTATACCTGTAACAAGACAACTGCAGTTAAATAATCAGTATTGCCTTGAGCTTTATCTGTTTTTAAAAATATGTCACTGTGTTAGGAATTCTTGATATATCTCCCAGTCCTAGAATGATGGTGAACAGCCCTGTTGTATAACAGCATCTGTAAAGGGCTTAAGACAGTAATAAATGCAGAGTCTTCACCAAACAACCTCAAAATGTGATTACAGGATGTTGTTAGTCTGTTTCAGAGGGTTAAAAGGTTAACAAACCATCTTTCCCTCTCTATTTGTTATCCTCATCATCCTCCTGTTTTTGTACCTCACAGTCTGGAGAGTAAAAACATCTTCACAGTTTCAGGACAGTAAACAAGCAACAGACAAGCTCATACTCGGGAAAATTCTGGATACATCAACTGATAAAGTAAAAGCTCATTTAGGTGAAAAGGTTGAGAGTTATAAATATTTCATGAATCAGCAGAGCTTCACTCCATAACAATGGAAGAGCTCGGGGCTGTTTAGTCTGTGACTTCAGGCTAAAACTGTTCACACAGGAACAAGGCTGAGACATGGGGAAATATATGCTAATTTTATGACAGTGCCTTAAATAGCAGCTGAGGCTAAAGCAGACTTTTCTGGATATCAAAATGAAGCACAACTGTGAACTTAAAATACTTTGCATGTGTTTTAAAGGTAGTCCTTTTTTCTTATTGATACATAATTTGGTTAGAGACGAACTTAAAATACTTTGAATGCATTTTTAATATTTGGTTAGAGGCTATTTTATTCCGCTCATGGAGCTGTAAGAGCTCAGACTTGTGCAGTGATACAGGTGTACTGTGTCTGTACTTGGATTTTTCTTTAAGCCTGTGAAGGTCAGTAAAAAATGTTCACTTGACAAAGTGTCCCTGAGCCCTGCTTCGACACTGAGCTGTAAGCTGTGCTATAACAAGGATCCACCAGGCATTACATTGTGTTCTGAGACCCTCAGTGGGCTGCGGCTGTCCTTGGAGGCTGTGAAGAACTTTGTGATTAAGAGATGCACAGATGGTGAAATAAACAGCTCTTTGAAGTCAGAGGCAGAATTAAACACTGGGAGTGTCCTCCGGAGACTCATTTGATAGTGAGTAAGTGATCATTTAGATTAAGACTTGTTGACAAGTTTATGTGAACAAAGACAATCTGAGTACATTCAGATTTAGTTCATTTTTCTGATGTGGCCAAACATGGATTTACAGCATCTGAGGATAAACAATATCAGATTGGTCTGCAGTATTAGCTGTACCTGCAGCACCAGCCTTCAGTCCTCCTTGCAGATTAGTGTCTCCATGCTAATTTAACTTGAGTTAGGGTAACATAAAAATAGTCTCCATTTTGGTTTACATTCAAGTGGTAGTGATCTATGGCAGCGGAAATTAACATCCAAGTCGATGAGCATCTGCTTTACTGCTTAGACGAAACATTTAATGCATTGAAAGCCAGTACTGATAAGACAATAGCCATGACTAGAAGTACTAATGGGGCACAACCCTCCACCACAGCATTTCTGACATTCTTAGGGTGCTTTCACACCAAACATATTTGGTCTGTACCAAAGGTACTCCTGTTTACTCTTTTGGAAAGTTTAGTTTGTTTGGGATGGCAATAGCTGTAATAGCTGTACAGCCTCCACCTACATGTGTGTTTTCTGTTGTCAGAGGTGCCCTGACTGTTTTTAAAGTCTGCTCTGCAGCCCGTAACCCCTTCTCCCTCCTTCAATCAGACATTGTTTGGGCATCCAATCAGCACAGAATGCGTTATCATTGCCTCCCGTAGCTTCCCCGAACCCTCAGATCCGAGCGTTTCCAAAGGGAAGAAAAGTTTTCCCCTGTCCCATCAAGAATGAAATAGATCAGATCTCCTCCCTCTCCTCCAAAACATGGATTTCTTCATCCATCCTGTAAAAACAATGTGTGAGCTCTGGAACAATAAAATATTGTTAATATGCAACTCGTTGATCAACATGACTAACCAATCAGCTCTAGTGTCAGCACTAATCTCTTGTACCAGAAACTAATGTCTTGAGGGCCTCTTGTAGTATTATCATTTAGCACAGCATTTTGAAGCATAGCTTTATCTCTAAAAAGTAAAAATCGCGATTCTTAAAAACCAATTTTACTGCTTTAATTTTATTTATTGAGAAAATATATTAGTCCTGATATTTAGAACATCATAATAATATGTTTAAGGATTTGTGCTATTACAGTGTGTTTGAACAATAATGCACTAGCATTGAGGCACTTAATTAATTGACCTGCTTAATTATCTGTGATTATAACAAAAATGAATAAATAAATAAACCTTTGCTCTGAAAGTGATCAAAAATCTGCCAATTTTTGGACAGGATAAGACATTTTTATATCATCACTATGTCCATAGAGCTGTATAGATGGCTACAGGATGAATTTTCTAAGTGTTGGAAAAGGTCAGATAGCTAGATAAAGCTGGAAAATAGAATTATTTTCTTCTTGTGATTAATGTACCCTTCTATAATAAGAACACTACAGACACACAGAAAAGACCCATCATTGTTATAGAGTTTTTGTGTCTCCCTGCAGGTCTTCTTGAGAGCAGCATGCGACTGAAACCTCATGAAGCTCAGAGCTACAGGAAGAAAGCTCTCTATGTGTCCTGGAGCTCCATTGTGGTCACTCTCATACTGGCTGTGGCAGCTTTCAGTAAGAATTTAAAACACTCATTAACAAGCATGCAGTATGAATGGGATGTGTTTGTCATTGCTGGACGCTTCATGGTAGTGACAGGACTGACTGTGGTAGTTTGTTTCTCAATCCTCTGTTGACTCAGTGAAGATGTTGTCATCTGAATGTCTGTTAAAATATGCTTGTGGTGCAAACATGTGGAGAGTGCAGAGAATATCTGCCTTACACAGCTGGGTTGAGGTGGATAATGATGATCTTCATCTGGGGTTAACAAGCTTAGTCATGCCAAGGACCCCTACAAAGCATTAGCATCTACTGTGGGCCCTCCTCATGCAATGACTTGCCTGTACATTACAATAACAAATCAAAACAATTAAGCATGAGACCCAACATGTTTCCTTTGTTTTATTTATACTTAAATATATTTAAAAATGAGACATTTTATCCCCTTCAGTTGTGGTGTGTTGTGTGGCACATCTTTGTATGTTTTTTACTTTAGCCAGTTGTAATTCTACTTTGTGCTCCTGCTGTTTAAGTCGGAAATGAACATGAGCTCTAGCTAGTGTAAAAGGGTCTGTTCTTCTAAAAATGAGGAGTGGCACAAAGCTAGTGTGTTCCCATTTTGAGGATGCAGAGAGTGACAGTGCTTTAAACCACCTCAAAGCTGATCTGTGGACTGAAGTCTGTGGTGCAGTGTATTCCTGATATTCAGAGGATGCCTTTAAGCAAGATCAAAACATACTCTCCACACTTATCCCATACAAATAATATGCATTAAACACACCAGTTAAATATTAGTGCATTTGTAAATAACTGAAGTTATTTTCAATGGACTAAAGGCCTACAGTAGCTGCATGCATGCTTTTCAAGCTGCCCTTAATGTGCTCTCTTTGAAACACATTTAGAAACATGCGAAAACAAACACATTTAAATGTTCTCATGCAAATATTGATATTATTTCAGTTCATAATTATGAGTGATACTGATATTTATGTTCAAAAATAGCAATGAAGGCTGTCAGGTGATTATAACACTTATATTGAAGCCAGTGACCTTGTGGATTTGTCTACTGCATCTTTCAACAATTTCTGATGATGCTGAGGGATTGCCTTGGTAAAAAGATACAACTTTAATCATAGCTTCAACATACAGTATTTCATACAGTTCCCTCAGTAATGTGGCTCTCAAGTCAATTCCATAGAAATGAATAAGATGTTCACATGAAGAAAACATCAGGAAGTCTGCCATTAAAAAAACATAAAAATGAGGTAAATCCCCCTAAAAATCTTTGATCTTTGGTTCTTTAATTTTTTTTTTTTTTTTACTGAAATCTGAGCAATAATAAGGTGCAAATGTTCTCCCCAAGTGTCTTTAGTAATGCTAAGAGTTTCACATTTCAGATTTTTTTTTTTTTAACTTTTTATACATTAATGCAATGGAATAAGATATACCAATAATCAAAAATATGACATACAAATATTTTTTTTCCTAGCAGTTTTTTTAAATTCTTCATAGTAACATTGTAGTCATAATTTAAAATCACTTTATGAGGCATGTTTAAATGATCTGGAAGAAAATGTTAGTAAAAATTAATACTCTGTACTTTGGATTGATAAGCTTAAATTGGCTTTGATTCTGGATTTAGCTTACTGATTGTAGCATTGCAGTTTAAGCTTAGGTCTTAATGTTGTTAGCATTATATGTACCTACAACTTGTAGGATTCTGGCCCTTTAGCAGTGAAAATGAAATAGTGTAGCCGTCTTGGCTGCCAAAGTAGCCTATTTCTGGTTTAATTCATGATACAGCCTGCAAAACTCCCATGTATATCTAAGAAACATAATCTACCATTTTTGATTTCAACCCAGGACTGTGTATTTAGTTACCAAAATGTAGGCAGATGCCCCAAAGGACAGTCCACCTGTTGTTTTTAGACAACAGGTCTCACACAACCAAAGGATTGCCCATGGCTTTTAGTCTGCAGTGATCGGTAACATTTAAAAAGACAAATGTTGTTGTAAAAAATAATTTTTATTTTCATTTTGACATCTCTCCCATTTCCTTTTTTCCTCAGGGTCCCTTAGTGGGTCAAGGCTGCTGCTTTAAAAACAGTAGTTTAAGTTACATTGTGCCACATAAAACCTAAAAAAAAAACCAGTTGGCTGGTTTGTTTATTTAACGTTGAAGATTACCAAAGCTACACCTTATTTGTCAAAATACAACCTTTACTTAACCTAATCCCCAGTGAGTATATAATCAGTAAACCAGCATGTGAAACAGATGAAATGACGTTAAGTTCATCCTACGTGACATTAAATTCAGAATCCATTTCCAACGGATTCTTCGAAAGTGTCTGAAGATATGCATTGCATTTTTTGCATCTTCAAAAGGCGACATTATTCAGTTGTAAAGTAAGTTCTACTTAACCACTCATGTGATGTGTTACTAATTTAAAGTAAGTGTATAGAAATCAGATCACACTTTTTCTGAGGCGTATGACATGGAGCATGTGCCTCTTCCGCTCATTGACCTGATGACAGTCATGTTGCTGGAAAAGAAAATTAATGATTCATGCTTATTTTCATTTTTTAGGCTTAGAGGCTGAGTGATTATGGATTGAAAAGTCTTATTGTTGTCCAGGGGAGATGCCCTTTAACACTTTTTATTTAGAAAATCCGATTTGGGGGGTCCATTAAAGACTTCAAGTAAGACAACTGATGAGAATAAATGACACATTTCTGCGCTTAAGGAGGCATTAAATATGGGACAGAATTGTTCACAGTTGGCCCCCAAACAGCTCAGCTTCTTGATTATCTGACTGATCCCTGTAATGAAGTTTTGTTTCCTTCTCTTTCATACATAAATCCTCAACAATTTAATGCTTTCAATGTGTCTTGCCTTTTTTTTTTACATTTAGATTGAGACATGCAAAAGAGACTGATATAAGGATATAGATCACACGTCCAGTTTAGAGAGAAAAATTATGAAGATACTGAATTAATTCAAGTTTAGAGCAAAAATTTCCATTTTATGGCAATAAAACCTGTTGGACATTACATGTTCCGTCTTTGTGCTGCTTAAATGTCACTTCTATATGAGATAACCATTTATTTTTCACTTTCGAGCCGATTCTCTCAGTCTCAGATTTATTAAATAAACCAAAGTTTTTCTCTTAGTACTCAGCATTGTGAATCTTCTTCAAACACCATATGATTTTTCACAGTGATCCCTCAATGTTGTGAAATGATGAAGCAATAGTTTCGTCACACATACTGTTTTCCTATAATATAGAGGATGTTCAGTGTGCATGGCGCTGTTGTAAGAGCACTGCGGTTATTGCTTTATCATCCTGACTAAACAAAAGCCTTCTGTCACATTATGTCCATCTATTAATGGAAACATTTGCACTCATGGGAGGTGTGCTGACTGAGCATAAAGTCAACAAGCATGATGGTAAAGATGAAAAGTAAAACATACAGAGAAGTTAGCATAAGACAGTGTAAGTTTTTGTCAAAATGAATGGTGTAATCTCTGCCAGGACACAATAATGAATCATATAAAACCATACAATAATCCGTTTTAATTTGGTAAAAAGGTTCATGAATGAATACTGTTTGCTTCTGCTGTTCTGATGATTATCTGGACCTAATCTTAAAAGCAAAAACTGTCATACGACAATAATAGCCACATCACTCAAGGCTACCCCAACTCTATGGAGCATCATCATAGTTCATTGTTAATTGTTCTCAACCCACAGTTGTTCTGGTATTGTTCAGTCTCCCACTCTTACAAGGCCTTGTTTCCTTGTCATCTTCATCAAACTGCTCCTTTTGAGTAAAATAAATAAATAAATAAAGGTTAACAGCATGTCTAATACTTTGAAACTTCCATTTAACCATTTTTAAAGTCAGATTTCACAGAGACTGACGCACTCTGTGGCCATAAAAAAAACCTTCTATTAAAATTACAGAAATGTACATCCTCTGGTGTCTGCGTCTGTGTGCAAGTTTGCTTTGTTAACTTAAAATGGACTTGAGCTCAGTACGTATATAGTCTTGTTTTTTTAAGAATCTTGTCTAATGGTCTGTAAAGTGGTTGCAGATGCTGTGCAGATGAATCTGATTCAATGTCTTTAATCAGGCAGGTCCATCTTGCCAAGCTCCAAACTACTATGATTTTGAGTGGCACAAAGCAAAATGGTCCAATCAAACACCAACACAGCAAACTGCTCTATAGAAAATGATATTTTCACTCCACTTCTAACATGTTTTGCTGAGAGTTTGTTTTACAAAATGGCTCACATTCTGTCCTTTACACCGCCACAGTAGCCCCTGCCTGCCACATTATCTGATTGGCCTGTAATGAATATGATTGACAGAACAATCATCCAGTCATGTGCCAGATATGCTTTGAAAGGTTCTTCCTGTTGCCAGCCTCTTTCTATGGGCTCTTTCCAAGATGGACTATTGAAATATAATAAACGGTCCTTCTGGTGTGTCATGTTATGAGTTGCAACATTGTTGAACATTTTTGTTGGTTTGGTTTTCTTCCATACAGCACTTTGTTAGGCAGACAAAAGCCTGCCAAAGGTTTTGAAAATATAGCACCTGCCACTTGCTGGGGCTGTGGCTGTAGTTTTCATTCCTGGCAACCGATCAGTTGTTGCACTATGACCTGAAAATACAGGCATTGAGAAATAACAATGTGTAGCTTGAAGCAGTTCTTAAAACTGAATTAAGGCTGCGTCGAGTGACATTTGAATACTAACTGGAGCCCTGTGTAACCACATTCAGCACTAAGTTGTAGACATCAACCTGTAAAGAGTACCAGAGGCTGGCAGTGCTAGCAATGCTAACATTAGCCAATCTCTGCATGGTATAGTCTATTAAGTCAGCTAACTTAATGTTGTGATATTCTGCCAAAGTGAAGCCACATTGCACACCTTTTCGGTTTGCCTCCCCTGTTGAGTTTCTGCAGTCATTTAAATGACTTTCACATTCTCTGCAATCAAACTATGATTTGCTTGGAAGTGATCCCAGACCTCCTGTTTTTAGACGGACCAAAGTTCAGTTTTTTGATCAGCAACTGACTTTGTCTGGGCATTTACACCACCCAAAACAAACCAAAATTATCCAAAAAGGTAAACCAGACTTAGTTTGGTCTGGACCATGCGTGTTAGGTGTTGAAGCTAACCTAGTTTTAATCTCATCATTAGGAATCCAGTAATGGCGAAGAGATAAATTAATTTCCTTGACTTTTATATTTATAATTATAAATGCTGGGATCCACTGCTCTGCTACATCAGTGTGGCCTGAAACATGACTCATAGGTAGGAAAAAGCTTCAAAGTGCTAATTTTTGAAGCATGGAGGTAATAAAAAAATACTGTATCTAAAATAGCATGAAGAAATCACACAGTGATTTCTCTAAGTAACAAAGTAGGGAACCCCCGCCTGCTTTTAGTGTGTAACCTACACTGTCTGAGCTGAGACTACTTTACTTCCCGTTTTAGAAAAAAAAAAAAAAAACACTTTTATTTGGAAAGAAAATGAGGAACTTCTAGTATGTGACCCTGTGGTATAAACAGAGAAACAACAATATATGGACCAAAAAGGAAATGAAAATAGTGAAAAGGAAGAGTAAAAAGTGAAATGTTGGATATAACAAAGTGCTGGTTGTTTCTGACAAGTCTACAGAGCTTTCTATGACTTTTTAAAGATAAAGAGAGTTTTAAGGGGCAGTAGTGGTGTTATTGTACAGAACTTCGAGAAGCATCAAGCATCCTCTCATTGTTGCTATCTGGAGTGGTAAACAGTCCAGCTTGGCCTACCCCTGGTGAGGGAAGAGGGGCTCTCTGTATTGGCTGTGTGCTTGACCAATTATTTGTATTTAAGATGTGATCAGGTGGTAACTCAGCTCATATTACAGTAAAGCGAACAACTTTGATCTTGTCATAGGCTGGGCCAGATGCGTGACCAAGCAGGGCACAGGCCACCCCTCAAATGTGACTGGCCACCCCAGAGTCAGAATGTAGACGACTTTTTGAGTTATCTTGCTTGCAGATGGACAGACAGACAGACTAACAGACAAACTAGCAAACAAATTGACAAATGCTAGCAAAAACATGACCTCTTTGGTGTAGGCAACTAGTCAATTAAAAGAGCCCTTTCCCATTATATATTTGGAATCTGAAAAGTTTCTAATATATATCTTACTAATTTCTCTAAGTATGGGCAGACAAAAGGTCAGAGTTATACAACACGCATGTATTGCAGGTCAAAAAACTGTGGCAGCAAAATAAATTTGCTTTTGGTTATCATATTATATTAGATCAAATTGAAGCAGTTGCAGCAGGATGATGTTGATGAATATTATGATGATATGACGATGGAGAAATGATTCATAGTGGAAATAATAGTCGTGTTGCAGATTACCACTTGAAAACTGTTACATAAACTGGGAAAATCAATACAGCCCATAGGGGAAACCTAACCTTTAGTCTGTGTTTGACATTTTCTATTTCATATTTACATTCCCTTCTGGTCAAACCAGTGCAAAGACCCAAATGGAAACAGACTCAATATTAGAAACAGAGAACATATATCTGTGTATCTGGATATGTGTGATACCCTGAACCTGTCGCTGTTAACAACTTCCAAAGAGACTAAACAGAAGATGACCCACAAAAACAAGAAAAGCTGTTCCAGCCCAAAAAAGGCTCTAGAGTATCGAGGAACAGGTACAGGAAAGTGTAGAAATGTTCTCCAAAGTTGGTAAAACTGTGGCCTGTAAAAACAGGTTGATGTGACATGTTTAGAAAATAAAAAAAGAGTGCAAGTCTTCTGAGAAGTAAAGACAGCAGAGGAAATGAAGGACAGATGGATGTGAATGTGTGGAATGAAGCTCTAATAGGTGCGATTGTGCCAGGGGACAAGGTTGGATAAGTCCTTGCAGGCAGCGTCAGGGACACAGTGGCGGTGATGGCTGAACTTGAAAGAACACCAGCGTGCAGTTTCCTCCCTTATGTGCCCCACTTTCTCTTCTAACTTCCAGTCTCGCCATAATCCTTGAGGTTTTATCTCTCACATCCGGTCAGCTTGTTTCCTTTCCCTTTACTTTCTTTACCTCCTCTTTATGTGCGTTCTCACCATATCCATGCCTCTTTGCCCCTTTATCATTTTTTCTACTTCTTTATCTTACTTCCTGTGTCTGTGCCTTTGTCTGACCTTTTGCAGTATTTAACATTTATCACGAAAAGAGTTCAAGACTGAACCCTCTACCCTCTTCTGTCTATTGTAGCAATTCTTGAATGTCTCGGTCAAGAGCGGTCGCCCTTGTTAGCTCATAACCTTTCATGAGGAGTTGTTTTTTTACACAAAAAAGAGGTTTAAATCCTCTTGACTGAACAGTAAAGATGTGACCAGGCAACTACCTATAAGTCTATAGTCCAAAAGCCACTTAAAAAACTAAACTAAATTGTCTTTTATCCCAGGATGTCATCATTAGAGGGTGAACAGTGTTTAAAGGGTTTGAATATAGGGCTGCCGAAAATAATCTTTTAATATATGCATTGTGATGTGGATGTAGATGAAGATGCATGGATGCAGAGACAGTCAATAATTGTTTAATTTTGCAGAGGCTACTGCTACACTGCTAACCATGCCGTGCAGATAGATCAGCCTGACTCAGTGTCTGTAATCAGGCAGATCCAGCTTGCCAAGCTCCAATCTATGATAGTGAAAAGCCAAAAGCTGTAATCAGAGTCCTATGAAACAGGAAGAGGTGGGAGCTACGAGCAAGATGACAGCAGGAAGTGACTGCTCATACAGAGATTAGCATAGATGCTAACAGCTTCAGTAGCAGTTTTATTAGATCTTGTCCACATTTATTTGTTAAATGAAAAACAAACAACAACACTACAAACCTCTCAATAGGAGGAATATTTTTGCTCCACTTCTGACTTGTTTTGTCGAGAGTCTTTTATAAAAAGGGACTCACGTTTTGTTCTTTACTCTGTGACAACCTATCACATTATCTGATTGGCCCATGATTAATGTGATTGATGGACCAATTGTCCAATCACCTGCTTGATTTACTTTTAAAAAGGTTCTGCCCTCCACAAACACTTTCTATTGGCTCTTTCCCAGGTGGACAAGTGAAATATATTGAACAGTCCATGTGGTGTGTCAGGTTACTACGCTGCAGAATCTGTTTTGTTTCTGAGGATAAAAAAATAAGTTTAGGAAGATGAGACCTATGAAATGTATTTATTTTGGTTTGCAATACATGTTTGCTACAGTTGATCTCAAAAGCCATTTCTAATTGATAAAACAAGTAACATGGAAAATCAAGGGTATTACTCCCTCTATTGAGTTGTGTTTAACAGTTAACTTAATAATCATAATTTAATCAAATCGTGAGTCTATCAAAAATGCACGAAGATGCATTCGCAAAGTGCAGCAAAAGTCAGCAATCCAGCACCACCAACCTTTGACCCACCTTGAAGATTAATGCCCAAATATCTGAGCTGAATGTTCTTTGTCTTTGCTTCTGTCAAGTGGCTATATTGGTGTTACACTGCTACACCTACCCCAGCTAAAGTCTGACTGTAGAGCCAGTAAGGCTTTTGATAATCAAACGGCCAATACCACTCTGCCATCGTCCACTTCTTTATAAAGTTAAGGGACATAGCTGTTTGGTAAGGTCTGAAACATTGCTAATTTGAATATATCATAAATAAGGTAGATTTAATAATAAACATTGTGTGACTACAATACTTATTATGCACTGGATTGGATTATAACCTAACTTGATTCTAATGAAACTTTAAATTAGTCATGAGTTCAGGTCTTACTTTTCCTTTTTATTGATTAATTTTCAAAAAACCTGTATGTCCCTCTCTTGCCCTTATATACCCTTCAGTCACTTTTAATAAGAGACTCACCTGTCTTTAAATCTGTACTGAAATTGTAGCAGGCAGTCCCTGAGGTATTAAAAATGATTATTATGTTGACAATTTAATCAATGCAGCTTGAGGGGAACATTAATGGCATGTTATTGGTTAGTAAATGATTGTGTTAGGACTCCTGTGGATCAATCATATGGGCTTTTAGTTCATTTATATTCTGTGTCCTCGGATCAGATTTCAATTACAGCTGCATTAAAGATATATGTTTTGCACTGAATGACTGCATTTAATGACAGTAATCATAAAATATGAAAGGCATACATGGTTGAACTACGAATAGGAATAAATCAAACATGTAAAAACCTGTCCTTGTCTCAGAGTCTGTCCTTGCTCCTTCTTTGCTCAATAATAAGCACAACATTGCTATTTTCATTTCATTTCATTTTCTTTTTTGAGCTTGAACTCTTTTCCAGTTATGATTTTCTGTCAAGGAGGATTTTCTGGTTTGGAGTCCCTCTATCAAATTTATAGCTATTGAGTCATTTCACTTTAGATCCAAGATCCAAAGCTTCTGATTTAAAGAGCTTATTTATCTGTTTTAGACTACATAAGCCTTTTTCTCAGACACTGAGAAAATGCACCGCAACAAAACTCTGTCATATTTACACCTTGAGACAAACACATTAATCTGTGAGGCTGTAATATTTTTATTAATTTGAGCTGCGAGCAGTGAGCAACATAGCACGTGAGCCCACATACACACAAAGGCAGCAGACCCATTCATGCTGCCATTTCAAGCTGTAATATTGTAATATTGCCAATGTGACACTTCGCCTCCACTGTGAACTTTGTGGAGAAGGAATAGGGGAAAGAGTTGAACCCCCAGTTGTAGTATCAGAGGTGTAATGTTGAAGAGAGGGTGGCAGCAGGAGGCAGGAGTGCTGTGAGTGAGTGTTTCTGCCTTTGTGTGTATGTCAGGGCACATATGGCCTTGTGTTATTAATGTGAGTGTCTTCAGGTGTAAATATTTTGGAGCCTCGTTGCTGCACTTTTGCATAAAGTCACTGTGAAAAGTGCTAACATCCTGCCTCTCACTGAGTCTGCATGCTTCCCTCTCTCAAATGTTACACCCTCGATACTACCTCTGTAGAACAAACAAATAGGGGATCAGCTCATTTTCCTCATTCTATTTCTGTCCCCTTCACAGTGGAGGCGACGAGTCAGAGGGTTGTAAATATTATAGCTTGAAATGGCAGTGTGAATTGGGCTATATAGATACATTTAGTAGGTTCCTAATTCTTGTGCCGACTTCTGAGTAATCCAACTTCAGTGATTACACTACCTAATTACATCACATTCCTGCTTAACTGATTATACTTATGGTTTTACTCTCAAGAATGCAAAACTTTCAAGTGGAGAGACAGTAAAATGACCTTTGACAAACATGCATAATAAAGAGAGAAAACTGAGAGCTGACACATTTTCTGAGGTATTGATCCAAAACCTCAGCACCCAGAGAGACTGTTTTCAAGTTGATGGAATAAATAACCAGCCATTTTCTTATTCTCTGCCCCACTGACATGAAACACAAAAAAAGGTGACACAACAGCAGACACTACCAAACGCCCACGTGTGTTTATTTCTGTTTGTTTCATGCAAATAAGTGTCTGAGACGGGAGACAGCCCTTGACAGCATTTGATGCTGTTGGCAGTTTTCATAGCATTTCTATGTTAACAACCATTAAATGATGTTTTATTTTGACATTTGGCACTTTTTGTAAATAATTGCCTTAGGTCTCTGCTCCCAGCTCTGCAAAAAGTCAACAAAATTATGAAGTACGCAGGTGAAAACCCCAAATTTCCTAAAATACCAGGTCTATTGACTGGTTTGTGTTTTTCAAGAAGTACAACTTAAAGCAGCTGTAAAAGCCTCCTCTTAGCACATTGATTTTTTTTTCTTTGAAGTTCTATTATTGATACTTAACAGGAAGGGCTGAAGCTAAATCAACATCTATTATTATTACAGTTTCTTATTTTGAATACTACATTTTTTTTTTAGAGAAAATGGCATCACCACTGATCACAACTGCCTTTTTTCTACCAATCCTGTACAGCTGATTGGCTCTGACTAATGATTTTTATGATTTCCCCCCTGAGATTCTGCTTTTTCTAAGTTGCTCTGTAAGCATCTGTATCGTAAGGTTCTGTGTAAATCAGGATGTAATGATTATTTTCACAACTACCTCTCTTACTTTTGCAGGAAGTCTGCCGTGGACATTGAGTGCACTGACATATTTCATGGAGGTTTTTAGAGAGAGTGGCAGATAAACACCATCCAGTTGTTTCATTTTTGTGACTTTCAGCGTGTTATGATCCATTGGTCATTTAAAAGATGGAAAGCAAATTTCTATAGATACTCTGTCACTTGAATTAATTTTTTAAGATGTTGTAGACGGATAGTTTTCCTGTAAACAAATATGATTTATTGAGGAAAAAGACAAAATATAGACGTGGACAAACAGAATGCCATTTTTTTAACAATTAAATTGTTTACTTGAATGTCCCTCACAATCTCAGTTGTCTCCCAAATATATTTTTGAAGTGTCTTTCCTTAAAATGGGGTGGCACAGTGGCACAGCAGGTAGCGCACGTGTCTCACAGCAGAAGGGTTGCTAGTTCAAACCCTGTGTTGGTCAGGGCCTTTCTGTGTGGTGTTTGCATATTCCCCCTTGCACAGGTGGGTTCTTCGGGTACTCCAGCTATCTCCCACAGACCAAAAAAATGCTTGCTTGGGCAAATGGTGACTCCTAATTCCACTGACATATCAGTTTGAGTGTGAGTGGTTGTCTGTCTGTCTATGTGGCTTTGTGTCCTGCTGGCAAGCAGTTCAGGGTGTACCCTTTCTCTCGCCCAGTGCCAGCAAGGATAGGCGCCAGCCCCCTATGACATGTATAGATGATGAATGGGCTTCCCTAAAAATAACCTCAGATCTTGGATTATGCCATGTCTACAGAACCCTCTGTTTCAGCCTAGCTCAGAACAGACTGTTTCAGTATAAATCCTCAGAAGTTTTTTCTGACCATGAAGTGGTTGTGGCTTTGGCTCTTGTTAAGAAAAATTTCTTCCACAGGAGCCATCTGGCCTGATCAACAAACATCTTGTCTGTCATGTGGGGAAGGATGCATATCCTCTAATGACATCATCAGGGGATATTATTCAAACAAACTGTTTTAGTGCTTATTTTCTGTATGAGAAAGAGAGGAGGTCCTGTGATGTGAGTTTGTACATGTATGTGGGAGGGTCAGAGGGAGAGACGGACCGTGGACGTATGTTTTTTAATGTATTAAATATATAAGACTAGTGACACATACTGTTTTTTTCTATAAAGTCATTAAAAAGTGTATTTTGCAGGATATGCAAGCTTTAATCCCAAATTGAAACTGCCAGTCCAAGGCAGAATATTTAAACTCCTGCGAGGTTTAGATTTAACTATGGGTGTCACAAAGACAGAAAAGAGTGATTGTCCCTCTGAGGTGGCATCAAACGGGACAAAATGAGACAGGTTGATCCAGCAAGGGAGAACAGTACTGTGTGCAGGCTGGGTCATCAGTATTTTGCTGTTGTTAAATCAACAGGACTCTTGATGACTTTATGTGACTCTGAATTGATTGGTTCATATGTGTTTATCTTTGTTTTTTTATTATTATTTCTGTGTCTTGTTCAGCATGTCTTTGCCAGAACACTCTTTTTTTATTGACATTTTCACTCATCCTTATTTTCATTTCCTGGACCTTTTCATAGCAAGTTGCTGCTGATTGTTTTTCAGTAACATGTGGAACAGGTCATCTGCCTGCTTATGCAATCACATGCATGTACATTTGAGTGCATGTGAGCACACCATGTCCTAAGTGATTCAACAAATACAATCAGGAAAAGGTAAATACTAGAGCTGATTATCAGTTAAAACATGTAATCTAATTAGTTCAAGGCTTTTGAATGATTTTTTTGCACTATTTGATAGGTTAGGACAAACTGTTCCTGCTTGTCCCTGTCTACGTTGATTATTCTTAGTCTTCACGTCATTCTTTAGGTTATAAGTGTAAATTTATGACTTGCTTAAATCCAGTGATGCTGGGTTTCTGTCCCATTGTGTCTATAATGAATGCTTGTTGGTATGTTTACTCTAACCAAAAAAGATAACAAAACAAAGTGGCAAGTCATTCTTACTTTTCTGAAGAATACAATAGATGATTAAGGTCCATAGTCACAATTTTAAGTTCCAACGAAAGAGAAATTTCCTCATTAAAATGCAAAGAAAGCATAATGCATCCTGTTGTGACATAGTCCACATAGAGTTTCTCATAAATCCAACATTCAGCAATAAGCAATCACAATTGTAGATTTTGGATTGGTATGCCAATTAAAATTCCATGGGCCAATCCCCAAATTTGGCAGAGCCCCTCCCCAAATAAGGCAGCCTGATAGCAAGGATGTGTCTTTGGACAAGACTCTTAACCCTCATTTGCTCATTTGTTGGATCGGACCACACTGGCCAGCCTTCATTTCCCTCATGCATCAATGAGCCTTGGTCACCCATGACCCTGTTGCCAGTTCATCTACAAGGAATCAAGTCTGCATCAACATACGCAAAATAACCTCTGAAATACTGTAACACGCATCAACAAACCAATCAATGACACCACACACGCATGACCATTATAAATTAAAGAAATCGTCCAGGCTGCCTACAAGTCAACCAATCCTCAGAAACATCATGTACAACACAGTGCTAACAATTAATAATACAGTCTGATTAGCCCTTACCTTAAAACAGAAGCGAACATGCAGGCCTGGATCAGACATTGTTTCCGACGTCTCTGAAATAGTGGTGAATCACTCTCGTGAGCAAATCATACATTAAAAATAACCTAATTTTACACATGATCCATGATTATGACAATACAACAAAACAAAACATAAAGGAAATGTATGGGAAAAAAACAATATTTTGCCAATATTTTAGAGACCCCCCCCCAAATTTTCTCAAATCATGTTTTCAGGGGAGCTCATGTCTCATGAAGGGGCTCCCCCGTAGTTCACATCATTAGTTCACCTCTGTTCCTTCCTTGGACCACTTTAGATGGATACTGACTAGAGCTGAACAATTTTAGGAAAAGATCTAACTACGATTTTTCTGGCAGATATTGTGATTTCAGTAACATTTACAAACATGACAGAAAATTTCATCATACCATCAAACATTAAAACCTATTACTCTAAGGCCAGGATGAAAACTAAAGGTAAGAATTGCTTCCAAATGTATTTATTAACAAGAAACTTGAATGTACACTCTTTAAAGTCCTTGACCAACTGCAGTTATTACAACTAAAGAACTGAAAGAGCCATCTTTGACTGTCTTAACTTAAAAAAAATGTAGTGCAAATAATCCTTAATTGTGTTAAGTTAAAAAACAAGCATTGCAAAAAATTGCAACTTTGGCAATCACATGAAAACGTTTTCTGAAATCCCGATTTCGATCAGAAAATGATAAATTGTTCAGCCCTAATACTGACCACCGCAAATCAGGAACACCCTACAAGAGCTGCAGTTTTGGAGATGCTCTGACCCGGGTGTCTAGACACCACAATTTGGTCCTTGTCAAACTTGCTTGAATCCTTACGCTTGTCCTTCTAATGGACTTCTAACACACCAACTCTGAGGACAAAATGTTCACTTTTTGCCTGATATATATCACACCCACTAACAGATGCCATGATGAAGTCAAGTTACCTTGAAAGAATAGATTTTAATACCATGCACAACAAATAGCCATAACACTGTTAGCAGTAGCACCATGAAGTCTTTAACCCTGTCAAGTAAAGAGACTGGACAAGTTGAGCTTTACAAAAGACAGATCATGTTGTCAGAGGATGTAAATAAAGACAGTCTTATTTTCCAAGTCATATTTACTGAGAGCTCTTTGCACAAAACTCTCCTCTTTGGTGATCAATAGAAAACACTTTTTCTTTTGTTTTTCAACCTTCTCTGGTTGGTTGTTATTGAAATCCTACCCCCACATGTTTAAGTATCTGATTAAATATCATCCCAGTTTTTGGGTATAAGGGGATTTCTGACTTATGTTTCTGTGATGCATTTGTATCATGCCTGCTCAGCGACCACAGGAAAAGCTGATCCATATTCAGCAAGGGGAACAGACTGCACAGCAACAAGGAGGATGCTTCTCAGATTGCCTCAGAGGCTTTCATGGAGCAGGCAATAGGAGCCGGCCTGTGGACTAATAGGCTGCCGCACGATCAATCAGTGGCACTGCCAACAACCATTTAATGTTTGAGCAAGGGGATCCAAAGCTTGTGCTATGAAGGAGTAACGGGGGAAGGAGTAAGAGGGATGGAGGGGGAGAAAATCTGAGACTGAGCTGAGGAAAATGGGACAGACAGAGATGACAGAAACTAAGAGGGAATGGCCAAAACGAAGTGAAATAAGGACAGATTAGAGACAAAGTCAGATATTAAAAAAATGCAGAATGATTTGTACCATTGCAGTCATTACCTGTCCTGCTTGTTATTGCTGAAATGATGAAAAAGCACCTAGGAAACCTTTTAAGCTTTTCACCTGAGTGCTTGTTCCAAGCCTCATTTTAGAGAGCAAATATCAACCTCTTCACTCTCACCTTGTCTAAATTTAATTCTAGCCCAAGTAAGGCAATTTGGAGGGAGGGACCCTCTCTATTCTCCACTTATGGTAAAGCCCAAATTGACAGATGTGATACAAGTTGAATGTCTGTGATACAATTCTCTCCTGAAGTGAACCAGCAAATGCAGCTCATCCATATAAACACACATATTGCTACCCTGTTCAGTGGCCTTCGGCAGTTTTATTATTTTATTAAATACAAAATGCAGTTTTTAAATGATGATTTTATTTATTAAGGGAAAAAAGCTCTCTAAACCTACATGACCCTATGTGAAAAAGTCCCCCATTATTGGACCCACAGATGCCACTAGCCCATCTCATGAAATCTGTGGAACAAATGTTCCAACTCTCCCAAAAGAGTGAAAACAACACTATGGTGTTGACCCATATAGACTCTAAAGAATTGTTAATATTAACTCCGATAGTTTTAATTGTGTATGCAGATTTTGCTTTGTACAGGTCTTGACAGCAACCACAATTTCCCCTCCAGCCATTCAGTAGTGGCTGCTGATTGCAGAAATGAATGTAATAGGTAATAGCAGCCAAATTGTTGCTCATTGTAAGTGCAGGGTGGCAGACCTTCTATGAATACACCAGAGTTATTCCTCCTTTTTGGAAGACCTTCATAATTTACCCTCTAATTGTGTGTGATTATTTGCATTGAAGTTCATTAACTGGACAGTTTTAAGGTTGGGCTCATTTGCACAGAAAGATTCCAATTTGCTCCTAAATGTATGCAATTTGCCTCATTAAAACACGTGTAAGTAGAAATGAAGACCCGGACCCTTTTTGCTGGTTGTGCAGTTCTTGCCATTTGCAGGTGCTCAGAGAATTACACCATTTGTTATTCTCCCTTTCCTCGCAGAAAAGCAGTTCAGTTCTTTTGTGTATTTGCCCCCCAGTGTGTGGAAGAGTATTGTGCAAAATGGCATACTAGATAATATTGATGGATTTGGAAAGATGACAATGAGGCAGATGATAGATGGAATATAAAGACACAGTAGGACCAGAAAGGGAAATAAAGAACATCTCGTTTGGCCAAGACTTCAATGAACAGCCCGCCTCTCACCCTCCCTGTTTCCTGTTTGCTGTTCCTTCTGTCTCTGCAGTAGAGCTGTAATTACACAGATTTAACCCAGATACATAAAATAAAAGCCCTGTGTAGTTATAAATAAACCATCTCTTATATCTGTCTTTGCCATGACTTTGGAGATGGTGATAGAATGAGTTGGGCCACAGAAAGCATCAAAGGTAGCTCCACTTTTGGACCAGAAATGACAAACACAAGTAAAACAATCATTTCATGGCAAGAGATGCATGGTTAACCCTGGACTGTTGGATCTGTGAAAACCTCATGGCTTGAATCTTGGTTGTTATTTAATAAGACACAGTCTAGGGAGTCAAGCTTTATGCCCCTACTGGTGAAAAATGAAGCCAATGTGTAAGTGCAAAACAACTGCAGTTTGTAGAGTGTCCACTTAAGGCTGGCTGCAGAAGCACCAGAAGACACAACACATGTTTTTTCATTAGTTAAACCCCATAAGCTCACAGCATCAAGCTCAGTGCAGGGCAGAGACTGTTACATTAATGCAGAGTTTTTGAAAACATGGAGCTGAGCAGCGATGAACAGACCAATTACCACAGAGATGACTGGTCAGCCAATCAGAGTGAACTGGACCCACAGGGGGAAGACAGACTTAAAGGGGCAGGAGCTCCAACACAGACTGAGAATACAGCTGGATCAGGAGTACTCTACAGTGTTTGTAAACATTAGTGATTTTGAACACAGCCCTAGCAGGACAGGGTTATAGGACTCCTCAGTTATGGAACAAAATCATAATCAATATTTTTGCTTGATATAAATATCACGATTAGTTAGCACAATTACACATTGGTTTTAATACAGCTGTGCAAAAATTATAAATGAGTAAAAAAATAAATCAGATTGCATGGAAATGCAGGTTCATCTGTGAATCAAATCCTGCAGATTTTTTGCCTTGTCTTAAAAACTGTTTTAATACAAATATTAGAGGATATAATAGGTCTGAAAGTTGAAGAGCAATGGGATCAATGAAATCATAATTAATATATGATATAAGCATGTTTAATCACTGGTTTAACAGGTTGTAAAATGAGTGACAAACAGTGTTTGTCATTTTTTTACAGAGGTAATTTAAGACGCTTTAAAATGTTTCAAACCTGTATGCAAAGAAAGACGGACAGGGGATGAAGAGGGAGACATTTAATAAAGCACTACCACAATTGTAATCGTTCCACATCATTTGTACAAGTTGTACATTAGAGGTGTGCAAGAAATTGCTTTTACATATGAATCTAATTCTATTAATAAAAAGATTCAGAATCAATTAAAAAAATATATAAATTGATTTTAAAGCCCTTTTGTTAAACACATGACACATTGAATTACATCTAAGTTGTTGTAAATAAGCTGATAGAAGCATTACAAAGTGGTATAGATAATGGATGGATTGATTGTATGGTGAATCACGACTCTTGAATCAAACAATGATTTTGAATCGGATCGTGACCCCAAGAATCAGATTTGAATAGAATAACAACCTATTGAAAGATGACCTTAGTGCACATGTCCTTTGTGGTTTAAAACTTAAACTCATCCACCATTTATCAAATACCAACTTGATTAGATTAGAGTGAGGCAAAATATGAGCTGTTTCTTGCATTCTTGCAATAGTGTGTTCACAAGCAAAGGATTAACATGAGGCTCCATGACTTTAACCTTTGTCCTTTGGCCTCTAAAACGTAATCACTGCATCCAGTAATCCGAGTAGACATTTATTAAAAAGTTTGAAGAAAAATCCTCCAAATGTTATTGAGATATACAGACAGGAAATTGAGTATTTGACAGATAAAGGCAGGTATTTATTCTAGACAAAGACTAATGATGTACTACACTGGACAGGAATGAACGCATCTGTAACTAGACTGGAGATTATAGGTCAGAGGATAATCATCATTTATGTCCTGCATTTTCTACACAGTGATGAAGTGCTGTAATATTATCAGGTTTCATTTAGCATCATTAGCAATACATTTGCTGACTCCTGCTGCTCCCAATTCACATTTGCTGTATCTGAAAGACTAAGAGCCATGACGAAAACAAACGATAAATCACAGAAGGCTGAGAGTACACAGTAGAGATGTTTGCATTCAGCTGTACGGAGGTATCTGCAGGCCATTCATCATATTCAGGCAGCAACACTTTTACCCCTCCTCCCCTTTCTCCTGCTCCAATTCTATCTCCTGCTTCACTTTATTCCCACAGCCCTTCTCTCCCCACCCTTCTTTACCTCCTGTCTGCCTCTCAGCCCAAACCTCTTTCTTCTTCTTCAGCTTCCGCTCTACATCCTCTCTTTCCTTCCCCTCTCTCTCTATACCTTGCTAGTACATCCAACCCCACCCTGGCCCCCACCTCCTGTCTGTCTTGGAATAGAAAACACAATCATTTATTCATTTGTTTTCCTTTTCCCTCTCTATGCAGTCTTTTTTTCCTTGGTAAATACCAAGTCACCAGCAGGGAGAAGTGCCAGACTCTAGCCTGTGGTGTTCAACTTTGAAATGAAAATCATTTACTTCCTGTTGTTTCTCTGTTTTATATTTTTAGGCTGCTTTTAGCTCTTTGGCTTCCTCTTTTGTTTACCTTGCCTGTGTTCTCATTACCATAGAAGCAGTTTATTAAGTCTGCATTTGTGCTTTTACTCCACATGGCTCACGGTTTCTTCTTAATTTTTCTTTTATTTGTAACTATGGACACTCTCAACAAAGAACTTAAAAAAGTTTAGTTTGTCAGAGGTCAAAGGTGAAAGCCACAGAATCTCATTTTTACCCACTGCTTGTGAGAACTATTTGTGAAGAAGAAAACTTAAAGTGATTTTGTTCAAATTTTAATTCAATGTCAAGCATGAAACAGGGAAAAAAATGGTAAGATCTTAAAGGTCATAGGTCAAATGTTAAGGAGATGGAGCCCCATGGTTATCATTTGCCATCTGAAGAATGCTTAAAGGGATGTGCATCAAACTTTTAAGATACAATCAGTTTTGAAGGTCATGGGAAAAGGATAAAGATAGTAAGTTCCATCATCTCTGGCTGCTTGTGAGTACAATTTATGATTGTAAAACCATCAAGAATTTTTGAAAGTATTTCCTTCAGACTTTGGGCATGTGTCAAACATGACACTTGGATAAACTGATGAGATTTTGGAGGTCAAAGGTTATAAAAGTCAAGCTCACAGAGTCCCTTTGCTTTCAAATGGGATCTTGTAAATGCAACAACAAATATCTCAACAGTACTAAGAGTAATTCTCCTAAAACGTTGCACAGGTGTCTACTCTGACTCATGGATAAACTGATCCCATTTTCTAGGTTTATAGTCAAAGGTGGAGATATTGTAGCTTTGTAGTCATATTTGCTTAGAATGCTATATCTCAACTCTTCTGGACATTTTAGTCAAACTCTGCACAAATGTCCACTTGAATGTAAGGATAAAGTGTTTGGATTTTAAAGGTCATGGGACAAAGGTCGAGGTCGTGGAGCTGACTGGCCATCATTTGTGTGTGGAGTGCAAGATTTAAGGCCATGGGCTTTCATGATTATGTTTTGCCTGTGATTGCCAATGAAATATAACAAAAATGCTTTGAAAAGTGTTTCCTTTAAACTTTACCCAAACATCCAATGTGGCACATGAATGAACCAAATGTATTTTGCTGATCACAGGCCAAAGGTCAAATTATGTGGTGAGCATGAATAGCTGTCATAAGAGTCACTTTATAAACAGTTATGTTTATTTTAGCTTTAAAGCAATCAGCAATACTTAATCCAAGTTATTATTAAAATGTCTTAAACTGTTCTTTGCTCATGTTAACAAATCCTTGAAAAAAAATCCTGTATCAGCCACTTGAAACACAACCAAGTTCTACTGACATTTCCTTGTATCATGACCAGCATTTACAGAAAATCTTATATCACATCACTACTTCCTTGTGTCAAGATCAACATACCCAGAAATTATTATCAAGAATCTGATGATCTGATTAATGGTGTTGACAGATGAATTACATGTAAATGATAAGCAGAACATTGTGTTTCCCCTTAGTACATCACCCTCTCAGGTTGTATGTACTTGTTAATTTCAGTATTTATGCTTCATTTGTATTCATGCTAATGATTTCAATAGGGGTATGTCAATGATATACATAGTCTAAATGTCAATGCCAGTTGTACAGAGTTTCTTCCTTATTCCTGTCCTTGTATTCAAGCAACTGTTTTTCTGTGAGGAATAGAGATGAGCATGTCACAATCTGTAAATCACTTTAAAATGAGTTTTACATCTGAATTGGAAGCATGGCCAAAGTCATTGCATTTGATAGGACTGTTTCTGATTTGTCAGCATCCTTTCCAGAGGATATATACATTGTACTCAGATGGGCACTTGTGTAAAAACTATCATTTGAACTGAAGATCCTAAATGATGATTTAAAAAGAATCGTATTACTGTAGAGCCATTTCAATGTTGTTTGTGTTATTTTCCTCAGTTACAGCATTGGAGTGCTGTTACAAGATACCCAATCTTCTCCACTTATCTGCCAGCTGCTGAAAGAGAAACCCATTATTACTTTAAATCATCACTTTTCAAACTGAGTGGCTGTTTTCTGTAGAGGATAACTTGCCCTGAATCCCCACTTAATAAACCAGAATTACAGCTTAATGATACAGCAAATCAAATCACAGTTATCTCTCTGACAGAGAACCATTTAGACCGCAGTGTAGTACTCCACATACCTGTTCCTTGTTTAGAGTGAATTCATAATGTTACTAATCTTTAAGAGCACTCATACAATAGTGGACGATGTCAAATCCTGAAACAGAAAGGGTCTCAGACTGCCTGTTGACTGGAATGTTAATCTGAAGGGTTAAATGTCATTCTTTGTCTTGGTGAAGCATTGTTTGGTGAGCAGGATAACGCTTTCTTTTACAGCCCCATGATTTGACGGCATGTGCTGAGACTGTATTTAACATTTATCAACAATTACATAATGAATGGCAAAAGGTCTGGGTAAGATTTACCAGCTTCAGCAGCACAGGGCATTAATATATAGTGTCCTACTGTTGACAGAATGGGGACAAGGAGACTTTGACTGAGAGGGTTCACAGTGGGTGTAGCTATGAGTCATCATAGTCTAATATTGTAACTAAGCATAGAAAAGAAGGATTTTTAATTAAGACCAAAAAACAATGAAGGGTTTGGATTGTGTTTATGACCTTCAAAGTATGAATTTTACAAAGGTTGAAAAAGGGAGCATATCCACAGTCCACAGTATAAGGTAGTATGTATTTTTATTCCATGCACTGCTAACTGGTATGCTAACTTGACATGACAGTAGACAGTTAATTATATACTATACTGTATATATTCACTAGTTCATCGGCAACAGCCCATAGAAAGTGTTTGGGAAGGGCAGAAACTTTCAAAAAATATTTTTAAGGTTACTGGATATTCTTTCTGTCAATCACTATCAGTATAGGCCACTCAGATGCTACTGCCATAGAATAAAGTACATAACAAGAGACAATTCTTACAACTTAATTTCACCAAAATGCATCAGGGGAGCACTATTTACCATGGAGAAATTTTCTCAGTATTTTCCTCTGTTCCTCATGTAATGAAGATTGTTGTCCAGTTCTAAAATAATGCTTCGAAAGCCGTCATCATCAGTGCTAATCTATGTAAGATCAGCCATTGTTAACAGGCTCACAGCTGTATCTGGCTGTCATCACACTTTTATATTCTGCTTCTTTCTTACCATAGGGTGCTGATTGGCCAGTCCCTCCGCAGACTGAGCTCAGTCTTAAGGCTTGAAGCTTTGCGAGCTAGATCTGCCTGGTTACAGACATGGAATGAAGTGCATTCAGCACGCTGCACTGCAAGGTTAATACACTGGGTTTATCAGCAATAGACCAAACAAAAGTACAAAAACATGTATTTATTCCCTTGAGTTTAGAACCAATATAGGCAGACACAAGATGAAAGCATGAATGATTAGGAAGTGCTGGTTTGGCGGAGTGTGTAGCAATCCTACACGTACCTAATGAAGGCTCTTGTCTTGTGCTGGAGGTCAGGGTTTGATTCCCACCCGAGGCCCATTTGCTTCTTGTCTTCCCCTGATCTGAATATATCCACGGCCTTTTCACTTTACTGATAGTAATATAGGCCCTCCAGTCATCCTTATGTTGTTAACTGGGTTGCCTTTGTTTCAGTAAGAAAGGCCACTTAAAAAGATGGTCTTTCTAAAACAGTTCACATATTCATACAAGAAACTGCACTCTGCTTATCAGAACGCCACTCACCGTCACCTTTTTAACCTTGCAAAACAGCTGGATTCACCAGATGCCATGGCTGTCATTAGACAAATCCATAATGCAAAGCCTCAAGCTAAAATGGTTGGTCAATCTCATTCCTTTTTTTTTCTTGACAGATTTTGCCCTTCTCTTTTTAGGAGATGTTGTCCAGACAGGTTTGAAATAAATATCCCATAGATATGTAGGACAGTGCATATAACATACTGCTTTGTTCTCCTATGAAGGAGAGGCATTTAAATATTCATTTTTTATTGGTCTTACACTGTTTTTGTATGTTTTCTTTTAATGAACTTGTATAGATGTCAACACTTGAAGGCATTTTAGACAGATGCACAGGATTCTCTAATCCAGGTTATTAAATCACAGAGCCGTGCCAGTATAGAAATGGATGGCTTTTGCACAAGTTCCTCACTGTCACAATAAACAGATTCTCTCCAATTCACACTCTCTGGCACTCCACTGAGAGCAGCTCTGAGGTTGTCATCATTTTGTAGCTTTCTCACACCAGATGCTTCAGTCACTTCTCCCCTCCTCCTCACATCATCATCAGGATGCAGAAAAATCACACTCCAATACACACACATGCAGGCATACAGATATAGATGTTCCATTCTCACATGGCTGCTTATGAGTACATTTTGTTAAGTGTACAAACAGGAATAAAACAAACATTTTAAAACACCTTATCTTGCATTTAACTTCCTCCTGCAGACTACCCTTTAAGCCTAATACTGTCTTTAGAGACTATGGTGTCCACTGTGTGTTTGCTCTGGTGTGAGTGGATCTGTGTATGACTGGTTCTTGGTAAATATTTGTGCTCAGGCTCTTGTTCAGTAAGTCTGGTTATGAAATCTTTATAAGGCCTTGGATAATGTCACAGTTATAAATCACAGGCTAAATGTTCCCCCTCCAAACAGCCATCCTTCTTCCTCTCCATTAGGCTGTTTTCCTACATCCAAACTGGCTCACAGCCAGGCCAGGAATAATGACTAAGTAGATTTCTCTTGTATTGATGTATTTGTTGTAATTACCAGTGCTTCTTTTAAAAAAACACAACAAATTTCAGGTAAACTCTGAGGACTTAACTTGCAGAGAGAAAAATCACAGGAATAAAATCAATCTGACAAAGCACTGTAGTTTTTGGCCATGTCTACACAAGGACAAAAATGTTTTCATATTGAAAAAGTTCTCTGCAAAGATGGCATCATTTCAAGAAACATGTCCGTCCACACTAAATCACTGAAAACACTGTAGCACATGTGCCAGGCCTGTAAGTGGAGCTGCAACGCTGCTACAGACATACACCAAAACCAGGGGAAAAGAGAAGGAGCACACGCAAACAACGCTCAGCCTGGGACTAATTTTTAAAAATGGGCACCTGAAACGACATATCTGTGTGGATGAAACGTCAATATGACTAAACGTGCGGATATGACTGAATTCATCTCCGTGTGGACCGCCCATTAAACATCTGCATTGGTTTGTGTTGTTACACAACACAGAGTGAGTGTTGTTACTCGCTCTGTCTAGTGACTGCAAAATTGTATTGGCTTTCATATTCTGAGGAATATGAACTCTCTGCTCCTTTAATTACTTTGATAACAAAACAAAAAACTTGATCACGGGTGGGCAGCTTTGTCTATTATGAAGGCCACATAAATATTCTTCTCACTTTCTGACCATGTCCTAACTGAACATGATGCCAGCAAGCGTCAAACCATAGCGGAGTATCCAAACTGCTCATGTTTTTCCTTGATACCCCATCTATATTTTTCCAGCTGTCGTGCACATCTACGCAGACGAGGACAGAGGGAGATTGACAAGCTGCTGGAGGGATTTTCTTGGTTTATCTACAAGATACAAGATACAAGAAAGTTTGTCATTGTGGAACAGGTTGCACAATGAAATTAAATTGTGGCTCCAAGACAAAACAAAACCATTTGCTGATGTATTAAGTCACTGATGATGTGTATTCTTTCAGGCCAATATGGTTTTCCTGGGTAGCAGAATCTCTGAACATCTGCCAGTCTGTGCATTCAAAATATTCCTGTAGAGCTGCTGTAGCTTCATCTGTCCACACTTTAACTGTTTTTACAGTTGGTTTGACCCTTTTGGTCAGCTGGGTGTAAGTAGGCAGGAGAAGCATGGAGATGTGGTCTGACCAAAATGAGGATGAGGGAGGGCTCTGTAGCTGCCAGGAACATTGGTGTAGACATGATCCACTGTGTTGTTTTCTCTGGTGGAGATGTGCATGTGAAATCTAGGCAAGACAGTTCTGAGGTTTGTTTGATTAAAATCCCCGGCAACAATGATAACAGCATCTGGCTGTTTTGCCATGTGACTGCTGAGCTGAGATCTGCTGGTTTATCTGTTTTTGATGTTTTTTTGATGAGAAATTGAAGCATTCATCTGTTTTGGTGGATGAAATGATTTACGTTCACTTTCAGCACAGAGGGAGAAATCTTGTTCCTGTAATTGATAAGGCTTTAGCAGACGACCCCTCATCAATACAACTCATTCCTCATCTGAACCAGCATATCCGGCAGGTGCTTGAATGATCATGGTCTAAAATATAAATTATTCGCCACTACTTAGGATAGACTCTTGCCAAAACTTGTCGGAAATGGAGTCAAAATATCATTTCTATTGAGTTGTGCTTTCAGTTTTATTGTTTGTTCTTTTAATAAAGAAGCTGTTAGCATCCATGCTAATTTCTGTACGAGCCATCACTTCCTGCTGTTTTCTCGCTTGTTGCCCACACCTCTTCCTGCTCTAAAGGATGGCCTGCCCCCTTAAGGCTTCTCACAGTCATTGTAGTTTGGAGCTTGGCAAGATGGATCACATGATTACAGAAAATTGAGTCAGGCGGGTCCAGCTGCTGAGCAAGGTTAAGTGAGAGGGCCATAGTATAAGAGCTTTCCATTATTATGAAAACTAAGTAGCTGAGATGAAAAGACAATTGTTCCACATGACATTTTGAACCTTTTTTCTTTGTCCATTAATATTATTGAGCATTATTTTTAGGTATTTTTATTTGTACAATTATGTTTCAATATATTGCCTGCTCTTTAATTTTAGAAATGGTAGTGTTGAAAGCTTACATGTTCAATGAGCATGTGGTACCCGTTAAAATATTTGGGATCATAATTTATGCCATAATCGCCCTACTAACAAGTGTGGTCTGCGGGGGAAAAGTACCAGATACAATCTCCACAAAGAAAGACCAGCAGGAGTTGAACCAGCAGCCTTTTTGCTGTGAGGCATCAGCAGTACTTACAGCAGACCAAGTGCAGTACACATGGTTATAAAATGTTTCCCTCTTGTGGTTTATTGTTAACCATCAAACTTTCAGAGTCATTCAGCCTGACAGATTCTGTTGACTGTTTATTAGGTAAAATTATTGTATGAGGAGTCCGGTAGTTTAAGAAATCTGTAAGATAAAGAGTTGAAAGTCAAGTTTAATTTGAATGAACACAATGAGCTTAACTTTTTGTATCGGTATGTAAGCTAACTGACAGGATGGTGCTTCTAAAATAGCATGAGCAAGCTGTTGTCTCTCTGTCATTTAGGGTGAGCCAACTTCATTAATAGTTGGGGCCATGACTGACAATAATCAATAGAAATGGAATGACTTTTCACTAATTTAAGCGTTTAAGCAGTTTGCACATGCTATCTTTAATGACTGGATCTGTAAGTGGTATGGGAAGCATGCGGAGTGACATCTGTCTTGTTGCAAAGCTTTTGAACCAGTCTGCATGAGTGTGTGTGTGTGCTTTACTGTGCAGGAGAGCCTTGATATGGTCATGCATGCTCTGTTACTCAGCTTCAATCATCACATCTCGTGATCAAACTCATTACAATTTCTATGCATGCTTTGGCATACAAACATAGAAACACGTATAACGTTTCTGCATCAGACTGCTTTAGAAGCTAATGTGGCAAACAGCATGAAGTCACAGCATGGATTTGCTGTCTCTCATGCAGGGCTTGTTATACTGAGACACAAGTGCTACTTTTGGTGTACCTCTCTTAATTTTACATATCAGAGCTTGACTGGCTGGAGATTTAAGCCGAGTAATCTATGTAATATCTGGCATTTGAAATGAATCTCAGACTGCTCATTTGCATTGGGATTTAAGGTGTGCCTGGTTGTCAAGGTAATTCTATCCATCCCAGCTGTGTACATACTCTAATTGGATTTCTGTTTAGGCTTCACACTACATTAACCATCTGAGCCCACCTGCAGGCTGACAGGTGGTTAAGATGTAAGAGACTGGCTAATGAGTAACTTTCTTGTGGATAAATCGCTTGTATGCTGCTTTTCAAGTCTATTTTGGCTAGTTTTATTAGGACTTAGATTTAATATTGAGTGGTTTTAAAATGGATGAGTAACATGCTTGAATTGAGAATTGGGACTAAAACAGGTAGGAAAGGATAAACCCTACCCTTTTTGATATATTTATGGCCATATGAAATATGTAGGCCACATTAATTACTCGTGTGATTGCAATCTTGTAATCTCGTTTTCAAGGGATCCATGATACAAACTAGGGTTGTCATGTTACCAAAATTTGAACAACAAAGGGATACGATACCAGTAAAAAAAAGAAAGATAATTGATACCTATTTCGATACAGTAGCAAAATAAATACAACAAAATTACAAACCTTTTTTTCAACAGACAGCAGTTTGTTGAGTTGAGTTTGACACATCTTATGCTCAAAGTAATAAGTAATAATTCACATAACTGATCATTTGCCTTTTAGGAGTTTGAGCTCTGATCACAGTGAAAACACTGAATAGTCACTTTTTTTTAGTTGTTAAATTTGGTTTTAAAAACCTTTGGTGCTTCACACCTTCAGTGTTTAGACCCTCTCAGCTCATGTAGAAGTGGACCAGGACCACATTTAGACAGTCCCTGTGTGTATAAAGTCAACTTCAGGTTTGATTTGAGAACCAGCACAGGTACACTGAGCTAACATTAGCCATCCCTTGAGGGGCAAAACAGTCAGCTAACTTTAAGAACGATGGACGCTAACATTGTGCTTGTTACTTGGGGGTGTTTGATGTTAATTTGCAGCACATTCAGCATCAGCATGGTGTGCAGGAATATCATCATAGACATCAACAGAACAGCTATTCAGTTTTAGAAGCTCAAAATAGTGTTAGTCTATCCATGCTAATGTTCTCTCCCTTTGTTTTGAGATTAATTGGGGAATCTTTTGCACAACAGCCCTCTGAGCCCAGTCACGTGACGGGGTTGCTGCAGCTCGTAAAGCTCACAGCAGATCAAGGATCAGCTGACTCTCTTCCCTGCTGTTTTTGTGTGCTGAATGCTGGAAAATGAGATTCTGGATCTGTTATTTTAAGTGTCTTTTTATTTTTTAACAGAAAGTAAAATGTATATCGAAAAAGTGACAAATTATTGTTTTTTGACAACCTTACTACAAGCTTACAAGAGCACATTGCCAGAGATAACAATTTAGAAAATAATGAAAACAACAACAAGAAATTAAAAAAAGACAATCACAAAATCTGAACCGATTAAACCACACAACTGATAACAAAACACAACAAAAGAAATCCACATTATACTGAACAAAAGTTACAACCACATGAAGGCTAAAACAGTCACAATTTCTAAGAACAGAGTATAGCTGATCCATTTAAGTACAACTCGAAATGGTGACATGGTAACTCAAGGTAAGAAAACAGAGCATTACTAAATGATTGAAATGACAACATTGAGCATATATTAAGTGGTAAGTTGTTTTAGTCCACAGGAGACTTACATCTGAAAGCTTTTTTGTCAATCACTTTCTTGAGCATGCAGAATAACAATAATTAAAAATAAATTAAATATTAAAATTTGCACGATGTGCTTAGTAAATGCGTTTCTAGATGCAAAATACCTTAAAAATCCCAAATTGTCCTCTAATATTACAAATTGTTGTGCAGTGAATTGTTTTTACAGAAATTAAAATTCCAAGGGTCTAAGCCATCATTTGTTCTTGCAAAAATGCAAAGGCTCCTTCAGCAGCTTTAACATTCAAGTTGATGAGGATATTCCTCCTCACTGCAGTGACGCAGCACTATTGATTCCGCTCGCAGGAGAAAGTGATTTTTTTTTAAACGTCTTCAGGGCTGATGAAGGACAGATGCCGGGTGAGAGTAATTTATTTTCCAAACAAGACAGATATAAGCCTGAGGCACGTACAGCTGAATTATGAAATGAGTTTCATTTCAGTTCAATGCCTTTGCTGCCAGTCAACCTGCTTTGTCTTTTCTTGCTTTGACTTTAAGCTAATGAGTTAGATTAAGATCGAAAGACAAGCAGTAGAATATCAGATAAATGAAAGCACTGGTCGAGCAAAGGTTTAGCCACCGGGCTTAAGCCTGGGATGTTTTTAGAAAAGTCCCAAATCTTTGTGGTTGTTAAGAGAATTACTGTTACCATCTACCTTCAGTCTCTCCTCAGCTGGAAACTGGCCAATTAATAAGAATTAAAAATGTTCACAGCTGCTAATCTTTCTTAGTAACCAGAGTATGACATATAGAAAGTTTCCTAAGGTGAGATATTCTTGTTGTCAACTGCATGGAAGTGGATGCATGATGGCTGCTATGCATTCCCTGCATCGGCTGCACGTATCATTCAGAATTAACATGACACAAATGCAAGATGCAGTATTCACTTGACTGGTAGGATCAGTGCAGAGGCAGAAGTGATGTGTCAGCATGGACATTTATTGCAGTCCATGGGCCCTATCCTATGCCTGGTGCAAAGCTCTTCTTCATGAAGTGCAGGTGTCTTCCCTACTTTGTACCTGCCTCATGTGTCATTTACACGCTAGCACCCACACTGTTAGCAAATGATCATGGGCACCCATTTGCCCTCAGGGGTGTGTTAGTCTTAAAGTGAGGAGTGGTCAGGCGCAAAGCTGGTGTGTTCTCTGACTTGAGGACGCAGACACTGACTGCACTTTAAACCTCCTTCTACCTGCTCCAGAGTCTAAAGTCTGTGGTGCAGAGTGTTTATGCTGTGCTAAGGATGCATTTGAGACATTGGCACACATCTGTGAGATTAAAACACACACTTTATTGAGCTTGTTTCACTCAAATGGGATGCACATCAGCACATCTCTACTGTCAAATATCAGAGCATTTGTTGAGATATTCATTTTAAGGTTTGTAACAGGACGGAGAGCTGAGAGACATTGTGCCTTTTTGAGGTGCTTCTCAGTGTGCCATCCCTGTGCTCTTCAGCTTGTATAATACTCCAAGAAACAGGAAAAAAAAACACACAGGATTAAAGATTTTCCCAAAACACTGAGCTACATTTTAATATTTGTATACATACCAATGAGTCTCACTGGTAATTATGCTCACAGATAATAAAACTGGGTATCCAGTGTGTTTTATGCCTGCACCAGAGAACAGAGCGAAGGATTCCTGCTGCATAATTTGATGTTAAGGAAAACAGTTCTATCATAAACATAATCCTGCCTGATCCTGTCATTTTATCCGGAGATTTAAAAAACAATCTTGGGGTTTGGCTTTTCACAAATATTCACTATGATGAAAGGATGAATTAATTCGATTTTTAAGGTCATAAGTCAAAATTCAAGTTCACAGAGCTTCTTGTATATCCACTGCTTCTGCACAAGATATCTCAAGAACATTAAATGGTATTTATTTCCAACTTTGCACCGATGTCAACTCTGATCTAAGGATTAAAATGATTAGATGAGATGCTGGAGGTACAAGATTTTCAGGTAGGGATTAGAGTCAAAAACCAATTCCAGTTGACAATCAATAACAACTTCCGCAAGGGTATTATTCTTTTTGCCTATCAGTTCCCTCATCAATTCCTTTCACTTTATTCTGCATGCATTACAAGTCAAAAACAAAAACTTTCACCAGAGGCAGTCAGCACAAAATGTTAACAAATTAGTCAAAAATCATGGCAGAAAGGGGGCAGAAGTGGTCAAAATTGTAATTTTGTACAAAAATATGCAAACTGCTCAACTTTAATGATATACCAGCAACTTGCAGAGGCTTTCATATATGACAGCACAGCATGGAATGTCAGGAATGTGTTTGACATTGTTGCCTGTGATAGATAAGCAGAATTGTTAATGGCATTGGTATCAATAACATCTTCTTTCCATCCCTGGTCTTAGATTATTTGGTCTTATGGTCATAAACTATTTGTGAATATGCCTCTGGATTTTTTTAAAGAATTTTAGTCACACTTGGCTATCATATAGCCTCCGACTCAATGATGAACTGATTGGATATTGGACTTAAAAGGTCAATATCTTTTGGTATGATATGTATCCTTACTGAGAAGATCTCTAGTAATCACATCACTTGACCCACTGCTGTACTTTCATTGTCTAACAATTGTATGCCTCATGGCATAAACCTGCCAGGTTTTGGTTTACATTAGTTAGGAGGATTAGAAGATAATGATTAAAAACCTTGAATTTATATTATTTTATTGATGTTCTGGGGTTAAAAATTTAGTGGGGAACATGTCTTTTACCCACTTGGCTTAACAGATATTCACCATTTCTCATTCTGTCTATGAATGGAGTATTTGTAAGCAAGTCAGTGCTGTAGGTTCTCAGCACTCAATTAAGCTGACTGGTGTTTTGTAAGTGCAGGTTTCGCGCTGTGCTCCTCATGCACACTCTTCACCTTGCTGTTGACGTGTCAGGGAACTCTGGGTAGGCATTTTTTATCAGAGGCTATGAAGTGTTTTATCCGTGTATTTGCTTGGCTGTCAAAAAACTCTCCATCTGCAGGGTAATTATAGAACCAACTCTCTTCATCAGTCAGCAGCCCAGACTATTTTTACTCACAACTGATAAAACAAAAAAAAAAGTGAAGTGATGCAGTATGTGAAGATACAAATATCAGAGGAGAGCGTCTGTCTAAGTGACTAGTTGTGTGTTGGGGAGATTTCTTGTTAGTCACACAGTCTTTAAGAGCTCCAGCTATCATGTCAAGGTGTAGCCTTTACAGCTTGTTGATCGGCTCTGTGCAGATCAGATATTCATCTCCACTGAGACACAACTGAAGCGATGAAGGAGCCAGTCCTGCTAGGATATTTTCAACTGTGAAACATGATGAATCTGGGGTAATTATTGGTGTAATGTTGACACCCTGCAGTTTCACACCTTACTGGTCTTTATCTTGTACATTGGGTGCTCTCGTGTGTGATCAATACATTGGAATGACTGCAATGCCATTAAATATTAATAGCAGATCAATTATTGATACTGTGCCACACAAATATGCAGTGCTGGAGTAAGGAACATGATTGTTAAATGCAGAGGGTGAGTTAATTGTAAAACTTTTTATTCTTAAAACTTTTTCATAATTGTTTTGATTTATAAGATACCTTGTAGTCTGTTAATATAGGTCAGGGTACTAAAGAAACTGGAGAGATAGTGAAGCTAGAGTTGATTAAAAATGTGAATTTGTTTTGTTACCCCAAAAAAATAAAGGAGTAAAAGGCCAAAGTTACATTACAAGGAAGTTAAAGTAATGATGTCAAAATAAATGCCTTATACACAGAAAGAAGGATGGACCTACTGACAGACAGATGGATGTTCAGCAGACAGACAGTTGCTGTTATATCCAGTGTATAGATAGATAGATAGATAGATAGATAGATAGATAGATAGATAGATAGATAGATAGATAGATAGATAGATAGATAGATAGATAGATAGATAGATAGATAGAACGGTTGTGCATTCAAATTTGAATTGTACCAAAAAAAGATTCAGAATTGATTAAAAAAATCAATGAATCATTTTTAACAACTTTTTTTAACACCCCTCATACTGCAATGTATATAAATTGCTGTAAATAAGCTGATACAGCTGAAACATTACAAAGAAATGACCTGAATATATTGAAATCATTTTAAAATACTTTTTTTTTGTCAAATCATAATATCCATCCTTCAAGTGTCATGCAGGCAGAAGCAGATGCTGCAGTCAACCTAGTTTATAACAGAGAATGTATACTGAATCATGAATTGGTTTGAATCAAAGATCGATTTTTAATCAGATTGTGATAAAGATCACTACCCTCAATAGATCAATAGATAGATAGATACATACACACATGCATACATACACACATACATACAGAAGTATATAGATACATAAATACAAAGATACATATACTGAACAAAAATATAAGTGCCCCATGTCAACTTTTGACTTTTTAGCAACAATTGGGTTATGTAATATGTGAAGCGAATCAAAATTCATTTTTGTTAATGACTGGTCTTCAGATCACTGTCCATTACATCTTGATATTGGCATCTGCAAAGGAGTGACAATCCTTATAACACGTTGGGGGTTAGGTTGAAGAAATTCAGTGTTCAATATCTTGTGTGTCCACCACTTGCCTCTCTCAGAGCAACACATCTCCGTTGCATGGAGTTGATCAGGCTTTCTATCGTGGCCTGTGGAATGTTATTCCATTCTTCCCGGAGGGCCACATGGGGCTGGGCCACATTATTAGGAACTGGAACACAGTCACGGACACATCAATCCAGAACGTCCCAAAGATGCCATATGGGCAACATATCTGGCCTATCATCCGATAGTGAACATTCAGCTGCACAGTGGCTGCTCTGGTGGACATCCCTGCATCCAGCATGCCAATGGCACGTTCCTGCACGACCTGAGACATCTGAGGCAAGATGACTTTTGACAAAATATGACATTTTGGGGTGGCCTTTTATTGTTCCCAGTATACGGAGTGTCTGGGTACTGCTCATTCTGTTTGAGCACCGTCTGGAAATGCCACACCCTTGTCCTGAGTGAAATCACTGCATCACTGAGCAAATGCTAACTGACAAAGATGGATTAAAAAATGGTACACAAATCAAGAGAAATATTCCTATTGTACAAGTTAAAGTCAGCATGTACTCACTTAGAGTTGTTAACTCTATGTGGCATCAATATGGGGACATTTATATTTTTGTTCAGTGTAAGTAAATAGATACATAGGTGTATACTGCAGACCAGGAGAGACTAGTAAATGATCAAATATGTTTCTTTAGACATACAGTAGATGTAATGCTATGGTTATCAATGTATTTGCAGCTCATTTTATTCCAACTGCTTGTGGCCATTCTGTGATGTTAAAGAAACTGTTTTGTGGCATCATAACGGGGATGGGAAAAAAAACATTTCAAGTTTAGAATCGCTAACAATTCCCTCAAGGAATCAATATCATTAATCTTTTTGCTTAATGATTCCCTTATAAATTTCTACCACTTTGCTCTTCATGCCTTGACAATCAAAAGCGTCACACTCTAATCAGATGCAGTCAACACAAATGATAACAAAGAAGTAAAAAATGTATTCATGGCAGACATGTGGCAGAAGTAGTCCAAATTGTGGCACAATTTTTGACAAAAACCTTTACTGCACAATTTTTGTGCGTGGAAAACTAACATCTTGCAGAAGTTGAGCACGAAACTGAATATCAGGAGTGACGTGTTTGACTTTGTTGCCTCTGAAAACCTGGGCAAACTTTTTCCAGACTGAAATTTCAGAAGAATTGACAAAGGGATCAATTGAGATCAATAAGCAAAATCAATAATGGCTTGGTATTAATAAAATCTTATCAATTCCCATACCTGATCATTGATACTTTCAAGCCCAGTGCCATTGTTTTCCTTTTTATCAAGTTTCATGAGTTAAAAAAAGATGTTTGGCTTTTTATAATCAGTATAATCTAAAATGAATTGAATGAAAGCCTGTGAGTAAAGATTCAAAATTCAGTCATCTTGCTAATTCAAACTCCCATTAATTAAATGGCCGCCATCCTCTATTTTTATTTTGCAAGTTTACAGATAACATTGCAATGGGTCTCAAGAAAGTGGCAAACATTTTGCAGGATTTGGTCTTAAAAAAACAGTGAAAATTTGAGCCAAGGGTAACTCTAGATGGAAATACAAACAAGGAGTCCAGAGGTTTTTGGTTGCTTTGGAGCAATCAGTTCTTTTAAATGAAGCAACATAAGCATCTATTTGAAATGGTGTCTCTGTGCATCTGAAGATTGTATATCTATGTCTGAGTTTTCTTTCCTTGTTTTGATAGTGAACGTTTCCACCATGATTACACATCTGCCATAGGTCCAACAGACTAATCAGTTTTTTTTAGTCCATTTTCTGACTTCATATTCCCTCCTCTCATCAGCACTGGAGTCCATCCCTTTCAGAGGCAAATCAAAGAGCTCACTTATAAGAAAATCACACTTCACATCTGCGTCCTGTTTTTCTCTGCTGGATTTTTGTATCAGTTTAATTTATGAATGGTTTTAGGATTGAGCTGTTGATAATGGACTCTCATTGAACTACTAGCTCCTCCGGCCTGATGCAGTCGGGGAACACAAAAGAGGTGGCAGTGAAACTCCCTGAACCGCCAACAGCTCGGTCTGCAGTGATCGATGGTAAACTGATGCTCGCAATGGATCCATTAGCAGCCAGCCTGGGCTTCCTTATGCTGCAATTTGTTACCTGGGAATAGATTTTGTACTGGTAAAGGTTGCCTCGGGGAAAAGGGACTGGGAAGGCCTTTTTTTCCTCTTGATACGTGATTTCTTCATTGAGCGCTGTGCTGTTTGGTTAATGAAACATGTAAATATGGAAGGATGTAAGGTTGTTAGGGAATAAGAGCCTGCAGGATAAATGGGAAAATAAGGAAAACATGAAGGGGAGGGGTCCTTTATCATCATCTCATCTGGTAGTTTTTTGCATGTTTCTTCATCTGCTTGTGATGCAACATAGGATAATTGTGAAACCTGTGACAGCATATCTCTGTTGGTGTGATTGCTTCAAAAACTTGGTTAGACTTTTTATTGTTTTATCGATGGAAAGGGATTGAAGATAGACAATGACAGGGATAAGGGTAAGCTGAGGGAGTGTGACAGAAAGGCCAGACACTGAAGTCATGAAAGAAGAGAAATAAGTGATGGCAAGGAAATTAATAAGGAACATACAAGAATGAAATATAGCACCCTAATTTCATTGCTCTTAGAGAAGCTAAACCAATGCTGCTGAATGGCTGCAGCACCTTAATCAACAGTTTTATACCAAAGGAAATAGGTTTAAAGGTTTCTACCATTGCAATCTGCTTAATATCCAATATCCAGTTTCACTTTTATTTAAAGCCTTCGGGCTTTGAGTCTGAGTAACTTTGAATAGATTGTAACCATAATAGCTCCAAAAATTGAACAGCATTTGCTCTCTCCGTGCTCAGTCTTTTGATTCATTCAGCATACACTGCAGGTGAAATTAGGTGCAAACATACCCCAAAAGATTTTACCTTGTGGAACAGCTGCTACAGAATCTGTCATCAGGCATTTCCAACTTGCAAAGCTTCAATCCAGAACACTTGAGCTCAGTTTGAAAAGGCACCGACTAGGCAGCATCCTTTGAAATAAGAATGAAGCTGAAGCTGCTGGCATGACAACAGCGAGATGTGACTACAAGCCTGTAAACAATGGCAGCTTGTTAAGAGATCAGCATGGATGCCACTGGACATCACTGGACAACACTTCATTTATAGAGGAGCAAAGAATGACACTGAGATTTTTTCCCAATGGAAAATATGTTTTTGTACTTCTTCCGACTGTTGAGGGTCTGATTCACTAACTGGTTCAAGTAATGTGCCTTACTTCATGACAGCAGCTCCTACCTGCTGCATCATCTGATCAGCCTATAATGTATTTGACTGAAAGAGCAATTGCCAATCACCATATGAGCTGTTTTTCTCCTAAGAACTTGCCCTTCTATAACACCTTCTGTGCTGTTACCATGATGGACTAGTGAAAAGATTCCCATGGATATGTGGGACAGTGATCAATCAATCAATTAATCAACCTTTATTTGTATAGCACCAATTCATAACAAATGTTATCGCAAGACACTTTGACAGTGATGGTGTATCAGTTTTAAAGAGATGTCCTTCTAAGTGCAATCTTCTCTTGTTTTTTGTTGAAATATGAGGATAAGCTATCTGCACCTTCATTTTGCACTTGATTACACAATTCTGTACACACAGTGGTAAGCTGGCAAGAAAGAACACTTTAAACATATTTTCGTAGCCGGACAAAAAAAAAAAATAACATTAGTTTCTCTTTTTAAAGTAAACTTTTCTCCATAAAGGACCAGCAGGTTGACCACCCAAAGAAAAACTTTAACAAACCTCTACCAAGACATTTTTGACATTCTTAGCTGAGTTATGTGGGGAACTGCCCTGTCTCACAAAGTTAACAAATCCTTTACAAAATTCTGAATCCACATCTGCATTTGGGTCATTACCAATATCTAATTTCTTTTTCTTCGTGCCATAATTAAAGTCCATTGAGAACTTCTTGGGCTATCTTGCTCACAGACAGATAAAAAAACAAATGGTCACATTTGGTCAAAGCCCAGTTAGATTCTAGCCATCATGTGCAGTTACATCACGTTAACTGAGCACTCGTGGAGAAAACTGAGCTGCTGACCACATCAAAATGATTCAACCCTTAGTCATGTCAATAAAACTTATGCCACAGTCATGTTTCCAGAATTTATGTATAGGTCAGTTATTTCTAAGTCGTACAGAGGTGAGATGTGTCCTATTCACGACAAAATATCAGCATTTCTGGGTTAATGATAAAAAGCTGGTTTGGAGAGTGGAGTGTGGCTAATCCTAATGTTAGCAGCGCAAACACTGCTAGCCTTCGCTTCTTTTCACACTTAAAGGTTTATATTTCTGTGCTGAATGTGGTTACAGTCAAGTGGCTGTATGTGTGCATAATGTTTTAAGGTTTTCATTGAGCATACTTCCTGGTTGGAGGGCACTTAGGTAGTAAGGTAATAGTAAACACAATCGTACCCAAGGTAAAGAACGCACAACAAAGCCATGATGATTGTTTTCTGACATTAAGGGTATGACTTTGGAGGAGTGGGTTCTAGAAGGGTAAACACTGATTCAACACTATTACAAACAGGGTTAAATAGGTGAATTGAATTGGAATAATTATACTCAGTAAAACTGTAGTATGGCATTAGTCCACCATAATATTCATGCTGACCAGCCAAATCAGTCCCTATTATCAGTTCATAGTTTGTAAAAGTTTACGTTTTTCAGATTTGTCATCCACTTCCTTACCAGTGAATCATGGTATCCTCTTGCATTGGTCATGCCAACACAGATTTTCCACCCACTCATGCTATATTTGCTGGAAAGCAAAGACACCCTCCTCCTCTCTCCAATTAGTCAAAGACCTGTCTCGGGTTCTGTTGGCCAGACACTTAAATCTCAAGAAAAAGTGTCAGTCAAGAAATGTTTTCAGTTTGCACCAAAGAGAAGGTGCTAAGATGTAAGGCAATATGTTCATTTTAACATTAGTGACTGTCTTCCTCACCTTTATGAACCATTAAAACATGTCTCCAGGTGGTGTTTAACTGTCTTGTTTCTGGATCACACCTTTGGATCTGGGAGTAACAAGTCTTTAGTCTTGATCTGTCCCCAGGTCTCAAGGCAGTGAGCCATGTTTAGGGCCATGTCAGGACATAAAACACAAAAAAAACAAACACACATACTTGAACTCATGAACACTTGAGTCAGAGGATTTTTGACCACTGCTCTAAGAGGCAGCAAGACTACTTATCATAAGGCCATGACTGAGTGTGTCTAACAAAAAGATGGTCCAGGCTGATACACAAGAAACTGATTTTTTTCTGCTTTAATTATTTCATTTCTCTTTCATAACAGTGACTCAGTATTTTCATCTTTTACCAAATAAACACTGCAGAAAAACTTATCATGCCCTGAAGATGTATTAATAAAACACTGATATAAGTTTGTCTTTCTGGCCTATTCACAGTCAGACTTTCAAGAAAAGGGCACATTGCCAGAGGGTTGCTAATTTGACTCCCCCAAGTTGGTTGAGGTCTCTCTGTGCTTCGTTTTCTTTCAACAGTCCAGAAAACATGCTAGTTAAGTCAACTGATGACTCTAAATTCTCCTTAGGTGAGAGTATGAGCATGAGTGGTGGTGTTTTTCTTTAGGTGGCTTTTTTCTTTTCTTATTTCGGCCATGTGATTGACTGGCAACCAGTTCAGAGTGTACACAGCCTCTCGCCCTGTGTCAGCTGGTGTAGACTCTGCCCTATGACCTCAAAGGGATAAAGGAGATTGATAATGGAGGATGGACTCAATATGTTAAGTATATGCTGCATCGATACACTGAGTGAGCAGTCATGGCGTCAGACACTGTTGCATTTGACTAAAATGGCTCCAGGTTGGGTTGGCTGGGTGCAGTGAGATGCATGTGTACAGATTTTATTTATAGTCTATTTTGAGGAATGTTTGATTCTGAATTTATTTTAATCTTTGAACCCTATTGCTAAATCTGTTCTTAATGTGATTTCTTATTTTTATCATTTTTAATTGATTATCTATATTTATTGTTACTCTATGAATTAAGAGGCCCCCTCTTGCCATGAAAATGGAAACAGAAGGGCTTTTAGGCAGCTCACCTGAAATTAAAAAAAACAAAACAAACAAACATCAGTAGTTCATGTGTGAAAGCAGCTACTGATCTGAGAGTCTGTTTTCTATTCATGCTGTAAGAAAAGTGGATGGTAATAGATGAACAGAGCATTTTCCTCTTTTTTATTATAGTTCATGATCTAAAGAAATGTAACTTCCAAAGGCCCTCAGTCCACCACTGATATAGAAAACACAACAGTAAGATGAGCTCAGATGATACTGGAGCATCTTAGCTGTCCCAATGTGCAGCTCAGCTCGATTGACTGCTCAGCTGTAGCCTTTAGAGCACAGCCTGTACATACAGTACAGTACAGAGCCTCGCACTCAGCATAAGTACACACTATACTGTATCACAGCCAGTTCCTATTTAAGATGAGAGTGAAAACAGCATCAGAGCCAGCATCACTGCAAGTGTTATTTATGAAGTGTGAGAGAAACAGCACAGAGCAACAATTACCAACCTCCATCCAGCCCACTCTGGTTAGAGCAGAGATTTTTTTAAATATTTTTTTTTTTCTTCTCTGTCTTTAGTGTTAACTCTCGTGACATACTTGATCTGAGTGAAGCAAGTCAAATCTTTGTTGAAGATGTTGGACAGAAATTTAAAGAGTCTGCCGAATGAACAGAGAGTTGTTTGTTTGATGATGATGATACAACTGGAAGTACTTTTTCATCCCCCCTTTCTCTTCATCCGTGCTGTATGCCAAGTAACCTTTACCTGGAGTAAAAGGTGAAGAAGAATCCTGGGTTATTTGAACTTAACCCCCCTGATGGGCTTGTGATGCCAGCTTAGAGATTATAGTTATCCTTTTCCAAACAAGTAAATCACGTTTTATGTTGAAACCTGACAATCATGTTGGGCCCACCAAAACCCTCAATCAACCAACCTAACATGGGACTCGAATGATTTACCCCCTCCTCTTATTTTCTTGGATGGATTTCAGTATAAAAAGTACCTCAAGTACCTCTGATGCCTTTAAAAGCAAATATCTCAAAGCTGTTTTATATTAGTTCTGGGACTTAAAGCAATAAAAATGTGATTTGTTATGCTTATGGTTTTTAATTTTTGTAAAGACCACATCTGCAGTACATCCACTGCCCACCAGTGGGCCCCGGCTCATTATTTGGGAAACACTGCATTAAATAAATGATTGTATTTAGAGTTTTAGATGTTTCCCAACAAATAATATCAAACTCTCCAATGAAAGGCACCAAGTCTAAAAAACAATAATAAAAAAAATATCAATTTTTAGTGTAAAATATTTTCCCTACAAATTGCAGCAACTCTTTCTCTTACAAATGAAAGCAAGTTTTCTTAACAACAAAATTATCCAATTATCTAAACAACAGACCAAGTATTTTAAATTAAAGACTTCCATTTTTCCTAAAAAAAAATTAAACTCAGTGTTTCTTAACAAGTATTCCAACCAATAGTTAAATTCAACATTTTCCTATGTACATCAAACCAAATATTCTCTATGTATCTGATGTTTTCTTTTCCTAACAAATAAACTTTACTCAACAAGGATGCTCAGTTTTTACATCAAATCTAATTTTTTGACAACTTTTTAGTAAAGATGGTTATCGGCCATACTGGTATATTGCATCAGCCCTACTTGACAACAAGAATAATTTTTTTTCTAAGCAATCTTAAGTTTTTCGAACAATAACAGGAAGTTTTCTTTACAAACACCGCTGACTTTTCGTAACAAATAAACCAAGTTTTTCTCAACAAGATAAAACAGATTTGTAAACAAAAAAATATACGTTCAAGAAATAAAGCCAAGTCCTTTCTAAACCAAAGAGAGCTTTTTCATAACAAATGATAATGACAGAGTCTAAAGTTTCCTAACAAATCCAGCCACAAGTTCCATGTTTTCAAATGCTTATCCCTAACCTATAAATATTCCCTTTTGCAAAAAATCATCTAAACAAAGCTGAACTCTGCCATCACACAAACAAAATTTAACTCAGTTTTGAAAACAAAAGCAGTGCTAATAGAAAGCGCCTTTAAGAGCCAGAATAATAGAAAAAAAGGTGAAAAAACAGGATGACATAGTTTAACACCTCTCTAACACGTTGGATTCAGCAATAAAAAGCAACAGCTTCTTGGATATGTGACACACAGTAGGACCAATTGGACAAAATAACAGGAAGGAAAAAAGCAGGATGAATGCCACCATCAAATGTGTGACAGTGAGCTAATGTCTTGTCTTTGATAGCTCAGAGGGCTCAGGATGACCAGGTGAGAAATATCAGACAACCAAACCACATCAGCTGTGTACCTCCTGATTAACTAAACAGAGCGGCATGAATGAGACAGAAACAGGGATTTATTCACCATATGGTCTGGACAACGGCCTATCTTTGAATCATGCAATGAAATTATTTTTAAAAATGTGGTACTTATTACTTTCAAATATAGCATGTTTTGAAAGAAGGGGGTTTGGATTAGTGGTAGGTCAGTTGTCCCTAGAGTTGAAGATCAGGGGTTTGGCCCCACTTCTTTTAGCTACATATCAAAGTATCTGTGTCTATCTATCTATCTACCTTTCTGTCTATCTGTCTGTGTGTCTGCCTGCCTGCCTGCCTGTCTGTCTATCTAATTGTGCAACACTGATTATCAGTTGAGCATAGTACACCCTATTAACATAACATATGTACAACTACTTTAATGATTCAAAGATTGGATTTAACAAACCGCTGGGAAGATTCCTCAAAAATTTAAGTCCATATGGACACAATGGCATCCCACGGTTGCTGCAGATTTGTTGGCTGCATATCCATAATGCATATCTCCCATTCCACATCATCCCAAAAGAGTTGTATTGGACAGAGGTCTGGTGACTATGGAGGCCACTGGAGTTCACTGAACTTATTGTCATATCCACAAAACCAGTTTGAGATGTTTTGAGGTCAAAAAGGGATAGACTTGGTAAGTAACAATACTTAGGTAGAACTTAGATGGATGGATGGAAGGATGGATGGATGTTTAATTGCATAACTAAAGACCCTGCACAAAATTTACAAGTTGGCTGAACTGTAGCTTAAAGTTTTGATCTATACAAGCCCTGAATCTGAGGTCACACGCTCTGCCTAAACTGAGATACAGCTGCCTGCCACTAGTATATACTGTATCTTCTGTTATTGACTGCTGTTTTGTTTTCAAAATGATTACCTCATGCAACAAAGGAGAACTAATGGATGCTGTGGATGAACATAAAGCATTAGTAGCATTTCATAGAACCAGTGTTTTGTGGCAGTGTTTTGATTTTAAAAGGTGAGACTGACTTGTCTAAAAGCTGTCAGGTTGTACTCACACACACAACCCTTGTCCGAAGTAACCAGAGATCATATTCAGTACAAAAAGATGGATGTTAAACAGAAACATGCAGTACTAACACTGATAAGGGTAGTATGAGCCACATTCGCATTAATTATTTAAGGATTGAATGTTTGTGTCAATTCACGATGTACTATTATTTTAAAGCAGCATTATAAAGGTTATATGGTGCATGCTTTATACTAGCGCTCTCACATTCCCTCTTCTCATGTCTCTGATTCTACCTCTGAAGATGGAGCAAATGAGGGGTCAACTTATCCCCCCATGCTGTGTAAATATTGGGGCAGCGTGAATGGGACTTGTGAAATTCTTTTGCTGTTGACTCACCTTAGTAAGAGCTTAGAGTGACAACACATGATGGAAATAAATGGGAATGCTTGCTGATTATTCCTCTCAATTCATTTATTTTTGAGCATGATGAAACCATGTGAGTGCAGATCAGTTTGAATGAGTGGAACTGGGCTGCAGCTGCTCTGCTCAGATGTGGGTTAGCTCACAGTGGATACAGTCATTTGAATGACACCATGGCAGATATGTTGAAAGTTAATAAGCAAGGCCTGAGAGCAGAGACGGTTTTATAGAAAACTAAAGTGCTCCAGAAGAAAAAACCTCTGCCAAGGCATTCTTAAATGAGTTATTGGCTAAATGCCCTATTTCAATGTTAACAAATCCTTTTTTTAAAAAATGGATCTGCATCTGGATTGTGAAAACAAACAAAATCTAATCTTGTCTTTCTTGTGGCATGTCAAACATTTGCGGAGACTGTCATCAAAATCTGTTGAGGACTTTTTGAGTTATGCGCAGACATGTGGAAAACTGCCTTCTCTTGCAATGCTAACAAATCCTTGTTACCAGAATGTAATTCCTACTCCCTTGTTGCCTGACCAACATTACCAAAAAATGTTATCAAAATCCATTGAAAATTTTTTAGTAATTAGAGGACACATATAAACTACCCTATGTTGCAATCTTGACAATTCCCTAAAAATTCAGATCACCAAAATGTAATCTTTTCTTCCATGTGGTATCCCGAGGAGAACTTTTTGATTTATCACAGACGGACAAACAACAGCAGCAGCACGGCGGATAATGAACGGCCCGGAGAAGCTAACAGTCGGCTTCGTTTGCGCTTTGGTGCTGGTACTGACCCACCACCAGTGCTTGACACTATTCTTTGTCAGTTTCTTCATTAATGGAAGATGAGAACGTGAAGAATTAGGAAATAGAGCCAGAACTGTGCCATGTTACAACAAGTATTTCCTGTACTCAAAAGACCAATATTCCTTGTAAAAAGAACATGCGCAGTACACAACTTAATGTTCCTTTCAATGAGGATATCCTGATCGGCGTATACATGACCACATATTCGGGTTAGAAAAGGAGTAACCCAGGGGTGATTTTCGGGTTTTTAAAAACTGGAATATGAGCATATTCCGTTTTTTCAAAAGGTTTTTTGGTGTTTACATGGCTGCACGCAACCGGGTTATTGCTAATATTCCGGTTATGAAAGGTTTAATGACTGCATGGAAACGTAGCCACTGAGGATCAGGGAACGCAATGAAACAAGTGGAAACATGACAAGAACAAGAGGTTAAATAATACTTAAAAACAAAACCAACTAAGCTCATGACAAAACAAATGGACAAATGCCATCAAAAACAAGCCCTTCTTGGTGGTGGTAAACATGTCAAGAGAAAAGACTTGTCCATTCGTTTAAACCACTCACTAGAGGGCAGCACTGCAGGACTGTACAAGAGTTTAACCACCACTCTCAGGTTTTTAAATTAAAATAGCTTTTCTAAAACATAATGTAACACAACTTCTTTGCTTTATTTGATGTTCAGGGTCTGTTAAATTTTTCACCACTAATTTGATCTTAGATTCTAACTGAACATGCTTCAAATACTGTCTTCTCGTGCCAACCTGATCTGAGTCCAGAACAGGCTTTTGTAAACTGAGAAGCCGATCAGCTGAGTCTGTCAGGAGGAAATAGGAGGACTGTTGCCGTGACAAGACTGCCTGTCACTGCCTGCATCTGAGAAACTTTGTCTCCTCTTTTTTTGTAGCATTTTATTTCCTTGAGATGAACAAGGCATTTGACTCTACTTCTCCAATAGTGGGTCAAAAATGACTTAATCATTGTGTCAAATCCCATTTTTTTCCATTCTGTACAGCAATACTCACTTGTATGTATGGTTGCAAAATTCTGGAAATTTTCAAAATTGAATTTTTTCCTGGGAATTAAAGGTAATAAACAGGAATTTGCAAGAATAATGGGAATAAACCTGGAGTTTATGAAGTTAAGGGTTTGCTTGTAACAGGGATTTACAGGGAAAAACAACCAGATTTCATGCAAGTACACTGGAGAATATCTATGCTATTCCTCAATCACATGTACATATCACACTGTTGACTGCTTACTGAAGGGGTCCTGAGGCCTTGCCCCCTACATGCACTGTCAATTCCTCCATCACATGCACAGGTGACTCTAGAACCCTGGACTATTGAGACCACACGTAGAAACCTGTGGACAACATGACATGAAGTTCAAATCAGTTGTTCAATAAAATAATTAAAACTTGACAAAGTTCGACTTACAAATAAATCTGTTGAAATGTTTTTAAACTGTATTATTTTGCATGGATGTCTGCCTATGACAGAACAAAATATTTATGCTTATGTTTGGTCATGATACAGTTTATTTAACTACCCTATAGTTACAGTTAATTCCCATAAATCCCCATATTTCCAATGGAAAGTTTCTGGAACCCTACAACCCTACATGTATCCAGTACTATGTTGTATTATTGTTTTATATTTGGGTTCATGTTTGAATGATTTCTGTTTTCACTTATTGAAAAGTAGCATGAAAGGCAGCTTTTAACAGTGTCTGCATGGCATATTTTACTGTCGTCCAATGGCTGTTTACTGGCTTTCCTAATTACCAGCCCAAACAAGAAAAACAATATGCAGTGGATAAATAACAGGTTTTATCTTGTCTGTCAGGATACAAATATTTCCCCTGTGACCAGCCTCACATTTATAATCATTATTTTGTTCCACAGCCAGAAGATTCTTCATGACTCATAATGTCCCATAGACGGTTATTATTTGATTAAAAGTGCTGCTTGGATAATCTTTGCCAATGTGGCTTCTTCATGCTAATATCTTAGCGTGACTGATGGCATGTTTTCTTGTGCTGGTTGAAAAAATGAGGAGGCATTTTATCACCAGTTTCCAATCTTGTTTCCAGGATCGTTTCCTTGTCCAGTTTATAACCTTCCAACCAGGATAAACTTGCTGTTTGTCAAGTCAGAAGAGATTCAATCAGGCAGCAAGGGCAGATGTTGTGATATATGTATGAACTGCTTAGAATTGGAGGTTAGCAATTGGCTGCTGTTGTGTCTGATTTTCAGGTTTAGTTACACAAAGTGTCATTTTAATGAGAGATCAGCAGGCAGATACAGACAGACACTGAGGGCTGAATGGTACTGGAGAGACTATTAGAGTTATTTCCTTTAACGAGAGTGTAAGTCAATATTAAGAGGAATGGCATTTGGTCTTTGTAAATGTCAGGATCGTTGAATTTATACAAGCCAATGTGGCTGTCGTGCAATGAAGAAAATAATGAAGAGCCTGGAACTACTGTTCAGTGGTTTTGTGCATCCACATTTACAAGAATCCTACACAAAAAAGTGGTTTGTGAGGCAGATGGGCAGGTGCCTTTTTTGCTAAAGAGGTTAGTACCTTAATTTCCGGACTATAAGCCACTACTTTTTTCCCACACTTTGAACCCTGTACTGTGGCTAATTTAAAGTATTTTTACATTACATCTAGCCTCGTCACATCAAATTTAATTTAGGGTTAAAACATCTGTCTGTGTAACATATGTGTGTGTAAATATCTCATGTTACAACTTGGACAGTGCCAGAGCACCACAGAGCTGTTCATGCGCCCGCTCGTCCTCAGAGGAGCCCCCCCCCAAATATCCTTCCACCTTCCACTAAAACTTCCACCAGCTTCGGATGCATGGTGCGAGCAGTACCAGAGTGAAAGTGGAGCTGGAAGGAGCAAAAGATAAGGTGACGATCCAGCTTTGTACAAAAAAACGCTCCCAATCTGGCCAATTCCTTCCACTCGCACTCCCCCTCGATCTAGCTCTGCTGCGCTCACTGGACACCTGCGGCCTATAGAGAAGATATAGAGAAGTGCAGCCTATATGTGTGGAGTTCTTCTTAAATTTAGTGGGTACGGCTTATATTCAGGTGCACTCGATAGCCTGAAATTTACGGTAATCAGATTTAGATACACTTTTTGTTATAGTGGTTAAAATTATCGTTTTGTCCCGATGGCAATCAACGCATGATGTGTTCTTAAAAGAGAGCGAAAAATAGCCACTGTCTACAGCAGGAGTAAAACAGGGAAAACACCAACCAACTACAGCGATTCTGACCAAATTTATTAAACCAATCAAATCCCGTACTGCCATTCTGCCCACCTTCTGCGCGTACATTTTGCCGGCGTGCACTGACCCTGATTGAATGCACATAGCTGAGCTAAGAGGGATCCAAGTACGCTGGAGAATGGCAGAGAAACTACCTATACCCCGATTACTGGTAACTGCTCCTCCTGTTAAACAGAGCAAGAAAAGAAAGATGGAGGCAGAGAGGGCCCAAACAAAAAAGAATTTGGACAAAATTTTGGTAGTCCATTCTTGGGATAATGTGGAAATTTGCAGAAAATCCTACAAAGAATTTTTGAAAAGCCCCGGTGGAGAGGTGTGAAATCAGTTTAGTTATTAATGGAATGTGTTTTATATGGTGAAGCTCAACATCCATCCTAGAAAAAGTGTTACTCTGCTTGGATATGGCCCCATGCTTTATCTCTGAGTTTTTGTTATTAATTAAGTTAGAGCTGTCATTCTCATTTTGGACTTTGCCATCCTGCTCTTTACTGCATGCTACTTCCTTAAGTTAAAACTCCCCAGAAGTGTGCTCTCAGTTAAAAACACAGAAGCTTTTCAACTAACTATCTAATACATAGCTCAACGTATACAGATTTGACACCTCAATCATGAAACATCTCACTAATGAGTGTTGGACAGATGAAACAATATTTATGCTTCTGACAAAATCACCCCTCATGCTGTGTATGTGTGTGTCTGTGTGAGCGTGTGATGCATTATAAGGTGTTTCTCTCATCTCTGTGTCTCAATTTGATTATGCAGATCAGTCTCTGCAGAGCTTATAATTGCTCTGAGGGGGAAGTGTGGTGCGGTCAAAGCTGCACAGGAAGGAAAAACCTATTTAGTTAATTTGTTTTTACCCACAGTATGTTTAAAACAAACAATTCCCTTAACCCAACCGCTCTAAGGATCACCTGCAGTCCATAACAGTGGTGGTGGTGGTGGTGGTGGTTGGGGGGGTTAACATCAGGCTATGTCATGATGGCTGCAGCTTGGTGTCTTTATACTGATATCACTGGACAGTCTATACTTCAAAAAGAGAAATTTTGGTGTTCTGATGTTACAATATTTCATTGCACACCCCAAGCAGTTGGTGTTTGTAGTTGCATAATTTAGCCCAAGTTGAAAATGCTTTCTCAACTGCAGGCTGAGAAACTGACTTCAAGGGTTTAAAGACATCTCTGCATCACTCTTGTGTCTTTCATATTTCACGAACATATGCATGTCAACTCCAAGTTGTAAGATAAAACACCACATATGTGCAAAAAGACACACACACCCTTTACTGTCACTTTCTCACAAAACACAATCTGACATGCAACCTCCTTCCATCTCTATTGTGTATGTGCTGAAAATGAAATCTCACTTGAGTTATGTCTGAATCAGCAGCTCAAGATCAAGGTCAGAAGGAGAGAGAGAGAGCTTCACTCTGAATACATTAATGTTTGAAATTTGACGTTACAGGAGTGTGTGCATAACCTGTGAAGGCTTTTAATGAATCCAAGGTTGCCTTAGATGAATTCAAAAGTAGATCATGTATTGATACTTTCCTTTATAAATGTCTCTCTGAGTTGAAAGAGAGAATGAGCCACCTTTTAATTTAGCAAGTCTGGCCTTAATGCTTCACCTATGTCTTGATTTTTTGATATGTATGTGAAACAAGCATCATCACTTAAGCTGGGAAATGAGACCTTACGGTTACCTGAAAACTGCTGGATAAGCAGTCTGCTTGTATGACATTTCCCTCAGGCATGCAGCAGTATTTCTGTACTACTAAATAGGAACCCGGACTCAGGGCTTTTACTTTTCATTTTAACAAGGTAATGCAGTTTTAGCAGAGCAGAAGAGAAACGCTCTTAGGTCGAGGAGTAGGGAGAAATTGACAGATAGTGGTATAGAGAGAGCTGCTGAATTACTGTAGCTCAAGTGGATATTAGAGAGAAAGAGGAGCAATTCAGGGGTAACTGTTCTCACTGCAAGGCTAAAGCTGTCATCAGTCAGACCCTGGATTTTGCTGTGAGTAATATACTGTATGTTATAACAGGATTACTCTATTGTGTGTGTATGAGGTAGGGATGCACAGTTTTATCAGCATGATGTTAGTATTGTCAAACAGCAGCTTTATAAGCCAATTATCAGTGAAGGAAAGATATGAACATTTATGTTGATATTTCTAAAAGGATCAGTGCTGATTATCAAGCATTTCTTTTCACATCTCAGGACAAGCAATGTTAGTCATGTGACTGGAAGCATGTCAAGCTGACTCTAATGTGTTGTTTGATGGAAATCAAAAATACACTTCTGTCAGGACCACTTTGTCAAGAAAAGATACAAGACTGATTATTTGATTTAGCTGTATCTGCATTTATTAGCATATTTTGAATCTGTTGCCGTGGCTCTAATGGAGGCTCTCCCTCTATTTCCACGCCAGTGGAAGCCCTAAGCAGGAACAGCACACGTTTCTACCCTCCTTGCAGCCCACAAAGAAAGCGTGTGGCAGGGAGAGAAGCAGCAAAATCCCCCCCAGAACAAGCAGTAAGGTCAGACATTGATAAAGTCAGAGAACAGCATAAAGGAGGAGCTGGGGTGGAGGAGTATAGCAAAGCAGCTTGCAGCAGGAGCAGTGAAGAGTAGGCAAGCTGGAGCAGCTTAATTAAGGTGGTCTGAGTGCATTTAGCCAATGGCAGTTTAGAGGCAATCAGCAGGCTGCCAGCAGTTGCAGGCAAGTTTTGGATCAGCTATTCAACAATGGACAACAATGGAATGCTGGCATGTTAGCAATCTTGACTCTGTATCCTGCCAGAACCGCTGCTATGCTCTATATTATTTATTAACAAATAACAAAAGTCTGTTATCAGTTTTAGACATCATAGAAGGGGATGGATTATGTGCCTTGATGAAACATGGGTGTGTTATAGCATACTTTGAAAACTTAAAGATTTACTCCCGCACCAGTCTAGCTTACAAGAAAATAATTTATCTTCGCACAATATTACTGAAGCAACATCAGTATTGACATTTGCCTAAAAAGTTGTTTATCTGTATAGGCAAATATGAACATTTTTGCAGATATTTACAGCCAATGTAAAGGGCTTTTTGACCAAAAAATTAGGTCATAAATATCCCATATACTGGCTGTAGTATTGTCAAAATGTACTGTTGTACCATAATGGTTTACCTCTTCATCACTGACTGTCCACCTTAGTAGATCAAAAGTGTAATTTATCAAAGAATTAAATTATGTTTTTCTTGCTGCACATCTATTTCCAACACTAATGACTGTTATTATGCAAGGAATTGATCGATTTTAGTTAAGAAGAGGCTTTGTGCTCTCAAACGTAGAAATATTGGTATCAGTATTGGGAATAATAATTCTGGAAATATCAACATACCAGATATTGTCAAAAAGCCTAATGAAGGTCTGAGACCAAATGCTGACATTAAATCATTTTCTTGCAAGCTACACTGTTTTCAGTCAACCCTTTTCCCATTCCACACCTGCCTCATGAATTAGATGTGCAAAGTATTTCACATTTTGTATCATGAGTGTAGCATAGATCCAACCAGTCAGAGTGTCGCTCTCATTTCCTTTAAATCTGTGCACATGCCTACTGCTGAAAGACACAAACTTTCTTATTTATGGCTCTAACATAGAGAGATTACGCTTGTTGTAACAGTTACTGTAAAAAGTACATGTTGCTCTAACCTATACATGTGATCTTTACTTATTTATAATAAGTGGTTGGTTGTTTTGTTTCAGTGAGACTTGATGGGTATTCTGGTATTGGTATCAGCCAAAATGAGTTTAAATATTTGTCAAGTTCTGTGTGTTTTTTTTTTTTGTGACCACAACTCTGCCCAAACTTTAAAAACTGCTTGATCAATTGTTGAAGGATGCAAAGGACAACTCAATTCTTCTTATTCTTTGATTTTATTTCCTTGAAGATGGTTCTGAGTTTGATGGTTTCAATGGACATAAATAGCATAGTATGGATGGAATAAGTTGAACAGGTTGATAACCTTCAAGATAAACAGAAAAGACATGCATTAGTCTCAAATAAATCCCAGTAAACACCACTTTCTCCCAAAGTTTTCTAAAGACTAAATTTTAATGTTACATGATTCTCAAAACAAAGTCATTCAAAATTAACCTAAGATTTCAAACAGTTAATGATTAATTTAAGTAACTTAAAGTAACATCAACTATTAAGTTCCCATGAAGTGTCAATAAAGTACATCAGCTTAAATCAGCATAACCAAAATTATTCAACTTAATTTGTATTTTTACTCACTAAATTAACCAAACAGTCATGGAGAACACATCATCCACATTCAAAGTTGTCTTTTCCTACCAGTTGCGTCTTCTAATTGATCAGGAGCTGCGGTCATGCCTTGTTTCCAGGAGCAGGTGAGAGGGCTAACTGAGTTACATCCAAACATTTCTTGCCATGCTTTCCCAGTGAGTGTGCAGGTGAATATGGTCCCTCTAGGAGTACTTCCTGAGACTTTTGGTTCCACTTCCTCTTTTGCTTGTGGTTGCCCTCTGCAGGTCTGGAGTGCATCTGAGTGCATCTTTTGAATGCAGGTTTTTGACTCAACAGTATTGATTTGTATATCAGAAATATGCAAATATCCAATCATTTGCATCCTTTGTATTTTGAAGTGTGTGTTTGTGGTCATGCATATTTTCATTTGGTCCCATCAGACCAGCATGGACCTCCTCTGGTGTTGACAGCTTAATCTACATTCAAGCCTCATTAGCCCGTTTGGTCCTGACAGGTCAGAGTAGTAAAGCAGCAGTTTGTTTTCAACCCCACCTCAGTGAAACAGCTTAAACACTTCATACTGGTCGAAGTCAAACACTGCAGCTGTCTGGTTTTGGATAATGAAGCTGCACGATTTCTGCTAATTAATGCTCGCTGTATCTCTGCCAGGAACCTGCAGGAGACTCAAAACATATCAAAGCAAATAAATTAGAGAGATAAAGAGTAAACAGAGGGGAGATGATTTTTAATGTTAATGCCAAATGGAGAAACCCAAAGGGTGAAAACATGACTGTGAACTTAACTTTGTTCAAGTATAATTATGCTTGTTATAATTACGAGGAGAGATTCAAGATGTCGTGGGTTCAGGTGGTCAAATAAGATGCTAACAACAGTTATGTAACTTTATATGCAAAAGGTATTTAGGCTCACTGAAATTTCCTTCTGTCTCAGTAAAGCATCCATCCATTTGACAATGATTAGGAGTTGAGCAAATATTCAAGTAGATCCTACAGTAACATATTTGGGGGCAATGACTCCCTCAAAACAGCTTAACTGGGCTTGTTGTTCGCAGCTCTGTGTTAACAATGACAAAGCGGTCTTGTCTAATTTGTCTATAATGCTTTGATTTACCTTGTTCACAAAAAAGTAACACATACCAGCAAAAACATTCCCTTCTTGGCAAAGGTAAAATGATATACTGCATCAATGCATTTTTTTTTTTACCATGGACATAATGGCCTCTGCAGTTTCCCTCTAAAGCTTAGACTCAAGTCTACCAAGGCACATATATCAAGGGAGCTGTTTCATTGTGCAGCAGGCCTTGCCAAAAAGTCTCTCAGGGTCAGGTAGTATATCTGCTGGATTGCTGATGCTGCTTTGGAGCAGTTTCAGTGTTGCTATCCTGTAAACATGAATATGATGTAGATGAGGGGTTTGGCTGCACTCTTGTGTTGTTTTGCTTGTGCCAAATGTTGGTTTATCCTTTCTTACTTAGTCCCACATCTTAAAAGGCATAAAAAGAATGACAAATTTGTAATACAGCTTAAGATGTTCACATATTGAGTCATTTGAGCGCCTCATCCATACTTATTTGAAAAGTAGAGCAGAAAGTTCACTCAGGTCATATAAGGTGACAGCCAAACAGGTTGACAGGTTCACATACCTTTGAATCATAGCAGAACATAAACTCACATACCACATAAATCCACAAATCCTGCAGCTGGATACTGAGTTTCCCATAAAGACTTCTCTGTCTTCCTCCACATTCACTGACTTTGTCTTAGCTGTCAGGAACATAATTCAAAACATAAAAAGCAGCTCCCCGTTGTCCACCATCTCTGTCCTCAACAGAAACAAGTTGTTTCATATTACATGAAAATGTAAAAAAAAAGTTTAGTCTCCCATACTCCAACCTCCCAAATCATCATAACAGAGCAGATGCTGGAACAGCACACATCAGAACACATGAACCAGAACAACCTCTTGGCCTGTTTTACAATTTTATTATAGCACGCAGCAGAACAGAATTCCCACATACAGAAATTTAAAGATTTGTCTTTCCGAAAGAAGCTTTTAGTCGTCCAACTTACTTATTAAAACACTGTAACACTGTAAAACACTTTACACTGTAATGTCAATGTTTTGTATTCAGAATTTCAGTCTACCTTTGTTGTTTTTCCACAAATCAAGGTACTGTATTACCAGAGAGTTGTACCAGCAACTTTCTTGCTGCGAAGCCTGAGCACTATCTGCTGTGCCACTGTGATGCCCTTCGAATCATATCTTTGCATAATTTCTTTCCCAAACTTTATCTCTAATAAACACATCTCTACTCTCAGTTCAGTAATGCACACATTTCAGACCCTGTATTGTCCCAGGACCCGGTTTTTTACATTTTGGAGACACTTTTGTAGTATGTCACAAGTGATACCATTGAATTAGCTGAAAACTGGAGACAAGCAAAAATTCCATACTGTAGTTTAGCAAGCAGCGCAGACGTCTAAAAATATTGTCTTGTGTTGCTGGATGACTGAATAGAGTGGGTTAATCGCAGTGATGATGGTGAAATCAAACCAGTCTGCTCCTGGTTGCCCGTGTTTTTACCTTGAGTAACTTGATTTCTGGAGTAACCAATAACAACTTGCTAGCCAGCACTGGCCACCATGTCTTGTAGACTTTTGCCTCCAGCTTGGTCCCACCCACCAAAAAGGTCACACTGGTTACAACACAAAAAAGGTCTAGACACCATCTTACTTTCTACACTGCCCCTGAAAGCCCTGGACTGTTGTTTTAACTTGAATACTGGGAAATTTCCAACTTACTAATGATGATAATAGCTTACTCTGCAAATTATAAGGTAAAGTAAGGCTCTCCCTCCTCATATAAATGGTCCTAGTGACATCTGATAATGGACATTTAATGGGCTTATAAAATCTGACCTACAGATCCATCAAAATCAGAGAGCTGAGAATACTGCGATGTACCTAAATGCAGCACTGGTACTCACTGTGAATTTAGCTCAGTTATAATCAGTATTTAAGACCTTGAGAGGTTATTTTGCTGCTACTAAGTTCTTTTTTGATACAGACACATTGGGTGTCATAACAGGGCCTTCAGTTCACTAAATCTCTCTGCCGAGGTATAATTAGCAGTAAATGAATAGTCAGTAGAAGCATTTTAATCTGGAAAAACCCATTTATATCTCTGCTCATTTTGCTTCCCCTTTAATTTCTGGCTGGTTTGGAAGTATTACGATAAAGCAGATTGTTATTAGTTCATCTGTTAGTTTGGTGTTATCTTATTTTCTTATTCGACTTTACTGTCAGAGGGTTTTCATTTACTTTTTTGTCTTAGTTTGTGATAGTCTGTAAAATAAGTGCAAATCTGTTTGTATAGAATTTTTTAAGGGATGTATTCAAAGTGAGATGGCCTTGCTCTCCATTCATTTGTGAGGTGATAACTACATGAAGTACAGCTTTTAAAGGTTTAGTACTATTGCCAGAAACTGTTGTTTCTTTTACCTTTTGTTGGAACACCAGTGAAGTGAATCAGACCTTGGGTTATGTCCAAGCATCAGAATTAGGGTGACCGTATTCTGAAAACCCATTAAGAGGACACCCTACCCGGCCTCTTGGAGATACTGCGGAAATCGGTGGTGATGTGGTTTTCAAAGTCTCCAGAACCTTTATTTGCAACTGACACATTTGCCTTTTTTGTCAATAAATGTGTCAGAAAATGCCATTTGAGTAAATTATTTTGCACCCTTTTTCAGGGAAAACAAAATTACAACAAAAACGAAATTACAGCAAAAACACGGTGAAAATACTGCAAAGAAAAACACAGTTAAGCTATTTACAATATTTTTACATTATTTACACAGAAAATTATTGATGAACCACCGATGAATCACTCACAAGTTTCGTTCTGAACCCTCTCTCTCTGCTTTAAAGCTCGGCTCACTTCAAGCCTTAACCATAATGTACCACATATCAGCGGAAAGCTCCACTCCTCAGCTTTAGGAATCCATTGGAATTATTTTGATAGAGTGGATACTCGAGAAGTTACGGTAATTTGAATCATGCATGTCTTTTTCTGTCACCCGCCACTGCTTTGTGATATAAGGGATATTAATGGCTTGTAGAACTAGCTGAGCAAAACCAGGACATTTTAGGGAATTTTATAAAATCCCCCCGGACATAATTTTAAGACAAAAAAGGAGGACATGTCTGGGCAAAAGTATCGTCACCCTAGTCAGAGGCATGTCTAGATAAGTGGCCAAGGGTGACTCATGCCCCCATTTACATCTCTCTAGCCACCTCAGGTGCTAAAACACAGTCTAACCAAAAGTTTGATTGTTATTTTGCCTCAGAGGTGGGACTTTCCTGTCAACTATTATGACGGGTTATTATCAGTTGCCCTCACATGCTAAAGAAGCATAATTTTGTACTTTGGTACTTTCTCATATTATGCAAAATACAATTTTTAATGGTTTACATACAAAAACATGTCTATGACCTGTTAAACTTCTATGTCTGGGGATCTATGTACCCAGGGGACTAAGTTTCATTTTGATGGAAATACCTACAACAGCTGCTCAACTGCTCCAAGTGTGGGGCAACCATTTCTCTTAAAGCCTCTGGGAACAAGACTTGAGTTTTTTTTAGAAGAATATCAAAGTTTATTGTGTCATGAAGCATCCTTGAAAATTTAAGAGAGAAAAAACATCTTTAAATATTAGAAAATTTTGTTCCAAAACAGCTTACTTTACAGGGTTTTTTAGGATGGTTTCTCAGGACTGTGTGGGCCTGGTGGCTATCACTTTGACCTGCAGAGGCTGACTGGTGGGAGTAAAGTAGTGTTCATTTGTATTGGCCGAGGTATTTATCACTTAATAAATAAGTGTCTAGACCCCACACACTTTACATCCATTTCTCTGAGCCCCCCCAAAAGCTCAACTGCTAATATGTTTGAAACCGTGGAAGGATCATTCCTGAATTTTAAGGTTGTTGAATATGATCATGAATATCATGTGAAGAAACTTTTTTTGATTTGTGCTCCAAGGGTCTTTAAGGCTGTCTCCATGTGGCTCAAATTCTGATTCAAATATGTAAGGTTGAATTAGTGTTTTTTCAGTCTTATCTGTGTGCCATAGAAAACATTAAAGCACAGCATTGGGAAGCTGAAGCCACATCTTCTTCTTGAGAAGGGTGAAGTGATTACTAAGTGGTGTTGCATGAGGTTCATTTCAACAGAAGATACAGTGGCTACAGTAACTATGATCAGCTCTGTCTCAGTAAGAAAGAATTGCCACAGAAGTTAAGCTATGCATTGCTGCAGATGAGGCCAAGAGCTGCATGTGTTTAATCAAATATTCAGCAAGAGTGGCTTCAAAACAGTATTGGGGTGGTTGTTAACTGTATTAAAACTGTTACAATGCTTTACTTATCCTCTTGCAAGCCCTTATGTTTCAGTACTACCTCAGCACACTGCATGGCCTGTGTGTAAAAAAATGGCTTTCCAGCAGGAAAATAAAGCTCTGTGAATGTGCTTGGTACAGTATGCAATCACCCCAAGTTTGTGTTTTTGTTTTGTATTTTTTCTGCACTTGCCTTAAATTCTGTAAATTAATCAGAGCTCTTGTCCCCATCTTTGGCAATCGTTTTCTTTACTTCCGTATTTCCTTGCAGGAGCAGAAATGATCAAAATCATTGAAAATACTGTGTGTACCATTAATATGAACCTCATACATTTTCAATTCAAAATTCTGAACAGTTCATTCAGGCTTGTGTTTACCACAGATCTTACTTTTAGCATCATTAAAGAATCCCATATTCATTTCATCTTTCAATCATTTGTGGTACTATGCGATAACTGTTAGTTATATGGCTGTAACAATGGTTTCATGTTTTTCTTTTATGTTTTGGACTACGGATTGAAATTAGCATCATGCTAAATCCTGCATATGTACTGCAATCTTGTGTGAACTCCCACAGTATCGTATGTTCCTTAATTTGCACTTCCATCCAAATAAACACTTTCAATAAATAAATAGCATTTAAGGACTCATTATTGCACCCTTCTATGTTGCCCAGAATAAAAATTTGCTAGAAATATTTAATTGAAAAGTTGGTCTTTTTTTGCCAACACTTTTTTTTTTTTTACAGATTTCTTCCTATTGATTGAACAGTGCATACTTCCAGTCACATCATGACTCAAACTGCAGTGACTCCTGCCTACTGTGGCACCACATTCATACCCTCTACACCACTGATGCCTTTCTCTTGGTTGTAGCACTGGATAGAACACTGGTGACATGGAGCCATTATCTGGAGGACCTTAAACTGCTGAAACTGTCTTAAGCTGATAAAAATGTTTCCCAGAATGAAACCTGCAGGCATGTGGGAAGCATTAGCTCAATCAGCCGTGTGCCTGTCCTAGTAAATCTCTGCATGAGCCCTGGTGAGTCCCCAGTGCCAGGCTGCATGCAGATGGCACCGCCCTCACTGCGCCCATCGACTGCAATCCTGCCTGGTAACAAATCAATACAGCCGGGTGAGGTGAGGAGAAAGATGAAGCCCCCTGGGAGCAGGTTGGGTGGGGATATGGGGATAATAATGTAGGTAAAAGATGAGGGGGGATGGCAGAGATAAAGTGAGGGGCAAAATGAAAGGGATAGGACTAGAAAGGGAGTGGTCAGGATGAGCAACGAGAGGAGGAGGAAGGGTGAGAAAGGATGATTAAGCAGAAGAGCAATGAAAGTGCAAGACAGGAGGGGAGGTGAAGATAACTGCAGCAGAAAAAGGACAGAGGGATCAGGCTTTAGGGGCTGAGAGAGAGTGAATGATTTCCTCTTAAAGGCAAAACAAGAGGGTCACCCAGTGGGGGCAAAGAGGGAGAGGGTGACAGGAAAACAGGGATGTGAAAAAAGAGGAACAGGAAGCATCCCAGCAGGGATTTCCGCAGGGTGAGCTCAGCCAGAGTGCAGGGCGCGCTGCAGAGCCGAGCAGTGAGTCCTGAATTATTAAAGACAAAATTTTGCAGCCGAGCAAGCTGCTGCGGCCATGTCGGATGTATCTGCTGAGGGGGCAAAGATTCTGTGTATGGTGTGTATGTGAGAGTTTACTTGGGCTCAGATGCATTTTGTGATTGAGTGCACTTAAGATGGATCTTTTTGCCTAATGGTTTTACTTTCTCATATTGCCACTGCTTCTTGTTTTTGCCTACTTATTTGTGGTTGTGTGGTCATTAGAGGGAGTTTATGCCCATTTAGGGCAGCTAATTAACAAGAAAACAAGCTCCCATAGGGCCTTTTATTAAACCCCCACTCCAGTGGAAGGCAGTAAACCTGCAGAAAAATCAGAAACCATGCATTAAAAAACTTACATGCACAGATGCATGGGGTTTTGGGTTTGTTTTGCAGTCTGTTTATTGTTCAGAAGTAACATTTCATTCACTTTTTATGAATCGGGTCCCAGGAGGTTGCAAAGTGGATGTTAAGTTTTTGCCCTGGCTCCAGTCTGTGGTTAGGTTTAGGAAAGTAATACATTCTGTTTGGGCCTTTATTTTAAATGGACCCGAAGCAGAATGGGTTTAGCTTCTGCTGCTCAACAGTTTTCCAGTTGCCAAACCAGAGAAGGAGTGAGTAAGTATGTAAAAGGTGATGAGGACTAGGGTGAGGAGGCTTGCCATCTTTGGTCCAAGGAGGAGAGGGAGCCACTCATCACAATGGCTGAATAGAAGAAAGTAGAGATGAGATTGTTTGCAAGCTGCATACGTAAAAACTTGATGTTACCAAGCAACAACATCTGCAGCTGAATGAAGAGAATGAGGTTGTGCCAAAAACTGCAGTTCCTTGTTGTCTTGAAGTTATAGGATTTCGTGCAGGCAGGGGTAATTTAAATCATGCGTGTCTTCGTAAAATTAGGATTAAAAAAATTGCCAATTTTGACATACTGATACACCTCTATTCTCACTCTGTCTGAGATACTCTGTTGGAGCTTCTGTCACCATAAGCCCCCTTTTCAATGTGGTCCAGGTCCATACTGATTGATTGACTAGTCCACTCTGTGGTAATTGGTAAGTTCAGGTCAGTTCAGAGCCTAATTTTCAACAGCTCTGCAGTCTCTCTATAGGGTTGGGGTGACAAGCCCAGACCATAGACTCTTACATCAGTAAATTGCTGCCAAGTAGCTGTTGTATTATGTCACAGTGGAAGACCTGTTTGGGGCAGGGAACATCACGCGCTTCGAGGTTGGTGAATGTGAGGTGAAATGTGATGGATATGGAATCATCTGTGGATAAGCTGGCCTCTGCATGCAAAATGTAGATGTGTTAGTTTTCTTGAAGGCTAGAAATGCTGCATGAGAATTTTCTCAAAACACTTCATGGCTGCGGGAGTGTTGGCAATAGGACAGAAGAGGTAAGACTTTTTTGCACAGGGATGTTTTGAGGCAGGCAGGTTGTTGAAGATGTCTGTAAAACATCTTTTAGATGTTCTGCATGTTCTTGAAAATCTGACCCAGTTTGTCGTCAGCCCTGTCACAAAGGCCTTAACCCCAGCAGTGTGCAGCTGAAATGTCTGCTTACTGGTTGAGGAGGGAAAGTGACTGTGCCTGTTGATGTCAAGTTCAAGACGTGTAAAAAACAAACAAACAAACAAACAAAAAGAATAAATAAGCCAGTCTTAGGCATGGAGGGGTCACTATTGAGCCTTGTAACTCCAAGACATTTTCTGCTATTTTAGTATATTTTTTTGTCACAATACATGCCAAACCTTAACCCCACTGAGTGCGATCAAGTGGAGTAAATTACTGACTCATCCCTTTGGAGATGCTCTTTTTTTATACAGTCATGAAACTCACCTGTTTTAAATTGACCTGGTCAACTGGATGTCCCAAACAGGTGTTTTTTGAGCATTTTTCAACTTTCCCAGTCTTTTGTTGCCTCTGTTCCAGCTTTTTTGGAATATGTTGCAGGCATGTAATTCAAAATGAGTGAATATTTAAAAAAAAAAAAAAAATTATCAGTTTGAACATTAAAAATACCTTGTTTTGGTAGTTGATTGAATTGATTATAGCTTGAAAAGGATTTGCAAATCATCGTCTCTTGTTTTTATTTTTTTTACACAACGCCCCAACTTATGACATAAATTGAAATATTATATTATTTCTGGGGATATTGGATTTTGCTGATATCCAATATGTGGATATTTCCAAGCTTATCATTGTTGAAACTTCTGCTATTTTCTTTTTTTTTTCTTTTCTTTTTTTTTTTTTTTTTTGCAACAGTGAGAGGTTTCTCCTTTAGTAAAATCGACCTGATCCCCTCACAGTGACGTCAGATTTATGTTAGAAATTGATATGGACCAATGGAAAAAATGTCCTTCTATATTAGAAGACACTGTTGTTTTTTAAATGTAAACATTAAGTTGGCTTATATGTACAGCCAAAATATTAGCTGTACATATCTGCAGATTCTGATATCTGCCAATACCGATATTCCACTGCCAATGATATTATGTAATATTCCTTATTTTTTGATGAAAACATCAGTAACGAGTACTCAAATCCTCCCTCATGTACAATCATATTGACAACTGCTAGCTGTTCTATACCATCTATAACTGACGACTTAAATTTGTCTGCAAGTGTGATTAGTTGTGATTGTCTGGTTACTTTTATATGTTGATTTTTGTATATTGACAGCTGTAATTTGCTCCAGCCCTTCGTGACCCCAACAAATTAAGCAGTACATAGCAGATGTATGTATGTTTGGATTCTTTAAGATATTTAAGATATACTCATTTACTCTCCAATACTTTTATAAACACTGGTTGTTGTCAAGTTACTGGCAGAGTCATTGAATTGTGACATTAAATTCTTATATTCAAACTTTATTGCTTTCTTATCCTCTCAAGACATACAGGACCGAATCTTGACATCTGCAGGTGATTATTTGAATACTATTTCATACTTTTTCCTCTTAAGCTGTGAAAAAGTTAGATTCTTGGACTGAATATGGTAAAAGCCACAGCAGGATTTTGAGTTCTGACATAAATGCAACTATAATTGTGATTTTTTTTCTGAAAAGGATTTTCCAGTTCAGCCCTATTACTTGTAGTGTCTATAGTGCTCCCACAGTGTAACCCTGCTGCTCTGATAACGCCTGCACTGACAGGTATATTAGCATAAAAATCTTGTTTGGCCCAGCTTCAGCCCTGCCTCATTTCTCCAGACTGTCTGCTCTCCTCTGTCCCTGTCCTCTCCTCCTTTTATCTTTGTGTTCCCTTTCCTCTCTCTGGCCTTTCCTCTACCTACCTGTGCTGCTTTTTCATCATTATATCATGGAAATAAAAGAGCCACCACTGACACAGAGCAGAAATATGATGGAGTGCTTTTGAACTTTAAGAATCTACTTCAAACACCATGAAACCCTCCCCTCATCCTGGGACCATTAAGTGGTGCTCACTCTGATGAATCTCTAAGATTAGATCGGAGGCTCAGCGGGCTGATTGACAGCTTGAAAGTGGCTCTTACAGCTTCTCTCAGAGCTCCTCTCTCTCTTTCTGTCCCTCGATCTCCCAGTTTATCGCCCTCTCACTCTCTCTGCCCCTCTGCCTAGCTCTGGTTGTCCATCTGCTCTCTCTGTCTGTCTCATTCTCCTCCTCGCTCCTCCTCATTCCCAGTCTCCTAGATTATTCCACAGCTACATGTGCTGTAATTGAATTTCACATCCCTGATCTGAGCCCCTCGCCCTTGAGGAACATAGGAGGAAGGCGTAATTACATTTCTGTTTGGCTGCAAATGATCCTGCTAATTCAACATGGACTTTTTTTCATGCGATTCATAGAGGCACAGGCAGGTGGTAGGTTTATGGGTGCAGAGCTGGCAGCTATCCTTGGAGAGATCGGACACATTTTTAGTTTCAGGAACATTGTAGCTTGCCCAGTATTAGGTTTTGGACAGTTGTTGTAACGATGCAGAAATATATTAAAGAGATTCAAAAATAAAATCTCTCAAAAGAAGTGCTGTTTCTGACGCAAACATTTGTCAGAAATGTTTTGGATGAAGCTAATAGATGCTCTATACCATTGATAGTTATTTCTTTGATACACATTGTTGATTTGACCAACAAAAGTTGTCGTACCATTCCAATACTTCTCCATACTTTTCTGAATCTGGACCATCATTACATCCTTTCCTGAATTTAGAAGAAGAAGATTTACTTTGCTAATCCCTTGTGAAGAAATTCAATTCTACACTCTGGTCAGTCCTGCGACACATACAGTGCTCAGTATCAGTGAGTACACCCCTTCAGATTTGTCAGAAACCTTTTAGTTTCCTTTCAAATCAACATTTTCTATGGCATACTATACCACAAAATACTCCCCCAAATCTGGGCCATTGATTGCAAACAAGATTTTTCAAGTTGCACACAAAAAAGGGTTTTTCTCAATTTAAGATCAGGATGCAAAAATGAGTACACCCCAATCAAAGGGGTAAGAGCAAAGCTAAATTTTAGTTAATGTATTACCCTTATTGTCATCTTATGGTAAAAAAAATGTATTACACTCAGCTTTGTCAAAACTTTGGAAATTCTTCTTTTGTTCATTTAGGTATAGATTAATACATTACTTTTAACAGGGGGTGTACTCATTTGTGCTGGGCACTGTACATTGCAAAATACACAGCAAATTCTGCATAGAAAAAATTACACTATCAGAGTTAATATAAACACTTTCTATGTGTGTATATGGGTCCACACCACAAAGTGTTGCGTTCACTCTTTTTGGAGAGTTGGTACTTTAACTCTCAAGTGTAGCTGTTGACTCTTTTTGTAGTTATATATTAAAATTTTGAACTTAGCAGTGTGACCTCTGATCAAGACTTCTATGTAGCATTAGGAAAACATATACATATATCTTCAACTGCTTAAGTGTTAACTCTGCAAAGTGTAATCATTGGTGTATTTATTTACTGTATATTATCGGGGAAAAAACACTGAAATAAAGATACCCTGGTTTGACCGTATACATAAAAAGAAAAAAAAACATATGAACTGCAGTTTTCATGACATGTTCTTGAGAAGTCTGTTGGTACTTGTCCAATACTGGGGGGCAGGCGGGATGATTGACTCCAGAAGTGTCACTTGCAGGTTCAGAGATCAGAGAGAAAAGTTCAGAGTTAAAGATCCTGCAGTGACACTTGTGGATTTGATTTACTGAAACATAATTTTCATACTTGTTTTTGAAACCATCTCATTTTCAGCTTAGAATATTGATGATGAGTAAAATGACTCCATCCAGAGTACAATTAACTCTGCACTTGCTGAAATATTGTAAACAACATAATTTTAACCCTTCTCAGTCTGCTGTGAATAAATGCACAAACAGGTCCTCCAATTGAACCCTAATGGAGAGTTTTCAGTGATGGCTCCCAAAGACGCTCTACTGAGCAGTTTTGGGGTTCAGTGCTTTGCTCAAGGGCACTTGAGTGTCCTTGGTAAGTCAGTAAGTCAGCTGGTAACTCTCCAGCTAAAGCTGACCAGCATTCAGATGCTGTCCTCAACGGAAACAACCACAAACACAGTAAGTCACCAGCAAACACATTAAACCATAATACTGTCAAACGCTCAAGCTTGAAATGAAAGACAGAATTCCCCTTATTCCCTTGTTTTTCGCATCATCCAGCAGTCCACAGACGGACCATTAGCTCTGTGGATAAAATGTTTACAGCTTAGCTTAAGGGTCACACATGGTCCAGGGGGTATGAGTTACTGGCAGCTCAACATGCTGAGCTTGCATTTTATCAGAAGTCATTATCATGAGGTTGATCAAGTAAGTGATGTCCACAGCAAAGAATTACAGAAATGAATCTCAGTGGTTACATTTTGTATATATTCCACTAACAGTAGACACAAAAAGATTACTGCAGGGGGTTGTAATGAATTTGAATTGTGTGCCATAACCCTTGCATTTGACTTGAAGGAAGTATCATTGAATAATTTAGTTTTATGATGTCATATTAGACTAGTAAGAACTACTTTCATGGGTGAAGATATACAAAAAATGATGTTATATGCAGCATTTTGATTATTCATGACAATTCGTAGGTAGATAAAAGCAGCAATACATTTATATCTAGGTTCTGTGTGTGGAGTCGTATTTTTATCCTACTCACTGAACAGATCAGGGGATTTTTATGCCAAGCAGTCTGTGTATCATTCTGATTTAGAGGGAAATATATATCAGAAGTTTAGCACAGGCTTTGTTCCTCCTTTATAAACAATTTGACTGACTTTGTTCCTTAGACAGTTCTCCTCTGTGAGGTTCATAAATATAGTTTGTTAATATAAGTTTGCATGTGTTTGTTTTTTTCTGTTGTTGTTTTTTTCTAAATTGCATATGAATTTTGTTTAATTAATAAGATACAATTAAGTGACAGAATTCATGACCTTCACTGTAAAAGCTTTGATCATGTTTTAAATATCGTTTTCATCTTGGAGTAACGTTTTTAATTAGTCTGTGACTTTATCAGACTCAGCTTTAGTTTCCTGCTGATAATCATGTGTTAGGTCTCTTTGAAGCTATACTTTGATCATCAGTATAGCAGATAATATAGCTGCCAAATGTTAGATGTGTAGTCAGTATGCTGTGCAGATGAAGCTTGAGTCGTGCAGAGGTAGCATCCTGATGAAGTACCACAGTCCCAAAAGCTTCTCTGGTCTCTTAAACCCTTATACTTATCAACAGGAAACTCAGCATATATCAAATTTCAAACCTAAACTACCACATCGTCCTACACATTCTTGACCACAGACGGATTACAAAGATGGACAGAGCAACAACTGCCTGGGTGTGAAGCCAAACTATGGCTCAGGAGGGGTAAACGCTCCATCCTCCACGTTAACAGAGCGCAGAATTCTGTTTTGATAGTTATGCTGATCAATTTCTAAGGGTTTAATATTGTGTAATTTCTGTTGGTTATTTGATACAAAAATGTGGGGAAAAATGCCAAAAACTAAAAGAGCTAAAACAGGTGACAAAGCAAGAAAATAATAGTCATAAAACTAATGCAGTAGTGTTTTGATTTGTGCATAGAATTATGGTATAATTCAAAGTAAAACTTGTAAAACACACTAAATAGCAAATAAACCTGGAAAATAAGGTGGGCCTTTTAAGAAGTCTTACGTCTAGAAAAGTGCTGAACAAGCTTTTGGTTTAAAATTTCCCCCCTAGCTCTGTAGTTCTCACTTACTTTCTGACGTGCCCCAACTTCAAGATTAAGAGGGGACATCGCAACCCCTAGCCCCCACAAAGTTAATCTAAGGGTAGAGGTAAGATCTTAAACTTCATCCAAACATGTCCATACTAATTCCTGCATTTGGTGTACAAACATAGCATTTATTTAAGGTGACATCAACATATAAACACAATTAATATTCAAATCCCCATTCTAGGGCTGGGACATATAGCCTTAAAATAAAATCCAATGTTTTTACTAGCTTAACTCCCAACTTTAATATTTTTCACTCTCAAAAAACAACCTGCAAATGAGAGCAAAATTTCATAAAATTAGTTTTTCTCTCACAAACCTGAACTCTATTTTCCTTTTAGAATTAAAGTTCTGGCTGTAACTTTGTAATCAGAGGTCTATTATGTAGTGTGGATGCAGGCAGGTTTATCTACATCAGCACTGAACCATTTCCACAAAATATTAAGAGGCGTGACAAAACAAGTGACTGATCAATTCAGGGAAAATAAACCTGACTTTAATTTTTAACATAAAAAATGAATTAATTGATTAAAGAGATATATTGCTCATCCCTTATTTTATTGTAAAAAGATAAAAATAACTAAGTGGCAACTAAAATACCTATTTTCTTTTACGACTCCAATGAAATATTTATGTCCACAGTCACGATTTCAAATTCCAACCTTTTTTTTCCTTTAAACAACATTTAAATAAAAAAGACAACAAAATCTATTGTTACACAGCTGATATTGACTTTTACGTAAACCTCATGTCTGACATAGCAAGTAGCAAATTACAGTTTAATGTTGGGTCGACTGGTGTGGGGGCGGGGGGTGTAAAGGCAGCTGCTGTAGACTTTTTGTCTTGTGCATAGAAGTACTCTATCATGTGGGGGAGGCATGTTTAACACACTAGAAAGCATTTAGAACTCAAAAAAGCATGTTATAGGCTCTTTAAATCTTGTAAAAAATGATTAGGAGTAAATTTCAGGTAGATTTCTTTAACTGTGGATGACATTTAATAGTAGTAAATGCCTTCACATTAATTTGTCCATGTCCCCTCCAGTAAGGGACAGATTAATCAAGAGCCATTAATTCTACATTAAAATACTTGTACACTGTCTCACTTGCACACTGGATCAAAGTCTGATCTGGAATTAATGTCCAATAAGATGCTGCTTCATCTATCTGCTGCTTGTAATCAGTGCTAAGTGAACACTGAGCAGAGAGTATGGGTGTAAAGTGCTGGCACTGGCCCCAGTGCTTGCATAACTCACTGATAATTAGGGTTTTACTCCTGCCAAGGCTTAACCGCTGCTATGGCTGTGCCTGTTGGCTGAATATCTGAGTGGACTGTGGGGAAATAGAACATAAAAGAACAGAGGAAATAAAAAAGAGACACAATGGCCTCATTTTGTGTAGATATAAACTATATAATCAACTTATACAGTTTAGAATCAGTGTATTCTTGTAGGGGCAATAAAAATGTACATAAATCAAAGAATAAAAGCTTTTCAGCTGGTAGTATAAAGGTTAACTGATCTGAATCAGGGACTGATTTTGACGTGTAGGATCTAAGTTAGTCAGTGAGGCCTTGGGTCAATAACATGACACAAACAGGTCAATGCCTCTGCCTCCCAGAGGCTCAGCTGCTTGTTCTTTCTGGGGTGATGGCAGTAGATCATTCTGTGGGGCTTTGGGTTGAGGCCCCAAGATTGGTTGATTCAAATCCTGGTTCAGCAAACATCTTCTATGGATTGTTGCCTCGATTGATGTGAAATAAATCCCAAAGATATAATATAAAACAGCCCATCTATCGTGTCAGTGATAACCCGCTGCTGTGGACCTGTCTGACTCCAGCTGTTTCACCCTACATTGACCAACATCAGAAACAATACGTCTGTCTGTCTGGCTGTCTGTCTGTGAGCAAAATAGTTTGAAAAGTTATCAATGGATACTGATGACATTTTCAAGGAATGTTGGTAAAGTCACAATGAAGAGGTGATGTTGGTGGTGATCAGAATCTGGATGGGGATCCAGGTATTTTTGAAAGACTACATAGTGCAATAGAGCGGTTTTCATGTCAGAAATGCCTTGCTGGAAATGTGTGTTCTTGGAGCACTTCAAGTTTTTAAATCTATTTAACTAAATTTGACGGAACTAAATACTTCCACAATAATCAACGTCAGTCTTTTCGATTGATAATCATTATCTGTAGCTGTTTACAATAATCACTCTATGCATTGTTGTTATTGCTCATACTACCATAATGATTATACCTGTATAGAAACACAATGTGGACAAATTTTTGGTTTGTGCACCCATAAATTTAATTTTTATTACAAGATGTATTGTCATCATAAAATTTCATTTATTGAATTTTGATTTTAACTTCTTTTTCTCTGCCTGCATCTCTATTTTTTTATAATTTATATATCGTGGATTTTTATGAAATTTTCAGGGAATGTTGCTTTTTACACAAGAAATAAATGATTAGATTTTGGTGGTGATCCAGGAATTTCTTAAAGGATTGTTAACGTTGCACTCTAGGGCAATTTCCTCATTTTCAATCAGAACTTGGATATAAGTGTCAGAAATGCCTTGAAGGGGGCCTTGTGCTCTCAGAGCACTTATAATTAATTATTGTTCTTTCCTTTTTTCTCTCTCAGAAAGTAGAATAATTTATTGGAATTACACCATCATTTCACATGAGACCAATAACGAACAGTGCTGAATTAAATTTATCAGATAGGGCTGGTGTGAGGAAAGAGGTCTTAAAGTGACAAGAGTTTCAACGGGACATTTTAGATCAAGAGAGAATGGAGGTCAGTCAGGGTACTCCGAATGAGAAGAATAGGTTTGGTGAACATAACAATTGTTAACATGCTTAAGCAGTTATCAAAATCGGGTATACATAACCCCTACACTGTAAGTATGAAAACTCAAAACCGCTGACAGTAAAAGTCTCTTTCTACTGTTCAGTTTCATCCCTCAACCCCTTCCTTTCCACTTCCTCTCCCTCCTCTGCCTTTTCTCCCCTGAATCCACAGTCTTGTTAGCACTGGTCACGCATCCTTGGCTGCCTGATTAACTAACAACCCAAAGGATGTAACATCGAATGGTGTCGGCGTTCCCCGAGAGAGGCATCGATTTTCTGGCAGACGATAACCACACAGACGGCAGGCCCATGGAAATGAGCTCAAGAGCAGACGCTGGAAAAATGAATGACTTCAGGGAAAAGCAAAGCTACAACTATTAAACTAGTAGCTCATACAAATGAAGAGGAAATCATGTATTCATGCCCTAAATGCCACCAGAGTTTTAAATGACTAGGTTTATATTTGGGCATGAGGTGCAGGGAAGTAGTACTCAGCTAGTGTTGATGACGAAGCTTCCCAAATGAGTTTCTGCACGACATCTGCTCCTGCAGTAACTAAATATATTTAAAACAGTGAAGACACACTGTGAGTCTGAGTGTGTGTTTGTGCATAAAGTACGTCCTCAATGAAAGTGTTGATTGCCATTCAGGCTGACTCACTGCAGGGTCAGACAGAACATTTATCACACAGTGGTAACTTCAGAGCTATGGCTAAACACACATGGATTTTCCTCAGAAATGTGGTAAATATTTTGTATTCATTTTCACTTTTTTATCCTGCTTATTTCATTCGTCTCACTCTCATGTGGTGAATCACATTTCTTCTTCCTGTCTGAAGAGCGTATGGTGATTCAAAAGAGGCCGTAAAGCTTCAGTCATTGTTATTTATGACTGTCAGATATTAGATTTTCCAACACAAATCTGCAAAACTTGCTGCATCTAATCAGTTGATTCAAACAAGTGATTTCACATTGATGTTGACTTCAGTGTACTATAATGATTCATAAATTATCAACAGTTATGAGACAAGGTCACACACCGCCTTCAGCTTACACAATAATGACACAAATTCCCCTGAAATCTGGCACACCAAAGTCACAAGGTATATATATATGTATCAATATTAATTTGCCATGCAAAAATTTTCAATTTCTTCAAATCTATATGATTGGGTGAAAAATTTCAGAGTGTTTTATCTCTTCCCTCTGTGGACGTTGATTCCACCGACTGAATCTCGTTCTGAAGGATTTCTTATTTTGTGTTCTCCAGTTCAGCACGCTGTCCTCCTTAAGTCTTGCTGTAAAGTACATGGATTCATGATTGCCCCCAAGCATCCTTTGCATCTACTCAGTGTGAGGATTGTTCACGTTGTTCAGAATTAAAGCAACGCAGACATGAGCTGAAGTACACACGTCACCAGTTGGATCAGTGTGGAGCCAGAAGAGAGATGATAAATTGATCACAGCAGCAGAAACAAGTACAACATAAAGTTTAAAAGACTCAAAAATCAAGCCCACAATCTCCATCTCTTTAGGAATGGGAAACAAGGAAACAAGGTTGTACTGATTACCATGTAAATTGTGACATTAGGTTGATAACATGGTTGACTTTGATTGAACGTTGATTATACGCTCTACGATATGATAACTGGATCTTTTTCATGCATACAGTATTGTGGGTTCGTAATGCTTTAAAGAAAATCTTCAATGATTTTCTAAGTAAAAAACTGAAATATTTCCCTGTTCAATCTCAATATATTGTGATATGTTGTATAATCACTTATGTATCCTTAAATGTATCATTTGCCAATCCACACCCCATATATATTATACCAGTATATAAATGAAAATAAATCAAATTAATTTTCAAGGTAGGGTTGCAGACAGGTGGAAAACTTCCGATCAATTTCCATAATCTTTTCAGAAATTTACTATTAGGAAGTAAAGATGAGGAATTTTAGAAATATTTCAAGTTGGAACCTGTTCATGTGAATTTTGTGAAATTAAGGGAAGTAACTAGAAATTGTTTGTAATTAAAATGAACTGTATCATATCCAAACATAAATGTAAACATTGTTTTTGTCATAGGCAGACGTCCGTATAAAATAATACAACAATAAAAACACAACCTTGCAACAGATTTATTTGTCAGTTGAACTTAATAAAGTTTAAATGATTTTTAATCATTTAGTTCTTTTATTGAACAGTCAGTTTGAACTTCAGTTTGTTTACCATGGGCTTAAATTTGTGGCCTAGATAGTCCAGGGTTCTAGAACCATGTGTTTATGTGATTGAGGAATGCACGGTGCATGTAGAGGGCGTGGCCTCAATACTTCTGCAGCAAGCAGTGTACTATGTGCATGTGATTGAGGAATAGAGGTATTCTCAACTATACTTGCATGAAATCTGGTTGTTTTAGTCAAGAATATTTTTTCCATAACTATATTTATAATCCCTTTTAAGGTACGACCTTCAATATGCCAAATTTCCAGGTTTATTACTGTTTATTTCCATGAATTCCCATGAAAAGTTTCCAACTTTGAAAATTCTTGGAATTTTGCAACCCTAGTTTAAGGTGATGGTGATGAAGTCCTTTGACCAGAATATGAAAACAAACACCGACACAATCAACACAAGTGCCAAAACACAACAAACACCCAACATGCTATGTGGCATATAGTTTTTTGATCTTGATTATCTTGTTTTAAAATTGGGAAAGCCTTAAATGTTATTGGAATTAAATCTCAGTTAATTGCCCAGCCCTACTTTCAATGTATATTCTGTAGACCATGTGTAGTTGGGCTGAGTTCAGACAGTATCACAAACAGAAAAGCACCAGAACATCTCTGTGGATGAACAACCTGTGCACGTGGAACAGGCTTAGTAGAAGTCAGTGCATGCCCATGTTACTAACACCCCATCTAAATATCAAGAACACTGTGCACAACACATTAGACTTTAGATATGGAGTCAAGTGGTCCAGACACAAGGCACCAGAGCTGTGCCAACACCTCCTGATGTTAAGACACAAATTCCCATCGGCTTCAATGGGAGCAAATCAATGTTCTGTCCAACAACATGGGCATTAGTCTTTAATATGGAAACTACACCAGGTGGAAAAGAGGAACAATAAGCATGCAGAATGCCAGCATTTCTTGTAATGAGCAGTTTATGGATGAAACTCTGAAACTAGGTTAAACCCTTGAAAGGCTAGGGGTCAGCGCCTCTCGGTCTACAGGTTTAGGCTCTGGACTCTCAAAGGTTCCGAGATGGCATAGGAATGTAGACAGTCACACAGAGAAGCTTAAGAGCCAATTACTTTTAAGGTCACGACCTGACACATTACGTACAGGTTTATCGTAAAACACAGCAATCTGGCTGAAATGTAGACATGTTGGTTAAAAAGATAATAAATATGTGTTTTGATTTTATTCGATCACAATCATGAACTTTATTTTATGCTGGTACTATCTTTACCTCTCTAATCATAAACAAGTGGGAAATTTTGGACTAAGGGAATTAAGTGGCCCTGAACAGAGCATTAAGCACTAAAACTACACACTATGGTGGGATTATGAATTTCCAAGGCAGATCTCCAGAGAAGGCCGACTAATTAGACAGAAAATAGGCAATGCAGCTTTCAGAAAAAGTATGCACTTACCCACCAGCCTGCAGGCTTTTCAGACCCAGAGGGACCTTGTGTACCTGTGTTTGGGTCTTTTATACATAAAGATCTTTTTTATTCCAATATAAATAAAGTCTTGTTTGCTGCCCTGCTGAACAACTGTATTGATCAAACCAGAGTATCAGGGTTTGCTATGCCCTGTCTCCCTGCTGGTTTCCTTTTGCAGTACTGAGTGCTCTGTAAGAGGTCAAACAAGGACAAATATAGACAAGAATGAGGGAGATTGGTCTTACAGGTTTATCTTAAATAACCTGTATTTAAACAGGGTTTGAATCAATAGCAGTCGCAAGTCCATTCATTTTAATATCCGTGTTGTTTTATTCATGAACACTGGAATCCTCCACTTGACCCTGCAGTCAAACACAAACAAACTCACTTTTTGTTAAATGTTAGGCTTTGGTGAAAAATAACCATTCTAGGAAAGTCAAAGAGCCTTATTGTGCCCCCACTAGAAATGGTGTTTGCATGCAGCACAGATGTCTTTCCTATTCTCCGCCCAATGCAGTTGTCATTTTACACTCAGCATTCACACTGATTCACTTACTGATGGTGACTAAGTTGTTCCACAGTACTAATAAACCAAACTCAGCACTCTCATATCCATTTACAAACCACTGGTGCAGCTGTGGGACCAAATTGGGGAGGAGTGTCTTGCCCATGGACACATTGACATGTGGCAGCTGAAGCTGGGCACAAACCCTTAACCTGCTGATTGACAGTTGAGCGCCATTCCAACGTAAGCCACCTTCACCCATAAAAGTGTGTGCACACACTGATCGAATAATCCATAATCCCAAATATGAAGTCTTTCACTTCTCAGACCATTGTAAAGAGACCCTGTAGTTGACCCCAAAATCGGGGGAAACAATAAATGTACCTTTATGATAAGAAGATAAAGCAAGTCAAAGGAATTACATGATGTGCCCACACCTAATCCAAGCAGGGTTAATCCTCTGAAAATATTGTTTAAGTTTCCCACTTTGAAAATATGAAGAAGGTCCTTAAATGGTGCTTTTGATTAAATGGCAAGAAGTCTTTGCCAGATGCAGCTTCAAGTATCTTTGAAAAGTCCTGACATTGAAAATATGAAACATTAACACAGAGCAGGGATGGGCAACTTTTGTGACATTGAGGACCACATTTGTGTTCTTCATACTTGTAGTGGGCCAGATGCAAATTGATGAATTAGTCCTTTTGATCACCATTCATCCCTGCAAGTGGGTTTTATCAAATCTGAATCAAGAAAAAGAATATAAAATATTTGCCAATTTAATATAATAATGTTCATTTTTTAAAAAGCACTCTATTTTTATTTCCTCGAAATTTATAGTTTTGGAAATGCAAGCAATGGTATATAAACCTGACATGGCAGATGGACTGTTCAATATTTTTCACCAGTCCATTTGGAAAACAGCCCAATAGAAAGTGTTTTGGAATGGGCAGAACCTTTTAACTGCATATCTGGCAGATGATTGGACGATTGTTCTGTCAATCACATTCATTGCAGGCCAATCAGATTATGTAGTGGGCGGGTGCTACCACCGTGGTGTAAACTAAAAAAAACATAAGCCACTACATAATCTAAATGACAGCATTCACATAGTTACACAGCTTCATCATCAATAACCTCTCATGTGAAGAGCAGTCTTACAGTTACGCACACACAGACCACACGGGTACTCTTGCCTTTTACCCACTGACTGCGTCACACTCTCCACGCACTGACAGCTCCTAAACTTGCTCTCAGTGAGTGGAGAGTATGATGCAGTCAGCTCTGAGTGACAAACACAGTGATTCTCCTTCATAGCCAGCTATGAAGGAGATCTTTTTTACATAGGTTAAATGACCTCCTCTGCGATGTAGAGTGCAAACAGAGAGGGTTTTACTTTACGACTGTGTGTGCATGAGGCACACTGGATCGCTTCCCTTATTCCAGTCCATCATAATGACAGACAGCCCCCAAATCTTTCCATCATCCATCAAAAAATTCAGTCAGTGATGGAAAATATTTGGTTAAAGCAATCCCTGCTTCTCGCCCTAATAACCACAGCCCTCTGTGCATAACGCTACAGCCTTTCAAACGTGCTAAATTCAGATGCAAAAACTCTGCATGTAATCAGTTGTGGGTTTGATAAATCACATTGCGGGTGCCAAATGATTACGTTTGCATCTCTTCCTCCCTGTAGTTTGCGCGTTCAGATCATCTGCATGTATTCTGCATATTCATGAAGGCAAACACGCTAAATGGAATGCGTGTGCTATTTTGCTTGTTGGACAGACGCAATCCTCGGTGCACCCAGTTAGTAGATCAGCTTTGCTTGCGCTATCAAGTTCTCACGTGTTTTTATACACGCAAACCTTTAGTAGATCAGGCCCCATGTCTACTAACTTCTTGTAAAAATCAAAACAATTTTTATTTACAAAACAAATAAATTAAATGGGGAGTGAGGAGGTGGGCTTGTTGCTCATCCCTGACGTAGAGGACTGTCTAATTAGAGTCAGATTACTCTGCAAAGGAGTGTGGGCTCTAAGTTTGTTTTATTTTATGCACTCTCCAGATGGGTGGGAGTACTTGTAGAGCTCAGGAGAGTCCTCTTATACTCTGTTTGTGCGTGACAGAGAAGACAATCAAGACAGAGGATGTTTGTAAAAAAGAGATGGTGCCTCTGGGTGTGCTTCACAGGACACAGCCCGGCACTAGAGCAGCATATGTGTGTGCGAGTGTGTGTGGGCAGTCATGTGTTATGCACCCGGTCAGACTGTTACCATCTGCCTGGTATCACGGGTCTGTTTGGGACTGCCCACCTCTCTTTATACTCTTAAACTCTCCTTGTCATCCCCTCAGCATCAGCTCTTATTTTCTCACCTCCTTTTCCCTCCTTTCCCCCCCGCATTGTGCTTCCTTTTGAATGCTGCTGCAGTCAGACGGGGGCTGCCGTGTGTTCACATTAATGATTCTGTAAGCATCCTGAGAAAGGAGAGGGTATTTGTACCTCGTACTAAAATATTTATCAGTGCATTGACAAATGCAGCGTCATGACAGATCTGCAGTTGTACAGCAGTGACTTCCTATTATAATGAGTAAGAGATAAATCATCTAGAAATGCGACCACTCAAAGATGTGACAGGAAACACTGAGACTTAGAAAGAGACGGATTCATGTGTCAGTGGGAAATCAAGATGAGAGTCTCATAGGTAGGAAAAAGACAGGCAAGGGGACAAAAACAAAGAATGAGGAAGAGGGGAAACAGGGGGATGAAGATGAAAGCCCTGTAGTTCAGACCAACTCCCAGCTTGGCCTCACATCTCCTGTTACCATGGTGATTCAACCGCCGATATGCTGTCCCCCGAGACTGAAAACACAGGAACAGAGCCAAATAGAGAGACAGTAACACAAGGACGGGCAGAAGGGTAAAATAACAGCACAGGTGTGCCAGACAAGGACTGCACTGCAATCAAAGTACACCAACCTCTTTGCCATTCAGTAAACATAAACGCCTCCTGCAAGGTCTTCAGAGGGTGTTAAAGAGAAAAGTGCCAAACTGAAGAAACTGTAATGCTTAAGTTAGAAAATGTTTTCAAAGAAGACCAGTGGTAAAACATAGATTTTGTTCCTGCAGGCACAAGGCTCCCCCTAAGTGTGGGATAATAGGGACAGCTTTCCTGGGCCCAGCTTTATTTGGGGGTCCATGAAGGTTAACCTTTCCAAGCCACCTTTCAGGACTGTTTTGTAATAATGCATGTAAAACCTCAACCCTGCCAAGCACCATCAACCACCTGGACTATCGGAATATTTATGCAGTCATTATGTCAGGTTGGAGTATTAAAAGTTGCGTGACCGTAGAGACAAAAACAAAAATCCAAACCAAATTTAAAACTTACAGAACTTTATACAATTCACATACAGATCAATTCATTACAAGCTTTTTGACAACTGAATATGGTTCTCTGAAAAGAAAGGAATACAAAAGAAAAACATAAAATTATGCAAATAAACTCACAGCACATATTTACAGTTATGTTTTGCTCCAAAAAGTTATTGTGTCTCCCTTGAATGCTATTTCCGTCTCAAATGTTATAAAAGGCTACATCACAATACTCTTACTACTTTTAATTTCTTTTGGGAACTGATAGGTAAATATTTTCTCTTGTTTTTTGGCTGCTCCTGAGTAGATGCAACAGTCAAGAAAGAAATTAGGTGCATTGGATTAGTCCATAAGACTGACAGGAAGTTATAATTTCTCCAAGGGTCTAAATAGAGGTCTAATAGCAACGCTGCTACATTTAAAATCAAGAAAATGTGACAAAAAAATCATGAACAGTTTTGTCACTGTGGATCTACAAATACAACTTTTATGGAAAATAAAACACTGCACTTGAATGCTGAACTGTAAACTTTTTGGATGTTCTATATTTGATCTGGAGTTCTCTACAGATGACAGAAGAGTAAACTCTAAAACACAGTTGTCCAAACATTTTTCATTCGATTACAGAGATATAAGTAAACAGTATGATTGTCAGGGGCACCATTCCATCCTAAGTTCAAGCAAATACAACCCCCTTTACTTTTGACCAAAACATTCAAGTTTATTATCAACATAACAAAAACATGCATTCCTTATTTGGCAATTTGTTAAAAGTATCCGTTTTCTAAAGCATAACTCCACTTTTTAACAATGTTACAGTCAGCCATCCAAGGACCAGAATAAACGTTCAGATGGCAGAAAATGGGAAAGCCAGTTAGGCAATCGAACTCCAACAGCACGCACTTTGAAGGCAGGCAAAGGAGGCAGCCTCTGCCCCAGAGCATGGATTAACACAACCAAATCACATCTGGAAGGGGCTCTGCTGGGTCATTCAGGGGCCCAGCTATTTCTGTGTGTGTCCCTGTACACAAAAAATTGTTTATTTTGGGGGAAAAAGAAACAAATGTTAATCAATTATACATCAAAAACTGGTAAACTCTTTGTAACATAAAATGGTGTTACTGGGTTTGCTCAGCACAACAGTCTCAACCGCACAAAGTTTGTTTTCAATAACTCAGGCTTGATTTACTCACACAGTAACCAGACATTAATGAAAATGATCTGGTTTCACTCTGCCCGGTGCTCCACAGTGTCCAGCTCCGTATTCAAACAGTCCAGTACAAAAAGCTTGGAGCAAGGAGCACCTCCTTGCTGTCTGAGCGTGTGTGAGTGAATGCCAGGTCCAGCATGCTGCTGCAGGGAGAACAAAGAGACAAATCAGTCAACAGCTGCTTCAATTAACCTGGCACTGCTTCCATGAACTATCCCACACACCTCTCACCCCTGCAGCTCAACCACACCCAACTACCACAGTCTTATTCTTTAATTGTCTTTTAAAAGAAGTGTTAAATTGCTTAAAATATATTTTGGTTTTGATCTGAATCATATAAAAAATGGTTTATATAATTTTGTTAAAAGCTTTATTTTATATATTATATATAAGCTTTAATGTTAAGTTTTTGTAATATTGTCATGTGAAACCATCTAAAAATTAGGTAACATAAAAAAGGATCATGTTTCTCTTTTGGTTTTGAAAGTTTCCCATCCCTAATCTGTCAGTTTATCTGTACTGCCATTTTTAGCCTGTGACTTAAGTCTAAGCATATTACTTCTACAGTAAATTCTTTATAGCTGTAAACAGTAAAGTAGTTTGTATAGTGCAGTGTGCTTCTTCATTAATGGAAACGATACAATGTTGATATATTTTTTTTGATAAGTTGATGTGTTAATATTAGACACAAGCAATGCATGCATATTAATAGATTATATTCTGTCACTGTAGCAGCCAGAATCATTAACATCTGCATCATAATGCATCAGGTAAAAGATGATTTTTAATACCTTTAATACAAATTCCCCCAGTTTGCCCCTAAACATCAGTCAAAGCTAAGTTTGAGCCTATGAGACAGACAAGATATCAGTGTAACAGTTTACATTTTTTGATCAACAAATCAATTGCATTAAATTATCAAAAAGTATGGTATACTGACCTGCTAGTGTGAATGTATTTTTCCAAATGAAAAAGGGACAGGGATGTGTGTTTTCAGACCCTATTTGTGGAGCGAAATGCCAGAAACTGTTCCTTTGAGAAACTCTGCAAAAATGGGTTTCAGTATGGCTTCTTGAAAGTCATATGACAAAGTAAAGCATTGTGATTGGTTCCCTATGGTTGTCCCTTTTTGAATCCATTTTTCAAAGTTTTGCCTCATTCAATGGGATGCATGGTGGAGATATGACAGGCCAAAAATGGGTTTGTTGGTACCATAGAGGGTTAAACTGATGCCTTGATTCTGTTGACCTGTGGAGCATTAAAGCTACTTAACCTAAATTGATTTTCGGACTAAGAGCTTAACACAGACTGAATACAGGACATCACTGTCATGATATTGATTGTTTACTTTGTCTGCTGTATGTGCAAATAAATAACCTCAGATTAAATGGTGTGTAAATATGTGGTTGTAGACCCTCTACTCACACTGGACAGATGATGAGTTGTAGTCAAAAAGATGGTTCATCTTTTGTCAGAAAACAATCTTGTGTAAAATAAACAATGATTTTTTACCAATATTTGACATTACTGTTAATGGAAGCTTTCTGTGGCACAGCACTTTAAAATAATTTTAGCAAAAAGCACTGAAATACAAAATGAAACATGTAAATGTGTCATCTTTCGGTAAATTACAGGACAAACATCCTGATTCTAGAGACATATTGGATAATAAATATAAGAGGAGCAATACACCAATATCATGATATTTTACTGTATAATACCATACTGATATTTAATATCAATATTTAATGAGTTCATCATTTGTGACAATTTGGGACATCCTGTATGTTTTTCATTGTAGTTTAGCCTCCAGTCACTGGTTTGCAGCTTTTTGACTCTCCTCTCTGTTTAATTAATTGTTACTATTTCTGTTATTGGGACCGAGAATACAGCTAATCCAAACTGCAGGGACCATGCTTTATTAAACAAAAATACAAAAAAAAAACCCAGCCTGCATCTGGAAAAAAAATGACACGTTCTGCTCTAAGTATCATGATATGTAATGGGATATATCACAATGCAGCAAGGTTAGGCTAAGGCTAAGTTTGGGGTGCAATTAAAATGCACTTCCATTAGTTTTCACTTCAGAGGCAAGCTGCAAAAGCATTTGAAGCCCCCTTAGGTCCTATAACTTATGTCCTCTTACAGGATGGACAAACATGCTCAAAGCCTGGTGATTAAAAATGCCTTGATATCATGAGCTCATTTTGTGGTTTATTGTAGAGGGAATTATTTTAAAAGTAGCTATAGTTCTGCTTTCTGATTTTATCGACTGTCTTGTCTGGACTAAATCGCAGCCTTTAGTGTTGAAAAATGAAGCTGGTAGACAAATGCCAATAACATAATTTCTCAAGTGTCCACTGAAGGCTGGCTGCTAAAGTGCTGAAAGTCACATACCAGTAAAAGGGCAGATTTATGAGCATACTTGTAGGTGTGTGTTGGCGAATGTGTGTGTGTGTCTGTATATTATTAGATGAAACTGTGACTGTAAGCGTAATTTTAAATGACGGGTCAAAAATAACCCTAGGGCAATAATAGGATCCTGGTTGTGCACAGCTTTCGTGAGCAAAGGCAAACTTGCACTTTTCCAAAGTTTGAGTCCATTTAGGAAAAGTCATGAAATGTCAAGCCCAACAAAACAGACGAGTTATAGAAAAAAAATACACCCCTTGAGGCATGAACTCCATGAACTTTCACACAAATTTCCTGTACGTGTTGCAGTCCACACAAATGAATTTTAAGGAAAAAAAAGCACTATGAATGTGCAATTACATTAGCCATTATAATACTTCCAACTATCAATCACAATAATAAACCTCTTATTTAAGATGGATACTGGCCTAATAAAATGTTAATATAGGTGTCAGGCGATACTGAAATTTTTGGCGATATTTTCCAGAAAATATAGCAGCCATACATATGGCTGCTATATAAGGAGATGCCAATGTAATCATTTAGCACCTGCAATGTGATTTATCAAACCCGTAACTGATTGAGCCTGGTGTTTTTGCGTCTATATTTAGCATATTTGAAAGGCAGGTGCAAACTGGCACAGCGTTACGGACAGATGGCTGACGACGGAGAGACTCTTCTGTGTGCGTGTCAACATGTTTGAACCGTCATAAACAGCATTAACCAAATATTATCCGTCATTTACCAAATTTTTTGATGAATGACAGAAAGATTTGGAGGCTGTCTGTCATTATGAATGACTGGAAAAAGAGGGACGATCCAGTGTGCCATCATACTCATGCAGGCACAAGCTTAAAGTAAACCCTCTCTATTTTGCGCTACTAATCGTGGAGGAGGTCATTTAAAAAAAGATCCCCTTCATAGCCAGAATCATGCTGTTTGTCACTCACAGCTGATAAATGGATTGTGTTGGTTTTCAGTTAAAGGACGTTAAACGCTCAGTCTGTGTGTGTGTGTAACTGTAAGACTGCTCTTCACATTAGAGGTTATTGGTGATGAACTATGTAACTATGTGAAAGCTGCCATTTAGATTATGTTTAATTAATATCAGAAAAGGAAAATTAAAATGACTGATAAAAATAGGGCATGAGGGAAAAGTGATGACCCTGCAAAAAAGGTTACTGCAACCTCTGGTCAGGAATAAAAATAGTAGAGACACATCGTCTATCCAGCAATGCCAGTTTTGAGCCGTGTTCTTTTCACAGCAGAGATGTCTCTACTGGAGTTCACCAGTGTCTTTATGTGCCTCAAACTCCATGGCTTCAAACTTCATTTTTCGTTTATGGCCCCTTTGCTCTCCCAAACTCTCCATGGTTCTAAAGCATCCTCATTTAAAGAGGACGGTCCACCCGCAACATGCCCACTAATAGCACATGCAATTTTTTAGTTTGCACATGCAATTTTTTGCTCGTCATTTGGGATGTTAGTAGATCAGACCCTAAGTATCAGTAGCAGGGATAATAAGTTCAGAAATATTGGCATATTGGATATCAACAAAAATACAATTTTGTGCATCCCTACTCCTATTCAGTGAAGAAAACAGAATTGTTGTAATAAAAATGAGTGGTCTTTAATGATCTAATATCACTTTTTTCCACTGTGATGAGGTTTTTGTCCTGATATTCATTATGTTTGCAATGATGTTCAGGTTTTTACACAAAATAGATTTGTATTTCAAATTGTGTTAAGTTTTTTTTTTTTTTTTAATGAGTTTGGTTGGGGACAAGAGGAGTGTACAGACAGTGTTAAGACAGCACTAGGGCTAATGGCATGGCTGATACTACTTCAGACAGTGTTGCTATTATAAGGCTGAAGACATGCCTGAACTTAACCTCATTGTCCGGAATAGTAGGTTTTTACAAAGTAAGCACTTTTACAGTGCCTGATACAATGAACATGAGCTTTAACCTCAAGAACCAGTTACACTATGTCCATGTTTTACACAGTCTACAGCTCTACAATGCAGTTCTTTTGTGCACACAGCAAGGCCTCATATAAGAAAGAAATAAGGGTAAATCTTTCAAGGGCTTTCTAGAAATGTTCAATTCTGAAGCAAAATTTTGCTTTTTTAAAAACTTAAACAATTTGAATAACATCTGTAGGCAACAATTCTATTTTATGTGAGTATTTTTTTTTTATGTTTGATGTTTGAACAACAAAAGCCTGCTCTTTTGGAAATAGCATGAGCTCTTATTTTTATATTATTAAAGTCATAGGAGGTCTGAGGCAATCAGAATAGTTTGTTTTATGTAAGCAGTCTCAAACCATGTGTCCATTTAGTAAAAAATAACAGACTCTGGTGTGTCAGAGTCAATTAACACATAGTCAGTACATTGTCAAAGACACTTGGTGGCGCTGGCCCCCTTCTGAGCCCCCTTTATGTAACAAAAACTCATTGAAACCTGACATATATGACACAACTGGGTAGATGGGTCATCCAAGAACTAATCCTTGGCCTTTTCATGAGGCCTTCTTTGGGCAGCCTGTTGTCAACCCTGTACTTCAGTAATATCTTGTCATGCCATTATTTTTCCTAATACAGTATTTACTTGTGTTTTATGATGTGTATCAAATATGAGACATCTCATTAGCAGTCAAACATATTACTCTGCATCATTTATGCCGCTGGAAATATTTGACATCAGCAGAGTGTCTCAAACTCTGCTATGTTAATAACTGTCCATACCACAAATGTTACTTTACTTTGCACCAGTAGTTAAACTGATCAGTGACAAAAATCAACAGTCAGCATTAACCTCTCTCTCCCACTCTCTCTATCTCTCCACAGCTGTATCATTCATGAGGCACAGTGCATCAGCCTTCGGATTTGCCGTGAGTTCTACTTCCATTTCCTACTTCCCTTCATTTCCATTGATCAATTAGTCATAACTTTGAGCTCTGTAATTTATTAATGAATCACAGTGCCAAAGTGTAATTCGTCCTTTTGTTTCCAGGGCAACAGGGCAAAAAACAGGCAGTGGGCTTGGATCACATGTTGAATGTCCCAATACTTTTTTTCTTGCCAAACATCAACCCAATAAAGCTTCCTGTCTCCCCTCATTGTCCCATTGTAGAGGAAGTGTTAATATAAAAAAAAAATCCTACTTAATAAAAGTGGAGTGAAAATTATATCCCTGCTGGGGGAAACTTGATTAGCATAATTTGATTAAAATGTTATAAAACATAATCTGCAGTGCTAGCTATCTTTTTATTGGAGATTGGATTTAATTAGCAAGCTCTCTGCTGTCCATGGCAGAATTAATGAAGCTACAAAGAGACATTAAACATATAACCCAGCACACAGGGGTCAGGTCCTAACAACTATCACCTGTAGTGTTAGCAGATATGATGATGAGAACTGGCTTTGTCTGGTAAATTTAATACAGTTTACAACTTGAACATAAAACCATATAATCCTGATCCTGCTATGATACAGCTCCAGGGGTCAGATAACTTCACAAAGTCTTTTCTGACACAGCAAAACTGACAAATACAGCGGAAAGTCATTAGTAACTCGGACATGACTGTTTATCATGATCCACACCAGGGGCAGTAAGATATGTGAAAACAGTCTCTTGTTCTATCAGTGTATCATGAAGCAGTCCCTGTAGGATTTGCACCACAGTGAAGATTATTTGGAGTTTCAAAAGTGACCACAATATTCAAACATTTTCAGTCTCCTGTGTTGCTGATATGAATCTAATCTGCTATAGTTACATTTGAAGAATTCAACAGACAGGGTGTAAATTTAAGTAAAATAGAGGATATGCATTTACATCACAATTCTGTTAACATTACCAATGTTAAGATTTGATTTTGGTGGTAAGAAACAGTGAAATGCTTTAATTGCCCTGTTTATGCCATTTTCAGAAGGCCTTATTATTTCTGGTTATGGTCATTATTGGAGATGTAGATTGTAGTCTGATTGACATTTAAAAATGACTAAATAAAAGTTTGTGAGCAATAGTTTGTTGTTAAGAATTCAGCATTTTTAAGCCTGAGTTACAGGATGAAGCCTTGCAGTGACTATACTTCTGTATCTGCGTGATTTGGTGTTTATTCAAAGTGATATCAATGTTTGCTGTATTAGTTTACCATCAGTTTTCCTGTTGTTTCCTCTGGTTCATTTTTAATGTGACACATGAACAGGTTGGATACTTTAATTCCTTGAAAAAATAACCCAAAACAGACTTTTTTTGAAAATTAAAGTTTTTCTCCTTTTTTTTAATCATGTCACAGTTTGTTCACTTCACTGAAAAGTATGTTTAACAGGTTTTGTTCCTCTGGTAAGCTTAATTTCAACTTAAAACTAAAGCCTATAAATATTGATTTGTTGTGTCCTAATAGGCTATATTTTCTAACTTTTTGTTGAACCATTAACAATATAAAATGTCTTGTCAAATGCAGGGATGGGAGTTGATAAGATTTTATTGATACCAGTTCCATAAACAATTCTACTTGTCGGTCCAGTTCTTAATGATTCCCTTGTCAATTTCTGCTGATTTTCTTTGGCCTACTTTAGGTATTCAAAGGCAACAATGTTAAACACATGGCACTCCTATTATTCAATGCCATGCTGAATAGACAAATGCTTAAGCAAGTTGCTGTTGTCACCACTCACTGAAAGTTGTGCAGTAAGTGTCTTTTTGCTAATAATTAATCCGCAATTTTGACCACTTCTGGCCCCTGTGTGCCCGAATTTTTAACTTTTTTGCTATCATGACTGCTTCTGATGAGAGTGTGACGTCCTTCATTTCCAAAGCATGAAGAAAAAGAGGAAGAAATTAATGAGGGAATTGATAAGCAAATAGGCTAGTGATATCAATTCTTTGAGGGAGTTGTTAATTATGAAGTGGAATTGGTTTTCAATTTCCATTCCTAGTCAAGTGTTTCCTACAACTTTGAACAATTTGACCCTCTGACGAAGACAATACTATTCATGTGGCCCACTTGGTCACCTAAGTCGCCAATCCCTGTCTTACAACCTTACTTAAAAATTATGATCTATCTCTTTAAAGGGTTAGTTCGGGTTTTTTGAAGTGGGGTCACTCAGGACCCATGGCACTAATAAATATGAGGGCACATAAAGAACTTGTGAGCTTTGTTCCTTAGGGAAGATATCAGGGGGTGGACCATAGCCGGTGCATAGCAGTACATGTTGCCTCTGAACGCTTCATGATTAACCCACCTGTAGGTTAGAACTACTCACAGAATTTTTTTGGCTTGACAATTCACGACCATAAGATTCTTTACAGTGTTTAACTTTTCCTTGACAAAGCCCCTGTGCTTAAGAACTTCAGCACGTTGGGATGTAGGGGTTATGTATTCCCCCGTCATCAGTTGAGTCTGTTCCTCAGTAAGAGGAAACAAAAAACACGAACTTCACTTAAACTGAACAAAAAATAAGCAGTTTTGACGACATGCTATTAGTTGTGGTTATGAGGGGATATCTTCATGGACCGAAATACTCAGAAGAAAAACTTTTGCAGATGGAGTCATGTCTCTCCTTCTCCACACTGTGAGCATGTGTCCACAAACTAAAAGGCCCATTTCCGTCATGTATAGGTCTTAGTAGCACGGCTTCTCCTGGACCTCTGATTTCTGTAAGCCTTCAGACTGTTTTGCAGTCCCGATCGGTAAAATGGACACTGCAAACACAACAGTTTGTTGCTGCATAGGTGTGAGTCCTGGTGTCCATTATTTAAAGCAACAAGCCAAATTTAGCGAGGGCCCATGCCACGAGATGGAATGCAGTGATATTCGGCCATTACTTGCTTTGTTATGCATCTGGGATAATTACAGGAGTGACCCATCTTAATATACAGGGAGTTAGATTTATACCAGTTTTTGCTCCTGTGACCCCTACCTTACCCAAGTGTAGTACTCTGACCTGATCTAATGAGGGGAGTTGCTGGCAAAAGGATACGTAGCCCTTCAATGCATCACAAAATAGTTGTAAACACAGAGGCTTTGTCGAGGACAAGTTAAACGCTGTAAAGAATCTTACTGTAGGCTATTGTCGAGCCATCATACTTTTTTAAGCAGTTTTAACCCCTGAGTGGTTTAATATGAGACTTTTGGTTGGTCAGCTGCCGCCCACCAAAAAGATATCTCATCCCAGGGACAAAGTTCACAACTTCCTTTATTGGCACCCATATTATCTGGTGCCATGGGCCTCAAGCAACCACACTTTAAAAAACCTAAACCACCCCTTTAATGTAAGACATCTGATTAAGCCTCCTACAGTTCAACTCAACTTTATCTCTCTTGTCTCCTTCTCTCCTTGTTTCTGTTGTAGTTTGATGCCACGCTGGACGTTTTGTCATCGTTCATTGTCATCTGGCGTTACAGCAATGCAGCAGCTGTTCACTCAGCACACAGAGAATATATGTGAGTACGAAAAATCATCCTGCTGAGTTTAATTAGTGTGTGATTAATGATGACTGCAGTGTAAGGCAGTTTGGAGTATTTTTCTTCTCCTGAACCAAAATACAACAGCTTCACCCCAGGAATCTGTCTTTTTGAGTTAATTACTTCTACAAATTCCCTCTAATTTTGTGAAATACAATATCAAACCACCGAAGTCTAATTTTTACGGACTCTAGTGATGTTTTCAATCATAATAAAGTATTCCATCATTAATTTAAAGCTGTATTTTAATGCCTGGTTTCACTAATTAGAGTCGTTCCATAACAAACGGTGATTAAAGTTTCACTGATGTGATGAAAGCACTCAGTCATTAAAGATGGATGGATCTAGGAGGATGGATGATTGGAGAGCTCATTGGGCCTGTTAAGATGCACTAAACTAGGTGGAGGAAAGTGGGAACTTAGTGCATGGATGTCTTTAATGCTTGCAACACACCAAACAAATTTGAGACGGATATTTGACTGATATACCCCTCTCAGGTCAGGGTGACCTTGCAAAGCAGCCAGATTATACAGATATTATGTCAATTATCAGACATATCAGTCATGCTGAGCCTCGAGTTGATACACTTGTTCTCCAAGTCAGGAGGGCCTTAGTCCAATCAGAGTCTTTTGAGGAGGAACAGGCAGAAGCTATCTTTGTGGTCTTACTGTGAAGAAACTGTAAGGCTGTAAACTATGGTGGACGGTTAAATGATGAACATGGATGTTGCTATAGTGGTGTTTTTTTAAAGCAAGATAATTATTTTCTATAAAGTGATGCAAGGATAACATATTTTTGTAGGCGAATGTGGAAGTTAGCATCATACTGGTTCCCTTGACTACAAGCCCACTAATAGCATATGAGATTTTTCACTGTGTTTTGGATCACAGCCGATAATAATGTCTGCGGAGAACAAAAAACATGAAGCTTACATGTTCTGTCCTTTGTAATAATCTTAACAAACAAACCCATTTTTCATGATTTTTTTAAGCATGACCGTAATTGGCGAGAGTCAAACACTATTATTAAGCTACTATTGAATTAGAATTACCACTTAAACAAAAAAAAGAGCTTGTGTCATTTTTCACTGTGTTATGGGATCATTGCAGATAGTAAAGTCCATAGAGAACAAAACATTTCTGAAACTTACTCATTTGTACATCATAATAATCTTTGCAAACTAACACGACTTTCAAAAAAAGCGAAAATAAAAAACTATTACCAGGCTACATGGAACTACAACATGGCAGTTGGAGCTAAAGGCAACTACCACACTTCCAACACATAACCCCAGGCTGTAACAGTTTATATTGTATATTTCCTCTTCATCGATTGACCTGATCAAGATGATACCTGTGACTGTTGTTTTTGTGTTTGTATTATTGTTCAAATTAAAAGCTCAGAAATGTCTGCATCTTGGTCCACCGCCATTTTTTCAGTCTTGTTGGCAGTTTGTTAGCAACTACCCTTTTAAAACACAACAACACTTCAAAATTCAGTTTTGGGGCAATTTTAGATGTATTTTATATTAAAAAATAAACCATGCAAGTCTCATTTGTTTTTGCTCAGTAACAGAACTCATTTCAGGTATTTATCTGAATGGCTATTGTAAAATCCTAAATGTAAGCCCTAGGAACTGAAGGCTCTAAATTGCAAACTCACTTCTGCATTTTTGGACTCATACCCCCACCACTATTTCTTTATCATATATATTTTCAGCCCCATTATCCTGTAATGAAAGGGACAGACAGAGCATTCATCTAAAAACCTTCAATGTGTTATTGGTGAAAGGCTTTTCCCTTTTCAAACACTGTCCATTGAGTGTTCTGCATATTCCAGTAGTATCCACCTGCAGCCCTAGGGACTGGCACCTTGCTGCATGACCCCCTGGCTGCAAAGGATCCTAAAACTGAGTGCAGAACCATTAAGTATGGATAATGCTAGACCCGCAGTGGTCTATCAAACATTAAAAATGAGTCAAGAACACTACACAAAACAAAAGTTTCTTTACCTCCATGTTCCATCCATGTTTTGGTTTTTACATCCACACTCAGACTTCTGAACCCTCAACATCACTTCCAATATGCATATGATATTAAGGGCTGTGCAGCAGGACGCCAGTCTCTGGGGCTGCCGCTGGATACCACTGAAGCAGTAACCAGTGAAATGAACTTCATGGACATGCATCAAAATGCATCAGTAGAATCAGGTTAGATTGGTGAGGCATAGGTTTGAAGCTTGTTACAACATTATTTGTACAAATACTTACATGTGCAGTGTCCCAGTGATTATTTTAATCCTCTCCACCACATGAGGCCTTGCAGGTCTCACATAGTTAATATGGTAAATAGCAAATGAACTTGAGCTTTTATTGTGCTTTTCTAGTCTTTGATTACTCAAAGCAGCTCTACACCGCAGGTCACATCTGTCCATTCACTCAAACATTCACTCTCTGATGGTTGGAGTTTCTTTGTTAGTTATCCAGTAGTACCAACTAATACATTCACACCCTTTCATGACAATTTACATGCCACTGATGCAGCAGTGGGAGCAACTTGGGGTTAAGTGTTTTGCCCAAGGAGACATCGCCATGTGACATCTGGAGCTTGCCTCGAACCTGCAACCTCCCGATTACTGACCAAGCAAACTACCAGACTGTACCACCGATGCCCCAGTATCATACATATCAGATATTTTTGAGTCCTCATCAGGCTGCCTACAGTGTTACATGTGCCAGAGCCAGTGTAAATGAGCAGAATGGGGAAAACCTGGTGATGCATACCAATTAGGCTCACAGACAAAAGCACAAACACAATTTCATCCTCTTTTCAGCCATCTTCTTTTGTTGCAAAATAGAACTCATGCAAGAGGACTGACAGCTGAGGACATCGATGGTAAAGGTGAGGGTCAATGCATTAATTAGCTTGATTTTTCTTTTGAATGGGGGGTGAAGCTGGAATAAAACATTTGACAACAGGAGGTTAAAGCTTATATCAGGATTTAGGGCACTTTTCTGATGCCTCCACTTTTGTAACCAGCTGTCCCATATGTAATATTTACAGCAGGACATCAGGTGTTAATCAGATGTGGTCCGACAGTCGGTTTTGTTTTCTGAAGGACCCTGACTGCTGATCCTCCTTTTGAGGTTCTTTGAGATGTCTGTCCATCCTCCAAACAGCAGTTATGGTCTTGCAGTCTTACTTTGAATCTTCTTGTGTGAGCATTCAGATGATTGTATGTTATAGATTCTGTTAAACTATCCTTTTGTCTGTGGTTTCCTGTGTTTTTAAAGTTGGTTAAGATTTGAAAATCCCAGGTGTTTCCAGACATAGATGACAAAAATGAAATGCCTCAAAAGATCATGGCCCTCTAAGGTCTCCACAAACATTTTACTGTCCCCTTGGGTGAAGTATTAGACAACGGGAACTCTGTGAAGAAGTGGAACAAATCCCCGCAAACATTTCTGCAGTCCTTGTTTTGATGTAAGTTGTAATATCTTGTTTATGTTCTCTCATACTGTGGAGGTTAAAATAGATCTGCTCACAGAAATAGACACTGTAGAAAAACAGTGTTGTTTTTAGAAGGCTGAGATATTGCATTTTTGTTTCCTCTTGCCCACACTCCATTTATTTCCAAGTTACACTTATAAGTAAATCCACCGACAGAACACTTTCACATTACAGTTTTTAAATCTGTAAATTCCTCTCCTGTAAGGCTCTTAAGCGCACTCAGACGAAAAGATGAGACAGTTTAGATTTTTAGTTTGATAGCTGAAGGGAGGCCAATTATCATACTAGAGTAAAGTTGCACGTTGTACATCACAGCTAATAATAAGCTAGTTAGAGCATCAGTTGACAGCCTTACTACAGAACAGCTGGGTGCATCGCTAAAGCTGTGAGGCAACACATCACAGTGTTTTTATACAGTGTTCCACAGCACCTCTGCTGAGCTTAGAGGTGTCACAGATGATAATGACCAAGCTGCCTCTCGGCTGCGTGCTAACAGGCACACTAACACCTGAGCACAACACACATGCAGCCTGGATGTACACATTTATAAGAATACGAAAGTTTATGTACCCCAAAAAAAAAGAGTAAGCCTGCACCAGTGTATAACCTCATGCACAAATGTCATGCATCGACATCCATTTTGGTGTGTTCAGGAACCAGCTTGACTGAACTTAGAACTTTTATCTACTGTATGCATGAACCTCTTATAGAAGCAACCATCCTAATTTTAGGTAGTGCAGCATGTAGTGCAACAACAAGAAGGTTGCTGGTTCAGTCACGGCCTTTCCATGGAGTGTTTGTGTGTTCTCCCTGTGCATGCGTGGGTTCTCTCCATACACCCTGGCTTCCTCCTGCAGACCAAAAACATGCTTGTTAAGGTGCGTTCACACCAAACTCAACTTTGGCGACCTTGGCGACCACTCTCCATGTAAAGTCAATGTACAGCTGCAATGGGGCAGGGTGACCTGGGTGCTCGTCGCTCCATCGCCAAAGTTGAAAAAGTAGAAAGTGAGTAGAAAACAAAATAGCATTTTGGCCTTAAATTAAACCAATGCACAATAAAGGATTTGTATTCGATGTATCCTTCCAGTTAACCATCCATTATCTATACCGTTTTGGGATGACAGTTGAAACTAACTCTTATCATAAAATATATTCAGAATTAGTCGGATGAAAGTATTTTTTTAATTCCTGGACTTGTTCTTTTTAACAAATGTAAGATTTCTCTGTGTTATTTGCACTTTTAAGATGAAACTTGATCCAGAGCCATGTTTAACTCGGAGACTGACAAATTTTCAATTAGGTGAACATTCCCCTAACCTGACATGCCAGACGGATAGTTCCATATAGCCGTCACAGAGATATTTTACTAGTCCATCTGGGAAAGAGCAGTTCGAAATGTTTTCAGGGGCACGACCCTTCAAAAACGACAGCAGCTGGTGATTGGACGATGGTTCTGCTTGTCACACTCATCACAGACCAATCCACATCAAGCCACAGTATGATGTCGACCCTGTTGCTAGCCGTTAGCTTAAACTACGTTTCAGTCCTTAGACTAGCGTCTTACATGAAAGTATACAGCACAGATGTATCAGTTACCACTTATACGTGACATGAACCCTCGTCAACAGCAGTTCCCACCAAGTTCTCCCAGTTATCTTCTGAGGAGAGCATATTTCTGGGCTACCATACTACCAGCATCATTCACTCAGCTTTTCCGCATCTCTCCCAGTTCCCCAGCAGTGATTCCTGGTCGGGAGAGGAACAGAAATATGATTTCCCGTAAGAAAAGCTTTAAGTGATGTTCCTTGCTTTTCTTTTAAAGCAGAAATTGAGTGCATTTCTGATAAAACTGCAGATATTGCCGCATCCACAGAGACCACTTCACATACCACCATTGTTTTTAAACATGCAGTCACTTCCCGCTGTCGTCACATCTGCAGCTCCTGCTTCTTTCCCCTGATTGGGTCGTTCAGCTTTTAGCCGAGGGAAGTTGTAGATGATTTGAGCTTGGCAAGATGGACCTGCAGGATTTCAGACAGTGAATCAGGCAGGTCCATCTGCTCTTCAAGGTTAAGATCCCCAAAAAGATGTACCAAAGCTCTTTTCTCATATTTTATTTGAATGAGATCAACCACCATCAGTTAGGGAATGAACCCAACTGCTCCTAAGAGATGCAGTGTCTCTGTACTCTATTGAGATAGATAGCATGCACATATTGTAATTCAGGCCCGTAGTAGATATGTCAGAAGAAATAAATGAACAAGCTATAAATGTGTTAAATTATTCCATCTTTATGTATTGCTGCAAGAGTAACAGAGTGTGCAGGAGCATCCTCAAAACTGTATATTCATTTGTTTCAAGTGACACCCTGCTGCAGCAGTTTATTAATATCTCTCGAATATGCAGATGCATTTTTCAGTCTTTAAACAGTTGCTAATGCAACGAGTTATCCATGATGCAGCAGGCCAAGAAAAATCATGTTGCTAATTTTAGCCTAGTTACAAATTTTCAAACAATTAATTAAACAATCTGACATGCCAGATAGACCGTTCAAAATATTTCAGTACTCCATCTGGGAAAGAGCCCGTAGAAAGTGTTTGAGAGGGCAGAGGTCAATGATTGATTGTTCTGTCATTCACATTAATTTAAAAGGCCATTAAGATAATGTAGCAGGCATGTGCCACTGCTGCGGTGTAGAAGACAGAATGTGAGCCACTTCATTGAACAAACTCGCCAAAACATGTCAGAAATTGAGTGAAAATATCATTTCTATCAAGAAATGCTTTCAGTGTCGTCGTTTGTTTTTCATTTTATAAAGAAATTGGGTGAGGTTCTGATAAAACTGCCTTCTGTCCTTGTCTTGGCTGTCGTCTTGGTCATAGCTCTGAAGGACGCTGATTTGGTCATGCTGCTTTTGGCCACTCACAATAGTTGTAGATTGGAGCTTGGCAAGATGGATCTGCCTAATTACAGACATTAAATCAGGCAGCTCTATCTGCATTGAAAGGTTGGTAATAAAAATCAATATGTGTACAACAACAGTTGATCACACATTGCTTCCACAAATTATTTATGATGTTATTCTTTGAAAAGATGAATTACCCTGGCTGTGATTTCAGCCATTGAGCAGAAGTTGCTAAAAGTTGAATCTGTTGGATTTCTGTTAAACTGTGATTTTAACCCTTTTACATTTCAAAGAGGAAGGAAAACGCCTCCTCCAGTTTCAAATACTGCCAAAGGCTAATCTGGGTATCGTTTTGAACATTTTGTTTTGGAAACTTTGAACATTCATTTGATTTTCTCCTGCTGAGGGAGCATTTGCCCTAATTCAAACATAAAAAAGAAGCAAGATGTAGGAGAGAGTGAGACGAAGGTTTCAGCCTTTATTCTGTTTTTTAACTCGGTGAAACATCCCCATGGCACATTTGGCAAAGAGGTCACACTCACTGTTTCTAACTCATGCTGTGTTTGTTTGTGTCTGCAGAGCTTGTGTAGTCCTTGGGATTGTGTTCGTTCTGTCCTCCCTGTGCATCCTAGGAAAGGCTATCCATAATTTGGCGACGGGGATGCCTCCAGAAGTGGTAAGACCACCAACACTTATACACACATATATACACAAACAGTACTACTAGCCCAAAGGATAAAGTGTTGGCAGTTTCATGGCATTAACTCAATGCATAAAGGCATGTAGACAGATAAAGATAACCTGCTGAAGCAAAAAAAAGAGAAAATATCCTGTGAGTGGCAGTTCTCTAAACAGTAACTCAGGTAATCATTTGTTACAACTGAGGTATGCAGACTGTCTCTGAACATTCAACATGTCAAATCTTGAAGCAGATGGGCTACAGCAGCAGAAGACCCCACCAGATGCCACTAATGTAAGCTAAGAACAGGAAACTGAGAAACAGTTTGCTCGGGCTCCCCAAAATTGGTCGAATGAGTCTTGATTTATAATGCAACATTCAGGTGGGAGTGTCAGAATTGGACGTATTTAACATGACAGCATGGATCCACCCTGTCTTATATCCGTGGGTCAGGCTGGTGATGGTGGTAGTGGTGTAATGGTGTGGGGAATATTTTCTTGGCACATTTTGGGCCCCTTAGTTCTAAATGACGATTTTTTTAAAGAAAGACTTAAGCTGGAGATATATATGCTAGTAACTTGTCCTTTGGAATTGAGGCCATTATGATCCTGTAATGACTGATAAGGCTCATTGTTATTGCGATATGTTAGGTGTTTTATTGTGGTTAGTACTAATATTAATATAACTTTTTATGCTGCAGAATGCATACTTACTGTTTAATCAGTTCTTATTGAAAATGGGTTTTTCAGTCACAGTGCAGCTCACAAAACCTCACCTTAAACTTGTACGCTCAGTAGCTGCTGCAGTTTCCCCAACAAAATGTGTTTATGAGTGCATGGTGCAGGTACTTGTGTGCGAGTTATAATCAAAATCACGCTACCTACTTGTATCACACACACATTTTAAATTAACACCTCCACTGCATTCACTGACAAACTAGTGAAGTGACAACTTCAAGAGGCTGAGTGCCATATCTGCTTGATTAAAAATCAATAAAAGACACAAACACTCAGAGCGTCACACAAATGCTCACAGACTCCATTCATGTCAGCGAGGGAGGTCTTCTTTTTTTAGCCCTCTGCTGTGGCTCTGTTGACGTCAGAGTTTTTGTCTCCTTGCACACACTTTCTTTTTTAATGTCAACATCCCCCTCCCCTCCATATGTGTCTCTCTGGAGGTGTAAAGACTATGAATAAGACTCCAAAATAGAGCCGTCTCTCTGTTGCAGGGGTACGGACGGCTCTGCTCTCATCACAGAGTTTATGGGAGTGCCTCCAGTTTCCAGTTTTGTGCTCTGAACAATCACTTTAGTTTGTAAATGATTTAACCTCCACCATCTGTCTGTTTTAGTAATCAGAGAAAACAGACAGATTTTTACACTCCAAAAACACCTAGTTCCACTTTGAGGCTCCTATTATCGAGTCTCAAAGTAAAGAGTTAGTCTGAAGTCAGATTTTTGCAGTGAAATTCCAAAATAACCCTGCAATTCACTGTCAATCTTTTCAAGTTCTGAACATTGAGGGCAGAGGAAGTGTGAGACAGTGGGACTCTTTAACAACATCAGAGAGTGTTTCGTAAAGGTACCCTGTGGAGCTTCCTGCAGACAGACATAAATGTTTTTTCTAAAGGCTCATAGAATATTCAACTTCATTCTATCTAGAGATAAAAAGGTCTGTTTGCCAAAGAGTCTCTTATGCCTTTGTCTATCTGCCTGATTCTTGTGAACGCGATTTTTCTATTAAGTCTGTGAGGAATTTTCCTCAAATTTTGCTTGAATGTCTCCAGTGACTCCAGGATAGAGTGTTTAGATTTTGGAGGTCATAGGGAAAAATTATTGAAACTCATGTTCATCCCTTGCTTGTGAATGTAATATCTCAAAGAGGCTTTGTTGGAACTTCATTAGACTCACATGTCCTCTCTAATTTAAGAATAAAGTAAGCAGATTTCAGAGGTTGTAGGTCAGTGTCATAAAGCTTTGTGTTTGTGGTAATGGACTTGAGCTTATATAAAGTTTTTAAAGCTTTTTTGACCACATTTCAGTGTTCTCAGTCCTTTTCTTGATAATGTGATTGTAAAGATCGGTGTTTAATTTTGCACACAGTCCTCCCTGACTAAGGTTGCTCTTACACCTTACATGGAGTCTGGTTCACTTTTTTGTAAAGTTTGCCCAATTTCGGTTGACTTTGGTATGGACCAGAGAACCAAAATCTGGTTCCCCTGAAAACAGGGGGGCTCAGTTTGCTTTTAAGCAAACCAGAGTTCTGTTCGTGTTGAGTGTGAAAGCCATGCCAACCAAACCTGAATTAAACCGAAAAGCAACGTATTGCGGCTTGAATTTGGCTCAAACTCACAACAGATAGCAAGCTGGCATAGCATTTATGTATGATATTCAGCAGCGAGAGACTAACGTTAGCATTGCTAGCATCACCAGCCTATGCTTTTCTTTTAGAATAACATTTGTGCAAGTGTCACCTGCAGCTGAAATGTTGCGTTTTCTTCATTTATCACTTAAAATATTGCAACTTTGAGCTAACCTATGTGGGTCAGATGGCTGGAACAAAGACCATAGCTACAGCTCTAACTTGTGGCAAGTGGAGATTACACAGCATTTGACAGCCTTTGTCCAGTCAAAGGTCATGGTCTGAGGACGTTCACTGCTTGTAAACATGATATCTCAGGAAAACTTAAATGATTCTCATAAAACATCACACTAATGTCATCCCTGACTAGGGGATAAAACGATCCGATTTTTTAGGTCAAAGGTCTCACGTTTACCCCCTGCTTGTCAACATCTTTAAACAGAACTGAGGGATTTTCTTCAAACTTTGCACAAATGTTGCCATTGACACAGAAAAGATGTGATTAGAATTCAGAGGTCATAGGGTCTCATGTTTATCCTTTATATGTGAGCACAGTATCTTAGAAATGCTAAAATAGGTTTCTTTAAACTGTGCACCATCATTGACTTTGGCTTAAGGGTCAGTTTTGTACATTTTGGAGCTCGCAGGTCAAAGGTTAAGGACTTTCTGCTTTAACTGGAAGAGAAATTGGCTGGATTTCAAAATCATAGAATATAAGGACTCTTGTTCCTCTCCTCTCTTGTGTCTCCTTTGATTCAAAGATGATTGATCAGATTCTTTTGGGCCAAGTTCAAGTATCTTTGGTTTCATGATAATCATTTAATTATGAATCTAATACTCAGGGAAGTGGATTTTATTCAAACTGAACAAACATCCACTGACTCAATAATTGACTGCTTCAGTACTGAAGGTCATGGGTCAAAGGGCAAGACAATGGAGGCTCAAGCTCATCATTTGCTTCAGATTGTAATGTCTCAAGAAAACTTTAAGGGATTTCCATCAAAGATGGAGATGGATTGCTTTGATTTTCAAAAGTCAGAGGTTAGGGTCACATGCCACATGTCTTGCTCTTGAGCATCAAATCTCAATAATTCATTGAAGGATTTCTGTGATACCATCTGACACACGAATAAACTTCATAGACGTCAGAGGTCAAGGATTGGACCCCAATTTTTCCAGAAACTGTATTCTAAAACTGCTTTTATAGATTTCCTTCAAACTTCTGCTGGTAATGGATGTAACAGACCAACTTTTTTAATGTTTTTTTTTATTATTATTAATCCTTAAACTTTGTGATTTTTGCAGATTTCCAGCTTTAGTTGAAAAATAAATGGTTTTAAAGCATGAAGCTTTCATAGAGCCTCCCAAATGTCCATTTAGTAACCTGAGCTGGTGACAAAGCTCCCTAAAAACCTGTGGTTACACATGAATGCAGATTCATGTCCCTTTTTCCTCTTGATTCTCAAACTTATGACGATTATTTATAGGAATGAACATTAAAGTTTTGACTTCTGCAATCACAGTCGTGTCTATTTAAACATCTTGTTGTAGACATTATTACAAATAAAACCCCCCAAAATAGCTGGATTATGGCTAAAGTTTTAACAGAAAAAATTATATAATAGGGATTAAAGGTAGTGAGGTTAAATCAAAGACAAAACCGATAAAAAAAGGTGCTAGTATTTTTGTGGATTACATGAGACATTAGAGAAGGACAAAGACAAACTGAGCATGTGTCTTCATCATTCTTGAGTGCCTGTGCTGCTCTGTAAAGATTGACTCTCTAAAGCCCCCCTGACCACAAATCAGAAGAGATAAAGTCAAGAGACAGGAGGGAGCAGAGGAGAAGGTTGAAGGCAGCAGCCTCTGCAGAGTGTTTGATGCTCCAGTGCTGTTATGTTAATGGAAACTCTGGGTGTGAGGTCTCAAAGGAGCTGCCTGACACCAGCAAAAGCCTATTACAACTCCCTATCTCTTTGACATCCTTCTTCTCCTCGCCATCTTATTCCCTTATTTTTCCTTTAGTTTGAGCTCCCGTTTTTTCCACCTTCCCTCGCTGTCTTTCTCATTTAATGTTAATTTGGTGGATCATTTTCTGTTTATTCTTTTTGTTCTCTTAAGGTTTGTCTTTTTTCTTCAGAAACATAAACTTTAACAGTATTGTAGTTAAATTAGTTTTTTGAAGTAGGGGTTGCTTGATGCCCATGGCACTGGTAAATATGATTGCTACTAAAGCACCTGAGGGGATAACTGGGGATTGACACCAAAAGCCTTGTAATTACCTCAGGTTAAAACTACACAACGTTGGCTCAAGTAGGTGCTGTTGTGACATAGGGGTTATGTGTCCCTCCGCCACCAGCTGATCAGCTTATCAGAAGAAACAACAAACACTAACTTCACTAAACCTGAACTAAAAAATAACTGATTTTGACTCCAGTGACAAAGACATGCTGGTAGTTGTGAATATGAGAGGGTAATTTTTGAACCGGAGTATGCAGAGGAATAACCTTTAAAGGCAGAAAGAGGAATAGGAGAAACTGTTGTGTAAATTGAGGAGCAGTACAGATCACAAGTTACCTGGTAATGCAGATGCATGAACTGTGAGCCCATGTCCATGAACCCAGAGGCCTGTTGCTGTCACAGATGAGACTTAGGAACACTGCTGCTCCGCACCTCTCAGTAGATCTGTTTATTTTGGTAAGCCTTTAAAACTGTCCGGATCGGTAAAATGGGCGGTGAAAACACAATGTTTTGTCACCACAGAGGGTGGAATCCTGTCCATATTTAAAACAACAAGCCAAAGATGGCAAAGACCCATGTCACTCAACAGAATGTGGCAAAATCAGAATTTTGGCTGTTTCTTTAGCCTTTTTAAACATGCTGGATACAAACAGGAGTGACACATCTTTGTAATATCCTGGGAGTTTAAATCAGTTTGTGCTCAAGTGACTGCTACCTGTGCTCATTGCAGCACTCAGACCTGAATATCATGTGAGAGGAGTTGCTGTTGGATGGATACGAAGCTCGTAGGTATCATAACTAAATAATTCCAAACACAGTGGCTTTGTGGAGGAAAAGTAAAATGCTGTAAATGCTATGGCATCTAGTCTGGCTAACATAGTTTTTATATTTTAAACCTAAAAGTGGGTTAATACCAAGGCTTTTGATGACACCATTGACTACCTGATATAGCCTAGCATCACTAGCTGGCTATCTCCCCTAATTAACAAAGCTGGCTGGATGATTTAGTGGCAATCATATTTACTAGTGCCATGGGCAACCCTCTTGAGCAACCCACATAAAAAAGGGAACTATCCCTTTAAGATAACACTAGCATTTGGTGGTATCCTCTATTTGAATAGTAGTTTTTTTTTAATGGTACGTGGAACTGAGCCCAGTGCTTTTCTAATCTGTCTGACAACACCACATTCTTTTACACTGCAGATCACATCTACTCATTCACATCTATTCACTCTCACATTAAGTCACTGATGGTCCTCAGTTTATGTAAGTTGTCTATCAGTTCAAGTTTACACATCATCGCCCTTTTATGCCAGTTTACACTGACATAGCAGTAGGAGCAACTTGGGATTTGGAGTCTTGCCCAACGACACATCAACATGTGGCAGCTGAGACTGGGCTTGAAACATCAACCTCCTGATTGATGGTAGCGCATACTACCAGACTAAGCCTCAACCGTCCTATTTAGCAGAGACTCAAGACCAAACAAGCTGTTAGGATGCAGAGAAAATTCAAATGTTTTTGTGTAGGTTTTCCCTAATTAAATGCCCGATAAGCATATTAAAAAGTCATTGAATTACATCTACAAGGCTTTTGTTTGCTTTAAGATCACTACATTTTCTCAAAATGCCTAAATCATTCAGGCTCTTGTTTCTCTGTCTGTGATCACTCTAAAGGTGACTGAACTTATTTCAGAGTCATCCAAATTTGTGATCTGTTATAGTGTCACTTTTAGTTACTTTAATGTCTCAAAGTCGTAACTATTGGCTAAAATAAATTGAAGTCAGTTAACAACCACAGTACTTCTGCTTCCAGCAGTAAGTGACACAACCATAGTCATGTTTCTCCAAAAGGTCTACACAACATTATGATTACAGTCTATGCAAGTGCAAAAGCAACAAACATTTTTATACAGATGATCATATTTGCCAATGTTTGAGACCACTCAGGACATAAAGGTGGAGCTTTTAATGCTGAAACAGTAGTGTTATTAAGTGAACTCATCACCCTGTTTGTGCTACTTGCTGGCTTGATTGTGTTCTTACTTCAAGCAAACCATCCCAGAGGTTGATTGGAAAGGAATTCATAACACATATTTGAAGTGATCACAGGGTTATTGCAATTGCTGTGTTCATACAAATCCATACAAACTGAGCCACATGTGGAGCCTATTTGTGTCTTAACAACTCACAAATAATCTGAGTTTGAAAATACCTGAAACTCATTGTGAAAAGAGTAAATATTTACTGATAGACACAGTATAGCTGCAGGAAGCAGTAAAAAAAATGACCTCCAACATAAATAACTCTGCAATTATCTGAAAAAAGGTGGAAAACATCACAGAGCTCAGAATTCTCTACATGTTTTAAACAGTTAAAACGTGGCAATGACTTTCATGAATCAGGGGTTCTTGTTTAAAGAAAGTGGATTGGATTTGACTAAAGCACACTCAAAATAGCACTGGCTGGAAATAAATAAGTGAAAGATATTAAGTCCTTCCTGTAACAATTGTTCTGATTCTCATAGATCTAATTGATTGGTTTGTGAAGAAGGGAAACTGTCTGGCTCCGTCTGTTTCTGCAATATGCTGTCACTAGTTGCCAGGCTTGGCTGAACGTGAAGATTTCTGTGCTGGCCGACCACATTCTTTCCTTATTTCCGTCTTTCATCATTATTCTTGTTTCTTTCTGTAACCTCTTCTTACATACTCAGCTGTCTACCTCCATTACCATGACTCTGTTTACTGCTTTGTTGTTCTCAGACTCTTATATTTGACATTCAGAGCACCTCTCTGTCTCCATGCACCTCTCGGCTTTTTGGCAGAAACAAGCTTTTTCACTCAGGTCTTCATCAAACAGCAGTCAGAGGTGATTTATCATACGAGCAGAGATCTGTTTATCTGCTCTCTCTTTATGTTTGCAAAGCAGCGTGTGTGGCTGAAAGAGGCAGGAGTGAATGATAAAAAACTGAGCATTTTCAAAAAAGGAAGGTACATCTGCAGTGTGAGTTGGATATTCGGCAGTGTTATCGACTCAGCTTGTTCCTTTTTAAAAAGATTTCCTGTCCTGTTGCAAAATGACCTGCAGCAACATGATGTGGATACTGTAAGATGTTGTAACCTCGGAGCTGTAAAATCACACTGAGTGGACAGAGAAGCTGAAGAAAATCAAGAACCCTGATTCCCGTCACGTCCTGGGTTGCTGCTCTGTGGCAGGCTGTCTGTGTGAAGTGCCTGATTAAACACAGAAACCTTGGATTGGCTCTACCTGTCACTGTGCGGAGTACAGGGTGGGCAACAAACTCTGATGCAACAAACACATGCAAAATCAGGACCTGCTTACAGCAAATAAGATCAGTGCTCAAATCTTCAGCTTTGTGTTCACATCAAAAACAATAAAATGTGATCATCTGCAAAGACACAAAGAAGGTTTTACCACTCTCAGCCTATCCTGACATGCCAGATGGACAGTTTCATATTGGAAATATTTCACTAATCCATCTGGGAAGGAGCCGTTAGAAAATGTTGTCAGGGGCAGAACCTTCAAAAACAACAGCAGCTTGTGAGTGGACGATCGATCGGCTCGTCACACTCATCACAGACCAATCTACATCGAGCAACGCTGCTACCTATAACGTAACATACATAGCGGCTACACGTAGTGGCTAACAGCTAACAACAGTTAACAGCCGTTAGCGCTACAGTTACTTCCTTTCATTTCCCTAGGATTGAACTCACAATTCCCGTGGCAAGAGACATTGACAGTGCCGCTGAGCCACAATGAGCATGGCTAACAATGGCTAACAACAGTTAACGGCCATTAGCCCTATCGGCTAACCGTTAGCCGCTAAACACGCAGTCACTTCCTGTTGTCGTCACGTCCACCCAGTGTTCAACACTAGCACGTCACATCCGCTGCTCCCGCAGCTCCTGCCTCTCTTCCCTGATTGGGCCGTTAAGAATTCGGCCAAGTGAATTCGTTGGACGACGGAGACTGGCAAGACGGACCTGCAGGATTTCACAATCAGGCAGGTCTGTCTGCTCAGCAAGGCTACTCCCAGCCTATAGGAGACAAGAAACACATGTGCAGCAAATAAAGGGATTAAGGGTATTGCCAATAGGATAGAGCAACATCAAGATGTTAGAATATTTGTGAAACTTGGATAATAAAGAAAAGCAGTAGTTGACTATAAAGCATATCATCATGAAAAAATAAATGTAAACTTGGTTACTGAGTAGGATGGGGCTTGTTAGGGGATCACTTCCTGTAAAGAGCAGAGCTTGACAAAGGGTCAACTGGGGCAGCCAACTATTAAGAAAACAGCCATTACCCCTTTTCTAGGGGCAGGCGATCAGCAATTGAAACACACAAAAATTAAAGATTTTTACCAAACTTGCCCCAAAGTGTTTGAAATCACAGAAATACCCAGTTTTCTGGATGATCAGTTCAGTCTTGGTCCCAAATTTTGCTGTGGTGGCAGTGCAAAAGGGTATTGATTGTTTTAACTGAGCCTTGCTGGGCCCCCACTGCCAACACTCTGGGCCTGCCCTGGGGGTCATGGGCCCCACTTGGGAACCACTGATTTAAACTATAAGACATGGCATATAGAATCACAGCATGTGTGTTTATGTGTTAGTGATAAAGGAAAGCAAAAGATCAACCCTGGCACATGGGCCTATCATGTAATTTGTAATCGGTTTTATTAAAAAGTTACATGGCAGGATGCCAGGGGCCAAGTGGCTTATGTCCATGCACTTGCCATTAATTGAGGCTCCTGTGTGGTGCAGGCAGCCTGTGTTCAAATCTTGCCTGCAGCCCACACTTTGCCTGTCTTCCCCTATTCTTTCACCCTCTACCTGACTGAATCTTCTGTCTCTCTACTATCAATACCAGCAGAAAGCCCCAACATATCTTTCTTTTTTTTTTTCAAATTAACATGACCAATTTGCATCTGTCTATGGAGAAAAACGTTTGGTGTTTATTAGTGTTAGAATTACAACTTTGATGCACATTTTATTACTCAAACAGATATTTACTATGTATCAACATGACAATAAAGGCACAAACTATTTATGATATTGACTGTTATTAGTCTTTTCTTAGTAAAATAACAGGATTTCATAAAGATCAGTACAATAAAACAATTTTTACACTTAATTTGAGGGATTTGTCAAGGGGGAGGGTGTTGTCAAACTGTAACACCAACCATTAACCCGAGTTTTAAATACTTTCCAAAGCCCCATCCCATACAACAAGAGTCCAGTCCTGAGGGGGGAACAGTGGGAGCTGAAAGAGATGAATGCAGCAGTTATAGATGGTATTGGAGGTTAGCGGAGATCAATTTTTGCTGGTGTCTACAATCAAGTTTGATGAAATGTCAAACATTTTTGAGACTGTGTAAAATTTTTCTGTTTACTCAATGAACATCAGCGTTGCCCAAAAACAGACCCTCTCTTGAAGTTGTCATCTGTATGACCTTGGGTTTATGCACCAAGTCAAGCATGTATGTATTATTAATGGTTGAGATGACTCAAGTTTGTGGGTCACACTGTCTGTCTGTGGATGCTTTTACTGTCTGTTGTACAGATTAAATGTGTATTTTTCCACAGGTCTGTTTGCACTCCTCATCTTTAGCCTTTTCTCATTTTTTTGTGGTTTTTAATGTTCTACTATAACCTATAACACATGTGATTTTTTTCTTTTCAGGATGACTTCCTGTACAGTGTGTCTATAGTGAGCGGCTTCACGTGTTCTCTGCTGGCTGTGGCCAAGTTCTGGCTGGGGAGAGTGCTGACCAGCCGAGCACTTATCACAGACGGTAGGATACACTCAAACATGCACACAACCACATCCTGTGAAGATAAGTTGGAAAAATGACTAAAAAATACAAAATCTAAATGTGTGTAGGAGAGCAGAACAAAAATAAATAAATACTAGGACTCAAATACACAGTGAAACTGGTAATGGCAAGCAAATGCAGCCAGATACAACTGTAGCCATTATTCAAGGGATAGAAGTGCAAGTTTTTTTTTGTTTTTTTTGTCTTGTTTTGTTTTTTTGTACGGGTGCTGATTCTATTTTACCTAATAGAGGTAAAATAAAACCTTTCATATTACTCCAGCTGACACCTTAGTTCTAGTGGAGGTACTTTAAGTACCAATCAATCAACCAGTCTTTATTTGTATAGTGCCAAATCATAGCAAATGTTATTTTAAGACACCAAACAATGGTGCAGGTTGAAGCCATACTCCTTCTCATTTTATATATATGTATACTTCCAAACCCAGCATCAATCCACCATGAACACTGGGCCTCTTTTGGTGGATTACAGTTACAGTAGCAAGAAAAAACTCTGTTAAGCAGCAGGAAACCTTGAGCACAACCAGACTCATGTTGAACAGCCATCCATTGAAGCCATGTTGGGGATGTGTGTGAGCAGAGACAAAGGGACTAAATTAAGAAACAAAATAAATGGACACCTGGGCCATAAATCTGTCCTCATCATATTTGTCTCTACTCAATTAAAATCTATTAGAGGTTGGTCCTTTGAGATGTGGTATCTTATCTTCAAGAGGGTCCTCCTCTCTATATGGTTGTAAAGGTTATTAACCTGGAGGTATAATCAGTAACAACCATGGATAGAGTCAATGCTCTAATATTAACACTAACAGCTATAATGATTATAAGGTAGAGAGGAATGATGTTGATTAATATCGCAGCCTTTAGCTGAACTACAATAAATAGGGTTTAATCAATGAATAACTACAATGCCCTATCCCTATCATGAGTGGGGTTCAGCTGGTTACCCACGCCTCTCGAAGGGTAGACATACGCTGATCCACTCAGTGTGGCGTACGTGCAGCTCCAGACATTTAAGGGCTATTGCAGTGTTTTTCACTGTTACTTTAAAAATAAAACCATCTATTTTGAGAAAAGTTGCTCTTAGAGAAACCATTCAGCAATTATCTATACAGATTATCCCTGTCAGGGTCACAGGGGACTGGAGTCTATCCCAGCTGACATCGGGTGAGAGGCGGGGTACACCCTGAACCAGTCACCATCAGATCACAGAGCCACATAAAGAGACAGACAATCATTTACAAACTCACCCACACCTCAGGGCAATTTAGAGTCACCAATAAACCTAACAAGCATGATTTTTGGTCTGTGGGAGGGAGCAGGAGTGCCCGTAGAGAACCCATGCAAGCTCAGGGAGAACATGCAGACTCCACTCCAGAAAATGGATGGTAAAATTAATTTTTGAATTCTGATGAGCTTATTAAAAGCATTTCAATGGATATGTTGATCTAAAAAAATGTAATCTTATTTGTACCTTTGGAAGGGAGATTTTTTTTTTTTTGCCAGCGTTTGTTATTTAGTTTAGTTGTTTGTTAGTTTGTGACATTAAACTCAAAAATTAATGAACTGATTTTGATGACATTTTCAGGGATAATGGTAAGGCACAAGGGAGAGGTGAAAATATTTTTGTGTTGATTTGAACCCAGATGCAGGTCCAGGGATTTTCTAATAGAATTTCTTGGTGGTGCGTGATTGGGCGTTTTTTTTTTGTTTGTTTGTTTGGGTTTTTTTTTCACATTTTTTCCAATAACTCATTAACAACTCCATGGATTTTAGTGACATTTTCAGGGAATGTTGTCGTGGCACTTGAAGGAAGTGATATGGTTTTGGCATTAATCAAAATCTGAATACAGATCCAGGAATTGTTCAAATGATTTCTTAATGGCGTGAGGTCGGGCAATTTTTCACATTTTTGGCAAAAACTCACCCACCAATGTTGGAAAATCCTTGGCAGAGGTTTGTGCTCTCTGAGCACTTCTAATTTTCATTATTTTTGGAAAGTCTGATTAAGTCTGTCATCCCATTTCATATGCATCTTTTTATCTGAAATATACTGGAAGCAACCAATATCAAACCAATATGTTTTACTTGAAAAATGAACATTTGCCATTTTTAATATAGTAAGGTGTGTGTGTGTGTGTGTGTGTGTGTGTGTGTGTGTGTGTGGGGGTGGGGGGGGGGGGGGGGGGTGGGGGGGGGGGGTACATTTACTTAAAATTAACACAGAATTATTTGCAAAATTCCTGATTAAGAAAGAAATACATTGTCACTTGACAGAGTATTTTATGCTTTTTGTTTGTGTGTATGTGTGTGAAAATTGCTGACCTAACTGAATCAAAAGAGCTAATAGGTTATGAACCCACAGGTCGCCTATAGACACTGGCTCATACACACACCTACATACACACACACACACACACACACACACACACACACACACACACACACAATGCACACACACAATGCGCTAACCACACTGCTATTCCCAGGTCTCAGAACACACAGGGCATCAATCCAATAAACCTGAGGTTGCTGTTCTTGGAGCCTGGATTTATTTCCCACAAGACTATAGAGTTTCTGCAGGCGGGTAAATAAGCCAGTGTGTCTGCCTTCACACGAGGAGAAATGTAATTATGAAATAACATCAGAAGCTTTACAGTCAAACTCACAGGCAGGAGGGGGAGTAAGCTTTTACTTTGACTATAGTCATTCATATCAGAGACTTTTCACAGAATAATTCATGAACATGTCCTTCATTCACTGTTAAAAGATTTTTGGAAATATATTTTCCGTGTTTGCTGAGACAGTTACAATGGGGTTTATACTGTTCTTTTGAAGATATTATCCATTTTAAATTAAATTTTTAAGATGTTATGCTAATTTGTTAGTAGGTTTTTTCGTAAAAAGGGAAGAAATGTTTTAACTTCTGCTGTCACAAACTGACATATGTGAGATAAATTGCCATGACAGACTTTGTGCCAGATGTGCAGACTTGGGTCCAATGACTTTGACTCGGGTTACAACTTTGACGACTTTTGACTTGACATGGGGATGAGAATTGATACAATTTTATTGATACCAATGCCATTATCAGTTCTGCTTATCGATTCTATACTCTCAATTCCTGCTGATTCCTGCTAACAGGTTTTGAGTTGGAACAATGTCAAAAACATGGCGCTTCTAATATTAAATACTATGCTGCAGAGACAAATACTACTGCAGGTTGCTGGTGTTTCCACACACTTAACAGGCAGTAAGGGTCATTTCGTTAAAAAAATTTCATTAGGTTAATTTTCAAGTGACTGCACTTATAGAGATTAGCATAGACGCTAACAGCTGCAATAGCAGTTTTATCAAATTTTGACTGCATTACTTCATTAAATGAAAAACAAATAACACTACAAACTCCTCTGTAGTAAGGATATTTTTGCTCCACTTCCAACATGTTTTGACCTGAGTTTATTTTATGAAGTGGCTCTCGTTCTGTAATGTGCCCGACTACTCCATTACCTGATTGGCCTGTAATAAATGTTGGTTGACACATCATAGTAACATGTTACTGACAAACTTTCTGTAAATTAATAAATTCAGCTTTGAAAGTCAATTTTTAAACATGCAAATCTATTAAAAAGTTGGTAAGGTGTGTTGATACTATAAATGACCTTGTTAACTTCCGACTTTCAACTAAGTGTGTCTGTGTTTGTGTTTATGTTTTTCCATATAAGATCAAACGAAAAATCTTCTCAAAGAGACATTTCATTCAAAGAACACTCTACTATCCATTTAATAAATAAGGACTGGGTCAGCCTGTAACTAATTAATGTAATCACTCATTAAACTGCATCAGTGGTACTTTTCCATAAATGGAAGTCAATGTCAAGACAGTGTGTGCATGATAGCAATGTAGTCTGGCCAGCAGATGTCAATATGAGCTTATTTGATGTCACTGTTTATTGTGAAGTTTGTTGATTTAGTTTTGATCCCAGATTAAATGTAATTGACACAATTTATTTGTCCATTTTCAATGTATCAGGCTGTTTTGTAAAGGTTGAGTTCTCTGGTTTGCTCACAATAGCACCACACAGAGTTAGGAACGGGATTTGATAAGATTTCATTGACTAGCCATTAACAATGCTATTTATCAGTTTGATTCTTTATTGACTCCTGCTGATTTTCTGTGTGGAAAATAGTTGGCTGACATAGTGATTTCCAGTGACAGTAACGTCAAACAGATGAAACTCTGGTGCAGTTAGCATCCTTTTTTTTGATATTAGGACACAATTTTGACCACTTCTGGCTCTTTTCTGCCATAAATTTTGACTTTTTTTTAGTCATTTCTGCTGGCTGCCTCTGATGAGAGCATGACATCCTTCATCTGTAAGGCATGCAGAACAAAGTGTAAGGAACTAAAAAGCAAAATTGAAAAGCAAAAATACTAATGATATCAATTCTTTGAGGGCATTGTTGTCGATTCTCAATTGGAATTGGTTTTCAATCCCATCCCTAGTCAGAGGCATTGTTTGTATGGGAAAAGAGTACTTATGACCGAGCCACACAGGTCCAAACCCTAATTCCATTGACTCTTGGACAAATAAAATAAACAGAATACAAAGACTTGCAAATACTTTAATTGAATATATGTAATATATCATATAATTAAATATAAAATATATATTTGTATCTGAAATTCACTCATTTTGAATTTGATGCATGCAGCATATTCCAAAAAAGCTGGGACAGGGGCATGTTTACCAGTGATACATGGCCTTTCTTTTAACAGTTGTTCAAAAAGTGGTGAACCCATCCATGCTTTTGGCTTCTGATTGACTTAGATCAGGAATGCTCCTTTTGTACCCAGTCATGACACTCACCTGTTTCTAATTAACCTGTTCACCTGTGGAAAGTTCCACACAGGTGTTTTTTAAGCATGCCTCAACTTTCCCAGTCTTTTGTTGCTCCTGTCCCAGCTTTTTTGGAATGTGTTGCAGGCATCAAAGTCAAAATGAGTGAATATTTGCAAAAGTAGGATGAAGTTCATTAGTTTGAACAGTAAGTATGTAGTATTATCTTGTAGTGTATGTGTATTCAACTGAACATAGGTTGAAAAGGATTTGCAATATCATTGTACCATACTTTTATTTATATTTACACAACATGATAAACTTAATTGGAGTTGTTATTTTTATGCAAACAGCAAATATGTCTCTTGTCCGACATAACATGGGGTCTCTATGTAGAGCAAGTGCCAAGTTGACAGAAGTGATGAAATGATTTGAAGTGATATTTTCAGGGGATTCAATCTATTCCTAATGAGTGGAAAAATAGATATTGACTGTTTCTGATTTTTTGCCTCTGTGACAAATAGAAACTCTTTCAACTGTATTTGCTGGTCAACATAGATCTGTTCAAGGAAAGATGACATATAAAGCACAGCTGATGCTGAAAAGGGTCTTTGAGTTAAACATGCATTTTTAATGATATATGTGGGCTCAGGTGAAATGAATGAAGAGTAAAATTTTAAGCCCATCCCATTTGCAGTAATCTGTTGACTGGTCCTTTTTTAGGACATGTCATGGTAATTGCAGCTCAGGTAACAGTAAAAGTATTCAGAAGTATAACACAACCTACTTGCTATGTTTTACAGGGTTTAACTCTCTGGTTGGGGCTATCATGGGATTTTCTATTTTGATCAGCGCAGAAGTCTTCAAGCATGATACGGATGTCTGGTTTCTGGATGGGACAATTGGAGTTCTTATAGGACTCACCATTTTGGCATATGGTGTCAAGTAAGATATTATTTCTAACATTTCATGAATGCTATGTAACCACTAACTCTTGATCCATAATCTGTTTGATCCAGGTTTGTCAACATAGTAGATTCAGTTAATCTATGCTTTTATGCTTCATAATGAGACCCTGTTTCTGTCCCACAGACTCCTGAGAGATATGGTGCCCCGTGTGAGGCAGACGAGGAACTACGAACGTTTTGAATGAGAGACTCAAAACGGGTTTTGACACACATCCACACACCTGGCTGCCTCCTGATACCTGCCCTCTTTCTCAATGTCTTTCACGCACCCTTGAATACATAATTCAGTTGCAACCACAGTACATACAGACACTAAATACAGATGTTTCTTTAGATTTACATGTGCTGTATATACTGTACATAGTACATGCATACACTCAGACAGGTGCAAACACAAACACCTAAATGTCTGAAAGATTCTAAAGTAAAAGAATATGAATGAGGACCACATTTTGGAATGAGAACAATTAGTTTTGTTTGTGAATCCACTTGTGTAAAAGTTATATGGGGAATAAGGAAATGGTTTGAGTAATGAGACACTTTTACCAGTTGGAGGTTTGTAGGAGTTAATTCAAGACGTAAAGGAATTGATTTTGAGGTTGGAAAATCCTTATCATACAGTTGTGGGTCACACTTTGTTTCAAGGTCTCATTTTTCACCAGTTACCAGATACCTGTTAGCAGGCTAATTATTGGCATAGTAACCATTTAATTGTCATTCAGTGCTTACTACTGTCTTATCTACATTACCATGTTCTAAAGCTAGGTGACCATCAACTCAACATTTTCTCCTCTGTCAATGAATATGGTCATGTAGTATAAGGTGTTAATAAATACTTTGTGATGACCAATATGCAGCTAGTATGCTACTAATTAGAATGCTAATAGACAACTAGTTCTTGTTGAATGTTGTAGTTTTGATAATAAGTGTTAATCACTGTAAGATTTGACAGAACAGATGAACAGTGAACAGATTTATCCATGTGCTTTTATCAAGACAGTAGCAACCGTTAGCAATATAAAATGCAGTGGTGCACACTTATTCCTAAAATCTTTGGTGTTAGTTGCGCCAGTTTATCAAACAGATGGTTCTGGGGGTGTCACCTCAGGTGAAAAAAAAGCTTTTATCTGTCCCATGCATAACCTTGCAGATTGCATATGTAAATTCCAAAATGTGCATTTTCTGTTAAGCTTTAAAGGTTTTTTACTGAGCCACCGTTTTTTACTTTGTGGAGTTTTAACCCCCCTAGCTATAGTACTACAATTAAGCTCTTAGCTCAAGACATTTTTAAGCTATGGACCACAACCAATATGATTGGAGTTGTGCTGCACACCTCTGCTGGTCATTTGTTGTCTTTAGTTAAGGAATCTCTTCAATTCAACCAGGCCCTGTAAGGTTTATTTACTTGACTATTAACCCTTTAGGCGCCAAAGTCGCAAAATTGCGACAAGCAACATTGCTGGATGAAACAGGCCATAGCTGCATATATAGTGCTGAATAGTGTTACCACTTTTCACCAGGAGATAGTGGACATGTGTCACTTTAATCTGAGGAGCATTTGTGGGCGTGTTTCTATTGAAAGTTTTGGCGTAAACTTAGTTTGAAACACACATACCAGATCGGGGAGACGCACGAGTGGCTGCAAAGCGGAGCAGAGGGAGAGACACGCACAGAGAGAGAGAGAGCGATATAGAGAGTGAGTTAGAGTACTGACAATGCTGAGAGTACTTCGTCAAGTACTGACTGACTCTGATTCTGAGGATATTTACCCTCTGAGATGACGTTCAGTCGTCCAGTGAGGACGAAACTGGTGGCGCGTTGACGCGCAGCGGCACCGGGTTCATGCGCCATGACAGTCCCCAAGCAGCACATACTGAGGCCGATGCTTTGCCTCTCCGTGGCCGGGGTGAAAGTAATCGGCGAGTGCCGAGGAGGGGACGTGGTCTGGGAAGCAGGGGAGTTCAAAACACCGTGAAAAATGACGGTGGTAGCGGGAATGAGAAAAAAACCGCGGAGCCGGCAGACGAGGGAGAAGCCGGGAGATGAAAAGCGCTGTCAGAATAGTGGTGGGGCGTTCGCGCTCGGCCCGTAAATTACAATGATGATGCCCTGGGTTTACTTAGGGATGAGGAAGAGTACCAAAAGTGGATCAGACATTTTGATGAGCTTGTTGGGTATTGTGGAGACAGGGATCTGACAAATTTTGAGCCCAATGACTTCTTGTCTCTTTTTTTGGATGGTGAATTCTGGAGCCTGATCACAAATGAGACAAACAGATATGCCCACCAGTTCTTAGAGAGGGAAAACCCCGAACCAAACTCCAGATTTCATGACTGTTCTGATGTTACAGAACCTGAGATGAAAGCTTTCATGTCACTTCATTTGCGTGTATTTTCCAATACGGCCGCCACTTGGTGATGTCACAATATGCAAATTAGATGAGTGAATTACCTTCCATCCCAAATTTTGGGTCATACTGAAGATTTTTCTCACTGACAGTCTGCCTTTATCTCAAACCACTTTCAAACTACAGCCTTTTCAAATAATGATAGAAAAATTTAATATTTTCTTGAAAAACTCTGGCGCCTAAAGGGTTAACTAAAGAGTTCCTTAAATGCAGGACTATAATCAGATGAGGGAGAAAAGGTTTTCAAAGCTGGTCTGCCTTATAAGTATCCAATTAAATATTGAATATGTTGAATATTATCAATTTCAAGCTGGGGCATCCCCAATCCTGCTCTAAGAGTATACAGTGATTCTTAGCACACCTCACACCACAGGCTAAAAAAGTCAGCCCGACTGTCGGGTTGTGTGTACCCCGCTTAAGGAGGTAACTAGCATGATAAGTTTTATGTATGTGATTTATCTAGGATGTTGCAACGGAGACTGATCAAACCTATTTTCTTTAATAATTGGCATTACGTTAATAATTAACTATAAGTTGATATTTGTCCCCATATAGGCTCTCAGTAATGAATTATACAGCAAATATTTTGATTTATGTCAAGTAAGAACTTTTAAATACCCATATATTTATAATGCTATCCTTATTCATAGAAGATATTCTGATTGGCAGGGAATGAGGTTCCCTGCCAATCAGCAAAGTAGTCAGATTTTTATCAATGGGGAAGCCTCTACTTATAAAAGAGCTTTGTCAGACCTGTTTTAGGTTTTAATTAGATTATTCCAACTCAGTTGTATCTTAATTTACAAGACTTGGGCTCATACATTTAACTTCTCTCAGTTCCTCTCATATTAAGTACCCCTGATCCACCTCTATTCTCACTGTGTTGGAGCTGTTACTTTGAGGTTCCCTTCCCCACATGGACCGGGTCTGTTCTGATTGGTTGACCAGTCCTTGGTAATTGATCAGTTCACTGTGGCTTTGCATTCTATCTACAGCTTACGCTCAGCACTGGACAGGTACTTTATTTTGGTGAAAAGGCTTGTAAAACACAAGATCTGGTGTACAAAATCCCAAAAGGCATGTGACCTTTTAAATCATTCAACAAGTAAAGGTGACACCAGACACCTCCATTTGTAGCAGTCACTATTAATCCTTAATGTTGAGCAAAGCAAAAGTGCTGTATCAAGCCAAAGTAGACTTTATCTCTCAGAAAGATAAAAGCATCAGCAAATAGTGAAGCCAGCCTCTTTATAGAAGCGATAACCAAATGGTCCCAGCAATAACGACCACAGAAGGAAATCAATAACAGCGGTTTTAAAACAAAGTGCACACATTTTATTGCATTGCACTTGCTCTATGAAACGTACCCAAGCACAAATGATAAAAGACATTGCTGATTGTTAAGCACAGGGTAGCTGAGTTTTGAAAAAGAAAGGTAATTTAAGTGAAGATAATGTAAGGTATTCAGTCCCTGATAGAGCTGCATTCAACTTAACACGTCATAGCCCATACATACACAAAAGACATTAATATTTGTTGATATGTTTACAAAGATACACAGCTTTAAATGTTATTTTATACTCTCAGAGTCTTTTGTTGATACTTGATACTTTGTTTAACAAAGTGAGTTTAAGCTGAATATAGATGACAACTTCATATAGTTATAAACTTTAGTATCACATAGGGGCAAAGAGGAGGAAAAGCACATCAATATTTATTTATGTCTTTGTTGTCACATCCCTTCAGATAATTGGAAGTTAAAAAAAACTCATCTCTGTGGGAACAAGTCCTTTTTTATTTTGCTATTATTCTATAATTCATCATCATGTTTTTCTCTATCCAGACTGGGTATTTATTTTTTATAAACAGTTTTATTCATATTTGTCTCATTATCACGGCACAGCTAACAATTAAAGATAAAGCAAAGCACAATAACAGAGAAAGCAGACAATGAGGAGATCATTTCACATTTCATTTGATACTTTTTTCTGCCGACCTTCTTGTCATCCATTTGTTGTGCATGGACCATAATGTAATCTTGATTGTTATTTGCAATGGACAGAATGTAAATACAAACAACACAGTCTGTAAATATGTTAATTACAATGTTTGGGTAGCAACAAAATAGCACAGATATATTCATAGTACTTTATGGCTGACATATCGGGCTTTTGAAGTAGAGAGCTTGTAGTTCAAGTATGGATGACCAATGTTATATAGAGTTAAATATGTTTAATGTATAGTGAATATACTGTACATGTTGTTTTAAATATTACTGTAGATTATTGGTGACATGAAATGACAAGTCTTACTGTAAGTTATTGCACTGTAAGTAAAAACCTCAGACTGGATGTAGGTGTGATCTGACAGCACTGTCCAAGGCTGCTTAAGTGCTAATTTAAATACTAAAGGCTTATCATGTCATCACTTAAACTGTTAAACAGGTTAGGAAACTTAAACTATGTGCAGTCCACCTGCAAGCATCAACAGAAATTTCCAATTAAACCAAGTGACTTATGCTTACATCATAAAAAATGACCTTTCAAAAAAGACATTTATTTTAGTTTAAGTGACATGTGTTTAAGTTTATTGAAGTGTACATTAATGGCTTCTTAAATGTTGAATGTTTTAAAGTCTGGTTGAAGGAGGTACTTGTACTTGGTTAAAAGCATTACAGAGTGTCTCACTGATCCTGGTCAGTGACCAACATGAAAACGGTTTAGAGAAGCCTGTAGAAGTTGCTACATGATGAGCTTTATACCTCCATAGACTGGATTTGCAGCAAAACATATTGTAACAACTGATAAAAAAAATGGCCTCTTAAAGAAAAAGGGATTAGTCTTTTTACTTATCAAGTCCCTTACCAGTTCTTTACACTTTGTGCTGCATGCTTTGCAAATCAAGACTGTCACACTCTCACCAGAGGCAGTCAGCAGAGACGATAACAAAGAAGTCAAAAATCAGAAGTGGTCAAAATTGTGGCTTGATTTTTGACAAAAAGAAGCTTACCATACAACTTTCTGTGGAAACACCAACAACTCACAGAGGCATTCATCAATGCAGCATGGCATTGATTATCAAGAGTGTCATGTGTTTGACATTGTTGCCACTGAAAACTCTATGCAGGCCAAATCAGCAGGAATTGCTAAGGGAATCGTTTAGGAATTGTATAAATAAGCAGAATCATTAATGGCATTGGTATCAATAAAATCAATTCCCATCCCTATTTACAAATTAATGGTAGAACATAAAAGAGTATGGTAGGGCCATTTTAAAAGAATATAAAAAAGATATGATGATCCATACATTTTTCAGAAAAAAAAAGCAATTTGTTGAATTATTACAGTTGTAAATTTATGAGAAACCAAACTAAGATTTTTTGGGCCTTAAGCCATAAATTTATTATCATAAAGTAAGTAAGTACTAGTACGTAATGACTCTGACTAAAACTGCCCAGGGATCTCCCATTATTATTAAGAAAAGGTGTTATTTGAAAAGATATATTGTTATGTGAAAAGATATGTCATTTGAAAAGATCTTGTTATGAATGTTGCTCATTCAAAAAAAAAAAAAAAATAGCATTCTCATTTTCAGGTTGTTGTTCCATAAAGAGGTACAGCACACTGAGTAAACACATGGCATATTTTGACTTAAAAAGCTGACTTTTAAGACGGTAAAATCTAAAAAAGAAAAGTTACTTCTTTCTTGTAGATTTATGACATTTAGAACAGAAAATAAATGTGCTTACTTTTTCATAAATCTGTGAATTTGTCATCTAAAACTTTTCAATTTTCTCAAAAACTGACAGATACTTTAATCTTTATTTTCCAAAGTTTCTCTCTTGTTTTTAGTTCTTGCTGCACTCTGCCGAAGTCAATTTTCTGGGATTGTAAGGGAAGTAAGATTAATGTTGCCTTTAGCTAAGCCCAACTGTCAAATCAAAGAGCAGCCATTTTAAGATGTGTGCCTATTAGTTCTTTAAAGACTGATACAGGAATCAAGTTGTCAGTAAAACCTTACTCGGTAAGATCAGACTTGTATTACGATGATTTTAGTGAAAAAATGGATAGTTTATGTGCACAGCAATAAGAAGGTTTTGAAACATCTGAAAAAGGCACAGTTTTCCATGTTAACAGCCTTTTCACAGTTTATCTGAAAACATGCACATTGTGCTTCCAGTCAGGTAGCATGTGGGACTACTTGGTCTGCTACAGCAATGTCAGACTCATTTTAAATAAATTTGTGGTGAGGGTAACTTTTGTGGCAAGCCCACCTCGTGTATCCACAGAAATATCTGATCAATGGTCCTTTTCATATATTTAAACCTCATAGAAACATCACCCTAACAGATTTTTTAACTATGAAATTAGAAACTAATACATGCTTACTGAGTCAAGTTAGCTTGAGTTGCTTTTGCAATCTTAGTAATCAAATCAGGTGCTCAATATTGTCACCTTGAGAGGTAGTTAGCTTTTACTCGTAAAATAATTTGTCCTTGTCCAGTTCTCCAAGTGGAAAAACAATTAATCAAACTACTTTTACTATAGCAACCCCTCGCTGCTGGTACACAGCTTATTACGTCCTTTGGGAAAGTTGTTTTTTGACAGTGTTTGTTTGTTTGTTAGATTGTTAACTGGATAACTATCATCAGAGTTTGATGAAATTTTCAGGGAATGTTAGTCATGGCACAAGAAAGAACTGATTTTACTTTAGTGGTAATCCATATACAGATGAAGATCCAGGAACTTTGTAAGGATTCATTAATCCTGCAAGAAAGGGCCGTTTTCCACATTATGGCTAATAACTCAATACATTCTTACAGTACTTTGGTGACATTTTCAGAGAATGATGGTCATGACACATCTGGATGCGAGATAGGGCAGTTTTCCACATTTTGACAATAACTCGCTGAAAATCTTGGAAATTTTTAGTTGTTCATGTCATAGTAGCTTCTCGGTGCCGATTGTTACACTTTGTATTAAAAAGTACCTCCTTTAACCTCACTTCAAAAAAGATGAATCATCCCTTTGGAGAGCTTGAGTGGTTAACCTGATGGAGATATAAAAGAATCTCAAAGTAAGCTTCTACTTTTGTGGAAATCAGCTCATTTCATGATTTCACATTAATAAGATAATAGATTAAAACAAAATGCCTTAAAAAATCGGATTTGTCATGGCCCAAAACCAAAAAGTTCACAGTCCTCAGTGATGTGAACTGAATACTACTACCGTTGAACTGTTTTTGTCCCTTGAATGGTGATTCAGAGGGCCAGAGAGCCCCCTTGTGGAGAGAAGCTTCATTACATCAATTTAAATAAGTATTCAGTACGCTGGATCCTCTGGGAGAGTCTAAATATAGCCCTGGCTAACAGACAGAGACAAAGCCTTGGATAGTGACTCTGGTGGGGCCCTACATCCTCTCTACACTGTAATTATCAACCCCAGGTCGACATACTGGACAAGCTGAAAAATCATTGGTGTTATCTTTAGTTTCATTGTGTAAAGAGTAAGGATTAGCTATGACATGAAGGCGTGAATCAGCTCACACTACTTCAGCTCACCAACAGCACACTGATATGTAACGTTTCCCTCCCCCCCTTCTCTGATGCATATAAGACAATCTATACAATGACTTTTACAAGCAAAGCACAGTGTTTACATGCTAATAACAACCACAGAACAAACAACAATAACTCAGCCTTAGTTTTAATCACTATGCTCCTTATGTTTTGGGGAAAGTTTGATCTTGGAAACAAAATCATTACTACCTGTTTTCATGTACCTTGTTTTGTTCTCATGCTGCATCATCTGTGCTCATACTTTCAGGCTTCACACTACTTAGTAACAGTTTGTTTTGGAAGCTGTCATAGTTAGTGTATCTTTTGGTCATTGGGTTTATTGGGTATCTGTGAAACAGAAATTAAAAGCTGTAAAACAAGTGATGATTAAATTTTTGCCTTGAAATACTGTTAATGTTGAAAGGGCTTTATTCAGGGTGAGCATCTTGTGATAGGCTGTAACAGACTGATAGGCAGAGTGAGAAACTAATGTCACACATGGTGGATGTGACTAATAATCAATTATTACCGGCATCTGTGCTTAGTCTGTCATTTAAGTCGCAAAACCATGTGATGAGGATGCTGAGATCCAAGACACTGGAGACAATAATAAACTAACTTTTGCAGTAGTAAGAAGTATCACTGCCACTTTGCTAGACCTGACTCCTATCTCTGGTCTTGAAAACAAAAGTTAATAATTGCCTGGCTAATGGTTAATATCAGTGTCCATTTTTAGCTAGCTAAAAACCAAAAATATTTATTTGGCTTTTCATGGTTTTAATACCATGTTGCCCGGTTGTAGCTTGTGTCTGTAGATCTGTGTGTACCAATAATGCCCCCAATGTACACATAGGCTACCTAGAATTTCGTACACACCAGATGCTTAACCCCCCCAACCCAACACAGGGAAACAAGCACTCAGAGTTTCAGGGTCATTTCAAAACACGGTGATAAAAGTAAAAATAATGTTGATGACCAAAGCAAATCAACATCAGGCACAAAACATAACCCGTTGTTTACATATTGCTTTTCCTTTTATCTCATAAACTCACAGTTACCGGGTGAAGTGTTTCTTTCATGATCTTTAGATCATGATATTTTTAAACTTTGAGAAACTACCTGTAGACATGAAGAAGAGGCTAATTTTGAGTATGTGTTAGTCATCAGGCAGATCCATATTACAAAGCTTCAAGCCCTGGAATGATAGGGCTCGGTCTGATGGGGCGTCCTTTGAGGAGAAAGAGGCGACAACAAGCATGATGACAACAAGAGCCAACGATCCCTTTTGGAGGAATCAGTATGGGTGCTGCTTGCTGTAATGGTGGTTTTATCAGAATTTAACATTAAATGCTATGTTAAATGTTGTTAACATTGAGTTCTATACAAATAAAGTTTGATGGGTTGATTGATTAAATGAAGAACAAAAAACAACACTGTCAAAATTTCTTGATGGAAAAGACACCTCTGCCTCCCTCTTGGCAAGTTTTAAAAGTTTGATTTACAAACAGGCCTGAATTTTATTTTTCTCAGCAGCAGCACCCACCACCTACAACATCTAATTGACCTGTGATTAATGACGTCGCCCTGATGAACTAGTGCAATATACCCTGTAGATAAATGGAAGCGTCTATCTGGTGTGTCAGGTTAACATACACCCAATGAACAAAAGATATTCAGACCTGTGGTACTTCCGATATATCTACTAGCAGTGGCTGAATATCAAAAGAAACATGTTAAGTTTTCCTTAAATTCAAAGATCTTTGGGTTACACACTTGATTTATTTCAACATTTCTATTATTACTAAAATCTTGCACCCCACACAACATCCCATAAAAAACTTTTGGAGGTTTGTGAAAAAATGACCTCTGCACATGTATAACTTTGCACAAAAACAACACTTTTAGTCATCTTATAGGAAGTTTGCTAATATTACAATATATAAATACATTGTTTCGTCCAAGATATTTCTGCAGCTTGTTAAACTGTGCCAAAACATTGAAAAACATCCGTCCACTTTTGTGACACTTACTACATCCAAGTCTATCTGTACAGAGGAAGTGACTTACTTCTGGCCTTAGAAGAGGCTGAAATCATTCTTCATTCACTAAGTTATGAGAGCAATACAAACCTGTTGCTAAATAGCTTTGCATGGACTTGGGAATTAAACTTCAGTGCTTACAAGAGCAGCCTGACACACAAACACACATGCCAATCAAAAGTAAACAAACATTCATGGAAAGACATATTTGTTTGAATAACTCTGGCCGTGTAACAGGATGTTTATTTGTCTGTTTGTACAGTAATGACATCAGTGGTATTACAGATGATGTAAACATTGTTTATTTATGTGAAAGAAGACTATCTCTCTTTGTCAAAGAGCAGAGTTTTATTGATTAATAAAGTTTTATCCTGCTTATTCATCAACTATGTCCAGATGGGGTGTGTTTTTGGAGGTTGATGACTGTTAACTGACTTCTTCAGTAGTGTGCAGAGATGTGTGAATTTTTAGTTTGTTTTTAACCGGAACAAAGTGACAAATATTGGAAATTGGGGAAAAAAAAGACAAACAATAAAACAGGAAGGTAGGAGGGTACTACAATGGAGTATTAAGGCCATGTTAAAGGAAATGAAATTCAAGGTATCAAAATGAAAGTTACAATAACTAAGGAGTTTATTCAATTAATGACAACAAAACCCCACAATACAATTAAATAACTTAAGAAGGCAAAAAAAGTAAATTCAAACCACAGAGTTGTATTCGAGTGTAGGAAGCATAGTTGCCAGGTACAGTTGTTATAAGCGACTTTCAGGCTTCTTTTTTGAAAAGTTGCTTTTAAATATTGGCAAAATATTGTAAATCAAGAGCCAAATAAGAAAAAAATGTCATTTTGAAATTGAAATGCAATGTGGATGAAAATCAAAACATGTGCATGTAGGTTTCTCTCTTAAAAAAAAAAACAAAAAAAAAACTAATACATTAGAAAAAGAATAACTGGAGGTTGCTTTTTGGGCTTGTTTTTGTCGATCTGGTTGCTTATTTCAGTGAAAAATGCTGGCAAAACTGGTAAAAAGTAAAGTTGATCAAAGATGTGAATTAGGACGACAAAAGTTGTGAATACTCAAGCCTTAGGGTTAGATTTCTTAATTTGGAGCTGTTAATTAAAGCACAAACCCATTTCCACTGAAGTTGGGATGTTTGTAAAATGTAAATAAAAACAGAATACCATAATTAGCAGATCATTTATGTTCAATTAAATACAGTACAAAACAAGATATTGATGTTCAAACTGATAACTGTCTTTTTTTTTTGCAAATATTCACTCACATTTTGAATTTGATGCCTGTCTCATGTTCCAAAAAGGCTGGGACAGGGGCAACAAAGGGCTGGGAAAGTTTAGGAATTCTCAAAAACACCAGTTTGGGATATTTCACAGGGGAACACGTTAATTGGAAACAGATGAGTGTCATGTTTGGGTATAAAAAGAGCACCCCCAAAAAGCTCAGTCACTCACAAGCAAGGATGGGACGAGCTTACCACTTTGTGAACGACTGCTTAAGAAAATACACCAAAAGTTTAAGCACATTTTCTCAACCACTGCGCAGAATTCCATCATCTACAGTCTGTAATACTCTCAAAAGATTCAGAGAATGCAGAGAGATCTGTGCACATAAGTGGCAAGGCCAAAAACCAACACTTAATGACCATGACCTTTAATCCCTCAGGTGGCTCTGCATTAAAGGCTAACATCATTCTTTGAGGGATATTACCAACAAGGTTCAAGAAACATTTAGAAAACCATTGTTAGTTTACACAGTTTGACGCTACATCTACAAGTGCAAGATAAAACTTTACCATGCAAAGCAAAAGGTACATATCAACAACACCCAGAAACACCTCTCTGAGCCTGAGCTGACAAACAGAAAAAGTGTGCTGTGGTCTGATGAGTTTACATTTCAAATTGTTTTGAAATCATGGGCGTCTTTTCCTCTGGACTAATGAAGAAAAGGACCTTCCAGACTGTCATCAGCCCAAAGTTAAAGATCCAGTATCTGTGATGGTATGGGGTATGTTCGTGCCCATGGCATGGGTAACTTGCACATCTGTGAAGGCACCATTTATGCTGAAGGGTACATACTGGTTTTGTTGCAACATATGCTACCACCCAAGGGACGTGATTTTCAGGGCCATCCCTGCTCCTTTTAGCAAGTCAATGCCGAGTCACAATCTGCAGGTGTTATGACAGAATGGCTTTGTAGTAAAAGAATGGGGGTAAAAGACTGAGCTGCTTGCAGTCCAGACCTCTCTCCCATTGAAAAGGCGAGACAGATTATAATGTGAAAATACAACAACAGAGACCCTGGACTGTTGAGCAAATAAGTTGTACATCAGGCTAGAAGAATTACACCTACAAAGCTTCAATAATCAGTGTCCTCAGTTTTCAAATGCTAATTGAGTGTTGTTAAAAAGAAAGGGAATATAACACAGTGGTAAACATGCTCCTTTCCCAGCTTTCTTGGAACATCTTGCAGGCATAACATTCAAAATGGGTATGTATCTTCAAAAAAACAATGACATTTATCAGTTTGAACATTAAATGTGTTGTTTTGGTAGTGTATTCAATTAAATATAGGTTGAAAAAATTTGGATCATTGTATTCTCCAACTTCAGCGGAACTGGGGTTTGTTTATCCTTTTTAGTTTTCTTTTTCTAAAAAGATCTGTTATTTGTCAGTTCACCTTGAAAAAGCCATGAATAAATAGGTACCATTACATCTGTTTGATTAAAGAAAAAAAAGAATTCTCGTGTTGTTATTAGAGCTCCATTTAAACTCATAAAGAATGTGACAACTTATAGTCAGTTTGCTGACCAATCAGATGCATCAAACTTCTTTTTCTTTTGTTTTCTTGACAGTAAGGTCTAATCAGGAGCAGCCAACAAGAGACAAGATAGTTGTTTGTCAGTTTTGAAAGAATAAAAGTAGAAGTGTGAGCTGATGTGGTCTTTAGTCAGATATGCACTTTAGGGAGCAAACAAACATCACAAGGAAAACAGTGAACATATGTAAATCATTTTTGTTGTGAGTTTGTTTGTTTGCGTGTTATTTTTCCTGCCAATAGTCAAGGCTTGACAGCATCAGTTTCTGGTGTGAAAAGGCTTGTTGCTTGTTGATTTGTGTGTGATTTGAATTGAGTATTGTGAGATTAAAATTCTCTTCAACTTTAGTTTTTGCCTCTATGGTTATATAACTTTTTAATACAATAATCTAACATTATAACATTAATATTCTGTCAGTCCAGGTTGTCCTGAAAAAGGTACATATCTTAAACTGAAACAGCTTGGGAGTGTTGAGGTTCTATGTGCATAACCCCCCAAAAAATCCAGATGGACCAAAAATTGCTTTGAGCAGTTTCTCACTTTTGGAGAATGTGGAAGTGAGAAACAACATTTCTCACTTCCACATGCTCCCAGACTCCCTGACAAGCTCTGATTTAATTTTACACTGTTGCATCATCATACCAGGCTGATATGTGAACTGCTACATTTAGACAATGCACAGTAAGCGTCCTTGAGTGTTGTGAAAGACCCTTTTAAATAAAATGTATTATTATTATTATTATTATTATTAGTAAGGTGCCTGAGAAGGACATGGCTACTTTTGCAAGGACTGTAAGAAATCCTGGAATCTCTAGAATTGCCAGAAGAGAACTGGGGGTTGAGTTCTGATGTCTGGATCAAGGTTTCATATTAGCTCACCCACAATGTTCTGTAATGGCATTACTTTTGCCCTTAAGGGATTCTCCACCAAACAAATATGTTTTTTCACATTTTATTTATCAATAAAGTGGCCTTCTATCATCAGTCAAAAATGTAACAAGTTCATTTTTACTTTCTTCTTATTGTATGGATACAACCCCCCCCCCCCCTTGACTGACCAGCCTGTAATTCCTCAGTCTGAAGGTGCAGATCAGATTACTCGTGACCCCTGAGCTTGCTCCTGGGAAAAGGCAAAGAATCAAACCTGGACTCTCCTTACTGTCAGCTCCTTAGATGGCCCATCCTCACTCCTGGGTTTATTTTAAAGTGCACTGAATTCACAGCTTTCCAAACAGAAGTCAGACACATGCCTTGCATAATGCAATCTGGTCCTTGATGTAGTCTCTACAGGGGCAGATCCGAACCAAAGATGAGTCCGACCTGACACAGCTGAAGAGCAGTGGATCAGACTGTAATACACAGTGTTTACTACTGTATTTGTCCCTGTAGGCTGGATACACCAAATTATTCTCAGAGCGCTCTGATGTTTGACAATCTATGTTGAATCTGAAATAAGAGAACAAAAACATCAAACCATGTGAGACAAATTATGAAAATAATAATAAAAAAAACATTAACATGCTACTTAGGTTGGGGTAATAACTGAAAAATAACACAGCAAGTACAGGATATTGTTCAGAAAAGCATTGACTGGGATGTTGGAAGATATAAAAGCAAAGAATGCACCCATCCATCCATCATCTATACTGCTTATCCCATTTTGGGTTTGTGACAGGCTGATGCCTATCCCAGCTGACACTAGGCAAAAGGCCGGGAACACTTTTTACCAGTCACCAGTCAATCACAGAGCCACATACAGAGACAGACAACTATTCACATACTCGTACCTAAAGGAAATTTAGAGTCACCAATCAACCTAGCAAGCATATTTTTGGTCTGTGGAAGGACACCAAAGTGCAAAGAGAAAACCCACGCAGGCACAGGGAGAACTGCAAACTTCACACAGGAACACACTTGATCAACACAGGGAGTCGAACCAGCAGTTTTCTGTGATTCACTAACCTGTTGCGCCACTGTGCCACTGTGCCATTAAACCGGGATTAGATTTAAGTTGAATAAAAAAAATAAAATAAAACATTGGTGTCTGTAGAGAATCAGATGCAGCTTGTTTTCCCTCCCCTGTGGAAATTCTCGGATCAGAGGGCATGAGCTCTGTGCTGATTGGCTGACCAAACATTGTCTGATGACATTAAAAAGTAAAGATCTTTCTGTCTGTCTGTCTATCTAGCTATCTTTCAAAAAAAAAACCTTCTCTGAAGCAAAATATGTGTTGTGATATGTAAATACTTACTCAGCAAGTTTCCTAGCATTGTTAATATGAGGGAAGAATGCAGGTTCACAGATGAGCCCTTTATCCTGACATGCCTTTTTACATGAAGTGCCTGGCGTTGCCGTGAAAACCTGGAGCGCACTTAGTGGGGGCCAGTTGCCTGGTTTGTCACAGAAATCCTGATGGAGAAAGAAGGACAAAGTGAAAGCTAAAGACACATAAAAAATATTTTTGTATTTGTAGATGTAATGGTTTTTCTAACTACACCTGTTTTTCAATCAGGATGTTGAGCCTCTGGAGCATCCCTTCACAGGTAAACTCATAAGGGAGGTATGGCTCTGTCTGAAATGTGAAGTAAATACAACAACGTGATTTTAGAAATCTCTATTTGCATTTTTGAAGAAAAACGTAGGACACTATCAGTATCTTGTGGACTTTTCTGAGAGAGAAGGAGAGCTTTTTAAAAAAAACTTTGGGGGACAATAGGTAACATTTTGCAGACCAACAGCTTAACAGTCACACGGGAACACCATGTGGTGTTTGCATCACATGGAAGCATTTCACCTTTTGGTCCTTAACCTTTTAGATTTTCCTTTTTTGTGACGACATGCACTGTTTGGCTCTAAAACTACAGAATATATATATATATAAAAATAGATAAAATCAGGTTTGCTGTATAGATATTCTTGATGTAAGCCTGTAGTTAGCTAAAGTGCCTAAACAAGGGTAAGTTTATCACAAAGTGGTTTCATTCCAACAACTTTTAAAGACTGTGGCACGCAGCCTGTGGATGAAGATATATTAATGGTCTCCAACAAGGATGAACAAACTAAGGGAAAGACCTCCTTGAAAAGCTTTGTTGGGGTTGGGTCTAAAAGGCAGTTTGATGGTTTGAAGGATGAGACAACAGAATTTAATTCCTGAAGGTCAATTGGAGAAAAGCAGGCTAAGTCAGGTTTTACCAAATTGAATGGCACGGCAGGTCCAAGTGAAGGCAGAGGATTGTTCATGTTATCTCTAATTTAAGAATTTTATTGTTAAAAGGAGCTCATAAAGTCCTCAAGCTGAGGGCTAGAGGAATCACAAGCTCAAAAGAGCTCTGACTCTGAGTCAGCCTGGCTACAGTGCTGAAAAAGTGCCAAGGATTGTTTTATTTTCCTCAATTAGTGAGGGGTAATAGGCAGCTCAAGCATGCGGTAAGGCTTTAATGTATTTATTATGACTTTCCTGCCAAATCATATGTGACTCCTCCCTTTTACTGACACGCCAAATTCTCTCTAATTTATGGGTTGTTGTTTAGAAGCACGAGTTTCAGAACTAAACCAAGGAGCTATTCTCTGACTTTTAATAGTTTTTTTGTCTTAGAGGGGCAACTCAGTCCAAAGTGGATCTTAGCAAATCAGCAGAGCTATCAACAAGCTGATCCAGCTGAGAGGGGCTACAGTTAATAAAAGAGTAGGAATGCTGCAGAATGGCCTCTCTTTAATTTAGCTACAGCACCATTGGACAGAGTTCTCCTCTTCACTGTTTTATTACAAAAAGCAAAATCCTCCAAGACAATGTTAATTGTTACAAAAAAATGATCAGATAGCAGAGGATTTTCTTCATTCATTAATACCAAGGACATATGCTAGAACAAGGTCGAGAGTATGGCTAAAATGATGGGTGGCTTCACAAACAGCCTGAGTAAAAACAACTGAGTCTATTAGGGACATGAAAGCAGAGCTATGGCTTTCACTTTCTTCTGTTGACCAGAGTCCTCAATTCTGAAAGAGAAGTAACACTGAAGGTGTATGAAGGTGACAGTGGATCATTATTCAACTTGTGAACGATGGTGGTCCATCACAGGTAAGCAGCGCAAAACATGAACGAGGTACAGAAACAGCAGCAGGAGCAGGTCTTGCTACCTTGTTCAGCAGCTTTTCAGGCATTACAACTTTCTCATGGCAACAGTAAACAGATGGTTTCCGTTGTCAAGTCATGGATATAGATAGATAGAGACATCATCGATATAATTACAAATTTATCTTCGAAAACTTAAGTCAGGCCACATCTGAGAAAATGAAAGCGTTCTACAAAAAATATTTACAACATAGAATAATTATATTAGTACAAAGAAGTCAAAATGTACATACTGTACATTTAAATGATGTTGATAAGTTGTCAAAGAATTAGATGATAGTTAACTCAGTTTTGACAAAAATGTCCAAAAGAATCTTATAATTCAATCAGGATGATTTGTGTGCAGTACACTCAATAATAAAATTAGATTTCTCCTTGAGGGATTTATTAAGTATGCCTCCAATTCTCAGACTACATTGAGGGTTGAGTAGCTAGATCGATACGCATTGTCATGAACGGAGACAACTTTATGATTTTCCACATTTCAAAGAAGGATTAAAGACCAGACATAAATAAAAATGTACAAAAACAACATGCTTCATAATGTAGTGAGTTTATGGTATATCACCCAGTGCTCAGATATGCACTTACATATGGGTTAGCACTGTAACAGTATGGTGTAAACTTGGCTGTGACTAATACACTGTAAATTCTTATTAATCATTACTGTGTAAATCTGTCAGAGAGGTGAATTTTACATAATGTTGGGAGAGAACTTACAGTCTGATTGAGGATGGCACTGAGAGCTCGCTCCACATCTGTGGTGTTGTGCATATCCACCGTCCACACGTAGGGCTGTCCTATCGCCTCAGCATAAGGGTGCTGGGAAGTCACCTGCAACACCAAAAAATAAAGAAAATGAATAGGCAAACTGCTTTTTACTTGCAATCATTTTTCTTACACATACTAATTTTCATTCTTTGGTGTCCATTTGATTGAGGTATAAAATCAAGCTGTCAGTTATTTATGAGTTCAAACAGAGGTTTCCTGATTATCACATCGTAGGAAGTGGTTTTATTTGGTTTTAAGTGAACCTCTTACCTCTCTGGTGTTGGGCTTTCCTTTGAAGAACTCTGAGTTGAGGCTGCTTAGTGGAGGGTGAAGCCTAGGGTTGAGGAAAGCACAGCCATTGGCCAAGGCCTCCAGTGGGGCGGGACCTTCATATGGGAAAGATAGTCCAACAAAAACCTACAAAACACACAAAAGGCACTTTTCAAGATGTAAAAAGTTTCTGAATGTAACTTCAACTGATGACCACAAGGTGTCAGCAAACACCAAGCAGTAAAAGAAGAATTCAGCTCTGCTCCTGTGGTCTGATCTTATGAAACTCATATAATGTTCACAAAAAATAAAGGCTATTAAACTCTTCAAGGAAGAAGTGTTTTATTTGTTATTTGAGTACACACATTAAAACTTTTAATTACAGATAGTCCACAATTGGAGGATGATAACTTGCAGCTAAGCATGCAGCTCCAAAACATACTTTATATGACATCTTTAACTCTACAAAACACTTTTTTATTGACAAAAGCTTATGAAAATATGACCTGAAGATATCCATTCTCTAAAAGAGCAAAAAAAAAACAGTAACCTTATCTATAACTCACTTGTGTTCAAGGTGTTATACAAAGGTTTGAAATATATTCAAGATTCTTAAAACAACAAAACAAACACTGAGATAGGGTACAAGGCCACCCATACGGGGGATGAAGAACAAAGCTTTCTGTGGCCCAGAGTCATAGAAATGCTAATGATTAGAAATCATAGACTTCATCGTGAATTTGAGCAAAAGAGACTCCATGTTTTTTATTATAATCTATACTAATTACTCAACATTTCTCATCAAAAACATCAAATATGTGTGTTTTTTTGTTTGTTTCTGAATTCAAAATGTAAGCTCTTTCTCAGCAGAGTGATGTGAGTCATTATCTTTCTTGTAATAATAACATGGTTTATGGAATTAAAAAGTCAACTTTAATAATGTGGCTGTACAAACTTTTCCAGTATGCTCAAAAAAAGAAAAAAAACTGACCAGAGCCTGGCCCACTCTGCAAATTAATGCTAATGTTGCAGATCCAACATAAGGAGTGTTTATATTAAATTACATCTGGGGCCAATCACAGAGGCGTTCATGGGTCTAAGGTTTTCTGTGGGTGGGCCTGCAGGGTAAAAATGTAAAAAAAAAAAAAAAAGTAAAAAATGGGTTTTTTGTTTTAGTCTAAACACCTCAGGTGAACAGGCCAGCCTTAAGTCTACAAGTGGACTGTCCCAGAATGTTAATGCACATGACGGAAAAGCTCACTCAACAAAAGTCTTCCAACAGGGACACTCAAAAAGCAGTGCCTTGGGAGTGCAAAGCAGGTTCATATCAGCTCACCAGATCAGTCTGATATCAGAGCACACTACCATGAACTATTTGATGAGTTACAGTGGCAACTTTAAGTTTTCTCTTACTTGAGGCAAGTTTGAACACACCAACACATGTTCATTATGAAATTAGCTTTTGTTACTCATTACCTCTTAGGACGATATAAGACACCTTTTTGAACAATGGGTGTCTTGAAGATATTTTGGAGGGATTATCAAAAGGGATTATAGAAGTAAAATTTATTAAAAAGTGATTTTCCTATCAGCGCTAAAATAAAGGGAAACTAAACCACTGATGCAGTTGACTACTAATTATCTTGCTGGAGATGAGGGAAATGCTCCTTAACTGACACATAAAGGCCACTGAGCTTGTGTTCAATGAAAAACACCTTGTTTAGTAGGAAAAAGAATCTGTACTTTGCAAGACAACAGGCTAAAATCAGATCCTCTGATAAGTGCTCAAAACAGAATGATTCAGTCCAATTCGACTAGATGTGTCATGGTCCAACTTGATTCAATTCAAACTGATAATGAAATTCCAAGAACATCTTTCTTTCATTTTGCCTGAGTTTTTTATGTTATGAATCTCAGGAAGTTGGAAACAGGGGTATCATTTGACAACATAACTTTTTCTGAGTTTATAATAGCAAAAATAAAAAAAACAAAACAAAAAAACAAAAAAACACAGCTCCATAATCAGTCACTCTCAATGTCACAGTATGGTTATAAGCCTCCTGAACAAAACTGCCCACAGATACTGAGATGGTGAGAACCTTAAATATTCCCTAGTTGTGATATGGTAAAATCGTGTAATATTTGTGTTGATTATGTTATGGTGCATTCCAATTACCTCAGACTTCAGATGTGGGAAGTGGGAATGAGTAATGCCATCTCAGCAGGTGAGATTTGTGCATTTCCACTTCTTTTTTAACTCTCTCCATAGCACACAGTCATGCAAACAATTTTAAAGATTTAAAAAATCCCCTATAATGTCCAGGTTTTGCTCAGCATTTTCTACAGACAAAGCTGTCACCGGCGACGGAAAAAACGTTGCATGATTCAAACTACCGGAACTCCTCGAGTATCCATGTTATCCAGATAATTCTAACGGATTCTGAAAGCTGAGAACAATTAAAAAAAAACATAATTTAACATAAATTTTCATTTTTAAATCTGTTTGATTGCAGTTCATTTTAAGGCTGCTTTACTAATCAACATCAGTCCTTTCCACCTTATAATCATAGCTCTTAATGATAATATTAGAATAATCTCTCTGTATATGGTTGCTATTGCTATGGCTAATACCACCATAATAACCACCTTTACAATAATATAGAGAGGGTGACCCTCTTGAAAATAAGAGGCCACATCTCAAGGGGCTAACCTCTAACAAATTTCAATCCAGAAGAGACAAATTCATGATTTGTGCATCCATAAATTTATCGCCATCATGATTTCTTACTTTAGTCCCTTTGTCTTTGCCTACCACCCTACCTCTACCCTCACACCCCTAACATGGCTTCAGCGAATGGCTGTTCAAATTAATCTGGTTCTGGCCAGGATCACCTGCTCCTCATCAAAGTTTTTTTCTTGCCACTGTAACTGTTTCCAGTTGTGTTAAAGTGCTATGCTCATGGTGGATACCTGCTAGGTTTGGAATGAACATAAAATAAACCAATGAGTTGAAAAAAATCCATTAAAGAAATCATGAAATGAAGAGTAGTGTCTTGGCCTACTCTTCTGTAAAGTGTCCTGAGGTTACATTTGTAGTTGCTATACAAATAAATATTTGATTCATGACTGAATGATTGATTGATAATTGTGTGTGCATAAGGATGTTGATATAATGCAAATGAAGTATACTTAAGAGAACAGTTAAAGTAACCTGTACCTTTACATTAAGCTTATTTAACAGGCATTGACAAGGACAGCTAAAAGGTTATATAATGAACTAAGATCACTGTCTGTGTACCAAAAAATAGCTCCTACACTGCAGTCTCCATTCATTTCTCTGTTAAGACACCCTCTGTTGACTGCTTGTTTGATAAAGACATTGTTTTCCATATGTTACTGTAATCACGTTGCTTCAATGGCTGCAAAATGTACCTAAGGCGAAATCATGAGGTATAATACATTAAAACCTATTGACAACGCATTGCATCTGCTGTCCACTGAAGTGGGTACTGTTCTCATAGTCTCTTATCAGAAAAAGATTTACAGCAGGTCTACCTTGAAAGACTGAAAAAGAAACAAGTTAGCAAGGAGTTTCAGACGCCATTTGGCATTCCAGTGTATAACTGCCATTTATGCTAGGATAAAGCTAGCATATTGTTTACCATTACATTTGGATATACAAACAAATACAGTACAGGACAGTAAATATATTGTGTTTGTTCAGTTTTCTTTCAGATCTTGACTAGACTTCTTCCTTGTAATGTCACATCAGTGGTAATGATTGGACACATACCATCTTGTATTCTTTTATCTCTGTTGGTCATGCCACCGGACAATTTTATGACTCTGTGTTTGTCTAATTTAACAAGGTGACCATCAACAATTGTGAAGTCTGATGTCAGTACTAGAGAATAATCAGTATGACTGGAACTTTGTCACCTTAATCGATCTAAATTATTGATTTGAAATTTTTTGTCCACAATCTGACAGGGCAGTCTCTAGGTTGCTGAAAAAGGAGAAATAGAAACACAGTAGTAACTTAAAGATAATGGTAAATGGACTTGAGTTCATATAGTGCCTTTCTAGGCTCTTTGACTACTCAAAGCCCTTTCATACCCATTTACACAACACTGACACGGTAACTTAAGGTTAAGTGTCCTGCCCAAGGACATATCACCATATGACAGCCAGAGCTGGACTTGAACCTGCAACCTTCCAATTATCGACAGAGCGCACTGACGCTTCAGACAGTTCAAATGACATGATGTAAATCAAACACAAGAATGAAACTACCATTTACATGACAAGTTCCCTGAGTGTAAATTAGGTACCAAGGGAAGTACTAATGGATAAAGAACTTGTTATTTGACCACAATAGCAATTTAGAAACTGGTTAAAACCCTCTGTTGACAGAAAGGACAAAGACCTTTAAATATCTGAATTGGCAGGATATCTTAATCTCCTGGAACTTTTCAAATACTTATCAAAAAACTTTTAAAACCAAACTTATTCAGGGGTGATTGCATTAAAGAAATAAATCAATTCTCTGAATAGTTTCTCTGTACAGAGCAGCCTCCATCAGAGTGAGGGTTTTCATCATTTTGAAAGAGCTGCATTATAAATTGTTACATTTCAATTTATACTGCAATAGTCATTAACCCTGCTACATTTTTCCTTTCATCAGTTTTCACAGAAAAGCATGTATCCTTCAGAGGATCAGTGTAATATGGGCAACTAATTTCAAATCTGTCAGAAGTGCAGATCCTCTTCTAATATATGTATTTTTTACATGCAGTGATTTTCTAACAAGCCATAATAACTTATCCCACTATATTAATCAGTATCATTCTGTCATCTTAACATACAGTTATTTTGTGTAATTGTGTGTTTTCTGTAAAAAATAGGTTAAACCTATGTTGGGTCGAATGTATGTTTTGGTGAAAAACTTTAGAGCACATTATTTTTCGATCATGCAGATCCATCTTGACAAGCTCCAATCTACACCGTCTGTGCTCGGTCCAAAGCAGGACAGACCAATCGGAGTTTTTTAGAATAGGAAGAGGTGAAAGAGACGAGCGCGATAAGCAAGAAGTGACGGCACTAATTAGCATAGACGCCAACAGCTGCAGTTGCAGTTTGATCAGATTTTGACCACATTTCTTTATTAAATGCAAGACAAATAACAACACTACAAACTCCTCTGTAGCAAGGTTATTTTCGCTCCACTTCTGACATGTTTTGACCTGAGTTTGTTTTAAGAAGTGGCTCTCTTTCTGTAATGCAGTAGTGCCTGCCTTCTCCATTATCTGATTGGCCCGTAATAAATGTTGATTGACAAAACTATGGTCCAATCACCCGCCGGATATGCTTCTGAACGGTTTGGCCCTACTCAAACACTTTCTATGGGCTCTCCCCCAGATGGACTACTGAAATGTTTAGAAAGCCCTATCTGGTGTTTCAGGTTATCTGTGCTTGGCACAATGATTTGATGCAGCATACAGCCGTAGTATGTGTTCATTGGCTCTGCCCGCTGAATCTTGTTTTTAAGAATTCCCTCTTCATCATACTCCGGTTCATAAAGATAACACCGTGCATCCGCAGTAAAAGGAACATCTTCACTTGAGTCAAAATCATTCATACTTGGTTCATTATTAGTTTCCTCTGCCATTGTTGTCTTCCTGAGTCCATAGACCTAAATATCAGACCGACAAATCAATGTGCACAGGTGGAAGAACACTGTGCCAAACAAAGAGACTTGCTGGAGAAAAAAATAAAGCATTCACAAATGTCTGACCCAATCGCACATTTAACTCAAGATAGTTTTGTGGCTCATTTTATGTTAAACCCACACAATTATGCAAAATAACTGTACCTATTAACACCAGTGTACCTGATTGGCCTTTAAGGGAAGCCTTTTCAGCCTCTTCACTTACTGTTGTCAAGTATCTTATTCAGCCCAACTTCAAAAATACTGAACTAACCTTTTAATGCTCCTAGAAGGAGCTTAAGGCCACTGTGTGAAACATAAAACTGTTTCTAAAGGGACAGTTCCCTTTTGTACTTACCTTGCTTTGTCTCAACAGGGTCTGGACCTCAGTGCCTGTGATAATGCCGTGGTTGTTCACATATCCTGGAATTGGAGCACTCCCATCTACCGTTGCATGGATCTCAAAGTAATTGTGGATAATATCTAAATAAGCCTCTTTACCCTGCAGAAAAATGCAAACAAAGGATGACTCAATTTAGATGTCATAACTCACAGCTCCCATCTAACCTGTCAAAGGAACAATTCTGAGTAAATATTTACAAAACATTAAACTGATAATAAAACCCAATGAAATGAGGAATTATTTGCTTTTCTTTGTGCAGTGTCATAAGTTAAAAGACAAGCTGTTGATAAAAAAATGAGTTTAATAGCTTTCTCATGTCAGTTTGGAAGCATTTTCAAATATATTACGTAAGATAAAAATTGGTGTTTGCAATCATCAACTTCAACTCCAACCTCACTTTACTGTCCCCTAAGGGAAATTTGCTTTGCAGGCTGGTAAAAACATGACACATAGAAATACTATCATTCAAATCCAGATACGTGGCTCTGGGTGAGGTTGAAACATTGTTTAATTGTTTCTCTTGGTTTGGTTTCCAGCTGCACCTATTCAGGCAGGCCAAAGCCTGTCAAATGTTGTGCAATCTAGCCTCCCACCAATAGTTGAGACTTTAGCTGATGTGTTAGTTCCTGCCATTTAGCCCATTGTTGCATTATGAGCCAGAAATACACAACCAGCATCGAGCAATAATATTGTTCTGCAATTTGGATGTTTGTTTTTTTCCATAAAAGCTAAAGGTGCATTTAAGCAGCATTGGGTGGCACTTGTATGGAGCAATGTATAAACATATAGCTTTTCTCACCTGCTAAACAAATGTCCCTCAACAAATTGTTATAAGAGATGTTTAAAGGATAATTTAATTACTGTTTTGAAATAGTTTCTCTCTTTCATGTTAGTTATGTGTACATTTTTTCATTATTTTTTGTTTTTGTTTATTGTCATTATCTCCAGAGTCATTGGCAATATATCCCTCATAGAACTCACACATGATCATATATACCGCTCACATTTTCTATTTAATCTTTTCATTTTTTCTTCTTTTTTATAATTGTTGTTGTATGTATTTTGTTACTAGTTTGTCATAACGTCTGAGTAACATGTTTTTTGTTTGTTTGATTGTTTTTGTTATTTTTTTTCTTTTTTTGCATGTTATATGTGCATATAATATTGCGTAACTTTAATACACTCTGGGTGGAGGGTTCAAATAAGCCCTTTGGGCTTTTGGCCTCCCCCTACACCTCATATAATTTGTTAGCTTTGACTTTTGTGTATTTCATAGTTGTGCAAAAAAAAAAAATTCCATGCAGAATTGTAGATGTTAATCTGTTTAGAGTACCAGAGGCAGGCAGAGGTAGCAATGATGACATTAGTTGCGCTCTGTGTTAGCTTTTCTGTTGTGACAGTCGGCCAAATCCAAGCCACAGTTCTCTTCCTTTTGTTTCACTTGCATTTGTCCTTGTTTGGTTCAGACTTATCTTTCACACCAAGCGCAAACCGAGACCCCAGTTTTTTGGCGGACCAGAGTTCAGTTTTTAAAATGAATGTGTCGGTGTTTTCTTTATATATAAATCAAGTAGCAACATGTATTCATAACTGGCATCCAAAAGGTTTCAATTAAAAAAAATTATTATGCACATTTGGTCATTTTGAGCAGAGCTGGGGTGGTTTTAGAGATATGCAAAAAAAAAAAAAAAAATACTGTAGGATGATTTTGTAACAGTCCTGTAAACTTTTGCTGGTTCCTACATTGGTTCCTTTCCCCCCTCAAATAACAGATTTTAGAGCCATAATGAGGATTTCTTTAGACAGACAAACAAAATGGTGGCTTTTCATCATTCTCTGTTCTTGTTGACAAACTCCCCCCTCCATGTCAATGAAGTAGTTCAGTCCTGTTTCAGACTGTGCAGGTGTAGGCATGTCCTGCAATCAGCCACCAGTGAAGAGTATAATTTACTTACCTCACACAGAGTCTGTGCTTCGTTTTACCTGCCTGCTTAAACTGTAGAAACCAGTGGTCAGACCTAACCATCAGCATCGCCTGCACTCTGTTTCAACAATGTTTTCCTCTGTGCACCTTCGTAACTCTTTCAGTGTTATGGTCTAATGAGTGACCATGTTAACTGATGACCTATGGTCGACTTTGCTGATAGATGTTGTGGTTGAAGCACCGGTAAGAACAGATGGTGTACTCTTCAATGTTTCATTGTGACTGCTTTTTAAGCATTGTGTAAAAACTACTTATACGTAAGAAATTCAGCCAAAGAAACAAAGCCAACACAAACACACCCTTGAACCACAGTGTCAACTCCAAGTCACCAATTTACCCAGCCACATGTTGAAGTAATACACCAAACTCACTGTGTTTCCCTATTTCCCAAATTGTAAATGGGAAAATGTCTGTCATCAGCTGGAAAATAGTCAAATCTGTGTCTGTGTAGTCTTAAACATTACTTACATGTTAATGATTGTGGACTTGATTCATCAGTTTGTCTTTAAAATGTTCTGTCATAATTGTTTCTCCTGCTGGGATCAATCTGTCTTCTCTCCTCTGCCTTAACCCTGATCCTGCAGGTCATGTGCAGACTGCAGCTCACGTCTGCGTCATGTTAATTCTGGACAACATGCACAAGCAATATAGGGAACACAAGGTGGCTATCATGCGTCTATGTCCATGTTGTCACCAGCAAGTATATCCTCCAGTTATAGGCCCCCTCCCCTACAAGGGCCTATTTTACTCTTACTGACTGACAAGTCTGCTCTATGTTAACTGATCATTCAGCACTGCTTGGTGCCATGTTGTCAACAACTATACATTCATTTTACGGTTTATGCTATGCACTGGGCTTCCCTGGCTTAGGTTATGGGCTTAAACTGCTGACAAAACAGTGGTAGGACATCACACTGGTGGGGTTATTTTCTATGGGGTACATAGGGGGAGAGGGAGGGGTCTCCTCTCCTACTTTACAATAAAAGAATATTTTTCAGCAGAGTTATTATCATCAATGAATTATTGTTTGCTATTGACATCCCTTTACTTGTCATGGCAAGAGGTAATAGATCATTTTTGTCACAAGCGTTTTTTAAGGATGAAATTATCACTGCTGATAATTCATGTAAAGAGAGTATTTCAAGGAAACCAGTAAAGTATTTTGGGTCTGCTTACATAAATCTGTGCAATTCCAAGTTACACATTTCCCTCAACAGACAATCCATCATCATGATAAAAGGGCTGTTATTGTGATCAAATATTCATTAACTCTTACCTCCCAAAACTTGGCATTCTTTCCATACACAAGCGCCTGGTTACGTCTTGTTGTAGACTGAAGTTGTTTGCTTTCATTGGTTCTCAGCTGGTGTTGCACCACAAAGCCAAGGAATGTGTTGTCTGGTGTATGAGCTGCATGCAACAGAAGAAATGCAAGTGGATTAAGACGAATATAAACACATTAGAAAAATGTTTTGGAGGTAAGCAGTAAATAAAAAACAAAATGAGACTGAAACGTACGAAACATGGTATAGAACTGCGTTGGGATCAGGTTGAGGCCACCAAAAGTGCTCTGTGTGTTGTGACTTTTTGCCCATTGTGCATGATTGAAGTCTGGTTCAGTGCCGAAAGAGTCCAATACACGAAATGTACATCTGATTGAGGAGATACCAGTTAAACCAGTCACATTGAATATGTTCCAACAAGACATCCAAAAAGATACAATTTCACATAAATATTCCATTGTCTTGTTATTTAAGGTCCCATGTCCTGGTGTGTTTGGATATTTACACTATGTCATGGGTGTCTACTAATCAAGGATTTGATTTAAGTTGGATTAAATAGTGAAAAATGTTCTCTTTGTTGAGGATCAGATGCAGCTCTTTTTCCCTCGTCTTTGGAAACATTCTGATCTGAGGGGGAGGGGAGGCTAGAGGAGGCTAAGATAATGGACATTCAAATGACATTATGTCCCTGAAAACAACTACTGATGGGCCACAGTGGGGTTTTGGTAACGGGGGGCAATGGGCATGAAGTATATAGGTGAGAGTAAATAAGCTAACAATTTTTAAAGTTTTTTTCTTACTGTGTTAAGGTAAATTGAAATGGACTGGAGCTTATATAGCGCTCATCTAGTCTCTTTGACTATGTAAAGCAGCTTTACACCACACATCTACTTATTCACACCCATTCACTCTCACATTCACTCAGTGATGGATGAAGTATCTATGCTAGTTGTCAGTCAGTATTAGCTAAAACATCCACGCCCTTTTATACCAATTAACATGCCACTGAAACTGCTCAGTAGTCCGGCCAAGGGCACATTTGCCGTGTGAGGGTTCAAACCTGCAACCATCCTATTACAGACAAAATGCACTGTCAGACTGCGCCACCGACAGCCTTAACCACTAATGTTAATAAACTAAATGTTAGTTAAAAGTCCCATTTTGGTGATGTTAACAATACATTTCAGGCAGATTTATGAGAAGTCTGTTTTGGGCAACTGTTTACTGTAATATACAATAGCCACTATAGAGCATCCTGTGGAGACAACTGAAGGCATTCATCTATATGCTTCTCTATGAGTTTTCTCTCTCAGATAGGGCGCTCTGTAATCCACTCAGAAATGTGTGCATCTACCAGAAAATGAATACATCACAGAAGCAGCAACCAAGAGCATAACCATCTCTATTGCCTACAGCAGACGGAAGCTTCTCTTTCCTGCTTGACAATTCATCAGAGTGTGACATAATGTGAAAACTATCAGTCCAAGGCAACAATCTACCCTAATGAAACCTTTTGAAAGGAACAACATAATGACATACTGTACAGCCAGTTGGCACATGAGTCATGACATGCTTTTCACATACTAATGGAAGAAAAGAGGTGTAATGTTTTTGTTGAGCAATTAGTGCCTAGCTAAGGATTTAAGGATGGTTCCCATTAGTAATTGCTTCAGGGCTGTATATGGTGTATTTTAATGATAACATTGTGTGAAAAAAAACAATCAGGAAGTTCCATAGCAACTATATCATTGCTTTATAATGAGAAAATGTGCAGCTTATAAAATAAATATATATCTTCATGTTCAGCTAAATGTATTCATCAGCATGCTATAAGTCAATGAAGCAAAATCCCACTGATATTTCTTGCTGCTCATACTCTCAGGGGCATAAAAAAATGAATCAAAAGCCTGGCTTAGCCTGTGCAAGATAAGAGATGTAACATTAGCATATGTGGGTGCAGCAGGTGCACCAAATCTATACATTATTCAGTTTGTACATATACAAATATACATTAGATTTCAGATGTGATTTTGTAACATATTAAAAAGGTCACCTTTTCAAAATATGCATTATAGCCCCACAATTCAAAGAAGAAATTACATATTTTACAATAAATTCTGTTTTTTGCCTCTGTTCACCTGTTCTTTTTCATAACTTGAAAAAAAAAAAACACCTTGATAACCTTCTCTCATCGTTTCTTACCTCCCTTTTCTCTCTTATTTCATCATCTTTTTATGTCACAACCATCTTCCATCTGTTATTTCTTTCAAGGTCTCAAGCATTGTTTTGTACATGGTAAATTCACAAGTCTTCATACCAGACATAGTTTCTTAGAAAAGCACATTACACTCAGCATGTTTTTCCCCCATTATCCCATCTTTTTTAACAAAAGTTCCCAAATTGCAGTAGTTTCTTTCATTCCTGCGGTGGTCCAATAATCAATTGAGTCTGACTCCTCTTTTTCTCCTCTGATATCTTTTCAAACTCAAATGTTTTCACACAGTGGTATTTTTTACGTCTGGTGTTGGTCTTTTTCAGCCTTATATTTTTTTTAATAGTCTTTGTGTTATTTCTTCAAAAGACTGCAGATTATTGGAACATTGCCTCACACCCACTATTCAAACTTCATAGAAAATGGTGAAAAGGAACCAGGATGGTAAAAATCATGTGCTTCTTTTGACAGTGATGGCTGACATGGATGAACTGGATGTACACAGCCCACCCTGAGTTGCACATTAAAGATGAGAAAATTACTTTCTCAGATAACTTTGAAAGATTTTTGAAAATCTGTTGCTGCACAAAGTAGTTACCAAACTTGACTAAATGGGCTGAACCTTTGAGTTCTGTTCTCTTGTATTACTTCACATCCTGAAATGAATGCAAATGAAATTTAAAAAAATGCAAATGTCAGACTTTTACAGGTAAGCATGGGGAAAGAGATTGAAACAAAAATATATGGGACATGGTATAGAACTTTTGGGGGATTAAGGATGGAATTAACTGGTTTATCCATAGTTTTTAAATGACTTTATGCACGGTTCTCTTGCAGGCATAGACTACACCCCTCTGCTATGCTGTGAAAATGTTCACCGTCTTTGTTCCCAGCTATGCATTTTTTTGGTGATACATCTATATTATTCGTTTTGGTTTAAATGAAAGACATTTATTTTAAAATTTGACGAATTGAATAGCTCAGTGTTTTTTAAGTTGAGTTGTATCAGGTACTTCACATAGTCAGTGAAGTGGCTGAAGGGGCTCCAAGCAGAGCTGCCCCTTTAAAGAGAATGAGCATAGATGACTGGTAAGGTACAACGTTGAAGGCAGGTCCAGTAATTTTGCATAATTGCGTGACTTTTGCATACAAACAAGCCACTGTTGTCAAGTACCTGATACAACCCAATTTAAAAAATACTGAACTAACCCTTTAACTGATAAAAGGCCAGAGGAGATATGTCTACAGATCCTCATATCAGAGAATAAACCTGTAGGAAAAAATAGTGGATTAATGCCATGTGACACTTCACTGTAACTATAAAGTACAAAAGCAATCACACAAAACAGACTTCTGCTAATCCTGATGTAAATTCTTGAGGTAATATGGTCATAATGTTACTACTGTCGATAAAGTTAATGACTAAAATCCTGACTGAAGTAACAGCTGGTACTTATTTGTAAGCTATCTATAAATAAAACTGATGAGCTAATCATCACCGATGTTTTAATTATGAGGATTTTCCTGTTCCTTACCTCCAAAAGAGCTAAATTATTGATACAAAACACAACAAATATACATAAAACATTTCTCTTTAGACTTGTATCCTGCTAAGGGATACAAGTCTTCAAGCTTGTCGTTAAAACTCACTTATCAATACAATTAGATATTCATTTAGGTTATGGGATTTTTGACCCCTTACACACGTTTTGGATACAGTACAAACAATGGTCGCACACTTTTCACTGGAACTTGCTCACAGGTCACAGAAACTGACACAGTGGAACCAGTGTTATTTCATCATTCTGCTTACTGGTAATTGATCCAAGCTGCTACTTTCTTAATCTGTAGAAGGCCGACAATGTCCGTATAGATCAGCTTTGGTTCAATCTTTTGATTCCGTGCCGGGCAGTTGGAAGGTAACCTTAAATAGCTTAAAAACAATACATACACAGAGAAAAAGAAAAAAAATGTTAATGCAGAAATATTAAAGGTAGACTTAACCCAGTTACTAAAAGATGCATGGGGTGTTATTCAGGTGTGGGCAGCTGTGAAAAATGTTCAAAATGTTGCTGAAAAAAGACTTTCTCTGGTGCGTTCATTGTGGGGACCAAAAGTGTAAAGAAAAGGTCTGTAACCCTCTGGGGTATTAACAGTAAAAATATTTCATCAGGGCTACAGACTTAAAAATCATTTTAACATGTTTCAGCCATTAAGGCCTTCATCAGGGCAAATACAAAATAGCCGCCATGCTACTTCCTTTAAAGGTTTTGGACAAGTCACATGATCAATGCAGGTCACATGATGAAGAAAAGGGTTACATTTACTGAGGAAAATGAAATATCTTAATATATTCATAATACCTCTGATTGAGTGAGGTATATGTATAATGCCGGTTATTTTCAAGTAAGTGCAGCTGACATTCGCCTCCTGGTAATATAAAGCAATGGGATATTGAGATTGCACTTTATTGCCTGTTTATGTTCTGCCTGTCTTTACATTTTGTTCTGCCGATGTAAAAACAGCCACATAGATACTCAAGCCTGTAAACCACATATGAAGTGTTGCAGTTTATGGGAGGTTTAATGTTAAAATTACAACTTGATATGATATGTATTAAGTAGACGTGATTTGTCATATTTTCACAGTCATTGCATTGCCCACATTTGTAGTTACCTACTTGAATGTGTAGCCAGGATTTCATGAAATTATTCCATCGAAGCAGAAGAAAGGTGAAGAAAATGTTTCAGTTGGTGCCTCGTATCCTGAGAAATTCCAGAGGTGTTTTTAAGGTCTTAAATACCTTGACACCCATAATGCACTGGGCTTGTTGCCTTTCAAGGGTGCACCAAGGCTCTTTCTATCAACTCTTCAGGTGGGTGGTTAAATGTGAACACAAACAGATGACCTTTTGTTGACTGGGATGGAAATTCTACATTCATCGATGTGTAAAATGTATTTTCACTTTATAAGTATTTCTTATTTTAGCAGGCTCTGGAAGATAGTGGATGGTTTATAGACAATAATGCCATCAAGCTCCTGGCTGTATAACATCCACAGCTCCATTTTCAATGGCCTGTGCAGTGGGTCCATGGCTTTCTGTGGATTAAGCCGTGCAGTTTACCTACTGTTTAATGCACACTTTAGTTTTTAGGTAACAGGTTTTTCATTTCGGTTCTAGTAGCCCTGCACATTGAAGAGGTATTTTTGGTATTTCATTTAAAGATATTCAAAACAAATTTTACTGGAACAACAAAGGTTCATTAAGGACAGAATTACACTCACTGGCCAATTTATTAGGTACACCTTGCTAGCATAAGTTCAGAGCATAATTGTTGCAGATTGGAGCTTGGTAAGATGTATCTTTTCAGATTACTAAGCATATGAAAAGAATTCAATTCCAATCAGGTAAAAGTAGCTAAAGGAATCGATCTCACAACTCCCTGATCGATACTTTCCACAAGTATCTGGCCCTCACAAATCGAGGATGTCATACATTCATCACAGACAGTTAGCCCAAAGTTTTAGTTAAAAAAAAAAAAAACTGTCCCACCTCGTACTGGAAGCTAATGTGGACCTTCTGGGATTCACTGCTGTGAGAGCCGACAGAGACACTTGACAACAGTGGCTTGTTTGTATGCAAAAGTGTGCGGGAAAAGCAAAGGTGGGGGTTAATAACCGCTGGTGTAACCCAGGACAAATCTCCGTAAAGATGGTCTTGTGCTGCAGAGACCTCGAGCTACTAGCTGTTAGTCTGCGGCCAAATTATCTGGAGATGAATACAGAGTCACACTCCTCCTCCCTCTAGGGAAGTCTGACCACAACCTAGTCCACCTACAGCCACAAAAGAGTTCTCAGTCTGTTTGGTTTGAATCAGTATGTGTTGCCCCTGCAAGGACTGAGTGAAATATAAAAATGTTGTTTTGTCATGAGACCTGTTGTCAAGCAAGTGTTTCTTTATCCTAGCATTTTGACTCACAGTCACACACATAGCAGTCAATCGTACAAAAAAAAAAAATGCAATGAATGCACAGAACCTTTTAATATGCAAATCTGAAAATTAATATAAAATTAATATAATAAAATAATCAAGTTGTTAAATAACATTTAAGAATTGTTACATCCCTGGGAGGAAGTACCAAAGCATTCTCTGTAATGGAAGACAAATTGAGTAAAGCCACATCACTTGAGGGTAAGAGCATACTCACTCCTTGAGGTCCTTGATAGAGGCTGAGAGGTAAAGGTGGTGACCCAGGATGTGAAGGGTGGAAATGAGGTCACTCCACTGGACCAGTTCTCCGAGGGGGCCACCACTGAAAGCAGTCTCTGTTATTTTTAGTTGAGATTCAGCTGTAACCACACCGGGATGCACCAGGATCTATAGGGGAAGAGCAGAGTTCAGTGTTCTCTCTACTCTGCTTAGTAAATGTTTGCCAGGTGTCAAGCAGAGACATGTAATTATAGAGGACTGGTGATAGCTATCTATGACGATTAGCTTAAATTAATAGCAGCTTGCGTAATGTGATGGATCATGGGTAATGCAAACAAACCAAGTGCTTTCAGTGCATCATGGAAATTCAAGTTTTTTTGTTCTTCAACTTACTCCAGTAACAATAAAGGCATCATGGAGATCATTAGTAACTCATGAGTTTCGACTTCTTATTAATACTTAACTGATATAATAAGTCAGAAATAAAATACTGTTTATATATGTGTATGCATTACTTCATGATCTATTTCTGCAACAATCCATAATAACATGTGAGCACTTGGTATTTTTTGATTTATGGTATTCTGAAAGATGGTACAATATTGGTGTGAGCTTGTGTGACATCAGCCGTCAAAGAGGCTTTCAGTCCAGTCGTCAGTGAAAGCCATGTGGAAAACTTAACAAAAAGACAAAAAGGCTAAAGTTAATCAATTTTTTGCACTACTCAGCAAAAATGTGTGTTTATAATAATCATGTTAAACAGAAATTGCAAAACATCTGGGGAGGAATTCACATGTCTGGTTGCTGCGACAAGATTGGGGTTTAAAAAGCAACTTTAAGTGATGAATATGTAAAATCAAAATTTGTTTACTCCTTTGGAAAAAAAGGAATTACCCAAAATACAACTTTGGTGATAACAAGCTACATGCTGAATTTAGCACAGGTTTTCAGAACTTGAAATAGGGAGAGCTCAACACAACCAACATGTACGAACTCAGGACAATATGAAATCTTTCATCACTGCACCCTTTAACATCATACAAAGAATTAAACCATCACAACAACAAAAACTGTATTTGAATAATGTATTGATGACATTATTATAACAAAATTATTTGTGTCACAAATTCTTATTCTTATTATCATTATAATAATTAGAACAACAATAATGCTGCACTTTTCAGTTGTCAATATATGATCTATTTCATAGTTTATTATAACCTTTTTAAAAATTTTACATAATTTTAAAATATAATAGAATTTTATGGTTTATGTAATTTATAAACTACTGTTTCTTAACATAATACCACACTTAAACTCCTCTTAAGTGTGGTATACATCTTCTTAGGTCTTTGCATATTATATGACATGATTTTATACCACGCATATTCTGGTCACAGATAGCCACTGATGAATAATGTAAACTGAATAATCTGCATATGCTGTTTTCTTTTAAATTTAGGTTTTATATTGGAATTTGTTTTGTCCTGTAATTTCTGTGTTAAACAAATGACATAAGATATTTTATTAACATCAGTAGATGCAAACATTACATTTGTCCCATCGAACAAATGAAGTTGGAGGTCAGTGGCATTGGCTTCATAACAACAGAGCTACTTTCAGCCTCTATCTCTGTTAGTGTTTCTTAGTTTTAATACGGCACTATAAGTCCTCCATGTGGCATTAAAACTGATTCTCACAGTGTTTACAACATAAGGAAAATCCATTTACATTTTTTGAAGGGAGCTGTGCCTCACCTCAAGCACTGTGGCAAAGAGATTGATTGAAAAATATATATATATAAAAAATCAGCTTTAACAGCTTTAACATGCATCTCATTTATGATGTATTTTGTTTATTGGTTAAATCATCAACAGATTTGGCAACAACTTTAACAGACATATCTACGACAAATAAGTGTTGCAAGCCTGGTGAGATGTTTTTGGTATCTTATGTCAGCTGGTCAAAACAGGGACAGGGACTGTTACAAATTGGGACATATTGGTATTTTTGGGATATTTGTGGGGAGTCAGGACACAAGGCCTGAAAACAGGATGGATGATTTCGTAATACTTAAATCCATGATAATTTGTGCACCTTTTTCCAAAGTTTTACCAGTGAGTCAGTTATCAAGTGTTTAATCGATTGTTTTAAAAGATGAGGAACCTTAAACCAAAAGATTCTTCTGTAACCTGGTAACAGTGACCAAAGTGTGCACGGCTTGACAAAGAGTCAGTACTTTGTCAACTTAAAACCTTGACAGATAATACAATAGTAGCTAAAGCTAACAGGGGCAAGTCAATGGCATTTTTTTCCAAACAATGAGAAATAAAAAGCACCTGTTTAGCTTCCCGTCCTGTCAGATTATATTTGGCTGAGAGAGAGCGTCCCGCCTCAACCCAAATCTCCTCCATACTGCGAATCCTTTGGTGGATCCATTTGTACTGGGCTCTGTTTTCCAGATGTAGATATAGACCCGTAAGACTGTCCCTTATTTCAGCATGTTTAGAGTCAGCCTGAGAAAACAAACCAGAAAAATTAACATTTTTTTCTCCTCATTATGAATTTCTGTTACTCTTAAATTATTTTTCAACAATGATGACACGTTTACAGCTGATAAACTAAAACACAGACTTTAAAAATAATACAGCAGGTAAGTATAATTCTGTATATATAATGAGGAGCTCTCCCATACAATTAAAGGGGTTAGTTTGTGTATTAAGTTGAGTCATACAATTGGTTTTAAGGTGAACACCCCAAAAATATCACGTCCGCTCAGTACTGAGGGTGGGAACAAACTGCTAATGATAATATGGAGAGACTGCCGTGCACCCACATGCACAACAAAAAAAATCTTAATATCCAAATTTTGCGTACATTTTTTCAAACTAAATCACAAAACTGAGTTGGAGACTGCTGGCTAAAAGATATCAACAGAGTGATGAGTTTAATCTAAAATCCAAACATGTACATCTGTTAATCATAATACAGAATCTGGTATTTTAATTTTTTTATTGATATTTTCTATCTAATGTATTTTTTTGTTGTCTCCAATGCCCTAAATACTAATAATGTTTTATAGCTATATCTTTAAAACACTATTTACTGTCTTATATATAAATAATGGTTTGAATATTAAATAAAATATAAACTTGCCCATCATAGATCACAACTGAGATGTAAAACAAGTAAAAGTATTCTAAAGAGTTAATACATCGATGGCATTTAATAAGAAAATACACACATGAAAAATAAACTAATAAATAGATCACTGCCTGTAGAGTTGATATTATGTAAAGTTTACCTACTCAATCACTGGTAGATTTTTTTGGGGTACCAATTATTTTACATTAATGGAAGTGATGTTGAGTCTTAGTCATGATTTTTCACCAAAGATCTCTTGCCAGGTGATTCAAACAGAGCCAAAGATAAGCGTGCATGCCACCTCAGCCACAGAGCAGCAGCACCCAGTCTTTTACAATGTGGACAACAACTCTATTTAATTTGTTTTAGTTCATGAATAAACTTTGTTCCGAATAGGCACCCCTGACTGAAATTTAAATATTTACATCTTGCAGGGTGTGTCATGATTGTAACTGTTTCTGCTAGTTGTTTGCACAATGAAAACTAAGCTAATCTCCTACACCATACTATACAAGCTGTTCATACTGATTTTGCCAAAATGTACTATACAAGATGCAGGATATGAACATTTGCCAAAAATACCAAGATGCGATACTTCTCTGAGAAAAATTTGCAGAATGAAACACAACAGTTTGCCTCATGGACTGTTTCCCACAATGCAAAGCGCCAACAGCAGCCACAATGTATATCCAACAGCCTTGGCAATATAACGGTAGCATTAATTCCATAACATTTATATAACAGTAAAGCAAATCAAGTCTTGGTAAACGTACATTTTGGGTCATTACAAAGGTGTAACACATTTCTCAAGCTTGTGTTCAGTGGTAAAATCATGAAAATCAAATTACTTGTATAACTTTTTTAGTCCGATAATGGACATTAATTTAGCAGCGTTAGCAATTAGCTGAGCTTACATTTACTTTTGTTTCATAAACAGCTAATGTATTTGTTGCAAAATTAAAAATGATTAAAATAAATGTGATTATTTTTCTGAGCTTAATATAGTGTTGGAATTTCTGAAATTGTTGTTGTGATCCTGACTTTACCCAATAGGTAAAAGTAATCCACCTTATACAATTGTTTCCACACGTCGAAAAACAAAATGAGGAAGAAGACTAAAATCAGCCTGGTGAGGGTAGCATACTACAGAATAACAGCCGTTTGGCAGTCATACTACATACTACTACCAAATACAGCATGCGGTATAGCTCGGCCCTCTTCAGGAAGTGATCCTTTGTCAGGCCCCACCCTCCTTGGTTACTTTTGCTAGGTTTGAAAAAACTCTCCTGTCATTTTGCTTCTTCCTATTTAAAATAATTGAGAATGCCCCTCAGTAATAATAATGAAAGTCAATTAAACATCATATGTAGTTGACTCTAATTATTATTTTGTCCTCAGGGAAATAATGCAAACAAAAGACACATTTCCAAGCCCACATTTCTGCTTAAGTAACAAAATAAAGATCACACATTTATTACATCTCACTGCAAAGACTTGGCTCAAGCACTAGTTTTTCTGACTGAAGCTGCCTAGCAACAGTTGCCATGAGAAAGTGCTCTCAGTTAAAAGGTCAACTGGTAGTGCCATGTCTAAATGTAAAAAACATAGTTGTGGATCTGACGTTCAAAGTCTGTGTGACTTATCAGTGAAAGGCATATTTATGACGCAGTGTTAGCACAGCCAGCAGCAGCAGATTAAAATATCCTCCAACTTGATGTTAACTCACAAACATGTTGAATATGACACAGCATTGTCGGTAAGATAATGAAAGCAAAACAATCCACAGCCTGTCTACAACAACAGTGGCATGAGGTTGTTAAATCATCAACCAAACCATGTGGTAATATGCAATAATCTATTCCTTTTTGGAAAAATTGAACTTGGAATGGAAATTGATTAGATATCTACAGTATACCATCATTGATTCAGCTGATTGACCCAATTCTTTGTTCAGTCACAAACCAAAACTTGTGGACTTTCAGTGTTTTTTTTCTGTATTAGCATTGTCAAATTCAAGGCCCTCTTAATATTAAATGCTATGTTATGTTGTTCATTACTTCCATTACTCTCTTGTTAGTTGCCATGCTGGTTGCTCTTGTGAGAGCTTTGCATGGTATTGCAAGGCATGCAGAAGAACGTGAAAAGCATTGATAGGGACATTGAATAGCACAGGGGTAAATGATAACTAGTGTCTCTCTGTCAATCTTATCACTCATAACATTTGGTAACAATTTCAGAAATTCAAACAGCTTTTCATTCAATTAAGTATTTTTTAGGACGTACAACTGACCCCCAACTTTGAGCCTCATTTACACCAGCTGACATAAACTCAAATTAGTGACATTTCTGATTCTCATAATGCCTGAAATGATATACAACAATCTGGAGGCAATCAATGGAAGGTTTTTAGATAGTTTGTGAAATGAAGAAGCCTGTTTTTAATGGATTACTTCCTGTGGCCTTTAGGTGGTGCTGTGAGATTCAGACAAATATGATATAAATACTATTAAGCTAGAAGCCCTACCATACCTGTATTGTCATGCTGCAAAAACTTCTTTTAACGATTATTTAATAACATTTCCCCTTTAACTCATCTAGACTCCCGAAAATAAGTGTGGAGCTAATGAGATAAAGCTCAAAAAGAGATAAAAAAGATTTTGATTAACTTATTTTAGACAACAATGTCAGATAGGACCACATAATTTCTAGGGGATGAAGTGTAAATGTAAAACAACCCACATCTACTGGTTCTCTGCCATTAAAGGATAAGTTCGGTTTTTTGACACCTGGACCTTATTTTTAGGATTAAATATGCTCGTAGACTCACCCAGACAATTTTGGCGGAGCTCCGAGCCATTTTCGAGCAATTTAGATCTATCCAACGGCGTTTTTCTCTCATGCCGTAGTAGCAGACGGGGCCAGAAATCGTATTTTGGGGGGCATCAATACGTGTTTCCTCTGGTCTCAAGTCCCACTCTGAGCAGCAAAGGCACTCCTCTTCTGTTGTGTTTGCCATGCAATGTCCACAACAACACCACCAGTTAGCCCCCATTTGTGGACGTACAGTGGTTGCTTGTTCTCTGGTCAGCTGTTCGGCTCTTTCCCTCTGCATCCTCCTTTCAAATAGTTCCTCGTCGGTATATTTTGGCTCAAAACGATACGGGCATCCATTATACTCAAAGTCGTCGTCAGACACTTCTACATCGGATAAATATTCCACCATGTTGCACAAAAGTAGCCGTGTAGCCGTGTAGCCTAGCAACAACAGCGGCTCTACTCATGTTCTTGTCTATGACGTCACCAAAAGTTACCCATCCTTGTAAAGCGCCGGATGACCATAACAACAAAGTTGAGCTGACATGGTGATAACACTGGCCATTCATTTATAAAATGTAGCTGAAATGAGTGAGTTTCGCAGCAGATAATGTCTAATTTAGGGGCTTCGATTTCTGGCCCCGTCTGCTACTACGGCATGAGGAAAAATGCCGTTGGATAGATCTAAATTGCTCGAAAACGGCTCCGAGCTCCACCAAAATTGTCTGGGTGAGTCTACGAGCGTATTTAATCCTAAAAATAAGGTCCAGGTGTCAAAAAACCGAACTTATCCTTTAATAAGTCACTTTACTGGAAGAAGGTAAAGCATTCCTTGAACACACGTCTCTCACTCTGTACATCATAATACATACCAAACATTCATTCTTCATGAACTGCCCTTTAAGCTTACCTCAAGGTTTGCCAGTGGAGCTGCAGGTTTCACATGGCCTGGAAGCAAAGGACACCAGGACTCTGTCTTAACACACAAAGAAAAAAAAGACAAGGCCGTTACAAATGAAGAAATACTCTTCCATTGCTGATCATCTCCAGAATGGAGCGATTTACTGTAAGTGAAGGGGTCTTCACTGGGGCATGCACTGAGTGATATGAAAGGTAGAAGACATGAGTGGTACCTCACTGAGGTAGATGAGGATTGAGCAAAGGGTCCCGTTAACCCCATAGCTGGCATAACAAGGGTCTGTTTTCCACATTTCCTTCATCCACTGAGGAGATAAAAAAGCAAGACAAAAGTGGGAACAATCATGATTAAAACCATTTAGCCATAAAACAGAGTTAGAGGATAAGAAAAAAAACCCAGCATGCATTTACTGGTTTATTCAAAAAGTCACACTTGAACATACATAACAAAAGGTTCAGTGCTGAACAAGCTGTAACTTCAGAAGAGCCAGTTTGTTCTTGTTCTTGTTCATTATTTCAACTTATGAATTTGATTCACACTTATAGAAATAAACGATTTGGAACAAATTTACTAATATTTCTTTTTTGTGTTCTCTTTCCTTTTTCTGCACTGAACTACTGATTTTCAAGTTTGATGAAACTAAAAACTTTATTCAAAAGAGGATATATATATAGTTAATTTGCAAATTAAACACATTAAATTTTAAGAGTTAAAGTAGATCAGTAATATTAAATGGACTGATTCTAAACAGCAAAGAATGAACAGCATTGTTACACTTCAATAAGACCTACACATTGTTCAGGTGCAGCTGACCATACCTCATATAGTCAGCTTTTTAACCATTCAGATTTCAAATACATGCAGTCTTTCTCAAAGGGAATGCTGAAGTTTTTCATGAACTGTAAAACTCTGGTTAGGTACCTCTGGTGTTTAGCGCTTGCCTTAATAAGGACCTCTACTTCACCTTATAATCTGTAATCAGGTTGACTAGGAGTCAGTGTGACCCACAACAACACAAAACTTGGAGACAAGGCGGGCGCTACACTGGCTTTATCTCCCTTTATCTCAGTGACGGCCATGAATATTATACACCGTCAGGAATAACATTTTGACTACTTTCAGGTGAAGTAAGCAACACTGATTATCTCTTCATCATGGCATCTGTTACTGTGTGAGATGTACCAGGCAGGAAGTGAACATTTTGGCCTCAAAGTTGATCAAGCAGGAAAAATGGGCAAGCATAAGGAGTTGAGCGAGTTTGACAAGGGCTGAAATGTGATGGCTGGATGACTGGGTCAGAGCATCTCCAAAACTGCAGCTCTTGTGATGCGTTCCTGATCTGCAGTAGTCAGTATCAATCTGAAGTGGCCCAAGGAAGGAACAGCGTGAACCGGCAACAGGGTCATGGGTGGCAAAGGCTCATTAAGAAAGTAGGCATATCATACCAGTCCTTAGATCACTACACTGGCTCCCTGTGAGACAGAGGACAGAATTCAGAATCCCTCTCCTGGCTTATAAAGCACTTAACTGTCTTGGGCCTATGATGCTACCAAACCCATCAGATCCTCTGGGGCAGGTTTACTCACTGTTCCCAGGGTCAGGACTAAACTGGGCAAGACAGCTTTTAGTTTTTACGCTCCTCATCTGTTGAACAAACTACCAGAGATCCTGAGACTTTTTACATCTTCCAACTCTTTTAAAACAGATCTTAAAACTTTTTTATTTACCACTGCCTATTCTTTTTATGTTCTACTTTTCATATTTTATGTTGGAATTATATTTTACCATCTTTCTTATGAAAATTGTATTTATTTACAGCTATTAATGTCATATTGTCTTTGTTTTTTTAACTCTGTAAAGCTCTATGAATTCCTGTACATATGAATGGTGCTCTATAAATACAGTTATTTTGCCTTGCCTAATGTACTTGGGGAGTGAAGGCTGGCCCTTGTGGTCTGATCCAACAGATGAGCTACTGTTGCTCAAATTGCTGAAAAGGTCAATACAGGTTCTGATAGAAAGGTGTCAGAATACACAGTTCACTGCAGATTGTTAGGTAGAGGCAAAATGGGGGGCAACACAATATTAAGTAGGTGGTCATGATGTTAAAACTATTGGTGTATATTTTCATTTTCTTGGCCTTAAGTGTCAAAAACAACATACAGTAATTACGAAGTAGGGGAGTTCTCCTCATAAACTGGGATTTTACTTGGAAAATATAAACAAGAAGTGTAACAGTACTGTGTTTATCATGTCTGTGACATATTCTACTAATATGAGCACATATTAGGGCATATCTGCTGGAAAATAAAGTAAACATTCTGTTTTACTTTCCATTGGTCTGCATATTTTGGCTTAGATATGCATGACATGTGCTGCTAACACTGTTGGTCTAAAAGATGACTTGATAACATGCTTGCCAAAGTGAAAATTGACCCTCTTCACAGCCATCACAGAGCCACAGTGAAATATGAATCTGCCATGAGACAGCATTCAACATTGCAGGTGCAGTGGATTAGACTTGAAAGACCCATAACAATCAACTACCTAACATCACATCTGTTTCTCAGTATAAAGGTGTGTGTTTTACCTTTATTTTTTCCTGACAGTGTGGAAATCCATCCATGGGTGGAAGTGGGCAGTTGTTGTCATCTATGACCTGATCATCTGCAAAACACACAAAAACAACAGCTCTTATTTTTATGTCTACGTGTGTCCAGTTAACCTGGCACACCAGGATGGACTGTGTGATATATTTCACCTTTTAGAAGCATATCCAGCAGGTGTTTGGATGATTGTTCCATCAACCACTTTTATTACAGGCTAATCAGATAATGTCCTAGGTGGGCACTACCTCACTACAGACATGCAGTCCAGATCTGAAAAAACTGCGACTGAAGCTGTTAGCATCTATGCTAATTCCTGTACAGCCACTTCCTGCTCTCTTATCACTAGTAGCTCTAATCTCCTCCTGCTATAAAGGATTCTAATGGTGCCTTGCTGTTTTGGCCTGCTCACAATTGTTGTAGATTAGAGCTTGGCAAGTTGGATCTAGCTGATTACAGACACTGAATCAGGCAGGTCCAGCCGCTGTGCAAGGTTAGTTTACAGTATCTGTTCTCAGAGATATTCTGAGGTCTGAGCAAAACTGCCTTCTTGGAAAGTGTAATGTCTGATGTTACCGGTGCACTTTCTCTCAGGCTGTCATGTAGCCACTAAAGCTGTCCAACAACTGCCCTAAAGATGGACGCAGAAGCCAACAGCTGCATCTGTAAACAGCCGGGCCTCCCTCAGTTCCTTTCCACAGCGGCACAACACCTGAAAACTTCCACTGAAATACACAAACATGGACAACAGGCAGGAGAAGGTGAGGCTTGTACTCAAGATAAACACTCTCCTTATCCAGGTGTTTGAAACACCACGGCCCATGTTCAAACAGGATGTTTGTTAAATTCATTTCAAACAATTGGCCAGGTTATTATCCGTCTGAGGGATAAGGAGATTGTTGAAACCAGACAGGACTTACTTAGTTACTTTAGTGCACATATTTTGGCAAAATCAGTTGTCAAGCACAGAAATTTACCATATTTTAGCATGATTAAGATAGATGATTAACTGTTTTAAAAGTCACATATCAATTTGATATACTATTCATTTCATTTAATATGCTAAAATATTTCCTTGACATTCTGCAGATGACAGCTGTATTAGGGCGAAAGACCTGAAAAGGGCATCTGACTGACTCAGTCAAACTAAAAGCGCCGCATGACTGAAAAAGTGATGAAATCAGTTGTCTGCTCAGTAGCGACTTTAATTTCCTAGATTGCTCCCATTATTATAGTGGCTGTTGTTTAGTATTCTTGCTTTGTGTGGTTTATCTACAGTGGACGTAGGTCCAAAGCCAGAGTAAATTTCAGTCCAAGTCACGCCTGTTGCTGAACGAAAACTGGCAATCGTGGATCAGCTGTTCTCTCTCTTTCTCTTGACTGTATCTCCCATGCAAGGCCCCTGCAAGCCTGGAGCACTTCCTTTATTGTACTTAGATAGGATGCGTTTTGCTCTTGCAGGTGTTTTCTGGGTTTTATTGTCTCTGGTTTTGTTTCATTTCTAACTTGTGACACGGATTAAAAAAATGTTTTATTTAACCACATAAGTCCCATTGAGATCAGGATCTCATTCACAAGGGCACCCTGGCCAAGAGGTCAGCAGCAAAGGTCATAATAAATACAAATTCAAGAAAAAATGAACAACAACAATTACAAACAATAAATATGGAAAAAATCAACAATTTGACAGTGGAAAATGTGACAGTTTTGAGGACAGTAACAACTACAAGCACAGTCATTGTTTATAGGATTTTCACTGCCTAGTGAGTCAAATGGAAAAACAAGTTTTGACTGAATCCAGTTCTGACACTTTCCATTCGGACTTATCCCCAGGAGCTCAAGGAGGGCCACTAAGCTTTGGCATAGAGCTCACAGTGGTTAGTGAGGTGACCATAACCAATAACAATGCAATGCACAGTGATAATCAATGTCCAGAGCCCAAAGACATTTGGCACTTGAGGCCCTCATGTAAAAAACATCACCATAGTCAATCAATGACAGAAAGTTTGCTGCTAATGCTTTTGTTTTTTATGCTTGCAGTGTGTCATTTCATTTGCACCACATTCCTGTGTCTGTATTTTGTTCTGACTTTTTGTTGTGTTTCTGTACTTCAATCTTTTCTGTTCTTGAAGCTGTTTTCCTCCTACTGAATTGAATTTAGCTATTGTAGGCCCTTGGCCTCTCTCTCTCTTTCCATACTATCACTCTATCTCCTGCTTCCCTAGACTTAAGGTGTCCCTTGTGCACTGGAATAGCTCTTACATGCTTACATTAAAATTTCCTCCTGCCGATGCCCCTGGTGCTTGTTAGTCTAATAGCCTTTCATTTTAACCACCCCCTCTCATTCTTTTAATCCCCTAAAACCCAATAAAAAAACAATGCTTCCTTTTTGTGCAGACATGTCAAGTGGCAACACCACTCATTTTGATATAAACACCAACACAGCTTTGAACAGGAAGCCCGATTTAACAGGGAAAGTTAATACCCTTAACTAAATTTTTGTTGTGCAAGTTTACCAATAAACAGATAGAGTATTTTAGTCAAAGTCAAAGTCAAAGTCAGCTTTATTGTCAATTTCTTCATATGCTCTGGACGTACAAAGGAATTGAAATTACATTCCGCACTATCCCGTTTCGTGCAAGTGTAGCATGAGTAACAATAAGACAATAATAAAAACAGTAATAAAAACAAGCATTATCTGTGTGATAAGTTAAGTCTAAGCTCCCAAGAAAATAACAGTGTATAGAACAGTACAGTCAAGTAGGATTAGTCATCTTCAGCAGCAACGTAGCAGCAGGAGATAAATTCTTTGAAATACATGACAGTATGGTCCAGTACAATGTTGTGTGCAGGGCCCTACGGTCTAGGCATTGTGCATCTGCAGCAGCAGCCAAGCAGCAGATAGTGCATTGCATGCAGGTGCAAAAAGGTGCAAAGAGTCATAAGGTGCAGATGACAGGGCAGGGGGGTGGATTCCAGTGTTCTTTGGTCCTGGGGGTTCCAGAGGTGGGGGGGTCCAGGGAGACATCGTTGGGGGGGGGGTGTTTGGCCAGTATCCTAGTTTCCTGGTGGTCTGGTGGGGGGGGGGGGGGGGGGGGGCTGAGGATGGAAGTGAGGGGAGACAGTTCAGCATCCTGACGGCCTGGTGGATGCCCAGAGGGCAGGAGGCTGAACAGATTGTGAGCAGGGTGAGTAGGATCTCTCACAATTGTGAGAGCTTTGCAGGTAAGGCGGGTGGTGTATATGTCTTGTAGGGAGGGAAGGGGTGCACCGATGATCTTCCCGGCTGTGTTCACTATGCGCTGCAGGGCTTTTTTGTTGTAGTCAGTGCAGCTTCCGCCCCACACAGTGATACAGCCAGAGAGGATGCTCTCAATGGTCCCTTTGTAAAAAGTGGTCATGATGGGTGGTGATGCACTTGCCCGTTTCAGCTTGCGCAGGAAGTAGAGACGCTGCTGGGCTTTCTTGGCCAGTGATGCAGAGTTGGAGGTCCAGGAGAGGTCCTCACTGATGTGCACTCCAAGGAATTTTGTGCTCACTCTCTCCATGGCAGCTCCATGGATGGACAGTGGTAGGTGTTGGGTGTGGCCTCTCTGAAAGTTAACAACAATCTCCTTTGTCTTGCTGACGTTCAGCAGGAGGTTGTTGTCTCTGCACCATGTGGCCAGAAGGTCCACCTCTGTCCTGTAGTGTGTTTCGTCGCCCTTGGTGATGAGTCCCACCAGAGTTGTGTCGTCCGCGAACTTCACAAGGTGGTTAGTGCTGTAGGTTGTTGTACAGTCATGTGTCAGCAGGGTGAAGAGCAGAGGACTGAGCACACAGCCTTGTGGAGCTCCTGTGCTCAGAGTAATGGTGCTCCAGGTGTTGTTGCCAACACGTACTGCTTGTGGTCTCTGGCTGAGGAAGTCTAATAGCCAGTTGCAGGGGGAGGTGCCTAGGCCCAGCTCGTCCAGTTTGCTGATGAGCTGTTGAGGTATTATGGTGTTGAATGCTGAACTGAAGTCAATGAACAGCATTCTCACATATGAGTCTTTTTTGTCCAGGTGAGTGAGGGCTGGGTGTAGGGCGGAGCAGATTGCATCCTCTGTGGAGCGTCTGGCTCGGTATGCGAACTGGAATGGATCCAAGGTGGGGGGGAGGGTGGATTTGATGTGTGCCATGACAAGCCGTTCAAAGCCCTTCATGATGATGGGCGTCTGTGCTACAGGGTGGTAGTCGTTGAAGAAGGATGGGGATGACTTCTTTGGCACAGGTACGATGGTGGAGGCTTTGAAACATGATGGGACGATGTCTTGTTCCAACGAGGTGTTAAAGTTATCTGTAAAGACATTCTTTAGCTCCTCTGTGCAGTCCCTCAGCACACGACCTGGGATGTTGTCTGGGCCTGATGCTTTGCGTGGGTTGATGTTGATGAGTGTCTTCACGCTGTCGATAGACAGGCACAGAGTCTGTTCATGGGGGGGGCAGTGTTTTCTGTGGGTGGGTGATGTTTTGTTCTTCAAAGCGTGCAAAGAAGTTGTTCAGGTCATTTAACAGAGAGACGTTGCTCTCGCAGCTCCATGGCGCTGGCTTGTAGTCTGTGATGACCTGGATGCCCTGCCATAGCCTTTGTGCATCTTTGCTGTCCTTGAAGTGGGAGGTTATTTTATGTGCATAATCCTCTTTTGCTATTCTGATGCCACATGACAGGTTGGTTCTCGCTGTTTTCAGGCCCGCTTCATCCCCAGCTCTGAAGGCCTTGTCTCTGGCCCTCAGCAGCCTGTGGACATCCCCTGTCAACCATGGCTTATGGCTAGCCCGAGTGATGATGCTCTTTTTGTGGGTCACATCATCAATGCACTTGGCAATGAAAGAGGTCACAGTGTCTGTGTATTCCTCAATGTCTGTGCGGTTATTGTAGGTGGCAGCATGTTTAAAAATGTCCCAGTCTGTTGTTTCAAAGCAGTCCCGGAGTGCATCTGAGGCTCCCTTTGGCCACACCCTCACCTCCCTCAGAACCGGTTTGGTAAGTTTCACCCTTTGTCTGTATGCTGGCAGTAACAAGGCAGTTTGATGGTCTGACTGTCCTATGTGGGGAAGGGGGGTCGCTCTGTAGGCTCCTATGTGTGAGGTGTAAACCAAGTCCAGAATGTTTTTTCCACTTCACATGCTGGTGATATTTTGGTAGGACGGTTTTGAGGTCAGCATGGTTAAAATCTCCGGCGAGAATGGTAAAGGCATCTGGGTGTGCTGTGTGTTGTTCACTGATGGCTTGATACAGTTCACTTAGGGCCATATTCCTTTCACTGTTGTTGTTGGTCGGAGCGATGTAAACTGTGACAAGCAGAATCACAGTAAACTCTCTCGGCAAGTAGAAAGGGCGACACTTTATGATCATAAACTCCGCCAGTGGTGAACAGTGTTTGCATACTACCATAGTGTCTCGGCACCATGCGTCACGAATATAAACACAAACCCTGCCGCCACGGGTTTTACCTCCGTCTACAATGACCCTGTCCGCTCGATAGCATGTTAGCTGTTCCAGCTGTATAGCTGAGTCGGGGATGTTGTCGTTTAGCCATGTTTCGGTGAAAAGGAACACACAGCAGTTACTTACAGTGCGGTTCGCTGATCTGATCAGTAGTCGGATGTGGTCCATTTTGTTGTCCAGTGATCTTACGTTGGCTAGCAGGATAGATGGTACGGCTGGACAAGTTGGGTTGGCTGCTAGCCTGACCCAGATATCTCCATGCTTACCCCTCTTCCTTGTTCTCTCACACCGCTTTCGGTGCTTCCTTCCTGGGGTAGGCGTGGCAGGCAGCTCCGATGCAATGGCCGCAGGCTGGCGTAGTATTTTCAACTCTTCCAGCATCTTTGTTTTAATGTCCAAAACATCACAGATTTTGCTGTCACGAATCTGCAACAGTTCCTGTCGACTGTGCTTATGTTTCGACGTAGATTGATGTGAAGGACAATCCGAAAAACACATTTTATGACCAGAAACGTCACACGAAAGGGAGAGCAAGGGGTCGCTGTGTGTGCACGCGCCGCCGCCGAGACAGCTAACTTAAGCCTGATTGGTGGTGTATGGCACCTTCTGTGACAGCATCCACATATAAAAAGTACACCTAAGCACTGACCAGTCTTGTAACTAAGGCTTTGCTGTACTTTGAAGGGTCATTTAAAAGCATGAAAATTAATTAAGGACTGATTTGAAAACCAAAAGTCCCTCACAATAGCTTCCATCCTCCTATATAGACATAAGACAAAGAGCTTTCTCTGTTGACATCAGAAAGAGAGTCATTTTCATTTTACCAGATTTGACTTGTTTATCCGTCTTCCCCTTTTGTGCCTGCAGCTTTAAGAGTTCCTCCAGGTTAACCACTTGTTGCTGCAACCGAAGTTTGTCTGAAAGGAGCTCCTTGATCATGTTTTCCCTTATTTGTCCTTTATCTCTCTCTGCATTCATTTGAATCTGGAGTGCAACAAAGTCTTTGTAGTCCTTCAATTGGGGAGGTGGAGAGTCTGAAAGAAGAGAATGTGGTTGTGAATTATGAAAATGTTACTTCTGCTTTAAGCACAATTTTAAGAAGCTTTAAACTGAAAAAGGATATTAACAAAATCAAGTCAAAGCCAGTTTATATGTGATAATAAAGAAGAGCTATGACACAATTAAATCTTAGCAAAGATTGGAAGTTTTTGCTCACATTGTTCCAAATCAGATGGTTTTATGATCCCGAGGAGATCATCCACAAACTGGAAAACACTCTTTATTATTTCTGGAAGAGAGAGGAGGAGGTGATAATGAAGTTAAAGAAAAGAATAGACCCACAAAAGGTACTCAGACTGCAGACAAATTCACAGATCTTTAGTTACAAACACTTTGTCATCCTCCATTATTCTTTAAAGTCTAGGGAAGATACTTTACATTTTGCTATTTACAAGGAGATAAAATTATTGTTTGCATGTTCCTGTGCTGTTGACACAGTGGTTGGATGATTACAGTATGTCTTCAGGTTGTCTGTTTGCTGAAAGGTTTGTCTTGCCAGTTCATAAAAGGACACTTTCTCACCAAAGCTTTGAAGGATATTCACTCAATTTTGCCCCACATCACAGATGAAATAAGTAGATTTTCATGGTCACAGGAGGTGTTAAAGGTTGTGGAACCTCATTTCACCTCTTGCTCGTGAAAACAATACGTCAAGAACACTTTGAGGGATACTTGTCAAATTTCGCAAAAATGTGGATGAAATTCTTGAATTTACAAGGTCCAGGTGATTAGGTCGGATGTTAACCCATTGATTGTGAACACAAAAGTGTAAGAAAGTTTTTCTTTAGCAAAAAATCCTATTTGACTCAGAAAATTATTAGCAGAATTTTCTGGGTAATAGGTCTGATTTCCGTGTTCAACTCTTGCTTGTGACCCATGCATGCTAATGTGATAGCTCAAGAATCTTTCAGAGGATTTTATTCCACAATTTAACCAATATACTCTCAAACTTCAAGTACAAATCCTGTCTCTTTGAGTCTTGGATGCCAGGTCTGTGATGCAACATGCCCGCCCTTGCGGTTGTAATGCAATCCCCTGCGTACCTACTTTGACTAGAAAAGCACTCAGAGAATGCAGACCTCCACCAAGCAGTTTCGGCAGTGGCTTTTCCACAACCCCTGTACAGGATACAATTCTGGATGACCAGATCCAGAAAAGTGCCAGGATCCGGCTAAACTTGGCACATACATGGAGGTTGTTATCTGGTATGAACACAACACGTTTTGAGAATATCACCTAATATTTTGACTTTATATGAAATATTGAATGTCACCAAAGGGATTTCCCATTGTGAAGATCAATGTTTTTTGTGACGTCAATCTGGATCGGATCCAGCTGAAATTTACCTTGAGACATGGACCCCATATTATCCTGTGAAATTTGAAGTAAATCTGTTAAAAAATGGCAGAGACATGATTTTTTTAAAATTCCGTCCAATATCAAACTTTCGGGATTTTTTGAAAGTTTGGGAATTTTTTGTATCCAGACAAAAATACATATCACCACCAAAGTCTAATCATTTTTAAGTAGGGCCATTATAAACATCTCCTGAAAATTTCAGCAAAATCTGTCCAGTAGTTTTTGTGTAATCCTGCTAACAAACAAACAAACAAACAAAAAGGGCAAAGGCTAACGCCCACTGCATGTGCTCATGTGAGGACACATGGGGCCCCCTGCAGTTGCAGGAATGGCTGTGTTTATGGTGGAATTTAGGCACACCCTCAGAAAGGTGGGGGGAATTCCAGTGGCTGGAAGTTGGCTGGTGATTAGCTGGAGAAGTGTCTGAATCTCTCCGCAGATTTCTGTCAAACTAAAAAAAATATGTATTCCAACTGAGGGAGCACATTGACAAAATTTAAAGGTCAAGGTTATCATGCCCTATGATCTCCACTTGTTTGAAAACATGATATCTCATAAAAACTTTAAGTTTATTTTGTTGTTGTTTTTTTTTATCTCAGCACAAATGTACATTTTGACTTGGGGAAGAACTGAAGAGATCTTCAAAGTATTAGGTCAAAGTTCAGGGTCATGGAGCTTCATATTAAACACATGCTGGTGGCCTATGCGTGCAAAAGCAGTAAATTAAGAGGTCTCAATGGATGTATCTCAACATTTCCCCCCAGAGTTAAATGATCAGGTTTAGAGGTCAGTTACATGGATGTCATAAGGTATGGTCTTTTTGGCTTTATGCTTAATCCTTACTTATGCATGTTATATATTAAGACAGCTATGACAAATTTCTCCAAGCTTTGCCCATTTTGGACTTAAACGGACAAAGCTGTCAGTGATTTGACAATGGAGGTAAAGGGACACAGTCACGGAGCCCCACGCTCATCCTTTGCATGTGACCTATGAAGTAAAGCTTATGGGGTCTCATGTTCATTACATCCATTCTTTGCTTCTAAACATGATATGGGATGCTTCAAGGGATGTCCATTAAAACTTCCCTCTAATATCAACTCTGACTCATGATTTGGTGGTGTAAGGTTAGAAGTCATTCAGTCTCCTAATCATACCCTGTTTATTAATTTTCTAATACCTATTCTACCACAAAGACCACCACAGCACTGTTTAACCTGCCACTGTACTTTCTCTGCACTTGAATACCTCCCAAAGACATAAAACCACCCAGCATGAAGCCTTTTTGAGTAACCTTTATACGTGAATGATGAAAATGTCTACAAGAACTGGACTAAATAACTATCATTTATGCAAAAGCAGCTAGAGGCTATTTGGGAAGAAAGTCAAAACATGCTAATGATGCATGTTCTATACTCAAGACCAAACGGTTTAATCTGTCTCCGACAGTAATTGGTAATCTTTCTTCTTACCTTTACCCTTGCTATTTTCCATCCATTCCCTGCCGTCTTTCTTCAGTATGTTCAGATCCCTTTCAATGACGCCCATCTGGTCAGTGTTGCCCTGAAACTAGTTTATGCAGGAAAGAACATAAAGAATAAAACAGGCGGTGACAATTTGTAAAATATTCATAAAATGGAGCAGGTAAAAGTTTCCTTTTTTGTTACAAAGATGATATAACCAGAAAATGCAACTAATTTCTTTAAAAGCATTAAGAATATGCAGACTGATGCTTTGCTATTTCACACATCAGAAATAATCAAACATTTGCCAGAATAGCCTTTTAATACTTATGTTTTGGCTTTGTGCAGTATGATTGTTTTTTGCTTTTTGAATTTGTTGATATATTTATTGTCAGAATAATTGTTTTGTCAGTTGTCTTTTTTGCCTGCATAGAATTGACCAAAATCCAGTGGAAAACAAGGAAAAAGATGATGGATTCCTTCAAAAGCCAAGATCTTTTTTGGTATTGCACAGCTTAGTTTTTTATGTACTTAATTCAAGCATTTCTTTCAGAATAAATTAAACAAGATACAAACCAGGATAAAATATGGAAAAGCCAGACACCAGATGAAGCCAAGTCCTAGGAGCAAGAGCAAGAACCTCTTCGGGGATGATGTCAGGTTTCTCATGTCTTTAACGGGCGGATGTGGTTTAACAAAGTGAGACGTGTTAAAGGTCATTAGAAGAACAAACAGTAATTTGCAGCTTATTTACAAAAGGAGGGAACCTATGCATATTAAAACAGCAATTTTTTGGAACCAGCTAGATACAGGCACATGTCACTTATTGCAAGTCAATTCTGAAGTCTTTAAGAGCAAGTCTAAGTCAAGTCTCAAGTTCAATTGTAGCTGCAGGTCTCCTCAGTCTCTTGATAAGTTAATCTTACTGAAAATCACTAAAACGCATACAGAACAATGTTAATAATGTTACTGAGGTAGAAAGGAAAACACTGCTAGCATATTGTACCAACTGTAAGAGGATATTTTTGTCTAATATATATATATATATATATATATATATATATATATATATATATATATATACATACACATAAAGATACATATATATATAAAAATATATATATAAAGATATATATATATATACATATATACATAAATACATATATATACATATATATATGAGTGTGTGTGTGTGTGTATATATATATATATATACATGGAGAGAGATAGAGAGAGAGAGAGAGAGAGAAAAACATAATCAGCTCATCAGTAAAAGACATCATAAGGATGGTTATCATCTATACCGGTATATTGGGACAGCCCTACTCCAAATGCTGTTCTTTGAAAATGATTATAATAGTGTTTCAGTTAACAGTGTAAAAGTTATTTATCCAGATTTACATATTTCATCAGTAAATTGTCCATTTTTTTTTTTAAGTAAAAGTAAAGTAAATCCCTCCACACACTGATCTATACGTTTCCTTTATGTGCTTTTCGTCAATGAAAAACATTCATAATCATCATCATCATCTTGGTATGCATTACAGAAAATGTTGCCTCACCCATGTTCAGACAGAAAAATGTTCAGACAGAAGTAAAACTTGAAGACCCTTTATTGGCTTAAGATGTACTAAAATGAGTTTTGTATTTTGAAAATTCACACGAGACTTGACCTTTGAAAATGACTAAAACTCGACAAAAACAATCATAAAAGATGAACACTTGCCCAAATTGCTGCAAACGTAGCCTGAGCAACATTAAAACCTTAGCTCCATTCCTCCATGTGAAATAAGGAACTCACTTACCCCCACACTGTTTGTCAATCCTCCGTCTGGATGAACTTCCTAAGTTAGCTTATGTTGTGTTTTTTTAAATAAATTTATGTTTCCTTCTGAAATCAGCAGCTTCCATCTTCCTGCTCTACTCGAGGATCTCTCAGGTGTGAGGAAACTGTTCACAGTCGAGCTCCTTGAATGTCCTGTCATTCTTCATGCCTGTAATACAACCAGTTTAGCAACCTGTTTGCCTGCATGATCGCACGCTTGCTCTCCAAAGTTATCATGTTTTGGCTGCATTCAAGGAAGCTGTTATTTCCTCTGAGTCACCTCACTTCCCCCTTTCCTCCTAAAATGACACACACTAATCTGACTCTATGTGTTTTAGTTGCCAGTGGCTAAAATATTGAATACAACTTTGTGTTGCAAGGAAGCAGTTCTTTGCAGATCTTTTCGTCTGAATCTACCTGTCAAAATAATGGTGATACTGGAAAAGTGGGAGGATGAGAGAAACAATACCATTTACATGCACGCAAGGCTTGGTCTCCTCATTGTGAGGACATGTATACATGTGTTCTTAAAAAAGCTCATCTCTTAGGAATGCCGTGATCAGGTTTGGTGCTCTTGACACTGTGCTTGGGTGATAAAAAACATTTTTATATAAACATAAAAAAAAAAAAAGATTCTAGACTTTATACAAACAAACTTTTCAATGAGGGTGTTACGTCATCAGAGTCATTTCTCCTGTTGAAGAGGCAGTTGTTTCAGCTCTGCCACTGTCAGAGAAAAACTGGTGCAGAAATTATTGGAAGCGGGGGTCGGTGGCGCAATCTGATAATGTGCTTGGTCAGTAATCGGGAGGTTGCAGGCTCGAGCCCAGTACCGGGTGTCACATGGCGACGTGTGCTTGGGCAAGACACCTAACCCCAAGTTGTTCTCACTGCTGCGTCAGCTTGGTGTGAATGGGCATGAAAGGCCGTGAATGTGTTAGTTGATACTGGTGGATAAAGTGGGATACACACATAAGATTTTCTAAATCTGAAGAGATTTTTTATCTGTTAGAGACCCCACACATGAAGATAAAAAAAATCAGGCATTGAACAGTTTTGATCGTACTGTTTGTGGTGTGCTCCGATAATCTCAACACGGCACGCCCAACACAAAACGATTCTGTCCCACCACTGATCTAGCATCTTGTCCTCCAAGACAGAAGTCCCGTATGATCAAACATGATCTAACAAAAACGAAGAAGCATTGCAACCACCATAAATGTTGTTTATGGCAACAACCGGAAAACACAACAGGCAACATGGAAGAGGACATACGAGAAGAAGGAATGATGGTGGTCTTGGGACTATTTTTGATGGAAAATCAGGAACTAAATAAAAGACTGTGGAAAAATCCTGGAGGCTGCATGAACACGTGAGCTGGTCCTCTGTTTCTTATGTCCACTGAACTTTATGTTTATGTTTCAGGCCGGTGTAGGTACCAGATGTGCTCGGGGTGCCAGGTCGGCTCGGGACCCTGCACCTGCAAATGAAGCCACGCTACGGAAACTCCACTCGGGCAAATTACATTGCGCCCCATTTAATAGGAGTCAGATGTGCTCGGTTAAAAGCCCCTCACGGTTTTCTTTATTTCCGTTTGGTCATTCAATTCACCTCTAACTTTTGTCTCCATATAGTACAGAGAATTACAACTTACTGTACTGTAATTTTGATTCTAAATGAAAAAGAAAAAAAGATGTACTCAGGATCTCTATTTATCAACAGATATTTTGGCTTTTATCTCACATTACCTTTGGCAACCTAGACTTCTTTTCCCCATACCAATAAAGCTCTTTTGAATGAGAAGATGTATTGATTTTTTTTCATTGTATTGTTTATGGTGTGCATCTAGCACAATTATTTGTTAGACCAATTATTAATTATACTTCAGTATGTCAAAAAACACATCGTCTTATTGATAACAATAGTAACACATAAGTAATGATAGATTTCGTGATAGAATTCGTCCACTCTGCCAACTTCCAGCCAATCAAATAGCATGACGTCACCTAATCCGGACCAACCACTATCTTCTACGTCATCCTGCCAACTTCCAGCCAATCATATAGCGTGACGTCACCTAATCCGGACCAACCACAATCTTCTACGTCATCCAGCCAATTTCCAGCCAATCATATAGCGTGATGTCATCGGCAGGCACAGGACCCGGAGCCGATCTGGCAGCCCGAGCACATCTGGTACCTACACCGGCTGTGCTTGTTTTTATTTACGCCTGATCCCTTGTTGCTCAGTCAGCTCGCTTCTTGATTGGCTGAATTCTGTTCCGCGTCACAATTCACAGAGTCATGACTCAGGAGTCGTCGGCTTTCCCCACACACGAAGATTTTTTGTCGTATTGAACAAGTTTAATATTTACGATTGTCGACCCCCACCCGTTTCAGAGCCGATTATCGGGACAAATTTACTCTTAACACACCTCAGACCACAGGATAATCTTATAGGATAATCTTGTAAGACAGAAGATAATTGGGTATTTGCCATCCCTGGTTGGGCAGGGGGAGGTTCGGGACAAAAACAGCCTGGTAATATTTATGTGTGTACCCAACTAAACTGACATAGAAGCTTCAACCATCAGAGAGTGAATGTGAGAGTGAATGTGTGTGAATGGGTAGATGTGACCAGTGGTGTAAAGCTGCTTTGAGTAGTCATAGACTAAAAAAGCGCTAAGTTCAAGTCCATTTACCATTTACTTTATGTTTCTGTAGATAAGATAAAGGGCTCTGTGTATTTTATTGAATTTAAGTAAAAAAAAAAAAAAAAAAAAACTAGAAAAAAAAAACACATTTTCCACCATCAAGCATCTCTATGTTTTGGTTCTACTTCAGCTGGAGTGCTACAATGGCGTCACAGTGCGCCTGTTATGGCCTCTTTAAAATTAAGTACATCAGGATGGGCAAGTGGTGGCCCAGGGGCCTCATGTGCCCTTCCACCTCGCTAAATGCGGCCCAGGAGTCATTTTAAGAAAACATGGCTTTCAAACTGAGTCTGCCTCTACCTTTAATTTTTTTTACATTTTTCATTTTTTTTTTTTTTTTAACATTCCACAATTTTCCAGTTTGGGATTGATTTATCGATCAATCTATCTATCTATCTATCTATCTATCTATCTAAACACAAAATTAAGATATCCATATGATTTGCCCTAATATTTTAAAATCTCTCTTAATTATACAGTATATATACATATATATATATATATATATATATATATATATATATACATATATACATATATACATATATATATATATATATATATATATATATATATATATATATATATATATATACACTGTATATTGTTATTTCTTCAATTATTCAGTAATAAGATTAAAAAAATGTTCAAGGTCACATTACACCTCTAATGAGTGGCTTTTAATGAAGTCAGATTAATTGTATATTTTTGTTTTCATTTAAAAATCTGAACAATTATAATGTATATATTCAAGACTGATGAAGATGTCTTTTAGAGTATTTCTAACATAGATTTAAGATTTCATACTCCACTGTTCACCTGACCTGCTCTTAATAAACTGTAAACGTTGACACAGAGGACAGGACTCAAAGCCACAAGCACCTGGGTATCATCGTTGACAACAGGCTGACATTTAGTAATAACATGGGCACAGCTTTTAAGAAGCACAGCAGTGGCTGCACTTCCTCAGAAAACGTAACTGTTTTGGAGTGAGCAGTAAATTGATGACAGTTTTTTATAATTTCATAGTACAGTCTGTTCTCACCTTTGTTTTTATTTATTTCCTGGTTTGGGAGTCTTGCTTCATCAGGTAAAAAGAGGGTTAACAGGTTGTAAAGGTTGCCTGTAAAGTCATGAGTAAAACACTACCTGATCTGTCTGAAACTTTCTGCGAGAGAGTAAAATCTAAGGCTCAGGACATCATACAGTGTCCCAACCAACCTATCCATGCAGACTTTGATCTCCTGCCTTCAGACAGGAGATTCAGACCAGAGGTCAAATCCAGGAGGATGAAAAACTCTTTTATGTTCCGAGCCATAACTGAACTGAATGTAAAAATGATCCAGCTTCAATGATTTCACCACAGTGTAGCTTTTTTTAAGTGATGGCTTCAGTCCTGGTTGACCCCTGATGTTTTACTGTGGTTTATGTCCACTGTTTTATCCTTGCATACTTTAATGTTTTTCTTCTTGTGACTGACTTGGCGTGATTGTGTTTTGGTGTATTTTTACCTGGCTGCCAAGCAAATTTCCCTGATGAGACAGTTAAGTTGAAGTTGAAGTTGAGAGAAAATAACAGTCACAGACTGTATCAAAGTTTAAAAATAATAAATGTTTGGTTTGTCAGGTTTTATAATGTGTCAGTGAGTTTGATTCCATGAAGTTTTTTAGGACTTATCCAATAAATAAATGAAAAGAAACATTTTAGATTATAAAAATGCCAAGAAGTTACAAATTTAAAGTTAATCCAAAGTTACTGAGTGGTTTCAACTGTATTCTAATTTGTACTTTTTCCATATCTTTAATTTCATTAAAGTAATTACACAGATACATTTGACTGTAATAAGTAGGCTCTCGATAGTCACTGCAAAGTGATGAGTGAACTTTTGGAGATGATATTTGCCAAGTGCATGAAGCAGCCGAGTTTACTTTAACTCACAGAGTATGTGATTTGCTATTACTTCCTGCTTATACTGCAGTGGGTCCAAATATGTTATCCTTTAAGAGGGCCAACAGGTCTTTGGGCCAACCCTAGATATGACACTGTTTGTTCTAATACTATATGATCTCTGTGCCCTACAGAGCCCCTAAGGTGCCACGGAGAAAAAAAATATATAAATCGTATGCTCGAGATAGTAAAACATGCGCACGATATATTAAAAGTGCGCACATTTAAGATAAAACGTGCACTCGATTTAATTATACAGGCAAGCGGCAACAGACAGCCGGGCTCATCAGTAGATGGCGGTAATGCCCCATAATATTGTGGTCACCTGCCGGTAAAAACCAAGAAGAAGAAGAAGAAGAAGAAGAAGACAGCCGGGCTCAGTTGAAGCTGTGTCTGTGAATATAGGAGTGCAGGGTATGTACAGTCCCTTAGGCTATTTATCAGTACCTTCAATAAAAGCTGCACAACTTTCAAGACTCAAGCAAAGCTCGTGTCTTGCTGCCACCCGCTTAATAAGGTGGAGGGAGTTAGCCCTGAAGTTAGCAACAACTTCACCTCTGTAGCAGCAAACAAGTCCCCCCTGTGCATCCCAGGTCAGGACACTGACTGAATCTGAGTACTCCTTCTGCCGGTTGAACCGGTTGAACCGGTTGTCTTTCAGTATGCGCAGCAAAGTTCTCCAATTTAGGATTATTCCATCTCTCATGGCAAGAGCAGCAAGAATGTCATTATATGACATTCCGAGGTGGAAGTAAAAGTTAACTAGCTCACTTCTTCTCTCCATTGTGTGTGTCTGTAAACATCTGACGTCACTACGGGAAGCCGTAGTGGACAAGGACAAGGACAAGTCAAAAAGTGGTAAATAGCTTTATTTCGAGCACACGTTTTAGCTAAAATGTGCGCACGTTTTATTATATCATGTGCACGAATAAGTATTTCGTGCACACGTTTTAATATATCGTGCACATGTTTTACTATCTCTTGCGCACGATTTATATTTTTTTTTCTCCGTGGCACCTTAGGGGCTCCGTAGTGCCCAGATAATTACTTTAAATCATATTTTTTTTGATTGCAAAATTCCAAGACAGTTAAACACCATAACATCCCAGTCAGATTAACTGAGTAATAAAAATGACCCATAAAGGATACAGTGGGCTACTGCTCCTCATAATCTTTAAAGGGTTAAGTATAATAAAATCTTGGGTTAATACTATGTATTTTGTTTTTTGCAGTTGTAGTACTAGTTTAGTACTAGAACTAGTTCAACTTTGCCAAGATGGTTTCTTTAAATCTCTTATGATCCACTAAGAATATCATAAAGCAGAGATGGGCAAAATGCAGCCCTCCTTCTCCCACAACTTAATTTCAAATATCAATACATTGTAAACATGCTGAAAAATTCACAAATTGCCATAAAAATGCCAAAAATCTAAATTTTCTAAAAAGTTAAAAAGCTGTGTAACTGACATGATATCATAACAACAGTTCCAAGCAACACCAAAAACTGCTGGCGGGGGGCTACGTAGCCCATATGTGGCATCACTAATAGTTCACAAGGGTCTGGTCGATGAAAGGGAGTTTCTGTAAAGTATCTCATTGCAGCATCTGGTCCAGCCAACAAATTTGTTTGTGTAGTTTTACCCTTAAAGAGGGGTAATTGTGAGGTCTTCTGCTGCAACATTGACTGCTCTTTACCATTTGTAGACACATGACCAACATGAGTGAGTCATCCCGAGGGGTAGATTGAAAGTTCATCTTAAAAGTGAGGATTCAGCTTACAACGATTGTTTATTGGCTAAAGATACAGTCATGTTTTAAATGAAGTTTACTTGATGACTGCTAGCACAAGTGTTGGCCCATAAAGTTTTTTTGTTGCAAACCATAGTTTAAGAAGAAGGCATACTTTATTAATCCTTCATGGGAAATTGAATTCTTTACACTCTGTTGTTGAAACATACTACACAAACATAGGCTGAAATACACATGCACAAACAGGTGCTACGGTCATGCATTAATGGAGAGATGTGATGGCTTGCTGCTCCTGAAGAAGCTCTTCCGAGCAGTTTTGGGGTTAAATGCCTTGCTCAAGGCCCGAAGACTAATCCTCATAAAATGACTCACAGCAGCATATACTTATGGTTGAATATGAAGATTTAAGTTCACCAGGGAGATATTTTTATTTATCTAGTGTAAACATCCATTAAGTTACATGCTGGACAGCGTCGTTTTGCTTTCCAGCCCAAATTGGAACAGAGTGTGACGTCACGTGCAAATTGTCAATGTATTTGCCAGCATGCATACCCCGCAGTCTCGAGTTAGCAGTTACCTTTTCTGCAATGATATTAACTAATGCCATAGACCTTGAGCAACCCTAGGTCAAAAAAACTGAAACCCCACATTTCGTCCTCCCTCAGTCCTTCAGCCCTCAACAATCATCCCTCAATAACTCAACGCTTATCTTAATTCCTTCATCCCTTCACCCTGCATCCCACCATATCTCATCCCCCCCAAACTTAACTCTTACTATTATCCGCATATCCCGTCATTCCTACATCCCTTCATGCTCCACCCCCTAATTCTTCCTCCCTCCGTCCCTCTGTCCCTGAACCCTCACCCTCTCTTCTTCATCCAGTTGTATGCTAATTAAGTGTTTAAATTTCTTTAATGGTGTGACCTTTGTCAACAAACATATAAACTCCAAAAAAGGGGTTAATAGCTGTGAGTTGAGCACCAGACCAACTTAACACAAATGGTTTGAAATTAAACAATGGTATACAATACATGCAGCATATGGACGGCCAATTCACTGGACTTTTTAGGGGCCCAGTCAGGCCTTCTGCAGATCAAAATGCTCAGCATAAGACCCTCAGCGCTTTTTAAAAATGATAAATATTATTCATTTATTTTATTTGTCTCTTTTTTGTTTTGTTTTGCATGGTTACACTGAAGAAATTACATTTGAGGACCTGTAAGTATAGAGGCAGGACTTTCCTGTCTTGTGCTGGAGAAAAAACAGGACCCTTTTTTTTCTTTTATCTTCTGTTTCCTTTTTTAATTTTCCATATGTATGGATCACTAACCAAGTGGTCATCACCTCAGACAAGGTTTGAGAATCCTGATTTATCAGTGGCTTGTCGCTGTGGGCTCATTCACTCGTGTTTAGCAGCACATCAGGCTGACTGCATGGTCAAGAGTAAAATACACAAACACATCTGAACGTAATAATTTGGTTTATTCTACAAAAAAATGAACACACACCAGAACAGCTCTGCATGATGATTGGGTATGATAACAACAAAGGCGTTGTTTTTCTCTTTGTCATGCCAATCACTCAGGCCGATCTGCCTGTTATTATCTGCTGATACCAAGAGCCGCCCTCTATTGTTGTGCAAAGAGGGTAAAAAGCTTTTTATAATGCATGGTATGTGCATGTACCTGTGGTTTCAGCTGTTCCATTTCACCCAGACTGATATGAATGCATCATTTTCACCATATACTGGATGACCGCAAACAAGAGAGTTAGTTCAGGGTTGGTGATACACATGCTTTTGTGGATAAAGCAGTTCTTTTTGTAAATGCATCAATGGGGACATGGGCAAAAGCATCCATTTTCTGTCTTGAATATAAAGGCTGACAAAGACTCAAGGAAATAATGTTCTCTACTCAGCATGGATAAACATAACAGCTTCATAAAGAAAAATAAGCAAAAAAAGACCCAACAGGTGAAGTAGATAAAGGAGATTTGAGGAGATGATGAATTTGAACAGATTTCGCGTAAAATTTCGAGGTCATTTTCTGCCAAAATCTTATCCTATCTGTTTGTTTTGGGCAGTCAAATTTATCACTTAAGACCTTTTTTTGAACTAACCTGACACACCAAACAGACCACTCAAAATATTTCACCAGTCCATCTAGGAAGGATCCCATAGAAGATGTTTGGGGAGGGCAGAACCTTTCAGAAGCATATCCAGCAGGTGATTGGACAATCATTCTGTCAATCAACAGTTATGATGGGGCAACCAGATAATGTAACAGGCGGGTGCGTTGAGGAACGTGAGCCACTTTGTAAAACAAACTCTTCAAAACATGTCAGACGTGGAGTGAAAATATCCTTACTACAGAGGAGATTGTAGTGTTGGTATTTGTTTTTCATTTAATCAAGAAATGCGGTCAAAATCTGATAAAACTGCTACTGAAGCTGTTAGCATCTATGCTAATCTCTGTAGGTGCAGTCATTTCCTGCTATCGCCTCACTACTATCTCTCACCTCTTCCTGCAATAAAGGACAGGGATTGGGCAGTGCTGCTTTGTGCTGAGCACAATCGGTGTAGATTGCAGCATGTCAAAATGGATCTGCATGATTACAGACACTGAATAAGGTTGGTCCAGCCATGCACAAGGTTACTTTTTTAACCAAAGCTTCTGTAAATCTTAAATCATAGGAATTAATTCCAGGGTGCAAAGCTTTGTCGTCACTGAGGCAGAGATGTGAACTGGACTTAGAGACTGTGACTCAAGCCACTCTTCAGTTGCACATAGAGGAGACCTGAAACTTGACTTGGATTTGCCACTCAAAAACTTAAGTTGTCAAGTTTCAAGACTCCTACATAATCAATCCATTTTGTATTTTTTGGCCTCACTGCAATTTGAGATGTAAATGATTCCTTCACATCTTGTTTAACCATCAATGTGGGTGAGCACGGCACTCACAACTTCTACAGGCAGGCAGGCTCAGGGTATTTTCCTGCACAGGGGGTCTGAGGTGCCATGCTTTGGAGGAGTGATGTGAGAGAGCATTTAGATGGAGATAGAACTTCATGTATGTAGAAACAGGACAGTAAAATGCATTGAGCATCTCCTTTTCATTCAAGGCTATAAAATATTGTGCACATTTATCCTCAATGTGCTTGTGCCTTCCTGGGTGCTGGTTCAATTTTCTGGTTGAAAAGGACCTTTGTTGATTTGTTTGTTGATTGAAGCATAAAGATTTTTAGCTTGTTCAGGTGAATAGTTGACTAGTGAAAAAAGTATTAACAAAAAAACAATACATCTGAGTTTTAAATAAGATTTTAATGACAAATATTCAGGAATTTCTGTGTGATGTCTGAATATTCAGTCCATGCACGCCTGGGTTTTCTGTGGATTCTCCACTTTCCTCCAAAAGAACAGAAACATGCTTGTTAGGCTTTAGACTTTATTGGTGACTCTATAGTCCCTTAGGAATATGTGTGCATGTGTGTGTGTCTCTCTATATATATGTCAGCCCTGTGATTGGCTGGTAAACAGTCCAGGGTGTACCCTGCCTTTTGCCCAGTATAAGCTGGGATAGGCTCCATCCTCCCTGCAACCCTTAAAAGGCTGAGCATTACAGGTCATAGCTTGTATGGGTGTTTTGACAGTCTATTTTACTGAAGATTCATTATTATTCTTACTACTACAACTTTACAACTAAGGTTACAACTTGTAATTACACTACTACAACTACACCAAAAACAAACACTACTGTAACCGTAACACTAATTACAAAATGATGACGACCAAAGTGCCAAAAAAGACAAAAAACAAATACAGCTTCAGTATCCATTTAGGAGGGGAGACAAAGGTAACAGGAAGCCAAAATGATATACTACAATGAGAATCAAGCTAGAGTGATGACACTAAGCCTAGAAGTGCTCACTGCATATGTGTTTCTCATATGAAAAGATGACATGTGAATGTCAAATGCTTTGAACCAAAACGAGGTGTGCCAGAACTTCTTTATTCCCAGTTGTTATTGACAATTTTCGGTAAATGTGTGGGTGAAGGAAAACAATCACATCAGTTCATCATGACTGCACATTACTGGACATCCAGTCTGATGAATGATAAATGAGTAAGACAAACTTCGTCACAAAGGCTATCAAGCATCTTTTAAAATTTAACATAATATGATACATTGTTTAAAGACAGAAGTCTGCTAATCTCTGACTCAATATGCATTAAATCAAACAGAAGCATATTTACATGCGCACAGATGATTAGCATTCATCTGGAGCCTAGGAAAAAATAGACACCAGTACACCAATGCTGTTTATGCTTTTCAAAAGCAATCATCTTATCATAATTACGGCTAAAACATTTTCACACCTATTTCATGCCATGATCCATTTAATTTGTCATGTTTTTTGCCGTGTGAATACCTTAAATATATAACAGTATACTCACAGCAAGAAAATGAAACTCTTCCTCTGATAAACACAACAGGTTAATAAAACAATATGAACAGCAGTATCATCAAAAACTTTAGTTATCATATAAAATCTGATTATGCATGTTCTTTGGGGAAAATGTATGAACAGCAGAAACTAAAAATACTACCAGGGAGTTAAATGCCTCTGTGAGGATTACAATTGCCAGATAAAGCACAGTCATGGGTCACAAAGAACTTTTTTGCTGCAGTGTGATTAGTTTCAGTGTTATTTCATGGTTGAAAAAGTGCATGTGTAGTAAAAAGTGGATCACAAAACAAGCTAAAATGTCTAGAAATTTCTTTAAATCTGAAACTTAAATGCCTAAGTTGATTACAAAAATGACTATTTTAAATTTAACTTAAGATAAACTGAGTTCTTGCCGTATCTTGAATGAATCTTTTGTTTTTGTAGTTAGTGGTTTAAGTATGTCTTGTCTTTGTGACTTTAATGATCAAGCTCAAAGTAAAGGACAGACTCCGGGATACTGGCTGTGATCTACTTGCAAAGAACTCTAGGACTGCCTGCAGTAAAAAAGCACTAAAAAGTTAACTTTAACAGCGTTTGTTTCTTGTCATAACCTTTTTGGAGAGCAGTTTTTGTAGAACAGTCTTATAGTCTTTAGAATTAAGAGGATAAGCAGAGCTTGCAGACTCTACATCATCTTTTGTCCTTGAATCGATTTAAAGCCCAATAGTGGCTGATTAAATATACGGTGCATTTAGATAAATATGGCTGAAAATAAAGCATAAAACAAATATCAGCCAGACAGATGGATTATAAACCCTAAAATGAAATAGCTTTTATATCCTCACCTACTGAACAAACAAATAAAAACAATTTTGGATACAGACCTCCAGCCTTTTCACTTGACAATGCTAAGAAAAGTAGAAGTTTAGCTCCTTCACAGTAAATGCTAATATAGTGTGCCAAAAGTATCACAATATGTGATATCATTTCACCTCCAAAATCTTAGCAGTTTTTCCTTAAGTCCAAGTTCCATGTCAAATTCTATAAAAATCCTACATGTGAAGGAAAAAAGAAAAGATTAGAAAGGGAGATATTCATATGGAGACAGATTTAGCACAACATTACTCTAATTATCTACACCAAAATCTCTGTAACCTTAAATATCAATTACATGACATAGCTTTCGACCTGGTGGAGTGGAGGTTCTTAATGCTATCTAGATCAAAATTTGGATTTGGATCAGGATTTTGAAGTGGGTAAAAGTTTTGTATTCCAATCTAAGGGCAGCTTTTTTCACAAATGAGCTAATATCAATTTTTTGCCCTTTCCAATTAGAGCAAATGTAAGTATTAAAAGTGTGCATGCAGAGAGCATAAATTGCTATGTATGCCAACGACATTTTAGCTGAGATTTCAGATTCTACCATGTCTTTACTGGTGTTACATGAGTGCATTGATCTAGATTTTATCAGGTTATTGGCACAATTCAGAAGGTATGCTGATGTCCAACACCTCATTCTAAGAATATTACGTCATTTAATTTTAAGTGGATACCCTCATGAAATACTTTGGAGGAGACAATGTCTTTAAATATGGAGCCGCTCCTCCAAAAAATAAAAAACTTGGATAAATGGGGAAAATTGAGACTTTCTTTATGGGGTAAAACAATGTGATTAAAATGGTGGTTGCCCCACATTTCAATTATGTCTCCACGAAGTTGCCTGTTGGTATTTCATCACCTGTTTGGGATCTAATCATCAAAGACTTTTTATGGGACAAAAAGAGACCGAGGATCAACTCAAAGAAAATGTGCTCACCAAGGGATTGAGGAGGTCTGGCCCTCCCCAATGTAAGATTGAATAAGTACTCATTTGAAATGTCAAAACTGCTTAAGCACTGGAAGGAAACAGACCCAGAGCTGAACTGCGTCAAAACTGAACAAGAACTTGTAAGACCTTTCAAAACTTTGGATGTTCTCACCTATGGACCGACCAACAACAAATATAGCTACTCCACAAACCCAATACTGGCACAGTCTAAGACTGTTTGGAAAGAGATAGATAAAATCTGTGTTGTGTCACATTTCCGACAATCTTAAAACTCCATGTGGCATAACCCAACAAACCACATAGGGTAAGGATCTGTCTGTTTGAGTCACTGGCTTTTTACAGCTATATGTAAGAAAAGTGACCTGTACAAGGATGGAGTTTTTATGTCTTGGTCAGAACTGGTGGAAAAATATGATTTGGACAATAAGGGCAGTTTTTGGAACTATTTACAAATTAGAGAGTGTATTACCAAAGGACAATTTCCTGGTATGGCACACAGAGCAGCTTTATTTTATCAAAATTTTAACAGATCACAAAAAAAAAAAAAAAAAACATTGAACCTGAACAAATGAACCTGTTGCAACTGTTTAATATAGATACACTTTGATCATCTAAAGGTACAAATGTATCACAGGCCTGTTGTGCATTTTATTTTATTATTATTTATTTACTTATTTTTGTGTTTAATTAATTTATTTTGCCGTTTTGTATATTCTGTAAAGTCAAAGTGGATATAATGTCTGTATGGCTTTTGTTGGAAAAGGAAAATAAAAACTTCCTACCATCCATCAATTATCTATTTCACTTTTCCTTTTGGGGGGGTGGGGTTGTAGCCCAGACAACCATTCACACTCACACCTAAGGGACATTTGGAGTCGCCAATCAACCTAATGACAATGTTTTTGGTCTGTGGGAGAAAGCAGGAGAGCCCAGACAGAACACACGCATGCACAGGGAGAACATGCAAACTCCATACAGAAAGGCCCTGCCTGAGTTGGGGATCGATCTTCTTGCTGTAGGGCACGCGCACTACCTGCTGCGCCACCGTGCCACAGGTGAACATAATAATGTACTGAAGTAAAAGTCGGGTATGTTGGTGAAATCTGTTTAAGTGCAGTATCAGCACCCTCCATATACTGCAGTGTATACTGTGTTAAGTATTTTATGTAGTGTTGTGGTCAAATGGCCATTATTTTGCTGCATGTTAGCTCCAGCCAAGCTAATTCTTTTTCCTCTTCTTGTTATCCAGCAGGTGGCAACTATCATATAAGGTGCACTACTGCCACCCACTGTGCTAAATTCAGGGCAAGAGCAATTATTCCTACAATATAAAAGCTATAATCAATGTCAATAAATTATTATTTTTCTTTTAAGATCATGAGTTTTTGTCATTGTGAGAAGAACTTTGACTCCTGTAAGAAGCAAAACACTATGTAAAGCAGAAGACAGTTTGGGAAGTCATGCAGCATTTCATTTCCGTGTCAGATACTCCCAATTTAGAGGTGTTTCCACATACATTTAGTCACAAAAAACAGTTCTGAGTACTAGGTCTGACCCCAATGAAAACCAAAAAAACTGAGAAAAGACCAGACGAGCCAAGCTGATAACATTTGGTGGAAAAGCCTCATAATTCAGCTGATTTCTATATCTGGTCTACCCTGTAAAGTAGGAAAGCTGCTGGTTCAACTCTCTGAGTCAGTCAGGGTCTTTCTCTGTGGAGTTTTCATGTTATCCCTTTTGATGCATAGGTTTTCTCTGGGTACCCTGGTTTCCTCCCAAAGACTAAAGACATGCTTGTTTGGTTAATCAGTGACCCTAAATTGCCCTAGGGTGAGAGTGTGTGTGAATGGTTGTCTGTCTCTATATGGCAGCCCTGTGATCAGCTGACCGGTCCAGGGTTTACTCTGCCTCTCGCCTGTCAGGGTAGCATAGGCTCCATCCCCCAATAACCCTAAGAGAGATTACCAGTATGGGAATTGAATGGATGGATGTCTATTGTCTTGAAAACAAAAGCACATGGCAGCCCAGCTTACTTGCGCCACCAAATTATGGCATCCATATAAAGATGAATGTCTTATTTTGATTTTTGGGATTTTCACAACTGAACATGTGAAATGTGTGTCATCTCTGTAACTGCTAGAAACATGTTAATTGACAAAGGGTTGATTTGCGTTGGCTCCCCTATAAATGTTACAGAAGTTATGCTAATGGTAATGCCATGGATATACAGTAATTTGTGGATGTTGGCCATAACAAAACCTGATGATGTGCATTGTAGAAAACAGTAGAAATATGACGTACACTGGTCCAATTTATACTGCTGATGTTACAGAAGTATCAGTGTGAATATTTAAAATGTTTCCATACTTTATACTTCATGCTGCATTTTGGCAAAATTCGTACAATATGGTCGTGAAGTGGGTGGTTTCAAATACAGACAAAAGATATGTATTTTTCTGGTGTAATACTGCCCCCTAGTGAAATAGAGTAGTAATGCAGATGCAGTTTTAAGTTATGTTGTCGATGGACAATGTAGCTTCTAATTTGTTTTTCTGATAAGCTGTCAAAGGAAGAATACAGGGCAGTAATCAGGAAGAGCCATCTTACAAGGATTAAAGCTGGAACAATTGAGTCTGGGATGCAATGAGTGTCTGTTACTGACAGAAAGGAAGAAGCTCTGAGCGAGAGAAAAACAATAGACAACTTCTCTTAATCAATGATCATCATATATTCTACCTGCTCTAGAGGCAGTTTAATCAGATCTGAACATGTCTTCAATAAATGAACAACAAAGTAGGACACTTAATACATTTCTTGACAGAAAAGCTATTTCTTTATCCTCTCTCAGCAGGTTTTGAATGGAGCCCGATGTATGAACTGGCTCGCAATATGAACTTTACTCCTTAGCAGCAGTGCCTTCCCACTACATCATCTGTTGGCCCTTATTGAATATGAGTAACAGAATAATCATTCAATGACCTGGCTGATATGTTTTCAGAAGGATATACCCTGACCAAGCAATTCCTATAGGCTGTTGCTCTGATAGAAAAGTAAAATAAGGCTATGCCATGGATATTTCCCTAACAGACTCTCTCTCTCCATCCTCTCTGTATCTCTTTGCTCTTTTTGTTTGTTCTTGTACTTGTCTGTTTCTTGTCTTCAAGGCATCCTGGGATCATTGGTGTGGACAGCCTGCTGCTGTGAAGCTTCAATTACAACAATTACAAATATTTGGCCTTTCCTTTAGCACCATTCCAGTATCATTACAATTCCTGATATTAAATTCAGAGAAATCAACAAATTAAATACATGGTAGTTTCTGCAAACCGCACACATATAATTGTATGACCTTGACCAGCAATCATGGATGACCTGCTACCATGGACCTGCTCAACTCCAAGTGCTTTATCCTACATCAACCACCAACAGAAATGACATCATTCAAGATTAATTAACACTTTTACACCAGTTCAACCCAATTTAATGGCAGTTCAACTAGATGTTGCTATACTAATCAACATCAATCCTCTACAGTTTTCAATCATTGTAGATGTTAATGTTAATACTAGAACGATCTTTCTATCAGTGGTTGTAATTGATAATTCATCCAGAGTAAACACCCTTGGAACCATACAGACATGAAGACCCTCTTGAAAACAAGATGCCACATCTCAAGGGGCTAGCCTCTATTAAGTTTATATTCAGCAAAGACAAATAAGATTAGGATAGATTTATGGTTTTGGTGTCCATGAGTTCATCATAATCATAAAATCTTATTTTAGTCCCTTTGTCTCTGCCTGGATGGATACATCTCTGGATGTATTTAAATGCATATATGTACATAATACATGTAATTTATTTAATATATATACACATATATGTGTATCTATAATTTATAGAGTATGTCCTAGCCTGCTCTACTGTAAAGTGCCTTGAGACAACATGATTGGAATATATCCTTTAAAGCATATATTGAACTGTCTAGCTGGTGTGTTCAGTTATTATTGTGAATAATCCAAAAACCCCGTGAAAAAATCTCAAAGGTTTTGAGTTGAGGGAACCAGCATGATGCTAACTGCCGGGTTGGCTCATGAAAATATGTAAGTCCTGCAGCTCTTTACATGGGGAAGCTCAACCTAACCTATTGTATTAGAGTTAGAATTTTGGTATGGTGACAACAGTGTTTGATGTAAAGTTTGGATAAATTCTTCTTTACTTTTAAACACACCTCTCAAGTGCTAGGTGACATGAATTAAAATGTATTACTTCTCTTAAGAATTTCATCTGTGAAAGCAAAAGTAATGGATTTAAAGCATATTAGAAAAAAGCACCAGTAGACAGAAAAACAATTGAAGTAACTGGTGTACTTGTTATAAGTTACTTTGTCCCCTGTGGACTGACAACCTAAGAAATATAACGCTCCTAACCTTTACTCTCACATTACACAGGCTATACAAGCTGCAGAAAACATTATTATTCATTTATATGCAGAGAAATTAGCATTCATTTCCAGTCTCATCAAGACCTGGACACCATTTAGAAAAAGACAAGCGCATGAAAGAAGACATGACTTGTTTGCTGCATGCTATGAACTGTTTTTATGAATTAATATATGTTCTTACTGAACTAATTACAGAGAGACATTATTTACATGCATAAAATAAGCTCATTGTAAGACATTATGTATGTTTTCTTCGAACAACAAAGACAGGCTCAAAGGAGTTGTCACTGTTAAACACTAAACATGGTAAACACATATACATTATTAATTTTCTGGCCATATGCATTTTCTTAAATTATGTGTTTCTTCAAAGAAAAGTACTGCATGGCAGAAATGAGCTGCAAACGCATCTTCAAAGTACATATGGTGGATTTGTCAGTGAACAGAGGCTTATTTATGCACATGCAGCAACATCAACATTCATGTGGTGCCTTATGGCAGCTAGTGAAAAGGTGCGCTCATTAGTTATGGTTCAGTTGCGCTATCGCTGTCTTCCTGCTTTGCACTGCTGTATATTCTGCATTGTTCAGAAATCAATAATTTTACACCAAATACTTTTAGTGTGATCTCTGGGTTTAGTTCTATCTGGGATTTCTGGAAGAAGTTTGCATATTCTCTTCTTGTCTGCATGTTTTTTTCTCCAGGCACTTTGGTTTCCTACCACAAACTAAAAACACAAGGTCACTTGGAGACTCTAAATTACCTATAGGTGCTGGTTTTGGGGTGTATTATTGTCTATCTCTCTATGACCCTGTGATCGGCCGGCAACTAGTTCAGGGCAACCAGAACATAAAACTACAAATAATGCATGAGTTGAAGGTGTCAGGTGAAAGGCCAGGCAACACACTGTTGTACCTTGACCTTTTGGCATTTTTTTCTGTTATCAGGGCATATAACCACCATGTGGAAGGTCTAGTTACTTTTGTCTCTACAGCTGCTGGTTCTACTCCAAAAAAACTACAGATTTAGTGTGCGATGGCCTTGACTCACACTGAATGGGATATTTTATCTCTGAGTGGATGCTTTGGACGATAGCATTGAGATTTTTGTTTCTTTAAATCTCTTATGTTATTTTTTGAGTTTTTTTGTAATTAAACTTTGATTAAAAAAAAACAGTCCTTCAGAGCCTGATATAACAGCAGCTTGTCATTCACTGTCTGTTCTTCATAGGATGTGTTTCAAATGAGTTAAAGAAGATTTTTAAAGTGACAAGGACCTGAAGAGTGACTAATTACAATAAAGTACTCAAGGTCGTTGTTAAAGTACTTGTTTGTAAGGCTGAACATCTGGTCTTGAATAAACTCAAGCGATGCAAAATTTCTGAAGTATACTATTCAAATATAATGTTCAATATTTCCAGTATTTAATTTTGCCAACCAAGCCAGCAGAAGCTGAGGCTAGAGGCATTATTTGTGTCTGAAAAGTATTTTATTCATTTATTTATTTAAATTGGATCCCAATTAGTTCTCACCATGGTAACAACTGTTGTTCCTAGGGTCCATGCAGAAAAAAACAACACTTAGAATGCAAGACTGTTCAAATACACAAATATGAGTGAGCAAATAATGGTAAAAACAGAAATACCATAATACAATAAGAATTAAAAAAATCATGATACCAAGATGACTTGCATAGATGGTTAAAACAATTCAAGTAAAAACTAATGAAACTGGACTATTCTTCTAAAAACAAATGAAATTGTTCACATTTATACAAACTGCTACATGCCACCAACCAAAATGATTTCTTTTCTAATGACTGCGTTCCTTAATTTATTTCTTAAAACTCATCTTACTAGTTTTCTGGATTAAATGTAGTGGGAGTTTATTCTAGTCGAAAACTGCCCTGTACTTGACGATCCCCTTAAGCATTGGATTTTGGCAGTGGTAATGGAAAGTGTTGGATAAATGCTTGTCTTATCTCATAGTTCTGTTTGTCATTTGTGTTTGTAAGCTGTAAGTGTAGGTATGAAGGTTTCTTATAAACAGATTACATTCTGTGGTTACATGTCACTTGTAACCACAGAACTTCTATAGCAGCTTTTGCCAGATCTGTTATTCTTTTTACAGGTATATGTTCTTGAATGTTAAAGGGATATGCCAACTTTTTTTTCTTTTCATGTCTTGCCTCACTAGCGAGTCCATGACAAGCAGATAGATACCATTCTTTTGACTGTGCGTGAAGTAAAAAGACAGAGACAGGCAGAGCTCACCCACCACTAATTAGCTTAGCTCAAACACTGGGAGTCAGCGGGAAGTGTTAGCCTGCCACTGCCTACAGTCTTCAGAAAAATTCTTCAGCAACTCTAAACAGTCCTGTGTGCTTGTTGTGACTAGTTCTTTTTACCGCATTAAGTCATGTTATTTTCTACTATCATTGTTTATCTCATGCAGTGAGAGTGAATATTATCCTTGTGCGGCTGTGGTCGTTACTATATAAATTTAAAGTAATGGCCACAGCCACACAAAGATAATATTCACTCTCACTGCATGAGTTACCCACCCCACGTGTGTTTGTGTATTTTAGGGGCCTTGAGATTAAACGTGTTTTACACAATGACCTTACTCTTTGGAAGTGTGTTCATTTATTGTCAGGTGTTATATATATTTAAATCCATTTTGTTACACGATTAACACTATTGGTACATACTGACCTCATACCACCTGGCCATCTGGTTGATAAACTCTCTCGGTTTCCTTTGTTGAAGCTCAGCCTCTGTACAAAGGCGAAGCTTTTAGATAAACAGATTTCCATTGAAGGCAGAACAAGGTGTGAGAGAGGTTTGAGTCTGATCCCTTTAAAAGCATGATGACGGCAGGATGAGTACACACGCTTGTGCTTTATCCAGTGCTCTAATCACATCAGGAAGCTCAGAGGGTGGTATGAAACTAGGTGGGTTTTGAAGTGAAAAAGTGTCAGAATGGGCCAAATTACTGTTCATCTTCTGATCCTGCTGACACTCAGCTGTCTGACATTTGCTGAAGAAAAAAAGGAGATTTCTTGTCCTCAGGACCAAAAACACTTTGGAGGCTCCTGCTTTGAGTTTGTGGGTCTCCACCATTCTTTCTATAGTGCTCAGAATTTTTGTGAGCAGCGTGGTGGACACCTCGCTTTTATTCCAGATGAAGACACTCAGAATTTCATTGAGACTCACCTGGACCCAATGCAGGATGTGTGGATTGGATTAGCGCCTCCAGTCTCTACAAACCTGCAAAATCCTTCTGCTGCTGAAGGTAAGAGGCTTAAATCCAAAATGAAAAAGAGAGAGAAAACACTTTTTATTAGCCCAAAAAAGATCTTACTCCCTGCTTTAGTTATTCTCATGAAAATCCAGCTATGAAGGACACATTTTTTGTGGCTTATTAGCATCACTCACATTTTGTGTCTGCACTGCTGACTGAAGAGTAATTAAGCTCTGGATGATAGAAAAACTTAACACGTTAAAAGTAACAGAGATCATCTTTCTTTATTTCAGGTGCCAAGGGGATTTGATAAATCCCCGTAAATTAAAAAGTGCCAAAATCTCAAATGCTGCTTTTTCTTTCAATCATCAAATAATTGAAATATTGTTTGACTTATACTGAAAATATCTACCATGCTTATCTTCAGCAAATGCTGAAAATCATGTCATCTGTTCAACAGTTTCAGACACTGCAGTGGGTCTCCTTGTCTACTTGAGGTCCCAGACAAGTGGAGGTTTGCAAGGGCAAACAAACCTCTTTGGGACTGTGCCCAGAGCTGCTGGCAGTGCACACAATTTCAGCTTTAGGGCACTTCTTACAGGCCATAATGTTGCTAGGTCACAAAAGTTACCTTCACCCTTAATATTTTTTTTTTAATAACAAGGTCATTCCTCACTTTCTCCTTAAACACTCTATTTGTAAAGTGGAAATCATAAGACGTACCCTTTCTTGATTTGTATGTGTGGTGGACGGAATGAATTATGTTTATGTAATTCATACTTCTTAACAAAAAAACCCAACCTAATTTAGCACTGGCCATAACTGAAACAGGAGCAGGCTATCCTGAATCCTGTGTAATTTTGATTAGTCATTGAATATAAATTAAATTGACAAGAGTGGAAAATTTCTAAAGTTAAATTGCTTTATCACAGAGAATGCTGTGAGCTCAACTACTTAAAAAAGTTTTTAGTTTTTAGTTTTTACCTAAAAAAGCTTTTCCAAACTCTGGCCCTGTTCGCCCACATTTTAAAGCAACAAGACTGTGGATCCAGCTACATCCCACTTTTCCTTAACAAGCCTAACTCTCCATCCTCCTTGTTTAGCTTATGGCCTTAAATCTGCTTTTCTTAACTGAATTCCTTTAAAGTGGGTATTGAATGAAATCAGTACTCTCTGCTGACTCGCAGACTATAACACTTTGACAGGAAATCAGGATCATAACACTATATCATGCACTCCTTTGAACAGTAAAGAGAGCAACGTTTTGTCATTAATCACCAACTCTTGAGCACTAAACTGCCTCAAACCTTTAAATGCCACCAGATTTAAAATGTTTTCCAAGATGTTGAGCATTAACAACAGAGTAAGGTCCTTCAAAGTTAGTCCTATATGCTCTGCCCTTGGAAACCAATGTTGTAAATCCTGTATGTCTCTCTGGCATTCTCCCATCTCTCAGGCCCTCTCTCTTGGCTGGATAATTCACCTGTCACATATACCAAATGGGACAGCAGCCCAGGAAAAGATGCAGCCTGTGGACACATCCTGAGAAACTCTGGGTTCCAGTGGAAAGCAACAAAGGACTGCAATAAAAGCCTGCTCTTGATCTGCCAGTTTGGTGCGTAGGCTGGCTGACTTTGAAAGAAAACTCTGTTCTGACGTACTGTATTAGAACTTTCTGTCACATTTTGTTCATTTTTTCCCAGAGCCTGGCAGATCCATTGTGTGTCCAGGTCATAACTCCACTTTGCAGTGTGGCTCCGGTCAAGTGTTAATGATAGATGTCGGTTTCTACGGACGAAAGAGGGTGCATTACTGTCGATCTACACTGACAACACTCACACCACAACAGTGCAGCTGGGTGGATGTTCAGGACACATTAGCAGGTAAAACATGGTCAAATGGCTCTTTTGTGCACAACAAAAGCAGACAGTATTTCTGTTATATTGTTGATAATGACAGTATGATGATTCTATTTGAATGCTATAATCCAGAGCTACATAAAGACCCTTTCAGCTTTTGTCCTTTAAAATAAACTGAACACAAATGGAGAAATCAGAATAGGAAAACAAACACTTCTGGCCTATTCCTAAAAATCCAATCCAGTTTAAAAAGCCATTATCCCTGAGCTCATTATGTTTCCTCTGATTATTATTTGCTGAAAATGATTGCCCATCTGAACAGTAGAAGAAGAAACAACAATAATAGCTTAATAGCTTGAAGTTACATCAACGATCACTACCCAATTAGAGTAAATAATGATTTGTGCGTTAAAATGACCACAAAAGCAGAGCATTAGGCCGTGGTTCACTCTCAAACCTGCATATCCAGTTTGGGCTTTGTACAACACTCAGCCTCTTTCTGCATGCATATGAAAAGAGTAGAGAAGGTCAGGTCAATCAGAAAATCATCAAACACAGCCTCAAATAAGCAAAATCTTATACAACATATTCATGTGTCATGTGTATGAATTACACATCTACTGTGTATTTAGATTTATCATCATTGATCCTTATTCATCAGTCTGATGAAGAAACCTCTGCAGAATTCATATTTCAACAGCCTCCATGTGTGATTTATGGATCGTGCCTTTCTGGCCAATCCAAGTGTACGAACGACCGGCTGTTCATTAATGCAGCATCTTAAAATAATCATTCTCTAAATTACAAGCCCCAAAATTTTCCTGGGGTAAACTTTTTTGAGCTGGAAACTGACACCATCACAAAAGAAGAAGAGAAGAATGAATTGTTTTAGCAACATAAAACATTGGAATAATGGGTCAGAAACATCATGTCTGCCCACACTGAGAAAATAACTCATGATACTGAGTTATGAGAAAAACAACCTAAAATAAAGACAATCTCAGGCAGAATTCAAACCCTGGCTGGCTGAGGCACGAACATATGTTTTATGCCTGGTTGTTTACTACTGCACCAGTTCTGCACCCGAGATGCTCCGGTCTTTATGTGAACCCTGTGCTTAGAGCTTGGCCTGACCACACCTGACCACAAAAAAGTTGTTTTAAGTTTTGCCAACTTAGGTTACGAAATTATACCAACGTGGATGCTAAACTTAATAAAGATAATTGAGATTGAGAACTATTTTGACCAAGTTAATAACACAATATAAACATTTTTTGTTTGTTTACTGAAAATGTATTTAATGCCAACAATTCAAAGTTTTAATTGTTACAGAGCAGGGGTGATGAATCAACTTTGAGCTCGGAGCTTTGGAGTTTTTAATGACAAAGTCAAAATATCTGCCACAAAAAATAGTTTAATTACTTTGCCCAATCAGCAGTGTCATAACTTAAAGATAAACAAGGCATATAGGGAAATGATTTAGAACAATTTAACAGAGACCAAATACAGGCATGGTTTATACAAAAGGGTTCAATATTAAAATCATCAGGAAGCTTTAATGCTCACAGGAGCTGTGGAAAAGTAAAATCATCTCAACAGATTTTGATGAAATTTTCAGGGAATGTTTGTCATGGCAAAAGGGGGAAGTGGTTAGATTTTGGTGGTGATTTAAATACCGATGCCGATCCATAATGTTTTTTTAAGGATATGTTAAAATTGTGAGATAGAGCAGTTTTCCAATTTTTTGTTTATCACTCAAAAAGGTCTCTGTGGACTTTGATTAAATTTTAGGTGAATTTCAGTCAGGGTACAAGGAAGAATTATTAGAGCTTTGTCACAGTGGTGTTTTGAATCCAGATGTGGGTCCAATAATTCTTTGAGAATTTGTTAACATTGACCAAAAAAACAGTTTTCCATATTTTTGATAACCAGGAGTCCTCCAAGAGCACAAACATTGGCCAAGGCGTTTTCAACATTGTTGTGCAAGTTATTGTCAAAAATGTGGCAAACTGGCCTGTCTCCAACGGTTAACAAATCCAGTTCCTGGATCCACATCTGGGTTCAGATCATCACCAAAATCTAATCGCTTCCTTGTGTGGTGACAAACATTCCCTAAAAATGTCAACAAATCCATTTATCTTGCCAACATTCAGACTAACAGACCAAGAGACAGATAAATGCCAGCAAAGACATAACCTCCTGGGCAGCGTTTTAACTCAGCTGACAATGTCAAACACGCCGTGGTGGGGTTTTGTGCTCTTGGAGCACTTCCAGCCTTCCCATACTCTTTTAATAACCATACCAAGCAAAGCTATTTAAGCTCATACACAATGTTCAACAACATTCTGACATAAATAAGGGGTAATCTGGAGGATACTGAGGGAATGTCCTAGATAATGGCCCAATAGCAGTATACTTTAATCATGTGGAATAAATTACTTATTAGCAATTAGTTGTAATTAATAATCAGCCAATATGCTACAAATTAGCAACAAAGAGCAAATCAATGATGAGGACCCTAGTGTAACTGTTACTACATAAATATAATGTTTGCAGACTGTAGGGTGGGAGAAGGCTGGACATGTGGCTGACAGCAGTGCTGGTACCTAAATATGTTTTTCCATGTGTCTCCTAGCTAACTGCAATGGCCGTCAGCTCTGCTGGATTTCTAAACTTGTTGACTCCTTTAGTGAACACTTCCCTCAACAGGGGAGCTACTTATCTGTGGACTACAGATGCAAAGATGGTGAGTTCCTGTTTAAGTTCACTGTATGTTTCATGGTGGATTTCCATTACACAGAGTGCTTGTCTCAAACTCTCCACTACTGCTCTCTGAATCATAGTCACATTTTTTCAAGGGGATGCTCTTATTAATGTTAAAACCAAGAACTGAGAAACACAATGACCCCACAGTCCATAAGACAATAAGACAAAACTAAGCAAACAAAAACAAAACATCAAATAAAAAAGTGTTAACATTGATAAAAAAAAAACACAACAATAAAATGGTCTCAGAAAAAAATAATAAACTCAGACAAAAGCAAAATGACAACTAAAAAACATAACAACAAAAACTGGAGAAAAAGAGGAAAACAAACAACAACAACAACATGAAACATACTCTAACAAAAAAGGCAATAACAAATCCAACAACACAATACAGCACACTGAAGACAGAAAGAAAAACATCACAAAACAAATAAAAAAACAAAGTGAGATTAAAACAATACCAAAAATACAAGGTCTACAAACAACAAAACTGAAATAATTCAAAAACACAGCATCCAAAGAAACAAAATAAAAGCATAAAAAAACATAAAAACAAACAAATAAAAAGCATTTCATTTAAAAAGCAACAAATTATATTAAACATGACAATCAAGAAAAGAGCACAACAACAAACTAATGACACAAAAACAAGTAAAAAAAAAGAAAGAAATGCAATAATATTACAAAGGTGCAACTATAAAGAGAGAAAATTGTTAATAAATAATTAAGCAACATTTAAACTACAAAAAAGTAATGCAAGTTTAACTATTAAAAGACAAAAAAAGAGCAGGACAGAACAACAAATGAAAAACATAAATAAAAAGAGCATGAACACTGAAAAAATGCAACATATAAAAAATTAAAGCAACACAAAAAGAAAATGCAACAAAAATGACAAAGGAAAAATGTCATACAAACAAATTGCAACAGTCACCACAACGATGAATGTAAAACTTAGTAACGCATACAGAACACAATGACAAATTTAAATGGTGACTGGTAAATGGTCTCAAGCTTGTTTAAGTCAACTCTGACTACTCTAAGGGCTTTTACAACATAGGCAGGAATGTGGGGGGAGTAAATTTTGGCCCAGAACTTTGAGAAAAAGAGGCCCTAAAATCACAATGCATGCTCTCTGCCTAGCACACAGAAGTAAGGAGTGTTCATATTTGTTGCATATTTGCCTTGTTGTGTTAACATATACATCATTTTAGTGTTTCATAATAATCATTAACAAGAACTGGATAAACAGCTCTCTCTTAACGCACACAGCAAGGAGCAAGGAGGTGTGTCAGCAAACATCTGTCATGTTGTATCATTAAATTAAATCCCTGTCCCTGTCATTGAAAGTTGGATTTATGTGTAATTTTGGGAAATATTTCAGATATGTTGTGATGTTGTCAATGTTTAATTCTAAATAATAAAATGTTATGTTCTGTGCATGGTGCTGATGAGACATAATGTCACTTTGTTGAAGAGATTTTCACATTCTATAACTTATTAAGCACTAAGACCATTTGTGTATACGCTATAACATTCAACAGTGCATTCAAACAACAGGACTTTTTTTTCTATAAGCTGCTGACAATCATGCAAGTTCTATTCTGCACTATCTGGTGCAACCATGAGTTGCAAGTTACATAAGGCTGTGTAGCTGAAGTGCATGGACTGATTTGTTGAGAATAATGAGTGAGCACTTTAACAGTTAAGCAGCTAAATTCACATATATTTTCCAGTTACGTTTAAAATAATTGAAAGTGAATCCATTTATCTATATGTTTATCTTTTCACCTGGATCTGCTCAATATGCTGGCCTGTGTATCCCTGCTACTTGGTCCAGCCTCATCATCACCGCGCTCATGACGCAGACACCTTGGTCTCTCCACCACGTAGAAAATTCATTGACTTTGGCCAATCTCCTTTCTCTACTCCATTTTCTCACATGTAAATACATTTTGTTTTCGGTCATGATAAATGTGCATGAGCCAGTCAGAGATCAATATCCACGAAGAATCCAAATTAAGACATATCGCTCTGATACTTTCTCAAAATTGAAAGTAGTCTATGTCACAGGCAGTGTTCTGATCACAGCTGCCGTGAACAGAGCCAGACTGACCAGCATGATGACTGGCTGAGAATCGTCCATACAAGAACCAATATCATTAGATACCGAAAGACAGAAACTTTGATCACCGGCCCCTGCAGCCCAGAATGGGTCAGCTGATTTGGGGATTGTTCTGAATCGCTCTATGACCATCACCCCCCTAACCTCAGGCCACAGCTACCCTTTCACACCCACACACTTTCACATCACATTCTCACTCACTGATGGTTCTGAGCTTCTATGGAAGTTGTTCATCATCCATTCATTAACTATTCCGCTTATCCCTTTTGGGATCGCAGGAGCGCTGGAGCCTATCTCAGCTGACAGGGGGGGAGAGGCGGGGTACTCCCTGAACAGGTCGCCAGTCAATCACAGGGCCACATAGACAGACAGACAACTATTCGTGCTCACACACATATCTAAGGGCAATTTGGAGTCACCAATCAACCTAATGAGCACGTTATTGGTCTGTGGGAGGAAGCCAGAGGGCCTGGAGAGAACCCATGCATGCACGGGGAGAACATGCAATCTCCACACAAATAGGCCCTGCCTGACATGGGGATCAAGCCAGTGACCTTCCTGCTTTGAGGCACTTGTAATACATGCTGCTCCACTGTGCCGCCCAAGTTGTCCATATGTATTCACCAAAAGATCCTTGCCCTTCCATGACACTGAGGCAGCAGAGGGAGCAACTTGGTATTAACTTTTTTGCCCAAGGACACATTGACTGGTGACAGCCAGAGCGGGGCTTTAGCCTGCAACAGGTGACAACAGCATGTACAAAAATTAGGGCTGAAACGATTCCTCGAGGATTTCAAGTCATTCAATAGTCGAGGCAAATTATTTGCCTTGAGGATTTGTTAAATCCAGACCACTATACAGTGCACTGTGGTAGACATGGTTGGTCATTTCTGTTGCACAATGCTGCTTCTGCTGATCCGCCACTGTAACGTAGATGTGCGGCACAGATTGCAAAATCATGCAGAAGAAACGGCAGAAAGTATCCCAAGTGTGGGATCACTAGGAGTTGAAACGAAAAGAAAACATAATGCACTGTGTCTATTGTAAAACAGAGTTAGCTTAGCATAATAGCACATCGTCAATTCAGCAATGTATCTCCCGACTACTCGACTAAGCGCCAAAATAATCAATAGAATACTGGATTACAAAAAGAATCAGTAGCTGCTCTAATAAAAATAACATAGCAATGAATTATACATGCAACACAATTACCAAAAACAAGAAGCCACAAAAAGGAAACAATAAAAAACTACGAAATTCAGCAACATATACAAAGGCAAAAATACACACAAATAGATAAAACAACAAATAAAAAGGCAACAAAAACAAAACAAACCCAAAACAATGTAATAAAAACACATACAAAAGTTAGTTTGCAATGAATAAGACATAACACAACAGTTGTGAAAAATATTTCAACAAAAAGTATAAACACAAAAAACCAAAGACACAAAGACAATCCAAGCACACCAACAATTAAAGACACAAACATATTAAAAAAATCTTAACAATTATAATACAAACACCAGAACAACTTGAAATTAAAAGAATATCATTTAAAAAAACAACAAAAAAAGAAAAGCCCCCTCCCCCACCCCCCTATGACAACCTAAAAAATGTTGCAATACATAATACAAAAAGAGTATATTTAAAAATTGAACAATTGTTGAAAGCAATATGACAGTGGTTCGCATTTCCTGTCTGTGGTTGTTTTGTTGTTGTTTGCTGCATTTGTGGTTGTTTTTTTTAATCACTATTTGAGTTTTTATTTGTTGCTGTGATTTGCACTTCAGGGCCACCGCAGCTTAGGAGATTAATAGCAGTATATTTAAATCATATATTTTGATCCTAAACACCTGTATACATTGATGTATTCTGATTTTGCGCTGTGGCAGCCAGACTAAATCTGTTTTTGTCAAAGTTGACAGACCACAACACGGTCTTCAGACAAAACGATGACACTAAGAGCGTAGATGTTTCTTCTCTTTGAATACATGCTAACACTAATACAGTCCATGCTAATGCTGCATGAAAATGTACCTGCTGTGGCTTGAATAAAGGTTTGTGTATTTTATTTCCATAGTGCTCACACTATCAGCAAACACTGTGGCTGCTGTTCATGAGGTCATCACCCTCGAAGTGAAGTGGCTTATAGATCTGCCTCAGGAAAACCTTGACTGCAAGCTGAGCACGGGAGACGGACATGTTTTTTATTTACACGTCTCAGACCTGTGAGTTAGAACTTTGGCTGTTGAAAAAGAAAATACATTAATATTAAAGTTGCACACACTCAAGTCTCATATGACTTTTTGTTCATTATTCTTGAGAATAATGGATCTTGAAAATGCTGCTGAATAATTTGTTGTGCTGCAGGGTATAAGAGGTGCCTGGGTTTCGATTTCAGAAAATTTTGAGTAGTGTTCGATAGGATTGTCTTACTGTGAAGCACATATAGCTTTGGCATATGAGGATCTGCAGTAGTGCATTTACGGATATTTCAAGTCCAAGTCAAGTCTTAAGTCTCTGAGAGGTGGCTGTTAGTCTGTCAAGTCTACTGATTTAAAGAGATGGTCTGTTTTTTTTTTGTTTTTGAAGCAGGGTTGTTTGGGGCCCATGGCACTAGTCAATATGATTGCTACTAAAGCAAAAGAACCTGGCAAGGTCTGTCCCTGGTGGGAAATAGCTCAGGGGAGGTCAATGGGAGCAATCAAAATCCTCGTAAATAGCTCACTTTTAGGTGAAAAACACACAAGAAATGTATCAGCTAGACTAGATGCTACAGTACGATTTTTCAGATTTGGGTCGTTTTTGTGTGCAGAGTTACTGTAGTCATGTGACTCTCACGCTAAAGTCCCACATGATAGAAATTTACCATATGGAAAACCTCCCTATAGGATATGAATACTTGCAGTTGTACTCTCCAGATCTTTCGTATACTCCTTTGATACTCTGACATTACACAAACAGGTTTATGTTGTATCAGGAGTAATTTCAGCAGAAAGCTCACAGCATGGTTTTGATAGAATAAAGGACATGCATCAAGACATAAAATGTACTACAAACACAGCAGCCTTATTCATTCCCAATAGAGGTGAATTATCTGACAGCGTGAGTTGCGTGTAATCTTTGTAATCAATTCAACTCACCCTTGGGGGGAGGATTACGTGCTAAAAGGAAATATTTCTCTATGTTCTTTTCACAGGTCGGAGAGTAGCGTGATGTACAAATACACAAATCCAAATGTGTATTTCATGGTTGTTCGGTGCATTCACGGTGACATACTCATCACAGCTCAGAAAATGATAACTATCCAAGAGCCCATCACAGAGTTTGGTGTCATCAGTTGCTTTGCTGGGAAATTGTCTTTTCATGCTAGCAACTGCAAAGCCCTTTATGGAGAGCCATTTCAAATTCAGATGGAGGTGAAAACAGGTAGGTGCCCTGATGGTTGTACTGTACCATGATTCATCCTGTCCGATTTGATACCAGTGCTTAAAAGCATCTGTTTATTATTTTGTCTCTGTTTACTTGATTCAGATGTAAATCCTGCATAATACAAAGCCTGTTTCTCCTCTTCTCTTTCTTTCTGCAGGCACATATGTGACTTACAGGATCCAGAAAGCTGAAATGTTGTTGTCCAGTTTGTCTGTGGTCAGAGGAAACATACTGCACAACGTCACAGTGACTCCAGACATGGTGCAGCAGCTCAGGCCTGGCTGCCATAAGCTCACTCTTTATGCATCAAATATGGTTACATTCCCTGAAACGTCAGCAGAGCTGCAGGTAAATCAGCATTAAGTTGGGCATGTTTGGCAGTTGGGCATATATGCATGTGTGCATCCCCCAAAACAAAATAGCTGTAAGCCTTATTGGCTAGTCCTGTTGCAGAAGGTCTTCAGGACTAGTAAAGCAGACGTCCCCCTTCCCTGTTATATAAAATAATCCCATCTATGCACATGAAGGCTTCTGCATTCATGTGAGAACATGACAAACACACTGTTACATGATGTCACTTGCATGCAATTATGTCACTGATCATTCCTCTGCAATGATCATTTCATTTTATAAGCTAGCCCCCTAACTGAAAGACTGCCAGGTGGTACTGTTAAACTTGTGTCCATGCTGAATTGTATTCGTTGGCATTTTCTGGAAAATTTTTATTTATTTATTTATTTTTTCAATCAGAGACAGATCTGAGCTATGGTGATACTATAATGTAAAAAAAAAAAGAAAGTGCAAACATTAGCACTCTGGCCAGTGTATTGAGTTAGAAACATAAATCTAATGTGTTAAATTGTGCTTATTGCTATAGCAAATTAAAGTCATAATGCATCATAAAAACAAATCTGACACACTGTAAAGTATTCTATAAAGAATAATGTGGTATGGTGTTAACTCAACATATATACAGGTCATTTACTGTACTTAATAACATTTATTGACTATCATTCCTGTAAGACATTGTTATTTACTCTCTTATCATCCATTATAATTACATCAGAAGTCATTATGATAATGTCATGGAGTGCTCCAAGTAGAGTGAAAAAAATTAACAATGCAAGAAACCAAACAAGATGCTGTAAACTTTATCTTTTTACATTTAATTGAAACTTTTTTTTATCATCAACAACAGGCCCAGAGATGGGGGTGGTGTTCCTGGGTGTTGTTGATATACAACTTTTGCTTTGTATGGTAGAGAACTTATACTTGTAGATGTAGAAACAAACTGTCTTAACTGACAATAGTTTTCCAAAATGTTCTTCAGCCTAATATTCTTTACAGAATGACTTTCATGTTCAGTACAATGCCTATTAAGGGGTTTAAAGTCATGTTTTACCCAACACCCCAGCTTTATTGGAATTGAGGTTTATATTATGTTAAGTTTAAGAGTGAATATTTTACCATCAATATGTTTGAAGAATGTAAAATGGAACCTTTAATACAAGGTTCATGTGAAATGTGAATCACTCATAAAAGATGCACAGCATAGGTAGCTTGATGGAAATCGAAGCATCCATGCCTCTGTGAGTTTATGATTTTTTTGATAAACTGTTTGGGTAAAAACAATGATGTTGATGTGTTTCTCGACAGATGTGTGTATTGGAGAAAGTATCTGGGCTGCAGGCCTCTGTTTTGATGGAGCGGTCTAACTGTGAAGACTTTTCTCAAATAACCATCAGTGTTTCCCTCAAAAATGGTGCCCCTGTGCTGCTTCTCTTCTTCCTGACTGGAGGAGGCAGCTCGTTCTCTGAGACCAGAAAAATGAAAACAAGGGAGGGTATTTTTCATATTGAAAATCAAATTGAAGGTATGAAAGCCACATCTATTTTCTTATAGGCAAGATTCAACTACATGTAGAATAGAACTTGATGTTGTGTGTTTGTTTGTGTTAAGATGTTTTAATATATTTCAAAACTTAATTTCATCCCTGTTTGTTTTTCTACAGGATCTGTGCAGGTCAAAGTCAAAGCCTGGAATGATTTCTCCTCTTCAGAAATGGATGTGGATATGATTACTCTCTGTGACAAGGATTCACACTTTGAACAAGATAATCAAAACAACATTCCTCTCAGATTTTTCAGCACACTGGTAAACTTTTTTTCTGTTTTCATATATTAAGACCCTGATAGATCTATTTTACATTTAATGGTTGGCATTTGTGATTTGTGCTGTACCGAAGACCAATAGTATCTCAGCTACAAGGCCTTGACACACTGTGGGTGACCCGAATAGATGGCACAAAATAACTACATTTCAGAGACACCTTTTCTGACTCCCTTTTTCATTGATGTTAGAAGAGACACATTTTTTCTGAATATTGTGCACAAGTAAAAAATTAAGAAATTGCACCATAGAGATCAAAACAGATCTGACATAATGTGCATATGACCTGGTGCTCATTCCGATTCTGTAAAGGAGGGGAGAAATTGTGAGTTTAATTTAGGAGCTGAAACTTAAATTGACTGACTGTAGCTTAAAAAAATAACAGTGAATTATTCATACAAAAAAAAACACATTTGGTGTGCAAAGGCCTTTACATATTTGGTTCTCAGGACATTAGATTTCAGTAGTTTCACAATGACCTCTCTTTGAATATGCAGTGCATAAAGACTAATAGTCCTTAGTCCTCCTTTCTACCATTTACAAAGGGAGTTCCCCAAGGCCTTGTTCCTAGGCTCCTGTTATTCAGTCTTTTTTCTTTTGGACAAGACATTGTGTTTTAGCCAGTGTTTTCTCTCTGAGCACTTCTAGTTGTCAATGAATCACATCCTTATTAAACAAGCGTAGTAATTAAATGACTAAGTAGACATTATTTTCAACTACAATAGTAACTCTAACTGTCTTAAAAATCACTCAGGGATAACATCACAATATTATAAAGTTCTATACCTACATTGGTAATTGGCTGGATGATGGTCTGAACTTTAAAAAAACCCATATCTATCCAAACTTAGGCAACAACAGAGTATTCCTCCCTGATATAAAATTACTGAAGCAGTTTTTCTCTGTGTTGGTTTATGGATATTTTTTGCATCGTGCACTAAGAACAGCTTTAAATCCTCAGCATTGACAGTTATTATCACCCATAGGACATATTACTGTCTCTTTTCCCAAAACAGTTTTGCTTACACATGCAATAAGAAGAGAACAGTATTTTAAATGATTTGTTTTTTAAAATCATTCCCTATCCCTCAACACTCCCGTCTTTTACTTAGGCAGCCACCACATGCACTCTCAGTCTTGGCTCATTATTCAGTTTTTCCAAAATCCACACAGAGTAAAAAAATGCTGTTAGTTACCACGCAACACTTGGAATCCACAAGAGTTGAAACTGACTACTTAAATACCATTAAAAAAATGTCAAGTTTTAACTTAAGATTATAATGACTTTAACTGTCCGTTCTTTTACATTCTAATTCTTCAGCCTTGCTGATCAGACACAAGTCATCAAGTCAAAACACAGGCATGAGAGTACAGAAGCCATGCAAGAGGATGATATTAGTTAAATTTACATTGATGAGAATGATCTGAATTAGAGCCTTAAAATAAAGAAAAAAAAAACTCTGTAAATGGATTTGTTGAACAATTCTATTCTGATCCGCTCTTCTCATGAATAAAGTATTGCGTAGAAGATGGGACATGCTTATTGTCATTCTAAATGGTGCCCTTCTACACACTGATGTCAAGCACTGTCTCCTGGTTAAAGTAAAATTATTCTAACGAAGTATACCTGAAGGTCCCCTCTGCTCCATCCAGGACTAGTTTGAACCACAGAGGTTTAGTCTATTTGGAGAGGAAAGAAGAAAGGAAATCACTCGCAGTTTGAAATATATGTTCATTTTGGAATCAAAACAAATAAACAAACAAACACAAACATCTTTAGTCACCGGTGGGAGAGGGGAAGAAAAACAAAATCCATGACTAACAGCAAGGGGATGCTTAGAGGAGGCATGCAGTCTCGGCTGTATTTGTTTAAAGCTGAAAATTCAAATGTGCTGAACAAAACTTAACTTAAAAGTTCACACCTTATGACTGCACACACACACTATATATCTATATATATATATATATATATATATATATATGGATATATGGATATATATATATGGATACAGATATATATATATATGGATACAGATATGGATACAGATATATATATATATATATATATATATATATATAGTTTCATTATTTTGTTTTTTAAAACCATTCTGTTGAACCACATTCAAAAGCAATATCTGAATTTCATTAGTTAATTTTCAGTAAATTTTTGTTTATTATTACTATTTCAGTGACCATTTGGGGTTTTTCTGCCTTTAACGGAAGGGTACCAACAATTTTGTTCACATGTGCAGTTATGAGAAGAAACTGAGCTGAACTGATCTAACCATGCATATAAATTTTGTTTGTTTTCATTTACAGAGAAATAAACACATTCGAGTTGTCAGATCTGTGGACGATTATCTCATTGCAACACAAACAGGAACAATACCCAACACAGATCTACAAATCACACTCTCAATAAATCCCAAATACAATTTAAACCAACAAAACAGACGTTATGAATGGGCATGCAGTAAGTTTCTGATTTTTTTCATTCTTTATGAGCATTTTTTGACATTTGTTTATTTTATGCTTTAGTAAGTTAAAAATGTGGGTTATTTTAACTTTTGATGGCGTAAGATTGTCTAAATTGCTTGTATTGACAACACAAACTTGAATATTTGGATAAATTACAAATTGTGACCAGCCTTGAACTGAACATGTCTCCCTGACCCTTATAGGGGCATATCGGGGTCAAAATCTGTCTCAAAGTTGTCGATTGTGTAAAAAGTCTTAGACAGTATAGATGGGTAGAAATTATGAGTACTGAGGATGTTTTGTATGTCTACAATAAGTCACCTTGAAATGTAAGGGTGTCTGTCATGACATGAGTCACAGCTTTGGTTCACAAAGTACTTAATGCTCTATGCTGCTTGAATCTATTTTTAATCTGATTAATATTGAAGTTCTGAACTTAGAAAAACTCTAAAAATGTGAGATGTGTTTTGGAATTGTGTTGCTAGTCTTTTCTGTTGCATAATTTTTTTCTGTGCCTTCTCATAGCCAATCCCTGTAAATGTCAGGGGAATTTCGCTGTGGAAGTACAAGTTCTTAAAGGACGCTGCATACCAGACCCATTTCAATTCAATAAGTATCACTTTAATGTGATTAACACAAATAACAATAAAGTGATCCAAACTCATTCCATATGCATCACCTACACACCAATAAATGAGGCTCCAAGTTGGCTCAGGTATTGTATGAGTTTTGCTCAATGTTTCCATAAAGTTTATCTCATTAAGTATTTCATTTGAGACTGTATTTTAATGACAGTGGCAATCACTACTATTCTGAAATCCTGTTTAGACTCTACTGTTGAGCTGTATTGGATTTTGTTTTTGTTTTATTGACAAAGAAAAAAATCAAAAATTGGCAAAGAAATAACTTCAAGGGCTCTTTTTTGATATACAAAGCATTTGGGCAAGGAGTTTCGGTTGTAGTAATTTGTTTTACACTATTCAAAGTATGCACAATCCCAGTGCAAAGCCAGGCACAGACTGTAAAGAAGATGGATTATGTTCCTTGATTGTGCAAAGGTGTGTTTAACATGAATGAAATTGATCAGAGCGTCAGCTCATTCCCTTCAAAAGCGGGGTGCCTGTTGACTGGCACTTCATTGTTTAAACAGCAGATTTCATTATTGGTCTGAACTCCAGTTGGCTCATTTAATTTATTTTCTTTCATTGTGCCTCTGAACCCAAACAACACATGCAGGAAACATTAAACTATGACCTAAGTGATTCCAAATATACGTTGATAAAATCTGGCAAAAAGATTTATGCCTCTAATGCTCAACACAAAAGAAGTAAGCTTAAAATGCTTATACACTTCTTTTCTTGTACTTCGAAATTTTTGGATGTTTTTTCTTATGCCTGTGGAAACACAGTGTACAGTCTTTACTCATATCAGTGAGCACAAATATTGGTGACACATATAATTTATTTCAAAGGTTGGATATAAATTTAGCTCCCTATTGTGTGTAATACTTTGAATGGGTGCGTTTTGCATGCAAGATGGTGGCTGACCACTTGCATAACAGAGGTGCACTGCTTTTGGCTCTCTTTTTCACTAGAGACTGATTTTATTAACAAATGCACTGTTATTTAACTGTGGTGAAGATTTGCTTTTGTGCACTCTTTGTACGAGAAACAAACATTCAAGTGGACATTAGTTGTGATTTCACAGATGTGTGCCAATCTTTGTAACGCGTCCTTAAAATATCAGGAACACACTTTGGTGAAGACTTGACTTTACATCAGGTTTTAAGTGGCGTAAAACAGTGCTCTCTACTTTGTTGCACTTCAGTGCATGTTGTGCATGTTAAAATTCCACATTGTGCAGGATCAGAGGGAGCCATGGGCTGATCTATAAACCAAAACAAAGACATTCACAAGGAATTCACACTCAGCTGCAGGTTACCAGATGATGTGATAACTACTGCAAGCGCAGCATCTTCAGAGATGGAGCAAAGTGCTGCAAAATGGCAATCCATCATGAGTCTGAGCTGATCTGATGTTTCTATTGATTGACATACGTTGTATGCTCTGACAAATGGACTTTCTGTCTCTATATCAGAAAGTTGACTGCTCTTTTGTACCACGATTATCCTCCAGTTACTCACATTGTGCAGTCAGCTTGGTGGCTGGAGAGCTGTGGTCTGAAACATATTCTGTGTCAATATATGAACACAACATTTTACATCTGACTGCTTCTTATTTTACATGAAGATACCCCTGTATCTATACTCCTCAAAAACACTTTGGAAATATTATTTTGGTCAATTATTTCTCCCTTTTAAAAATTTCAATTGGTAGTATTTTATATTGTTGGAATGCCTGATTAGTCACCTTTACAATGAAGTACAGCTTGCAAGGGTGGGTAACCCCTCAACAAAATGTGCCCAAATCTCCAAAAACCAGAAGCTCTTTCAGTACACAGAGTGGCAGCATCACCTGATGTCAGCCCTGGTATTATTTCCAAACTAGGAGCCAAGTTCCGTAAGACTGGTGAGGTCAAAGACAGATCGCAAAGTGGGCGTCCCAGAAAGACAACACCCGAAGAAGACTGGTTCCTCACCCTTGCATCACTGAGGAACTGTAGGCTGTTCTCCAGGGGAGGAGCGAATTTGGGCTAAGTTTTTTGGGCACTATCCACATGTTGAATTGTGTTGCTTATTCCACAAATGCACAGTCATTACAAGTTGTACTTCATTGCAAAGGTGACAAATCAGGGTCTTTAACAATATAAAATAAAATAACAACTGGTATTTTTAAAGGAGTGAAATAATTAACAAAAAGAAGAGGGATTTCAACTACATGTTGAATTTAATTTTGTACTTTTTCTTAATATGACACTGCTTTGTTTCTTTGTCTTATGTTGTGATTTTTAATTCTTAATATTGTTCATATTACTGTGGTATGTATTTTAGAGCTCTGGATAATATACATGTTTGGGCACTATAAATTAATGTATCTTTACTATTCACCTTTTTCTGACTTAAGTCTTACCTGCATAAGAGGCTGTGACCCTGTACAAAAGAACCAAGATGCACAAATCAAAATGGAGTGTGAGGGACAAACACAGTGCCCACAGGTGATTTGGTACATTGAGGATCCTGCTGCAGAGAAAGACTGGGAGGTAATTCTACATAAAGTTCAATGTTGGACAGTTATCCATTGATTTTATAAACTGGAGACATTTTTGTTGTTTAAATGTGCTATACGAATAAAGTGGATTGGATTGGATTGGATTGAATTCTGATTTATTTGCAGGAGGAAACAAAGAGCTGTTACACAGATGCAGAACAAAAGCCCCTCATAACTTTAAATCACGGTGGGACTGAAGTCACAGTGGCCTACTCTTATCTAAAAGAGGCAGCGACTGACGGTGTCACTGTGATTATGACCGCTTATGGTGCGTATGCATTGATTTATTAAAAAACAAAAACAAAGGCAGATCTGGATATGTACAAAATTCTGACCAGTTTTAGGCAACAGCATGTTTTAAATTACACTTCTAAATAGATGACAATAAGGATTTTTTTCTTATATCAATATAACACAGGGATGTTTTGTATCAGCATTATTGATTACACATTTATTATGTACAGCACATTTACATTTTTGACTTATAATTTTATACTAGAAATGCAACCTTCAACAAGACCATCTAGAAATACACTGTAGACCTATACATTTATTTTGTGTAATCTATTCTATTAAACAGGCTAACCACAAAAACACAAAACATTGAACAGTCTTGTTTTATATCAAGGCTACATGATCTGCTAACAATTCATGATCACATTGCTAACATCATGAGTAATTTTGTAAAATATAAGCAGTGAAACGGTGTGACATTTTACATTACTAGTCAACAAGAGGCACAAACAGTTGATTAGATAGCAAAATCAACTAAGGTGTACTAGCACAAAGTTATTTTAAAATGTCAGTGATCTAACACACAAAGTATTTAAAAATACTTTTTAATTAGAAAATTAGAGAAAAAAATGCAAGTGACTCAAACAGGAAAACATGAAAAATGCACTTAAATTTAAATCCTCAGTGATGGAAATGTGAGTGAATTAAATCTTAGAGTGATAAATTCAAGATAAGAAAATGACTGTGCAACTCACTTATTGCTCTTTTCTATATCAAAGAGGATGGAGATTATTATTACAAGAAATATTTCATCAAGACTTCCTCATCAAGGAGTTCTTCTTCATCTTCATCTGGAAGCAGTGAAGACCCAAAGACAGCTGCTCCTGAAACTGCATCACCTAGTGCTAGTGTTACCACTGGTAAAACTGCAACAACTGCACCCACAGACTCTCCTGACACTGCTGCTGAAATAACCACCACCACCCCAGCCATCACTACTGTGAGCTCCTCTACCACTAAAAAAACTGACCCCCCTGCTGTGTCCTCTATTCCATCTAACGCTGCAACAACAACCAGCAGTGCTAAAACAGAAACCACAGGAAATACTGCCATCAGCACTGCGTTAATAACAACCACTAACTCCATCATTATAACTAAAACTGCCACCACCACTGAATCATCAGTGACCTCTGACACTGCTACTACTGCTGTCCCCACGTTGGCCACCACCACAGCCACCACCACCAACATACCTTCAACGCCAACGGCCGACAGTGCTGCTAACCTGAAGTGCAGCATATCACCAAATAGTGGCACAATCCTTGATCCATTCACAGTAACCTGCAGCACCGTGACACCTTGTTCTAAGTGTCTGTACTGTTTTAAGACTCAAGACGGTAAGTAGTCCAGAGGTATACTATGGAGCAGAATTTTCACTTATTTAGGTAACTGTAGAGGGTGAATCAAGGGCTTTTTGAAAAGTCACAAGGGCTAAACTTTCCTTTGCAACTTTATTCAAATTATACTCCTTAAAAAAAAAGTCTGTAAACATTACTTTGGTTGATGATTTCTTCCTTGTAATAATACTAATTAGTATTGTATTTATATTGTTGGAACGCCTGGTTAGTCACCTTTACAGTGAGGTACAGCTTGTAAGGATCGTGTGATTGTGGAATCAGCAACACAGCCTAAAAGTGCATTCACACCGAACGCAACTTGGGCAAGCTGGGCGACCACTCTCCATGCAAAGTCAATGTACAGCTGCGATGGGGCGGGGGCCAGCCCTCACGCGATGCCACTAAAGGGACCTGGGCAACTTGGTCATACCAGGTCGCTTTGGACACGTGACCAGGTCGCAACGCTCAGTCGTCAAAGTTGAAAAATTTGAACTTTTCAGGTGACATCGCATGTGGCTGTCTCAGTTCATTGCCACAGACCTTTTCATCGGCAATGATCTGAGAATATTTTGGAATATCCTGCAGGCTTTTACTCGAGGGAACTAGCACAATGCTAACTTCCTGGTTGGCCTACAGAAACACATCATCCCTGTAGCACTCTATTGCAGCACAGTTCTTCAAAGTAAATGACAGCCTCCAAGTTGGTCCATGAGGAACTGCCTGATCATGTCAGGTTCCCGTAAAAAAAAAAAAAAAAAAACACTTGATCACCAAACTTGAGGAAACTACCAAAAAAACTGAACATTCCACAAATACTATGTCAATACAAAATAGGTCTTTTGTTTTCCAAAAAGTAGTAAAGGGGTTACTGAATGAGGAGGGAAAAAAACAGAACATTTAAACCTAAGCAATCGTGTTTTGCCACACTATGTCCACCTACAGACAATTGTTTCTGTCTGTTTTGTCCACTTTTGGCCACTGAAATTGCTCATTTTGCTAGACCCCTGCCAAAACCTCCTGGTTTTGGTATTGTCAACGGGGCTATTCACACTTACTCTTACTTTTCATTGCTCCCTCACTTAGACAATACAATACAATAAAAACACTGCAAATGTTTAAGAAGAGACTCATTGTTATTTATGTTTCACAAGTGTGTGACTGTGTAGACTGGCAACCAAACTCAGGCTTGTCTTTGTAATAGTTGTGGTTACATCAGATGTAATAACCAACAAGAGCACTCATGAATGCTTTTTTAAATACACGATCTGATCTGCTAAAGAGTACATCAACATCCTCCCAGCCCTCTGATTGTTATCAGATCTGGTCAGCTGAGCAAACAGTGCACAGATGCACCAAATGACTCCTGAGCAAACTGATGAGGCTTATTGAGGAAACTGAATATAACAGTCATAAAGAACCTGATTAAATGCTTTTTAGACTAACCAGCAGATGTAAATGACCGGCCTATTGTTTTCATGTAGTTAATGATATAAAGAACTCTAGTCACAGTTTAACTGTTGTTGAACAGACTGGTGACACTGAGGTAGGGTAACATCAAGATCACTTTGTTTGTTTGCAGTAAGGTACAAATGACCCCGCAACTGGCACAAACAGGGTGACGAGGTTAACTCATCACAACCAGACTGATGAGAAAGTACTACTCAATAATAATGTGACTTTCTGTGCACAAACACAACATGCCATGACAATATCAACAGGTTAACATGTGTCTCTACAGCAGATCAGCACAGGACCCTCTCTCACTCGGAAACTTCTACAGGCGTCACAGTGTACAAAGTTAAGATGCTATCTGGTAACCTCTGTGGTCCACTTTAGACACTGGGGAGCTTTAAAAGCTCAAGTTTGTTGATAATTATATCATAAGGCACATCATTGATATTAACTAACCAACTCACGTCACGTATTCCTCCACGCAGCACTGCCGCGAGTTCCAGATAAACTTTATTTTTCCGAAAAGTTAATGCACTCAAAAACATTTCTAGGTAGCATACTCTTAAACTGTGGTATTATTTTTTGAGTGGAGTTCTTGTATTTGTATTTGGTACAATAATTCCCTGTTTGCAGCTGGTTCTTTTACAAATTGTGGCTTACTGAGGGAGAGGAGAGAACTTTCTACTGCATCTAATGTACTTAGAAGCCATATGCAGCTCATACAATCCCACTTGAAAAAAAACTGAACTGTCCCTTTAAACAAAGGCTGTTATAGAAAGTATGCACAAGAATGTTTTGTTGTTTTAATGAATATATGTGAACCAGTTTTTGACAGCCTCATGGCTGACTGAGCCTTGCACCCCTGAGACCCTCCAGCATCCCTCAAATGAGGCTGGGACCCTCAGGTTTGAAACAAAGGATTTGAAACATGACCATAAATAAATCTTTGTCTTTTTTGGTTGCCAGGGAAACATCTGCGTTGCTCAGAGAGCAATGAAGTGAAGTCTGTCTATCTTCCTGTTGGCGACAGCAAATCTAACTACGAGCTAATTATCAAAGCCACTGCAAGTAACAGCAGCTTTACCACCAACACCACCATCACTACAGAGGTATAAACTTTGTATGAACTTAATAAATGATAAAGCTGGATTCAAGCAGACATTTGAAAACAGATGGAGAGCATCCACAGAAGGGTATTATTAACACTGTTACCATAGTGACTTTGAGCTTCATAAACGACTATTGACTGAACATTTTAGCTCTAAAGAAACATTATTTTAATACTGCAAATAATTATTATAATTATTGTTAATCATTTGGCATTGATAAATCTTTTTTACAGAAAAAGTATAGAGAACTAAGTTTGGTTTGTCAAAAGTGATAGGCAGAAGGCAATTTTCTCTTTAATTTGGCAAGTTCAATACCCAAGTTATAACTCAGCTACAGAGGTGGAAAATATTCAGGAAATCATATTTTGAGCTGCAATGTGGGCGACCATTATTCTCTGTCAGCAACATTTGATTTTTTGTCTAGGGGTAATAAATATAAACTCTTTGCCTCTGAGCGTCAGCCGGAATCCATCCTTTACCCTGAGAACAGCTCTTTTTCTACTTAGGTACAGAAATACACTCCTCCTCCTGACTCTTCAGAGGGCAGTCTTTCAGCCATGGTGGAAAACGCTGTTGATCAACTAAAAGAACAAGGCCTTCTGACAGGGGAGACTGTGGGACAAATCATCAGTTCTGTATCCAACCAACTGAACAGTCAAAATGATGAGGCTGAAAAAGATGAAAGACAAAAGGTACATAATGCACCTTTTTAAGATCATTAAGAGAGGGGAGGCGATGACACACAGGAGTCAAACCTGTAACCAATGTTATGTGAACTCTAACCTTCCAAAACCTTGAACAAACCCCATTTCCAATGAGGTTGGGACATTGTGTAAAATGTAAATAAAGACAAAGTCTAAGGATTTGCAAACCCCTTTCAACCTGCATTCAATTGAATACACTTTCAGGGATGTCCCTGCTCATTTCAGCGAGACAATGGCAAGCCACATTCTGCAGGTGTAACAAGTTCTTAGTAGTGCGGGTATTCGACTGGCCTGTCTGCAGTCTAGACCTGTATCCCACTGAAAAAGTGTGGCACATTATAAAGCACAAAATATGACAACAGAGACCCTGGACTGTTGAGCAACTGAAGCTGAACATCAAGCAAGAATTGGAATGACTTCCAGCTACAAAGCTTCACCAACTAGTGTCCATGGTAACAATAAAAAAAATAAAACGATAAAATGTATCAGTTTGACCATTGAATATCTCATCTTTGTAGTGTATTTAATAAAACATACCTTGAAAATTATTTTCCAAAGCATTGTATTATGTTATGTACTTTTTACACAATGTTCCAGCTCCATTGGAATGGGGGTTTGTACATAAAACTTTTGCCCAGGCCCAGTCTTTACAGTGCGTGGCAATGTAACTGTTACATAAACATCAAACTTCATCCATGTTGAAAGGTGTGTCAAGAGCAGTTTAAGTTATCTGCATCATGTTCCCAAAGCATTTTTCATCCCATCTCCTAAAAGAAAGAAAGAAAAAAAATCTTCTACGGATTTTATTCTGGAACATCGGACTGCCAATTCAGTCAACTGGTCAATCTTTATTTGTATACAGCCAATTCATAACACACTTAAAGAACAGATTCAACCAATTTACAGTCATAACTTGCATGTGCTTAAACATAAATATATATCACAATCCTTGAACCATAAATATTTAATTTGTATCTTCAAGTAGCTTCCTAACAAACCTCATACAGAAATTTAAAAACTATTCAAAGTCTTTTTTTAGACTACCTTCCCCATTGCTTAAACTGATCACACAAAGCATGGCAGAAAGAAAACTGATTCCTCCCACTAATGACCACAAACACACCTCTAATGCCGATGTCAGACTACATGATCTTTTTTGTCCATAATGATGGTTGATATGTCAGACTTCGTGACCACGGAGCCATAAATTCATGCAGTGACTCGTAGGACAACCATGACAGACTATATGACTAAACCAACTGCATGCAACAACTGGTGTGATGATGGTGGAAGGAGGGGGGCAACGCCAAAGACAAACAAACACACTGTATTTAGAGTACAGTACCTTTGTATGTGTCTACAAACATTATGTTGAATGATGCATTAGTTTGCTGATAAATGCAAGCAGTCACTCAACATGTTCTTCTGCTGTGTCTCTCCAAAGACAGTCTTTTTACAGGTGTTATGAGGTGTTGCTTTTCTGCAACACCTCATAAGAGCAGGGATGCTGTTTTTCAGAGCTTTGCAAACATTTCCTCTGTCTCGTAGCTCTCAAGCAGCTCCCAACGCATCAACCCCAGTTTGTTCTCATCCGTGACTGTCACATGTGCAGAGCTCTCTGTACTCTGATTGGTCAGTGTCTCTGTTGTGGAAGAAAAGATTGTAGGAGGCAGAACTAAAATTTGACCTGCTAGACTTTCTGTCGTGGAGTTGAAGACTTGTCTGTAGTTGTCAGTCATTATGACACACTACACAAGACGGGATGACTGATTTTCGTAGCTGCTGGGTCCAGAGCCCCTACAACCGCATTGTTGTATCATGACAGGATTTGCCACCTCCCTCTGATGGAACACACATTATCTGAGCCAGCTGTTTGTTCAGACCTCTAAATCCGCCTCCCACCAATGAAGTCTTTTTTCTTTTCCTCACTTAAAGCAAGGCAGCTCCAGTGAATGGAACATGTCTTGGCTCAAATCAGTCATCCATCATATAAGCTTCTTATATAGACACGAGACACATGATGGGAAAAATATTGAGGATTTTAAATATCTGCAAGCCCACCACTAACCTTTTGTATCCCATTACACCTCACACATTAAACCAAAGCTCTAGCTGGTTGTTAAACTGTTGTCTTTCTATCATGTCAAACCACTCCAGCTTTTCTCCTCTGGCCTCTGGCATCAACAAGGCACTTTCACTCAGAAGCTTAGTTGATATTTTCTCTTTTTCTTGCCAGTCTCTAAACCCTTAAGAGATGATTCTGTGTAAAAATAACAGAGTCTAAAATTCTTAGATTAGGCTGTCTGGCACCAGCAATCATGCCACGTTCAAGATCGATATAAACACCATCCTTCCCTGCTCTGATGCTCAGCTTGAACTTCAGCTGGCTTGACCTTGACATTGTGCAATCACTGTTGTGTGATTGGCTGATTACAGCTGATTAGTTGTGTGTGATAATATGAATTAGAGAATGGTGTACTTTATAAAGCTGACAACTGTGTAATAATGTAAAGGTGATGCTGAATTTGTTTGTAACAGCTGGAGTCAGATGAGCCCACAGCAGCAGGCGAGCAGTGTCAGTTAAAACAGAATCAGTCAATGTGAGCAAACATAGATTGATTATTTAGGTTTGCAAACACCAGTGATAAATGCAAGGCTGAATATTTACTGTTGTGGCATTTAGAGCCCACCAAAGATCAAGAGAAACCTCCTAGACAAGAACTAAAGATGCCTATGACAGAGTCAGAGAAATGTTGTCAAGTCAGTATTAAGGTAAATTTATGAATATGTGTTTTGTAGCTTCGTGAGCAGATGTTGTCAATAATGTCTAAGGTGGTGAAAAAATCTCCAAAATACCCAGAAGAGGTTCAGGTGATGGCCAGAGGGCTTACTGCTGTCAGCCAGGAAGGCTCTGAACTCAGCACCTCTGCACAGGTATGGTAATACACTCTGAAGCACATACTCATGTCAGAAAGATTTACTTTACATAATTTGTAATTGTGTTCTTATCAAGTGCTTCTTAACCTGGCACACGAGATGGACCATTTAATATATGTCACTCATCCATCTCGGAAAGAGCCCATAGAAAGTGTTTGAGGGGGGCAGATCCTTTAGAAGCATATCCGGCAGGTGATTGGTTGATTGTTCTGTTAATCACATTCATTACAGGCCAATCTTATAATGTAGAAGGCTATGTGCTGCAGTACGTCAGACACTTCGTAAAACAATCTTACTTCAAAACATGTTGGAAGTGGAGTGAATATATCCTTACTATAGAAAAACTGTAAATGTTACATTTGTTCTTCATGTAATAAAGAGATGCAGTCCAGATCTGATAAAACAGCAGCTGAGGCCGTTAGCATCAGTGCTAATCTCAGTACAGGCAGTCACTTCCTGCTGTTGTCTTACTCACCCCTTCCTGCTCTAAAGGACACTGATATGGCCGTGCAGCTTTGGGTTGCTCACAATCATTGCAGATTAGAGCGGATCTGATTGATCACAGACATTGAATCAGGCGGATCCAGCTGCTGCGTAAGGTGAAGTTCTCCTTACACTGCAAACAAAGTGAAGACCGAGTGCTTCATCTGAGCCTTCAAATTTGATTTGGTTACACACTCTTGATAACAAAAACTGGTCATGGCTACAATGTCACCTCTTAGGAGATGCCTGTGATTGTGAGATTTTTTTTTTTTCCCACCCCCAGGAAGAAGCTTCCCTTATAATTGCAGAGCTCAGCTCATCTTTGCTTCACATAGATCTGGGCAATACTGAGGAAGACAAGAAGAAAATTGAAGCTGCAGCAAGAAACATAATACAAGGAGCAGGCAATATCCTGCAGTATCCTCCCAATGTGAGTATTGAACCTGAATTTTTCAGCTGATTGGACCTAAATTGAATGGAATATTATTTTGGGGCGGTGCAGTTTAATCAGGTTTATATATTATGCTTTTTGAAATTTAACATGCCCTTAAATGTGATTTATATGTCTTCGGCATGTAAGAGTATTTCTATACCCAAAACAATAAAATTTGTGGCATTTGTATTTCCCCAAACCCCCAACTAGACCTACCACTGTGATGTCCTCCCAATGATGCATCAGTGGGTTAAACTAATGAGCTTGGGGTGACAAGCTCAGGGCAGAAAACAGACTGTACAATGAATGCAAAGTTTTGAAAACATGGCCCTGAACTCTGCTGAACTAACCAATTACTACAGATTAGACAAATCAACCGAACAAAGCAGACTAGGCCTACCTGGTTTTACAGAACATGAAGCTGATGTTGTGGTTGTTTATGGTAGAGTTTTTAAATCTACATCAAGTAACATATGGCTTATCGCTGTACGTAAAAAAATACCACAAATAAAGAACACAAATATAACGACACAAATTGAAGAAACTAATATAAACAAGCAGTGTACAATTATAGCAATCTAAAACGGAGTAGAGCTCAGCTGAGATGTTCTGTTTTCTACATTTGTAGAAATTAAAGCTTTATTGTTTACCTTTTTGTTTTGTTTTTTTACCTTGGTGATGTTTACAGAAACCTCCCTGCCACCATTCTTAAACCTATAAATTTCATTTATCACTGTTCCCTCAGACTGGTACTCCACTCATCAATGTATTATATTAAACTAATTGTGGGCTTGAAGATCTAAAGTTATTCCCAAAAACTGAAACTCATTTACATTCTTTACTTTTTTTATTATTTAACTTCATGTTGAAACTTTCAGGGGGGTCATCATTTCCTAATGGAGAAACACAAGACTTTAATTTAGATCGAAAACCAGATACTTGTGATCCAGACACTAATGACCCTTATACATACTCTTAGTTAGGTTAACAGCGGCCTTGACAGGTGACTAATCTAGAGCAGAAATGACTGCATCATCTACATAAAGCTGGAGGCTGGCCTGGGGGCAAGTTTTGGGCAAACCATCTACAAGAAAGACTGAAAGCAAAGTGCTAAGAATCAGTATTTGGGGATATCTATACTATTTTTGACAGCAGTAATTGCATTAAGCTGCAGGGTGGCCTCAAGACAAACTTTAGAAAACATTTGTGAACAGACTTAAATGCAAACTGACCCTTGACAAACACAAATATTGTTGTGGACCACATCATCTGCATAAAGCTGGAAGCAGGCTTCAGAGCAAATTCTGTGCAAATCAAGCATATATTGAATATAAAGCAAAGGCCTGAGAATTGACCCACGAGAAAAACTGTGATGTGCAGAAATGAGGATTAAAAAGCCAGGAATGCACTGCGATACCAAGCTGACGGTTTATCAGTTGTAGTGTGGTGCAAGCTCACAATGTATGAATGAACTGTTAATAATGCACCACAAGTGCTCATAACTTATGTGCTCACACTGAACAAGTGAAATAAAGACTAAATGTTAAATGTTTCATCTTTCATATCCATGATTTATCTATTTATATTTTGGAACAACTTAGATACACAAATACAGACAGAAAAGCTCTAGCTGTGACACACTTGAACAGGGCAACACCAGCAAACACCACTGCAGCTTAAAAATAAAAAAGTATTTCTTGTCAGTCAAGTCTTCATGTACATTCCCTTCTCTTTCATATCTTTCCTAATATGAGGGGAGAACACATCATCCAAGCATACTTGCTGCAGCCACCTTGTTTTTAGATGCTGTCTGACCATGCAAAAAATATATAAATAAATAATAATATTATTCAGCTGGGAACAAGTTTGTAATTGCTCCCACTGTGCATAACAGTTGTACACCAAAAAAAAACATTTCAGAAATCCATCTGGCTAATTAGGAACAGCTGATTGGGCCATGAACTGCCGTCTTTTTGTCATGTGCACTGCATGACAAACAATCTACACTCCGTAACGCTCCTGGGCTTCAAATCAGTCATATGACTCAAAAACTGAGTAAAAATCTCCTTGAAATTCCATCAGTTAGGGTTATGTGCAGCTCAAGACAAACAGTATGAGTTTGTTGTGGCGTTTCACTGTAAAACTGAGTGAAATTAAGTGTCAACTGTCCAAAGAACTGTTGGCTTGAAAGCTGAATTAGAAAAAATAAAGTCAGGTCTGCTGCTGATGCTTCATTTGTTGTTGGTCAGTCCTCCACCTCTACTCAAAGGCCTTTTGGGACTATTATTTTTTGTGCCCCTCCACTCACTACCCACAAAGTTCAGAGTAAAATTTACTAAAAAGTTAAAATTAATCTGTCTCAAAAAGAAAAAAACAAACAAAACAACAACTTTTACAGTATACATATTTTTTGAAGAATAATGTGATAGAAGTCCAGAGTAACAATTTTTAGTTTCAGTTTAGTTTAGTTTCCACATTGAACAACATTCACTGAAAGCCAAACAGAAGACCACATTTACTTTTACATTAATCCCTACTATGACATGATAAAATAAATAAAATAAATGAATAAATCATAGAGCAGAATTTTGGGTTGGTACAAGGGGTGGCCAATTAAAATTCCAGGGGGACAAGACCCCAAGCCCCTGCCCAGACAAGTTGATCCCCCTTGACATATGGTCATGTCCCCCTTGGGTCACTGTTTGGGAAACATTGTACTAGCTGAAAATAATAACCTCATGCTAGAACCTGTTGAATGTGGCATGATGAAATGTAGTTAGCTAACCTCACATGGTGCCATCTTGTTGCATTTTGATGTTAAAGGTTTGGTCAGAAAATGACTTTAAGGAAAATGCTACTGAATCCTCATAAATTGATCAACTGTTACCTTAAGAGAAGAGAATTAGTCTTTTAGAGAGTCTTGAATTGCCAAATACTTTTATATGGAGGTAAAAATGAATTTGTATTGTAAAAAAAAAACATTACAGAAGTGCAATATTACAAAGAAGGCAAAATAAAAATAACCATCACACTTACTGCCTTTTGATTATTTGACTATGTGCACTATGTTGCATATTGAATGGGTATACAAGTGTTCTGCTAAAAGAGAATCTCAGTTCATGCAAATTAGTACAGGTTTTTATAGTCATCTCTTGAACAAATTCAGTAAAGCCTTTAGTGGACTGAATAAGGATGACTTTTGTTGTCCTTTTGGCTGCACGGTCACCTGTAGCAGGTTCCAGTACACCAGACAACCAAGTAACGTGCTCAACCATCAAACTACCAACTACAGCAAAACAGAAGTCCAGTGACCAGTCTCACTCATGGATGGCTGGTATTTGTTTTAAAATAAAATGTAATCAGAGCATCCCTACAGTTTTTTATATACTGCAATCCACCGGCATTTCTGCAAAGAATGTTGATTTCTTACTGCCTACAATAACTTTAAGTTTTCAGGAACAATGCCATTATTGACTTGAAGTGTGGTAAATACATTCTTCCTGGAATTTCCATCTTTTCTGAATATAAACCTTATTTGACTTTTGCTCTCATTGTGCAGAAAGACATATCTGATTCTCTTCTCCTTGCTTTGGACAACACTATGGATGCATTGTTACAACTAAAAGTTATTAACGAGGGTCCAACCATTATTCAAGAGGATCACATCAGTATTTTTGTGAAAAGGTGAGGAACTTCTTTGCTGCCAGCTTTGACATGTAAAAACTCCTAGTTACATTTAAAAAAAATAAAATAAAATGGCAAAGAGATTTATGTTAGTTGGGAGATAAAAAAAACTGACTGAAGAAGTTTGTAGGATTAATAAGCTGCATGTTTTATGAATGTATGATATGAGGTACAATAACACACACACACATTATATATATATATATATATATATATATATATATACATATATATATACACACACACAAACACACATATACATACATATATATATACATATATACACATATATATATTTAAATCTTGAAAGATTTTTCCTCTCAACTTTCTTCAACATTCCAACACAATAACAGTAGCATAAAAGGAGCGCAAGTTAATGTGAAAATATAATATAATATATAGAGTTTTTCATTAAGTTAGAAGCCAATAAAAGTTATTTCGTAACAATAGTAACATCATTATTGACAGTGGTGTTTGTGATTTAAGCTAAGCACTATTTATGCAACCACCAGGATGAGACCAAACAGTGAAAATTACTTAGTGATAAAAACATAATATTATAAATGAGAACAGTAGTAACTTAGAGGAGTATTGCACATTCAAATAAACATGATAAAGTGAACTATGGGAAAAGAAAACCGTACATGATAATCAAACATTCAAAACAATGTATTTCCCATTTTCAAAGGACAGAATTGCATGTTCAAGGGCATACAGGATAATAGTGTACATGCTGTAAAGTAATCATTGAATTGATTATAGATTATAGATGTCATGCACTACATAACATGAAAGTGTTAAAGCAGTACTGCATACAAAATTAGATTCATGGTCCCTTTTTCCTGCTGCATGAAGTCAATCACTCAATTAATCAATCTTTATTTGTATGGCCACAGAAAGAAAACACATTCTGTGGTGTTCTGTCATGAGACTAACAGATGGTTTCAACTTTGACACTGAAGTTCCCCTGTTTCAGATGTGGTGCAGCAGGTACATCACACATATCACCTCACAGCAAGACAGTCATCAGATTGGTTTATTTGGGCTTTTCTGTGTTTTAACACAGAGTTTCATGTATGGTTTCCTCACTCAGACCAAAAACATGCTTGTTAGATTAATTGGTGACTTTTAATTGTATACGAGTATGTGTCTGTGTATGAATGGCTGTCTATCTCTATATACTGGCCCTGTGATCGGCTGGTAACCAACCATCTCTTGCACAATGACAGCTGGGATAGGCCCAAGAGAGGGACAAGCTCTATAGATGATGGATGGATGAATTTTGATTGCCCATTACTTCAAGCATGTTTGTGTTGACGGTTCATGATGTTCTTTTATTTACAATCTCTTACAAGAAAATGCTTGAAATGTGTGATCATAAATTAATTTAGCTTCAGTCAACTTATTATTTAAATACATCCCACAAAAATGAAATGAACTCACTTTGGCATAACACTTTTAGCTTGCACAAAAACAATTAACTGATCCAAGTCTGGACATAAACTATTTACAAAACCAGAATATTAACTGAGACACAGGAGGAACTTATGAAGTGAACAATTTATGTTTTCATTCCAGCAAAAAAAAAAAATCAATATAAACTTAAGCTACTAAACTCACTTTTATTGTCTCTGAATGTTCTTTTCCTCAGAGTGACACCAGAAAATCTGCACACAGAGCCCATGAATATTCCCAATTGCTCCTGCAGCTCATTTACCCTTCCTGCTCTCCCCTCTGATATGTTACCTTCAGATGAACCAGTTGATGTGCGAGTAAGTAAGCAGGAGTGTTGATGTGTATTTAAGGGCGACAATCTATGTTGTGTAAATTACTTTGAAAAGTAATACTTAGGGCCCTATTTTGATGGTGTGAAGTGTGAATGGCATGGCAAAGCCAGGCGCGGGGGGTGTATTATTTAAAGTGGGTGTGTTCTGGGCATAACATAAATCAAACCAATCAAACTGTCTGCTCCCTTTCAATCAGTGTGTGCTGAGCAGCTATTCAAACAGCCAGTTGTTGGTCAGAATATCCCATGGATTATTTAATTCCTCCTCTTTTATCGTGCAACAACACTCAAAGAACACCCCTAGAATACTGTGTGAAATGTGTTGATGCTCAGATTCAGATGCTTTAAAGTCAAAATCAGTAAAATATGACATGATCAGACTTCTGTATATTTATGATAGGTCTTTTAACAATACATCAAATAACTCTGGGCATTGAACAATCTTTTCTCTTTTTCCAGCAGGAATACTTGGCTCTGTTATCTGTTGCATATGTAAAATACACTGGATGGCCTGTTTTATTATCGTTGAGCATAATTATTGTCGAGATTGATCAGGTTGTGGAAAATTTTAGAAATGTAGCTCCATGTTCTAAGAGAATCTTTAATCCTGTCTGTTCTTTTTCTTGTTTCTGGAAGCTCTAGAGTGCACAGGAACCAATGTCCATTGCAAAACAGCCACAGCTCTCCATTATGTTTTAAACTTAAAACTACATTGCTCTGATTTTTAACAGTAGACTTATCCTGCTGTGCATCCCATGTGAGTGAAACAAGCTCAGTGAATTGTGTGTTTTGTCCCGCGGATGTGTGTCAATCTCTGTAATGCATCCTCAAAATAGCAGAATCAGTATGCACCACAGAATTTGAACTATAGACCAGGTAAAAGGAGGATTACAGCACAGTCAATTGCAGCTAGGAACACACCAGCATTGCAACTGACCACTTCTCATTTTCAGAGAAACACACCCGGGCGAAAATGGGAATGCATGATCATGCAAGTTCTGTCTAATCTAATTTGCTATTTTAACAGCCTGAGCACATAGCTAATAAGTGACACATTCATCAGGTGGAAATTGGGGAACACAGCTGCGCCATCTTCCAAAATACTTTGCACTGGGTGTTCAACAGGGCCCTGAGGCTTCAAGATTATATCAGTGGTAACTTGTTTTCTTGTTGCATACTGAGAAAAGTAACATGTTACACAATGTCTGAAAAGCTTTCATCACACACCATATATCATCACTTTTACAAACATTTGCAGTCCATACTGCATTTGTTGAATATTGAGCTCTATGCCCTGTAGCTCTCCCTGTAAACAGTGTATAAAGTGCTTTAATGCAACAGGTGAAGAAATGTATGTGGAGTGCTTAGTATTGTTGAGTGCATGACTTAAAGACTCCTCAATACACAATTTACAATGAGCCCAATAAAGACTTGCTGTAGTATTTATTCAAGTGAAAACACATTTCATTTACGAGCAAAAATAAAATGGATGCAGTACTACCAATTAATTGTGAAACAACATAAGATGTGGCAGGGGGGACAAGGAAAAGAAAATAAAGGATAATCCCAGCACCTTTCAGTCTCCCCTTTGTCCTGTTCTTTATTTGTATTAAAATGTTACTGAGTCAGTGAATGTCTGCAAGGCAGAAGTGCGGGAAGGCCTGTGTGCCTCTTAGTGATATATTGTTTATGTCAGCCTAAAGAGATAGACTTGCTTGAGTTTCTGGGAAGTGATGGCTGTGTTAATTTAAACATATCAACCTAATTTTGTATGGGAAAAAAGGTCACAAATTAACCTTTCATTCACTAATTTGTTTTCTTGTGGATGGTTTAATTTTGTCCCCAATGTGATCAGTCTTTCAGTGTGTCCAAGTTACCAATGAGCTTGTCCACCCTTTAATTCTTTAACTACATTTACAGGTGCAGAGCTTGGATAAAAACCCCTTTTCCTGGAATGAGAGGGGGAACATCAGTGGGGCAGTTGGTTCTTTATCACTGACAACAACAGATGGATCCAAAATCCCTGTGGAGAACTTGAGTGATGACATTGAGGTCAGTGCAGCTTCTTAGAATGTTGCATGTGCTGCCCTGCAGAGAGCATGTTCTCTCTTGGGACTATTTCTGCGGTCTTTAATGAAAAAGCAGACTACAGACTAACAAGACATCGACCTGAGGGAGATTCTGCTTTAAAGGAAAATGTAAAAAAAAAAAAAAACTATACAAAGGCCTTTAATTATCTTATTATCTATTGGGATACTTTTACAGGGGGGGCAAGGGAATTCATTCTTCAAGTGTCTCAAACCATTAATTAAATATCACAGAAACACATCCAGAAAAAAGCCTTAGAGAAACCCAAAGAGTCTCTCAGTATGGTCTTACAAAAGATCATGCTTTTACTTTGAGAAGAATACAAGACATACTTCTGTGTTGATATTTCAGGCCTGACAATACTTACAGGGGACTATCAAACAAAGTCTATGCAGCAATCAAACTCAAGCACATGGAGCTTTAAATTCCCAGTACCTATGGAAATATAATCGGCTGTTCTCAGCATCTCAAGTTAACTGCACCCACGTCATTCATGACTTGATCTCCATGCTCTTGTTCATGTCTTCCAAATTAATCTGTTCAGATCAGCACTGTCCATCAGTCCAACAGATTTGAGGCACGACTCTGGCCATGCCATCCTTGACATAATCTTTATAATTGTTTTGATTCAGAGCCTCCTGATGGCCAAATTTCCAGACTGTGTGTTTTAAATCGAAGCTGGTAACACTAAGTGGTTCCTGGCTCGCATGAATGGGTCTGTTTTATGAAGTGGAGCCAGGCTGTCAAGTGTTATTAAACATCAGCGTTTCTCACAAAGACCAGCTCTTGTGCATATCAAAGAGATTTTAATAAAAACACAGTACAGAAAATACAACTCCACAGGAAAGTGTGTGTTATTTTAACATTTCATCACAACCTGATCTTTTTTTAATTGGATCCGTGGTAAAGTTATGTACATCATGCTCTTTGTATTCAAATTAATAACAGTTGGTACTACAGAGTGGATGAGTTAAGGTAAAGATGTGAGTCAAAATACAGCACTGTTGTCAAAAGATTTTTGTCAGCATTTTAAGCTTCTAACAGAAATGAGAAATGATGTATATTTGAATTGAGGAATAAAGTAAATGGACTGGACGTGAGCTTCTGTATCACAGTTTGTGACCAGTGGTATTTATGAGGTATGGTAATTAGATAATGAGACTGCACTTATGAGGATAAAACCACACATATCTCTGTCACACTGACTGTTATTAATTAAGGGTTGGATATTCATGCACAACTCCTTTAAGTTTCCATCAGTGACTTCTTTAGTTCACTGCTAGTGACTGATTGAAGTGCAGGTGTTTTCGTTAAAGTGTAAGAAAATCATGACAAAAACAGCAGCTGAATCTTTTCATACATTAACAGAGGTGAAACATTTCATGTTACATGCATGTGTGTTTGAATGGCAGAGAAGATGTCCAAGACAATGAACATCCTTGGCGCCCATGCACATTAGAAACTTCTGAAACATTCAACAAACTGAGGCATGAAGTATATTACATGGTTACCACTGATAAGGAGACAGTTCAGCAAATTTTGAATAGAAATTGGTACATGACAAAAGTGTGTGGTAGTTTTTTCAACTGTTCTGACTCCTGATCAAAAGCAAAACATGCAAGCAAATTTGTGAAGACATTTTGAAACAAATTTAAGAAACGGACTGGTTACACGTGATGGGATTTGGATCTTACAATACGATCCTGAGACAAAATGGCAGTCAATGCTTTGGAAAACACCAAGAAGAAAGCATGACAAAGCAAGTCCAAATTCAAGGCCTTGTTGATTGTTGTCTTTGACATTAGGGTACAATTTTGGAGATGTGGGATCCAGAGGGGTCAACAGTGAATCCACACCATTACAAAATGGTTCTACAAAAACTGAGAAAAAGTCTGAAGGAAGAGACCACTGCTGTGGAAAAACGGTTTCATTCTTCATCAAGACAACACACCAGCTTACACTGCACTCTTGGTAAAGCAGTTTATGTCCCAAAATCAAATCACAATGCTTGATTACCCTCCCTATTCACCTGATCTAGCACGATGTGACTTTTTGTTCTCCTAGAACAAATCTGTGCTCAAAGGAACACATTTTGAGTCTGTGTCGAAAGTTAAGAAAAGAACAAAAAAGGTTCTGAGACAACTGTCTGAAGAAGACCTGCTGCAATGTTTTCATCAGATTGAAGGAGAAAGACGCTGAAGAATGTTTATGTTTTATAAAATTACAGCATTAGTCATAATTCAACTCATATTTGCTTTACTAGTCATCTGCATACTTAAATCGCTTTTACACCAAGGGTCACATTTTCACATCCACACCACATCCACGACCTGATGGCCGAGTTTGTCAATCAAAAATAATTGAATGCACTCTTTATGCCCCGGGCTTAGCGGTGGGGTTGACTGTCTTGCCATAGGACAGTTTGACATGTGACTGAGAGTTGGTATAAATCCCCTAACCTTCAGATTAAATGACAACAAATTTCAACCCTGATCCATAATTGCATAATCAATTAAAATAATAGCTTCAATTTTATTTCCCTTTTTCCACAGATATTTTTGCCAAGACCTAATGGAGAGCAGGTGAACACATCTGTTTTGGACCTTGGAAATTACAGCACGACAGTTTTAGAAATTCCCTCTGCAAATGACACACTGGTGTTGAAGGTAAGTGAGGGCCAATCATGGCTACCAAGAGGTTTTGCAAATCAGTTCAAACTCATGTTGTCACTGAACTTAGTTCTACAAATAAAAGAAATTGACAGATAAGCAATTACTTTTACCTTGGTAGTGAGCTATCCAGCTGATACTGGTTATGTTTTTACTTGGGACATTTACCTAGGTCATCACGTTATCAGGCTTTTAAAATAAAAATGGTATCATCATTCTGCACTACTAGAATCAGTCTTGCCTTTTTTTTTTTACTTGTGTACCAACTTTCATACATTCTGTATGTTTAAAGATGGTACCGTCAGAAGATGCTCTACCTTTCATAGTTCTCCTCGGTTATAAGGACTACCCAACTGAAAGAACTCATATAGCAATGACGGAGATGCCTCTGCAGGGAACCACACGAGGTAACAATTCTCATAGAAGTGACTGCGTTTTATCTTGATTTTGCTATAAGACAACAAATTCCAATCCCAAGAGTTGGAACCTTGTGTTTAGCGTTAATAAAAACAGAATGCTATTATTTGCAAATCATCTAAAGTTAAACCAAAAAATTAAGCTCAAAGACAAAATACTTCATGTTCAAACTGTTAAACTTTGTTGTTTGTTTAGCAATATATACACACATTCTGAATTATGTAAAGGTATGCCTGCAACATGCTCCAGGAAAAGTGAGGACAGAAGCAAGAAAAGACTGGGGAGTCTTAACAAAGATCAAAATGTCTGAAACATGCCATAGCTCAGCAGAATTGAGTGGCATTATTTTAAAAGCATTCTTTTACACTACTAATTTACACAACGTGAAAATTAATCTGTTTCATGACTATATTACAAACTAAAAGATGTAGCAGCTAAGGGTTCTTGTGCATTATCAAAAGTTCAGACTCCTCAGGTTATTGTTTATTGGGCTTATTCTAAATTTGGCCCACAGTCAACAGTACGTGTGAAGGTGTGGACTTTATATTGTATTTAGTGTAGTTTACTGTTCAGTTCTTCAAAGTAAGAAATTCAGCTAATACTGATTTATTATGATAGCACACGGTGTGTTTGTTGTGTGGGTAAACAAAACTAGAAAAACATGCTTTGTCAAATTTATTGTGCTTGGTACGAAGGATAATCTTTAAATAATTGTACATGCGGCTAGTCTTTATTTCTGATGAAGTATTATATGTGTATTTGTCAAAATTTAAGTAACACCATAGTTTAAGTTCTTTCACTGCTGTCGGAAGGACACGTAGGCTTTGCCATGTGTTAAAATAGACCGCTGCCAAGAAATCAAGATAAACATCAAGCAAAAGCAGGGCTTTCCTACAACGTTCGGTCCTTCAAAACTGACCGTTATTGAATTAGAAGATATTTACAAAAAGTTTTATAAGAAAGTTAGATGAGAAAAGGTGACAGAACACAGGTAGAACACATGCTGTTGTTTTGGGATTGTTTTGGACAGCAGATTTAAAATGCATAAATATTTCCAAACTAACAATCAAGTTTATTTATTTAAACATCTGATATCTTGTTTTAGTGCTGTGTTTATTTTGTCCACAACCTTCACATCATTCCAAGTATTTTGGAATCTGTGTTTAAAAATGCTTTTTGTGTTTATGTCTCATATAGAAGAGAAATACACTTGGGTTCTTGACCCTATCACTTTAAAAGGAAACACTGGACAGCACTTCCTTGTAGTGAGGCCTATAGTAGGTCCAGGTATAAAATCCATCAATGCCAGTTTATCCATCACACCCATAACCACTTCATGCAGATTTTGGAATGAATCAACATTGGACTGGAGCGATAATGGATGCAGGGTAAGTACAGTAAATCAAGAACCCTGCTTTAAGTTATCAAAGCTGAATTCAAAGGCAATGTTGCTGTCTTCATAGGTTGGTGTTCAGACCACACATTCAGTCACCCAGTGCCTCTGTAACCACCTCACCTTCTTTGGGAGCTCTTTCTTTGTGACGCCCAACCTTGTGGACCCATCACGCACAGCCGAGCTATTTGCAACTTTTGCACAGAACCCTGTGGTTGTATGTTTTGTGGGGGCGCTCTTTGTGGTATATTTAGTGGCTGTAATTTGGGCACGCAGAAAAGACACGAAAGACACAGTGAAGGTATTCAGTCTGTCACTTGACCATGTCAAAAATAAAGAATTTAGTCAAAACTGTACTCAGTGCTTTGTGTTGTTTCCTTCATGGTAGGTGAAGGTGACTGCACTTGATGACAATAATCCAAAGGATGAGTACTGTTACCTGCTGAGCGTCAGCACTGGGCATCGAAGAGGAGCCTCCACCTCTTCTCAGGTAAATCAGTGAACTTCAACAAGGATCTCAGTCAATAAATTCACAGTAATTACAAGTTGTTGAAGTGACCTACAGACAAAAATAATGTTGGCAAAAGCAGAGGCTGGGCAAAATACCACCTTTGTAAAATACATTGACATATGTTTAAAAATATGGATAAAGGTAGTTGCTCCATAAAAACAATTTGGAAAAGTTATTTTGGTCAAGCATTAACAGCAATTGGATTTGTCTTTAATCTTGTTGGAAAGCCTGATTTGTCAACTCTAAAACAAAGAGGTACATCTTGTAAGGATAGTGCATTCAATCCCCTCTTCAATGGAAGAAAGCCTATGGTTCTTCAGTAAAGCAAGACTGAAGAACTGGACCACTTTGTGGTCTGTCTTTGACTTCACCAGCCTCACAGAACTTGGTCCTAACCACCATTAGGAAAGCATTCGTGCATTCATACATGTAGTGGTTCAGTGGTTAGGATTTGGCACTCTCACAGCTATGGCCCGGGTTCAAATCACAGACAGGAAACCAAATGAGGGAGTCTGATCAGTCTGGCCAAAGAGCATCTGCTTGAGCCTCAGCAGCCAATCCAGTTGCGATCCTTGGCCGAACATCCCATCAAGTCTGAAGATGCCACAAAGCTGAGGCATTTAACAACCTGCAACACTAATTTAGTTTTGCTTGCTAGGTTGATAATTTGTCGATCTTAGTAAGATGATGCAGAGATAGGGCAAATAAAAACTAGAAAACTAAAAGACTTCAAAATAAGATTCTGAACTTATTAAACTAAATGATGGATTAGAACTTGAAACTAAGCAATCCCAAAATTTAACAAGGCAACTACAAATAACCAAGGAGCTCACTATTAGCTTGATTGACTATAGAAAAATAACTTAGTTTAACTCCAAATTTTCATTGTTGTGCTTACAGCATGAATGATTTTGCATTGATTCTTGTGACAGGAGTACAGCTGATGGAAACAAACTTTCTAAAGAGAAAAGGTATCCTAACATTGGCTCATGAAACAGATCAAATAGTCTTGTTTCAAGTGTTCATTAGCAATAGTTAGGTGCTTTGTTTTTGGTCTGAAGATATGTCCTAAAAGTAACAAAGAAATCCTTTGAATGTCAAGAAAATTATATATTTTTTCAAATTGGTGCAAAACTCCTGATGCCTCAGTAGTCAATCACAGTCTTTTTAATTATGCAGATGTTATTTTATGACAGGAACAGAAACTGAGATTCAAACTTCTTTCCAATTTCATCTCAAATTTACCCGATAGAGGCATCTTTTCCAAACCTTATCTGTATAATTTGTCCATCATTTGTTCGTTTTTTGTCAGCAAAGTCTGCACCCCTTTATCACACCCTAACTGTATCATATTTTATCCAATATGTAAGCTGATGTTTCCTCAGGTTTTACAGACAGTGGTGTGAACTGTTCTAGGTGGCGATAACACTCATGGGTGCAGAGGGACACAGTGAACCGCATCATCTGACAGATAAAAAGAAAATTGTGTTTGAGAGGGGTGCTGTGGATGTGTTTCTGCTGTCAACACCATTTTCTCTGGGAGATCTTCAAAGCATCAGACTGTGGCATAACAACTCAGGAAGTCATCCTGATTGGTAGGTTAAAGTTCTTTGTATCAGTTCAAGCTTGTAAAAAGGTAGATTGACTGAATGGTCTTCGGGCTTTTTTTACACTGACCACATCAACACACTGACGTCGCCGTCACAGATAATGTTCGTCAGACTTTGTTCAGGGGTGAATTTGCATCATTGTTTCATTTTTCACTTGGACGGTTTTCTTTCACACTAACGTTTGCCTGGCGGATTAAAGCCTGTCAAATGTTGCTGAATAACTACTTACCAATACTTGGGGCGGTAGCTGTGACATTTGCTCCTGCTATCCGGCCCATTGTTGCTCTATGACCTGGAAATACATTACTTGCTTTGATTAATAACATTTGCTCTTTTTTAACTATTTTACTTCACTGAAAGAAAGTACTGATTTTTCCAAAAATGTAGTACATAGTATGCAGGACGTGAACATTAGCTAAATCTGCCAAAAATACTCGTATGTTGTTCTACTGCAGGGAAAAATTAGCAGTATTCATTGGACCAGCCTACCCTGCTCATTGTTATCGCCAGTGGTAAAGGGGTTGAGATGGTGGACAGCCAGCTTCAGCAATATTAGTACTGGTTCTGTTACAATTATATAACAATAAAGTATATCAGACTCAGTAAATTAACATACATCAAGTTGTTAAACGGATGTTACAATTTTCACATGTGTTGCTGGTGGGGAAAATCTTAAAGAACACAAATGAATTGCTGGTTAGACTTCTTTTAGTCCACTAATGGATGTTAATTTAGTGGCACTAGCCTTTGAATGAGCTATCATTTCCTGTTATCATCATTACCAGACACAGAAATCGGCTATATAATTGCATTGGGAAGGAAAAGCACACAGCTTTGATTGTGCATTCTTTAGTATGTTTCATATAGTTTTTGTATTATAGAAATAGTTGCTCTGATCCAAAATTTAGCCCAGTAGATGGCAGTAATGAGCCGTATACAGTATTACCCGCAATAAAACCAAAAGAAGAGGATGAATCAGCTTGGTGGGGTGTAGCATACTACAAAATAACAGCCATTTAGAAGTCATACTACTACCAAATACAATATGTACTATGCAATATACTTAATACTGTGTCCATTAGTAGTATGTAGCACACAGTTTCAAAAACAGCCATTGTTTAGCTCAAATCAGTTCCTGTATTCTGAGCCACTGAGCAAAGTTAAAGCTGTATTTAAGCTGTCAGGTGGCAACTGTATATTGACTGGAGCTATTTGTGACCGTATTCCACACAGACATGTAGATTTTAACCCGTTTACAGGACCAGAGACTAGAGGTGCTAGCAATGCTAACGTTAGCACACTCTTCTTAATACTGTTAAAGACAGCTACATGAGTTTACTTTCTGTAATGAAAAAAATAAAAAATAAAGCCCCAACTCACTACTGTTTAGTTTGCTTGAGGAATTTAAGGGAACTTCAAAAAAGAAATGTTATATCCGACCTGAGCAAAGGCTGGTATTATATGGCCTGAAACACCAACACAGATCCAGGGCTCTCAAGTCTCACACATTTAGCATGTGACACACGCATTTAAACCTTTTCACATGCTCAAATGCCAAACCTGGTATTTCTCACACATAAATATTAACGATGTACTACCCACCGAGTTCCAGCGCTATATATGCTTTAGAAAGTGTAGCAAGACGCTCTGAGCATCATGGAGCCCAACGGGAGCTTGACGCGACCCCGTCAGTAAGATCACCTGCCAATCAAAAAATAGCATACAGGTATATCAGCCAATCAAAAAATAGCACTGCTGTATCCGGGTAAGATACAGTTGATCTTACCGCAGAGGATACAGCACTCACACGATGGGAATGCCTTGTCACATGAGTACGGTAACTTATCTCATCATTTGATTTTGTAGCCTACTGATTTATGAAATTACTTATTGTACAAAAGGAAAGAAACAAGAGCTTATTCTTATTCTTCCTCCACCCCTACCATTAAACAGTAAAGCAAAGTCTAATCACATTGACATACAAACTGTGGTTACTAGGCATCACATTAAAACAAAATCATCAATGTTAAGTTAGTTAATAGTTATACTTATAATTAAAATAAAAACTGTACATTTTTAGTTTGAAAAAGAATGGTCAAATGTTAGAGGTTAAATATAGTAAAATGAACAATAATATATGTATTATTATGTTGCATCATTACTTGATATAATTTACTAACCCCACAAAGTAACAATAATATCCAATAGGTAATTGCGGGAGCAATAAAAGCACCTGACTGCTAATTAACCCAATTTGAATTTTAAAATATGGAATTAACTTTCACTGACATTTTGACAGTTTCTCAACTTTGGTCAACATCAGCTACAATACGTTGATTTGTAAATGGTCCTTTACTTGTGATGACTCACTTGCTCTTTGCAAAAGATGTTATAATATGATTCAGCCGTTATTTTTACACACACAGTCTGATAAGGTATTTTACAGGAAGAAGAGCAAAAGTGAAATTCCTCATGGCTAATTTGTTGCCTTTTGGTTGTTTAAATTTTGCTCTGATACTGACCTGTTATGAATTTAGTTGTTTGTTTTTTTTTAACATGGTCTCTTTTTGTCAGGTATGTGGGAAATGTTATGGTGCAGGATTTACAGACTGAGCAGAAATGGCATTTTCTGTGCAACTCCTGGCTGGCCATAGACATAGGTGACTGTTGTCTGGATAGAGTTTTTCCTGTGTCTTCAGAGATGGAACTGAAAAGGTTCAGGTAAGGTTGCTTTGAAAGGCAAATTGAGGCAAAATTATAGACCTCGCTCTACCCACATAGTTAAAAGACAGAATGTGATACACAACCTGGATCTCTTCAGTGGAATTAGCATGATAAAAGCCCAGCTCAAATGCAAATGAAATACACAATTTCTGGCTGTTGATTTTACCTTGTTTACTGCTGGCTCAATGTTTGAAATGAGTGACAAGGAAAAACCATGGGGGCCAGATGTGGGTACCAGTAGAGCTCAACTTTTGAGCAAAAGAGGCAAGCAACATTTAAGGAAATAAACAAACCTGTTCAATGAGGAAAAATGCAGAAAATAAGTGTTTCTGAGCAGCACATAAAACAAACAAACCTCATTTACTGTATGCTGATAATCTTTTTTTAAGATTTTCAAAACTGACCAAAAAAAGTGGAAGCAAGGAAAATTGAGAAGCTGTTTCACAGATAGTTACTGTAGAGGGATCTTATACCGAAGTGCAACAAAATCAAAAGGCTGTGTTGAGGTTTAATCAAAGCTAGAACAAGAATCTATCAGTAGATGTTTATCCATGAAATTTTGTGTTTGTTTTTGACAGTGTTTTCTCTAATTGTTTCCACTGAACAGTAATTTATTCTTCATGAAAACAACAAAAGACTTCAGTGATGGACATCTGTGGTTCTCTGTGATCAGTCGACCACCTGGCAGTAACTTCACCTGCGTTCAGAGGGTCTCCTGCTGTTTCTCCTTGCTGCTCTGCACCATGCTGACCAGCATCATGTTTTATGGCATCCCAACAGATCCCTCTGAGCAGACACTGGACTTAGGTGAAACACAATAACACAGATTCACACAGTTTGAGCATTAAAGGAATGTCCGGATTTAAGTTTGTAGTTTTTGATATCTCCATGTTTTGGTTTGGTTTTTTCCTTTGATTGATTTTCAACTAACACTAGACATTTCCTCACATTTACAGAGCATTAAGGGAAGGCACTGTCATGTCATTTTTCTTGCTCTGCCTGTACAACATGTCTTTGCTGTATATGCTCTTGTAATCTCTTTAGCATAATTCAGACAAATTTTTAACTACTTCACGCCATGATTGATTGGATGTGTTGGGGAATGGGTAGAACCTTTCAAAAGAATATCCAGCAGATGATTGGATGGTTGTTCCATCAACCTCATTCTTTATGGGCCAATCAAATTATGTAGTAGGCGGGGGCTACTGCCGTAGTGTAAAGGACAGAATGTAAACCACTTATCTGAAGTGGAGCAAAAATACAATTTCTATGGAGAAATGCTACTGAAGCTGTTAGCATCAATGCGAATCGCTATACAAGCAGTCACTTTCTGTCGTCTTTTTGTGCTAAGCTCCCACCTCTTCCTGCTTTAAACGATTCTGACTGGACTGTACCAATTTGGGCCAAGCACAGTCATCGTCGACTGGAGCTTGGCAATTTGGCTCTGCCTGATTACAGACTTTTTATCAGGCTGATCCATATTTACTGCAAGGTTAATGGAGAACCCCTTTGTCAAGAAAGGTAATGCATGTATTAATTTTTATTTCTGTGTGATACAGTATCAGATAATCTTTTGCCAAGTACTGGTCCACTCCTCAGTTGCTTGAGATCACTCCCTAAGGGTACCCTTCCAATGGCCAAAATGTGATAAAGTCTGCCCAAGGATGCATGCCCAGTAAACAAACATGAAGAAGTGCCCTCCGAAGTTTGCTTTCTGTGGAAAGAAACAAGGTCAAGTGCACTACAGGTGGAAAACAGGATTACTTCCCCTCTAATGTGCCCTTGCTTGTTCATAGAAATGCACTAAAGTGCCCGAAAACCTCATAAAATGGGCTTTAAACTCCATTTATAAAGATTTTTGTGTCTCTTGCTTTCTCATTTCCCTCTTAAGGTCACTTTGAGTTTACTTGGCAACAATTCATGATCGGCGTTCAAAGCTCGCTCATCATGTTTCCGGTGAATATCCTCATTGTTAGTATCTTCAGAAATGCTCGTCCTCGGGAGACAACTTGTTGCAAGAGAAAATCAGCAAAGCCTGACGCTCTTGAACGGCTTTCCTTTTCACAAGCTGTCCCGATTAAAGAGAGTGTCACTTTACACACTGTCATCAGGGTGAGTACTGTCTATCTTTCATGTGATATTGCTAACTGAATTAAATATAATCCATGAGACTCCTTCACATGCTCATAGAAATGATAACCCAAATCAAATTGCTTTCATATCAAACTCTTTTCCCTTAGGATATTACAAGAATTGCCACTTCACTGTCGATGACGGTAAAAAGCAACACACCCTCCAAAGAGCCTGAGTTCAGCACTGGACAACAGGATGATATAAATGCTGTCCTCTCTGTGGTGGAAGACTTCATCAAACAAAGCAACAAAACTGACGAAGACCACAAGTCCAAAAACCTGAACTTGGACAGTTCAGTCCAGCATCAAACAGCAGGTGTGTACACTCTGTATGGAGAAGAAGAACACCTTGAATGACCCTTTCTCTGTAAGGTCAAGTGCTGCTCTATGGTGGTGTGAGGTTGTCTTCTTGTACAATGCATAATACTCGCATATTGTCTCTGACTTTCAAATGAAGTCCTAAAGTGCTGAGTTTTTCAATTCAACAATTTGACCAGTGTCCTTGACATGAAGGCAGTTAACTTCACAAGCTACTTAGACACACAGATCTACCACATGGCAAGCATAACAGAGGCAGATTAGAGACTTGAAACAATGGGAAATACCCTGGGCAGGAAATATGGCAGCATAAATTAAATAAATAGCAAAGAGATGAATATTATTTTGTAACAGCAGGCTGTGGTAGCTTAACCTGACACATCAAATGGACTGTTCAATATATTTCATGTCCATCTGGGCAACATAGAAAGTGTTTGGGAATGGGCAGAACCTTTCAAAAGGATCTCAGACAGGTGATTGGATGATAGTTCGGTCAATCCGTCATAGACGAGGCACAGAAACAGGGACACAAATGCTCTGTATAATAGCATGGGGAAAACTTGGTGTCTAAATTTGATTGTATTGTAGAGCACCAGAGCTACCTTTTCTTGCATAATGGGCTTCGCAGTTATCTGTAATATTGGAACAAAGAGAATCAAAATTACTTGCCCGTAAAATAATATTCTGTGCAAAGCATATTGAGGTAATGCTGATTAAGCTTACAGAAGGAGCCTGTTAGACCTTACATTTCCCAGGACTGCTCAGATTGTTACAAATATGAGTCAACTTGGGTTTAAATGCTCCAGAACTTTTTACGTTTATTTACAGAAGGTGCTGCCAATATGCGACCTGGATCAACAGAAGAGGGGATTAACAAGAAATGCAACAAAAGCCAGTATCTGCACCGGCAGCTGTGTCACATAAACAGAGAGCTGACTCTGTTGGGACCCTCTGGATTCACAAACCCACACAGCTACAGTCAGGCTCTGCAGAAAGTCCAGACTATGAAAGACTCTCTTGAGGACCAGCTCTTCAAATGCAGAAATGCCGAGCCATGTGAATCCAGTGAGAAGCTGTAAGAACATTACTAATTAAAATCACAACACTGGTGGTTCTGCATGTGCTGGTCTGTTGTATACAGTCTGTGTGTATTTAATTGTTACTTTAAAGCAGTGATTTCCAAGGTGGAGCCCATGGCCCCCAGGGGGCAATAACATTAGATCAAACTAATGCACGCTTTTATGCACTGGCAGCAAAGAACTTTCATTCTGTCCTGAACTTCTGCTACACCAAGCAATACACTGTAAAACACAAACATTGTAGGAAACCATATCTCACCCCTACCTAGACTTGTTCAGTGGTCACAGTGGCTGTTCTTATCTTTAAACCTGGAAGTCTCATGTTGCAGTATCATTTTTATTTATAGCATTACTTTTAATAATTGTAACACTTCAAGCTGCTGCTCTGTATTCTTTACAGTAGTTTGAGATAAATTCTAAAATACAGAAATGTGTTCACAAAGGATGTGACAGGTAGTGTTTTTGTTTTTATCAAAAAAGTTTGGAGCCAATGCTTTACAGAGTTCCCAAATATTTCCCTACAAGTCAATGTATAATCTTGTATATAAAAGCCCAGACTATGCCTTTTAAGTTTATATGCTCTGTAGTTTATTTTACATGTCTCCACTGCATGATAAAGTACAATCTACGCACAACACAAAAGTCTGTAGCATCAGGACTCTTCCCTCTCCCTCTTCAGTGTGAGCACTGAGATTGTTCCCTTCCATCAGATTTTACTGTGTGAGCACTTAAAACATACATTGTAAACAATTCAGCACATACAGGCAGCACCATGGTTAGTCTCCTGCACCCAAACTACTACTACTTCATGCATTTTTGGTCCCTACTAGGGATGCAACAGTTTTTGATAAATACTGAACTACTCAGACCCCAGGGTACAGATGCAAGTTGTCATATTTTCTGTTTTGCAGGTAAATGGCTTCCATGAATCATATTAGATGCATTTTTAGCTAGTTTACCTCGATGTTCACTCACAGAATTTTACAAACTTTGCAAACAGTACAAATTAGCATACAGTCTTTTTAATCTAGCCTTCACCATGCCCCCCTTGACATAGCCATGGGAATCCCCTAGAGGCCACGAACCCAGCAAAGTTATTGAAAAAAATCAATAACATTTGGCTATCAAGCCTCATGGGTCTTGTGACATAGTCATCACACTGGTGCACAAACATTTATCAGGTCCTACATATGGAGCATAACATCAGCATTGTTTATCAAATCAAACCAAAATGTCTCAACTCTCTACAGTGGGTCTGGAAAAATAAATCTAATAATTTCAGAACATACATGGGCTTCCACCAGAGAAAAAAAAATCATCTTCATCTGCTCAAAACAGCCTTGAAAACTTTGCTGTACATATGGCTATTAAACAAATGAAACTGCACTACTGAAGATAAAACAACAGTTGCACTGAGTGTTATATATTAAAGGTTGGGTATTTACGCACAATTGAAGCACGTTTCCAAAAGTGACTTCTTTATTTCACTGTTAGCTACTGACTGAAGTGAACATGGTTTTGCAAACACCGCACGTCACCTGCACACGTTTTAATGGCAAAAACTGCTTTGTTAAGGCAGAGAGAATGTTCAAAGCCATGATGTCCTGGACATCCATGCGCATCAAAACTTTCAACAAATTAATCACATTGTGAGAGATGATTGACAACTCGGCATAAGAATGATAGCAGAAATGGTCTCCATTGATTGACAGTTCAGCCAATTCTGGATGAAAATTTCACATGACAAAAGTGTGAGCTAAAGTTGTTCTAAATAAAATTGGGTTTCCTTCAATTTCTTCCAAATTATCTCTACAAATTTGCTTGGTTTTCTTTTCCTTTTGATCAGGTGTCAGAAGTTTTGGGACCACTTTGACACACACTTTGATAATTATTTTTCATAGTCTTAGCAAATACATGTGCAGTTCATTCAGTAGCTGGCAGAGTACTAAGGATGTCACTTTTAAGAAACTTACAACAGTTGCGCATAAATACTTGGCCTTTAATACACAACACTCAGTGTGACACTGAAACACTTGGTTTTATACTTATAACCATGGTCTCAGCATTTAATAGCCATATCTCATCAATCCCATCATCAAAAATGTAGATTCATGATGAATTACGTGGAGAAATTGGCAGGACCAACATTGAAAAATAAACGTCCGTAATATGACACTTGGAGGAATAAGAAAATATCATCACATGATCTGCCAGGGTTGTATAGCACATTGTCTTTTAGAAGTACAATTCTTTTTTGATATATGGTCATTTATTTATGTTTTACCATGAACTGCATCATGATGTTTCTGGTAGAGGGTTTTCACTTAAAAGTAGGAGGAGAAAATGTTTAGAATTGAAAGACAATAGTTTTTTTCTCCATAAATATCCCTTGCCATTACATAAAAATGTTCCTCAGCCTGAGAATGGAATAGACAAAAGAGCCCACAAATGGCCAGAGTGTCAGATTCAAACAGGGAGCAAAAATTCAGGGCACATGATTTAATGAATCTCTTGCTAAGTGTAATGTCCCCTTGAAAACATTCAAGAACACCATATGTCAGAATTGCAGATTTGGAAAGGGCCTATGTAAACATGTTTTGACAACCTGATGTGGTCAAGTTCAAGCCAACATTCTTCAAGAATTTTCTCCTGCAATGCTTGTGTTATACTCCAAAACATTAAAACAGCAATTTGTATCTTCAAGTTACAGTAGATTTATCTAGATGGTACAGACTCAGCTGTTTCCCATCATGTTGGGCCTAGCAAACCAGGAGACATGAAATTGATATTGGTTTTCTCACCAAAGTAATTATTAAGAAATACGTAGCTTTTGACCTAAAGATACAAAATCTGTAGATAAGAGTATTAAACATCACCTGAGCTGACCAAGTAAAAAAGCCTTAATAAAATGTTTTGTCTGTCCTTTAGGCCAAGCCCTGCAGACAGCAATGATGGTGAAGACGGTCAGAAAAAGTGGATGGGCTGCTGTCATGGGGGTCTACCCTGGTGGTTTGTTTTTGTCGGCTGGCTACTTGTAATTGGAACAAGTGTTGTATCAGCATATTTTACTATGCTATATGGCTTAAACTTTGGGAAGGACCGCTCTGTGAGCTGGCTGGTGTCGCAGATAGTCTCATTTTTTCAGAGTATCCTGGTCATCCAGCCACTAAAGGTGAAGATTAATATGTTTCATCAGTTCTAACATGATTGCATCTGTAAGAGAAAGCATTTTTTAAAAGTTTTTCCTAGAAAGTTTTAGCTTTGTCATAGCTTCATAGTCAGTGATGTGTGCGCTATAGAATCATCACTCCTCTCTCAATACCCTCCTCTGTCTCCATAGGTAATATGTCTTGCAATCTTTTTTGCTCTTGTAATAAAGAAAGTAGATGAAGAGGATTTTCAAAATGTGGCAGTTGAAGGAGGCAACCAAACTCAAAGTAAGAGCATTTAAGCCTTCACAAATTCTTTCTGGGCTTCATCCCTTTAATAAATCCTAATGAATGTCATATTTTAATATTAAATCAACAAATATCTCTGCTAAGGAGATTGGAACCAACGATCGGTCAACCGGGATAACAGTCTCTATGCACCTCCTCCTCCTGCAGATGTTGAAAAGATGAAAAGGAACAAAGTAATGGAACAGAAAGCCTTCGCCCTCATCAAGGAGATTCTGAGTAAGACCTAGCTGTAGCTTTGTACATTTAACAGAACTGGTTTATTCAGGTAAAAACAAAATGTCATGATCACCCGCTAAAACTCATCTGAAGGAAATGTGTTCCTAGGAAAGGATTTAGTTGAAAGTTTCTGCTTTAGATACCCAAGGCCTGAATATCATTTCTTTCTTTAGATTAACTGAATTTTAAAGTGTTCCTGGATTTATACTTTTCATAATGGCAAAAATCCAACTTATATAACTGTGACTTTTGAAAACTATACAATTCCATGTTTGTTTCAGCTTACATGGGCTTCATGTGGATGCTGCTGCTTGTGGCATATGGTCAGAGGGATCCAAATGCTTTCTTCCTGAACAGGCACATCCGACAGAGCTTCAGCAGAGGGATCTCACACAGTATGAGTCTAGCTCAAGTCTTTAATTGGACTAGCACAACTCTGCTAGTCAATCTGTTTGGAGTTTATCCAGGTAAAAACAAATTCCTCTTTAATTGGAGAGAAAATAAAGGGTCATTGTTCATTATTTAGATCTTGGTAACCAGTTTAAGTTTGGGCAGCCTCTCCTTAACATGCTTTGCTCGAGTTTTCTTGGCTTCTAATTTAAGTGGAATTGAAGTGGTTTTCACAAACACATTTTTTGTATTGCATCCAGTAACTGTCAGTATAATGACTGGCTTACAAAATAATAAGATAAGGAAACCCTTTACTGATCCCTAGAGGAGAAATTCTAGCATTACAGGAGCATGCAGGAAAAGCTGTATAAAAATTTACGATAGAATAGATTAAACACCTCAAGGCCCTTGCATACTGCCAGGTTCAGCATGTGGGCCAAACAAGGTACATCAATAAGCCCCGAATTGTGTACCCAAGTTGGTAACATTCTCACAGGAAAGGCCCAAGTCATCCAGCATGCTACTGATGCTTTCAGCTACATGGGTCACATCCAGTAAGCATGAGTAGTCAGCAATGTCCACCCATCGCTAGTAGGGAGAAAGTCTTATCTTTTAATGTTGTCTAAATATTTGCCCACATAGCCCATTCAGTTTTACATTGGGACTCGAAATGATGGTGTCGCTTGGAATGGTTTGGCTCAAGTTCCATTATTAAATCCTGGAAACCATTTCCCATAACCACATCATTGGGCCCCATATCCTTGCATATAAATCTTGCAGTCTTATCCGCAACGGCTTGTGTTTCCATGCCTCTGATAAGAAACCTGCTAAAAAGATAGCACAGCACTCCTCAGATGATTCAGTGTCATTACTGTCCGCCCGGAGTGGCTTTGTCCATCCTCCATTTTATTAAAATGTACCTTGCTCTATGTTTACAGAGTTCAAAAGAAAAAACTCGGTGTATGTGACTGATGGTCAAGTTGTGCTGAGAGCCCCCTCTGTTAGATCATAAGGTTCACTGCTCCAGGAACCCGGATGTGCTGCTACATTTATTATATATATTCTAATGCTTATTCATAGTTCAATTCATTTGTAAAATAGCATGGTGAAAATACTTATTTACAGTTCAATGCATCTAACAGATATTCAAATATCGAGAATATGGTGACAGCCCAAATAGAAAAGTATTCAGCTAACATGACTAGACCAAATATAAAAATCAATCACAATCCTTGTGAAAATGTCTGGATCCAGATACAGTCAGATCGCCACCAAAACGTAATCACCTCTCCTTTGTGTTATGATTGACATTCCCTAAAATTTCATCAAATACTGTTCAGAACTTTTTGAGTTGTCCTGTTCACAATCACAAACAAATGCTGGCAAAAACATAACTTTCTTGGTGCAGGTAATTAGTAAGAAGAGCAAGAGAAATCAGTGTGTTTAAGCTTTAACAAAGGACACATTCTGTTGAGTTTGGTTAAAACAACCCTCAAACAACACTGTGCTCAGGTGAGGTTGTATTTATACCATAAACAAAAAGCATGAACATTTTATCTCTGTTGGAAAAACACAATCAAAACTCCAGCTGCTTTCTTGCAGGATTTATCACAGATGGAAACTCCAAACTGGTCGGTAATGCTCGTTATCGTCAACTGAGGGTCCAGAGAAATTCCTGTAAGATTGCTAAACCTGTGAGTGGGATTATACAAGACTGTAATGCTCCATATTCATGGGAGGTCGAGGACAAAGGCTTCTATGACCCCAGCTGGAACAACTCAGTGGGGGATAATGTCTCTAACAGCAACCCCAGTCCGTGGAAATACCAGACACAGGGTGAGCTAAGAGCTTATCCTTTCTGGGGAAATGCAGAGCTCTACAAGGGAGGAGGCTTTGTAGCAGAGCTCGGACCAGATTTACAAAATGCCAGCAGGTATGGACATTTTCAAACTGGAGGGCACTGATATATGTATAAATGTGTAAAGAGGCACAAACATACTTGTTTTTGTTAAAATGGACCACAACTGTTATATTTCCTTTGGCTGGTAACTGACCTCAAAACAGAAAACATGCAACCAGTGTTTTTCTTCTGGTTATCCCATGCAACTTAAATGTACTATCTGGAAAATATAAGAATAAAATGAGTGGCAACATGTATTCAAACTGGCATCTAAAGGGTTAAAATCATGAAATTACTGCATATTTGGTAGTTTTGAGCAGCGGCGAAATGGTTTCAGAGATTTTTGCAGAAAAAATGGAAAAAGCAATATTGATGTATGATGACTTTGTAGCAGTTTTTTGTGCGTACATTTTTGGCTAGGGGATCCCCAAAGGGTGCAAACAGTGTCAGTAGTACATAATAGATCTGTAAGATTAACTGACGTTAGATTTTAAAAATATGTTAAAAGGAAAATTCTTGCAGAAGCACATGCCACAAGCTGCAACACAGTCAAGATGATAGCCAAATTCAAAGAAGAAAAATGACAAAAATGTACAAAAATGGCAGAGGGGTGCTTAGTGGCAAGTCCTCTGTCCATCTGTGCAAAGTAATTCCATTCATACACATTATGCCACTGATGCAGCCGTGGTAGCAATTCTGGGTCTTGCGTTAGGTCACATCAACATGTGACTGCAGAAGTTTGGGCAGTCCCTCCAACTCTGATTCAGAGACCTCCAATTTTACCACCTCGTCCCAGTTACCTAACAATAAAGCCTCTCGCAACATTTAATACTGGTTTTCTGGTTATATGTCAAAGCCCAATTTTAAGGTGAAACGCAAGATTTGTGGGTGCTTCTTATATACCATATTTACAGTTATTACAGTTTTGAGCAAAGTTCTGAAAAGATTAATGTACTTAAATAAGGTGTTGTTAATGGGTTGGAAGGCAAAGTTTTTAAAACTCTGTGCTTCATTTCCAGGACCATAGACCATCTCTTCAGAAACAAATGGCTGGACATGTATACAAGAGCAATCTTTGTGGAGTTCACTGTTTTTAATGCTAATGTGAACCTTCTCTGTATCGTCACACTCTTATTTGAGACAACAGCCATAGGTAAGAGTGTTTTAATCTGAAAAAAAAAAATCACACATTGATTAACACTTTGTATAAAAAGTGTAGCACAAATGTAATGTGTTTTTATGATGCTCCTTCTCAGAGGCACACATAAATCACAATGACAGATGCTTCACATAACTGAGCTTTAATTTACCTCTACCACTGATCTGTTTTTTTTTTTTTTTTTTTTTTCAGCCAACAAATTGTGTCTTTTTTCATTGATGTGTGTTTGTTGTTTCTTATAGGAGCTTTTCAGTTCCACAGTGACCTTCAGAGTGTTCATCTCAACCAAACAACAGACGCTCTGCACATCTTTGTGATGGCTGCTGAGATCATATACATGCTCTTCATCCTCTATTACATGGTCCTACAGGTAATACAAGTCATACAATAAGCGACTGAAGTTCCATTCATTTCATACATGCACATTTTTAGAACTTCACTTTAATGCAGAGCTCTTCAGTCTGTTACAATCACCCTCTTAACTCAGTTCTTAAGTAGAATCCTGCTTTAACATGATTTTCAATGAGAAACCATTTGCTAACTTTGCTAAAGAAAAATCTCTTCTTCAGTCTAAGCTCTGCACTGGGTGTTGCAGCTTCACACTGCATTGCTCATGGGTAGTTAAAACACTTACATATGATTCCATGGAATTTGCCTAATGTTGTTGCTGAAGTTTGCTTGCATCATGTCCTGTTAGGACAGAGTGTCGGCTGAAAGTCACCAGTTCACATGGTTCCTGGTTTAACCTATACAGCAACCATGTTCCATGAAGTTTTTTCATGGTTACAGGCTCAATACTCCTGCTGATCTGTCACTGTGGTGGGTTATATTCGTTAGGCACATTATATGTGTTTGTTTATATTCTGCCCAGTGGTGGGCAATACGAGACTTTTTGACACTGATGCGAAACAGATACTTTGCTGTCATTTTGTCAATGCTAATACTTGTGTCGATGCCAGTTATCTCCAACAATGCATACATTATTGGGCCTGGGGACCAAAAACTGGTTCCAAGTTTTACAAAATTCAAGGAATTGATAAGAGATGCAAGTTTTGGCTCCACTCTCTGGTTTCTAAAGGTAAATAAATCTTTCTTTTGTAATTGAATCTCAGGGAAAGTACTGCCTTCCATTAAAGTAACATGTAGCTTTAAGGACCTGTTGTGTTGCTATAGCCTTATGTTAATTGTGACACAATGCCCAGTCAAGGAAAAAGGGGTACCTTTAATAGGGCTGAACAACATGGACAAAATTTCATATCTCGATATTCATGCCAGATATCTCGATATCAATACGATACGATATGACTACGGGTTTGGTGAAAACCAAACATTTTTCAGAAAAATAAAAACATCATAATACAAAAGAATGTGGAAAGTGCAGTTTTAGCGCTGGGGAAATCTATATCGTTTGTATCGTTGCTTTTCGATATTAATATCTTGAATGTTCATATCTCGATGTCGATACGATAACGATATATTGTTCAGCCCTAACCTTTAAGTGGCTCCATCTGTAAATATATTTCACATACCAGTTAAGACAGAGTCCTATTTGCCCCAGTTTACTGTAAAGAGACCTTGCTCACCATAGTGATAAATAAATGACATGAGAAGAGGAGGGATGTCTGTACAGTACAGTAAGTGAGATTTGTGATGAAAAGGTCAAACCCTTTGTACTACATTAGCAGTATTCATGTATGTAAATTTCATAACTTATCTCTGGATATCCAGAGGAGGCCAATGTTTAAAATCTCTCAAACATTGGTCAGGGGGCCGTCTGGAAATATCACACTAAATTTTACCAAGTTTCTTGCTTACAAGTGTATTACTAGTGGCCTACACTATTAAACTTTTCTGACACTGTTTCAAGTTGATTTTTCATAGGATGCCCCCTGTTAGTAACTTCTTAAAGCTTATTACATTGCCCTGACAAGCATCTGTGGTAGTTGCAGTAAATACTATTTTTAAGCTGGAACGAAAGTCTGTTTGACACACATAATGCATGTTTATATTAATAAAATCAGTAAAAGAAAAGAAAAGAGGACAAGAAAACTCTCAATTAAAAATTTTACGAGGTCACTATTAACTGTAAGACTGCAGCTTCTGTGATGAGTGCTGTTTGAAGCTTGTTTACTGTAGATGGAGGAAATACACATGCCCTGCATGCTCTGTGGTCCATTTTAAACAAGACAACTTCTGACTTTATTTGGTTGCCTTCTGCAGTATATATAATTAAAGAAAAGAGAAAACTTAGAGTTTTGAAAAACAACACATCAAACAACAGGCAAATGGCAGCAGGACATGATTTGAGTTAAACTGAAATTGCACATCTTCAAATGGACCACTGCACACAAGAACTTTACAACTGCAATGTTGAAACACTGTTTAGCCCAGGCATCTATCATGCTTAAAATGCTGTCCTGACCTTTATTCAACTACAATGAAAGATGTAGTACAAAAAATTTGGAAACAGCTACAACAAGCTACTCAATCCATCACACTGGCCATGTAGCAATTTATACAGCTTTATAAATAACTGTAGGGCTTAAAATAATTTAAATTGATGAGTTATAGACAAATTCACCCCCTGTACTGTGTCCAAAAATATAGGAATAGGCAATTGAGACCTAAACTTTTTGAGCCAGGCATGGACATGTTCAACTTTGTTGTAAAAACAGGCATAAAAAAATGTGTGACCATTTGGGCCTTCCTGTCTTTTTCCAGCTGACCTCTGGTGGACACTTGATGACTGCAGTTAAAACCATACTTTGCCCTCTCACATAAACTTACTTTGCTTTACTCCAGAGACTTTTCTTTGAATTTTCACTCAGGCAAAATTAATGAAGCAGCAGAAATGGGCTTACTTCAGGAGCAAGTGGAACATCATTGAACTGACCATCATCTTATTAAGCTGGAGCGCCTTGGCTATTTATATAAAGAGGACTCTGCTTGGAGACCGGGACATAACATACTACCAGAACAACAAAGACCAGTGAGACTAATACATACTATGCTTGACTCCCTATGTGCCCTTAAGCTGTACCTGCATCCTCTGCATCATGTTGCCTTGTTTTGCCAAGGTGGCTTTGGTCTGGCAATCTGTCCAAGTGACGGGCTGATGTTCTATGTGGAGATTTTTGTCTCTTTAAAATTAACTGATGTGAAATTCCTTGGTGCCTGAATGATTGACTGTTGCTCTGACTTTTAATTATTTTTAGGGCATATTCGAATATAATTAAAAATACATAAAATCAGTGAAACACATTCAAATTCTGTTAATGGGTCCTTTGCTGAAAATCTAGCGCCATCATCATGCAAAATTTTATGGTTATGTTTATAAATTCTCTTGCCTAGTCATTCGTAATATTAACATGCTGTTGAAACAGTAAAATCAGTCAGACTAATGCCGGGGTCAGACTAAATGATTTACGCACAATAATGGCCCGACCATATGGTTGGAGGGGTTCACTGCCCATCAGCCATGAAAATCGGTCCTTCCACTGAATATAGTTTGTCACAATGACCAACAACAGCAGACAAGTCTGTAGTCGCCTAACAACTCCAGACAGAAAGTTTAGCGGACAGAAAGTTTTTTGTGCTGCCTCCTATGATTTGTCTATTCAAGTAGAGACAATGACCAATGACAGCACAGGGAGCTCTGCATGTGCAATGATCATGCATGTGCAATGATCATGAATGTAAAATAAAAAAAAAAAAAAAAGACTGTCAAGCTCCGAAAACAGTAACCTCACCTTTGTGATCTGTTGTTGAGGAGCTACCACAGACTGTAAAAAGAGAAATGCTGGAGAGAAACAGCAGATGTAAAACGGTGAGTGACTCCATACATTTATCAGCAAACTATCATCTCATTCAACATAAGGTTTGTAGAAACAAACAAAAGTACTGTACTCTAAATACAGTATGCTTGTTTCAATGTTGCCCCTCTTTCTTCCAACATCGTCACATGGGTCATCAAATGTATTCTGTCCCAGCCAGTAGTCTGTCAGGCCTGTCAAGCAAGTCACAGCACAAATTAATGGCTCTAAGTTTGCCTTATCTGACAGAGTGAATACTGTTACCAACAAAAAAATCATTAGCCTGACCTCAGCATAAACACCTGGCCTGCCAGTATAAACTTCTGGCCCTCACCATGATCTGGAAAATGCCTTTTATACATGCATTTACTCTTTTTTTTTTAACAAAAAAAAGTTTGACAACCAGTAGCGGATGAACGTAAATGCCTTAGGCGTAGCATCACTGCAGACAGCCGCCACCTCCTCCTGCTGCAGCCTCTCAGTGCAGCCTCCACACCAGAGTGAAGTTAACGAGTGAGACAGAGATCTTTATTTCTGTAGATTAAGGATGATTTTCAAGGCACTCTACAATAGAGCAGGCTGAAGCCACACTCTTCATTTTATAGGTGCATGACATGTATATGCATATATATACAAATACAGATTATAAATATATAAACACATACACACATCCAGAGATGTATCCATCCAGGCAGAAACAAAGGGACTACAACCACATTTGTCTGTTCTTATGTTTCTTACTTTATCTGAGAGTAAATCAAACAGGAGCAGACTGTTCACTAACCTACGCTGTCTCATAGAAACATAAGGTAGTGCACAAATGCGCACGGATGAAATGGACATCAGTGGATCATCAGTGATCTGTTAATTACAAAAAGCTCAGGAACACATCTATAGGAACCTTTGCCGTGAGGTGTCTGTATTATGAAGAGCTTTAAAAAGCTGCCTTCAGCAGGAATTTTTCACAATAAATACAATAAATTCACAAAAACACATTACTTTCCGCTTCCTTAATGTTTCTGCCTAAACATTAAAGATGTTGGTGCAGTGTTAATAAACTCATTTCATCAGATATTATAATACAGACAGCTTAATGACATATGATAGATGTTTTTGTCTCTTATCCCGGCATAGTGGAGACACAGTGTCGGTTGCCCCAGCGCTGTCTCCCTCTCTCTCACTCCTTTATATCTAATTTAATGCTTGCAGAGGCAAATTCAACTAAAACTCCTTTTAAAGAACAACAGCGGTAGCAATTTTTAAATAATAATCTCTATATATTAACCTCTGATTATGTTCTTTTTATGATCATAAAGTGACTTAGGAAAATTTGGCCCGAGGCCAAGCTTAATTGCTGACCCCTGACCTAGATCATCCATTCTTTTTGAGACCAGTTGTCCCTCATCAGTACATCTCAACCAAACTTAACTAGAGAAGACATTGTGCACAAGCTTTTCACTCTTCATGGCAAAGTCTGACCTGAAAATGAAGCCCAGCAGGGCAGTTTCACTTGCTCTATCTGAATATTACAATAAGGGGGAAGAAAGGTGTTCATCTCATCTATATGAAAAGAAAAGATTTAGAGCAATAAAGTTGTTGTTCCTGATGTAAACATTCAGTTTGTTGGATGTTTCCGAGGTTGTCTGAAAGTTCAATGGATAGATGATTCATAAATGCTGTAGCTAAGTTGTATATTATTGTGTATTGCCAACCTCTTAAGAAGATGCAGACCCGCCTTCCTCAGATTGATTCTCCCCCGGTGTATGTATTGTATAGTGGGACAGAGACAAAAGTCATGTTAATGATCTAAGTGAGCTGTGACAAGAGCCTGTCCTAACGGAGTATTTAAACATAATAACTGCTTGTCTGATACAGCTTACTTTTCTTAAGTTCAAGTGAGAAATTTCATGCACAAATTGTGCCAAAATGAACAGCATTGGAGCATTTTCAGTTCACAGGAAATTCTAATGTTAGCATTTGGCTTAAGTCCCCTCTGTTTTTCTCTCACTTAAGTCATGCTTTTTAGTCTGTTTATGCTAGACTAAAACTTTGTATTCTTTTCCATTAATTTGTGATTGTTTGTACATTTCTGTGACCGCAGATTTGCCAATTTTTATGAGACAGCTGCGGTAGACTCCGTGCTCCAGTATCTGATTGCCTTCATTGTCCTGCTCTCCACCATCAAACTGTGGCATTTATTCAGACTGAACCCAAAAATGAATCTGATCTCTGCCACACTGGAGAGGGCCTGGGGTGACATCCTTGGTTTCCTGTTGATCATTGTGATCATGCTTTTGGCATATTCTAGTGCAGTGAGTATCACCTGTCTTTGCCTGTTTTTTTAAAGCAAAGGCTGGGGCTTTTCTTGCCCTCTGTTATATCAGTATTGATAAAAGTAAGTATTATTATTTACAGTTTATCAATGAATTTGCTCTTTGTGGTTCAAATCTGGATCTTAGATAATATTCTTTCCTTCACCCTTTTTCAGGAAATGTTGTTCATGGCACATGGAGGAAGTTTAAACATTTTGGTGATTTAAATCTGGATGCAGATCCAGTAATATTGTAAATGATATGTAAACATTGTGAGAGAGAAGTTCAATAATAATTCAATAAGTTCAACTGATTTGAATGACATACTCAGGAACTATTGGCTGTATCACAAGGGAGAAATGATTACATTTTGTTGTTGATCTGAATCCAGATGTGAATACAGGAGTTTTTCCAAGGATTTATCAGCAGTGCAAGCAAGGGTAGTTTTTGGGACTGACCCACTGGAGCACCTGATGTGGATATTTCTTTAACACACACCACTACATGGCTCATACGCAGGTATAAAAGTTCCAGATGTGGATGATGACGCTTATTCACATTGATTGGAATGGTATCTGAGTGGCCTTGCCTTGGAGAGAGTCTTTTCATTCAGAGAACCAAGGTTACAGTGTATCCGAGTGTTCTCTATCGTATTGAGACTAGGTATCCACATAGTTACATATTACAAATGTATGGGGACCCTGTAAGACACACTGTGATGAGACAAGCGAGACAGAGCAGATGCCAGTCCTTGAACACTTCTCCCAGGGTCCATCACTCTAGTTTTTGATTGAGACGTCCCTGCCACTAGAGTACTCTAAAAACCATCAGCCACGCAAGATGCAAAGGCTGTGTGTACGGTAGTACAGCCGCTCAGTAGGCTAACTCATTGGGCTAACTGACTTGTAACTCAGACATCCGAGGCCTTGAAACTGGCTGGCCCAAATGCTGAGGCCTGAAGCAAACAAACAGTTGGTCCATTTTCCTGGCAGCTGCTGTGTACTGGATGTAGACCTGTAAGGATCAATCGTGACCCTCCCCATCTCTCTCCCCCTTTTCCTGTTCTAGGTGAAAAGAGCACAATTCCACCTTGTCATTCATGTGAAAATCTGAGAGTACTTTTGGCAGGAATGCTGTATTTGGTCACAGGATGACCCCTGCATTATCAGGCAGGAACCTACAACAACTTCCCTGCATTGGCAGGGCCTGTAACTCAGAGACTCTTTCAGCAGAAGTTACTCCTGATGCCACTGGTAATGCCACCTTAAATGACAGTCATTTCATGTCCACCTGTTTTAAGGGTTCAAAGGGCTCTTGTTGCAATGAAGCCAACACTATGCATAAATCACATTCAGGGATGGCCAACTTTCCGTGTGGCTTTAGTCTTTGGGCAACTCTTGGGAATGGCGAGACAAGGCTGCACTCATCTTCAGGGAGCCTGTTTCTGCCTGCACAAGCAGCTTTAATTGCTGCAGCCATGCCTCTCAGGGTTGCTGGTGGTTTATCAGCATCAATGAGCTCTTGGATATACCGAAGGATCTCTGGAGCTGAACATGACAGTGGGTTAATCTGGATTGCCCTACACCATGAGCTGAAGAGATCCCAATTATAGGAGTAGGCTGCCCTTGTTGATGGCGCTCACGCACTCTGGATGGTCTGTACTACTGAGTCTGTGGTACTGCCACAATAAACCAGCCAACTTTGACATCATGGCTGCTCATAAATTGAAACCTCCTAGGGCTCTGCTCCCAGAGCGTGCCATAATGCACACAGAGCTTTGAGGCAGCAGCAGTTCTAGGAAAACAGCTTTCCAGAGAGGGGCCTGAAGACCAGCTCTCTCTTCCTACACAGTGGTAAGTGAATATTTTGCGGTTCTTTCCCCTCAAGATTCTTTCATCATTTCTCTGCTCTCACGTTTCATGCTCTCACAGAGGAAATCAATGAATCAGCGTCACCATGCACACCTGGGGCTTTTTTACTTGCACATGAGCCATGTAGTGGTGTGTCTTTAAGAAATGTCCAGGTCAACTGTCCCAGTGGGTCAGTCCTGTACATTAAGAATATGTAACTGTGTGGACAGATAGTCTTGATATGATACAGCACTCACCTGACAGTGTTGAAAATGCCTTGTCGAAAGTTCGTGCTCTTGGATCACATCTACTTTATGTTTTTTTTTATTTTTATCAATACTTGAGTAATGATAGAAAAAATCTATTCAATTCAGTTGGGGTTACAGCAGGTATACTATTATCAGGTAGACAGCTACACTTTCAAAAGATGCTCATATATTCAATCAGTCGGAACTATTTGAGAAAAATACAGGTGGAGAAAATAAAGGTTATTTTCAGGTCTGCATGAATGAAAAATGATTACACTCAGCTGATGTGAGGAGAATTTAGCTATTTGATGAAGTTAATGGCTAATTTACTCAGAATGCATTGCTGCTATTAGCTCCAAAATGTCTGCACTATTTGCTTCTGTTATCTGATCCAACCCAAAATCTGATTCACAAAGAATACAGTTGGCTTTTGTTTGTGCCTACAGGTAAAGGGAGAAACAGCTTCACTTTACAAGAGGCTTAGCTCTAACACGGACAGTACAATTTACATAAAAACGATGTGTCCATACCTGCTCCAGATTGTCCCTCCATGTATGGATGACATGTTGCTGACATTCCATGCCTAATTAAGTTCTGGTTATCTTAATACCGAGGTTCCCAAACTGTTTTTGTCTGAGGTGACATCAATTATCTCTTCCCGTGGAAATGTGTTTAAAGGGCAGAGATGTGACATTTTATACACAGAACCACTGTGTTCTGCTGCTTGTTAACCTTATTAAATGATTTCAGGCTTTCAAAGGAATCTGCATTCCCCTCTGTAACTCATCAGTTCAACTGTGAATTATGTGATTTTATCCATCAGCTGTGGAAGGTGCGACTTGCCGTCCTCCTTCTGCAGATTTAGTTCATTGACCTTTTGAAGTATTTCACTTAGATATGCAAGTTTCATGAGAGGCCCCCTCACACAGTGCAGGAAAAATGTAGGCTTTGACAGACCTAGTGTTTATGAAGTTCGCCGTGGCAGTCATAGGTGTCATAAAATCGTTAAGCTTTTAACTCAGCTGTCTTGAAGCAAGCACATCTGGGTGGATCATGCTGAGTGCCCACTGCACATCAAGGGAGACACGCTTGATGAGCGCCTGCAGCCCTCCCTGTTTCCCCGTCATCACTTGTGCCCCATCTGACACCTGACAGCAATACTCACTGTCCCAACAGCAAATCATCACAGGCTTTGACAACATCAACTGCTTTAAATACTTGTTTAGTTCCCAAAATTTCAACAGGTTACAGAGTAATAAGTTACCCTGTTATCTGGTGGTCTTCTCCCTGTAGACAAAGTGAAAACAATCTAAAATTCAAGTCATACAGATATGCTATATGGACAGTTGCAGTAACACTACGACAGGCTTGGAAGCAGCGATATGAAACTTGATTATTTTGTTCCGCTTACTACTCCGGGCCCTTTCAGGATTTGGGACCCTGGGTAATAGCTCAACAGCCCTAATTGTTTATCCAGTCTTTTCTGGAAGTCACAAGGCCCCCTTTTCACTATGACACACCACATTAGATGAAATGACCAGTTTTTCTAAGTGACAGGTCCCAAGGCCCTATGACTGTCAGGTCAGGTCAGGTCATGTAAATTCTCAAATTCTGACATCTACTCCAGCATTAGGCAGTTTCTTTTTCACTCACTGGCATAAGTATGTTAAGTGCAAGAGCCAAACAATCTTCTTGGCCCTGAAATTCAAGCGGATTTCATACCTAAAGCAGCAAAAAAAAAGACCATCAACAATTTTAGTTATCTTTAATGTCTGTTATACCTGCCTGCTGGGGGTCAAGTCTCAGATGAGATGACTAACTGTACGCCACAGAGAGAGAGGTGTTTTAGTGATCAATGGCAAAGATTATACTAAGTGTTAATTTAGACTGCATGGTAGTTTTTATGTCAGAAAACTTCACCCACACAGGACACAAGACCACCAAAGAGATATTTTCTATTCCACGGTGGGTGACAAAATCGACTCAAACCAAGAAGTCTGCATAGATTCCTCAAAGTGTTTATTGTGATTCAGTTCTCTGAAAACTGTTGATATGAAACAAAACGAACACTAAGAAGTAGGTTTGATGCAAATCAGAGTAAAATCAATAGCAGAGTGAGAGCAGAAGTTCAACAATCACAGAACAATAAAATCACTTCTAGTGTTATACTGAGGTCATTGTGCAGTTAAGGTCCATGCATGGCTGGATACTGCATTTGACTCTACACGATTTTTAATATGTCAGTGTCCTCTACATGTTTTCTTTGTTATCAATGTCAAAATGTAAATGAGGGACCTAATTAAAACACTAATCATGGACCATGCTCTCTTAAATTAACTACTTTCATTACATCTTTCAGAGCAACGTGATATATGGCTGGAAGTTGTGCCACTACAGGACTTTCACCGATGCTCTCATGACCATCATCCGTTTGCAGATTGGTATCTTCAACTACAGTGAGGTGAGATCTTCCTCCTTCTTAAAGCTTTACTGAACTAGTTGAATATGTGGTTGTTTAGAATGAAGAGGGAGTTGTTTTGCATTTTTCAACAATTTCCTTGTGCACGAACGAGACCTACAGCTTTTCTCTGACTTTTTCCTCTCAATGCAAAGAGTTGCATTTGTGTCTTACTAATATCCTTTTCCAGGTCTTGACCGGCAGCCCCATGCTTGGAGCATTATTTTGTGGCTCCTGTGTTGTTTTCATGTCTTACATAGCTGTAAATCTCCTCATCTCAGTAATCCTGGTGGCATTCAGTCAGGAACAAATATATCACAAGGTAACTATCAATCACAAACAATTGAAAAAAGAATAAAGTATGTCTTTTTTCTGTAACTGATATTAACACTAAATTTTATTTCCTTTCATTCTTTACCCAGCCTTCAGAGGAAGAGGAAATTGTTGATCTAATGCTGAAGAAAATCTGCAGTCTATTTGGCATCAAATATAAACACAAAACAGAAACAGCAGGACCTGATGGGAGTGGAGACAAGGACTCGACCCTTAAAAACAACAGAAAAATACAGAATAATTCATCAACTGATGTAAACATAATTCAAATTCCTGACCTATCTGTGAATACTTTCGGTTGATAGCCTTGTTGATGTGTTTCTAATTTGTGCTTGAAGATGTTCACCTGAAAAAAATTTAGAGCAGCAGACAATGACTGCTACTAATCAGTTCAAATCAGATATTCACCCTGGCAAATTCAAGACATTTTCAGCCATACATTCTTAATCCTGGATTTTCTTGCAATAATGAACTTAAAACCTTGATCCTTTCAAGCACAAACAAGATACAGACATATTATTTCCCAGGACGACCTGGACAATCATCATATTTATGTTGTGATTTTGTCAGATTAATGCACTACAAATTGTTTGATCATAGAGATAAAACAAAATAATTAATCAAACATTAATATTCAACTTTTGATACGCTTTTGGGGCATGGTAACTCTTTTCACATCTAAATGTGGTTGAAGCCTTGGCTATTAAGAGAAAAAACAAAAGTAAGCAAAAAAACTCACAACAATAACATATTTACATATTTTCAATTATTCTGTTAGATGTATTTTTACTCCAAATAGATATTTGTGCCACTCTTGGAAGCAGATTCTGGTCCAAATGTTACAAACAGTTACATTAGAATAGTCACAGTTCCTTATCAGTTATTTTGGGAAGTGACAGATCTTTTCTGGTTAAGCTTTGGCTGCCCCTGATAGGACGCTACTGTCAAGAAAACAAGATAAGTCTGAAGTAAACTGAAGTTTACTTGCCATTGAAGTAATTTCTTAAATGGCAAGATCCATAGGATTCATAATACTTATGACTAAATACCCTTTCAGACTCAAATTACAATGTTTGCATGTTAAGTTTGTGAGGTTTTCACACATAAAAGCATAAATAAATCTGTCAAATCCATAACGTCTTCTTGTTTTTATGTATTGTTCTACATCTGTTAGGCAGAGAGAGTTTGGATATATTTAAAATAAGTCATTTTCATGTTAGTGAAAACAACAGAGAAAATGAACTGGTATGTTTAAAGTCATGTTTAAATGTGCACAGAATATTTGAATTGGAGAAAAACAATGCTTTTAGGAGCCAACTTAACACATCAGGCAGCACACTTTGATTGTTTCAAAATGTTTCTTTTAGAAATTCCTGTCTTGTGAAATCTTTTTTTCTTGCTACATTAGGAAGCACTTCATGATCCAATTAGGTAAGTTTGCAGTCAAACAGGCCAAAGCATTTCTTATTTCTACTCCTTTTAGGTTCATCAGACTTAGGATGTCCCTTCTGCTTTTGTCCTCCATGTCAACGAGTTTGCCTTCAATTTTGTTTAGAGAGTTGCTCTGTTGAGAGGCTGCAGACTCCACTTTCTGAAGTTGTTCCTGTAGCTTCCAGGTAATTGTGCGTTGAGCATTGACTTATTGGGCATGCTTTGTCAAGGTAGCTTGCATGATACCTAATTGTGTTTCCAAGCGGTCAAATCTTTCATTTAATTTTTTTTTTAGCTAGGCTGAAAAGCCTTCGAAGAGTAGATTCAAGCAAGGCCATTGTGAGAGGGCTCTCGGCACTCTCCTCAGTATCTATCAGCTGTTTCTTTGAGTGTGTCTTTTTTTTTTGATTGTGATCATGACATTACAGATGGTATGGCAATTAAGGTAACTGATGATACAGTCCAACATGAATTTCTTCAGAGGGAAGTGCCAAAGTTTTCTCATAAAAAACAAGGTGGAGGAGCAGAGGTTTGACTATCCCGCCATCTTGATCACGTCACCCTGAAATGCTCCAGGCTGGAGCTTGGTTTTGACAGTAAACAAAATATCACAAACCCACAGTTTGACAGTTGTGTCTTCTCCCTCTAACTGCAGCACAACATCATGGAAGATCTTGAGCCCACTGCTTGGGAAAGAGAGGTTAAATTGTAGCTTAAGTGGTTGCCCATCACCACCCTGGTCCATTTTGGACAGCCTGAACAGTGACTTTGAGCAGTGATCCTCTTCCAGTGAGAGAAAGTAGCTCTTGATAGCAGTCCAGTTTTCTTGAAGCCTTGACAGCAGGCCACTAACTCTTGTCGGTACATGTCTTAGAACAGCCTGATCATCTTCCTCCACAAAGGCGAATACGGATTTCAGTTCTTCAGTAGGTTTTGAAGATGCAGCAGAGTGAATGAATATTTTATTTACTGTCGACCCAATGCCAATGTCCAATAAGTATCCTAATCTTTAATGATGCCACAATTGTCTGCATAATGTTTTTAGGGAAAATTGAATTATTTTTGCCATAGTTTACTATTATCTCCTGTGCAGAGATCTCCTCCAGCGGCAGGTCATATTCTTTTAATTTGCACATTATTTGGTGATGAATGGTAACAGATGACTTGTCACCATCCCCATAAGAGTCTATTATTTTGTTTTTCAAACCCAGCTTTGGTGTTCAATATCCAACAGAGGAAAGAGTTTTGTCGTGCTGTGCTTTGAAGCAACTGAGGCCACAGAAAAAAGTACCTTGTGCCTTCATGTCACTCTGAACCATTGATTGTTTTAACAAATCTGTCCTGATGTAGGAACAGTCACATCAGTATCCATTGTTGCTGCTTTTGTTCATCCACACGAGATTCTGTTTTGCAATTTCAGTCTAAAATAATGGCCAGAGCCAGCTTACTGCCACAGTATGACAGCGAGTGCTGCACAGTGTGGTAAACATTGATTTTTTCAGGTGCTGTTACTTTATCTGCTATGTAATCCTACTTTGGTTTCAGAGGCTTTTCATGGGTTGACATATTACTTCCTGAGTCTGGCACTTGTGAGTCACAGAGCCAGTGTGTTTCTTAAAAGCAGTTTCATTTCAGTGCATGATTGAAAAAAAAAAAAAAAAAAAAAAAATTCCTTATTACTGTGTAATAAAATTAAAAAATCTCCCCTCACAGACTTCAATCGTGGGTAAATGCTTTGCGAGAGATTGTAGCTGCATGTTCATTCTTTTACCTGTAGTTTCCATAATTTTCTGCCATAGCCAACATCTATGTTGCTCTTGTCTTTGTTTTCTGCCAGTGTGGCACATTGATGGCAAGTGGAAAGGTGACAGGTTAGTAAACTTTGACGTGAAGGGATTACTGATTGATTGACAGCTGACACAGGTGGCACGGTGGCGCAGCAGGTAGTGCACATGCCTCACGTACCACGGTTCAATTCCTGGGTCGGGCAGGGCCTTTCTGTGTGAAGTTTGCATGTTCTTCCCGTGCATGCATGGGGTCTCTCCGGGCACTTCCTCCCACAGACCAAAAACATGCTCATTAGGTTAATTGGTGACTCTAAATTGCCCTTAGTTATGAGTGTGAGCATGAGTGGTGGTTTGTCTCTCTATGTGGCCCTGCGATTGACTGGCGACCGGTTCGAGGTGTGCCCCGCCTCTCACCCAATGACAGCTGGGATAGGCTCCAGCCCCCCCGCAACCCCGAAAGGGATAGTTGGCATAGAAAATGAATGAATGAATGAATGACAGTTGACACAGCTAACAATAATTTTAAAATAATTTCACACTCATTTTACCCTCATTTTTTTTTTAATTATTTACTGGATGAAAGAAACATTTTAAAGGGCTTGTGTCCTGCACTGTGGGATGCTTGAGCCAACCAAATGTGGGATATTGTACAAATAGGGGGACACTGAAAAAACAATTAAATTGCAGGACAGACTCACATAAAGTAGGACACCCAATTACCTCAAAGAAGGGGCATTTCAACCAGCTCTATGCCAGTATGAGCTAGCTGTCAGCAAACATGGAAAGCGTCCTGCAGAAAGCCTTCAATTGGTTGCAGAAGACTTCTTCTCACCATCATATTCTCCACCTACGCCAGCCAATTTATCGGACCAAAACAATGCAGGAAGAGTTAGGCGGTGGGCCAAGTCTGCTTTAGTTTTTGAAAATAATGATCTCCAGAATGGGAGGACCTCAATTTTTTCACATATAAAACATATTCTCTTCTGAATCAGATTCCGTTTGTTGCTACCTGAGATTTTTGCATATTTTTCTACAATCAAAGTTTAAAGTTCGTTAAAATTGCAGGCAAACGCCGCAGCTTGCTAAGTCAGCTGAACCTATCACATGCAAAGCCACAGATCACCTGATCATATCCAACCAATCAGACGTAGCTGTGTGGAGAACGGCTGGTGTTTACAAGAATCAGCTGGAGGAGACGTCGTCGAAACAACCAGCAAAAGAAGCTTCTACATGTGGAGGTAAGTAGCCGATGAATGTTGTTGGACGATGCTAACTATGCTAAACGCATGGCGACGTTGTATATTGTCTGAAGGTAGCGCTTTTGTAACACTAAAGAACTAGCACTAGCTTGTTAGTATCAAGCAAACATTAGATGTAAAAGACCTGAATCGAAGTTCATTTTTATTGTAGTAGTTTTTGACAACAGTTAATCTGTTAAACCCTTGGAAAACGAGGGTCCCTAATTGGGGGACTTTGAGAGGCAGTCACAAACACAGCGAAACATAAGGTGCTAATCACGACCATAAACAGGGATACTATACATCAAATTAAACAGCAGAACCTGGGCAACAAGGCAATATAAACCTTTTTAGACACCCTAAACACAACTCGAATTACAACCAAATGAATAACAACATATTAAACTCTGTACAGCTGTGTTGACCCACTCACCATATTACGCCATTTTCATATTCATATTTATTCTGAAAATGCTTTTTTTAAGGCGCTGCTAGATTTCTTTTTTTTTGATTATGAAGTTGTATTTCCAATTGTGGTTTTTGCAGATGTGCTCCAATGTTGGAAATTTGTAATTTTGTAATTGAAACTATACTTAAAGTTCCTAAAATTTATTAAAAACTCAACGCTATAGAATTATATTAATTGTTGAACCACTTTCCCATCGACATCAATACTTTTTTATCAATATTCTGTCCCCTCAGGCAGTTTATGCCTGATGGTGTAACTTTTCAGTTGTGTCCTGGGATATAATTAAGGTTAAGGTTCTCTTCGTCCAGCTTTAATCATTTCATTAAGACACAAGTGTCTTGTGGTTCTTTCAAATGGTCTTTAAAGGCCAGTTGTACAAAAATCAAGGATAGGTTTTTTCATTCACAAAAATTGAGGCTTTTATCAACTTTTTCCAAACACTGAAAGACTTACAGCCAAATCAGTCCTAAGTGCTTACTTTAACATGAGATCCAGAGATGAAGAAGACAAAGACTTTATAGTTATTTCCCATGATGCGTTTCTTTCCTAAATCTGTTTCAGCAAAACACCTCAATTTCTTTTTGTTGGTTCGTTAACCTCTCAGTATCCTCCAAGAGCTTTAATTGCAATATCAATTTATCTATAAATTCATTTGTTTACCAATTTGCATTGTCCACTTAGTTTCTGTGTGTGCAAAAGAAAAATGCCAATGAAAACTTGTGGATGAAGATTAAACTAATTGACTTGGGGATTTGGTTCTCTGGCTTGCTGACCAACTTTTCACAAAGTCCTCTCTCAGCCTATTGTCAAGCAGCTTACAAATTGACTGACAGTGGCCAGGTAGAACATTTCATGGTGAGCCTGTGACATTAATGGTAAGTTTGGTAATAATAACTTTGTTTTTACAGCGCTTTTTAAAACAGAGGTTTACAAACAGGATAATAAACTCTGGAGCACTGAACCTGATCATCAGTCATAATAGTCCATGCATTAAGCTTTGGGTGTCTGCAGCCAAAGATAAGACAGCATATTAAATACAAAAATAAATGCTACATTAGTCACTCATCTGCACAGGATATAGCAGTACTGGTAATAATTATGAACAAAAGTATGCCAACACCAGAACACTTCCTAGATCACCTGCTGCAATAATTTCTCAGCCAATTAATGTTCTGTTTTTTTTACTTGAAGGAGGGTAAGTTCTTTCCTCTGGCTCTAATCATTTTCTTCATTTCTCTCTGAATTGTCTTGCTTCCTTTTTAATTTGAGAGTGTGTGACACTCTTTTGCTTTGAGATGGCTTGGGAATGAGGAAGCAGATGGTCGGGTGAATATAAAAAAAAAAAAACAGGGCTGAGGCTGCTTGGACATGAGATCTTCTTAGATGTTCTCATTTAAAAGATTTCATTAGAGTCTGAACATGCAAAATATAAAAAAAGAAAAACTATTTTTGTATACCCCCAAATACCCCCAAATACGCACAGTAGCAGAGGTGGGCTTCTGTTTGTGTGACCTGAAGGAATTTTCTTTCTCAATCAGATTGAAAATGTTAATTCCTGCAACACAGCAAGTTCCCGGGGTATTGATGTTCAAATGGTGGCTGTTAAGCTGCTTCTATGTTTAAGAGACACTGAAATATCCCTTTTAACTTATCATGTTCAGACAACTTTGTCTATACCCCTTGGCTTGTTATCTTGACCCAAGATCAGAGTCAGCCTCAGCAAATTCCTGCTTGGTTATTCGTTGTTCAGGTTAAGAGGTAAAACAAAAACCTGTATGATAGTGAAGCCTAAAAAAAATCCACTTCATCTAACGCAGTCTCTCATTGTCTCCAATGTTTTGTGTCTCTTAAGGTGCATTCACATCAAACGTGACTTGGCAAAGGAGATCACCAAATAGCTCGCCCAAGTCACGTCACTTGTCCATAAAATAGCTCATTTTGTCACCGTAGCATCACTCAGTGACATCACGCCTGGTCGAGTTTCGCCACAATCATATCATATCATATATATCAAATATTTGTATGTATTAGCTGACATTATTCCAACTGTATCCTTTTCACTCACCTACCTACTGTAAAACACTGCAGCTGATGGCCTTTGCCTGTTAGCTGCACCTCGAGTAGGGAGTTCTCTGTGGTCCCGTCTTGGCGGAACTAATGTAGTCACTGACTAATGTTCCCACATGGACATTGATTGTCGCTCTATTGTGAGCTGGAATAAAAACAGTTCTATCGCGGGTGTTGTCACACACCCACACAACGCTGAACACTGCAGCACAGCGGTGTTGCCTGAAAAGTTCAAATCTCTCAACTTTGCAGACCGAGTGATGCTACCTGGTTGCGCGTCCAAGTCGCCCAGATTGCGGCAGTGGCATCGCGTATGGACTGGTGGCACCTGTACATAGACTTTGCATGGAGAGTGGTTGCCCAGGACGCCCAAGTCGTGTTCGGTGTGAACACACCTTTAGGAAGTTTTTCCATTGCTGCATCTATCCCCCCCCCCCCCGCTCAGGAACAAAGCTAATAAAAACTATTGAGTCAGACATCATACCCCTAATATGTGATGTCTCCCAAGTCATCAAATTCTTATCTGTCACTAAAAGACCATTAAAACTTTATAAAGTGATCCACATACTGCTGGCCTTGATACGCCTCTGGTAGATTTCAGCAAAAAGCTGGGTGCTGGTTTGCTGGAAATATGTGGCAGGTCTATTTTCTGTCAGAGCTGGTTTAACTCTGCATCAAAGCAACAAAGCAGGAACATAAGTACTCTGAGTTTCTGGGTAATTTCATAATATAGCACAGTGTGGAAATCATCCCAGTGAAGACAGCAAATTAATGTTAGGCAGGTAATATGATATAAATTAGTTTAAGTGGTACCCATTTTCAGATGACCAAACAATATCCAACTTTGTAAGAAGGTATAAGGGATCTCCAAATAATCTATTCAATTGTGTCATCCTCAGACATTAATTTGCACTCAGGTATTCATGCATGGTTTAACAGATGGCCACTTTGACAGAGTTTACGATGCCTGACAGCCATGGTCAGGCCATCTGTATTTCTGTCTGATACGAGAGGAAAACAAAAATAGAAAAATACCTTGGGGGGCGGGGGGCTGAGTCGTCACTTCACAATCATCTGCACAAACACATTAATTTGTATGATCAACAAAGCCAGCGTACATGAGTCACCATCTATGGCAGCTTTGTTAAAAAATGTGACCCCACCTGGAAAATAAATTGTAGGTACACAACAACGATGGAGACATATGACAGAAAATTCAAACCATCATTTGTTTTATTAAATCAAAGTTTATAATTATTAAATACTAAAGATACACTCAAAACATTGGATGAGTGTGAGAAAAAGCGATATTCAGCACATGACATGACAGTGCTTTTGTTTCATTTTCCTTTGGTTAAGATTTTCAGTTAGAGTTTTCAGAGTTTAGTGTATGACTTTAGAAAGAACGGAAGAAAGAAAAGAACACTCAACAAATGCAAGCACAGGACAAGATCACAAAATCTATAAAGGCCTTAATGCATTAAAGTCTTTGTTAAGAAAATGTATATATTATCATTATGATTATACATGTATTATGATCCTCTTGTACGTTTGTGTGAAAAGCCTTCATGCTGAAACTAGAAACCGGAAACAAGAATATCTTGTCTCTGATAGCAGAGGACTGCGCCGCCACAACAGCAAAAGAACTCCATCTTGTCCCTGATAAGAACACCGTCACATCAACAAAAGAACTCACAGTTTCTGAACGAGGAAGATGACCACTGTTGTGGCACAAGTTTCTGTAACTTTGAACCGCAATATTATTGGTTGATGCTTGTGTGATAAAGTGTACCTTGACTGTTTAAATATGAGAAGCTTAGACGCACAATTTAGTGCGTGAGGAAGTTGCCTTCTGTTGTAAACTGCATGTCACTCCTTGCAAGTAAATGATCAAAAGACTCCTTTCTCCTGTCCTTCTTTCCATCTGGGCTGCCAAGTCAGGGGCAGTTTGAAGAATTTTCCTGGCAGTCTTTAATCTAAATTATCGCATGTTTAAGTTTAAACACAAATTCCCTAATTCAAACAGGGCAGACTGAACTAAATAGACATGCTTTCTCTTCAATGACCCTTTCAGTACTCTGTACATTGTTGCTATGAATGAACCTTACACATCTACTGCGCGCGCACACACCCCCCCCACACACACACACATCTGTGTATATATAAATATATATCTATATATATATATAAATAAATATATATATATATATATATATATATATATATATATATATATATATATATATATATATATATATATATATATATATATATATATATATCTTAATGCAGAGAGATATGTCCACAGTCTGAGACTGAAGTCTATCCTGCAAGATGACAAAACTCAGAGATTACCTCCACAATTTGGGAGAGGAGGGCAGAATGACCTGGCCTCAACCCCACCGAACACTAGTGGGATCAGCTTGGGTGTGCCGTTAATGCCAGAGTGACAAACACAACGATGTTTGCTAACTGAGAAGAAGTGCTGCTTGTCTGGTGGGACTTCTTCTGAAAGTGCTTTATAAGTGACCTAAGACCGCGAAAGGCCAAATGCTCCAAAAACACTAAAAAAATAAATAAAAAAATAAAAAATTTCCTCCTGTATTTGGACAAGACCCAAACTTCTCAAGAGCAACACTTACTTTAGATTGTCCTGCTGGGCTTTGTTGGCCCTTTTTTATAATGAAATAAATGTCTGCAGACTCAGACCAAATACACTGTAAACAGGTTGAAAAAAAAAAAACACTATAGTTATTGAATAGTTTTCAAACTGTGTGAAACAACTGTACCTTTAAAGCTGCTGAATTGAAAGTGGCAGACAAAATCTTCACCTGGCTGAGTTAGGGTTGCATGCTGTGAGAAGCTAGGACCTTTTTCAGGTTGTTCGACATTTTCAGTCTCTCTAAAAGAACCTCTAGAGCAGGGCACAGCCAGTCAGTCAACAACCAAATCTGTTTTCTTCCATCCATCAGACTGTGTTTATCTTTGGAAGAACATGCAGTACAAGAAGCATGAAGGAAAGTTTCTAACTCATTCACTGGATGCTAAGCGCAGTTTTCAAACAGCCAAGTTCAGTCAAAGCTTACTGTGCTTTTCAGATGTCCTTGCTCTTTTTAAACCCTTTCATTCATGCTATCATGGTTGATTTGCATTCACCCCCAGCCCTGAAGGCATCTGACATTAGAATGAGAGTGCATTGTTTTCTTTAATAACAAATCTTCAATTTCTATGAGCTTGACCTTGAACTTTTGACTTTTTTCTGCTCCTCTCACTGCATCGTTTTACATTCCCCTAAAGTCTAAATGAAGGCACAGTAAGCAGCAGATCTATCATCATTGGTATGTTTTTAATGCCTCCCAATGGCCCTAGGTTCTGGTAAAGACTTTGTGGGTATGGTCTTGGGACTCACTTTAATTTACCCACAGCCCCTTGTCCACTGGGTGAGGACAGCTGCAGTTAAACGGCTTGTGTTTTATCAACTGAACACTGAGCAAGATCAATAGTTAACCTCTAACGATATACGCATGGGTTAAACCTCTGGAACGCTCATTCCTAACCTTGCAGAGCAGATGGACCTGCCTGATCCATTTTCTTAAATCCTGCAGATCCATCTTGCTCATTTCCAGTTGACCCCTGGAGCAGTTCATTTGCACTGAGGACACGGCCAACCCAGCAACTGACACAAACGAGTTATGTGGTAATAAGTTACCATGCTATCTGGTGTCTTCGATAGTCCGCTGTAGGTACTGCTGAGTATTAAAGCACCTCTATTGTGAACAGTCTGTGTACACATAAATCGCCGGGTGTCACACAATGACAACCTCATTGCTTTCAGTAACAAACCTAAAACACAACAGAAACCGTACTAAAATGACAAGTTATATTGTCATTTTGTGCGTGACAACGTTCTCTGACTTTCTTCCCATAATGCACTAAATCAGAGTCAATAGAATTCTGGCTGCGATGTAATGACGTGAAGCAAGCTTTGGTTTGACACAGAACAGTGCTATTGTGACATGGCCTGGACTCGGACCTCTTCAAAACACTGTCTTGTGAACATGTTATTATCAGGAGAAAATGAGTAAATTTGTAGCGTTTTTTTTTAACTGACTCGGAACAAAGCAACCGATTCGTAGGTGTATGCCCACCATAGACTCTACCTGCAACTTGGAGTATAACTTACAAAAAGAACCTGAACTAACAATTTTCAAATGGCTGGCCATATGCATCAGAATTGTATGTAACACACAATGCTCCTTGGTTTTGTGTAAGAGTATGCTCCACGTATGGAGCAGTGATAGTTTGATTATTGTGACCAAATTCTCTCCATCAAACCACCCTGAGCTGCTGAAAGCTAACCTGAAACACCAGATCATTCGATATATTTCACTTCGTCCATCTGGGAAAGAGCTCACAGAAACTGTTCGGGAATGGGCAGAAACTTTCAAAAGTATATCCATCAGGTGATTGGACGATCATTCCATCAATCACATTCATTACAGGTTAATCAGATAGAGTAGTGGGCGAGCACTAGAACATAAGCCACTTTGTAAAACATACAGGAGGTGGAGCTGAAATATCCTTTCGATAGAGATGTTTGTAGTGTTATTTTTTTTTTTTTCATACACAAGGTCCAGATCTGATATAACTACCACTGAAGCTGTTAGCATCTATGCTAATCTTATATGAGCGGTCACTTCCTGCTGTTGTCTCCCTCTTAGCCTCCACCCCTTCCTGTTATAAGGGACTCTGATTGGGCCGTCCTACTTTGGGCCACTCACAATCATGGACTAGAGCCTGGCAAGATGGATCTGCCTGATTACAAACATTAAATCAGGCTGATCCATCTTAACTGCACTGCAAGGTCAGCTGATAGCTGAAGCCAGAGAAAAGTCCCTCTAAACCTGCTACTTCAAAAGCTTTTTACAATTCACATCGACTGGATCAGAGAGCCTCAAGACCACAGTAACAACCCCTTCAATACTAAATCAAGGTACAGGCTAAGTGACCACTTGATGGCTATAGAGACAGGTCCTCATGAAAATAGCTGCTCCCAGAAATTAATAGATTTCTGGGCCTCTGTGAGAGCCCCATTTTGACCTAACTGTGTTGAATTCCTCTCATGAAATTTATGCAAACAGATTTAAGTTACTTCAATGCAGGTTGTGAATATTATTGTAGTTTTAAGATTTTAGTCATTATATATGATAAATTGAGTTACATCATAGATAAAAATAAGTCCTTGGGGTCTGTTTTTACAAAGTAAAGGCCACTATCAAGTAATGCATAGGTATGTCAGGTAGATATATATGAAAAATTGAGTTGTGTCATAGATAGAAAAAGTCCTTGAAGTCTGTTTTTCCAAAGCAAAGGCCATTATCAAGTAATGCATAGGTCTGTAACTCAACTTTTAGACATGGGTGCTCTATGTGTCAAGGTTAAGTCCTCTGAATACTTGAAACCTATGTTCAACATGTATCCATAAAGAAAATCAATCTTGTTTCCTCATGGCAGGAAAATGATGATGGGTTCACAAGACCTCTTTTTGGTAACAACAGAGTTCTTCGCTCAACAGTTATTCAAAGTGTAAAACAACCTTGAGAGAAAAACCTGCCGTTACAGTCCAGCATGGCTCAAATGTTTCCAAGAATACACGCCAAGTTGCATCACAGAGAAGCTTAGGTGTTGTTGCATTGGGATTGAGCCCAGCTGTGATGCTGTTGTGGGCACAAGGCTGCAAAGAATTGCTAAAGAAAAATCTGTTGGCAGGTTTATCTTCAGTCATGTCACCGAAAAAGAATGTTTTTGTGTCAGAGCAGTCGATTAAATGTTTTGCTGGATCGAAATGCATTTACAAGAAATAAATCTTAGAGTGCTTTCAAATATATTTCTCACACTCATACAAGGCCAAAGGTAAAAATCTTTTAACCTTGTGAGCCCTTTACATAACTGTTCTTAGACTTGGCACTTCACATTGTTAGGTTTAGGTTCAAGAAGGAAGAGTGTATTTTCAGACATCCATTATTCAGTTCATTCATTCATTAAGTCACTACTCAGTCTTGTGACTTTCTCTATTGCTCCCTCGGTCTTTGAGCTTTGATTAAAATCTGATTCGGGACATTTATTTACTCAAAGTGAAACCAAACCACAGGCTTCAACCAAATTTAAAAAAATGCAACCAGGACACCATTAGGCTCTAAGGGGAGGAGATGGGACACACTCATTAACTCCTTCATGCTTTTCCAATCAGCCACACCAGGTTACAGTCTATTCTGCCTGTTAATTTGTTTATGATAGAAATGCCTTAACCAGCCAATACAGCTTAACAACAGCCACCCAGGCGTACAACAACGGCATATACACCTTTAACTGGTACATGTTCAAAGTATAAATACTATGTTTTAAGAAAAACATGGTTCACTGCAGCTTTGTGACAAACTGCACTATCCAAAAGGTTACAGTGTCCCATCATCTGTGATTTGAGAAGCCTGCTGTACCCTACATTCACTGAACTAATTTTTTTTTTAACTTGAGGATTTAAATGAACAAATGTACTCCTGGGCCAGGATACAAGTGACAATTTACTACTCCTGGGCTGAATTTGCTTTTGACTTCAGGACTGCCAATAGAGTGGTACAGGAATGATTCTAAAAACACAGAAATGAGTGAGCATTTAGCACTTCCTGGTTCCCAACCCAAAGTAAATGGCATTTAGAATATCAGTTTTGGATGAATGCTTAAATTTGTTTATTACTTATTATGTAGACAGGAAAAGAAACCAAAAAGGAGATTTTAATCACTTTTTTAAGAGCACCCTGGCCAAAATAGGGAGCAACACAGCTAACAAAGTTACTTACAATTACAACAACAATAAATGCAAATACACATTACATGTATAATCCTCATAATACAATGAAAAACAATAAACAGTTCATTAACAAGCTAGGCCATGAAAAGAAATAAAATCATCTGTCAAAACATCTGCAGCCAGATGCCTCATTCTCCAAATCATTTAACATCCCCTCAAAGTGTCCAGGGAAACCAGATAATTTCAGCTCGTTGACTTTGACCCATAAAGTACATCATCCATGCACCACTCTGTATCCTTTGGTACATAGATTCAACAAGATGCCCAAAACATTTGTTGGGACCTGTTGTGTGTAGTATACACTCAGGCAAACAGGACAAAGGACCAGTAGGCTTTGCAGCAGGTCACATATGTGGCATCTATCTACTGTATAACCTAGTAGAAAGGAGCCCTGAGCTCTTCATCCTTATTTTTGGTGCTAGAGTAACTCAGATTAACTCAAAATTAATTTTGGTACGAAGGCTGTCAGTTTTCCTCAAAATCAAACTCGGTTTGTGATGTGGAGGATGAGTGAGTAAACTGCTTTGCACATTACCGACATAGAGCCTGGTCTTTGATTTTAAGTTTGCCATCAACGGTGTAGAACCCAAAATACAACCACACAGCGCTCTTCAGATGATTTGATGTTGTTATTGTCCGCTCAGAGTGGAAACTCTTTGTTTACTGCGGTCAAGAGAGCAGTTTATGTGGCTGTGATCAAGCTGCACTGAGAGTGCTCTCTGTTGGATGGAACGGTCCACTGCTCCAGGTACCCTGATGGGCTGCTACAATATATATTTACATTTTAATATTTATTTACTCTTAGAGTACAGATATTTATCCCCATGCTCGAACGGTTGTTCGAATATCGAGTATAAGGTGAAAGCCCTATTTAGTACTGGATTAGTAAATCAATTTAATGCTCTGAAATACCTTATTTTGGCCCAACTCTAGTAAAGGATTCTTTCGTGTGCAATGAACTTTAAACCAGCGCAAACCATTTATGTGAAAGAAAAAAAACAGAAACTGAGTAAAAGTAAAATAAGTTATCTTTTAACTTTGATGAATGAAATAAAATAAATTAATGTCTTCTTTAAACTTCTTTTTTTTTAACATTTTTTTTTATTATTTTTATTATTATTCATCTTAATGATTTACAATCATGAGTACATTGTCTCTTTAAACTTCTTGTTGTCACAGCTTTAATCCTTTAAACAAAAAAAATATCTTCAGTCCTGTTTTCAACAAATATACAGTTTCTTCTATTTTTTCACTCACAGTAAAAATCAAATACAAACTTTATGTAAACCCCCTATACTATGCCATCAGAATAAAATTATTCCAACAGAAAATCACACCATTGCAGGCCTAAGTGTTTGGTTGTGTGCGGTGAGACCAAAAACTTTGCTTCACTCAGGCTGTGCAAAAGAAAACAAAAGACAAGAGCAATACCTTTTTGGAGATGTCTGGTCCACAGAAAAGATTCCTCATCCATCCTCCTTTCCTTAGGGGCAAGGTGGAGCTCAGGCAGGTAGAGCAGAGCCATGAAAGTTATCCAGCGTTGCCAGAGGAACCCTGATCATCCCTGGCAGCTCAGAGCGCTGTCTGGTTGTAGTCTCACGTTTTAGAATGGAAAAAATCCAAACTAAGGGTAAAAACAGTGCTAACGAAGCTATTAAGACTAGCTGAGTTAGCGTGCCGCGGCGCACCATCCTTCCGTTTTACACACCTGCTCACTGGGTTAACAAGCAGCTAACTAAGTCCAAAAGCTTATAAAACTTCTGCTACTTTCAAAGCAAGTCTTCTCGCAGAGAACCTTTCAAATAATCCGCACACAAAAGCTCAAACACACAACTCCTCGTGGACAAAAACTTTTGCGTGCTCCATTTTCTCTCTCTCTCATCGCTCGCAGGCACGCGCGGACATGACATCACCGCATGCACCTCACGAGAGCCAATTAACAAGTATAACACTCAAGCCGTGACCAGGTGCAGTTTTCCAGAAAATAACCTCTCAAATGAATTTACATCATTCAAACAAAAGAAGTTAAATATAAAACATTCATGCGTTTTAAACGTTGTTGTGAAATTTACATTTTATAAAACGCTGTGTGCATAAAAATATGTTTTCTGATCACAATTTTAGAAAACACTTTTTTTTAACCTTATACTTCTTTATTCCTGTATTTATTTATCAACCATTTTCTCAAAAACATTTTTTAACGATATTTCCACTGGGCTACATATATGTGAAAGTAGAGGGGGACCTGAGTTCTCTTTCCTCATTTGAGAGAACCTTGGGGTGAACAGCTGGAGGGAGTTACTGTACGAGTCTTTCCATCCTTATGTATGTGTGTGTGTGCTTGTGTGTGTGTGTACGTATACATTGTTTTGTGTCCTCAGCTATTTTATTAACTTTGCAGCAATACATTTATGAAACTGTTGCTGTCATGACTAATTAAATTTGAAAACATTTCTTATTATATGGCGAACTTGTTGATGTGTTACTCTTATACCCCTGTAAGTGACACCATGCTGCATCACCTTGAAATTCATTCGTTTATCAGTCAGTTCTAAAAACCAGATGAAACTGTGATGTGCACCCTTGTACTCTGAGGCCTTCCTGCTCTGCATTGGGATGTCCCCAGTACCGGCTTCAGCACCTGCGTTATAAGTCGCCATTGTTACCCACTGATGCAGTGCTGTGCTGAGGCTGATATGTCTGACTGCTGTTAGGGCTGGTTATTGTGTTTACAAATGACTGAGTGCTACCACAGGAGCAGGGGTTTGATCTGAGGACGCCCTTTGTTACATGTTATTTCTGTCTTGTCCTTCTCTTTTTCTATTTCAACAGGTGAGAAGCTTTGTTTTCCAACACTTGGATTTCATATGCTAAACTATCTTAATAATCATTTCCTTTCATTAAACAGAAGCAGGGTTACTTGCACTACGCATATTGAGAACTAACTTAATAATCTCAATTCAGTTCCTTTAAAGAAATGGCCTTAAGCATGTTTCAACTGCTCACATTATTATTACTACTATTATTATTATTATTATTATTATTATTATTGGTGTTGTTGATGTTGTTGTTGCTGGATTATAAATTTCCTGATCTGTTTCACCACCAAGGCATAAAAATGTTGTGTGGTGTAAAGTGATTACTTGATGAGTTAAGACTGACAAGTGTTCTGGGCTGCAGGCACAATTGATCATGTCTTAACATTTCTTGTTTGTAATGTTTGTTGTTCCTTTGTTTTTATACAGGGAAATCAAGCTCGGGCAGAAATGTATTATGGGCTGCTAAGCATTACGATGAAGATGGGCCTCCCACTCTAAATGAAGTCTACCTGCGCCTGCATCAACTGCCAGTGTTGTTGAACGAGGTATTGTCACACACAATATACAGGGCTTTACCCTTGGACTCTTGTTTAAGCTGCCATAAGCATACAATTGGACCATTCTTCAGCCATGAAAAGCGACTGAGGACTCAGTCAAAGGGCTTTGAATGGCTCGAGAAACATTTTAATAAAACTGTTTCACCTCCAAAATATTCACCTTACATAGAGTTTGTTTATCAGAACTTTATCAGAGTGAATTTTGAATAAAAAAAAATCTTCTTTTTTAAATAAAAATGTGAAAATAAAAATGTGCATGATTGAACTCATAACTGTGATTTTATCTTGTTTTATTGTGTTGTTTGTATCAGGTTTTAAGACTATAGCGGGGCAATGTAGCCTATTTTCAGAGATACATTGAAACTTTTGAGTTGTAAAAGTCAAACTGAATTGGTATTTTAAAGGCAGTTTGTTTGCATGGTTTTATTTAGTATCTATTTTAGCTGTCCAAGAACATACAACTGCCAAATCCTATCTATCAAACTAAAATTAACCTAAATGTCAAGTATAGGGCCTACTGTACAGGGTTATTCTCAGCTCCAAACATGTTTAGTCATTTATTAAGTTTCCAGTTTTATTGAAATTCTTGTTAGTTACATTTTAAGTTAATGTTTTAGTCAGGTTTTTGGTTTCCACCTTAAGCAATTATACCCCGTCTCTATATTTCTTATTATTTTCTCTTGTGGAGATGACAATTAACCATTAACAAGATTTTGTCTTAAGTCTCAAACAAAACTACCATTGCTATGGTCTCATTTATTTCTTCTAGTGAATTTTAGGAGAATCTAAGAGAAAAAAATCTGAAATTGTAATGGGGCTGGAATGAGAATCATTATTTTGTCTCATGAGCAATAGAGAAGCAAACTCTGAGCAGTAAAATTTTCCTCTGGGTCAGACAAATTAATAATTTTCTAGGCTTTTCTCACCACAGACAAGTACAGGTAACAAAAAGGGGAGCACATGCCCTTATAGCAGCCTCTGTAATGATTGCAGAAGCTGCCCAGGGCTCTTAATTTGAGCCTTATCCCCCCAAGGCTTCAGCTAATTCAGTTGAGGGTAGCAAGGGATTGATATATCTGTTCTGTCTCTCAATGACAGACACTTGAACCAGTGCTTATTTCTGCACATGAAAAAAAATATATCTTCAAAGTCCATACACACACTTCTTTTCCATCTGTCCCACGTGTGCCCATTAAATTGTAATGATCTGTTTTTCAACTCCATTTTCTGTCTATCATTTTATCCCCTATATTGTTATCTTTAACCTTAGTGGTTGTGAGCAAAATGGTAGAGGACAAGGACATAGTTGAATTCTCAGTCTACAGTATAAATATGTAAGTACAGTATGTATATAATTTAAAATTTCAGACCTTGTATTTGAGGCCACCAGCATCATGAGCAGTCTTGAAAATACATTGTACTCTTTGCATGGTACTTGTGTGTGCATACTGGGGGCCGTATGCACACACAAGGTAGCCATCAAAAAATGGTCCACTGTGGTAATAACAAAAAGGACATGGTCAGCAATAGTACTCCAGTACTATAGAGTTTAAATCAGGCTCAGACTGTACTAAGGGGGCCAAAGTGTGCCAGAAAATATCCCCAACAACATTATAACATGATCACCACTACCCTAAACCATTTATACGTACAAGGCAGGATGGATCCATGCCTTTTACACTAAATTCTGACCCTACTGCAGCAGAAATTAAGAGTTATTTAACCAGCCAAGCAAATTTACAATGCCATACTCCTTTTTTTTAATGACATTTTGGTGAGCTTATATGAATTGTAGCTTTAGTATCTTTTTCTTAGCTGACAGGTGTGGCAAGCAGCGTGGTCTTCTGAGGCTCTGCAGTAAGAATCTTCTACATATGTATTACATATTCTACATATACAGACGTGGAAAACAATTGTTGATACCCTTCCGTTAAAGGAAGAAAAACTCACAATGGTCACGGAAATAACTTGAAACTGACAAAAGTAATAATAAATAAAAAAATTACTGAAAATTAACTAATGAAAATCAGACATTGATTTTGAATTGTGGTTCAACAGAATCATTTAAAAAAAAAAAATAATAATAATAATAATGAAACTGGTCTGGACAAAAATGATGGTACCACTAGAAAAGATTGAAAATGATTTGACCACAAGGACATTTTAAACTAAGGTGTGTCTAGCATCATAGGTGTCCTCCAGCTTGTGATCAGTCAGTCTGCCTATTTAAAGTGTGAAAAGTAGTCACTGTGCTGTTTGGTATTGTGGTGTGTACCACACTGAACATGGACCACAGAAAGCTAATGAGAGAGCTGTCTCAGGAGATTAGAAAGAAAATTATAGACAAGCACGTTAAAGGTAAATGTAAATGTAAATGTTCTTTATTTATACAGCCCTTTACAACAACCTTTTCGATGAACCAAAGTGCTTTACAACAGATGGTAAACCAAAAGGAATAAATAAAAACGATAAAAAACAATAATAAAAAAAAAACAATAAAAACAATAAAAGCAATAAAATACAATCAAATAAGGTAAAAGTGTCACCACGCTACTGGGTATTAAAAGGCAACCTAAATAAATATGTTTTCAGTCTAGATTTAAAGAGGCCCAGGTCACAAATAAGACGTATCTCGATGGGGAGCTTGTTCCAGAGCCTGGGGGCAGCAATGGAAAAGGCTTGGTCACCCCAGTGTTTGTATTTTGACCTCGGCGCTTCCAGCAAAAGTTGGTTAGACAACCTCAGAGTTCGACTAGGCTCCCGAACAGTTAAAAGCTCAGTCAAATACAAAGGGGCGAGGCCATTAAGAGCTTTAAAAACAAACATTAAAAGTTTAAAATCAATCCTGTAATGGACGGGAAGCCAGTGAAAGGTAAAGGCTATCAGACCATCTCCAAGCAGCTGGATGTTCCTGTGACTACAGTTGCACATATTATTCAGAAGTTTAAGGTCCACAGGACTGTAGCCAACCTCCCTGGACGTGGCCACATGAGGAAAATTGGTGACAAATTGAAGAGACGGATAATATGAATGGTAACCAAAGAGCCCAGAACAACTTCCAAAGAGATTAGAGGTGAACTCCAAGGTCAAGGTACATCAATATCAGATCACACCATCCATCACTGTTTGAGCCAAAGTGGACTTAATGGAAGACACCACTGTTGAAAGCAAATCATAAAAAAGTGAGACTGGATTTTGCCAAAATGCATATTGACAAGCCACAAAGCTTCTGGGAGAATGTCCTTTGGACAGCTGAGACAAAACTGGAGCTTTTTGGCAAGTCACGTCAGTTCTCTGTTCACAGACACAAAAATGAAGCATACAAAGAAAAGAACACTGTACCTACTGTGAAACATGGAGGAGACTCAGTTATGTTCTGGGGCTGCTTTGCTGCATCTGGCACAGGGTGTCTTGAATCTGTGCAGGGTTCAATGAAATCTCAAGACTATCAAGGCATTCTGGAGCCAAATGTGCTGCCCAGTGTCAGAAAGCTTGGCCTCAGTCACAGGTCATGGTCCTCCAACAGGATAATGACCCAAAACACACAGCTAAAAACATCCAAGAATGGCTAAGAAAAAACACTGGACTATTCTGAAGTGGCCTTCTATGAGTTCTGATCTAATCCTATTGAACATTTGTGGAAGGAGCTGAAACATGCAGTCTAGAGAAGACACCCTTCAAACCTGAGACAGCTGGAGCAGTTTGCTCATGAGGAGTGGGCCAAAATACCTGTCGACAGGTGCAGAAGTCTCACTGAGAGTTACAGAAATCGCCAGATTGCAGTGATTGCCTCAAAAGGTTGTGCAACAAAATATTAAGTTAAGGGTACCATCATTTTTGTCCAGGCTAGTTTCATTTGTTTGTTTTATTTTAATGATTCTGTTGAACCACAATTCAAAATGAATTTTCAGCATTTTTTTATTTATTATTCCTTTTGTCAGTTTCAAGTTATTTCAGTGACCATTGTGAGTTTTTCTTCCTTTAACGGAAGGGTATCAACAATTTTTTCCACGTCTGTATATTGTATCTTGTTGTAACACATTTTTATTTGAATTACTGTTGCTTTTCTTTCATCTTAAACCACCCTGGCTTTTGTCCTCTGACCTCTGGCATCAACTAGGCATTTTTGCCCAGAAAAATGCCCCTCACTGAATACCTTCTCTTTTTCAGACCATTCTCTTTAAACCCTTGAGATGGTTGTGTGTGAAAAATCACAGTACATCATTTGTCTGAAATAGACAGATCAATCTGGAACCTACAACCAAGCCATGTTGCTGAATCACAAGTTCTCACCTCCCTGCCGCCGTCATATCTGACTTCTTGTCACTCATGGCCAAGCCACGCCCCAAAACATTATAAAAACCAGCCCACAGACCCAGACCTCCTCTTATTTCCAAATCAAGGATGACCGGGGTACAAAGAAAGCTTGATGTCAATGGAAAATTGACCTTTGTTTTTATTTTTTCTTGTTAATTAACCAAGTAAGTATTATTGCCAACATGGCATTTTGTTTAATACTGTATATATTTATTAGATTTCCTCTGCATTTACCTTTAGTTTTTTGACAAACTGTCTTACTTTAAGTGAATGCATTAATGACGTAAGTTAAGATACCATATATCGAAATTAATTTAACCTTGTGTCTTTTTGTAAATATTATGTAAAGTGTAATGTTTCCTTTATTCTGATTGTTTTGGTGTTGAAGTCATTAGATGCTGTATTTGAATATGCAGTTAACATAAATCGATCTCTGAACCTGCAGCAATTAAATCCATAACATCTTTCACAAGTTCAGAGTAATTTTAATCACTTTTCCCCATTCTGATGCTCAGTTTAAACTTCAGAAAGTTGCATTGAGTTTTTGCCATGTGATTAGCTATTTGCATTGACGGGTAGTTATAGTGTAGCAAATAAAGTGGCTGATGAATGTGAATCAGATCATTTTCAACTTTCATGTGATATCATCAAAATAAGTTATACGAATAAACAGACCAAAAAAATCAAAACTGATGTAAGTCTTTAACTTGACACTGAGCCATTAATCACAGCTGTAATTTTGCCACTTTAATGTCAACCTTTAAATGTCCTGACAGTCTTTATAAGCCAGCCTAAAAAGACACATTTTGTGGCAGCTTGTCGTAGGAAAGAAATTTCTTGGCCAAGTCGAGAGCATCACAGATCCCATACAACAGCTCAGCTTGAAGTCGCTGCTCTCTTTTTCTCACAGGTGAAAGCATAATGACATCTTGAGCCCCTCAGAATGCCTGGTGCAGCCTTAAAAAGCTGATTTGTGTGTTATTTTAGATAACTGGAATAATATTAACTCACACTAGTCAGCTGTATCAACAATTACGAGGAGGAAGGAACATCAGGGATAACGTAATTTTATAGTAAGTGTTATTAACAATAGGGCCATATTATGAAATACCCTGGATATGGATATTAAATGTATCCAGAAACCTAAGTGTAATGAAAGCCAACAGCCTCTTTTGTGGTTTATCCACCTACTTTTTGTCTGGAAACATGATATCTGATAACCTATCCATGGCCGTAATTTATCAAACACACATTACTCTGCTTTTCAGTTAACATCCCTTGTTTGGCTCATTTATGTTTTGGATCATATTCACACCAATGGTGAACTGCACTTGGGGATGAATGAAACCTCCCCTTTACTTTCAAACAAATCATGCCTGGATTTTTTGGTTCAGACCAGCATGTCTGAGCATTTGAACCATTAATCCCAAACCGAACTAACAAACAAACAGAGCATGTGTGACAAAGCATCATGGAGTGAAAAGCTTTTGGGTGATTTTGGAAGTGCTTAGATTATCTTGGGGATGATGTTTAGATGCAAGGGAGAAGCTGATGTCACATAAGTCAAATCCAGTTCCAGTAAAGTTTTACTTCATATACATATATACTTCAGAGCTGTTGACTCTCTATGTACAGATGTTTATCCTGTGTGCACTCCAGTGCATCCAAATCCTGTATCCTCAAGTGCCTAAAGTAAACAGCTGTCAAAGCCGCTGCAAATGTCATATATATCTTGTTTATGAGTCGTTGGTTCCTTTTGTGAAGCATTCTGCCAACAGCTGGTTGGACAGCTGATGGTGTAAGGACACGAAGACTGTGTTGTGTGCCAAAGCAGTACCTAAAAAAGTAACTTGTGGTAAATTTGAATATAGTGTTCAATCACTCTGTTGTTTTTAGCTTGTTTTCACCTTAAACTTGTCAGCCCCATTGTCTGCAGATAAATAGCCCCAGCTTCGGTACCAGCTCTCTTTGTACAGAAGCAGAGCTGATCCCCATCTCACTGTGGCTTATGTTTAGGCTGTTGCCATGTACCTCGCACAGCCTCACTTTAAAATCCTGAACTATGTCTTTAGATAACTATGATGAACATAAGTTTGCTAATAATCCATTAGAACAGCCTTTACCCCATGCTTTGATTCGAAACAAAAAGAGAGTTTGTGCAATGCACAGTAAAGACATTTTATGTATACATTTTATTCTGTTTTTTTGACCAAATTTTCTTTAACCTTTTTAAAAAAAATCTCTGAGAATTTTCTTTGAGATTTAAGGGCAGTTAACAAGTGGATTTTCATTGAAAATTAATAAAAGAGCATGAAGGAAACATCTTTGAGGGGGAAAAGAAAAGGTCTGAAAGGCTGATTGTGTTAAAAGGACACCAAACAGCCAAATAACTCAAACCTGACTAATACTTCTATTGACAAGGCAAAACACTGATGTCAAAGACAGACAAACAGCATTTAAAAAGGACATTTGATCATGCTCCAGTGCTGGCTTGTGTGCTGCAGAGATCCATAGGTCTTTTTGTGACAACCAATTAATAAAGATTCTCTTGGCGAACGTGCAGCCTCCGGGGCCATTGACTGAAACAGGATTGATTCAAATTCTTGGAGAGCCTTCAGAGCAGCTGTCTCTTTGTCTCCATGCTTTTGAGTCTGTGGATGATGTGAAAAACTCGTGCTGTGATTCACTGTGGCTGCACTGATGGACAGGAAGGGACTTTCAGTTTCACACCGAGTCATATTCTGACAGCTGGCCCTTGCAAAGGTCAGGGTTGTTGTTCTCGTTTCAGATGGCAGAGCAAGAAGGAAATTCACTCTTGAAATTATTTGCCGATAATAAAAGAACACACCAGTCTGAGGACTCCACAAGCAAATTAAACACAAGCATTGATTATTAACTCACCTTAATCTGTTAACCTCTGTTGCTCATTTATCATCTATTTTATTTCTGTCAAGTGTGAAACATCATAAAGTTGGAGGAAAATGGTGTATGATTGTAAAATTGTTTCAGCAAAATATTGTTAACTTGACCATTTGGTAATATTCAATAATCTGACTACCCCTCCATGAGCTAAATTTGTTGTGCTTTGGGCTGATTTCTTTTAAATTGTTCTCCATTTCTCAGCAACACGAACACCATCTTTTTAGCCATCTTATACATGCACATGGCAGAAATGGTATGAATGCAGATTTTCCACTCTGAACCTTGTTTTGATTAACATTTTTCATTTTGAATGTAGTAACCAAAACACTTTCAAGAAAAAATCCCCAAAAATTACACTGTTGTGACACTGAGGCTCTGAAATTGGGTGTTCAAGGCATTGGATTGATATTTTTTGTTCAAGTCACAGAAAGCTTTCACATTTCAGTCCATTTGAGATGAAACTGAAAAACAAATAAAATGAGAATTTTAATCCAAAGAGATAACTAAACATTTGATAAACTGCCTTTAGTTAATTTCAAAGGCCCTTTATAGCAGTTTTCATAAAGGCTGTTGTTACTTCTTTGTCATTTGCAGTGAAGTAGATACCCTGCTCTTAAAGCACACGCTTTTCTTTTATCCATAAATTGCTAAAATAGAGCAACCAGTATTATGAGTTTGTCTTTTCATTGCACTGAACCATCAGCCTGTTCCAGCCAGGGCTAGCTGTGGTGCTGCAGGTCATGTCCATGCCTCACAGCAAGAAGGCATCTAGTTTGACAGCATAAATGCGCCGAGGCCTTTATGCACAGAATGGAGTTTGCGTGTTCTCCCCATGCATGAGTGGGTTTTCTCCAGGCACAGGGTTCTCTCTGGTTGTAGAAACCAGAGTAGACAGCAAAGACAATAACTAAGATTTCCTTTTGGTGCCATGTTTACATCTTGTTTCAAACTATTGCATGATGTGTACATGTACCTGTTTGACTGAGTAGCTTACTGAAAAACAGAATTTCAGTTATGCACTGCCGCTTATTGGTAGCTGAATTTAGCAGTGTTAGCCCCCAAAATTAAACAGAACTAGACAACCTCCTGTGTTGATAAAACAGACCCCTTTGTGCAGATTCTACATGTCTTTTCTCAGTACTTTATTTTATTATTTTCATGAGTAAGCTGAGTAAAATCAACATCAACATTAATTAATCCCTTCATAACCCTAATGCATTTATACAGTAAATACAATTCTACATTTAAAAAAATAAATCAATGGACTTATATTGAGCAAAGCTTCAAGCCAAAAGGCCAAAGATGGAGGATGGGCCAAAGGCCATTAGAGATAAAAACCTGTTCATCAATCCAAGGGAAAGTGCTGGGGAGTTTAACAAAAGCCCAAAGAACTATTTCACATTAGGTTGGAGAGCAGGAGAAACTTTTGTTCGGGCTTGATTACTGAGGAGGGCTCGCTGTATGCACAGGTCAGCTGAGGTGCTGGGCTTGTTGCGGGTGATCTACTGTGACTACTATGCGCAATACATAACAGCTGCAAAAGTGGTGCGGATTGTCCTATCTATATGAGGGTTCTGCATGTGCTATCGACTGTCACCATGGAGAGTTAAGGAGATCAGAGTGGCTGTAAACGAAAAACGAAGTTTGAAGCCTTCAATCCTTGGTGCACCCTGTTAGTAGATCAGCTATCAAGTTTGCACGTGATTTTTTACATGCAATCCTTTAGAAGATCAGGCCCAAGAATTCAGATAAAGTAGGATCAGCACACACAGATAATCAGGCTGATTTTGTTGGTCTCTGCTCTCATGCACACACAAGTAAAACAAGGCAGTATGAAACCCATGCATACACGGGAATGTTATGCACTTATCCAGGGGTGAAGGTGTATAACATTACAGGGCTACCCAACAAGGGAGTTGAACTAGCAACCATCTTGCTGTGAGGCACCAGAACCACCTGGCTGACCACCATGCAGCCCTTCATGGTGTATTGTTTCTATGTTAATGAAATTTTATTTTCCTACTTACTGAATCAAAGGAGTCTCGATCCTGAAAAGTACCCTTAAACTAAGCTCAGTCAATCAAACGTGAAATCATTTTGAAATTATTAATTTTAGAACTTTCTGAAGAGGCATTCAACATATCATCAACATATATTAGCTGACACTGATCAACATTGAGTAATCATCAAAATATCAGTGAAAGTGTCTTCCCGAGGTCAATTTCACTGTGTTCAACACAGGTCAATGTATCTAAAGCAAAGAGAAACATCGTGCTGGTGGAGTATGATGTTTCCCAACAGCTACCTAACTTATTTAAGACAGATTTTAAAAACTACCGAATGTAGATGTAACACATGGGAAGTGCCCTAAACTTAGGTGAACTTTGGCCTAACGTAGCTTGGTGCTGCTGAACATTGTACAAACCTATTGTGACCTCACTCAATGAACGCCATATGAAGATGTAAAGTACATGCCACATGCAGATGTAACTGATCTAAGTATTCTGACACCATGCACAGTGGAAAAGAGACCGCCGTCCTCAAGTCATACAACAGGAGTCCAGGCCTGAAGCAGCTGGAGACGACAAAGCAGATGTACCATGAACTATTGGTGAGCAGGGTCCAATGCTCACCAACAGAGATGAACATAAGCAGAGGTCAGCTATTGCTGGCATCCACAATGGTGTTGGATCAAACATCGGAAATACTTAGGCTCAGTTCTGACATTAACATTTATACTTATGTTGGCAAAGGTTGCCCAAAACATCAGTTTCTGAATGCAGATTGAAGGAAAATACATAGAAAACTTCAAAAAGGACTGGTAAACTTTAAAATACAAGTGCTCCAAGAGCACAAACCTCTGCCAAGACATTTCTGACATTAGTAGCAAAGTTATTGGGAAAAATGTGTAAAAATGCCCTTTTGAGCAGTGGTAACAAATATGACAAAGGATTCCTGGATCTGCATGAAGATTTGGATCACCTCCAAAATCTGCTGACTTCTCCCAATGACCAAAATTCCCTGAAAATTTCATCAAAACCTGACTTTTTGAACTATTTGCGAAAATGTTAAAAAAAACTCCCCTATCTTGCAGTGTTATCAAATTGTTAAAAACATCTCTGGATCCACATCTGAATTCTGAGCACCACCTAATTCGAATCACTGCTTCTTTGAGTCATCATAAACATTCCCTGAGAATTTCATCAAAATGAACAAAAGCAATAGTAAGAGTTATGGCTGTGAAATATTTTGTGTGTGCTTTGTCTAACCACAGCCTCAAGACCCCTACACACCGAACGCGGCTTGCGTGGCAGCCACCGCGCAGAACCGCGCAGAGTGAGCGCAGAGGCGCGACGTGTCAAGCGCCAGTTGCTAAGCGACAGCAGGAAGTGTACTCCTTGGCACGCTTGGTTTGACGAGTAGTGCATGATGCTCTCAACGACACAGCAAAAATCTTTAGCTGTAATCCTCCTGAGGAGGAGGAGACGAGCAGCAGCAGTGGGGAGGGGAAGGATGTGAGTCCACCAGATTCTGATGGCAAGGCAGGAATTGGGGGAGTACAGGCTCGTCCGGGAGCTGCATTTTCACACAGACTGCTTCCAAATGTACTTCAGGCTGACCAAGGAGCAGTTTGAGAGCCTGTTGTCCTGAGTTGGTCCAACTAAGTCTGGTGAGAATGCAGATACCAGATGTATCAGCCTGTCCTCTATGGTTGGACTGTGTGGCGCTGTTCAGCTCCGTATCCACGGCCACCTTTTTTTCTGAACTGGCCTCTCCTATTGGATGCGCTAAGACGTCGTCACAGCGCGCTGCGCCCGCAGCGCAGAGCTGCCGCCTTGCGGTGCAGCGCGGCAAGGTGGCAGGCGCCCCCCTTGCATGCCGCTGAGCTCTGCACACCGTGGAGCTGCGCTTGCGCGGCGGTAGCACATACACAATGAATGGGTTTGCTGCCGACCGCCTGCGCTTGCTGCGTTTGGTGTGTAGGGGCCTTTACTCTGCCCATAACCATTAGCTATGGCAAATATGATGGGGTATCCCCCTTTTAGAGAAATCAAACTATCTTGACAATGGGTGCTTTTTCAGAAGGCCGAACAGGGGTCTATTTTGTATGCCTGTGTGTTTGCTCTTGTGTTTCATTTTTCAACAAAACTCCTGATAATTATCACAAGGGAGGCTGAGTGTGTCTATGAAATGAAGTTTCACGTGGAGAGGGAAGCCATAATTACATGCACTCTAGCATTCACAACCAAATACAGACCATCACACACAATCATGTTGATTTCTTTAGCACACACACACAAAACCAGGCCACTTGAACCTTAGCTCCTTCAACCTCACGCTAATTGTATCTAATCCCAGGAAATGCTTAACAGTGCAGTGCAGCGTGCATGAATGTGTGACAACTCCTCTCTGAGTGACTTTCCAGGAGCCTTTGTTCCTGCTACTGCTGCTCTCCCCTTTCCCTCTCCTTTTGTGGGGTCGTGTCTTCTCTTCCTGAGGCTCCCTGCTGATAACCTGCATCTCTTCTCATAGTTAAGCCACTTTATCAACTCCACTTAGACTCGTCTTGGTTGCCAGATGATTCCAGGATTCACATGTGGTCAGTGGTGGACTGAGACTGAAAAACAGCCCTGGACTTTAACTCGGCCCAGCCCACAACAATGGATGCGCAAAAAATCATCAGCCACAGACACAGGTCTCAAAATACTTAAAAATTAACCCATGATATTTTACCTTCAAAATTAAAGCATTATCACTGATGTTGACTAAAGTGGTGTTAAGAGCATAGTATAGAATACTCACTGGGAAATAAACAACACACTCTTCAAATGTCCTTCTGCTGACGAAACAATGCAGGTGAGGTGACCGCCTGAAACACACAAAAACAAATGTTAGGTGTCATCCTCTCTATGCTCTACCTAAATAAACAAGTGAAAGAATGGATTAAAAAAAACAGGGTTTATGTATTGAATCATCTATTCCATGTAATATTAAACCGGATTTATTACTTACTAATCTTAATTAGTTTGTGCAGAAATAACTTCACAAAAATGGTTTAATAAATTTTATTAAATATTTCTTCTGCATTCATGTTGCTGGGGCATGTTTACATGGTGTTTTAGAGCTAAACAACTGGAACAACTGTAGACTAAAAGTTTGGTTTATTTCTGGGTATAGATCAAAACGCAGCAACCTCAAATAACATTTGCTAACATCAGATTACCTTGCAAGTAACCCTCATTATCCTCCTTTCATACTTACATGCCCTGCACTTGTCTGGGGAACTTCCCCCAGCTCATGCAGCATCTGTCCCTCATCTATCTGTCCCTGATCAGCCTCCTGCACAGTGATCTGGCTCTCTCCGGCGTCACCTTCAAAATTGCTGCTGCTTGCAGTTGCAGCACTGCTGCCGCTGGCAAACATGTCTGTCAGTTTACGACATTTAGATGCTTCGCTCTCTGGCTGTCTGATTCTTTTCTCTGTCACCTTCTCAGCCCCACCCTTCTCTTTCCTTTTTTTAGGATTAGCAACAGTAGTCTCCATGGTCTCTACTCTCTAGTGAATTTCTCCCATCTCCACTTGCACACAACACGGCTAAGTGGCGAGTAAGCTCACCTGCTGGCGCATTGCTGCCACCTATCGGTCTGGACATGGAACTACAGTTTATTATAAGCAAGAGAGAGAAAAAAAAATTATGACGGTGGCCGCCGGCTGCCCGCCAGCAGTGGCCGACCAGCCATTCTGGTATTCTCCAGAATGTCCAGATGGCCAGTCCGCCCCTGCATGTGGTACTATGGCCAGCTCTAGTCTCATCATTGTGCTCTTGTGTTTTGAAATGGTGTTTTTGGATTTTTGTGCTTTGACCCTATACTTACCTGATCCTGTGCTCCTCTCTTGCAGTGCCTCCATGGGCCTACACCACTGTCACGCTCGTCACCCACTCTCTGCTGCAGTCACTGGACTTCTCAGTCCCCTTCCCCCTACAGCTCTCACTCCTCCTGGATCCCCGCTCCCTCAGCTCCCCCTCCTCTTGGTCCCTTTCTTCAATATATTTTGCATCGTTACACCTTAGCTGTCTCTGCCTATGTGTTTGGGTCCAAACTAAAGCATCTGGGATTAATTCCCTGCCAGAATGATTAGATTCAATTCAATTCAGTTTCATTTGTAAAGCACATTTCATAAAAGTGTAAGCTCAATGTTCTTCACTGAAGATAAAAACAGGCATAGAAAACATAAACAAATATTACTTTAAAAAACCAACAAGAACTAACAGCCAAAGGCATGACAGCAGTGTTTCAAGACCCCTCTTAAAAGAATTGTTTCCACAGACCTCAAGTCAGCAGGCAGTTTCATCCACAGTACAGGACCATAATAACTGAAAGCTTCTTCACCTGCCTGTGTTTTAATCTTTAATCTAATCTTAAAGGTGCATTCATGTTTGCTTGCGACTTCAGCGATTTGGACGACCACTCTCCGTGCAGAGTCAATGTACAGCTGCAATAGGCTGCCACCAGGAGCGACCAGATCTCACGCGATGCGACAGATGCGATCTGCGTCTTCGGAGACATATCGCGGGGACCTTGTCCCAGGAGACGGGTACTCTTGGGGTCACTTTGGACAAGCGAACAGGTTGCGGCGTTTGGTCGCCAAGTTGAAAAATTTTGACTTTTCAGGCAATGTCGCGTGTTTGTGCTGCTACAGCCAATCAGTGTTGTGTGGGTGTGTGACAACACCTGCTTTTACTCCGGTTCACAGAGTGACAATCCATGTTCATGTGGGAATATAAGTTAGTGAGTACATTAGTTCCACCTAGACGGAACCTCAGAGAACTTGCAGAGGATGCTGCTGCAGGGCCATCAGCTTCAGTGTTTTGTGGTTGGTAGGTGAGTGAAAAGGATACAGTTGGAATAATGTCAGCTTATACATCCTATTATTTGATAAAAAGATGCATTTGATCAGGTTATGTACAGGATTAAGATTTTTTGAGGAGAGGGAGACGTATAGCTCTGTATCATCTGCACATAAACGGTAAGAAACATTGGGCCCGATATACTAAGATCCAAAATAACGGGTGCTAAATTGCATACGCAAACTAAAAAATTGCACATGCTATTAGTGGGCGTGTTTCGGGTGATCTACTATCACTGCGTGCGCAATTGATAACAGGCGCAAAAGTGGTGCAGACCACCCCCTTTAAAGGAGGATTTTGCGTGTGCTACTGGCTGTCACCGTGAAGAGCTTGGGAGAGCAGAGTGACTGTAAATGAAAAATGAAGTTTGAAACCATGGAGTTGGAGGCAAATGAACACACTTGGGAAATCTTTTTTTTTTTTTTTTGCTGTCTGTCATTTTGATGGACAAGATCATCACTTTTCCCTCATGCCTTATTTCTATCTGTCATTTTTAATTTTCCTTTTCTGATTGCAATTTAACATAATCTAAATGACAGCATTCACACAGTTACACAGCTTCATCACCAGTAACCTCTCATCTGAAGAGCAGTCTTACATTTACGCACACACTACTGAGTGGGTACTCCTGCCTTTTACGCACTGACTGTAACACACTCTCCACGCACTGACAGCTCCTAAACTCATTGTCAGTGCGTGGTGAGTGTGATACAGTCAGCTCTGAGTGACAAACAGAGTGGTTATGGCTATGAAGGTTTTTTTTTTTTTACACAGGCTAAATGACCTCCTCCACGATGTATTATGAGCGCAAAACAGAGAGGGTTTACTTTACCCGTGCATCTGCATCAGTATGATGGCACACTGCATTGTCACTGTTTTTCCAGTCCATCATAATGAAAGAAAGCCTCCAAATCTTTATGTTTTTCATCAAAAAATTCAGTCAGTGATGGAAAGTATTCCATTTATGTGACCCCTGTTTCTCGCTACAATGACCACAGCCCTCTGTGAGTAACGCTGTGCCTTTTTTGCACCTGCTTTTCAAACGTACTAAATTTAGACGCAAAGATACTGCATGCAATCAGTCGCGGGTTTGATAAATCACATTGTGGGTGCTAAATGGTCCCATTTGCATCTCCTCCAACCAGTATTTTGCACATTCTGATCATCTACATGTATTCTGCATATTTATGAAGGCAAACACGCTAAATGACCTGCGCGTGCTATTTTGCTCATTTGACATACGCAATCCTCGGTCCACCCTGTTCGTAGATTAGCTTTGCGCGCTATCAAGTTTGCACGTGTTTTTATACATGCAAACCTTTAGTAGATTGGGCCCATTGTGTTTTTGTATTACAGCACCAAGGGAGAGCATGTACAGGCTGAAGAACAGCAGGCAGATAACTGACCTTGTGGCACCACGTAATCAATTGCTTAATGACACTCCGAAGGTTCTTCCTGTGAGGTATGACTTAGGACAGGTCCAGACAGGCCAATGTAATTTTCCAGACAGTGTAAAAGCATGTGATGGTCAACAGTATCAAAGGTTGAACTTAAATCTAATAATACTAAAATGGAGAGGTTGTTTGATTCTGTATTGGTTTTTAGGTCATTAATCACTTTCTCCAGCGCAGTTTCAGTGCTGTGATTCATCCTGAAACCTGATTGGTGCACATCATAGACCTATACATTGTTAAAGGATGAGAAACTGTGTAATTGTTTGTGGACAACTTTTTCAATGATTTTGCTGATAAAAGAGAGGTTGGAGATGGGCCTGTAGTTGCTTATTACTGAGGGGTTGAGCTTGTTATTTTTTCATGTTGGAGTCACAACGGCATATTTTAGAGAAGTGGGGAAAAAACAAGACTGAAGGGATGCATTAACAATATGAAGAATATCATGTAAAAACAGTGAGAGAGAGACCTGTTTGAGCAGTTCTGAGGGAATGGGGTCAAGTGAACAGATGGAGGATTTAAGATGATTGATCACCTCCTCAAGATCACTTATAATAATAGGTGTGAAACAAGACATTTTAGTGATCATGTGAACATTTTCACATTGCAAGATGAATGAAAGGTCAAAGATACAGTTACATGATTGTAAGGTGTTAAGTTCAATATCTGAGATTTTTTCTTTGAAGTAAGAGGAAAATTTGTTGCATTTATTTGTGGAAAGCAAGTCATCTGAAATTAATTGCTTGTAATTTATCAATGGTAGAAAACAGGTACCTAGGGTTATTTTTATTATCATACATCATTTTTGGGACATGTTTTTTTCTGAACAATTTGATCTCGGTGTTGTAGGAGGCAAGCGCACATTTATAAATTTTATAGTTTATGTGTAGTTCTTTCTCCATTTATGTTCAGCCTTTCTGCAAGATTGGTTCAGCATCCTTACTTGTTCCTCATTTCTCCGAGGAGTCTTTCTTCCTGCTAATCCTAAAATGTGTTAAATACCCGAGTTGGCCACTTCATTAGGTACATGTTGCTCATGGGTTGGAAACTCTTTTGCCTTCAGAACTGCCTCAGTTCTTTATTTCATAAATTCAACTTGGTGATTGAAGCATTCCTGAGATCTTGGTCCATACTGACATTTTAGTATCATGCACTTGCTGCAGATTTGTTGATTCCATCTCATTCCCAAGGCGCTCTACTGGATTGATATCTGGTGACTGTGGAAGCCAGAGGGTTACAATAAATTCAGCAGCATGGTCAAGAAACCAGTTTGACATGATGTTAGCTTTGTGACATGGTGCAGAAGATGGACACATAAAGAGATAGGCATGGTCAACATCAGCTTTGAAACAATGCTATATGGATACAATAACACTTGTGGAGACTCTCACTTTACTCTGATCATTAAATGTTAATTTGTTCCTTTTTTGTAACAATTAAAATCATGATTCTGTCTTTTTCTTTCATTTCTAAATTACTTTTGAATACATTTACACATATGCGAACTCGAACTGTTATTTTTGCATTACTCAACCATTTATTATTTGTTATAGATACCATGTAGTTTAGGTTTTAGACATTATGAAATTGTGACACATGCTTGATGAAGATAATATTGTGATGTACTTTCTGTTGTTACTTTTAATAGATATAGGGGTCGGGGCAGCGTTCAAATTAACACAGAATGACTTCATAAGAGGAGTGGAAGGGGTTGAGAGAGCTCCTATCCCGTGGAGGTCATGTTTTAGATCTATTAACAGTGACACACAGAAATACACTCAGTGCATCTAAACAGACACCTGAAAGCAGGCTGCCTTCACTGTTTACTGGCAGAGGTCTGCATCAAACACAAGGATAGAGCTGATTAGTGACATTTTAAAGTGAGAAGAAAACATTTTTTTTTCTGTGTGGGTGTAACTGAATGGTTAAAACTACAGTCAAACAGCTGTGAGAGGAGTAGATGCTAGACGTGTGAGATATTGCAAGATTAAGTATCAAATCCAAAACCAAGCAAATACAGGGCCAGTAATACTGATACCAATACAATACTGATGTGATACTGATACTTTTGAATAATTAAGATGGATGCATCATTTAATCAAAAATTCTGAATGGATTTTCATGAACTTCAAGTGTTTTTGTGATTTTCCTTTAGATTATTAATTAGTTACAAACCATGTCTTCTACTGTACAGGCACAGGCACACAGTCATTGACACTGCTGCACTTCTCTCTCTCTCTCTCCCATGCATACTTCCTTTTTCTTTCATCAACACACTTAACAATGCATGCTGCTACTGATAGTGTGACTGCTAATCTGTAAGTCTTAGAACTTTCGCACAGCAGCAGAATTTCTCCTATTTTGTTGTACATATAAACACAAAAATGCTTTGTTAAATCTGTCTTAACAAAACCAACACATCAGCCAAGAACATTATTTGTTTTCTTGGCAAATTAGACTCCACAGCCTTAAATTTCTCATGTTTAGGCCATCAGCACCATTAGTGCTTCATGCTTTTTGACAGTGTCCTGAAAACTTAATAATTATTCAATCAACTAAACATTTGTCTCACATTCTTTGAGTTTGTGTTTTTGTTCACAGCTGCCGTTAACAGACAGTAAAATTACTCATTCACACCCAAATGTATAAACTGAACACCGAGACAAAAAGGAAACAGAGACAGGTTTGGATTTAGACAACCAAATTCATTGAACACAAACAACTTGGAAAAGAAAAAAAATGTTCAAGTCTCTGCTGTGGCAGAGGCGGCACAGGTAACAATAAACACATTTTTTGCAACAAGCACCGCATTTATTGCACGGACCAAAATACATGCACAAAACAGACACAGATTCACCTAACATCCGTTAAAGCCCTTTACATCCAGCACAACAGAGGACAGTATAAAAATTCAAAGAAACCATGACTCTGATGCTGATTTATGTTACCAGCAGATATGCCATTTATAATGCACATGCTACTGACTGACACGTGTTGTCTTGTTTTTAAGCTGTAAACATTGTGAGTGAACAGAACCACAGATGTCAGCAGTGAAAAGATAAAATATCAATACATCTCTTAAAGGGATAATTCAGGTTTTTTAAAGTGCAGTTGTGTGAGGTGCCACAGTGTCACAGTTCAGTTCTCTGTCTTTTCAGAAATATGGGGACAGATGCCAGTGCTGTACATTGCTGTACATTGCTGTACATGGGGCCAAACTCTCTGCATGATTAAAAGAAATTTGGGAGAAAACAAGCCACAAAAACAGTGTGGGGTCATCACAAGCTACAAACAGTTTGTTTACATTCGCTTAATTTGCCACTACCAAGCCACTTTGATAAGGCACTATTTTGAGACAGGGCACAGCCTGCATATCCTTCAGCCAGCAGCTGGAAGATCAAACTATGGTCTTACTTGAATTTTGCCTAATATATAATGTATAAATGTAGTGGGAAAAATAAGCGGATGTAAAAAAAATCATAAGTAGTCTGTGCTGTTTTTGTGCCCCCCCCCCCATTCCCTTATCAAGTGGAGAGTTTAGCACCATGTACCGCAATGTGTAGCGAAACGTCTGAGATTTCTGAACAGAGAGAACTGAACAATGACACCGTGGCGCACGTTCAGGCTCACCCCATGTTCCTCACACAAACTCACTTCAAAATAACCCAAACTATCCCTTGAAGAGTAACAATACTCTTTAAAGTCAAAACCATGACTTAAAATCTTTGTGCATTCAGTGTTCTCCTGAAAAATGCAGGATTCTTTACAAAGTGAGCTGACATTACAGGCAAGCATATTTGTTCAACAAGACACTACATTATAGAATATAGAATTAATCATGTGGGATTTATCTCTTGCACTTAGTGGATTAGAAACTATGGCTTTCAGCATCAAGGCTGAAAATGGTTTAAAAAATTAGGTATCACTGTTTTAAAATGGCATTAATCACATCATATTTTGTTGGTTTTGGTGCAACTCTCTTTTAAGCCACTTAAGCGAGGAAGCAACTGAATACTTCTTATCTTAGTGTTCCCCTGCTCTCACAATGATATAAAACAGAGGCTACACTTAAAAACGTAAGCCAGCTCCAAGAACAAGTCAAAAATAACCAACAGCTTGTGATATCAAAGAGCTCTCTTTTTTAACAGTGTCCTTTAAGCCACATTTACACATTTAAAAGCTGATGTTTGCCAACCTCAAGAAATCATCAAAATTTCAGTGAAAGTACGTTGGCATGTTCAGTTTTGCTGTTTTCAACGCATGGTGATGTACCTGAAAGTGGGAAAAAAATTGTCCTGGTGGATTATGATGTTTCCTGACAGCCATGTGACTGTAAAAAGATTTAAAATGTTTCCCAATGTAGGGAACTTTGGCCTTAAGTAGCTGAATGTTGTACAAACGTATTTTGACATTACTTAACAAACGCCGTATTAGGCAGACATATATGCCATTTCACCAGGTGCTGCTGGTGGCCAATTTTTGCTCATGTTTACAAACATGTTGGATAAGATTTCTGAAAATTTTAAGCTTCCATAAATTTTTTTGACATACCTGATGAACATCAAGGTTGACCAACTGATGTTAAGGGTCTGTCCCAATTCTAGCCCTTGTCTTAACCTTTACCCCTTGGTTTTGCGCGTTCACGTCTAGTGAAGGGGCGTCCCAATTGTTGGCCGAATTTAAAATTTCTCATTATAACAAGCTAGCTTTCACAGCTGTAGCTACAGCTATTGTTGCATCTCCCTACAACACAGCCAGAGAGCGGCTCTGGGTGATGACATAACGGGAATCGAGTGGCATCTTGTTTCTTAGGGGCATGTTTTCACCCCTTCCCCATGGCTCTCAAAACAGAGGGCCAAGGGGAAGGGGTAAGAAGAAGGGGAAGGGCTAAGGGGTACAATTGGGATTCACCCTAAGTTAGTTCTGTGTGGCCTGAGTTAGCTTGACACTTCCCTATACATCAGCAAACACTGTCCAAAATGTCAGTGTGTGAATGCAGCTTTAGCAACTGTATTTTTTTCATCCATAGCTGGCTCTTATTTGTATGTAGTTAAGCTTAAAATTCTTTCCTTTAATGTAAAATTTCAGTTCATTATTTTCTTTTAAAATAAAAGCAGTTTTTTGTCTAAATGGGAAGTGAAGTACACTTTTCTTTAAGTATCTTGAATAGGAAGTAAGTAAAATAAGAGCATTACCAGAAAGGTCTTTGAAATAACCTTTAAAGCTGGGCATACACTCTATGACCTCAACAGGACTCTGACCTGGTTTAAGTTGTTCAGTTGATTTGTAAGTTGGGCATACGCTCTATGAACTCAACAGGACACTGACCAGGTTTTTAGGTGTTTAGTTGATTTTTTTAAGTTAAGCATACACTCTATGACCTCATCAGGACACTGACCAGGTTTTTGTTTAGTTGTTTTTTTAAGTTAAGCATACACTCTATGGCCTCAACAGGACACTGACTAGGTTTTGATTTGTTTAGTTGTTTTTTTTAATTTGGGCCCGTTTCAGCCTGAAGGTGAGGTTTGCTGTGCAGAGGGCAACACAAATTAAGGCCCAGTCAGCTGCTTAAGATGGGTGGAGTGAATCTCGTATATGCTTTATGTTTGGTTGTATTACTGCATTCAGTCTTGAAGCCAGAAGCAGATACCGTAATGTTAGAGCTTTATGTCATCATGCTTATCGGATTGTATTTAGAATCATGTTCTATCCACATTACATGACAGTGAATGCCTGCCTATAACTGAATTCTATTCAAGCCTGATTAACACAGAATTTTTGCATCAACAAGGGCCTTTGTCCACTGGAGGTACTCTCAACCTCAGAGCACTTCACACTAGCACTTAATACTGCCAGGTCACTAGAGTTGACTTCTGTTTCCTTCAGTACTAAAATAATGTGTGCGGCATTTTTCCTTTGGTTTAGAGAAAAAATGCTCAGAAAATATAAAAACTGAATCAAGAAATCATGTCCTACAACTGAAAGCAAGTTAAGTCCTGGAAATAGTTCAGCTGCAGTGACATTGACGAGCATGAACCTAAAAGTTGTATTTTTTTCAATTGAGAGCCCTGAGAGTGCTGGTAGCACAACAACAAAGATCAGCAGAGGCAAGGGGTGTTTTTCCCACTCAGGCTGCTATGTGAAGAAAAGGCTGGCCTACAGTGAATTTAAATTAAAAACATGAGTTGCTGGTGCAAAAGAAGTGTCTGAGGACACAGGCCCTTACTGGTCCTTTTAAAATTCGTCTGATAAATTCAGAATTGACTTTTTAAATTTGCAAACTTGTTTAAATACATCGGGCCCTGTTTTTCGTGTTGTCTAAAGCACATGGTGCATGGCAGTTTGGGGTGTGTCTGTCAGTAACTGACCTTTTTTAGGATGCAAACTTTAAGTGCAAAGCCAAGCGCAGCTCACAAAGAGGATGGATTATGTGCCTCAATTATACATGGATGTGTTTTGGGTGTAACATAGATTAAACATATCAGAGTGTCTGCTCTCATTCCTTTTAAATCAGTGTACACTGGGCACCTGGAGTTTAGTTGTACAGTGGGTTTTAATTGTTTTGTCTGCATTTCTGATGGATCACTGAATGTGTCTCCTTTTATTATGCCACTATGCTCAAAGAACACACACAGAGCACTGCCTGATATTTGTTAATGCTTTGATTTAAGGGCTTTTTCACTGCAGCATCCTGAGCAAAAGAAACAATCCAAGACAAGTCAAAAACGGCCATAGAAGCAAAACCTCAATAATTTTGTAGATCTACAAATACACTGTCATCCTCGGGCAGTTTTATGTTTATATTTTACCTGTTTACTGTACATCAAATACCTGCTGGCTTTGGGCAATGAATTTTCTTGTTTTCCTGCAGGAATCCTTGGTTCTGTTCTTTATAGCGTGCATAAAATACACTGAACAGCCTTTTTTGTTCTGTGAGCATATTTAGAGGAGATTCATTTGTTTGTCTATGAGTATTAGAATTTTATACAGTGTTTTTTTTTTCTAATTTCTTGAGTATTACAAGCACCAGATCACACAGTAATGCTGCACAGAGGAGGCTGCAAAATGCCAATGTCTCTCAACTCTCCACCCTGTAATAAACATTAAACTGAATATTTCAACAAATTCTCTGACATTTAATGGTAGATGAGTGCTGCTATGCATCCCATGTGTATTAAACAAGCATTGGAACATCTGCGTTTGTGAGTCCATCTCTCTCTAATGTGTCTCAGAATCACAAAAACACTGCGCAACAGACTTCAGACCAGATTAAAGGAGGTTTCAAGCTGCTAAGTTCTGCATCCTCAAGTAAGGTGTATGCCAACTTTGCCCCTGACCACTCCTCATTTTCAGTTAAATACACTCCTGTGTGTAAATGGGAGATCATGATCATTTCTTATTTTAACAACATGAGTGTGGAAATTAAGGAGGACACCTGTGCTTCACGCCAGTAAAATAAAGTATAATAGGGCCCTTCGTCTATTTTGAACAAAGTAGAATGAGTTAACAGATGAGTTTACTTAAGCAGTTGTACATCTTTTTGTTTAAAAAGCACAAACAACCCTCCCTTCTTGTGCAGCTTACCTTACTTTTTTGTATAACCCTGTTTCTGTATGTCATTTTTTCTTACTGTAACTTACACTCTTTAGTAGCAACACTTACATTATATACATAAATATCAAGCAGAACTTCAGTCAGGAAAATTGCACAACAGAACTGATCTCCCTGAGAAAAATAAGCAGCTTGGTGTTGACTTTGGAAAACCACAGATTTCACCTTTTTTTTTTTTAAACCTGTGGAATTCATTTGCAGTTTCTGGGTATTTGTTCCATTCTTATGCCTCTGAAGGTGATGAATAATTGTCTTCAACAGGAGGATCAGCATGGAAAATGCCTACCTTGGATAATAACTGCAATTATTTTCTTTTTTTACTCTTGGCTTTGCCAGATAATTTTCATGAACGTACTTCAGAGGTTGCAGAGTCAAAAGAGACACTACGTCATGGAAAAAATTAGGCAAAATAGCTTTAGCTATGTGACTGTGCTTGTATAGAGTTTTAAGTTTACATTTTTCATACATCATATTCATTCCTCCATTGGTCTCACATACTGTTAAAGAATTTTTTTGGACCCCGTTTGAGTCATAAAATTGGACTGGGTTGGCACAGTTCAGTCTTAAAACATTTCCATCTGTGTCCTCTCACTGCTACAAAGTTTCCTCCTCCTCCTCCGCCGTAGAGCTTGTGTTGAGAACAGGCAGATTCTCCTTTAGGGAGATGTCGTCCACCTGCTTTGGTCCACTGTCCTCAGGCTCCTCTGGTATGGAGGGGTTAGAGTTACTGATCACATATCCAGGCAGTGTGGCGTGCATACTGATCACAGGGCCTGTACTCTGGTAAACACGACTTGAAACAAGTGTGGTGGAGCGTGTAGAAGGTCCAGCCCCTGCCAAGTGAGACTGGCTGCTGGTGCTGTTGTTGTTAAAACCAACCACCACGTTGCTATAGCGGTATCGGCCGCAGACCACTGGGCCCTCCCACTCAAAGGCGAGGTTCCAGCGGGTCCATGTTTTCTTTATCTCGGTCTGAACCTGTGAAAAGCAGTAGCACAAAGACATCATTAAAAAAAACTGAATTGAGAATATACTGCCACACTTTGTTTTTAGATATATTAAACCTGTCTTTAGGATTCTATATGTGATACACTTGGTGTCTGCAACAAAAAACCTGCAGCTCCTCAATCACCCAATTGGTGTTGGATGCAGAATCACCACAGATCTCATGTAACAGTGCTTGTTCAAAAGCAACAGCCATGTGTTGCCTCTCTCAGCTTTATACTGAGCACGTGTGTGCTAAAGCTGCCTTCATCTGAATATTAAAACAGAGGGTTTCTTGCAGGACAGGTTGAAAGGCATGGAGAGTCTATTAGTATTTTTAGTATATTCAATTGAAAATATGTTGAAATCTGGTATTTTCAGATTAAGCTGCAGAGGCACCTTCACACCCCGTGGTGAAAATGCTGATTTGTGCAGCATAATTAGCATGTTTGAGCCTGGTTTATGAGACAAATTTAGTCAAAATATTTCATGTATTTATGCCCTCTAATTGCGTGGAGGGTTTTTTTTTGTTTGTTTTTTTTGTCTGTTTGAAATTCATTGAAGATTTCTGGTCATGCATGCAGGGACATGGTTGATTAACTAAAAGCTGTGAGGTGTCCTTATTTGTTAGTAGACCTTGATGCCAAGGTCAGACTTTATGATTTATGCAGGATTAAGGCCACAGCGGTTAGCATTTCAGGACCTGTCAGCCACACAGACTGTTGTGTCCTCTTGTGTCGTTTCATTTTTGCCAACAACAAAAGTCCATGACTCCAAGATAGAAAGTCAGGCATCTTTGATTTGGTCTTTTGCATTGAAGACATTAAGAGCAAAGGGAGACCTGCATGTATGGCAATCGTTGTTGATAACACACAAAAGATGTTGTCATGATAGTCATCTACAAGGCAGAGGAAAGTTCGTCATGTTCTGAAAACAACATTTCTGCCTTTATGATGCACCGTACAACCACCAGACTGTAAGAACAGAACAAAGAGGAGTGACTGATGGCATTAAGTATCAAACTAAGTAACTATAATTCATCCCAATGTTTTAAAAGACAAACAAAAGTATAGTACTGTTAATATAATCTGTTTATTTGCTGTCCTTATTCTCACCCATTGGGTGTCACCTACTCCTCTTTCAATTCATTGCATCAAACTAGCCAGTCATACATGTCAGTCTTTCATACTTGCAGTCATCTGATCTGACATAGTGACCATCATAAAAGAAGTCTGACCTCAGCACAAGTCCCACCTCAACTCAATTTTTCCGTTTATAAAGCATAATTAGTGAGAATGCCTTTTAGATTATACATTTTGGTAACATTTTATATGAAGCCCCCCTTTATATTGCATTTTTAAACCCATTATAAGCATTTTTTAAATTATCATAATTTGCGTGAAATCCTGTATAATCCTCATTTTAGGCACTTGGGATAGTTTATGATTTGTAATAGTAATCAAAAGTCATTATAAGCCAGCGTTTATAAGTTATAAATTTATCTATTGTATAATATATATTGTGTATATGGCATATAAGAAATTAAAAATATTAATTATGCTTAATAAAAATCACACACATTGAAAACATGTTATGATGATCAGTGAGGTAAGGTAAAATATCTGCTATTCACTGACTACATTCATCCATCTTAATCTTATTCTTTTTACTTGAATCATGCAATAACCCCTTATGGTAACTGTACCATATCTGCTTACAAAACAGTTTTATTACTTTACCTATAGCATCTAATGACCACTTAAATTGACATAAACACTTTATTATTCATTATAATAGTGTGTAAAATGTGTTATTAGTCTATTAAAATCTATTACAAGAAAACAATTTCATTACATTTTGGTTTTGACCAGCAAATACTGTATGATGCACTAACCCCAAACTAAAGTAAACATAAAAAGCTTTACAGGGCATCAGATTTTGTTTTAAGGCATTCTGAATATGTTTAATTTCCTACAGCTATTGTATATGCACAATATAACACAATAGAAGTTTGTAGATAACTTATTATAACCACTGGCATTATTATTACATGATTATTATAAAGCATTATGAATACTTACAAGTGTTATAGTGTTAATTAGAGTTATATAGCATTATAAGCATATTATGATGCACTTTAACATGTCTTGTAATGTGTGTATAATGTAATATAAACGTGTGTCAATATTCAGTGTTACCAACATTTTTATTGTTTATTTGTATTAATTTACAAACTACAACGTGAGAAAATGGGGAAAAATCTAACCCATACAAACCAGTACTCAACATGGCCTGTTGTTTTAAAAACAGCATTAATCATTACACCTACACTTGCACAAAGTCAGGGATTTTGCAGGATTAAATTCAGGTGTTTGATTTATCAGTTATGCCAAACAGGTGCCATTGGTCATCATTTTTATATGTAGTTCAAATAGTCATTTACCTAAACAGAAACATCAGTGCAGGAGGTTTAAAACTGAGGACCAGTTTGCTGCCAAGGTGAGGTTGTTGAAGACAGTTTCAAGTCATCGGTCATACACCATGGCAAGACTGAGCACAGCAGGTACTAAATGTGAACGTCTGTCCCTGGGAAAGATTTTCAGAAAGACTTTGGTTTCAAAATGTGCTGTTTCAGTTAATTTCAAGAAACACAAAGAAATGGACGAAATTGCAGGATATAATTTGCCCCCCCACACATCATTCCACCAGTGTCCTGATTTTAGCCAGAACACATACTGTACATGCCCAAAATGACAGCCCACTCTACCCTAGTTCGGTCCACACTGTCTGTCGGACGGTTGTCACATGAATTATGAATATTTTCTATTCTTACCACTGTATGGGGAAGGGACTGGTAAAAACCTAATTTACTAACCTTGTGATTTAACTCTCAAAGACCTATCCAAAAAAACTTCACATGAGACTGTGCTGTTGGAGGGTAAAGTAGCTTGAATATTGGGAATCTGTATCTATTGTATTATGAAACAGCTTAATTCCCTGTAGGTGAGGCTGTAAAATAGAGAAAGGGACCAGCAGAGGCGGGGGTCTTAGCGCAATGGACAAATGCTACCTGTTGATAAATGGTTTGAGACTCCACTGCGTGGGCTGCTGTTTACACCTTTATTTGTCCTCCACTTGCAGAGATCCGACTGTGCAAAGATCTCCCTTTATTTCAGCATGCACAAAGGGCAAACTGTGAGAGAGAAATCTATGCTTCTAATGGCTGAATGGTGCAAGAGTAAAACATTAAGAACTAGAAAAGCACTCCAAGAGCACAGACCTCCAGCAAGCAGCTCAGTTCAATCCATAAAGTGTGATTTCCACCCAACATTATAGTCCTATATTTATTTATACGCACATTGTGGAATGAAAAATATCAAACTGCAAGAAGTGTGACTATTGTTGATATAAATACCATCCAACAGAGTAACCTAGTTAGTAGAGGGTCTTGTAACTTGTTGACTGAACCAGTAAATTGATTTCATGATTAGTGTCATCAGTGTATAACAAAATTTGACTATTAGATAAGATTTGCAGTATATCATTGATATACTGTATATAGAGAGAACAAGAGAGGACCTAATGAATAACCTTATGGTACACCTATGGTCACCTACACCTTCTATGATCTTAAAATCTGATCGGTTGCCCTGAAAGGAGACATATTGACTTTGACGATGAAGAAAAGAGTTGAGAAACATACAGATTCAGATGAAAGATTAACAACATATAACTAATCTAGAGGAAGAAAGTTATCAACCACCATGTTAAATGCTTAAGTAAAATCACTTTTGAATTCCAATTTTTAATTAAAAAAAAAAAAAGGGTAGTGGTGGTTGAGAAGTTTGGTAGAAAAAGCTATTAATGTGTAAGTTATTAATAATTGATAAAGGTCTATAATAATTAAAATCCAAAGTGTTGGGGGGGGGTGGGGGGGACTCACCAGTTTCCAGCAATAGATTACATGGGTAACGTTGAGGAAATGACAAGATTGCAAAAACCAGTTTAAAGAATCTCATCTCCAGACCATCTGGACCAGCACTGCACCCAGAATTCAGCTTATCTATGATATGTTGAACCTCAGGTGTGACTGATCTGAGAAAGAAGAAACTGACACAGCTTTTCTGAATCAGGGTGCAATCACAATGTGACTCAATGGAATTATAAGAAAGTGAACTTCCAACTGTGGAAAAGTACCGGCTAAATGCCTCTGCATATTGATTTTAGGACGAGCCATAGGAATCACTGTTGATATGTCGACGTATTAACCCCCCTTCAAAAAAAAAAAAAAAAAAAAAGGCAATACAAACAAACAAAACAAACTCTCCTTCCCCCAAGTGTCACAAGAACATACAGTTTCTGTTAATTTAGGCTTGAAGCGATTGTGCATTTATTTTTTGGATCAGTACATTTTGAAATTCAAAATCAAAACACTCACCTCTCCGTTGCAGTAGCAGTAGATGATGGACACAAAGAAACCCTGGAGGGATGAAATATAATGCATCAGTAGTATTATAATAATTCATATACAGTCACTCTTATCAGTGTTCAATACATGTGCTTTCAATAATTACTAAATTACAGTAAGGATGTTCCAGGTCCTTAAATAGCCTTCTGAAATAGTGCCTTTACCTAGATGCTATTTATCTTTATCTGGGTTTTTTTGTTCCATCCTTTTACTCTGTGTTCCTGTGTCAGTGAGACATTTAATGAGACTCAATGTTTTTGTGGGAGCACAGAGGACATGTTTGCTCATATGTGAGCGTTGTTGTGCTCTAGAGTGCGAAAGTGAGTCTTGCTGCACATCTTTCCTGGTGAGTAATAACCTCAGAAGAGGCTCTCCAAGAAGATTAAATAAAGTTTTCTTTAGAAAGGTGAACAGAATCAAAAATGACTTATAAAAATGAGTTTTACCATCCTCTTACTGTTTCTTTAAACCAAAGATTTTATCATTTTTTAGCATTAAGCCTTTGTATTGAAACAGGTTAGAAAAAGATCCCATTTTTTTAAGTAATTTCCTTGAGAAAAGATGAGTACAGTGCATGACTAGGTGAGGTAAAACACCTTGGCCAGGATCCATAAAGTTTCTTACTTGAAAAGTGTTGCTAGTTGTAACAAATTCTGGGAAAATTATTTGTTTGTTGCTGTGTCTACAAGTTGAAGTTTAAAACTCTAATATGCAAGAAGTCATAATAGGACCTCTCTCATACTGCATGAAAGAATAAATCACAGGCTTTGGTTGTTTTGTTAGGGTTGTAAACAATTCTGAATACATTCAGATATACTTCACATTATCAAAAAAATTGGTCATGTGTTGCGAAGAATCACTGTGATATTCTCTTTTGTGATGGAGTTTCTCAAGTCCACTGTTACCTCCAGTTTCCCACACACCATCACTGCAGCTAAGTCTGAAAATATGCTGCTGTTTAACCCTCTCTGATGACAGTTTAAACCACTTTTTCACAGTTTCATCACCACCTACTTCACAGTAAGATGCGCTAATTGAGAGTGGGTCTTTCAGTGAGAGTGTGTGTGTGGTTGTGTTTGCTATGTACAGGGACCAGATTTCTGTGGTGAGTGACTGGATATTATTGACGGACTGACTAAAACTATAAATTCAATCCAACGTGCAAAACAATGTAAATAGTTATTTAAATCAAAGGCAGTGCACTTAAAAATATGAACTCTTAACAAGAAGTCCCCCACCCCACACACACACAACTTTATTTATTCAAGGCTCAGCCAAAATTTAAAATCTCCAACTCTGTAATGTACATTTTAACACATCATGATCTTAGTTTTGTCAAATACTCATTTTAATGAGCCAACATGAATGCATCACAAAGTTTCTGACTGAAGCTCAAATGCATCATTATACACGATATGCATTTTGTTTTGGAAAAAAGCAACATGAGCTTCAACAGAGCATCCCGGACAGAGTGAGAATAGAGGTGGATCAAGGGTACTCAGAATGTAAAATCTGGATGATTTTTTTTTTTTACGGTGGTGACAGTGAATATGCTCTGGAGTCATGAGATTACAATATATGAACCTGAGTTTTGGTTTACCTCCATACCAGGCTGACAAAGAACATTTTATTTAAACAACGATTGTTTCCACCCGTCACGTTTATCAACACTAAGTTGTTCATATGCTAGGCGGCCAAATATGCATCCTTCATGAATCACATGTGGGAGCTGGTCGAAGATGACCTGTTCACCTAAATCTTTAGGTTTCTACACCGGAACGAGGGGGGCCATCGTGTATGGAGCCATGTTTAATCTTAAATTGTTTTGTTAGACACACTTTTTTCTCACACAAAAAAGCAAGTTTACTGATGTGAAAGCCCTCCAGAGTACTTGTTTGTGCATCCTCTTTAACTTGATTATGGGCTTCAAAATCAATGAAAGAGCACTTTTCTCAAGGCAGAGATTTATCAGAAGGAACTTTGCAATATGACATTGCGTTTCTCAAACTTTGTCAGGTGTCCTCTGATGTTTTAGGCTGTTTCTCCTGCTTGTCTTATTTGAGTTATTTTGTTCTCATTGTTTGGTTTTCAGGTTGTAGTCTGAGTTTTCAATGTCCTTGGTTAGTTTCCTTTGTGCTTGAATTTAATTTGTTCCTTTGTCTGATTTTGTTTTCTGCGAAAGCACTTTGTGAACCTTTATTTTTAAAAGTGCTCCATAAATAAAGTTCATATTATAAACCAAACAAGTTTTTACATAAAGCCTAAAACCCTTACCAAAGACCCAAGAATAAATGTGTCTCTGCAGTGTAAGCGATGAATGTCTGACAGCCATAAAGTGAATCCTGTTTCCAGGAAGCAAATCTGATGTTCAGGTTAGAAACCTTTTAGTTCGCAGATTTAAGCCTTGGACTGAAAAAAGGCTATCAAATAGGTAATTTTAAGAGCCCTGTAGATGTGCTGAAGCACCCATAAATTACACCTAAGCAATCCAGGATAATTAATGACACATAACCCACCCTCACAGAAACACAGAAACAAAGCAAATGTTATTTTATTTTCCAGCTTCCATGATGAATAACCAGTGGTTATAATAAGTACTGCCCAAAAACTTTGCTTTGAATTAAATAATGACAAATAAGAATCAAAGTGTGAAAAAATTATGAGAGTCAACCGTCTCTGACTTAAAGAACAGTGGATTTGAGAATTTGATCACATGTCAAGTTTCCCTGTGCTCTAAATTTTAATTACTGGTCATAATTCAGGGGACTAAACTTGATTGGAAAACAGCAGATTGTAAATTAACTGTGGCAGCTTCAAAAACAAAGAACAATTAAAACACGGAAGTGGGAAATAACCAACTCCAAACAGGAAAAGACATGAAATCTAATCAACCCTTTCTTCTCCTATTCTGGATACATGCTATGAACTGGGATTCATTACGCAGCCTGTAAAACATGGTTTTCATGAGGTGCAGGGAGGAAGAGGAACTTTAGCAACCGGGTGTTTTATTAAGTGTTTTTATAAACAATTTACGTATTTGTTTATTTTTACTCTATTTTCTGGTTCTTGTGAATATGTATTATGTAAATATGTATGTTTGGCAAAGACTGCCTGTTAATTGAGTAGTGGAGAAGGGGTAGGTTCAAATAAGCTTATGCTTCATCCTACTCCTTTTTGGACATGTTAGATTAATATTATTATAGTTGTTTCAACTAATCTCATTAGTTTTTTTATGTTTTTTCAGTCCACTTCGTGTGATACTAGCACATGTTCGAACTAAAACATTCATTCATTCATTCAGTATGTTTAAGTATTCAAATTTACAGCACTTACAACAATCAATTTCATGTACAATCAAAGGGCTGACAAGGGATACTTATTGCACTTTGAATAGCAAATTTATAAATATATTAAAAACAGTTTTTAGTGTATAAAGTAGGTACTGTATGGTGTAGGTGCATTATTACATTATAATATAATATTCTGCATTTGAGACGTTTCTGCATTTCTGAAATATGGTTAAGTAAGAGGTAGAATTTCTCGTTTTGTGGTTCACAAAAAAAAGAGTTTACATCAAAAATTTATTATCGACAAAACTACCCAGCCAATTCATTAGGTACACCAGATGACCTTCTTGTTATCACAAATAGCTAATCAACCAATCACAAGGCAGAAACTCAATAACCATAACCAAAGCTACAGTTGTGTTCAATGATTGCTGTTCCTTTAAGTGTGTTCAGGCACAACACTTTCACTGTGTGACATTCAACTCTTGACGTGTAAAAATAACTTCAAACAACAAAGACTTTTAAAAACCTGAATGGTTTTTTTAAACAGGGAGAGAGCCCACACAAGAAGACAAATAATGACCGATATAACACTTTCGTTCTTGTAGTGTGTGGTGTGCCACAAAGAGACAGACACAACACTGCACACCAGCTGACTCACTCACCAAAAAAAAGGGTCTCAACTCTCACAGCTCATAATCTCGTGTGGTCAAACATGACTTTAATGTAAACACACATGCCGGACAACATCAGGGGAAATGAAGCCAAATGCAGCTAGCGATTAGCTTCCTTTGTGGCTGTGATTTCTGACCAGCTCCCCCCCGTATCAGGTTACACTGAACTGATACCCGTGTTTTTCCACAAATAAACAAGCTGGTCCTCCATTTCTGACACCGGCCTAACTTTATGCTGCACCTTCACTTGCTCGTTCTCTTGTTGGCTTTGTTCTGTTTCATGTGACCGACACTGAGGACGTGCTCGACTGTAGTCGGTGCACTTCCACACACATCAGGATTACTGGTTATAAACATCGAACGTGTTAAATATTTATCATTTCAAGTCAGGATATCTCTGAGAGATGATAACATGACTCTTAATACACTACAGGATGATCAGGTAAGATAATCTTTAGGACCACCAGATTACGGGGTCCTGACATTAGTAGGAAACGAGAATTTGAGCCAAAACTCTGGCTTATTGTTTTGTAGAGTGTACCCCACTTTACAGGCCCTGTAGAACAGGCATGGGGTAAAATCAATTCATGTTAGTGTAGTAAAAAATATTTACTACAGAGTTAAGAGATTAAAAATGTCCAAAATTAATTTTATAACTTTCTTTTTGTATGGTCCTTGTTAAGTTTTGCCATCAGCTTCTTTGAGCACAGAATGTTTTAAATATTTTTTTTGATAAAACCATTTTATCATTGCTTTTATATTAATTTTTTTCTTAGTGAAAAAAGCCATTTCATCCTGCGGCTCCTTCTCTTTCAGAAGAAAGGCTTAAATAAATATGCAAATCACTGAAACTGGTTTTGCTTTAAAGAAGTTTTTCTTGTTGCCTTTTGATAAACACCAATGGAAAATAAATCTTATGAGTTTAAAGTGAAAAGATCCCAAATGAGTTAATAAAAACAAATCCTTTTACATTTTTTAAGAATATCACACCTGGCACTCCCTCGTGCCTCTCTAATGTATGTAAAAACACATATGGGGAGTAAATTAATGTTATTTTTAGTAGACACAGCACTTCGTCATGAAGATGAATAAGGTTTGTAAATCATTTGAGCACGGCTGCTGAATACTAACTTCCTCCTAATGTGACAAACTTTTTCTTACTCTGATTCTAAACCTTCTCCACATTGTATCTAAAGCTCCTGTGGGGAGTTTTTATCTGTATGGGCAGGATAAAAGTGAAACCATGTCTTTATATGGTCTTAAAAGGAAATCAGGTGATCTGCAAGAATCACACTTTTTCCAAGGAAGTCATTTCTTCTCTGTGTTTCTGTTTCTAGGGTATCAACCTTTTTCTAAAGACCTTGAAAATGAATTGGATTTGTGTTTTCAAACAGTCATATATATATCGGTCACATTTCAGCTTTTCCTGCTGGCCTCTTACTACATGAAGTCCTGGTAAACTAAAGTGAGAACACAGCAAGAAATAATCAGGAACATCCACTGCCAACAAGTGAAGGACGTGATTAATGATGGCACAAACATACATCAGTACTGTCTGTCCTGAGACCAGAGCAAAAGAGGATGAGTAAGTCTGAAAAGCAAAACAGAGAGATCGCCTCACAGAATTGAGAAACAAAGGTCCTTTTTTCAACAACAACAGCAATCAGGTACACACTAAAGCTGAGTATACACTGTGCAACTTCAAGGTGATTCTGATCCCCCTAAAAACTCCGGCTCCATAATCCAACAAGAACAGCGGAGCGTTTACTTTGTGAAGGTTTAGTGAAAGATAAAAACTTTATGAAAGGTCTGGAGCAGAAGCTACTTACATTTTTTAGAGAAAATGTGTGAGAAAAGCCTCCATGACTGTCATACAGTATTCATTATCAAGGTCATGTGCTTCTACAGGGTTTTAGATTGCTTATGTTAATATAGGCAGAGCACTGCGATGACTCAGTCACATCATCCAACTGCTTCACTAAATGATCTTGACTTCGACAGCGACAGAGTAATTAGTAGAGCCTAATAAAGGGTTCTGCAGCATAAAAATGTAAATGTAAATGGTAACAAGGTGTCAGGCCATAGTGAGATCCTTGAATCATCTAGGATGTTTCATGCTAGTCCACTCTCCATACCGAGAGTTAAAAAAAACAAGAAGAGGCAGCATATTATTATCACACAGAAAAGATTAGGAAAAACCTTCCAGTCAGGGGCGCTGCCAGAAATTTTGGGCTCTAAAAATTTCAGATTGGCACTCCCAACCCAACTCAGCACAGTTTCTCAAACCAAGCATCTGTAACGCAATCTGGTTATTAAATGTAATGGTTCATGTATCTCCAATGGGCCATTTATAATTCCAGCCAAGTTGTTGTGATTAAAGACAGAAATAATCTCCAAACAGTGGAGAAAACACTCTTAGGTTGATTTTATAGAATAAATAGAGAATTTAAGGTTGTGTAACACAAAGTTTTCTGGAATTTAAAATGTTTTTATTCATCTCACATTTAACTTACAGATTTTTCTTGTTCTTAATATTTTAACATGCTCTTTGGTTCATCAAAATGCATAAACAAAATTAATGTCTTCTAATAAAAGTATCTAACGCAATAGATGATTGAATATTACTTTTTTGCATGTGAATAGGAAAGAGATCCTGACAGACCTGTGGAATGAAGCATGGGTGTGCATCTGCAAAAATCTCTTTCACTACCCAAAGCAGCTTTACACAACAGGTCATGTCTACCAATTCACACCCATTCACTCTCCCATTCTTTCACTGATGTATGGAGTTTCTTTGTTAGTTTTTCATCAGTACTAGCTTAAATTTATGCCCTTTCATGCTCATTTGCACACCACTGACACAGCATTGGGAGCAAATGGGTGACATATTAAAAAAAAAGCTATTCTTTTTGTATTAAAAATATAAACAGCATTAAGAACCCTTCATGTTGTATGTATACAAATCCAGTTCCTAATCAGTGTTTTATATATAAAACATTGTCCCTGCACCATTTTATTGTCTGTCCCAGTGACATATAATAACAATACATGTAACATGATGATAAAACACAATACATGTGTTTTTGTCCATGTTGTCATAGGAGGTAAAGTTCATTTATTTTGTGCAACAAACTGAACATAAGTTGTTGACTTTTGATTAACTGGATTGTGCACATGCGAGAGGTGACTGTTAAAGAGAATATCCTTGAAGTAACTGCTCTGTGCATGTTTATGTACCAAACTATCCAATTAAAGAGAAAGTTTTAAAAAGTAAGAATATACCTGAAATGAATTAAAGAAGAGTTCACAGTACATGCGGACTTCCCAGCTCAGTCCCTGCAGTGTATGAGGCATCCCGACAAAGACGATGTAATGAATGCCAAACACCAGCACTAACACCAGGGTCGACTTTGCCAGCTTCCTAAGGAGACACAAACACACATAACTGGGGTTAAAGAAAATTAAAGCTTAACAGACAATAACCTCTTTTTAATAGAGTTCTTCAAAGAAAATAGTACAACAGTTTTAATGTCAATGAAGGGTTGTCACTGTGTGTTTAAAGGAGAGGATGACACCTGCTCAAGAGATTATCAACTTAAGTTGTGAAAACTGGGCTTTCTCAAGAGGCCTTCAGTTCAATGGCTTTTTAAATGAATAGCTACCAAAGGAGGTAGCTGGGGGCAGACGCTAGGCGATATATAGTAGTACATGGAAACTGAAAGCCTCGTAATTAACCCACTTTTAGGTTAAAACAACACAACAAACAACATTGGCTCAACTAGACGCTACATTAAGGCTATGTCCACACAATGGTGAGTATTTTTAACTCTCTATGGTATCATGTTGCCCTCAGGCAACAAAAAGATAAAGATAAAGTAGACACGCACATCCCTGGTTGGATGCTGAATCACAAAAATTCACAAGAAGAAGGGTAAAACATCCACACACCAAAAGGAGCTCCCTTTAAGAATTAATTTGAAAACAGTGATGTTTCGACAATTCAATTCAATTCATCTCTTTCAGTGATTCAATACTTTAAAAGGAGGGATTAAATTGTCACATTATGCTCAGGAAGCCAGACTGAAACCCTTTTTGGCTGATTTTTTGAAAGGAAACTATTTTGCAGTTTTGCTCCACAAAAAACATAAAAAAAAAACATTGTTTCCTGTCCATTTTCCATCCCGAAAATACATTCACACTAAAAGGTGAGTAAAACTTACAAGCTGATTAAATAATTAAAACTTGTTAAAATTCAATTGTTGCCTCAGGGCAACAATTGGATACCATTGCATCCAATTTGTGTTCCATTATGGAAAACTGCATATGTTGCCTTGAGGCAACAGTGACCCTTTATTGAATAATTATGCTAGCTTAAAGTTTGGTAGTGTGTGTTTAGGTGTATATAATCCTCAAGAGCAAACCATTTATCATAATTTTGTTTAGATCTTTATAATTTAACAAAAATTCATTTGATTTTGGTTGCAGATAAGTAAAGTTTAGGCTACTACTATACACTCTAGGCCGTACCTCACCAGTGCCAGCACCACCTGTCCGTCAGGGCAACACTGACCATTTGCTTAATTGGATGGGAAAAAAAAAGCCAGTGAAAATGCCCTGGATGTAAGAATTAAAGTGAAAGTGCAGAGCACAAAGTGTGTTGCCGACCTGTGCTCCACCCCAGAAAAAAATTGCTTCATGAAGTAACATAAGCATTGAGCAACATCACCACAAGGGACTGCATTCAATAGTTGTTCCCTAATAGTACAATGTCGCCTACAGGCAACATTCATACAAGAAGTCTGTTGAATAAGCTGACTTTATCATGTTTTATCTTTAAAATGAGATGTTTTTTTTTTTTTTTAACTTGATAAGGCCATTGAATATTGTACACATGCTCATGAAATAAATGATGATCAAAAAAAAAAAAAAAAAAAAAACTCAGTGTTTTACTTATGCATCCTTATGGGTACAATGTCGCCTACAGGTAAGAACCTCAAAAACCTAAAAGGATAAGTGAAATTTCTTGAGATTATGTTTATGCAGTCTATTTAAAGACATATAAACACACCAAACATTTTATCCCAACTGGCATCATAATGCATACCATAGAGGGTTAAAAACCAAGGATTTTCTGCGCATTTTGGCCTTCTATCCACTTGTAAACAGCATTTAGGTCACTAAATTGAATTTGGAAAACTCTGGCCAAGCTGAAGATTTTTTAAAATGCTTTTTTGGGTGTCTCACTTTGGAAAGAAGGAACAGCGTTTTGGGCCGGAAATGTCACCCACCCTCAGCTCTGTCCCCACCTCGGGCTAATGTCACTTTATGCAACATTTTCACTGTTGTTTCCATGTGCTGCAGCAGACATTAATCTGTTTCTGTCCTAAAGTCTTAATATCTGTACTGTTTACCGACTGTTTGTCCCTCCCTCACTGTGATGCTGCTTTTTAAACACTGACAATTCAAACTTTACCAACGTTTTGGACAAGACCTGGTGTAACTGTTTCATAAGAGACTGTGCTGACTGGTGACTCAAGGACGCTTGTGTTTTTGGTTGCCATGGTTTTAACAGTTGTTGAAACCAACAGGAGTTCCCATGAAGGATTTTAATGACAGGATTTGACTAAAATTATCCCGCTATCACCAGTTAACAAAGCTACAGGTAAAATCATAACACCACTTGGACATTATGGTAGGAATAGATATGAAAACAAAACAGCATTTGCATCAAAATTGCAAAAAAGTTGCATATCATAGACATAGTTAAAAGTTAATAAATGGTGTATATTAGTGCATTTATCCTTTTTTCGCATTTCTGTGTGAGACAGGGACTTGAAAAAAAAAGCACCTGTGAGAGAAGAGGTATTGAAAACAGAGGAGGTTTATAAAATACGTTCCTACGTGTGGACATGGCCCAAGATTCTTTATGGTGTCTATTTTTCCCTCGACAAAGCCCCCGCGATGAGTACTTTTCAGTGCTGTGATGTGGGATTTATACATCCCTCCACCATCAGCTGGTCAGGTTGTCAGAATAAAACAACAGACACTAACTTCATCGAAACTGAACCAAACATCAGTGATGTTGTATGTCATGGATATTAGAGGGTAGCTTTAGGAACTGGAGTCCAAAGAGGAAGAACTTTTGCAGATGGATTCACAGGTAGAGAGAGGAATAGGAGAAACTGTGGTGCACACTGAGGAGCCGGACAGATCACAGTTACTCAGTGGTGCAGATGCATGTCATAAGTAGGACTTAGTAACACTGCCTCCCCTGGAGCCTTTCAAAGAGCTCTTTCATTTTGGTGAACGTTTAAAACTGCTATCATGTGTGGTCTTCCTGATCGGTAAAGCGAAATTATGTTTTGTCATTGCAGAGCGGGGAGTCCTGATGGGACACAGGAAAAACAAAAGCACAGGGAGCAGCTGTCTATGGACCTCTGTGCGAGCTCAAACTCAGCGCTGTTGTGTTGCATGTTAATGGGAAGTATATTCTGAGCAATCACGCTATAAATCATTCTGTGAAATTATTTGAAACTGACCATCAACAAAATTGAAGTCGAAATGCTTTTGCTCAGTTTAAGTTGCCTTTCACCATCAGAAACTAATAGGGTGAGCATCCTCATTATTTCGACAGCAGCTTTAAAATAGCAACACTTTCTTTGTGCTAAACCAGATGGCACCTCTTTTTCCTCTTCTTTTTTAAAGTCCTTTTAGAGAACAGAGCTGTGCAGAGCAAGTTCGACCACAAGATAATGAGGAAATTTGACAGCCTACAGGGCCACACTGTTACACAGAACTTCACAAAAGCAATAAGGTCTTTGTCTTCACTGCTGTCACCATCCACAGCACAAGACAAAAAGAATTCTAACACCAAGATCATTAAAAAGTTTGGTAAACCATCTTATTGTATTCAAAATTCAAAAGTGTTGAGGTTTGTCTTTGTACCTTATGTTTGTCAATGTTTGATCTAGTGGTACAATCACAAACTGCAGTGAGATTTGTGTCCACCCCATTAAAGTAGTTTGCCTGATTTCAGCACTTTATAATTATGACAGGTCTTGTCCATGACTGCACTTCTCTTCAGCACAGAATCACACAACAACTAGTTAGCAAAGCAGTTTGGTACAATAGCTCAGGCTGAGAGAAAGAAGGAGATGGGGCTGGACAAGGTTAGGAAGAGAGTACAGGGGGGTTGACACAGGACTGACGTTTTAATTATTAACATGGCTCTGCAAAACAGTGGGGTGAAAGGTTTATACTTTCAGGCTCGATTGCTGTTTGGCATTCAAATCTTGGTTAAACTAGTGCAATCTGTTTCATGGCTGATGACTGAGCAACACTCTGACAGCAGAATGTACATCACTGCAAATTATATTTAGAGCAAAGTAACGTTGGACTTATTTGTTATTAGTGCTGCTTTTGTCAATTTTTTTGCTGTTTTAGTGGGAGAGAGTTGTCTTACCAAACTTAGACCTCAGGCTCATACGAGAAAAGTACAAGTACAGCGAAACATTATGAATGTGACTGACTAAGGTCGTTTTCACACCTGGATTGTTTGGGAGAGTTGTTCTGACATGTGGGCGGTCCATGCATAGAACAATTTGTTTGCATGTATATGAAAATGAACCAATTCCTGCTTTGGCACAAAGAACTGCACAGAGATCACCCGAATGAGGTGGTCCCTGCTAGTTTCCAATCGGCCCCAGTTGCAGACACAAGACAATATGAAAAAGGGTGAACAATACCCACCGTCTGTACAGCAGATCATCACAAGAATTGTGACATCGACTGATGTGAAAACTCATTAAAATTCCCAGACTGTATTAGTTTAGTTTAGTTTAGCTTGTTTAAACAGCAGAATTGAACCTTCTCAATGCTGCTCTCTACAGTTTCTCTGCAGACACCTCTGTATGCATTACTTTGTAATAAGCTCCCAGTCTATCTGGTGGCGAGCATTGAAAGCCCCTCTTCTTCATGCACACAGTTTGTTTACACTTATGTTGTAAGGCATGTCCCACAATATGCTCATCTGTATAATCTTACAAAGAGCAATTAATATCCACCATTATCATTGTTACATTATAGTTTTGAGGGTAGTTTAACCTGCCCCCTTTCTTTTCATACTGCACAGCACAACTCAAGCTCATTGGAATGCTGGCTGTGAGATACTGATGTAAGGCCCTTCAGCCTGGTCTTGGCTCGCTTCAGCATACTATCATGTGAACATGAATGGATTCAAGAAAAACATGTTTATGCTAAACAGCAAACCTCCTGTTGATTTTTTTTAACATTTACCTGTTGCAACAATAGTTCTACATCTTACTTTTGATAGCATATGCAATCAGCATGTCACATTTCAAAGCTCTTTCATTTTCCTGTCCTCAAGTTGCCTTTAAGTGCTAGTTGCCCTGTAATTATCCCGTCAACATGAAAGTGTGTTTTCCACTTGAGCATACACACACAGAAGCTCGAACAAAAACATAGAGCTGAGCCTGAATGCATCACTTTTTGGTGTAAACACCATTAGTGTGAAACAATATAAAATGACAGTCTTTGGATTATTATTTCACAGCAAATTTGTAACACTATAATCAAAACGCAGTAAATTGCTGTGATAATGACCCATCCTCAACAGGCAGCAAAAATGACTGTTTAAGATGATTATCCCACCATTTTTCCACTCAAATTTAATGAAAACAACAATATCAACAACACCAGGTCAAAACATGCATCCTCCTGAGTGATTACTTTTTCAAACAAGAAGTTACAACCCAAGATTTTTCTGCCTCTTACAAACCCAAATTTCAAATAGTTGTGACAATGGGAAAAAGTGACTACAAGCATAATGGAGTTGCAAAGTGTAAACCTTTTTTTAACCATTGTTCAACTAAATAGACCATGGGCCTTTCTCTTGTTTGAGATAGCGTCTGTACTGGCCAATTAAATATTTGCTAAGTCTTTATTATAGGGATAAACATATGGAGTGCAGATCTGTGAATAAGTCCTGCAGCTCTGATGTAGTCTTGGCAAGTAATGTTCTAAAAAAAATACAATGTAAAACCTTTCCATCTGTTTTCTCTGAATCACTCTAAAGCTTGTATCCTAAGCACGAACCTACTGCCCCATAACCCAAACCCTGTGAAAATATTTTTAAAAATGATCTCCAAATGTCTCACAGGCCTAATTATACCATTTGGTGGGCCATATTTGGCTTTATGTTTGACACTGCTGGAGTAGACACTTTTCTAACTTATGTCAAGGTGATGACATAGGATTAGCAGTTGTAGGCAGGAAGTAGTTGGGCTGAAGGCAAGCAAACAGCACAGGAGTGGAGACCTGTTAAAATTACACATGAAGAACTTTACTCTACTTTACTCGGTAGTTTTGGTTTTCCATTAAGATTTGTGCCTAGAACCACAGTTTTTCCTATCACTTCGAGCAGGGATCAGCTGGCCTCTAAATGGTTAGAGTATCGCCACGAGTAAGAGGTATTAACATGGAAATGAAATGCTCCCAAACACTCCTCTGCTTAAATTGCATGCTATTTTACTGCTTACAACACTGCTTTCAGCTCTTTCACCTCTGTTTCCTCCTTTGGTTTTGTGAGGATGTCAGCAGAGTTTTGTGCAGCTAGGCTATGGCAGTCCCTCCTACCTTAGAATTGAGCCAAGTTGAGCAGATACCACAAATGGAAGAGCACCAAAATTGTGCAAAATACAGCATTTAAAATAACTTGTTTATGGAGATTTTTCTCCCATGAATATCTCAGTCGGCCTTTTCTTTATTGTAAAATGTTTACATCATTAAGCGTCTTAGCCAGTGAAAGTGTTAAAAACAATTGATATCTGCATCATTATGTCAATAACGCTTACACCGTGTCGTTACTGAACACAAACGGTGCATTGCATCACACAGCGTCACAAACCTGTCCTCACTGCATCTGTTGAAATATAAATCTATGCCCTGAATTCCCTCGTTAACAGTACTACAAGTGCTTTTACTGTACAGGTGGAGGGACATGCTTGTAGTGCTTGGTGTTGATGAGTGTTTGGCTCAAAGGTTCATTAATACACAGCTCCCTGTGAGTAAACTGAAGATTCGCCCTCGGTGTTGAAATCTAAAGGAAATCATTTATCTCATGGAGATGAATGAATTCTCTAGTATCTGTGCTGTGTTAACGGATTAACAAGCCCCCCCGAGTCAGAGTCCCTCTTTCCTTGCTTCTTGACCAGCATTCATCTATTTCCATGTGTGTGATGATTCATTTTCATTTCATCACCCTGCCAACTGAATACCACATTGAGAAAAAAGCCCTGAACTGTAGATTTTAACAGATAAAATCCACCTCTATTTGCCTTGTTTTTGGCCCCCAGATTTGAAATGAACTTAAAGGGCCCTAATTTCCTGGCGCAACGCAGGGTGGCGCAGCCTGGCGCACCCCGTGCAGTGGTAATTTTGTCTGGTGCACTGCCGTGTGCAGCCAATTTGGCAATTTGGTAGACCGGCTGCGCCAAGATGGGTGTGGCGGCGCACCAGGGGGAGGTGTCGACAGATTCAGCTTGGCTCAGTGACAATTTTCTGCCAAAAAAACGCGCGGAAGGTGGACTGAAAGCTCTCCAGCTCCAACCTGGTCTATTCTCGGCGCAGGCAAAGCGCACCCGGTGCAGTGGTAATTTGGCTGACAGGCATACAGTGCGCACACGTCACCAAAACCTCACAGGCAGGTGTCCAGAGTGTCAGGCACATTTCAATGCAATAAACAATCACGGCAACCACTATTTAATGTAACCGTCTGAACCAGCACATACATTTGTATCTATACTAATTGTCCCGTCACATCTGATGTCAGATCAGAGACGTTTGTCATAATGGAAACTCAACCTGACGGCAGCTGGAAGAGTGACGCAGACTAACAAGTTCACATCTCTCAGCCAACCACAAACATCCACATCATCCGATACGGAGTATCCGGCTTCTCTCATCTCATGAAATTTAAAAGAAAAGAAAAAAGAGAGAGATGCTCGCTGAATAAATGTAAGTCACTCGGTGTCTTAAGGATTTACCTGTGATTGCCCATATTTCTCTGTTTTAATCTTTATTCTTAACGTGATCTAACAAGATGGAGTACATTATTGCAAGGACAATGAGGAGGAGATATCGGGGGGGGAATATTTCACCAAAGGTTCTGCTATTTGGCGATGAGAGACCAGGAATGCAGGTGGATCACAAGCATGATGAATGGATTAGCCTGCTGCTGTGTTTAAATGTAATTATCACTTAATTTTGTACTCCTATTCATGACACAGGAACAGATTACATCTGTCCTGTGAGGTGGTCCACATGGTGACGTGCATTGTGGCCTCCGATGCGCCGCCCAGTGGCCCCTGTGCTTTCCCAGTTGCTGTAAAAGTGACAGCGGCTCTGACCTTCTTTGCCACCGAGGTGAAAATGCCACTGTGCGGAGCATTTAAAGGCGAGGAGAGGCGTTCATTTGATTGGTGAAGATTACACTTGGCTGTGTTAAACCCACTCACGCCTTCTCTCCTCCCTCTCTGCTACTTGCACCGGTGGGAAGGACGGAGGCGTGGGTGCGTCTCCCTGCGCCAGACTGCGCCGTACACAAAACTTGCAAAATGCCCTGGACACACCCTGTTGGGGTGGTTGGCCTGGTCTACAAAATTAGAGCCCAAAGTCCTTACTGATAAGGTGTTATCTTTACATGTTGAAAAATACTCATTGTTTTCTAACTAATAGAGTACAGTAAAATACTGTAGTGATCTGTCGTTCATGTACAGCAGTGGTTCCCAAACTTTTCACAGGCCGTACCCCTTCAGACACTCAACCTCCAGCCAGGTATCCACTACTTTAAGGCACTTATAGCAGCTACAAAAAGAAATGTGTCTGTCAGCCTGCCGCCACCCCCACCTCCCAAATTTAACATGCATAACATACAAAACAGTTCTCTTCAAGTGAGTTATTTCTCACAAAATAGATTTATTTACCAGCAATTTCAGTGGGTAACACCAGTTCACTTTCGGAAAAAGAAATTTACATTTCTGGCGCATATTCATTGATGAACTTGAAACTGTAAAGTACAAACTCACCACAGCTTTAACGTGGAGCATGTCTGACTGAACTTATGTTACTATAAGAATCTTAGACAATTCAGGACAGATTTCCTTCTCCAATCCACTCCACCAATCCAGCCTCCAGCCTCTCTGGCAACCCTTCAGGCCTTTATCAAAGCTCACCATACAAACATTTGCCAGTTTGAACTTTAACTACTGAAACAACTGTTTGAAACCTGACAAGTATTCGCGTACCCCCTACGTCACTTCGCGTACCCCTGGGGGTACGAGTACCCCAGTTTGGGAACCACTGATGTACAGCAAACTGCTGCTTTCAAAAATAGACAGCTTCTGAAGAAACAGCTCTAAGTTTCAGAGAACTAATCATGTCAATCTGTGAAAGGATGTCTGGTAAAAATAGACTTCTATTTATTTACCATGGCAACCACATAAAAGACAAGAAAAGAGAAAAGCAACAGTATTTTGAGAACACTCGTCTGGATGATTCAGCGCCAGAACAAACAACATGCATCTTTTTTTACCTACATGATGACACCATATCAGACTGTGCTATTAAAATCTTGTACTATGGACTGACTGTACTTCGTGTGGTCCTGACTAATCAGGGAATGCTGCCATTATGTTATTGTGGAGTTCATGGGTCATCATGGGGATAAATTAATACAAATGGAGCACTATGCCACAGGGCTGTCATGTAATTGATCATCTGCACACCATAGTATATGACAAAAACATTACAAAAAGAGAGAATTGAGTGTAATGACAGAAAGTGGGCTATATACAACAATTCAACTATCCTTGATATCCTTGAAAAATTGAAATATCCAAATTTTATCCTTTTAATGAGTAATGGATCTTATTTTTGTGAATCAAAATGGGTAAAAGTGTTGTAAAACCACAAAACCAAATGCTAACAAACTTGATACGAAAAACTTTTTATGACCTCAGATTCCTTGCAAAAGAAACCAGTAACAATTTTGATCCCTTATTCACAAAGTGTTGCAAATTAGGCAAATGCAAAAGAAATAACTTAATTGTAATGAACAAAATATGTAGAAAACAAGAGAAGGGGTCCATCTTTTTAATTATATCACCATCTGACCTGTAAGAAAGCTGAAACGAGCTCACTTTTGCAAATTTATGCATGCCACAAATTCAAATCAGAAGCCTTCTCTTCATTTTGATCCCAGCATTGCTTCCTCCCTCACTTCAATTTGCCTACAAGCTTGGCCTTGCACATGTTTTGCATAACTCATGTAACTGAGATATGTCAGTCCAGAGACTGACAGCAAAACCAGAGCAATACAAAGGGCTTTAGGCCAGAGATATCCTTGCCGCTGGCATCATGGGCCTATTTACTTATATACTTGCCTGTATGTAATGCTTGTTACTGAGGGACATCACTAGAGAGCTTAAAAGACCTCAGGATCTATGTAATAGTGTGGATTGCCCAAGTTGCAAATGAGACACATCACTAAGAGTCTGTTAGATTTTTCTACTGGGAAATTGAAAAACCTTAAGGTCCCGTTGACTTAACCACTTGTAACCGAAATGCATTTAACAGGGTTGTGACGTAATTCCCACATTCCACATTTGCACCAAAACTACCTTTTGGGTGAGAAGAAAACTGAAAACATGGCAGTAGTTCTGAGTAAACGTAAAAAATAAACACAGATAAACAGTGTCAATATCAAATACTCATAAGCAAGTGGTGACCAGTGGTCAGACTTCATTATTAGCATCATTATTTCTAAAACATTTTTCTCCATGCACTGTCTTGGTGTTAGGGTCTAATAGGTGACTTTGTTAACTGATGGCTTTTGGCTGACTGTGTTGATATGTGTTGTAAAAGCACTGGCAAAAATAGAGAATTTAATCTAAAATGCTTAATCGAAAAGTGTTAACCATGGATAGTTCGACTATGTGGAGTGGGGTTGGCCATAGTATCAACTCAAATCAAACACTGTCACCAATTTACATGGTCACTTGTTGAACTAGTACACCAAACTTGTTAAAATGTTGATAACTTTAGACTCAATTTATCTTGTTTTCATTTAATAAAGAAATGCAGCTTATATCTGACAAAGCTGCTACTAAAGCTGTTAACATCGTTGCTAATTTCCTCACTGGCAGTCGCCTACTGCTGTCACCACCTGTGTAGCTCCAGCCTCTTTCTTCTTTAAAGGAAACTGATTGGTCGGTGCATCTGCAGACTGAGCTTGGTCTTTTTGATGCAGAGCTTTGCAAGATGGATCTTACTGATTACAGGAGTCGTTTCCATTTGGGGGAGCTGGCATTACCCCATATGACATCATTAGGGGAAGTTTTCCTAAAAGACTGGTTAAACAGGCATTTTTTGTGAGGCAAGAAAAACAATATTTAAATAAACTGGCCTTGATAGAATTAGTTATGCCTTTATAACCTCCTGGCTTGATTATTGCTACTCACCTTATTTTTTAGACTCCCATAGCTGTGTGGGTGTTGATGGCTGATAGTGCGCTTGGTTGGTAATGAAAGGTTGCAGGTCCAAGCCCAGCTCTGGCTGTCACATGGAGATGTGTCCTTGGGCAAGACACTTAACCCCAAGTTACTTCCACTACTGCCTCAGTGGCATGTATGGGCATGAAAGGGTGTGAATGTGTTAAGGTGATACTGACGGACAACTGACATAGAAACTCCAACCATCAGTGAGTGAATGTGCGAGTGAATGGGTGAGAATGGGTAAATGTGTTAAGACTCAAGTCCATTTATCACTTACCATTTTTGTTGTGTCCACACACTCATGTGTGGATGTCTATCACCTCAGTGCAGGTTGGTTGTGTTTGGTGCCTGCGGCTTCTTTTACACATGTCCTCCCCCAATATTTCATTCAACTTTCAATTCAACTTCCTGTCTCTATCAGTAAAGAAAATGGCCAAAAAAGACTAGAATGCAATGTATTTTGCATAATTTCTGAGCTTTAAATATTTCTTGCAAGTTTTGGCAATTGAAAATAATAAATTAAAAATACCTTAGACCTATATTTGTGTTTCCATGGTGTTAAAATAACCAGTAAAATAGTTTGTCTTTTGCTAAAGAATCATAAGAGTTTAAAATGTTGGTGTCATGACAACATTAGCTCGAAACTGTTTCAAAAAATCATTAAACTACACAAATAATTTTTAAAAAGTATGTCTAATGATAGATTAGTGTTTTATGTTGATGAACAGGACTGTAGCAGTTAACCTTGCAGAAATCACACAAAAACTCTTATGCTTAATCTTCTCCCTTAAGCTCTGAGAGTAATCCTCTGTGACAGCTCTAAACTAACACATACATGTTTATCTAAGTCTCCTATTAGCATTGCAAATATTGTAAGCTGATACCAACACTGCATTGTCGGTCATTGACTAGGATTCATAATGACAGTAACATATTCAGCATGTATGACGCCACTTGCTTGCTTGTTTCTACATCTTATGAACTTTAGCAACCACAGTCACAAGCAACCATGGGTCACCACTCATCTCAGTCATTTGTGAAACAATAACAACAGGTTTTGTCCAAAAAAATATGCGGTGAGTGTGGAGAGTGGGGAGGCACCAGAAGGTTTGTGAGTGTAATTAGCTCAGTTCACAAGACTGAAACCAGCAAAGTTTTGCCATTTTGCTGCATTACAACTCTCATGTGAAAGGAAGTGACAGTGTTGCATAATTTGATGTCACACCAAGGAGTAATTGGCACAGAGTGTTAACATTTTAAGCCTTAAATGCTGTTTTCCTTGTCTGCACAGGGACCCCTCGATGATGTTTGAGGGTGTTTTCCAAAATGTACATTTTTAGAGATCCAAATGCTGTTGCTAGTGGACAAAAGGCCAAAAACACAATTAAAAAGAAATGTTACCTGCCAATGTGAAGATATGGCCTCAGCCTACACCTCACCTGTCTTACCATAACTTCTTCTCTGTCCTCTTTTTGGCATCTGCTCCAAAAAAACTTCCAGGAAAAGGCTTCATGTCATATAGTCAAACTATCTATGGTTAAATAAGTATCAATCATGTTCATGCTAATAAACAGGCAGGAAGCCTAAACCAGCACTATACAGAATGACCAAAGTATGTATCACTTAAAATAAAAGCTTAAAATTAAAAGTTGAAGTCCCTCTGCAGATTCATTCTAAGGTGCCCATATTGAACACATCATTTTTTTTAATGTCAAACAGTTCCTGGTCCCATTTACATCATCATGTCCACTCAGACACCTGAATCACCACTGTTTCATTGTACTGAGCTCATAAACAGATTCTGGTCACAAGTCATTTAGATTTGAAGTCCTCGTGTCCACTGCTTCAAGTCTAACTAATGTCGATGTTAGACGACACATTTTTTTTCATTAGTGATCGATTTGTCAGATCAGGCAACCACAAAGCCATAAACTTATGCAACCCTGTGCTCTCATTTGTCAATGCATCTGACTTGGAGGAACAGATCGTAGGAGGCAGGACAAAAATCCCACCTGATCAACTTTCTGTTGCTGAGTTGTATGGCGTCCCAGACTGATCCATTGTTCTCAGTTTTAAGCACAAACTACCCAAGACAGTCCAACTGACTTTCATGGCCGATAGGTTTCGAAACCCTACAACTTTTGGGTTGGGCCATAATTGTGTATAAATCGTGCAGTCTGACCCTGGCCTTATTCTCTTTTCTAAAAACAAGCAGGTCCTGTTTTTTGATTTTTACATTTTCTGAGGGTGGGAAAGAACTCTTTGTGTTTTTAGTTGCACAGTTTTGACTGTCAAGTCTTATTGTACTTGAATGTTTTGTTTATTTGTTGTTATTTGTGTGAGGACCTCCTTGAAAATGAGATGCTGAGTCTCAGGGGGGCTGCTCTTCAATAGAGTTTAATCCTTATGTCCCCCTCCTGATCTCAAAGCTCTTATGTCCTTCAAAATCAGCGCTCTTTGCTTTTAATGTTGTTAGAAGGGGCTTTTAGAGCAGACGAACATGACATCTTTTACCAAACTCTCAGTCCATGGGAAATATGCTTTGCCTCTTTACAGAAAATGCCTCTTAAAATGATCAGTGTTTATTATGTAATAGCAGTACAGCCTCCAACTACATGTGCGCTCGGTTTGTCACAGGCAGACACCATGACCACCTCATAACCTGTAACTCCTGCTCTTCCCTCCCATCAGGCATCATCTGGGCAGTCAATCAGCGCAGAGCTCATTATTACAGATTCCAGTGGCCTCCCCGCCCCCTTAGATCCAAGCGTTCCCAAAGAGAAGGAAAAGAGCTGCATCTTAACCTCTATATGGACAATTGTTTTTCATTAAAGGTGTATCAGATCCTTGCATAATAGACATCCAAGGCATGATGTAAACAGTCAAACATACCAGGACATGGGACCTTCAATGTCTTACATTTTCATTAAAAAGTGCCTAATAGACCAAGAGCAGAATGATAGATGATTGATGATAATTCAAAGAAAAAATGCTCTATTCTATGTTTTTCTTACAAAAGTACTGATCTAGTTTACCTTACATAACTATTCAGTAAATTAAATTTGGATTTGTGCTCCGTGACTCTTAATAATGTGTAGGTTTGGAACAAGGAAGGTGTTTTTTTGTTGCAGTGGTATAATAACAGGTATGAATATGGATTGATACTTACTATTATCAAATCAAATTTAAATTTCTGGCATCCTTACATACCTTATTTAGAAATGCACCAAGAGTACAAATCTCCTCCAAAGCATTTTAAACATTGTTGGGGAGTTACTGTCAAAAAATGTGGAGAAGTGCCCTGTCTTGCATGGTTAACAAATCCTTAAAAAATCCTGGTTCTACATCTGGATTTGAATCCCCACCAAAACCGATCCACTTCTCCCTTGTGCCATGACCAACATTCCCTGATAATGTCATCAAACTCTGCTACGAAGCTATTCAGTTATTAATATGAAAAACTGCGCTTTTTGCTTTTTCTTATCAAAGCATTTAAAAAACTTCCTCGATCTGAATCTGTACTTGGATTTTCCTCAAAATGTAATCACTTATTCCTTGTGCCATGAATAACATTCTCTGAAAACATCAAATTCTGTTCATAATTTTTTTCAGTTATCCAGTTTAAAAAAAACTGAACAAACAAACTAACAAAAACCAGTAAAAACACAACCTTCATGCCGGAGGTTATAACAAGAACATAAAATGAACATGTACATTTTAAGGACACATACACATGTCAAGATGGACTTAACTGCACCAAGCTTCTGAGTGTGAGATGTGTAATTCACTGAAAGACATTCTAATCTTCCCCCAGGGTACACTGACCTTATTTAATTCCATCAGTTTTGTTATAAAAAATCCAGAGTAGTGATAGACAAGCAGTTGCCCCAGGGCCTCATCAGGCCCCCCAAAGCTTTCCATTGTTCCCTTAGAATATTAAATTCCGAAACTGTACAGATTGAAAGGAAAAATATGCCGTGATCTCTTCTGTTCTGCTCATAAGCATTCAAGTCCACAATCATACACACACGCACAATTATTATTTTTCCTGTTAATATCAAATATATTGATTTGAACATCAACAGGATAAAATAACGATGATGACCGTGGGGCTGGAGCAGCTCAATCTCTAGTATCCTATAGCCTGTGCACTGAACCTTCACTGACTTTAATGGTCTCAGGACTGAGCTTGTTTGCAGCAGATTGGCTACAGCAGCATAAAAACAACAGTGACTGCCACTCACATTGTCTAAGAACAGGCACCTGAAACTCCACTTCACATGGGCTTACCAAAACTGGACAATAGAAGAAAGGGTAAGTGTTGCCTGGTGTGATGAGCTAATTCCTGCGTCAACATTCAGATGGCAGGGACAACATGAACAACAGCATACAAAACAACAGAAAGTATGGATCCATTCTGCCTTGTTTTAACGGTTCAGGGTGCTGGTGGTGTAACAGTGTGGGTATTTTCTTGGCACATTTTGGGCCCCTTAGCAAGTTTATCCTAGTTTGTATGTAAAACCTTCCAAATAAGCCAGAGATGATCTGTGTTGTTCTTGTGTGCACATGCAACTCTGGAAGATTCTCGGGGCAGCATTTCTGAAAATGCATGCCTACATCAATGACCTTGGTTAATTCAAACCATTCAAAGCCACTGAATTAAAAAAAACCCCAGAGAATTTCAGCCTTACAGTAACACTCCACTAAACATAGATTAAACATAGATTAATTTTCCATTTTGTACAATTACACTGGAGGGTTAGATGGCTCTACTAACCACTCATGAGAAATCCAGCAGAAGAGAACACCCTGTTTCAAAGAAACAACCAGAGAACAAACCTGTACTGTTTCCTGGTGTCGTATCTTCCAGCGTTTGTCTCTCGGATTTTTGTTGCCAATACTCGTATGATGTTCACAAACAGGATGAAGTTAAGCTGGAACAGAAGATCAGAAATGGAAAACTGGTCATTTAGGTGGCAATGAGACAACAAATCCTATGTACAATCAGTGATAAGCTGGAAGTTTCCATGAGCAAGTTTTACAGGTTTGGTTTCCTCAAGTTTACCCGAAGTAAAACACGATCTAAAACCCAAACGATAAAACTTGAAGGAGAATTATTGTGATGTTCGTTGCACTGAAAATCCATTGCCAAGTAACAGAATTTTTTCTGAAGACTTTCATAATAATGATAAAAACTTTATTTGCACAGCACTTTTAAAAACAGTGCTTTGCCTAGCAGACAGGAACATACAGATAGCGAAGCACAAGTGTTAAAACACAAAAGGAACAAATCAGAAGAAAAGCACAATTTAAATCAAATGAACCTCATAAAGGGCTGTAAAGCGGTTGGAGAGGGAGAGCCGGACTGGTGCGGAGTGTGGGAGCTGTGGTCGTTCGCTGGGTGTACCCTGAGTATGACCAGTAGCTGTAGCTTCAGAGCGGAGCTATGAGCAGAGGCGCCATGAGCTCTGCTCCCAAGTCATGTGCAACCGGCTGTCCCGGTGCTTTAACGTCCCATTCAAAAAGAGCAGCAGCAAAGGTGGAGTGAGGGTCCTCCATCACAACAGCCAGTCACGGCTCAGGAGAGTGGCATGAACCATCAGCTGCAGAGCACTTGGGACAGGCTGGCCTGGTGCCGATGTGTAACGAGCCCACCCAGGGAAGAGTGACACAGAGGCCAAGACCAGCTATGGTACGAAGGCAGAGGGCTTGCAGGCGGGAATCCTGAGGGTCTGCGCCAGAGAGATGTGCTTTGACTGCTCCGCGGCAAAGAAAATAAATCCCTCCAGTAGCCTGTTTTTCTCCCAGGGTTCTTGTTTAGGATGGTGAAGATCATCCTCCAACCATGTGTGATTGCAGCCCAAGCATACAGCCATTTACTGAGCCCCTCTCGTCTCCCCCCAGATATCTTAGTTGGCAGGCTCAAGTGCCTATAATCCCAAACAAACTGTAAGAGGCAAACACTCTTTGCTCTGAAAATAATAAATAAACAAACTTTTTTAGAACAAACTATGAAAACCAGGCTTAAAATTAGTCAAATTTCACAAAACTGGCAGAGCTTCAGACAGTCAGCACACAACAGGACAGTCAGCCTAAGGAGAAGTCATTCAGAAGATGCAAATTGAGGCTCAAAGCCACAAACGTAGATGGATTCATGCATGACAAAGTCTTTCTTTTCCAACATTTCAGATAGATCCTGAGCTCCTTTACAGCATCTGTACTTACTTTCTTCACCTTATTTCTGTTTGTTCTTCATCATTATGTTACATACTCACAACAAAATACTACAATGTCAATTATATTATTAGTATTAGTATTTCTGTTTTGTTTTTTTTTACACTCATGTTAATGGAGAGGTGCTTCTATGTTGAGAAAGTACAGTGTGAGAAAATACATTTTCTAACACAGATACAGAGGAAAGATTGATGGGAAGCAAACAGCTAACATTGCCACTGGCGATCTTGTTTTTAGAGAGCTAATGAAATGTCCTCTAAAACGTCTTGTCTTGTATCAATGCGTAACGTGTGATTGGCATGTTATTACAGCTGGAGCAGACTTTTCTGAGCTGCCCATGTATGGACCATATGTTATGCTTAGAGACACAAGATTTGACTACAGATGCTATTATTGTGCAGTATCCAGTTTACACTTGAGTTCTTTAGTGAGTGATAACACATCCTTACATCATTTGCAATGCAAATTTGAACAGTTAAGTTTTTTGAGTGTGGGAACGAGCTGCCTGTGTATCAGACCATATGTTCTATTAGGGACACTATATTACATTACCAATGTTAATGTTTTCTTCCCAATTATTTCATTATACTTAGTCAAAGATAATAACCTTATGTTAGACCTCAGTTTGTTTAAATGCAGGATTATGAACTGTTTAGGGTATAAAGGAAGCAAAAAAGTGGTGCCAAATCTGCATTCTGTTTCTAGTCCCGATGCATTACTGTAGGTTTTGGGCACTGGAGCAGGTGCTTGAAAACACAATTACAAGGGGAGGAATTTTCAGTAGCCACAGATCCGGTAAAGTGATGAACGGAGGTGGCCGCAGGTGCAGTTATGGTGGCACGTGCCTCCTATGACCAAAGTGCTGCAGAGCTGTGGCTCAGAAAACATCACTTCATCTCATAAGCCATATCATAATCCAAGCCAGCTGTTAGTACTAACAGAGCAGCACATCAGTCTGGCAATCAATCATTTTGATAGGAAGCCTGCAACATGTTCCAAAAAAGCTGTGATAGTGGCAACAAAACAGTGGGAAAGCTCAGAAAGGCAGAGGAATGCATTTTGTTTTATTTATGGTTCACACAATGTCCAAACTTCATTGAAATTGGGGTTTGTAACTAGACAAAAAATAACTTATTTTTTAGGAATTATTGAGGATTTGCTCTTATCTAAAGTAACTATTTCCTCCCTCATTTTTTGCAGTTTTTGAAAATAAGCAATATTTTTTAAATCTCATATCAAGTTGTTTTTATCGACATGGTACATGTTTTTCTTTGCTTACCATACATGGTGAGGAAAAAAAGAGCTTTTTGCGTTAGTTGTAACAATGGCAATAACAGTGATTAAAAAAATAAATGAATAAAAGACAGTCCAAGTTTAATAAAAGTCAGAATAATAATAGTAGTAGTAGTAGTAGTAGTAGTAGTTGTTGTTATTGTTGTTATCACAAAGGTTAGAAAAGTGCAAATACATAATTTTAATTTCAAAAGGGACACACATATACAGATACATACATATGCATACACATATAACAAAAACAAAAATAATAATCATAATAATCATTACAATAACGAGACAAATAAAAATGACAATAATCAGAGTAAAATAAAAGAAAAAAAATGCACAGTTACATATGCATGCATACAAACAGTAGTAAATAACTTTTAGGCACCATCAGCATGTATTATTATTAGTTAATTTTTGAGTTATTAGAAGTCTTTCAACTAGTTTCTGTACAAAACTACCGGCTAGTATACATAAATCAGCATGAAGTGTCTCATTCTGAACAAGGTAAGGCAGCTACACTGTTGGGTAAGATACACTATATTGTTATATTCTCTTTGGCTTTGTCAGTGTTGAGTGAAAAAAAATTGTGACAAGACCTGAAGGCACTTTCTGCTCATCACTGAAGTGTCACTCTGAGAGGGACAAAATCGTGACAGAAATAATTTATCAGTTGTAATTTTCCCTATCGCAGAGTTGACTCTTTCCATGTCATATTGGGCTTTCCCCCATATCTTCCTCACAGCACACTGAAGTTCCTTCATCAATGACATTTCTCTGCACTTAAATTAATCCTCCTCCTGTTTTCTGTCTCTGCCTTCTCTCATTCTCTCTCTCTGTCGACACCTTAGCCAGTAGCTCTTCCACAAACCACTTCACTTTTAGACATGGCACCCACTGCTGCATTTCAATGTGCTGAATGGCTGGGATCAATAAGCTCCTCCATGCTGTGTCATTCATATTAAGCCCTGCTGGAGCTTACTGTGCCTCATATGCAAAAGGCCAAGTTTAACAGTAACAAACAAAAACCATGATGGTCTGTGTCACATATTCTTGAAAACATCATGTTCCTTACAATGTGGTGATGTCAAGTCTTTGCACAAACAGATACAAACTGTATATTGACATATCTAAACTGATGTAATGAAGTATAAGGCTATTGGAATATCATTAACATAATTGCAAACAACCATTCAATCTCCCTAAAAAACTACTACTGCACTTTCAGCTTAGCTAGAGTAATTGTGAAGTAATATGATGCAATGATGGGAAAAAAGTATGTCCCCAGCCTCACTAAAGAAGAGGCACTTTTCCTTAAAGTTTATACAAGGTTTAGCATTAATGGCAATGAAATCTGAACTGGTAATTGTTCTTCAAACAAAGCTGTACTCAGATGCTCTGCCTTTAATTGCATCACATCTTCTTTCTATTCTCCTCAAAAAAAAGTTTGGAAATATAATTCTGACATATTATTTCTCCCCTTTGATAATAATGACTGGTACTGTGTTTTTATCATTAGAAAGCCTGATTAGTCACCTCTACAAAGAGGTACAACTTGTAAGGATCATGCATTCATGGAGTCCTGGTACCATTTCCAAACTTAGGACCAAGTTCTGTGAGACTGGTGAAATCAAATTCAGAACAACATAAAGAGATGAGCTTTCTCAGGAAGACAGCACCCCAAGACTGCTCAACACCCTTGCTTCACTGGGGATCCAAAGGCTTTCTTCCAGGGGAAGTTGAGCTGCAATCTGCATACACCAGAACACCGGCTTCTAGTTGCAGTGCATTTTGGCACATTTTTGGGGAAGCTGTCCACCAGTTTAGATGTGTTTTCATTCCACAAATGTACAATCCTTACAAGCTGTACCTTGTAGGAAAGGTGACTAATTAGGCTTTTCCATATCCATATTGTACACAAAATACTACACTAATCCATCCATCCACCTTCTACCGCTCATCCGGAGCCGAGTCGCATGGGCAGAAAACCAGGCGGGTCAGCCCAGACTTCCTCTCCCCTGCCACGATTTCCAGCTCCTCCTGGGTGATTTCAAGGCGTTCCCAGGCCAGATGGGATATATAATCCCTCCTTCCGGTTCTGGGTCTAACCCCAGGGTCTCCTCTCAGTTGGGCGTGCCCGGTAAACCTCAACAGCCCGAACCACCTCAGCTGATTCCTTTCAGTGCGAAGGAGCAGCGGCTCTACTTTGAGTTCCCACCGATGTCTGAACTCCTCCCCCATATTTCCAAGGCTGAGCCCTGCCACCTCCTTGAGGAATCTCATTTCTTGTGTCTGCGATCTCATTCTATCAGTCATTACCCAGAGCTTACGGCCATAGGTGAGGGTTTGAACAAAGATGGAGAGGTAAACTGAGAGCTTTACTGAGGGTTTAAGTCCCTCTTTGCCACAACAGCTCGGTTAAGTCTGCAACACTGCAGGTGCTGCACCAATCTGCTATACAATACCTATTGGTATTATTTAAGGGGAGAAATAATCAAAAGAAATAATGTTTCCAAAAATTTAGGGGAAAGTACATTTTCAAATCTAATGTGTAAGAAAAGTGAAGAAGCAAATTAATTTAAGGACTCATTTTAATGTAAAGCAATATATTAATATATACATTTTAAAATGTGATCTTTTTGATAAATTGTCCCACGTACTACAGGTTATCTGTCTTTGATTGCAGGTCTCATTTGAAGAACTGTGATGCCAACATAAAACCTCAAAGGCTATAATTAAGAAAAATCATGCATTTTTCAGCCAATTATTCCAAAAGCAGACCAAAAGTTGGTACCAAATGGGTCATGAGATCAGTGTTGATCATGGTGCAAGACCCAGGTACCAACCAGGCCAATAAGTCACATACCCACACACTGCACAGAGATTATTCACACGCCACACTCATTGTAACCTTTCTCTCTGCAAAGTTTTCCTCATGAGGTAAGTTATGTCATTCATACCCCATGATAACAAGAAGCTGAATCTGTCAGTCACATCCACACTCTTACCCCGATGGCAGTCAGAATAGGAACCTGGTAGATCCACTTTATATTACCAGCACTCAACTCCCAACACCTGCAGGTGGGAAACACAAAGGAAGAGAAAATGAAGTGAGACTGACATTAAAGCAGCTGAGATAAATAGAGCAGAGAGGGAGGGGGTGTTATTCAAAAGACTGGGTGGAGGTCCAAACAAGGATGAGACAGAATGAGAAAAGAATTGTAGCCGAACAAACAAGTCATTTTAGTTTCTAAAAAATGTGAGTTTCAAAGTCAGAGCAGAAATGAAAAACAAATGGCAAAAACAGCAGGCAGGTAGAATCAATTCACATCCCATTTTAAAGTTAGACCCTGACAGAAGAAAAGAGAATGGACTGAAGCGAACATGTTTCACAGCTAACTTTCCATTTTCAGTTTTGTAAAAGTAAATCTAGTTTTGTCTTTGACTATTTGATTTGTAGTAAGCCAATTCCCAATGCAATTTACTTCTTTATTTTTGATCACTTTACTTTTTAATACTCCAAACATGTGTCTCTCATCTTCAGTGTCTGTTTCATGTATGTTACTTTGCATTCATTTGTATTTCAGGTTACAAAAACGTTTTTTCCCCATCTGAACTGCCATACAATAACCATAATCCTCTAGTGTCACAGTAACCTCTCTGATTGGTGGAGCTCCTGGTTGCCCACACACTGTCACAGCTGGCAGTTTTAACTGACTTTTATGGTCATTTATGTTCCACAGATTATTCTAACTAAGTATTGACCATTTGCACATGACATCACATCCTGTTCCATTTTAGCTGTGTGATCATGTCCGTCGTGTTAATTACTGGACATCTATGCTAAATAAATACAAATGTCCTCATGGTGAACCTAAGAGCCATATTTTGTTTGTGCCAAGTTTTGAACCATTTTTTCGTTATTGTGCCACTGGGTGTCGCTGTCCTACTGCTTAGGGCACAGGTATATAGGTATGTTACTTGTGAGGGTATGGGCGCGTTTGACCCCGGAAGGGCATATGGTTTCTGACAGCAATGGCTGCAGGTGGCGTGGAGAGACCGCAGCTGTATCGTTTGTTTGTTTCTTTTCTTTAATGAATAGAACCTTTTGATGCTGTATTAACTACTCATGATGCTGCAATAAATGGATTGTATTATGCTGCAAACCAAGTCACGCCTGAAGAACATTATTGAAAGAGCAAACAGTATTGTATTTGTTAGTGTTTGAACAAATATTTACTGAAAGGTGGAGTAAGCAAAAAGTGAAGAGGAGGGAATTCTTCTCATACTGGAGGGTTTATAGGTCAGCCATGGATACATTTTTCAATTTAAAAAAAACACTGGAAAGAGTATTTTTAAAGACATTTTATGGTATTTCTGGGCTTAATTGAGTAGCGACAGCAGATAGACATGAAAAGGAAGCAGGAGAAAAAATATGCAAGCTGGACCCTGGCCAGCCACACAAGGCCATGGACTTCATTTATGGTACTTGTTGCTACCCACGCAAAACTGGCACCCACTAGAAGGTGTATTTTGCATCATATGAAACCTTCAAAGGTTAAGATTTGAACTTTAATTAATCAACAACCCTCCAAAATTTTCATTTACATGGATTTACATCTGAAAAAAATGTGGTCTTAGGGTTCAGTTGCTCTTTTACTGTTTAAAAATCCATACTAAAAGTGAGTGGCAGTATGTCACCAGCCACAAATGCTTTTATTTTCAAACTGAAAACTTCAAAGGAAACGTGGCATAATTACACATACATGTGACTTCCATCATGTTGGATGTTTAAGTGGATTATGCAAATATCGTTGCTGTTGTATGTGCAAATGAGGATCAGACTGCAAGCGTGCGATAGTATGTGTGTTGCATGTTACATATGACCGGTTTTAAAAAAACAAATTAACAAATGTCATGAAATGTATAGAGGGGGAGGCATCACTTCACAGTTACAGTCTATTGGGATAATGGTGCTCTCGTATTGTTCAGGCAGAGGGGATGGAGGAGACAGGATGAAGCCTGGGTTAAATGACTGAAATTAATCAGCTTAAGTAACTTTACCTTTCAATATCTCAAATGTCATGTATTATAAATACAATGTGGCAGTGCACTGTGTGTCCTCATTAAAACTGTCACTCAATACGCTACAAAAAGCCTCTCGGTGAGTGACCATATTGCAGGCGCTATTTTACTTATGACATCAAACTATAAGAAGAGGAGCTTGAATACTTTATTCATTACATCCATGTTAGATATATTAATATTATCTGAACAATACCTTGATTTCTCTTCTGATAAATCATGAATGTGATTTAGCAGTGGATCAAAAATAAAAAGACAATTATTGGCAAACACATTGAGGGAAAAAAAATATGCCAGAGATGACCAGCTGATTACCCTTAATTCTATGATGTGAACACTCAAACACTTGTTAACATGTCTGAGGGATGTTTAAGTATTTTTGGAGTGAGGATGTATGAGGTTAATTTCCTTGGGCAATACATTAACCACCATAATAATCAGCTTTGCCCCAGTACAGTACAAGAAAAAAAAAAAAACCTGCATGGAAGCTGCAGGCTGTAGGTTTAAATTTGGCAGAGAGCTCTGTACGACTTACTGAATTTTAAAGAGCCCATGTTTGGTCAGAGAAAAACAAACTTAAAAAAAGAATGAGTAATTGTGGAGAGTATTGGACACACTTACAAAGCTTTAGTTTTCTGCTAGCAAGCCCCTTTGTGTTGGCACTACTATGGAAAACCTAATAACCTCTGCATCATTTTACCTGGAGTGAAGTTGAACCAGAATAAGGAGGCTTGAAATCATCAAACATTGTAAATGTGTGTAAATTGTTTTATTTGGTCTCACCTAAATTTAGAAAAGAAAACAGAGCTCTAGGTCCCGTCAGCAGTAATGCACAGTCTGGTTTAAAGCCAAATCAATGTATGAGTAGAGCTGATCATAATCACAGTGGCTAATGCATTTATTATTGAACTTAACATCAAATAATCTCACACCAAAAATACAAGATATCCCTTTCATCCAATGATAGCTTCAGGACAAAATGGCCTTTGTGGGAAATGTTGATCTATGGTTAAGTTTTACAAGGTCTTAGCCAAAATGGAAAATGTAATCATTTGTATAAATAATGCTACAATGCAGTTCCTGTAAAACTAAAACTTTGATACAGATGATAAATTCAGAATGACGACTGGCATCAAAGCCTCATTAACACTTTTTTTCCTTTAAATAGCAGTGCAATTAAAGATAAAGACTCACAAACAAATGTATTTAATACTTTCTTTAAATGTGTATTCTTTATTTCAGCACACCGCTTGTAATTTTTCTCAGCTGGACAGTAATGCTAGAAATTCCAGACAGCAGCATAAATCTCATGGCCTGTCATCGCTGTTTACAGAACAATTTAACTAAGCCATCTGGTGGATCTGGCAGACAAGGATGTTTGAAATTGTTCCAGACCATCAACCTCATAATATGCTTTGTTGAATGTTGACACAAAGATAAAGCACAAATGAGGTGACATTTGATGTGCAAAATCACAAATTAAACAACCACAAGTGATGCATTGTTTTTCATGAAAGGAGCTCAAATGTGGGCATCTCCAAATGGTGAACCCCGGTCAAGGTTCAGACCGTATTGCTTTCCTATCCTATTGCTGCTTCGTGTGCCATTTAACTTCAAATAAAGCGTTTGGGGGATCACACACCTATCAATTGCCAGAAGAAGACACGACGCAATCAGTCAGATAAGCCAGTAAGAGCAAGCAAGGAGGGTGTGTGAGAGAAAGACACATGGACGTAAGAGAAACAAGGAGGAAGAAATGAAGAGAGGACAGGGAAGACATACATACCGTGCATCTAAAGAAGAAAAGATGACATGAAAATGAGTCTTTAATTGTGAAATAAATACTTTTATGTGTTCATTTTCCCCAACAGCTATTCAAACCTGTCACAAGGCCTTAAAGTAGTGTTCTTGTACTACAAGCAGAATGTATCACTTTCCTGTTCTTCTGAAAAAGCCATTTCCTAGAACTGTTAAGTCTTAATGGGGCCACAGGAGGGTCAAGGATAGGAGGAGGCTCCGTGACCAGCTCATATGCCGACAAATAATCATTAATAGGCAATTTCGTACCAACTGATTTAGACAGGTACTAACACTATATATATCAGAGTGTTATTGTTGTATTTCATTATCTTTAGATTATCAATGAAAAAATGTTTTCTAACTGTAGAAATCAAGTTGTGAAATATGCACAAAACTATATCAGAATGACATAAATCTGAATTTTTGCCTGCTGAAATAGCTCCAAACACCTTAGGTTGAGTCCCTTACAGCATCAGCCAACAGGACAGTGTGAATTGTTATTTATTTTGGGGGCGTTTGCCATCACTGATAGGGTAAAGAGGCAGTGGACAGAGCCAGAAAAGGGATGAGAGAGCAGAGGAAGACACATGGTCTCAAGCTAGAATCAAACCACAGCCACCCACAAGGGGAGAGCCTCAGCATACATGGGTCTGTGGGCATAACCACCAGGCACCCAGTGTATCCCTCTTTAAAATGTTATTTCTCTTGGCAGTTTATGATTTCAAACTTCCAACTGATATAAAATGCAGCACAGCTTTAATGCAGTGCTATGTGCGGGATCAAAGGTCACAGGCATTCATAATTACTTTTCTGGGTTTGTCTTTTTAATGCAGATATTCCTCCAGATTCTGTGAATCTTTTGATGATGTCTTGGGCTGTGGATTGTAAAATTCCTGAATTCCTAGGCATTGCATGTTAAGGGTGTATGTATACGTACTGTATATGTAAATCTATAAAATGAAGAGTATGGTTTCAGCCTGTTCTATTGTGTAGTGCCTTGAGATGACACTTGTTATAAACTAGCACTAAACAAAAAAAGATTGAAACCTTCCCCCATCAAATTACTCATGTGTAGAGGTAGGTATTTCTCCTTCATACCACTTCTTTGGATGTTGGATATGATTTTATTTAGTGTGCCACCAGGATGCCAGTCTGTTCTTGAACTTAAATGCTGTGCGAGGTAATTTTGCGGTTTTCCACTTCATAGACCGTTTTTTTCATTCTTTCCTTTGTGAATGCTCTCAGCAGCTCCACTTTGCTCTGTGTATCACTGTATTCTTTATTGATGCACACAGCGTACTTAGAAGAAAAAGATGCAACCAAGGGCTCCTTAATTTCTAAGTGATGGTGACCTTGTTGAACCACTGAGTCTTACATTTTCTCACCTACTTCAAAACAGGGAAGCAATGTTCTGCTCCAGCCTGGTCATGAGAAAGGAGATGGAGGGTGTAACATATGCCAAGCGCAAAGCTCCTTGGCTTGAAGCGCAGGTGTCTTTCCTTGTGTAACAGAAGCGTATGTCATTTATACACCGTTGCTCATGCTATTAATGCCAGCATGTTCCTAACTTGAGATCACAGAAATGAACTGTGTTTAAAACCTGCTTCTACCTGGTCTAAAATCACACAAAACACAAAGTGTTTCTGGGTTTTTCAGGACACATTAGTGTTCCAAAAGTTCAAAATACACTTTACTGAGCTTGTTCCAAATACATGAGAGCTACAGTTGCACACCTCCACTGTTAAACATCAGAGCATTTGTTAAAATTTTTAGTTAAACTTTGCTGCATATCGGGTCAGAAAAATGAGAGAAGGAATGGCTTTTTTTTCCCACAGTGCCTCTTGGTGTGCCATTCCTGTACGATCCAGCACATGTAATGGTCCCAGAAACAAGAAAAAACATACTCGGGATTACTTACTGTATATTCTCCAAAACGGAGCTACGTCTCTAATATTTGTATGAACACTAATGACACTGATAATTGTGTTCAAAGACACCAATACAGGCTGTCCAGTGTGTTTTCTGCACACAGTGAAGAACGGATGCAAGGGGAAAGGAGAAAGCACAATTCTTAAAGCCAAAATGTGCCAAGTAAAAAGGTTGATCATAAACATAAAAATGACTGATTCTGTCAGTCTTTTTGGAGATTTGGAGATGCTTAAATGAAAAGTTTTTTTGAGCATGAACATAATTTATACAGTGCTCTTTGAGTATAGTTGCACAATAAAATGGCGTAATTAAACAATTTATCTGGAATTGAGACCAAACAACAAAACCAGCTGTGTCATTTGCAGATGCCAGTCACACTGACTGAAATGGAAGGAGAGCTGATACTTTGATTGGTTTGACCTACATTATGTCCAACACACACCCATGTATAATCAAGGCACATAATCTATACCCTTTGCGCCCTGCAGCTGGCTTTGCATCATCAAAATGGAAAAATATAGACAGACATGCGCAAAAACTGCTTTGAACCTTGTGCCAACATGCTTCATGCTGTCCAAATAGAGCCCAGAGCCTTTTAGAAGGCAATTTCAAATATTTTTTTAGATTAGATAAGATAGATAGATTGCTTTTCACAGAAATGCTCAATTTTTTAATAAAATGTGCCTAATTCTACATTTTATATGTATAAGAATATTTTCAGTTTTTAAAGTTTTGGACATGCGAAAGTTCAGATTTTTCTACCAGATATTAAAGTCAGACAATCTGACATTTTTGGTGTGTGTAGTGAGCCCTTAAATGTGGAATGATCTACCTCTTGAAATCCGAATGTCCCCCACTTTACATACTTTTAAATCTTGTCTTGAATCTTATTTTACTCGTTGACTTTAAATTCAGCATGAGAGTGGAGTGGACTCTGTTTTTTGTGTTTCTTATTTTCTTAAGTTGGGCTTTTAATTTTCATTTATGTTTTGTAGTTTTTTTAATTTTTGTTTAACAATTTGTCCAGTGTTCTTTGTGTTTTAATGACTTTTTATAGTACTCTATTATTTAGTTTTAATTCTTAGATTTTATTATTGTATTCTTATCTATTCTGTTCCTACTTGGTAGTCACTGTGCAGCACCTTGGTAAATTTTATTGTTTTTCTATTTAAATAAAGTAGATTGGATTGGATTGGATTTTAGTAGTTGCAATTCCATCCATCCATCCATCTTCTTCCGCTTATCCGTAGTCGGGTCGCGGGGGCAGCAGCCTGAGCAGGGAAGCCCAGACTTCCCTCTCCCCAGCTACTTCGTCCAGCTCCTCCCAGGGGATCCCGAGACGTTCCCAGGCCAGCTGAGAGACATAGTCCCTCCAGCGTGTCCTGGGTCTTCCCCGGGGCCGCCTACCGGTGGGACGTGCCCGGAACACCTCACCAGGGAGGCGTCCAGGAGGCATCCTAACCAGATGCCCGAGCCACTTCATCTGGCTCCTCTCAACGCGGAGGAGCAGCGGCTCTACTCCGAGCCCCTCCCGGATGACCGAGCTTCTGACCCTGTCTCTAAGGGAGAGTCCGGACACCCTGCGAAGGAAACTCATTTCGGCCGCTTGTACTCCTGGAGCCACCACCTTACCGCGGTGGAGGGGTTTGCGTACCCCAATGACCCCAGGAGCTATGTTGTCGGGGGCTTTATGCCCCTGGTAGGGTCACCCAAGGCAAACAGGTTCTGGGGGAGGGGTCAGACAAAGCGTGGCTCGAAGACCATTATGGAGAATAATTTCATTGGATCCCAGTTTCCCTTGCCCGGACGCGGGTTACCGGGGCCCCACCCTGGAGCCAGACCTGGGGATGGGGCTCGATGGCGAGCGTCTGGTGGCCGGGCCTGCGCCCATGGGGCCCGGCCGGGCACAGCCCGAAAAGGCAACGTGGGACCCCCCTCCCATAGGCTCACCACCCGTGGAAGGGGCCAAGGTGGTCGGGTGCAATGTGAGCTGGGTGGCAGCCGAAGGTGGGGACCCTGGCGGTCCGATCCCCGGCTGCAGAAGCTAGCTCTAGGGACGTGGAACGTCACTTCTCTGGTGGGGAAGGAGCCTGAGCTGGTGTGCGAGGTCGAGCGGTTCCGACTAGATATAGTCGGACTCACCTCGACACATAGCTTGGGCTCTGGAACCAGTCCTCTTGAGAGGGGCTGGACTCTCTACCACTCTGGAGTTGCCGATGGCGAGAGGCGCCGGGCAGGGGTAGCAGTACTTATTGCTCCCAGGCTCAGCGCCTGTACGTTGGGGTTCACCCCAGTAAGCGAGAGGGTAGCCTCCCTCCGCCTTCGGGTGGGGGGACGGAACCTGACTGTCGTTTGTGCTTATGCACCAAACGGCAGTCCAGAGTATCCACCTTTTTTAGACTCCCTAGAGGGGGTGCTGGAGAGTGCCCCTTCTGGGGACTCCCTCGTTCTTCTGGGGGACTTCAACGCTCACATCGGCAACGACAGTGCAACCTGGAGGGGCGTGATTGGGAGGAACGGCCCCCCCGATCTGAACCCGAGTGGTGCTTTGTTACTGGACTTCTGTGCTCGTCACAGACTGTCCATAACAAACACCATGTTCAAACATAAGGGTGTCCATATGTGCACTTGGCACCAGGACACCCTAGGCCGCAGTTCGATGATCGACTTTGTAGTCGTATCATCGGACTTGCGGCCGCATGTTTTGGACACTCGGGTGAAGAGAGGGGCGGAGCTGTCAACTGATCACCACCTGGTGGTGAGTTGGCTCCGATGGTGGGGGAGGATGCCCGTCAGACCTGGCAGGCCCAAGCGTGTTGTGCGGGTCTGCTGGGAACGGTTGGCAGAGTCTCCCACCAGAAAGAGTTTCAACTCCCACCTCCGGGCGAAGTTCGACCATGTGGCGGGGGAGGCAGGGGACATTGAGTCCGAGTGGGCCTTGTTCCGGGCCTCTATTGTTGAGGCGGCTGATCGGAGCTGTGGCCGTAAGGTCGTTGGTGCCTGTCGTGGCGGCAACACCCGAACCCGCTGGTGGACACCGGCGGTGAGGGATGCCGTCAAGCTGAAGAAGGAGTCCTATCGAGCCTTTTTGGCCAGTGGGACTCCGGAGGCAGCTGACAGGTACCGGCAGGCCAAGCGGAATGCAGCTTCGGTGGTTGCCAAGGCAAAAACCCGGGCATGGGAGGAGTTCGGTGAGGCCATGGAGAACGACTTCCGGACGGCTTCTAAGAGATTCTGGACCACCATCCGGCGTCTCAGGAGGGGGAAGCAGTGTGCTGTCAACACCGTCTATGGTGGGGATGGTGCGCTGTTGACCTCGACTCGGGACGTCCTGGATCGGTGGAAAGAATACTTCGAAGACCTCCTCAATCCTACCAGCACGTCTTCCAGTGCGGAAGTAGACCTGGGGGACTCTGTGGTAGACTCTGCTATCTCAGGAGCTGAGGTCGCCGAGGTGGTCAAAAAGCTCCTCGGTGGCAGGGCTCCGGGGGTGGACGAGATCCGCCCGGAGTTTCTCAAGGCTCTGGATGTTGTAGGGCTGTCATGGCTGACACGACTCTGCAACATCGCGTGGACATCGGGGGCAGTACCACTGGATTGGCAGACTGGGGTGGTGGTTCCCCTTTTCAAGAAAGGGGACCGGAGGGTGTGCTCCAACTACAGGGGGATCACACTCCTCAGCCTCCCTGGGAAGGTCTATTCAGGGGTACTGGAGAGGAGGGTCCGCCGGATTGTCGAACCTCGGATTCAGGAGGAGCAATGTGGTTTTCGTCCTGGCCGTGGAACTACTGACCAGCTCTATACCCTCCACAGGGTCCTCGAGGGTGCATGGGAGTTTGCCCAACCAGTCTACATGTGTTTTGTGGACCTGGAGAAGGCTTTCGACCGTGTTCCTCGTGGGATTCTGTGGGGGGTGCTCCGGGAGTATGGGGTAGCAGACACCCTGATACGGGCTGTTCGTTCTCTGTATGACCGGTGCCAGAGCCTGGTCCGCATTTCCGGCAGTACATCAGAACCGTTTCCAGTGAGGGTTGGACTCCGCCAGGGCTGCCCTTTGTCACCGATTCTGTTCATTACTTTTATGGACAGAATTTCTAGGCGCAGCCAGGGTGTTGAGGGGTTCCGGTTCGGTGACCTCAGGATCAGGTTGCTGCTTTTTGCAGATGATGTGGTCCTGTTGGCTTCGTCAGACCGAGACCTACAGCTCTCACTGGATCGGTTCGCAGCTGAGTGTGAAGCGGCTGGGATGAGAATCAGCACCTCCAAATCCGAGTCCATGGTCCTCACCCGGGGGAGGGTGGAGTGCCCTCTCCGGGTCGGGGATGAGATTCTACCCCAAGTGGAGGAGTTCAAGTATCTCGGGGTCTTGTTCACGAGCGGAGGAAGGATGGACCGGGAGATCGACAGGCGGATCGGTGCGGCGTCGGCAGTGATGCGGACTCTACACCGGTCCGTCGTGATAAAAAGGGAACTGAGCCGCAAGGCAAAGCTCTCGATTTACCACTCGATCTTCACTCCTATCCTCACATATGGTCACGAGCTTTGGGTCGTGACCGAAAAAACACGATCCCGAGTACAAGCGGCCGAAATGAGTAGTTGCAATTATCTATGTAATATGGGCACCTGCCTACAAAATGCTGCCATGACCAGACAGAACATCTCTATCAATGCAGAGGTAAAAAATGGACTCTGCTCCAGGGACTCCCACACAAGAAAACTGCAATGATATTGGGAGCTGCGTTTTCTGTATCTTATTCATATTTGGTGCTATTTACTTGTAACTGACCATGATTATTCTTCACCTTTGGTTGAGTCTTGTATTAAGAAAGCTCCTGAATAACTCCTAGCTCCAGTCCCTCATTGTGCCAAGTGCTGAAGATCTTGTATCAGAGGAGGAGAACATCTGTTTAGTTCAATCTGCCACAGCTTATGTGACTATGAGCTCAGACTGAGCCCTTATCTATGAAGCTTGAAAACCACAGAGAGGGCTCATCATGGTGTCCAAAGTTCAGCTGCTGTTCTTGTCTAGATGCAGTTTTAAAGCCTTAAAAATCCCTCTGATTTAAATTACTTTAAGGGAAGCTGAAAGAAAACTGTTACCAAAGAAATAATGATGGAAAAAAGTCAGAGAGCGAACATGATTAGGTACATCCTGAGCTGATATTTTTTTCTGCAAGGAAAGTTTGATGAATAAAACAGAGCAAAGAGCCCAAACTGTACCCTAAGTCTGGAACCTGTCAACGGTCGATTCTTTGCACTGGGCTTGCTAGCTTGAGCCAGTGGGCTTAAACTGCAGACAAAACAATAATAGGAGGGCACACTGGTACGAGGGCTGATTGATAAGTTGTGAGCCTCATATTTAAAAGGAACCCCAACTGTGAAGACAAATAGTCATAAATGTGCTTTAATGTTTATCTAATACTAGAATGTGTTGTTAAAAAAGCACAAAGAATTGTTATTTCTTTAAAAATCACAATTAATAACCTATGGATGCAGCCATTGTTTTACTAGCGCAATGCATGCTGGGTTGATGACGTTATAGGGCTGCACTGTGATGAGCCGCTACGTTTACTCACTGGCTATCAGGAGGGAGAATACCATAATAATGCCACATTGTGCTACTTTTGGGTGCAATTTTCAGTCAAAGGGAAACAAGGGGAGTGATGTAAGACTACACAGCTTCACAAGTGACAAGAAGAGAAGAAAGAAGTGGGAAATCGCTGGTGGGCGTACACAACTTCTAAAGGACCTGCAGCTATGTTCTCACCACTTCTCTCCAGATGCATTTGATGTGTTTAGCCGAGCCAAGCTGCTGAAAGAACTCACAGGTGCTGCTAGTTACATAGACTAAAGCCAAATGCCTATACAGTTTTCTCATACAAACAGACAAGAGAAAAATGAGCGGAGATCAGGCGAACAAGGCGGATGCTCAATCAATTCAAAGCCACAATCTTTAATGGCAGCCATGGCAATGACAGACTTGTGAACAGTCTTTTTGCAAAAGTCACTTGCCTTGTTTACTTTAAAGTTCTACCTCTTTGACATAAACTGACCAAATGACACCAGTCTTCGGGTACACAGCCTTAAATAGCCAGGGATTAGTAGAGCTGAAAAAGGACATCCCTGTTTATCTTCTTCAATACAAGGCTCACAACTTATCAATCAGCCCTCGCAGGTCACTTCAGGGGTGCAGGGGAGTGAGCCATTTCAGGCAGCAACTAGTGCTGGAAACAGGGGAGAGGGAGCAGTCCTGATGCCGCTGACTTTTTGTCTTGTGCATAGAAGTACTCCATCATTCAGATGACACATGTAAGCATGGTAAAATGAAAATAAAATGTGACCAAAGCACAATATGGAACTTTTGAACCTAAAGCAAAAGTGGTTTTCTGTTTCTTCGTAGGGTATAATTTAATGCAAAATAGCTGTTATAATCAACGTTTATAGCAGAATTACTTCCCTGTGAACGAAACACAATCTCCTTTGGAAACATTAATTTAGAAGAGTGCAACACAAGAAAAGATAAGCCTTATCTCTTTAAAAAACAGGAGATAAATTTTTAATTAATAGCATCCCACAGAAAAAAGTCAAATACTGTTCCCATCTCTGCTAAACACAGTTAAAAGGGATGGAAAAAATCCACAAATATGAAATCTTTATCCTGTGGTACCACTATCTTGAGGTCAAAACCAGTAATATTATTTATAGTTATGATCTTTCATAATACTGCACATTTATTTAAAAAAAATTAATTTTCTGTTGTGGTTTCAAATACTATGCTTGGTCTGTGGTTCATGAGGGTCAATTTGAATATTTCAAGAGGATCAGGGCTGCTCTCTCTGAGGGATTGTTGATCTTGATGGAGTTTATCTTAATCTTTGCGGAGGTGAAATCTAATCTCTATTTGATTTTGAAGTTCCTTTCAGATATAGTGACACTGACCTTTATGACAAGCTTCATTGGATTAAATACATCACATACTGATCATTGAAAATAACGGAGGCACACTTCTATTCATTTTTATCTTAACATGGCTGTATACCAAGTCATCCTATAAAACACATAAACCATACAATTAACCTGTGGCCTCTGTGTCCTCAGAGAAACAGACATTTGCAGGATGTGGGAGTGAGGCGCTTCATCTGGGTGCTTCTATTTCCATGAGAAAACCTTTAGGGGGGTTTCGAACAAGTTCCTTGGGAATATGACAGTATGGAATGGACACAAATGATTTGTATTTAAATCCAAAAAGCAGCAAACCATGAAAACAATTCAGACCAGGACGTGATTGCTGTTATTTTTCAATAAAGCTCCAACATCTCTTTAGCACATTGGGTATTGCTCATTGAATGGAACTAGTTCGACTTGTATGCAGAATGCAGAATACACGACAGATATGTTTAATGCAGAGGCACAGGAGGTAAGCCCACACAGCTGCAGTAGCATGAATAGAAGGTCACTTTCACACCTAAAACTTGATGGACTTGACTTGGCTGGGGGTGAAGTTGCACCATTGTCTCATTTTTCTCTTGGTTTGGTTTGCTTCCACTCTGCACCTACAGTAGTCAGGCTGACAAAGCCTGTCATATGTTTTGTAATCAAGCCTGGGCTTGTAGTTGCATTATGAGCCGGAAATACACAAAAAAAACACGGAAAAACTCCAACCTCCCTCCATCTGTACACCTGGGAGATCTGCTATGTAACTCTTGACCACAGCTCACTCTGGTTTATTAGAACAGGGGAGGTTAAAAACAGGTGGTGCGATGGTGAGACTAATTATATAATAATGATTATATAATAATGACGGGTCAACAAAAGTGAGGGTCAACAAGTCCTCCCACCAATGCAAGTTCTACATATTTCACAGGGTTGTGGAGCTGTCAGTCAAACAATCTCGTCCACGCCCAAACAATCATGAAAAGAGGTCTAATCAGAGTCTCTTTAACCAGCACCTGTGTGGGTGTTCAGGGCTGTAATACTGCTGCTGCTGCTGCCTGTACCTCTACAGCAGTGTGATGAGATAACTTGTTCCCTTGTTTGTGCCAGTTGCTCAGCTGATTGTGTTTTCTCTTAAAACAAACTACAATTGAGGGTTGATTGGAGGCAAGCCAAGACCATCTCTCAAAGCAATCTCCAAATGGTTGTTTTGCACTGAAACAAAGTTTGATTGCTTTGTTAAATGCATATGTCTGAAGGAACTGAGTCAAAGGAGAAACTCCCATTTGTGTTGAAACAACTCTCCTCTGGAGGAGATCTGAGTGTGAAAGCACTCTTACTCACTGACATCATTTGGAAGGGTTGTTGCAATACAAGTGAGCATTCCCTGTTTGGCATGGTTTGTTTAAGTTTATATGAAAACAGCAACTGATCTCTGTTTTGGTATAAACAACCATCTCAGTTTGGCTCCAATCGAACCATGAATCAACCCTGCCCACCTTAACTAATAGCAATGTACTATGGGTAATAACACTGTTTTGGATGCCATAGAGTCACTGTCTGTACTCAGGCACAACATGCCATAAAAACAGCAACAAAAGAACATCACTCACCATCTCTAAAGCACATTATTACAGGACTAGTCTAAATTGACTGATTCAACAACTTATTTAGATTCCCAGAATTTAGTCCAGCTTATTCATGCAGCAGAATTTATCATTTATATCACTTCAACCTCCACTTTTTCAAAGCTGCTGTGTACTTTTCTGGATCACTGACAGTTTCTCTGACAAGACTTCTACAGGTGTTACAATAAAATATGTTAACATTAAATCTGGTGTTTTCTGTGGTCCACTGTAGGTACTTGCAAGCATTAAAACCTCCTTTTTTTCACGCACTGAGTTGGTTAACCTTTTTATTGTGAGGTGTGATGAACATCGGTAAATATGCTCATCTGTGTTATTATCCAGAAAACGGTTGGCCTCTACTCTTAAACAACATGTTTTGTGGAGAGCTTAGCCTGCTAACTTCACTTCCATCATATAGAGCATGTCTTGTCATAGCAGCGCTTACTGTGGGACTAAGGCCAGCCCTGCCTTTTTGTGTGGGTTTGATCCATGTCAAAATACTGCTGTCAACATGAAACAATCCTAAGGAAATGTGTTCATTTGTATCTATTTTCTTTTTTCAACAGAATCAGAACAAAGCAGCCAAATTGTGGTAATAAAAACCACCATGAGCACCCCCAGCACAGAGACCACCACTAATGCAAACAACTGTAAAAGCAGCACACAACAAGATGTATCATAAAAAGAAAACTGAAGTATGGCATCAAGTCTATCAACCAGGTTAAAGGGATAGTTCTGGATTTTTGAAGTAGGATCATATAAGATACATACATTTGCCTGAACATTAGCTACACTGACAGACAGCAGCTCTCACTCACTCACTCACTATTCCCTATGTAGTATAAATGAAATAGTGAACTGCATAGGGAATGACCAAACAAGCTTTCGACACTACACTGAAATTTTCTAAACATTATTGATGTTTAGAATATATGAGCTGGATATTCCTGTGACGGAAGTGGGTGCGCCAAGCATCACGTAAACAAACCGGGCACTCAGGAGGATAAAGTAGCCCATTTTGCAGCTCTTTACAACCATTAAAAGACGTAAAAAAGCTAAACTACAAACGTGTTAAAGATACTTTAAAGTTTCTTACATTTATTAATGAAAGCAGCGCCAATTTGTGTCGTAGCAGCCTTCTTTCTCCTCTTCTTCTTCCTCTTCTTCTTCTTCTCTGGAAAAACACGACTGCATTGCATTGTGGTATACGGGAGTACAATATAGGGTACATCATATGTACACTGACATTTGCTGTGCATTGTGGGTATTTTATAGTGCACTATATAGTGAATGAAATTAACCGCTGAGAATTTGAACAACACTACAAAATGGTGAACACACTATACAGTGCACTTTATCCATGATAGGGAACGGTTTCAAACACAGCTACTCTGTGCCAAAATTTTAGGAATTCTTGGTAATAAAATGCCACAAAAACAGGGTAGGGTGAGAGCATGCTACAAACAGATTATTCACAATGACTTATTTTTCCACGACCAAACTGCTTTGTTTTGGAACTACTTTGGAACAAATATAAATACATCCCAAATAAAGATTTGGTAACTGTACAAATGTTTTAAGATTATCCTGCTGACCGTAATTTTGATACAGAGGGTTATTCTAGCTCAGTTTGCCTTGCCAATGAACATGCATTGTGTTTTTATCAAATAAAATGATCAAAATCATGGCATCTATCTTTACAAAATAAACCATCAGTATAAGTTAGATACTTAATATGATGATACACTTTGATTTGACTCCTCTTGTCCTCTGTATTTTCCTAATAGTTTGTAAAACTTCACATCTGGTCTGTAAAAGTAGAAATGCTAATTACAGCGGGGACGCTCTATATGACAGCTACATGCCACAGGGCCATGTATAAAAGCACTGGTATCCTCAGATCCAAAAACATCTTAAAGTGATTGTGCGTAGTCTCACACTTATTTCATTCAGCATGAACCCACAACATGAACTCACAATTTACACACCTGCATCAAAAGGTCATGTGGGTTTCTCCAATCCTCCAGTTCCCATTGCAGTTCCTTGATTTTTCATTCCAACCAGCTGACTCTACAACAATAAAAGTTTTTTTCTGCGTGTACACTGGATCATACAAGTAATGGTGGTCATAATCACTGTAAATCCCCCATTTATCCAGTTTGGTGGCAGTTATTTCCTCTTGTGAAGCAAGCTGGTGGGCGCTGCTGGCAAAAGGACACATAGGCTGTGCCAAGCAGTAACATAGTCCCTAAACAAAGAGGCTTGGTAGTAGGAAAGTAAGCCATTTTATAGTGTGTAATCATTATATACAGTAGCTATAACCTTATAGCTTGTTTTCATGCATATATCTTAGAATTCTTAAAATTCAGTGGCAACATTAGCAAATGGTAAATGGACTTGAGCTTATATAACGCTTTTTTAGTCTTTTTGACTACTCAAAGCAGTTTTACATTCACTCTCCCATTTACTCACTGATGGATGGAGTTTCTATATCCGTTTTCCATGAGTTCCATTCATGCAATTTCATGCCCATTTATACATCACTGACGTAGGTGGCAGCAGTGGGAGCAAGTTGGGGTTAAGTGTCTTGCCCAATTACACATCACCATTTGACAGCCAAAGCTGGGCTCAAACCTGCAACCTTCTGATTAGCAACCAACTATCGGCACTATCAGACAGATGCCCCTTAGCAATGCGTGGCCCTGGTGTCAATGCAAACCATTTTGGTTCAGACATGTGGCCAGTGTTCAGGCTAACGGCAAGTATGTCATACAACCCCATCACAAAAACACTGAATTGCACCTTGAAGTACTCTGGAAATGTTTAATAAAGGTTTTTATAGGCCTGGCAAGTGTGAGACATAGTGGAGAACAAGTACCCTTGTCTTTCAGGTTTTAAAAACACTCCTATGCTAATAGATCACACCACAGGCATACTAGTACCTCTAATTTATGAAAAATATAAACCCAAATGCAGGTACAAACATGGAGGGGATGGAGTTGGTTAAAAAAATGAAATACCAAGCAGTTGTATGATGGTGAAATTATTGCAAAAAAAAATTACACAGTTAATTTTTAGCATGCCCTTAAACTGATTCCAGCTAAGCCACAAAATCTTGGTTTGGAAACCCTCTTTTATCTGAATTTGCTCATCCTCATGTCATCGGGGTAAAGAAAAGCTGTATACACAGGATATATGTAAGTTAGGTACAGGTGTGGCTGAAGTGATGCCAAATATACCACAGCAGCACTTAATTTGATTTTCTGAAATTCAGCTGTGTGAGCATATGGCTGACCCAGTTCACTGACCCTGACTTCTTGTATTTATTTTATTTATTAGACACAGCAGCAGGTTGTGAATGTAGAAAACCTAAGAATAAAAAGGGGAGAGACACCCTCCAGCAAGGCACCAAAATTGTGTCGAGGTTATTCCAGAAGAAGTGGAGGTTGTTACAGCTGAATTTCAGGGTTCATAGTTTGTTATATGACTTTTGACTAACAGATGAGTGTAATATTGTCGATAGTTTTACCTGAAATGACATCAAATAAAAAAACATGAAAATCCTGACTGAGAATATTTGTGTTAATTAAAACATACGTAGTTCATTTGATTTCACTGATGATAGAAATGTCACCTTAATTAAGAGCTAATTAAACCATCTTGCTTTCACTTAACTTTTTCTGTGCAAAACAAGGCCTATACCAACAGCAAGCTAGACTTGATCTCTCACCTTGAATCAGCTAGCGTTGCTCTGACAATCCCCCACACCGCCACAAAAACAGCTGGAACACCTGAAATGAAACAAACACAGAATGAGCTGAGCTGTCCTGATGATTTTAATTATCCTTTTTCAAAAAATTATCATCAGAAATGTCTTTAATCTTTCCCTTGGTGAAAAAAATAACCAAATATTTGACTGGAGCCTCTTGAAAAGCCACACACAAACCCAAACTCATTACCCCTCATTCATCATTCTGGCTTTAGAAACTTGCACAGGTTTTGGCACAGAAACTGTCTTACGCCATCTCCCAAGTGATTCATCAAATTTGTTTTTTTGTCAAATCCCATCATATAAATGACGAGCATCAGAGCTTGTCCTCTTCACCATTTTAATGCCACCTGTGCCTGTCTAAAATGTTTTGTTCCCTGAGTCCACACACAGAGATGCAAGAAAAGTGTTTCCAGTAAAGCCATTGTTTTCCGATGTAACAGCATGCCTAACAGGCATTTTTCTTTGCTGCTGATCATCACAATTTTCCAGCATCTGTTGTGCATGACAGTTAAAAATGTTAACTTTTCAACGAAAGACAGAGTAGCAGCACTGGTTCATGTCACTATTAGCCAAAGCAGAAATAAATAAAGATGGAACCAGGCAAAGAGATAGGTGTAAGTGATTCCTGATGCCCTTGGTGAGCCATCTGTGGTTCCTTGGGCAACATTATGCATCATTCTTATTGAGAGTAAAAGGCAAGAAGAGTCCTTTACTTAATCTGCTGTGTGACATAAACTCACTTTAAGCAGTGTGCATATTCTAGCAAAGTGAGACTGAGAGCAGTACATTTGTTCAAACCCATTTTCTGCTCATTTTATGTGGATGCAGATCCTCTCCACATTTGATCCCTGTGTCTTACAGCAGTATTGGAGTGGCTGCACCTTGAGCAATGCGTCTCTGTGTGGTTAGCCCCTTAAAGAGGCCGAAGCCCTAACAGAATTTATGAACCTGAACTTAGGATAAATATGACCCTTTTAAGAATCTAGTTCCTGAGTCAGGGGATGGAGTCCAAACATCTTTAACTTGGATCAGCCCATAAACAAAAGAAAAGACAAAAGCAACTTTGAAAATACAAAAAGTTAATTCTCTTTGTACAATCTGGATCAGAAGTCTATGACATAAGACCACGAGAATGATTGAACTTTGTTTATTGCTCAAATATAAATTCTATTTTGATGCAAAAGACAAAAGATGTGTCTTTTCAACTTTTAAGATTACATAAGTTAACCTTAATAAAAATAAAATAGTTGTTCAAACTTGATTATAAAAACACACTAAAGTATAAGAAATTTAGAGCTAAGCACTTCCCCGGGAGGATCCCCAAAACTTCCAAAGACCTGTTGGGATCATTTATTGCATTCCTTTATTAAAAGGGACAGGATTTGGAAAGATTTTAGTCATATCAATGAGGGATGTAACAGTGCTTGTATTCAAACTGTCTTGAGTGACCATCATGGTCCAGGCCTGCAGACGCGCAAGTAATATTTCTGGGTAGAGAGAAGAAGGTCATCATAAAGCCTATTTATCCATGTACGCCAAAGACATTAATGGAGATGGCAGTAATTACTGTCAAAGAGGAAGCAAGCACATCAAAACACAAAAGAAGAAAAGAGAGATAGCCCAACAGAGACCGTCACTCTGCTCAGACTACTTTTCCTTCTGTCATCTCATACATGCTGATTATACAAATCGTCTAGAAGTGAGAGAAAAGAGGATTCAGACATCACAGATGCTAAAACCAACTTTTCTAATTTGTGTGTTTTGATGCTCTAACTTCTTCTTTGTTGGTTGTTTGAGAAGATAGCAGGGATTTACAGTGGTTAATACCATCGTCTTTGGGTTGTGTAGATGATTCTCTCTGATTAAAGGTGAAAAAAAAAACAAACAAAATAAAAACAGTAAATTCCTCCATGCCTAATCAATAAATGGTCATGTTTGAAGAGGTCTGCCGAGGTGTGCCAGGCTGCTCGCCACCATCACAGGTCCTTACCACAAGACAAGGAATAACTTCATTTCAGATTTCATTTTTAAAGTCAAGAAATACAAACTCAGCAAGAATCAGAATAACAGCCAGTTGCTTGTTAAAGGCTTGTAGCTTGGTCTTAATTCAACAGCTTCAACACGTTCAACAAAATGTAAATTAAGAGAAATCATGTTAATTTTAATTGATCATCCAAATCCATTAGTGTTAAGCCCTCTCTCTTGAATGGCTCTACGTAATTTACATATTTCTGAATTAATTCTGAAGAGTTGTCATTTATTCTGCAGAAAAAAAAGCCACAGTACTTTGCCAATTAGCAAACTTCCAAACCAACAAAATCATCATTTGGGAACAAATGTTCCACAAATTACTTCAATATAATTTTGACTACATAACAATAATGAAAGTGCAGTCATAATTGTTAATTGCAAACTCCTGATTACAGTGTTAATTAATAGAGGGGAAGAGAAAGTTCAAAATGATGCTTGCTTAGGAGGCACTCTCTGGCCCCAAATATAATTTTTCTTTTTCATCCCTCTTGGCTCTTCATCTGCGGCTTCATATAATGGCCACTCTGATAAGGGAGCTCATCCGTCTTTTCAGTTAGAGACATTTTGCATGGACTCTTCTCTTTAAATCATCTTATAGAAGCTGAAGTAAGAGGAAGGAGAGAGACTAACAAAGAATCAGAGCAGTATGAATGAAGAGTACAGGAAAGAGAGAGTCATGTTTTATTGTTTTATTGTTTTTTTGTATTAGATGCTTTCAGAGACTGATAAACTAGTCAACAATCTCCCTCCTCAGTGTAAACTTTGCTGAGGAGTGGTATCTCTTTACTCTGTGGGTGATCAAGAGAGAGAGGTCTGCAGTTCTATCACATTCTTATTCCAATTTTAAATGCTTCATGCAGCATTAAAACGATGCCATCCTGCAGTCTTGGGCCAAATCCACAAGGAATGGAATATGTCTGCAAACAGCACCACAATATGCCCAGTTTTAACACCAGCTATTTGCACCATTTTAGTACTACAGTATATCTGCAGAGGGATATGTACTGATAATATGCCGACACTAACGCCCTCAAAGCTCGGTAGCCGAGAACCACTGACATCTGTATTGCCAGTAAGGTGTGAAAATGCAAATGAAGTGCTTGATTGCAAATTTATAATAGTTGTGGATGCTAAGAGTTAACTGAAGCATTTATTTCTACACGTTTGTCAAAGTGGCAAAAGGCACACAACCTAAACATGCAAATTAACAAGTAGATGCTGCATTCACTGGGTTTGCCTGTGGCTGCAATGCATCAACATCCACGCCACATTAGGAGAAGCGAAACGGCCCTGTGAGCCAATACAAGTAGCTGAGGAAACAGTTTGTTTTCTGAGTAAGAAGTTTTATTGATGGAGTATTTGTTGACTTCAACAGCTGATGTTTATGCCAGCATTAATACAATGTCCCAGTTACAATGTCATTTAGCCGACGCTTTGGTCCAAAGTGACATACATATATCTAAGAATAAGGACAACAGTACAACATGAGGGATTTCCATTCATTCATCTTCCATGCTACAACCCTTCTCCACAGTTTTCTGTGTATTCCCAGTGTTTTTCCTTGTTGACTGTTCTGTTAAGTTTGAATTTTTGCTAAAGACTTTGTTTTGTATTGTGAGCCTTTATTTGTTTGTCCTTGTTTTTGTTAGTTAGCATTTTACAAACCTTGCCAAGTTTGCCTTGATGTTACTGAATGTGCTGAGGGCTAAGCTTGAGATTGTGAAGCCTGAAGAGACAAACTGAAAATTAATTTAGTACTTTTGGTGAAGGTTACCAATTACCAGCCACAACACCATTTTGGACTGAGTTACTTTATCAGTGGACCTCTGTGTGTGGTGAATTAAGGTAGGTCTTTCACCCTCAACTTAATTACAGACTTCATCAATTCACATGGGATTAAATCACAGATGACTTCTGCAATTTATAGACTCTATCAGAAGGCAATAGGTATGACTAATACCATAGGACTAGGGCTGTAGATAATTAAACAGTGATGACAGTCATTACCATGTGCACAGACTCATACACAGTAAGTAATGAAAAATGTCACTTAATCATTGCACAAGGCTCAAGTGAACAAACTAAACCCACAATCTGCCTCATAGAGATAAGATGTATTCTAAGCAAGGGGATATACTGTAATATTACACTTCGCACACAGAGTTCAAGTGAACCATTACCTGAGCCATAAAGGTAATAATTCCACTGTCAGGAACTAATAAGAAGTTTTAAATGAGACAGCAGTGGACTTAAACATGGATTATGAAATACAATCAGAGTTGACAGTCAAAACACTCCAGACAGAAAAAATTATAGCACAGCATTTGTACCACATTAGCGCCAACGCTGTGTTTCATGCTACATGTGTTTTGAGCAAAAGAGGGTCATGCTCAGGCTCCTCCTGCAATGCCAGTTCTGTGATGTATGGTTGTGAAAAAAAAACAACAGAGACAGAGGGAGAGTTTATCTGAAGATATAACACCAACTGTTAAAGCAAAGAAGGGAAGGGAGGGAGAAGACAGGAATCACCCCCATATACAGTATAACTGTCTCAATGGTGTTAAACTTACCGATGAAGCCAGGTGAAAAAAAAACATATCGAAATTAGAGGTGTAAAGACATTAGGATCTGGATGGTCTGAAATATTTTTCTTTTTGACTCAGACAAGATGAAGGTCATTGTGATGACCCCACCCACCCCAACACACACACACCTTAGAGAAACCTTTTCTAAAGATATAACTGCCCTAGATGGTAATCTTGGGGTACTATTTGTTTAGGATTTGTCCTTCTACTCCCACATAAAACAAATTTCAGGAACGGCCTTTTTTCATCTTCATAAAATTTCATAAATCAGGGCGATGCTGAAGAGCTAGTCATGGTTCTGTTACCTCTGATGTAGATTATTGTAATTCTCTTTTATCATGTTGTCCAATCAAGTCACTTAAGACTCTTTAAAAACTGAATTTACTTATCATCACAGCAAAATTAAAAACACAGAAATCCAGACATTGACTTTTTGCACACTATAGTAATCAATCAATTAATCAATCAATCCATTAATCTTTATTTGCACAGCATCAATTCATAAGTGTTATCTCAAGACACTTAACAACACTTAACAATACAGCATATATATATATATATATATAGATATATATGTACATATATACATATACATACATATATACATATATACAGATATATATATAAATACACATATATAAGTGTACACACACACACACATATATATATATATATAAAACCAAAACAAACATCAATAATAGGAATAAAACCAAACAGAGCATATTAAAAGACAAAGCAACATGATAGATGACATACAGTCCAAAAATAAAAACAGGTTGAGAGTTGGGGGACCATGGGACTTATACACAATGTATTATAAAAGTGCTGGAGTGCTAACTAAAGTGCCAAATGCTAAAGTGCCAAATGCTAAAGTGCACAGTGCTAGCTGCCTGGGAGCTCAGGTCTCCATTATTTCGCACATTGCCCAATATTGCACAGAAATGAAAGTGCCTGTTGCATTGCACATCACCCTAACTGCCCAGGATTATAAAGTGGCAGATGGAATATAATATTGCACGATGCCCATAGCACACAGTTGCACATGCAGATGTGTGAGTAGATGTTGCACTAAGAAAGCATACATAGGTGTCTTATGTAAGCACTGATTAAAAAAAAAAAGGCATACATAGATGTCTTATGTGCTCAACAGTGGACAGTTATGGAAGGTGCCCCAACATACTGAGCCCATTAGACATGCATACATAACTATACACAGTTATGATCACAGATCTGGTTTTCCAACAGCCATGCCCAAACCCAACATGAATCCACCATAAGAGCATTACTGGGCCAACCTACAGTGCAGAGCATCTTTAGGAGGCTCACAGTAACAGTGGCAAGAAAAAAGAACTCTGTTTAGCAGTTGGACACTGGAGCGGAGCCAGAGAGAAAGAGACTAAATTAAGAGTTGCCATTTTGAGTGTTGCAATTTGTCAAAGCATGTGTGATACAGTGTGGACCTCCACCAAGGCACTTTGGACATTGTGTGCCGAGTTATTGTCTAAAATGACACAACCTGCCCTATCTCGCATTGATAACATATCCTTGAAAATATTCCTGGATTCACATCTAATTTCTGATTGCTGCCAAAATCTAATTGACCCTTTGCTTCCTTTCTGATGAGATTAACACTTTCAATGTAGGTAGAGTCCTAATTTATGCAGAGATATTTCTCATTATTTTGAAGATTCGTTATCCACCCGACTGTAGTTGTGTCCTGATTCTTTCACTTTGGCAAACTTTGAAAAAGACTCCCATAAATTAAGCACAAATAAAAGCTAGTTGAAAAGTGGGTCATTTTCAATTACAACAGCAACAACAGATTTTGTGTAACCTAGTAACAGTGGGGTAAGAAGGGCGGGGTTTAACAGAGGATCACTTCCTGCAAAGCGGCGGAGCTTGACAAAGCATCAATTAGTTCTCCCTTGTGCCATGACCAGCATTTCTTAAAATTGTCATCAAAATCTGTTCAGAGCTTATGAAGTTATCAGTGAAAATGTGATCACTGCTCCATCTTGCAGCTTTAACAAATCCTTTAAAAAAATTCCTGAATCTGCATCCATGTCCAGATCACCACCAAAATCTTATCACTTCTTCTGTGTGCCGTGACCAGTATTCCCTGGAAATATTAGTAAAATCCATTCATATCCTTCATATCCACACAAAGGTGGTAAAAACACAACGTCCTTCGTGGAGGGGACAGGTGGTGACTGCAAGTTTCCAATTAGCCTGTAATGACTTTGACAAGCTGTTTGTTTGACCATCTTTGTTTATAGGATTTTGCCAAGATAGATATTACCTATTCAGGTCAAAATGTTCTTCAAACTTGATTGTAAGGCTTTTTTTTTTTTTAAACAGAGTGTGTGTGTGTGACTTCTGGGGTTTCTGCAGCAAGCTTTGAGTCAAGAGGATACTCAGGAGAACTGAGGCACTATTTTTGATTTATTTTTCACCTCAGATATAGTTTCACTTTTTATTTCACAGGTTGTTAATACAAATGAGTCAGCTGGCAGGTGCCCACTGCTCTTCGAATGAATGAGGGATGATACTGACTGGTCTGAGTCATTTGGCGCTCATAACCCATCCTCTTTGTACTCTGTGTCTGGCTATGCACCTGGATTGTGCACAGTCTAGACAGCAAAATGTAAACTGGCACACCTCAAATAACAGTGTGCAGCATTCCTTTAACCAAGGGCCCACAGTGTTGTTGGAAAGATGCAGGCTTGCTTTTGTATGGCACATATCTGTGGTGTGTTTAGCGCTGTCATTACGTGAATCCACACTCTCACTCCATGGTGTTCTGAATAAAATCTTAACATGCTCCAGTGTTGTAATGAGTTTGCACTGATTTACAACTGGAGTGGCAAAAGACCTGCAGCTCATTATTTACAATGTTTTAACTTGAAGCTTTAATGAAGGACCACCTCCTCTACAAAATCAAAGAACGAAGTATTATAACAACAAATGAAGTTGATTATGCCTGTTTTTATAACAACCTCAGCTTTGTTTTGTGGGTGTCAAGCTGAGCTGCAGCTTACATTATCTCTGGAGTTGCTGTCTAGGTGCTCAGCATGAGTCCACTTAAGAATCCTATTAGTGTTTGTACATAATTAGGTTTCTCAGTCTTTGCTTTCAACAGAGAGTTCAACCATATTTCTAATCTATTCAGATTTCAGATTAATGTTAAGTAGTGACTGTAAATTAATGTTTATGTCTCTGTGTGTTCTGCAAGTTAAACTGGAGTCTTTGCAGTATGAAAAAGTTTGGACTGGAATTTGATTCAGAACCAAAAGGGTGGCGTGGTTAAATTACTATACACTGAACATCTTACTCTGATTGAACAGACTGATTTCAAGGTTTAGTATTTACTGATAACCTTCAACTTCACAAATGAAAGTTAGAGAGGTAACACTGGCACTCATTTATCAACCGTATGTACGACAAAAAAGTGGCTGTACATTCATTTCCACACACTGAGTAGCATTTATCAATCCAAACCTGATTTGAACATGGACATAGGATAAGATCATGTCCCACATCTGGTCCTTTGCTCATCATGGCCTCAACAAATGAAATCTATCAGTGAAGAAGAAGAGTCTTTATCTACACTCACTACGACTTAATAGACGGAAAGGTTTACGGAATTAACCTGAAAAGTGGTTTTAGATACATCATCTAAAATGTATTTATATCCCTCTACCTCTAATTCTCTATATTCTCTGCAACAAATATGGTAGAAGATTTTTGTAGAAAAACTAAAAACTGTAATAGTGTGAAGGAAAACTTAGAGAGGAAATGATCAAAATCATCAAATTAAGGAGTGTGATCAAATTAAGCTCCACTAATTATGCTTTATCAATAAAATATTTAACCACTGTGTTCTCTAAATGCACCTTGTGACATTGTTTAGAGGCAACACTTTGATAAAATATCACTGCCTGCAGCCTGGTCTGCTCTGTGAGGAGAGAGGAGGCGGGGGAGCGAGAGAAGATCAAGAGAAAGAGAGAAAGATTACACACAAAGACAGAGAAAAGAAACAAAAACTTCAATTGATTATGTAGAACTATCTTACACAGTTTATTAAAAAAGCAGAAGGACGATACTGCAGACCAAACAGCTGCAACATGTCTCCAGAGCTAATTAATTTCATTTCACTTTGATGATTATAAACTATAACCCACTCAAATTAACCACTCCTTTCACTGGGAGGTTTTGGTTACTGTAAAACTATAAATTGACCCTTAACAAATTGCCCTTGAGGGCTGTTAAGATGCTAATATCCGTGAACAGTTAAAATAGTTGTTTAAATGTGTTTATTTGTGGTGAACGAAGTTCGAATTTCTCATTTAAAAATATTTTACACCAAACAAACACAGATTGGAAGCTTCTGTTTGCAGGCACAATGTCTCTGACTTCAGTTAATCTCACTTATTAGACGTCTGAATAACAACGTTTTTTTGTTTTCTTCTTCTCCTGCGACTGTGTCAGCTTCAAGCTCAGAGAACTTTTCTCCCTTTTACCGAATTTCGTCCTTGCATGTTGTGTTCTAGGCTTATCCTAGGGGTGTATTATTTAAATGATAGTTTTCAGCAGCTGCATATATTAACACATGGTCATTTGTAATACAGAGATCTGACAATATGCTTGTTTGATGGATCACACTTGGGATCTGGTGTAAGATGATTTGGATGCAAAAATATGTGCAAATTTCTACACCAGATTGATAAATGAGGGCCATTGTGCTTCTACCAGTTTATTTGCCCTTCAGTGAGTTTAAAATGTCGTTTTGGCATGATAGAGTAGCCTACTTGTAAGCACTAGACAACAAAATCAGTGGCATTAGGAATTCTCCCTCTCCTCCTGTAAACAGTGCTAGTGGCTGTCATAAACAGATTAGCTGTTTTGGGTGCAAGTAGAACAGTCCCCCGTTCCCTCAAAGAGACCCATCATAATCAGGTCCTACCACTGGTACATCAGTAGTTCAAGCTCATTGGTTGAGGTTGGCAAGCCCAGAGCAGCTTAGCCTGCAGGAAGAATGTAGAGCTCCTGAAAACATGGCACTGAACTGCACTGAACTGGGCAGTTACCACAAAGGAGACCTGTCAACCAATCACAACAAACTAGGCTTAAGTGGCGCTTTCAGTGTTTTTATTTGTTTTAAAGAAATGCAATCCTGATTTGACAAAACAACTACTGAAGTTGTTCGCATGTATGCTAATCTCTGTACAAACAGTCATTACTTGCTAATGTTACACTCCCATCTCTTCCTTGTTTAAAGGATGCTGAATGGATTGCGCTGCAACAGGCCAAGCACAATCATTGCAGTTTAGAACTTGGCAAGATGAAGATCTGCCTGATTACAGACACTGAATCTGGTGCATCCAGACATCCGCAGGAGTTTCCCACAGATGTTAAATGACCACAGCCTCCTCAGGAAGTACAGCCTGCTCTGTCCCTTCCTGTACAGGTGGTTGGTGTGGATCGTCCAGTCCAGTTTGCTGTCCAGTCACAGTCCAAGACGCTTGCAGGAATCTACAGACTCCACCTTAGCTCCCTCAATCAGAACTGTTCGTGGTCTTGGTCTGGACTTCCTAAAGTCGATGACCAGCTTCTTTGTCTTTAAGGTGTTGAGCTGGAGATGGTTTGAGTGGCACCAGACAGCAAATCCTCACTAGACTCCTGTACTCCTCCTCTCTGTCGTCCCTCTCTGTAGCAGAAGTCTGAGGTGTACAGGGTGTAGAGAAGAGGGGTCAGCACCGTGCCCTGGGGTGCTCCGGCGTTGCTGATCACAGCGTCAGACATGGTGTCCTTCAGCCTGATGTACTGCGGACTGTCGGTGAGGTAGCTGGAGATCCAGGCGATAGGGGGTCCACTCACATCCTGTTCTTTTCCCTGTTCTTGAGTTAATGCTGTAACACATGACCTACCCGAACTTCTAATTTCTTTATCATTATCCCTTGGCTTGTCCGTTGACTTTATCAGTGTTACTCTGAGAATGGAACTGATAACATCCTGTACTGTTAATTAATGGACATGATTCAGACATAAGATCATCCTCAAACCAACACCTACACCTTCCTGCCCCACAGTCCCCTACAATGAGTACCTTTTAAAACCTCTGAGTGTGAACTAAAGTGTTTTTTAAACCCTTCAACTGCAGTCTGTGGAAATGCTGGCATAATAAACAGACGCTACAGCTTTCACTGTTGGCATGGAGATGCTATTTACATGATCACACTTTCACACTATGTGTACAGCTTACTCTGCCCTAAATGAAGAAGAATAGCAGTGTCACACAGATGTGAAAATTAAAACGTTTACTTTAATGTCAAGATGTCATCTACAAGTCTGAAAAGGAGTTCATACCTTTGTTCTGTATCCTAATAAAGACATAATGAAAGCATAATGAAATGTCTTACACTGTAGATTCAACAGTAAGATGTGAGGAAAAAGTTAATGCCACCAAATTTGTGGGCTTAATGAAATATTGCAGAGTGATTTTATTCATTTTGCTTAATGGTATATATCAGTGTTGGGTGATTACTTGGGTTTTAAATTCAGTTACAAATACCACAATCCTAAAAACAGAATAATCAGCATTAGATGATTACAGTGCTGCATCCTGTACACGTTCTGTCATGTTTGGCAGAGGCACACCTCCTTTAACAGCACCGTTTGTCCGGTCTGAGCCTGTGTGATGAGAAACATGCGCATTTTGTTTGATGAGCAGTGGTTAAAAATGTAGAATTTTTGAGTCATGGACTAAATGTGAGCGAAGTTCAATCTGAAGATACAAAATGAGTGCGTATGCTTCAGGAGACACTGAGTTTTAAGCAGAAATGTTCCCTGTCTGTCAGTACACCAAGGGCCTTAACATGAGATGGTAGTTCAAGGAAGTTTTTCAAGGTAAATGTCTGGTCTGTTTCATTTAATGATGAAGCTAGCTGCACAATGATTTTATTTGGAGTGGGATTTCTGGTCCAGCTGTTTAGTTATTGGTGTTATTACCAAAGTTATTCAGTGTTTCCCATTTTCTCTTCTAAACTTTCTTCACAAGAAAACATTCATTTTCAGTCACACTGATTATTGTAGTCTCTGCATTATAATGATGATGTCTGGTAAGGAACTCCTTTATCACTCTGTCTGTCTTTCTCTGGATGAAGCTTCTTTTTAAAGAGTTCTTCTAAAAAATCAACTTAAAACACTTCAGTATGTACAAGACAAACACAGTTTCATCATTCATTTCACAGTCCATAAAATGAGATGTAACTAATGTGCATGTTTTATACATTAACTGGTTGTGCTAAAAAAAAAAAAAAAAAAACACCTGCTTAACACCACCAAGGCATTTCCAACATTGTTAGCCCACTTTTGCTTTATCAAAACGTGGAAAAGTACCACATTTCCACATTGCAGTGGTAACAAATCCTTTAAAAAAGATTCCTGGACCAGGAAGTTTCTTCGGCTCACCACCTGAGCCTAATAACTTCTTCCTTGTCCCATCAGTAACATTCCTGTGAAGAACTTTTTGACTAATCTTGCTCACAGACAAAGAAAATAATGAACAAAGGCAAAAACCTAACCTCCTTGGCAGAGATAATTATAAATAAGATGACTGCATCACTCTTAAACCTTGTCTTTGTAGAATAAATCCTGCTGTATTTATGGTATAAACATTTTTTAAAGAATTTTTAAGACAATTCAAAATAATAGACACCTGTGGCTGCCTCTAAAGGCAAAATCCTTGATACTGTAAAATCAAGAGTAACTGTGTTTGATAAGAACTCAGTATCAGTAAAAATAATCATTATTTTGTTTCTTTTCATAATGTAGCAACCCTAGTTTATAGGGTATGTGGAAAACGTGTTGACTAAGTGACACAAAGTGTCACAGTTCCTGTCTCTCATTCCCCTCCTGTCACACTGCTGCTGTGTTTTTCCACTCTCCCTCCCTCTGCTCCACTCTACCTGCCAGCCACGCCCACCTCATCAGCTCAACTCCGCTCACCTGTCTACACAGCTGCAGCTCATTACCATCAGTCCTGTATATAAGCCTCACCAGAACTCTCATTCACTGCCAGATTGTTCTTCAGCGTTATGCGAGACTTTCCAGCGTTCATCCCCTGCCTGATCTCCTGGTGCCGACTTTGCCTGTCCCTGACCAGCTCTTCTCGTCTGCCTCCCGGTAAACTCACCTGCCTTCTGTCCCCGACCTCGTGCTCTGCCTCAGCGTTTCTGGTATCTGCCTGCTCGTCTGGTTACAACTCCTCTGCCTGGCCTCGGTTATCCTTCTGCCTGCTCCCCAACGGTGCCTCCGCCTTCGCTGACTGATCTTCGGCTTACGACCCTGCTTCCTGTTCCTGACGACGAGTTTCAGCCTGCTCCCCAACGGTGCCTCCGCCTTCGCTGACTGATCTTCGGCTTCCGACCCCGCTTCCTGTTCCTGACGACGAGTTTCTGTCGGCGACTCCTGATCTGTGGTGGTCGTCTGGTCCTCGGCAGGTTACGTCACTTCCTGCTTCAAAAGATCGGGTGAGTCAGAACCCGCTTTGCCTTAAAAGACTCTGTGTGGCAGAAGGTGTGCGTGGCTGCGGTGTGGCAGAGAGGACAACGTCACCGGCTCCTGTTCCTGAGATCGCGGGTTCGATCCCCGCTCCCGACTCCACTTCTCCTCTTCCCGACAACAAACTTCTGTCTGTGTTTCCTGATCAGTGGTGCTGCCTGAAGTAAGCTACGTCTCGTTAAAGCCCCAGAGACTGTGTAGGGCTTTCAACCTGAAGAACTAGTGTATCCTGCGTATACTCTGCCTGCTGTATACCTTGTTTGCTTTGGTGAAATTAAAGGTCATTACGAACTGTTCCTGAGCACCTGAGTACTGCATTTGGGTCCTAAACACACCCGTTTCAGTACAATCTGGCCAGAAATGGACCCAGCAGACCCCGCTACACCTCAATCTCGCCTAGCGCGGGTGGAGGGAATGCTCCAGCAGCATGAGGCTCAGTTAGCCTCCAACGCGGCGGAGGCTCGCCAGTCAGCGTCTGCTCTGGAACGAGCGCTAACCTCGCTAGCTGCCCAGGTACAACAGATGGCGGTCTCCATGTCTCAGCACGCTGCTCCTGCCGCGGCGCCAGCCCCTCCTGCCCTGACCCCGGGGCCGTCATCTAGCACCGCATCTGAGCCCCGGGTGGGGGCGCCGGAGCGCTATGCCGGGGATCCAGAGGGTTGTAGTCCATTCCTGACAAACTGTTCAATTTTGTTTGCCCTGCAACCCCATACCTTCGCCACAGAGGGGGCTAAAGTCGCCTTCGCCATCAACCACCTTACTGGTAGGGCACGTCTGTGGGGAACGGCGGAGTGGGAGAGGGGCACGCCAGCCTGCGCCTCTTTCCAGGCCTTCTCTGAAGAGCTTCGCAAGGTGTTCGGACCCGTTTCCCTGGGCCCCGATGCTTCAGGGGGACTCATGAGTCAGAGGCAGGGGAATCGAACAGTCTCTGACTACGCCATAGACTTCAGAACCCGGGCTCGTCTCAGTGACTGGAATGCTGCTGCCCAATGTGACGCCTTCCTCAATGGACTAGCTCCTTATGTGAAGGATGAGCTGGTCTCGTTCGACCTCCCCAGTTCCCTGGACGGACTTATTCAGCTGACCACAAGGCTAGACAGGCGGATTCAGGCAAGGAGGAGGGAACAACGACACGAGGGAGGTGAGCACCGGCTTCCTGTTCGTCAACGGGGGTTCCCAGCCACTCCTGTCCTCCCTTCTGAACTCATGCATGGGGGGGCGGAGCCCATGCAGGTGGGACGGACCAGCCTAACGCCGGAGGAGCGTGAGCGACGACGCCGGGGAAATCTCTGCCTCTACTGTGGCCAGGCCGGCCATTTTGTCTCCCGTTGTCCAGCAAAAGGGAGGGCTCAGCAGTAAGAGGGGGCATTCTGCTGAGCCGGTTCCAGAACTCTGCCCTCAACCCAAGACCTCTGTTTCACGTTCAACTCCTGTTGGAAGGGGGGTCTCATACCCTCGCCACATTCATCGACTCGGGGGCAGATGTCAACCTGATAGACGAGGAGCTGGTCCGTCAGCTGGACATCGGTCGATGTCCTCTCCCTCGCCCCATGCCGGCCAGCGCTCTGGATGGTCATCTCCTGGGGACCATCACTCATCAAACCACCCCCATCTCTATGCTCCTGTCCGGCACACACCATGAAACCATCCGGTTTCATATCCTGAGATCTCCCAACCTTCCCCTGGTCCTCGGCTACCCCTGGCTCCGTCGCCATAACCCCCATATAGACTGGTCCACGGGGTCCATCTTGGGGTGGAGCCCATCCTGTCAACAGATCTGCCTCAGGCCGGCAGTGGTCCCCACACCTTCTGCCAGCTCCTGTTCCACTTCTGACCTCTCCATGGTGCCCCCGGACTACCTCGATTTCCGGGAGGTGTTCAGCAAGGCTAGGGCCACCTCTCTGCCCCCTCATCGGCCCTACGACTGCGCCATCGACCTCCTTCCTGGCTCTGTTCCCCCCAAGGGCCGCCTCTACTCCCTGTCTGCACCTGAAAGGGAGGCCATGGAGGCCTACATCCGCGACGCCTTGGCCGCCGGAATCATTCGACCCTCCTCGTCCCCTGCAGGGGCGGGGTTCTTCTTCGTCGACAAGAAAGACGGCTCCCTGAGACCCTGCATCGACTACAGAGGGCTGAATGACATCACGGTCAAGAACCGCTATCCTCTCCCCCTCATCGCCTCAGCTTTCGAGCTGCTCCAAGGGGCCACCATCTACACCAAGCTGGACCTTCGCAACGCCTATCATCTGGTTCGGATTCGCGAGGGGGATGAGTGGAAGACTGCTTTCAACACCCCCACTGGCCACTATGAATACCTGGTGATGCCTTTTGGGCTCACCAACGCCCCGGCCGTGTTCCAAGCCCTAATCAATGACGTTTTACGAGACATGCTCAACAAGTTTGTGTTCGTCTATCTCGACGATATCCTGATCTTCTCCCGGTCCAAGCAAGAGCACGTTCACCACGTCCAGATGGTGCTGCAACGTTTGTTAGAGAACTCTCTGTTCGTCAAGGCCGAGAAATGTGAATTCCACGCCTCCTCTGTCTCTTTCCTGGGGTACATCATTGGTCGGGACCGCATGAAGATGGACCCTGCCAAGGTATCAGCAGTCACTTCCTGGCCCGTCCCAGACTCTCGCAGGCAGTTGCAACGCTTCCTGGGGTTCGCTAACTTCTATAGAAGGTTCATCCGGGGCTACAGCACGGTGGCTGCACCTCTCACCGCCCTCACTTCCTCCAAGGTCTCGTTTCGATGGACTCCAGCTGCTGAGGAGGCGTTCCAGCACCTGAAGGGGCGATTCAGCTCAGCCCCCATTCTCCTAATCCCTGACCCCGAGAGACAGTTCGTAGTGGAGGTTGACGCTTCTGACATGGGGGTGGGGGCTGTCCTCTCTCAGCGTTCTGCCAAGGACCAGAAACTACACCCCTGCGCCTTCTTCTCCAGGCGTCTGTCTCCGGCGGAGATGAATTATGACATCGGGAACCGTGAACTGTTGGCGGTGAAGCTGGCGCTGGAGGAGTGGCGCCACTGGTTGGAGGGAACCAAGACCCCCTTCCTCGTCTGGACCGATCACAAGAATCTGGAATACATCCGCTCGGCCAAAAGACTGAACTCTCGTCAGGCCCGGTGGGCTCTGTTCTTTGCCAGATTCAACTTCACCCTCTCATATCGACCAGGTTCCCGCAATGTAAAACCTGACGCCCTGTCCCGACAGTTCATGGTCGGGGAAGAGGGTCCCTCCAGTCCTGATAACATCCTACCCGCTTCCTGTCTAATGGCCGCTCTCACCTGGGAGGTGGAGGAGCGGGTTAGAGCTGCGTTGGAGGACCAGCCGGGGCCCAGCTCCTGCCCCCTAGACCGCCTTTTCGTCCCTCAGGAGTTGAGATCAGAGGTTCTGCAGTGGGCCCACGGCTCCCGACTCACCTGCCACCCTGGAATTCTCCGTACCAAGGAGTTTCTACAACGACGGTTCTGGTGGGCCACCCTGGATGAGGACACCAGGGACTTTGTGAACGCCTGCACAGTCTGTAACCAAAACAAAGCCCCACGGCAGGCCCCTGCTGGCCACCTGCAACCCCTGCCTGTGCCTCATCGCCCATGGTCTCACATCTCTTTGGACTTTGTCACTGGGCTGCCACTGTCAGGAATCAACACCACCATTCTGACTGTTGTGGATCGCTTTAGTAAAATGGCTCATTTCGTGCCTCTGTCCAAGCTCCCCTCTGCCAAGGAGACTGCTGAGCTGGTTCTGCAACATGTGTTCCGGCTCCACGGTCTCCCGTCCGACGTGGTCTCCGATCGAGGCCCCCAGTTCACCTCGGCCTTCTGGAGGGAATTCTGCCGCCTCCTGGGAGCCTCCACCAGCCTGTCCTCTGGATTTCATCCTCAGTCAAATGGCCAGTCCGAGAGGATGAATCAGGAGATGGAGACGGCGCTCCGCTGCATGGCATCCAAGCACCCTGCCTCCTGGTCCACACAACTGCTGTGGGTGGAATACGCCCACAACACCCTCATCAGCTCCGCCACTGGACTTTCCCCTTTCCAGTGCGCTTACGGCTTCCAGCCCCCCCTGTTTCCTGCCCAAGAGAAGGAAACCGTCTGCCCATCAGTGGAGGCCTTCATCCGCCGCTGCCGCCGGACCTGGACACAGGCCAGGTCTGCACTTCTACGAGCCACGGATCGCTATTCGACAGCCGCCAACCGTCGCCGCTCCCAGGCCCCCCATTACCAAGTGGGACAGAAGGTGTGGCTGTCAACCCGAGATCTTCCTCTGAGGGTGGAGTCGAGGAAGTTGGCCCCCAAGTTCATCGGTCCATTTCCCATCGAGAGAGTTGTAAACCCAGTGGCGGTCCGGCTCAAGTTGCCCCGCACCATGCGGATTCATCCCACCTTCCATGTCTCCAGGGTCAAGCCATTCCGGGAGAGTCCCCTGCAACCTGCCTCCCAGCCGCCTCCACCTCCTCGCATCATTGATGGGGCCCCTGCTTACACGGTGCACCGCCTGCTACACGCTCGTCATCGTGGGAGGGGTCTGCAATACCTTGTCGACTGGGAGGGGTATGGTCCGGAAGAGCGGTCATGGGTTCCGGCCCGTCAGATCCTGGATGCGCGACTCATAGAGACTTTTCATCGTTTACATCCTGACCAGCCCTCTAACACCGTCTCGGCACGAGGGGGCCCCATCACCGACCCTCAGTCTCCTCCTGCATCTGGGGCATCGGTATCTGAGGAGGAGGATGACTTGGGCTCAGCCTCTGAGGAGGACAGTTCTCCCTCTGTGGAAGAGGGTGCTGGGACAGAGGCCTCCGAGGAATTCTAGCCCTCCTCCAGGCCCCCTCCACCCACCCGGCTCCTCTGGGGCTGTTTGGGACGTCAGGAGCCGTCCCTTGAGGGGGGGGTTCTGTCACAGTTCCTGTCTCTCATTCCCCTCCTGTCACACTGCTGCTGTGTTTTTCCACTCTCCCTCCCTCTGCTCCACTCTACCTGCCAGCCACGCCCACCTCATCAGCTCAACTCCGCTCACCTGTCTACACAGCTGCAGCTCATTACCATCAGTCCTGTATATAAGCCTCACCAGAACTCTCATTCACTGCCAGATTGTTCTTCAGCGTTATGCGAGACTTTCCAGCGTTCATCCCCTGCCTGATCTCCTGGTGCCGACTTTGCCTGTCCCTGACCAGCTCTTCTCGTCTGCCTCCCGGTAAACTCACCTGCCTTCTGTCCCCGACCTCGTGCTCTGCCTCAGCGTTTCTGGTATCTGCCTGCTCGTCTGGTTACAACTCCTCTGCCTGGCCTCGGTTATCGTTCTGCCTGCTCCCCAACGGTGCCTCCGCCTTCGCTGACTGATCTTCGGTTTACGACCCTGCTTCCTGTTCCTGACGACGAGTTTCAGCCTGCTCCCCAACGGTGCCTCCGCCTTCGCTGACTGATCTTCGGCTTCCGACCCCGCTTCCTGTTCCTGACGACGAGTTTCTGTCGGCGACTCCTGATCTGTGGTGGTCGTCTGGTCCTCGGCAGGTTACGTCACTTCCTGCTTCAAAAGATCGGGTGAGTCAGAACCCGCTTTGCCTTAAAAGACTCTGTGTGGCAGAAGGTGTGCGTGGCTGCGGTGTGGCAGAGAGGACAACGTCACCGGCTCCTGTTCCTGAGATCGCGGGTTCGATCCCCGCTCCCGACTCCACTTCTCCTCTTCCCGACAACAAACTTCTGTCTGTGTTTCCTGATCAGTGGTGCTGCCTGAAGTAAGCTACGTCTCGTTAAAGCCCCAGAGACTGTGTAGGGCTTTCAACCTGAAGAACTAGTGTATCCTGCGTATACTCTGCCTGCTGTATACCTTGTTTGCTTTGGTGAAATTAAAGGTCATTACGAACTGTTCCTGAGCACCTGAGTACTGCATTTGGGTCCTAAACACACCCGTTTCACAAAGTTAGAATTTTCAGAACAACCTGTCAGGGGTAGGAGAAGATGGTTTGTCTCAAATTTTGCTGATTTGTTTTATCCCTCAACATTAACAAAAGTGTGTCTCTCAGTCATGAGCTTTACATCAGACTGAGTTCAATTCAAGGTGGTTATAAATAGAACTGTACTCTGTAATGTGTATTTCTTAACCTGTGACGGTGCCAACAATTAAAAAAATAAGATAAAATAATGATAATAATAATAATACTGTGTTTAAATTGTCTTTTGTCTCTCAGTCAGTGCTTCAGACCACACTAGTGTGGCAGTGTTGCAGCAATCTAAAGAGTAAATCTACAGCAAAGAAAGTAAAACATGATTCTTTACATTCATTTGATTCACATAGTTGTTATGGGTCATTTTTATTCTAGGTTCAGCATATTTATACAAATAGTTACAGTGGCACATGCGTGTGAATACTTATACTCAGATTCAAACTATATAGCTGCTTTTCTTGTGACAGGGGTGCAGATATTCAAGGAGAAACATAAAAGGAGAAAGTCGTCTGTACCTGTCTGGTCTTCGAGACTTCAAAGAAAAGAACAACAAGTTCTGATACAGAACAAAAAAAAAACTTTCATCTTTTCTAAGCATCCCTGCATACTTAAGTGGTTGAAAAGTCAAAAAAAAACCATGGAGACCAGAACCAGCAACTTTGTCTAAAAAAGAAAAAAAATCAGAGAGTTTTTACTTTTACTCTCAAGCTGTTTTTCCCTTCTAACATTATCAACCTCTATTCTAAATATACTGTTTTGCATTTTAAGGGGTAAAATTTTAGTGACATTATGAGTGTCTGACTGAGCAAATCCTGGTTATAGTGCATTTTAACTTATGTGTTGTAAAGGTGGTTCCTTGAGTATAAAAACAAAACAATACTATGACAATATCAATAGCCACGGATCATACGAACTGTTTGCTAGAAAGCTGTGCCAACACTAAACAATATGAACTCTTAACATTTGAATCATTATTGCATTTTTTATTTTTTATATTGAACCAAAAACTGAAGAAATCCTGAGCTGTTTTGCAGAGTGCCTTTTTAATGATAACATAACAGGGATACTTTTGAACAGCTGTTTTAGTCATGCTGCACATAAAAATAACTGCTCTTATCAGTAAATATTTTTTCAATTTGCTCACCCCATCCAATGAAAATGAATCCCCAGAGGTATTTGGAGTCGGATCTGAAGGCCATGAAGATGAGGCTGTGGAGGTAGAGGCCCTCTACCAGGATCCAGTAGTAGTTGGTGGCCAGAAAATAGATGAAGAGCAACACCGTCACCTTGCAGCCAATCTGAAGAAAAAAAAAACATTTTTTGTGACTCAGCTCAACCTAACTTTATTTACAAAGCACTTTTCATTCATAAAAATGCAGTCCAAAGTGCTTTACAGAGAATGACGGACAGAAAATACAAACAGAAATAAGTTGCCAAAGACTAAAAGAGACAGGATGTAAATGAAAATAATAATGAATGAAAGTACAATAAGACAAAAAAAGAAAAAAACTACAGGGGTTCGAAGTAGAACAAATTCATCAAAGTTATGGTTGAAACCAAATCCATTTAAAGTAAGATTAAAATGTTGGGTCTAAAGCTGCATTCACACCGAACACAACTTGGCGACCGAGATCGCGTCTCCCACCCAAGTCACGTTTTCTTTCCATAAATAGCTCATGACGTCACCATCGCCATCGTGTCGCTCAGTGACGTCACACCTTCTCTAGTTTCACCCCGCGATTATGTCATATCATATAATAGGATGTATTAGCTGACATTATTCAGACTGTATCCTTTTCACTCACCTACCAACCACAAAACACTGCAGCTGATGGCCCTGCAGCAGCATCATCTGTGAGTTCTCTGCAGTCCCATATAGGCAGAACTAATGTACTCACTAACTAATGTTCCCACACAGACATGGATTGTCACTCTGTGAGCTGGAAAAAAAACATAAAAACAGTCTATCATAGGTATCGTCACACACCCAAACAACGCTGACTCGCTGACTGGCTGTCACGGCACAATCACACATGACGTTGCCTGAAATGTTCAAATTTTTCAATTTTGGGGACCGACAGAGTCAAGTCATCAGTAAACACGGTAACTCATTACACCCATACACCAAGACAGTTCCACAAAGGGAAATACCATACAATGGAGTTCAGACGATGCCGAAGGTGAGTTCTAACCACTGGTCATACGTTGTCAACAAATACGATGATATTGATTATGGGTGCTTATTTTGTTACTCTTACTCGCAGAATTACCACCACATTTGCAGTTCAGCTTTAACACAGCAGGTAGTTACATACAACCTGAGGTATTTGCGCCCACCAGTGATGTCCTCCGATAACACCTGTCACATACAGGCAAATGTATAGACAAAAATGCTCATCACCCCAGTGGACACAAGTATATCTCCAGATTAAGAAGTTCAAACTTAATTGATTTTAAGGTTTTATACCAGAGCTACAATGACAGGTATATCTAAATATGACCACTATTCAGTGCAATCGCATAAGGTAGCATTAAGCTCGGCTTTTACATTGCTTGCTCAAAGTGCAATACAGTTGAGGTTTGTGCTATGGGATGAGAGCTGACATGTGCATTTTATGTTTTTGTTCTTCTTTTTTAAATGTCCTTTAATGCCATTTGCCCCTATAAGGAAGCCATTCCTTTTCTGTTGTTTTATACTTTTTTGTTGCACTGGCAAGCCCAATTTATGGAGCAGTAAAGTTACATTTTACTGTATTATTCACACTTGTGAGTACACAGAGTGAAACACTCAATCAGTGGAATCAATGAACACAGACAGAAGAGCACATAGTCATTTGTTGCATTGTAGAATAGTGCTAAACACAGAGACTTTCTGAAGGAAACATGACATGCTACAAAATGCTTAACCCAATCATATATTTAGCCAACATAATTTTAGTGGCTTATTTTTATGTAAAACTCACACAATTATGCAAAAATAGTTGTACCCACCAACAGTAGTGTACCTTACCAGTGGTCTCAGTTTGCTCTCCTGAAAGGGGCAACACTGCTGGGAGCCCTTTCAGCTACTTCACTGACTTCATTGCCAAGTACCTCATACAACCCAACTTCAAAAATATGAAATATTCCTTTAAACCTGAGTTCCTCATCTGAAAAGATTTTCATACAAAGTACAATGAAAAAGATACCAACAGCATTATAAAATAAATTAGTCCAATTTATACGCATCAAGCAGGAATTTCTGGATATAAAGCTGTCATCTTAACTTAGTCTTACAAAATGTACATAGACACTCTGATGCACAAATGAATTAAGCCTTGGCCAATATCCTCACAATGAAAGGAATTACCAGCAGACATGCATGGACTCAGAAGTTTAAATTAAAATGTAAAGAAGATTCTAGCTACATTTCATTAACTGGTATATCATAATCTATGATCATGAAGCATACAGCCTATTAATTTAACTGAGGCTGTGGTGTACATTAAGATTTATGTAAGAAACCCAAAGTCAATTTAGAAGGCAGATTTGAGACATGTCTGCTTTTTATTTAATAGTGGACGTTCCTCTATTTTCATTTGGTCTCTGTTAAACAGAAACACGACAGCTTCTTCTGAATTACATATTAAGCTGTTTTTTTTGTTTGGCTTTAATTTTCCAAACTTGATTTGACTCCAGAGGGGAAATTAAGATGCACAGTCTCATCTCACATTATGAAAAATCCATGTACAGCAGGGAAGCACACAATAAGTTGTATGGAGGGAAATCACTACCTGATACTAGGGGTGAAACGGTATTCATACCGAACTGTTTTGGAACGAGCCATTTACATTTACTTCATCGTAAAAAAAAATAATAAAAAAATTTCTGTGTAGTTTCTCATTCATCCAGGTCATGGTCATCTTGAAGATTCAAAATGGTGAATAGTGTCCACACAACGCAGTTGCCTTGTCTTCCCCCATTATTTTTTAAATTTTTTTTATTTTGAAGATTCAAAAAACAAGGCAACTGGACTGTGTAGAGTTTGTTGGGAAGACTTTTTACTTCTCATCCAAGAAGCTTCTTCAGTTCCAAATGGCTGGTGCTGGAAGCAGATATTTATCTTGCTAGAGGAGAAAACAACAACAAAGGAAGGGAGGAGCTGGAGAACGACTCATAGAAACTTATCACAGGGTGATGTAACCCCTCAGAGTCGTTACCCTGAGTGGGTCATTAACTCCCCCTGTCATGTGAGGTGTTGTGGTCACATGTGCCCAGGTGTGAATGTTTGGAGAACTTCCTGGGGAGAGAGCTTAGCACTGCATTATATGTGGCTGAGAGGTTGTGTCTGAGTCCACCACCTCTGTTAAGAGAAGGCTTCTCCAGTCTGGTGAAGATGGCTTCTTCAACTCCTCTTTCAAACCATCTATCTTCTCTCGCCAACACCTGTACATTGCTATCCTCAAAAGAGTGTCCCATGTCCTTTAAGTGAAGGTGGGGGTAACTAAACAACCGCTTCACAAGCGTATGGCTCAACACAGGAGAGCCACCTCCTCAGGTCAGGACTCGGCGGACCACCTTCACTTAAAGGAAGATAAATATCTGCTTCCATCACCAGCTATTTGGAACTGAAGAAGCTTCTTGGATGAGAAGTGAAACGTTTTCCCAACAAACTCAACACAGTCCAGTTGCCTTGTTTTTTGAATCTTCAAAATAAAAAAAAAATAAAAAAATAATGGGGGAAGACAAGGCAACTGCGTTGTGTGGACACTATTCACCATCTATGCTGATTTTCAGTGTTTTGTTCATGTACAGTGAGCAGGCTGAGCGGAAACAGTTTATGAACATGGTAAAGGTTTAGGTTTTGAAACTTGCAGCAAATATCTACTTAAAGCAGGATTTTAATCAGATAAATTAATTCCGTGGAGAATGATTACATATTCCCCTTTAACATTTGGACCTGCACAGAAAATTCACAGCCTCGTAGACATCTATCCTGTCCACTTCATTAGCGCTTCTTGGCAGGTAAGCTAATGTTGCTATCAGCTAGTAACATAAACGAGAGATATTCAGGTCTGTAGGAGTTTAATCTTACCAGGGAAAAAATTATGTTTTCCAAAAAACTCTAAGTTGTAACAAGTCTGGACTACCAACTACCACATACTGTTTGTATGTGCTGAATAGAGAGCCATTCAGAGCTACTGTGTGTCAAGTACGGGATACACCAGTGAACATTTGTGATTAGAGCAGCAAGTATTTATGATCGTATTCGAGTGTGTGTGTTTTAATGTAAGGGGCTGTGAGGGCACATGATAGACTCTGGATGATAAAATGTACATAAGTGTGTGTCTAATTGTGTGTCAGAAAATGTCGGTCTGTGTTTTTGTAAAACTGTGTGGGAGAAGTTGAGGGTGAAAGAGTTTTAAAAATATAAAATATATAGAAAATGTACCAATCCATGACTCAAACGTACTGAAAAAGTACCAAACCAAAATATTTCTGTACGGTTACAACCTCGAACCATGGCAGCTGGACCTGCCTGATTCAGAGTCCTTTATCAATCAATTAAAATACATGGTAGTTCCTGCAAATATCACACATATATTACTGTAGCCATGACTACAAAAATAATCTACTTGCTGCCATGGACCTGCTTGACTCCCATCTGCTTTATTCTACATCAGTCATAAACAGAAACATCATCATTTAACATAAGCTCTCATTTTTAATTGATTAAACGTAATTTCATAGCAGTTCAAGCAGATGCTGCTGTATTATTTAACACTAGTCCCATCCACTTCATAATCATTACAGATGTTAATATTAATATTAGATAGTCTCTCTATCCATGGTTGTTGCAAATCCCACCATAATAATTACCTTAACAACCGTATAGAGGGGGACCCTCTTGAAACCGAGATGCTGCATCTCAAGGGGCTAACCACCAATAAAGTTTAATTCAACATAGACAAATATGATGAAAACAAAATCATGCTTGTGGCTAAATACTGTATTGATTGTGGATTCCTGTTGTGTTTTTAGTAAAAATAAAGTATAAATAAATGAATGAAACCCAAATAAAATTTGACAAAAATACTTATTAAAAGAAGAGTATGGCATTGACCTACTCTTTTGTTAAGTATCTTGAGATAACATGGGTTGTGATTTTGTTCTAGACAAATAAAGATTGATATTTTTCCTCCAAGCAGTCAGTCCTCCTTTTATGAAAGCAAAGCCAGACCACTTGTAGCTAAACTAATTTGAACCAAGAAGCTACTTTAATTCAATCAAAACAGATCATTGACAGGTTTTAATCCCATTTTTAAGAACAAGCAAAGGTTGCCTGATTTACTTACCCTTCAATAAACATTTATTTACTCATAATGCTAAAAACTAGATATCTATACTCTGCTAAATGTAAAAATCACATGAGGAAGAGATAGACTCCATAGGCTGAAGGCAGACCCCTCAGCCACACAAGTTTCTTGGGGCAAAGATGCTTCAAACCCAGTGAAGTAGAGAACGGACTGTGCTTACCACCAGCAATGTTATCAAATGGCAAAAACCCCACACACAATAATTCTTGACTTTCTTTTGACATGGATATATTAGATTTCCTTTTGTGGTGCCAGCATTAAATGCCAAATACACAGACCATTTTATGAATTCATTTATAAGAGCTGTGTGTCCTTTTTCAAAGTTATAATCATCAAGCACTCTCTGCAGCAAATGCTCTGAAATTATGAAACTCCGAGTCACTGAGTATTGTTAGAAAATAATGGTTATGGGCTGGATGTGATCCAATTTTATGGCTTATTGTACATCAATCTCAGGGTTTAGAGTTCAGTCTACAGCTCATTCTGTACACTTGTCAAATGTGCAACCAAAGACTCTTAAAACTGCTATCTTCTTGTATATGAAGACAAGTGTTTGTTTTCCTTTTGGTGCTCAGAAGTAGTTGCAGAGGGGTAACCAGCATTTTTTTCTGTGATGAAGAAGATTTTTGCATCACTGTCATGACAGTTTCAAGCACAGGCATTGTTTGTTTGTGACAACAGCAGTCCATATTGAGTCTCATCTTCTGCATGTTTTACTCATTTACTAAGGGCAGAGCCAGGAGGTCACACACACATAGACTGACCAAAGTGCCTCCTTCACATGTTACTTTACTGATTTGGTTTACTGTGATCAAGCTAACTTCCATTAGAACCTCTTAAAGGTTGGGGTGCCATGTGGAGGAAGGTAACAGTTTAAGGGACCACAGATATGCTTTTGCAGATGATGTGGTTCTGTTGGCTTCTTTAGCCAAGGACCTCCTGCAGGCTATGGGCATTTTGGGGCATGAATCTCTTCTGGAATGTGGTACATAGCACCCTCCATGTGGGGAGTGAGTCCTTGCATCAAGTGAGGAGCTTAAGTATGTTAGGGTCTTATTCACACGTGAGGGTAAAATGGTCCAGAAGACCAACAGGTGATTTGGTGTGGCGCCTGCAGTGTGGCAGGTGTTGCATCAGAACATCACTGAGAAGAGAGCTAAGCCAGAAGGCAAAAGCTTTCAATCCATTAATCTAACCTAAGTCCAATTGTAACCCATGGCCGTGAGCTTTGGGTGAAGATTAAGAAAAAAGAAACAGATTGTATAAACAAGCTGTTAAAGTGAGATAGACGAGAGTGGCTGGGCTCCACTTTAGACATAGGGTGAAGAGCACTGAACTTCAAAGGGAAAGTAAAGCTCCTGCTCCTTTGGATTGTAAGGTTCAGACACCCAGTTAGTATGTCCCTAAGTCACCTCCCATTGGAGGTCTCCTGGGCATGTCGGACTTGGAGGAGACCCTGTGGCAGGTCCAGAACTCCCACAGGCCTGGATAGACTAGCTTAGCCTGCTGACACAACCAATGGATGGATCCTTTATAGATGTGTTTTCATCTATGAGTAGCAAGTCTTGAGTCAAAGAAGATTTAAAATGTGGATATCAGCTCTGATCATGTTGTAAGGAGCAACTGTAACTTTGGACTAGCAGGAAGCTCTGCGAAAGCCCTTAGATGTTATGGTTTGAGTGCAGGTCTTTCTTTTTCTTTTATCAAGGCAACAGTCAAATGACACAACTTCTTGGTTCAATTTGATTTTAATAATTCGATATAATACTGGCAGGCAGGGCCTCCTGTATCCCCAGCACATTGACAGACAGGCACAATAAAAGCAGAGCCAATTTGAAGAGTAACAAAACACACAACAGCTGGTTATATGAAAAATCTTAAGAAAAACACAATTTTAAAAGTAAGTAAAGAGTGGCACAGCTTTAGGCACTTTCGTAAGCCACCCATGAAGATAGCATTGTGCTGCTTTCCTTACAAAGCCCATAGGATTTTTCAATAGGTCTTTGGATTATTGCTCATGATGAGCCCTGTGGCAAAAATAAATAATAATCAAGAACTTTACATTTTTTTCCCATGATATCAATAAATGAAAACTTCTTAAGTGATATTTAGGTGTAAACATAATCAGCAACAGTCAAAAGCTATTGTCAGGTTATTATGGGACTTCAACATGGTGTTTTGATTTAGAACTATCTTCTGTTCTTTCAAATTACACCTCACACTGTTATCTGCTGTTTCAGAGAATTTCCCCTTAGACTGACCTGATCAGGTTTGTGCTCATGGTTGTGGCAATCACATGTGTAATCTCTTTTTTAATAAAGTTTGTAGTCCTTAGAAACAGTTTGTTAGCAACCACCATTTTAAAGATGTAGTAATAGTTTCGAAATTAAAATTCATAAGATGAGCAGTTTGCATTTCATGCTCTGAAAAAAACAATCTTGGATGCACAGATGCAGCCACTTCAGTTTTCCCCTTCCAACCAAATGCAAGCCAAGTCCCATCAAGTTACCAGCCAACTTCCAGCCACAAGGACTACAAACAAGGGTTTTTTAGTTTGTTTTTGTTCTCAATTTCTGTACATAGTGACATTTTCCATGCTAAGCAAAATTTTCATTTATATATACAATAAAATTTAAGCGGTACGGTACATGTAATTGCGAATAATCTCATAATAACCATTAGGGTTGGTAGGTCGGAGTACTTTCCTTTCATGGATCAGGAAAGACTCTGCCAAGGAAATTGGGGAAAATTAAAGTGGCGCCATCTGTATGTGCTCACCACAGACCTTACTTCAGGCATTTATTTATGAAAAAAATAAATAAATAAAAAAATCTCACAAAATATTGAAATGTTTCCTCCCCTTAGTGAACAACAGTCGGCCAAACCAGACACAAAAAGCCCTTAAGCCTAAGCTGAAAAGCAATAATGACTCAGTTTTCTGGTTTCTTTACAAAGTAACTCTCTCCTGGGTCATTGTTATTTTTCCAAGTTTTTAAATATCATTTTAAATTTGTCACCACTACTTGAGAAAAGATGCTAGACAGCTGCTTCTTACAAAAGAAGCAGCTGTCTACCATTTTTGCTTGACACATAAAGTTACTACAAACACTTCTAGGGCATATCAAGGACTATTTAGAAGACAGTGCGACATCTGTCAGTTATAATTGTGTAAATACTTACATACTGAGATTTGTCCAGCGGTGCCATGCTGACTGTTTTCAAGTTGTCCAAAAGGGCAGAATCAAAGTCTTGCAGTCCAGCACTAGAATGGACGACCTTGTCCTTCACAAAGATGCTGACAGCCCGTAGCATAAAGGAAACAAACAGGTGCATGTGGATATAGTTTCTGGCACAATGAAGACGCCTGCAGCAAACACATAAACAGTCATTGTTTTAAATTGCTAAAAGACAGCACCGTAATATGCAAATATGCAAGCTCCAGACACTCTGTGAAATATTATGTTACACAGATGTCATTTTAGATTAAGCTTTCCTTGGTTTGATACTAAGATATTCCATATTGAGGAGACAAACACTGCTCTCTGAGCCGTGGAGATGCCTTGAGCCGAATCCCGATGAAGTTGGGACTTTGTGTAAAACATGAATAAAAACAGAATGATTGGAAAATCCTTTTTGTTATATCTTCTATTATATATAATACAATTTTTTTAATTATTATTTTTTAGCAGTTATTTTCTCATTTTGAATTTGATGCCTTCAACATAAATGAAAAAAAACTAGGATGGGGGCAACACTAGACTGAAAAAGTTGGAGAAAGTTTAATTTAAAAAAAAAATGTTAACTGTTTGTGAGAACAGTCCAATAATTTATGATTCTGTCTATGTCGAAAGAAACTCAGTTATTTTATCATCAGTCTAAAATATCATCAAAAGATTTAGAAACATAGGAGTAATCTCTGCTCATAAGCAGCAAGGCCAAAATACAACACAATATGCCACTGATCTTCGATCCCTTGGGTTGCACTGCATTAAAAACAAACATCATTCTATAAAAATTGTTACCACATGGGCTCAGGCACACTTCAGAAAACAACTGTCAGTTAACACAGCTCATTGCATTATCTACAGTTGCAAGTTAAACTCTACCATGTCAAGCAAAAGCCATGCATCAGCAAAACCCAGAAAGGGTTTCTCTGGACCAGAGCTCATTTGAGTTGGCATGAACAAAGTGGGAAAGTGTGCTGTGGTCTGATGAGTCAGCATTTTAAACTGAGTTTGAAAATCACGGACATTGTGCCAAGAGGAAACAGAAAATCCAGATTGTTATCAGCATTAGGTTTAAAAGCCAGCATCTGTAATGGTATGGGTGTGCCAAAATGTTATCACCTCTTACCCTATATTGATATCCCAAAGGACAATGACGTTTACACCAATCAGACTTAACATGATGCCCACCTGCCACCCTGACTGGATGCAGCTATACAGTCCCATATGCAATAAACTGCAATGCTCTGTGTATTTTGACATCTTCCTACCAGAACCAGTATTATCTTTTTCAGCAATCTGAGCAACAGTATCTCATCTGATGGATTCCCCATCTGCAGCTTTGGCTGCCCATGACCCTGTCGCCGGTTCACCACTGTTCCAATTTAGATAGATACCGACCGCTGCACAGCAGGAACCGGGAACACTCCACAAGAGCTGCAGTTTTGGAGATGCTCTGACCCAGTCGTCAGACCATCACAATCTGGCCCTTGTCAAACTCGCTCAAATCTTTGCACTTGCTATTTTCCTGCTTCTTACATCAATTCTGGGGACAAAATGTTCACATGGTGCCTGATATATCCCACCCACTAACAGGTGACATGATGATAGATAGACAGATAGATAGATAGATAGATAGATGGATAGATAGATAGATAGATAGATAGATAGTTAGATAGATTGTAAGATAGATAGATAGATAGATAGATTATATGTTGCAAAATAAAGACTTACTTAATTGTTTAAATTTTACTTAAAACTTTTTGAAACTATTTTTGTCCTCAACGTGGGTATTTTTCCATTAGTCTTATAACGTGGAACCTTTTCCACAGAGCTCACTTTGTTGCAATAAAAAGCAGAATGGTTTGATTAAAGTTAATGCACCACAGCCTGTAAAATCAAGCAATTATTAAGTTCTGCACCCTTTACAGTGACTATGGCTCTAATAAGAAGCATCAGAGGTAGAGAGAGTAAAAAGAGCTGACATTAGTTGTCAAAGGGACTTTTTTCCAGTGTGAGGCATCTTGTTGGCTCTTTGAAAATTTCACTCGTTAATCCAGAAAATATGGTCCTTTTTGAAGTGTTTGTGTTCACATATGCAACTTTGATCAGCGTTGTGATTTTACTTTTCATAATGTAATGCTTTCTTTCAAACTTTGTTCTTGTATCCACCAGAATAAACTCACTTCTGTGGGGAGATGTGACTGATCAAGAAAGGCTCATTAAATCGATATTTGGAATAATAGATGTCCAACCATACTGACGGTTGAATGTGGATTGATACAAAAGCACTGAGTGCTGCTGGTACTGACTAGAAAAGCCGAGTTTTCCTATATGCTTGGTGAGCCAGCCAGAAGTGTCTGTTTATCAGTAAACAACGGTAAGTATTCCAACGTTCAATGCCAAGGCTTTCCTCAGCTGTTTTTCTTTGTTTTAATGCTTTGTCTGAAAAAGTAACACTGAAAATCTGGTAAGCCAAGTTCAAATGTTCTCCCATCCATGACATCCTCTCCATTGTCTTGTACTAATTGCCGCTGTTTATATAAAGACATCAAAAAGCCCAAATCCAAATGAATGTATATATTTTTTAAAGAGTAATGTCCTTTTATTTATGCATGTGAGACATTCCATACACAGTGTCTGATACTTTCTAGTTAATATTACTAATTTACCAGAGTTAATTGACTGAAAATGTCATTAATGGTGCTTTCATTTCTTTCAGACAATGCATATAAATGGAAGTGCAGCTCAAGGCTTCTTATCACAGAGCTTACTGTTGCTGGAGCACAATGAGGCTGTTTATGAGAAAGGAAAATTACAGTTCATTGAGAGTCATTTAGCCACAGCACATAATGAATATGAAAATATTTGATTTGAGATGTTTTGTATTGCTTGATGAAAGTTTTAATTTCAAAGAGTTTAGAGGGTTTTATTAGATCCATGGACATAAATTGCTGCACTTATTTTAAAGCTTTGTTTTCAGCCTTGCATGGATTTAGTGTATGAACAAGAACTGCTGATTGAGCTGAAACAAAAGAGAGAGAGAGAGTGGGGTGAAGGTTCCAAAGGCCAGATTCAACCATAAGCTCCATTCACGCTGCTGTTTCAAGAGTTTCAAGAGACATTTACACATTTCGCCTCCACAATGAACATTGCAGCAACCAAATGGGGGGAAGGGCTGAACCCCCATTAGCTGCATCACCAGAAGAGCCTCTGGCTCAATCTCCATCTCCATCTGGCTTTAGATCTACCTGAGCCACAGTCTTTTAGTGCAAGTGTGGCTAAAATTACCCATTTTTGTCCACAGTCCATGCTCATAACAGAGGTAGTTTCTCACCCATCACATCATAGCTGCATTCACACACTGCAATTTAGCAAATTTTTGCTGATGTAGAGGGAAACATCAAGAAGCGTCAAGCTAAGTCAGCATCATTTGGACAATGCTGATGTTTGTTGAGTATGTTGAAAATGTTACCCATACTTAAAAATTCCTATGTTTGATCCAACACAACTGTAAACACCAGCAAAGTTGATGTCTGCTTGCGATATTTTCTCTTGAGAGTTTACTTTCACTGATATTTTATGAATTCTTAGCACTGGTCAACATCAGCTACTATTCGTTTACCCTAGGTGGAAATCAAATGTTCCAAGTGTCACAGTAAAATAACAGTTCTCCTCATTCAGGAACATTAAGATAGGTGACATGGAAGTCAGCCAACCTCAGCCACTTAACTGCACTGCTGTTGAGTATTCTACAATGACAGGAATGTTATCTTGCAGGTCATTACAAAGAAACCGCATCGTCACATGTCAGTCATATCTCTCTTACCTGAAGTATCCAATGATGAAGATTGCCACAAGCAGAGAACTGAAGGACACAGCGTAGCCCGTGGTGTACATGATATAGAGCCGCTCAAAGAATTCTTGCTGAGAACCAAGAGAGAAATATGTGTTTTAAGATGTGGTGTAAAACAGGGACATTAAAACAGCGAACATTTTCAAATGAAGAAATAACATTCACACTAAAAATGTATGTCTGAATTCAGGCTGTCATAACCTTGCAATGCAGATGCTTCAGTCTTAATCAATGTCTGTAATCAGGCAGATCCATTTTGCCAAGCCCCAATCTACAATTAGATTAGCACAGATGCTAACAGCTTCAGTAGCAGCTTTATCAGATCTGGACCGCATATCATATTAAATGAAAAACAAACAACACTACAAACCTCAGGATACTTTCAGTCCACTTCCATCATGTTTTGACACAGTTTGTTTTAAAAGGTGGCTTACCATTTGTCCTTAACACTGTGGCAGCAGTGTCTGGCTTGTTCATTATCTAACTTGGGCCATAAGAAATGTGACTGATTGTTCAATCACCTTCTGGGTATACTCCTAAAAGGTTCTGCTCATCTCCCAAACACTCTCTATGGGCTCTTTACCAGTGAAATATATTGAACAGTCCATCAGGTGTGTCAGGTTAAGGCTGTTTGTTACAATGTTCTAAATACGACAATAAGAAACTAGAAAAGCACTCGAGAAGACCTCCAACAAGCAGCTCAGTTCCACCCATAAACTGTGATTTCCACCCAACATTATAGTCCAATATTTATTTTATACACACATTGTGGAATGAAAAATATCAATCTGCAAGAAGTGTGATTACTGTTGATATAAATATTATCCAATAGAGTGACCTAGTTAGTAGTGGGTCTTGTAACTTGTTGACTGAACCAATTTGTTGCTGCTTGTACAGATGTTGGTGTTGTGCGCGCTGTGGTGCTTCCAGTGGGCGCCAGCCTGTTAGCCTGGAATTCGGGGGGTTAGGTTTTACACTCACACACACACAGACTTCTGTTATGATGGACTATGTCTGTATTGACATTAAGTGATTAAGCGGCACGGCTTGAAGGACTGCGAGCGAGCAGAGCTGCCGCGTATGTTTCTATAACGTTAATGGGCTCACAGTAATGTTACTAGTAGTTGCGAGTTGGACTGGGATGTTTATTAAAATTTCAGGAGAGTCTGCTGCCTTAATTTATCTTAGAAACCAAGGCTCCAGGAACAGCGCTGGGCTTTCTTCATTGGCAAAGCTTCCTCCTCTCTGCTATGTCTGTGAGTAGAACTGCATGCACAGCTTTCAGTGCTGAATGGCTGTTCGGCATGCTGTGGCTCTACATGTAACCAATTGGATGGTGCTGTGGTTGGACAATGCTGGAGACAGAGTAGAGACAGCAGATGGATAAACGTGGAGAACTCCTCCCCTGACATTGCAAGGGAAGCTGGAAAATGTAGTGACATACAGTAGGCTCGAAAAACTACACGTCACTTTGCAAATGAACTGCATTTCCCATAATGTTGTAAATTAATGGGATTTGTCGTTACAAACTTAAATGTTTTTTTGTGACATCAATCTGAATCGGATCAGCACCAAAATGTATTGGCTTCTTCCTTGGACCAAACCACACCTCTGGTAAAATTTTCATGTTGGCAGAGGTAATGATAATTAACTGTGAAATTATAATAATATATATTTCAGAATAAATTTTCAAATTCAAATTGACTATATGGAGAACTACTTAACTCTTGTGGTCTGAAACCATGACTTAAAGGCTTGAGACAGACTAAAGAAAGTGTTTGGGGAGAACAGAACCTTTCAAATACGTACAAGGAAGGTGATTGGGTGATGCTTTTAACCAATGGGGCTGATCAGATGATGTAAAGAAGACCATAAAAGGAGCAAGATTATAAATTAAACTCTTGCCAAAACCTTTTGGAAGGGAGTGTTAAATATCTTTTCCAATGAGAAAAAATTCAGTCTTTCTTAATTTAATGAGGAAATGTTCCCCAATGCTGATAAAACTGCTAAAGTACTGAAAGAGAATGAACATTGTGTGGACTAGTTTAAGGAAACCTACTTGTACTCTGCATCATGTTTTTTTAGGAAAAATGTGGCTAAGCTTGTAAAATTTCCGATTAATGATAAAAATGTGATTAATAGATTACAAAAATTATTTGTGTATTAATGATAGTAATGCGCACTTAAATATATAATGAAATCAGAAAAAACATAATAGTCAAAGATGGACTGTTGTGCCTTTTGATGTTGGTAATTTTCACTATGGTAAAAAAACTGTAAAGAGGTTATTTTCAAACTGTTGTTAAACTACTTCTGAAGGACAACAGCCTCCACACAAAGAATGTTCCTGATTGTTCAGGGTGAGCCTGATATGAAGTCATTGCAACCACCCCTCTATAAACTGTCTTCAATAATGTCAAAGTGTTTTGTGCCTAACTAAAAAAATTATAAATTATAAATTACATAGTCTGTGGCTGGTGCAGGCGAGCAGGAGACTGGATTAGGGGAACAGTTGTGCTTCTGCATGGTAGAGCACAGCTGGTCCTTGTTATTTTTTCTTTAGTGATGTCCCATTCTCAGAACCCTTTATAATTCTTGAAAAGCCAGCAGTGAAATGACAATTAAAACTTCTATTTGCATTTGTTGAGTCTTATTTCATTCAATAACAGATCATTAGTAACAAAGCAGCTTCACACTGACTCACCACAGTTAAATGAGGCATTGCTCAAACCATCTCCAAATGTTTTTATTGCAAACATGGCACTGGTAAACAATCTGCATGTAATTTATTTTCCAGAAAAGCTTATAAAGCTGTTTCATTTGTGGTAAAAAAATGTAATTAACAACTAAGTTAATACACTTTGTTGAACTGAATTTAGTGATTTATAGCCACACATTTTTTTAAAGCAGCACAGGAAGGGATTCGCAGTTGCAGTGTTCTTAACTGGTTAATAGACTTGAGCTTGTGTTGCACTTCTCTGGTTTTACCCACCACTCGAAAAGCTTTACACCGTGTCACATCTCCCCATTCACACCCATTTGCCCTCACATTCACTCACTGATGTCCTGAGTTAGCATGTGAGTTGTCCATCAGTATTTGCCAACACATCCATTTATATACCACACACCTCACTTTTAAACTGAGCTATATGAGGTGTATTAGGACAAACAACCTATAAATGCATTAATGTAGCCTATTAATTTTCTAATCTCTACTTCTGTGTGCAACATGTCCCCTTCTTTCCTCGTTCTTGTTCAAAAGCTGCTGCTGTGGCAGCTCCCAGCACTTCAGGTTTGCCATAGATTACAATGATTAGAGAACATTACAGTTTGACGTCAGGGAGGACCAAAGTGGAGTGCCATCACGGAACAGAAAGTTTATTTATGGCTGAGTAAATGTCTTGGATTGATTGGATACTTATCAGAAAATTAAACTTTTAAGTTCTGTCACGATCTGTATTACAAACTTTGGCACTGGCAGAAGTGCTGCCACTAAGAAGGTGCAGACTTCTAGAATTATAAATGTCCACATCACACAGCAGGGTTTTTTTTAACCTCTTATGACAGCAATCAAAGAGATTCAAGCACTATTTTAATGAACTAATATCACGCTTTTTAAAAAAAAAATGTTATGCCCTTTTGTGTGTTTACATGTCTCCTATGTGTGATAGAGCACCTCTATGCAGAAGACAATAAGTCTGTGGCCTCAGGACTTCTCCCTCTACCTACTATTGTTACGTCCTGCCATTGTTTTGTCAGCAGTGTAAGCTCACGTGCTTTGGTTGGCATGCCCAGTGCAGAACAGTGACAATAGAATCACTGCAGAGTTTTTAGTAGTTATTTAGAATTAGACAATCACAAAGTATTTAATCCATTTATCAGTATAAGTTAGTCACAAATTTTTCCTTATATGCTTATTTTTCACATTGTTTTATATCACACCTTTTGCCTTATATACACCTTGTATACTTATTTCCCAGATGATTTTTCATTTATTTTTCATTTTTTATGATTCACAGTATACAGCCAAGTTTTCACATTTTATATTTTCTTAGATATTTTGTCATATATAAACATCATACACCAGTATTTAAAGCTACTTAGAATTTCACACTGTATGGTCATAATCCTGCTTTTTTCTTTTGTAAAGTTACCTGTTTCATTACATGTTTTGTCTCGTGCGTTCTGTTTTATTTTGAAAATTCACCTGTCTCTCCTTGTCTATGTAGGTTTTGCTTCCTGTCTGGCGTTGTCACACCTGATCCCTGATTGTGTTTCCCCAGCTGTGTCTCATCACCCCCAATCACCTCATGTATTTAACCCTCATGTCTTCCCTGTGTTGTTGCTAGTTCATAGTTCTTTCAAGTCTCCTTCCAGCATTCAAAGTTCTTGTCGTGCCATATATAACCTTGCTAGTTTTGACCTTGATTTTTGCCTCACGTATTTTCTGTGTACTGAACCTTGCCTGGTAAACCATTAAACCCTTTAAATCTTCCTCAGCTTCTGTATTTTGTGTCTTGCTCTATTGTCCTACCCTCTGGTTCAGGTTCTATTCTGTCTCATCATAGTACAAACTGGCCCAGATTGACACTGTGGACACCGATCCAGTTCCTCAGGCTTTCTGAGCACAGGGTGAGCAAATGATGACTCTGTGCTTTGGTCTGAGAGAACTGGCCGAGTACCAGGACCTCATGATGACGACTCTGAGTTCCCAGGTTTGCATGATCCTGGAAAAGATTGAAAAGGGTTCTTTTTCAGTGGCTGTACCAGATGCCGTGGCGAATCCACTTCTGGGTTCAGCCGCTGAGATGTCATTCTCATTCAGTGCCTTGTTTTCAATTGTCTCGTCCAGAACGTTTTCTGGTGAGTCAGGGGACATCGGACCATTTTTGACACAGTGTGAGAGCATTTTGATCTACAGGCTGCAGCGTTCCCCTCTGATCTGGTTCAGGTTCTGTTCTGCCACATGATATGTAGTTAGAAACGGGCACAAAATGAATGTTTTATGATTGTTCTAATAATGTTTCATAATCTCACAAAGTAGAAGTTAGAATTATCACACATTATACTTTATGAAATTCTTTCTGTCTTATAAAAGGATTTTTTTATATATTCATAACAGTCAAATGTTATCAAAGTTGCCAAAGTACATATCTAATGTCACTTTTAAAGATTAGGTCAATCAAAAATGTATAAATACACTTTGTAACCAGTAAGCTCCACTAAATTTGAGAAGAGGCCCTCAGTGGAATTTTCAGACCATATTTGGAGCTAACAGAGAAGCCATTTTGAACCAGCAGTAGAGCCAGTAGAAGACATTTTGAATATACTATCGTCAGAAATAAGGAAGGGAAAATTGTCTTACTAAATATAATAATTATAAAATAAAGAAATTCTGGACATCAGTGGATTAATATGGAGGTCTATGGATGGGTAAAACTACACAATTATGTTCAGAGTAAACAAAAATGAATATTGAAAAGAGGGGATGGAACTTTCCAGAAGAGAGGAGGAGCTCCACCCAGAGGATAAAAGACAATGCTTTACGGCTTTGTAACCAGTTGGGTGGTGGCACCTCATTCAACTCCTCCTCTTCTGGTTTGTTAAATGTTCATTTGTGAAACTTTAATGAACTAGCCCTGGATTTGGATTCTGTCTGCGCTCTGTTCTTTTTGAGGATAAAGACTGTAAACTTGAACTTGACAATTTTGTACATCTGTAGTTTTGTTTTAGCTGCTATGTTGAGAGCAGATTTTTCAAGTCAGCTCATTCTATATCTTTATGAAAACAAAGGTGACACGACAAGAGTGTCTCAGACAAGGCCAAGACTTCAGGTGGATCGGGGGTATTCAGTATGACATAACTAGTGGGGTTTTGTGATTGTTAATAAACTCTCAGTCTTTAAAAATGACTACATGATCCAGAGTTAAGGCACAATACAAGCTCTTTAATGCCCTTTCATATAGTGGTATCATATAACCATGCACATAATCCTAGCACCAGCCAGGGAGAAAAGCATTTCTCATTATTTATTGGTAATTATCTGTTAACACGTTTGCCCTATTGTAAACATCATGATGTTTATTTGGAAAAAATAAACATCCAAGTTTTGTCAGGTTTGCCATCTCAAGGGGAGAATAAAATGGTTTAAAAACCTTTGTTTGCTGAATGGAGGTTGGATCGATCACTTACATGTATTTCAGTTAGATGGGAAATTGAAACACTCACTGGCTTTAACAGAAAACCACTCTGAAGGTTTGTGGCTCAAGTTCAAATCTGTCGAGATCTGCCAGGGTTCTTGAGCCACACCTTTCTCCAGCTATTTGTTTTCAGAGATCAATAGCTATTAGATATATCATTAACAACGATGGGCATTAAGTTCTGCCTGCTTTCGCTATCCACATGTGGTGCCCCTCCCTCATGTTCTATACCCTGCTGATATGTAATTGGTCAAGCGACAGATGTAGTAAACGCAGGTGCCATCTCACAAGCTGAGAATCAAACCCTGTGTGCAGGCTCTACATCCCTTTGTATGACTGACTTTGCTTTTACCCATCTTAATTTTGAAGGCCTCACATTGTTGTTTTATTTTGAACCTAAGAAATTCCAAAATGTTAGTAAAGGACTGAAACAATTATGCATGTCTGTCAAACCCACAATGCTCCCAAAAAAATAACCTCAACCACGACTTCTGTCTGTGTCTTTTGTGTTTTCTGCTTGAGAGTTCATTCCTGCTGCACTTACTGGAATCATCATTTGACCCATTTGTTGGTGAAAATGCGCATAACCATCACAAAACCCACACAAGGTCCAGAGATGAATATGTAAGATTCTAAATCAAATATATTTCAGAGTTTTTTAAAAAATAGAAAACACAGTTGAGTCTTTGCTGGCTTGCTGATAGTCCCCTGACAGACCATGGAGCCCAGTTTCAAAGCAACTGTAGCTGAAGACTTCAGTCGGAGTTTTGTTCCCTTGAATTTGTTACTTCAAGATTAAAAAGTCACCAAGAAAACTCATGCACTCGAAGGTTGGAGAAATCATTTGAATGCTCCTATATTTGGTTCCCTAGTAATGCATAGTAGTAATGGTAAAATCACTTTCTAATGTTGACAGCTAATTTATTAAGATCATACACTGGTCATATCAAAAAAAAATAATTGATGGGTTTATCAAAGATTTTCTATTCATGCTCTAGTGTAAATCTAATTAATTATTAAATGTCTAATTAAATATGAATAAAAGCCAATATTTCAAAGGGAATAGTGGCTAGCAATGACAGATCTTGTCTAACCTCGAAACAGTTACCAAAGAGGACAGAGTTTGATAAAGAGTCTCCTCCTGTGAAGGGTGGGCCTGCCTGTCTTTGAGCCCTTCTTACAGAATTAAGACTACATATATGTAAACCTGGACTGTAATTTATTCATGATAAATCATGCATCCCTGCTATGCAACTGATGATGACAAGACTTTAGTGGAAGAAGCTGCCCTGCAGGTACTCGTAATATAAGTTACATAACATATATAGTCAGGATGATCTCCAGGTTACATATAGCCTGTATATTTAGTACGATAAAAAATAAAGTATAATCCCTGTGGTGGTGGTGAATTGCTCTGAAGATCCTAACATCCCACAGAACCCCATCAACTGTATCCATTTATTTTCAACTGAGCAGATCACAGATAGCCCTAGGGGCATTTTGGGTGTTTCATGGGTGGAATAATTTTCTTGAGATGAGTAAGATGGGTTCAGAGAGTGTTTTGTTTCCTTATCTTTATCTAGTTTCTGAAAATAGGTACATGTCCCCCTTGGGCAGGGAAGTGTAATTACTGGAAAAATAGCAGTGATAAATACTACGAAATAACTCCATCTTGCATTAAAAAAAAATGTTTATATTCATCATCATCCTCACATGTGGTGTTGTTTTTCTGTCTCAAATGGCTGGCTCAATGCAAAATAGTTAAAGGTAATTGGTGGGTCAAGATGCTGAGATGGATTTTGAGGCAGTGTTATTTGCAGAGCTTTTGTACACAAGGGATCATCTTGACACTGACTTTGTCTCTAAAATGTAATCAGTTCAATATCAAGTCAAAGAAGACATTTGTGCAAGATTTGATTTGTGAATTGTGATATCATCTTCCAGTCAGGAAAGAAAATTGAGTAAATTTTGGTGAGACATTTACTAAAGCTGGGGTATTCTGTTTGAAGAAATTATGAAAGGAAAACTTTATGACCTTGGAAATGTGATCCCATAAACCTAATTACTTACTTATTACTGTTTAAAGCCTTCAGAACATCCCTGAAAGCATTTTGTAATATTGCATTCACAAGGTTGCTTTCACAATGTATAGATGATCATGAGAAACAATTATATTGACCTTTATTCCATTTTCTTTAAAAATCCAACAAAGTCATTTTTAGTAAGAGTGGTCAATTCTGAAAGTCTGATAGAAGTCCACCAAGTCACACATGTGGTATTATGCTTTACAAGAAAAGCATCACTATGAAGCTCAATGACCTTGACTGTTTTAGAATGAACTTTAAAACCTAATCTAATAAGGAGGAGAATTGTGAAGCTTGAAAGCTTGAAGGTAGGAGGTTGAGGCATACCAGAGATATTGCATTTGTAAGTAAAAGACTAAAAGACTCCTATGACTCAGCCTTTGACCACCAAAATATTATCAGAACAGCCTTGAGTTAGAGTTGTTGTTAGTGCAAAGTTCAAAGATACAACTCATAATATACTTAATAAGTACAAATTCAAGATCCTGTTCACAAGCTGAGGATGACCACAAAACTCTATGACATTGAACTGTAACCTCTAAAATTTAACTAGCTTTTTCTTTGTGTCAGACATCATCTTGATGTTTTCTTGCTCTACCACATTCACAAGACTTGTCTTAGAAGTAATGATAAACATGATGCTCTGAGACCTTGACCTTCGACATACAAATTTCAAAATTTGAATAGTATATTCTTGAGTCAGACCGGGTGTTTGTGCAATGTTTGATGAAAATCAACTTGAGCTTTCTTAATATGTAATGTTAAGCAAAGGATTGCCATGAGACTCAACAACCTTGGACAACCTCATACCTTCAAACTCTAATCCCTAAATCCATGTGAGTAGAAAGTGCCAAGACAATCTCTCAAAGAATTCTTGAATTATCACATTCATAGGGTTTGATAATGACAAATGGTTGCAGTTTATAAAGCACTTTTTAGTCTTTCTGACAACTCAAAGCTCTTTTACACTGCCTGTCATATCTGCCTGTTTGCATCCTGCATTCACTCACTGATAGCTCTGAATTTCCATGTAAACTGTCCTTTAGCATTTTCTAACACATCCTTGCCCCTTGATACCCATTTACACGCCAATGACGCAGAGGTGGGAACAACTTTGGTTACGTGCATTGCCCAAGAACACATTGGCATGAGGCAGCTTCAGCTGGACACAGACTTGCAACGTCCACTAGCTGGTAGAGCAAACTAACAGACTAAGCCATCTGCCAATTTCAAATGCTTTCATAAATTCATGACTAGAAGAGGATGAAGAGCTAAGTGGTTTGCCGGCTTGCCCTAGAGTAAAGTATACTGAGGCCAGTGTGGATTCAAGTCTACTCCCTTGGCCCACTTTCTGGCTTACTCCACAGTCTCTCCTCCTATCTGATAAAAACAGAAAAACTCAAAATATATTTCTTATAAATCACTTTACTTTAAATCACATCCCAGATAAGGGCAATACATTGTTTCTGAAGGAATACTTATGCATACGGACTAATCAAATGTTGATGTTTATAAAACCTCCCTGATTTTTCATGATTAAACTCAATCAACAAATGTATGTTAGCGTCATGGGATATTTGGCTTTAAATATTATTGTACGCATTCAGTCATACTTACTCTTCTTTCTTCACCAGTGGGCTGTAAGAAGTGCAGACACTCTGAGTAGTTGGTCCATGTTTTGTTCCAACGGTCCACAAATACCCATGAACCGTTGACATCACACTTTCTGTAAGCATGTCCTGCAAAAATACACTTGATGTGATCATAGACATTATCACCCCATTGAAACAATGACAGAGAACAGTAAACTAAAGCACTGCCCCTCTGTGACCTCATAAATGGACTTGTGTTTTATATTGCACTGACTGATCCACGCCCTTTCATACCACATGTCACATATAACAGACTGGGATCAGTGTGGACATTTTATAAACTACTGACGTGTACTAAATAAAATTTTACAAAAACAAATTCAAAGCCATCCCTTATAGTGGTGCTATTTGTTGGTTACACCATTGAAATGTAAGAAGCAACTTAACAAGAAGATCCTTTCATCAAAACTAGCCATTGCACTGTAACAGATATGATGCTTCACCTTCATGTAATCATGGATTAAAATTCTTATACGCCCGTTTCAAACTGTAAGCATTTTTTATGAGTGCTTGTGCAGCACATGCCAGTACCAGCAAGTGCTGCCACAGTTTTCACACCAGGCGGTGAATGTGGTCTCAGCGTGTCTCCTCGCTGTCATAGGTCTATCTCTCCATATATATCACCTTAATAATGAGCTTCTATTAAAAGTTTAGAAAAATTGCAATAAACTTTCCTCAAGGAACCTGATGCCCTGCAGAACTGACTTGAGAAACCTGCAGAATGAAAGCATTCTGTTGAACAAGAGGAGTTTCTCCACAGAGGAGGAAATGAAGCTTCAACTCTGTGAGGCAAAGACAAGAAGAGTACGGTCCCGATCAAAATCTTAAGACCAGTTGAAAAATTGCAAATTTTTTCATATTGCACTCCTGGATCTTAAGAAGGTTCTAAGCAGAGCTTCAATATGCAAAAGAAGAAATGGAAGAAAGAGACGAAAAATTTTGAACAGGCAACTTATTAAAAAACGTCATTTAAACTCAAACATGCTTTAGTCAGCTGATCAAAAGTTTAAGACCTTAGCCTTTAAAAATCAAAATCTGCGCAAAATTTTAGATTCCATGCCATTTTCTGTCAGGTATTCACACTGTCATGACATCCTGATGGCAAAGGCAACAAAGCTTTCTGTCTTTCAACATTGTAGGATTGTTGAGCAGCATAAGTAAGGCCTCTAGCAATGCGCAAGACTGAGGGCCTTCATCTGTGTGTTAATGACTGAGGGCCCTTGTCTGTGTGGCAATGACTGAGGGCCCTCGTCTCTGTGGTAATGACTGAGGGCCCTCGTCTGTGTGTTAATGACTGAAGGCCCTTGTCTGTGTGTTAATGACTGAAGGCCCTTGTCTGTGTGGTAATGACTGAGGGCCCTTGTCTGTGTGGCAATGACTGAGGGCCCTCGTCTGTGTGTTAATGACTGAGGGCACTCGTCTTTGTGTTAATGACTGGGTTTTTTAACAGGATAACACTGCAGGGGAATAACGTCACTCTCTGGACCATCTGCGTGTTCCCCTGATGTAAATCCATTTGAGAACATTTGGGAAGGGCAGGCAAGGAAAGTTTGCAAAAATGGACATCAGCACCAGACAGTGGACACCCTTTGTGAAGACATTTTGACCACTTGAAGCAACATAGCCACTAGTCTCCTGGAAACACCTACGATAAGCATGCCTACACAAATTTTTGAAGTGATCAACAAGAACAGTGGAGCTGCTCATTACTGAGTACTTTTTTGGAACATTTCTTTCTGTTTTGAGGAGTTTTCATTTTTTAAGCTATAGTCTTAAACTTTTAATCAGCTGATGAACAGCCTATTTCAATTTAACTGTTGTTTTCAATAAATTGCTTACTCAAAATTTTTGCCTCTCATTTCAAAGTCTTCTTTTTGTATTCTGAAGTTCTAATTACAACCTTCATAGCGTCCAACAGTGCAAAATGCAAATTCTTGCAGCTTTACGACTGGTCTTTAGATTTTTATCGAAAGTGTATCTTTTCTGTAACATAATCTACCACTGTGGACATACGTACTAGCTGGATTAAGATTAGATTGGCTCTCTATTTGTCATTCTCTGTCTGTTTTGGCCAAGAAATGTGCGTGGCTCGCTGAAATGAAAACAGGCACGCACTGCTGCTGCCGTTCAATGTAAACCTCTGGTCTTTTACCTTTGTGGTTAAAGTCATAGATGTAAGATGGGCAGGGAACCTTGGTAACCAGTCCTGGGGTGCCATGGGGCCAGCAAATAAGACCATCCCAGTCAGGAGGGCACACCTCATCTATGAGAGAAGGAGAGACAGGAGAAGTCAGCGTGAACAGCTCATCTTCATCTTCTTTGTTGCAGTAATGAACGCTGTCCTCCATTAGTTTATATTTGGTTGGTGTCTGATGGAGTTTAAAAGAAGTCAATTACTAAATGTCAAGTGCGCTCTTCCGCAAAAGACTTCTACTCAATATGGTAATGTGAAATAAATTTTTAATCACATCCTTTCCCATCTTCCTTTCAATCATGTCGAAACAACCCCTGGCATCCACATCCAGTTAAGAAAATAAATCTGTTTGGCAGCTGATAAGCAGTTGTGTTTTTAAACTTTTCAAACTGGATTGAAAAAAAACCTTAAATGTGACCAGAGTTTTGTGAAGCATGGCAAAAAACTGTTTGGGTTCAAGGTGGTTTTCACACCTACAGCTCAGTTGATAACACAGATGAGCATATTTACTATTGTGGGAAATGCCTTGTGATATTCACTGTATTGCCAAAGCAGTCACTCATCTGCCTCCCCACACATGTGAACTTGAGTGACATCCCATTCTTAATCCAGAAGATTTAAAATGATGTTAGCCCACCCTGTGCAGCTGTAACAGCTTCAGCTCTTCTGGGAAGGCTTTCCACATGGTTTAGGTGTGTTTATGGGAATTTTTGACCATTTTCCCAGGAGAGCATTTGTGAGGTCACACACTGATGTTGCACGAGAAGGTCTGGCTCACAGTCTCCGCTTTAATTCATCCCAAAGGTTTTCTGTCGGGTTGAGGTCAGGACTCTGTGCAGGCCAGTCAAGTTCTTCCACACCAAACTCACTCATCCATGTCTTTATGGACCTTGCTTTGTGGACTGGTGTGTAGTGATGCTGGGACAGGAAGGGGCGATCCCCAAACTGTTTCCACAAAGTTGGGAACATGAAATTGTCCAAATGTGTTGGTGTGCTGAAGCATTGAGAGCTCCTTTCACTGGAACTTAAGAGCTGAGCCCAACTCCTGAAAAACAACCCCAGACCATAATCCCCCCTCCGCCAAACGTCAGACAAGCACTCTCCTGGCAACCGCCAAACCAAGACTCCTATATCAGATTGCCAGACAGAGAAGCGTGATTCGTCACTTCAGAGAACCGACCTCACTGCGAGTCCAATGACAGCATACTTTACACCACTACAACAACGCTTTGCATTGCACTTGGTGATGTAAAATTGGATGCAGCTGCTTTGCCATGGAAACCCATTCCATGAAGCTCTCTACACACTGTTCTTGAGCTAATATGAAGGCCACATGAAGTTTGGAGGTCTGTAGCTGTTGACTCTGCAGAACGTTGGTGACCACAATGCACCTCAGCATCTGCTGGCCCTGTTCTGTGATTTTACATGGCCTTTCACCTCATGGCTGAGTTGCTGTCATTTCACTTTGTTGTAATACCACTTGTTTTCTTCCCAAGTCCAAATGACAACAATTGTATGGCATCTTCTCACAGATGTCTGACTTTGCAAGCAGACGTAGGAAACAGAAAAAAAGTTATAACCTTACAAATCCGTACTACGCTATAACCAAACTGCTGCTGAAAAAGAACAGTTTGGATTTTATCTGCTTCTCTTATTCTGGCGCCTCAGGATGCAGTTCTTTAACCTTGACGGATTTAGTTGTATTACTCATCTCACTGTTGAACTGAAAAGCCATCACTCTGCAGTTGGTCTGACACTTAACAGGATCTTCAATAGAAGTTCTAAGTAATCCAATCACAGCATCATCATTTTTCATTAATTAAATTCTTGCTACACATACTTAAAGAATTTGATTCTCGTGATTTCTCATGCATCACATGCATTTCTTTGTTTTTTTTGTCCACAAACAAGAAGAATGGCTTTTCTCATGTTAAGAAGTAAATAAGAAATAAATTGTAATTAAACATTCAATAAAACAAACACTGCTCTCTACTATAAACAACATATTGATAGAAATCTTCCCTTCACAAGGAGGCTTGTTGTAACATTTTTTTGGAAGCACAATACTCCACGCCATGCTAATAAATAATATTCACAGAAGCTTTGTGTATTTTTCTGTGCAAAAATGATGACAACAAACACATCAGTCCAGAGTGAAATTGAGAGCCACTCATGATAAATGAGTGCGAGTGTGATTGTAAAAGTTTAGCATTAAATGGCATCATAATAACTTTACAGTTTTCAGTAATAATTAAAGGCATTCTCTGGAAAAACCTGCAGCTAACAAAGGTCCTTTTGCCACATTACTGTAAACAGATATCAAAGAAAAACTGAACATCACCTGTCTTCTTTACTTTAGGCCCTTTCACACATTAACATACATTGGCAAATACTGCATGAGTCTTTACTGAACTTAGCAGTTAACCAACAATTCTCAACATTGAGATGTATTTGTATTTAGATGCATGTATTACCAGATTAAGGTAGAGTAATGAATTAATTAGTTTTCTGTAGACAAGGTCTACATCATGAGAAAGAAATGCTCTTAAGATTGGACTTTATCTTTAAGAGGCTGTCAAAGCAAACTTGGGTCACTCAATGATCAGCATAAACATCCCTTTCTTTATTAAAACAGTAAGCTTGACAAGCTTCATCAACAATCTTGCGTTCTGCTTTTTTACTTTATTCAACTACATTTGTCTGCTTGTGAATGTTGGAAGAAAAACAATTGCAAACAAACAGGGCTGTGAAGTTTTTGGAAAAACATGGAACATATGGTGTTTTACCTGTGGACCCTGGTTCAATGTTGGAGAGGTTCTGGTAGCATTGCAGTTGTATTTCATAGAGGATGTACATCTGCTCCTGTGCAGACAGAGGCCCATCAAACCCCTTCTGTAAAAAGAACGAACAAAACCAGAAGTGTCTCATTAAAGAGTGTCACAAGCCCAGGGGGCTGTTAACTTACTCAAACACATTCTGAAAGGACAATTAACACAAGGAGGTGGGTGGATGCAGACTGTGATGTGATACTTTGTATCTTGTTTTACTAATCCCACATTCAAATTGTTTAACTAACATGTTTATTGATCAAGACAAGATTTTTCTCCCTTTTCAGTGTCAGTGTTTCCAATGCCAAGGGAATAATTTGGCAGCTTATGCAGGTATATTCACAGGTGCCAAGGTTTAACTGACAAACTTTTTTTCATCAGATAGATTGATAGATAGATAGATAGATAGATAGATAGATAGATAGATAGATAGATAGATAGATAGATAGATAGATAGATAGGTAGATAGATAGATAGATAGATAGATAGATAGATAGAAATAAGGGGTGGAAGAGACAGCTGGTAAACCAGTCATCGAAATATTAAAAACCACAGATATATTGGCACAAGACTGCCATAGATTGTACAAAGGTCATTCATAAGTATGTTTGACCGTGGAGTTTACAGGCTGATGACACACAAGGGTGCACAAGTGAAGGTATTCAATAGAAGAGAGTGCTTGTTCTTAAGGCCAAGCATGCTAGCAACAAAACAGAAACTTTTACAAATGAATTAATACCTCCATTTGCTTTTTTGTAATGTACCAAATGACTTTATAATTTAAAATGACCATCTGGTAATGCTTTTTAGTTTTATGGTTAGGTGATGATATCCATAAGTAGCGTTTATTGTACAATGGAGCATCACACTGGTATTTTTCATGTATTTTAGGAGGCTGTTTAGTTTTTTCTTCCCCAAAGAACCTCTTCAATCTATTTAAGTCCGTGCATCATAGCATCATCCAAGGTCCTGAAGAATCAACAGACAGGCAGTGGTCATCATTTCAGTTCACTCTCAAACATGTCTGCTCTGCTTAGTCTTGTTTTTATTTTTTTTTATTTCTTTCTTCATATTTTGTGATTGTAAAAAGTTTTTTTTTTTCTCCAGTGGTTTGTGATCTAATTGCCACAGTACATTTAGGGCCAGCTCTCCTAAAGGTTTGCGTGTATAAAAACACGTGCAAACTTATAAGTGCGTGCAAAGCTGATCTACTAACAGGGTGCACCAAGTTGCGTTTGTCAAACGAGCAAAAAAGCACGTGCAATCCATTTAGCGGGTTTGCCTTGATGAATATGCAGAATACATGCAGATTATCCAAACACAAAAAACACTGGGAGGGGGAGATGCATATGTATTCATTTAGCACCTGCAATGTGCACCCTGTGTATCTGCATCTATATCTAGTACATTTGAAAAGCATGTGCAAACTCGCATAGCGTTACGCAGAGGGCTGGCGATGGAGAGAGAGAATCTTCCGTGTGTGTGTCAACATGTTTGGACTGTCATAAACAGCATTAACCCAATAATTTCTGTCATTGACTGAATTTTTTGATGAATGACAGAAAGATTTGGAGGCTGTCTGTAGTTATGATGGAGTGGAAAAAGAGGGACAATCCAGTGTGCCATCATACTCATGCAGACACACGCGTAAAGTAAACCCACTCTGTTTTGTGCTCTCAATACATTATGGAGGAGGTCATTTAAAGGAACACTCCAACATCTTTTCTTGTTTTTGTGTCTTGCATCACTCCTGAGTCCATGACAACCAGCTAGACACCATTCCTTTGACTATGCGTCCAGTAACAAGGAAGAGATGGACAAAGATCGCCAACCGCTAGAAAATTAAGGTATACAATCTACTTTTTGTGCTGGCTAAAACATTGACTGAAACACTCCAAACCGCTGTGCGCCACACAGGGCTGCGCAGAGAAATGGTGGGACCCCTGAAAGGCATAGTCCATTGGCCCCCCTCAGGTGTAACTTGCTGTAATGTTAGTGGCCTTAAGGTTATGTGTACAGGCTGTAGTTCTTGAAGGGGCTGGCTCTGGTCAGATCTGACCTGTGCCTCCTATACTGCATGCGTTTCTGATTTCAATCTCTGTCCATTCTCCTGTCACTCTAATAAAGGCATAAAAGCCCCAAATATAAAAAAAGTTATTGGTAACAAAAGGTAATGCATGTCTGTAGCAGGTCTTAGCGACAATAAATGTGAAATAGAAAATAAAATGTAAATTTTTGCTGCTCTAAAAGTGAAAGTTTAAATTAAAATAAAAGATTATCATTGATTAAATAGATAGACCATGCCTTGGCTAACCTTTCTGGGCCCCAAAAAGCTTTAACCCCTTATGGACTGTCTTGGCACCACACACTACAGGGACATGTCCAATGAGACAGTGCCCTTCACGCCATCAAAATAAAGCCCAAAAAGTTTCATTTTTGCACCCCAAAAAACACTAGTAAATTACAGCAGTGACTTCCCAGAAAGCACAATGTACCACAGGAAAACAATAGCTGTGCTGGCAGCAGTTCTCTAGTGGCACATTTCTGTGAATGGGCACTGTTGTCAGTCTGTTTCACACATTTTGCTCTGTTGCTGTGTGACTGTACAGAGGCTGGCTAACCCTCTGTATCCACTAGAAGGAACAAATAAAGTTATCTACCTTGACCAAAGGTACCAAAGCACTTATGGTGTTTTGTTTTTCTATTTCTCTAATGAAGGGGTGGTATTTAGTCAAGAAACTGTAAAGGCTAGGTAGAAAATGGATGTCATTAGTGATGGATAATAGAGTTCACGGTCCATCATTAAACCATGGTACTGTTATCATAGTTCAAAGTCATTTATAATGGCAGTTCTCTGCACTGGATACACACATGCATGACTTTTTAATTTTTCTTCAACAAATTCTCCCAGGCTGCTTTGAACAGACTGATATTTTAGCACAATTAACTAAGGAGTAATCTTTAGAGTGCAACAATATTTATATTCATCTGGAATATTCATGGTCTGCTCATGGTCTCCAATCTAAGCAGAGGTGGTGACCATAACTGTGTGCCCACAACAATGAATCAACACATAAAAGAAGCAGGTGTAACCAAAATGAGGATGATACATACAGCAATTAAACACAGCTGAGCTGCAAGACCTACCTAGGTTTTCAAAATGATTTTCAGTGCATGTCATCATGCTTTCAGTGACATGCACTGAAAATTCCTCACACACCTCATTAAGAGCAGTGATGACATTCCTATTATCTAGACTATTCCAATGATGTATGGATCACTTCAGGCTGCAGAAGTACTTGCTGTTCTTTCCTGCCTTTCTGTTCACACCTGACTGTGACATGAACACTTGTGTGTACATACTGGCCTTTACATGTCCATGTTCAAGAACACTACTAGCAAGGACACCAGGCAGCTCAGGCCCTGTATAACTACCAAACATGTGAAAAATAATGCCAAATATGGGACCAAAGTATAAAAAAATGAATTAAAATGATCAAATATTATATCAAACAGGCCATGACTAAAGATTGTAAGACCTAAGCTTGGCGGCAAACCAGTGTTACATAATGGATGTATTTTAACAGCCGAGTGAGTATGGAGAGTGCCGTTTTTCTCTACAGTCAGTGTGTTATCCAGGCAGAAGTATCAGACTACTAGCATTAAGATTGGTCAGATAATCTAAAGAATAGGCTGGCCTATTTTCACTGTGATCCTGAATGCATATCTTGGCCAAAATATACAGAAAATTGAGAACAGGAAGCAACCTTTTTCCTTGTTTCAACAGATCTTTATGTCAACATTGATGGAAGGTGTTAAAGATAGACACTGTTCAATTACACTTCCTGCTTGTGCTTTTCAAACTAAAAGTCCAGTTTGCCATATCTGCAAAGGAACTCCCCTTGCTCCTATAATGCTTTTATTCTAAAGTTTTCCTGGGTTACTTATAACTGAACCATCGGATTGGAGGTTTTTTGTGGTTCTTCCAAAGTCTAGCTCCCTAATTTAATGTTGAACATTGGAGTATTAACCCTGTATCATCTTTTTAGGCAAAGAAAACTGAAATATGTTTAAAATTGTTTTTTGTTATGCCTGTCAAAACTGTAAAAATTCTGAGATTAATGTCAGAATTCTGAGAAGAAACATGAAGAAGTGAGAATTCTGAAATTAAAGTCAGAATTCAACAAACAAAAAAAGAAGTCAGGATTCAAGATTTAAGTCAGAATATCGTGATTAGTTTTAGAACACAAAGGTTAAAGTAGAAATTCTGAAAATGGAGTCGGATTTCAGAGAAAAAAAAGTAAGGATTTGAGATAAACGTCAGAATTCTGAGATTAGAGTCAGAATGCAAAGATGAAAGGTGGAATTTTGAAATTGGAGTCAAAATTCCAAGAAAAAAATTGGAAGCTACAATAAAAGTAACAATAATTCTATTACCAAAGCCAGAATTTGAGATTGAGAAGTCAAAACTCTAAAATAAGAGTCAGAATCCCAGGAAAAAAAGTCAGAAGTATACAATTTAAGTCAATACTCTGAGGAAAAAAAAAAACATTTCTAAGATTTAAGTCAGAGTTCTGAGAAGAATCTTGAAAAAAATCATAATTCTGAGACTGAAGTCAGAATCCAGATTAAAGGCAGAATTATGGCTGCAGGATTAGTAACAGGGACTGATCTTACTTTTAAAGGCTAAGAAATAGTAGATATGAGGTAGAAATTTAAAATGTTAAAATAGTAATATTTTATCTGGATTAAAATGTTTTCATTATTTGTGTTTTTCCTTATATTTACTTAAAAAAATGTCATGAAGTGTTAGATCACACAAGTTGTTGTGCTCAGAAGATGCAAAACTGACACCTTAGAGTTTGAAGCCTAAAGCTACCAGTCTCCGCAACAGGTTTTTCAAGGACGTTCTCAGTCTGACTACTGCCTAATCCATGCAAGGGAGGAAAACAAACACAGACTGAAAACCACTGTGTCCACCCCATGCAGAGTACTGTGTGTTTATTGATCAATTGATCAATCAACTAATAATTCAATCTTTACCTTTATAGCGCCAAGTCATAATAATTGTTATCTCAAGACACTTGACAATAGCTCAGTCGGAAGACAGACTCTCCATTTTATAGAAACACATATATGCGCATGTACATATTTACATACACATACATACATACACAAACATTCAAACCCAACATGAATCCACTATGAGTGCAGCACTGGGCCAACCAAACTACAGGAAGGTGCGTCTGTAGGGGGGCAAGAAAAATCCTCTGTTTAGCAGTTAGAAATCTTGAGCAGATCCAGTCTCATGTTGAACAGCTGTCATATCAAGGCTGTGTTGGGTGTGTGGGCGAGGGAAGGGAGGTGGGCAGAGAAAGTAGACAAAAGAAAGAATTTATGATAGCAACAAACTTATGGACAGCCAGACCATAAATCTGTCCTCATATTTTTCTCTGCTGCATATAAATTTATTAGAGGCTAGCCCCTTGAGATGTGGCATCTCATTTTCAAGAGGGTCCTCTTGTATATATGGTCATAAAGGTAGTTTTTATAGGTATAAATAGGTATAGATATTGATTACAGTGCGTATATAGAGTACTGCACAGAGATGAGGTTAATGTGTGCTCTATTCTTTGCAAGCTTATTATCTGCAAACAATTAGTGAATGAGTTTGCCAACCTTGCAGGACTTCTCTCTTGGTCTGGTTTTATCTTAGGTGTCAAACGGCTTTGTGTGGTTTGTTTTGCCCAGTGCTGCCACTCCTGTGGTCTCATTACTACAGCCTAATAAGCTGGAGGTGTGTGTTGACACCCATGATTCACTTGTTTAAGTACAAGATGAGTCAAAGAAGTGGGCTGAGGCTGTAATTATGTATTTCATCATCTACAGTAAATAAAATCACCAAAGATCCAGAGATCCAGAGAAATCAATGAACCTAAGTGGCAAGGCTTAATACTAACATTAAAATGCTAGTGACCTTTGATCCCTCTGGTAACACTGAATTAAAAACTGACAGCATTCTGCTAAGGATATTGCTACGTCTGTGACATGTGCAGGTATGCAGGTATAAACTGAACCCAGAAGCAGACGGGAGGCGAATGAACAGTTTAGTTATTTTATTGTAGATACAGGTGATGATGATCCAGAATTCAAACAAACAGTGCAAAGTGAGCAAAGCAGTGTGTGGCAGGCGGCGTTGCAGGAAGCAGGGGAGGCACTGAAACAGAAGAGGAAACACAGGATTAAACACAAGTAATTACAATGGAGCAATCTTACAAATACTCAGACTCAGGAGAGCGGCCTCTGTACCGATGTGGCGTTGACAATACTCTGGCACTGGGAGAAGGTCTGAAGAGTCCTTATGTGCAGTCCCTTGATTGCCTCCAACGAGCCACAGGCGCGCAGGTGAGAGAGTGTGCAGGGGAAGGAGAGTGAGTGCAGCTGCAGTGCTCCACCTCAGCTCTGCAGCAGGGAGGGAGAGAGGCTCCACAGGAGTGGATCACCACAATGTGGGCTTAGGAACTCTTCAGACAATCATAGTAGGTGTTGCTATGAGTGCAATATAAAACTTTTCCATGCAAGCCAACGTCAAATATCAACAACATCAAGAAATGCCGCCAGCTTTTCTGAGCCCAAGCTCATGAGATGGACTAAAGTGAAAAAGTGTGCTATGGTCTGTAAAAGCCACATTTCAAATTGTTTTTGGAAATCATGGATGTTGTGTCTTTCAAGCTAAAGATCCAGATTAATATCAGTGCAAAGTTTAGAAGCCAGCATATGTGATGGTATATGGGTTTGTTAGTGCCCATGGCATGTGTAACTTGCACGTCTATGAAGGGTTTCATGCTTATTTCAGCAAGATGATGCCAAGCCACATTTTACACGTGTTACAACAGCATGGCTTCGCAGTAAAAGAGTGTTCTCGACTAGCCTGCCTGCATTCCAGACCTGCCTCCCATTAAAAATGTGTGGTGCATTATGAAGAACAAGTTACGACAACGGAGACCCCAAACTGTTGAGCAACTGAGGTCGTAGGTCAAGTAAGAAAGGGAAACAATTCCACCTGCAAAGCTTCAACAACGTGAATGTATCAAAGTTCCAGTGTCCCAGCTTTTCTTGATAATAGCATCAAATTCCCAGTTAAGAACAGGTAAGAAGTGTTTTGAGATATTGATAACATGTGTCTTTATGTCAGGGTCTTGTGAGGGAAATTTGCAGTGAACAATAACTGAGGAGTCAAGAAGTAATCATGGCAGACAGGAGACAGAGACAGTCTCTTGTGTGTCTTTATTTTTAAATATAAGACACCAACAGGGCAGTTTGTAAGGGCTGGGACTTTGTGAGTTCAGGTAAGAATAGAAACACCAACAACATGACAGAGCATTGATTAACATATCACAAAGCATTAAATATCAAAAGGAACATGTTCATCACTATGGTAACACAGAAAACCTGTGTAGGCCTATCAATTTTGATGCAGAAAATCCAACAGAATCATTAAAGTATTAAATTAACAACTGAATCAATAAGCAGAATTAATAATGGCATAAGTACAAACACAGTTTTACACATTGCCATCCCTACATGCAACAGAACTGATCTGTTACTTGCTCTGTATTGACTTCTCTCTAAAGTGAGGGTCTGTATGATCTCTAGAACCGGGGGCTGTCTTCTCAGTGATTATTGCAATCATTTGACAAAACAGTTATTTCTTATTAAATAAAAACAGATATTGCACAGGTTAAAACATGCAAGTACCAACAGAGACCATAATTGTCTCTCGTCTGCAGCAGATGGAGGCTTTTTTTTATGCCCACTCAGAAATGGTTCAACCTGTGTGGCGTCAAACGAAATGTATCAAAGAAAAAAAAAGATGAAAAGGTACTTCTGTGGGATGAAACGGACCAATAAATACAAAGTTAAAATTGCAGGAGTGAATGCTGCACTGAGTGGGAAGTCTTAGCTGAAAAGCCACTTGACACTACCTGCAGGCTGCTCCAGAAGAGAAGATTTAGTTTTTATTCTCTGATGAAAATATTGTTTATCAGACAATTATTAAAGATGAGCTCTGATAGGCAAATTCAGACAGCGGCTGTTTTATCTGCAGAAATAAGTTTTCAAAGAACTTCTGGAAGCTTAAATCTATATTTTTTCTTGCCCATAAGCACATAGTGTCTTGAAGATGCACTGCTTCTATGGTTAAATCAGGCGATGTGAGTACATCAGGTACAAATTGTCCCCTTTCTATGCAAATAAGTCTTAACTGCAACAGCACCCTCCTCTCAAACACCAGTTTTAATTGCCACCGGCTGTCAAAATGATAATTTGTACTGTCTGCAGAGGTTAACTTTTACAGTTTAATCTGCAGTTTTCCTGCAGCAACAATTTACACTTTTGACCTGCAAAATGTAACTCTGTGCAAGTACAGTTTTTGGCACTCTCTAAAATCCAGGGTTAAGTCACTCAGGCTGTGTGGGATTCAATCCTAGATAAGGAGAGAACACTTTAACCAAATGGAAGGTCTGAATCCATTACTCATGATGGGAGTGAGAGTGATACTTCACCTGGGCAGACGGCTCTTCCTCACTTTAGGGATAATAATCCTTGTACCCAGTATCACATCAAACAAGCCCAGGCTTATTAATCATCTGGGCAAGAACCTTCTGTTCCCTCCAGCTTACTAGATGTGTTTGGATAGAACTGAACACATAATGAAAGCTTAGCCTGAGCAGAACAGAGTTGAGGGGCGGACAGATGATCACTGCAATCAAAACACTGAAACATTTAGAACTAGAAAGCACTCGGAGAGCGCAAACCTCCACCAAGGTAGCTCACATGTTGCTGTTACATCTATAAGCAATAGTTCCATGATAAAGTTACCATCATAATATGATTCCTTGACCCTGAAAACCCACAAATAGAACTTCAGAATCATGTTGATATCATTATCAGTTAGACAGTTATTGAGCAAAAATGATAGTTCTGTAATAGTGGTTATCAGGATCACCATCAAAATCTAATAATTTTTAAGTTTGGTCAACACCATAATCTCCTGAAAATTTCAGCAAAGTCTGTCCAGTAGTTTTTGCATCATCTTGCTAAAAGACAAACACACAAAACAAGAACATGGTGGAGGTAAAAACACAGAGCTGAGAAACTTAACATATAAGCTATATTTAGCAAATTGGTTCCCCTTTGAAATCTGACCTTAAGTTCAATTAGAGGTTGATTAATTATGTGAAGTGCATGTTTCTGTTGGTAATGACTAAATTATTTCTCAAAGGTTTACAAAGACTAACCCAGTTATGGTAAGACTGACATTGACTTAAGAACAAAAATTTTAAATTTAAAGAGACATCATGCGGTGACTTAAAAAATAAAACTTATGTTAATAAAAGGCAGAATCTTGTAACTTCATAATCTGAATACTTTGAGACAAAACAAATGATTACCACACATTGCACATTCAAGTCCCCAGACTTAAGCTTGATCCTTATTGTACCCACGATTCACCCAAACCATCTCTGTTCCCGAGAAGCACAAGACTGCCAAACTTATTCAGCAACAGTTGCTAAGACAAATATCAATCCCAGTAGCATGCAGATAGACTAGTGTCCCATGGAGAACAGTCCAACTGGGGTATCAGGTTTGTGTAATGCAAAATAACCACCTTTGTTTAGAAAAAATAAAACGCTGAAATGAATCATAATGTAGCGCTGAGTCAAGCCAATGCTGTTTTCTGTGTAGTGTTAATCTAAAAGTGGGTTAATTGCGAGGCTCTCAGTAGCACCATGTACTGCTGGGTTAGAGTCGGCCCCCGATATCATCCCTCAGGGACAAAGCTGGAAAGTTAACTGGCAATTATATTTACTAGTACCATGGACTTTGAGCGAAGTCACTTCACAAAACTTGAACTATTCTTTTAACCACGGATGTGACGGAGCGGCCCCGTCACTGAGTGAAGACAGAGTACGCACACACACGCTACACGCTACCCAAACACACACACACTGTACGCCACCGGCACACGCTACACACTACATGATACACACCACACACTACATGATACACACCACACGTCAAACTTTCCCCTGCTCCTTTCCGGTCCACCGCAGCGGTCACTTTTTGTCAGTTGGATTCACCACCCTCCAGGTTTTGCAGTACGCACTAGGGTGCGCACTCGCCATACTACACACACATTCATACATACACACTACATAAACACTCCACTCACCACAGACGCCAAGTCGTCCTCCCCGCTGCCCCTGTCAGATGCACCGTCAGCCAAACAGAGGCGCACCTACTTCCGGGGTTTTAAAGGGCACTTAGCGGGAAAATGCCCCCCACATGTGTTTGACCTAATTATGTGTTTTTTCTGCAGTAAGGGAGGCTGACAAAAACATTTGAATTGGGGGAAAAGATAATGGGATTATTTCTTATTTAATGAATGGGTTTAAAGGCATTTTTGAATGTTTATATGTGAAAGAAATGCTTATCTTGTGCTTGATTATTCTTTTTGTCAACGCCCACTAGGAGGGGCTTATGATTTAAAAGGGCAGCCATTTTGGCCATGTGTGGAGAGTTGGGAGTACAAGGCATGTACATGAGCACAGAGAACCATTGAGTGTGAGTGTTTTTGATATGGTCCGTGTTGTTGTTTTTTTTTTGTTTTTGCTGAGGTTGCGGAGGTTGTTGAAGAACCCAGAGCAGCCATTGCTTATTTTTTTTGTACGTAACTTTTGTAAATAGTTACCTCCACCAAGGAGGTTATGTTTTTGCCGGCGTTTATCTGTATGTCTGTCTGTCTGTTTGTTTGTGTTCAAAACTTGAAAAGTTCTGAATGGATTTGGATGAAATTTTCAGGAATTGTCGGAAATGGGATATGGAAGAACTGATTAAAGGACCTCTTTCACAATACATGTAATTTTGCCCACAGCCCAATTTTTTGTTTATTGTGTGGTATTTGTAGTACACCCAGAGACTCCCAAGAATATACCTTTAGAAAATCCAAAAGTCATCCAGGGCCTGTACTATGACCTATTTTATGATCATTGCCATAGGTGTGAGCCAGGGTGCACACTTTACCCCAAAACTTACTCAAACACAAATAATAAATCATCAAATTGGGTCAAATCACCTTCACTGAAGTCTGGTGCATCTTTTGAAATCAAATGTAAAGCTAAGTATTACAATTGAAAGAAGTTATTGAATTTTAACTGGAAAAAAAATAGTTTTTTTTATGATTTTTTCAACAAATTCAATTCTTTGGAGATGTGTCTGACCAACTTACAGTTGCTGTACACCTAAAATACTTACAAATTATTTGGCCACATATATATTCTCAAAGTGGGAAAAAAATCATCAAATTCTGAGACCGGTAAAGTTGTTCAATTAACAGGTTGGGTTACTGTGGTAGAATCAGGATACTGTTCCATATCTTGTATATCAGGGAACCTTTAAAGATTTGTTCAGAATTCATCCTTTAAGTATGATTTCTTTTAGAATTTGAATGCTAGATTCAAAACAAACATTTCACATGAAATGTTATTCATTTTAATATTGAACAGCCACAAAGGGCCTGTATATTATGCCTTTGTGATGAGATAATAATGAGCCATTGATACAAGTAAAAACCGATGCAGTTTTGGATTGTTGTAATCAGATTGTATATATCTACAATGACAGCAATACATAAACATTACTTCTGTCAATTTCTGTTTCTAGTACTTATATATACATGTAATCTGTTTTATGGCCTTCGTGTCTTTTTGCATAGCAACGGCTTGGACAATTTTAATTTGTGGACTGGAACTATAGTGAGGGAAAGGGGATCTGAGAAATCCATAAGATGTATGATTGGCTGGTTATTTCATAGAATGGAGTCTTTGAATTTGCTTGTGTATGGTTGGAGGGGTTTCTGATTTTGAAAATGTTTATAATATCCCAAATAATAGATTACAGATGCAACATGTGCACACATGCCAGAGGTTCTCTTTCCAGCAGGACAGAGACAATAATTTGCCTTCACAGGATCATCTGATGCATTCTTGTCAAATTGAATCCAAACATTGTATTTTATTTGAGATCTGTGACGAGAATGAATCTGTCCCCTAATGAGATCAGCATCATGCTGGTAAACCCAAATCTCATAATCACCATCATTTTTTTGATGCTCAGCAATGTAGCCAGGGGACTGTTTGATTTGGTATGTACCCCATGTTATGGTCTCAAGGTATTCCAGATCCACATGAGGGAACGAGATATCAGATGCTTCAAGCTTCTGCCATTCACTACGAGCTCTACGTGACATATTTGTTTTTTATTTTTCAAACCTTTCATGGAATCAAATGACCATGCTTACTAATCTTTCCCAAGCTACACTGTCAAGATATTTTCATACAATTGCAGATATTTTGAAAAAAAAAATGATGGTATATATATATATAAAATACAATGTTTGGATTCAATTTGACAAGAATGCATCAGATGATCCTGTGAAGGCAAATTATTGTCTCTGTCCTGCTGGAAAGAGAACCTCTGGCATGTGTGCACATGTTGCATCTGTAATCTATTATTTGGGATATTATAAACATTTTCAAAATCAGAAACCCCTCCAACCATACACAAGCAAATTCAAAGACTCCATTCTATGAAATAACCAGCCAATCATACATCTTATGGATTTCTCAGATCCCCTTTCCCTCACTATAGTTCCAGTCCACAAATTAAAATTGTCCAAGCCGTTGCTATGCAAAAAGACACGAAGGCCATAAAACAGATTACATGTATATATAAGTACTAGAAACAGAAATTGACAGAAGTAATGTTTATGTATTGCTGTCATTGTAGATATATACAATCTGATTACAACAATCCAAACTGCATCGGTTTTTACTTGTATCAATGGCTCATTATTATCTCATCACAAAGGCATAATATACAGGCCCTTTGTGGCTGTTCAATATTAAAATGAATAACATTTCATGTGAAATGTTTGTTTTGAATCTAGCATTCAAATTCTAAAAGAAATCATACTTAAAGGATGAATTCTGAACAAATCTTTAAAGGTTCCCTGATATACAAGATATGGAACAGTATCCTGATTCTACCACAGTAACCCAACCTGTTAATTGAACAACTTTACCGGTCTCAGAATTTGATGATTTTTTTCCCACTTTGAGAATATATATGTGGCCAAATAATTTGTAAGTATTTTAGGTGTACAGCAACTGTAAGTTGGTCAGACACATCTCCAAAGAATTGAATTTGTTGAAAAAATCATAAAAAAAAACTATTTTTTTTCCAGTTAAAATTCAATAACTTCTTTCAATTGTAATACTTAGCTTTACATTTGATTTCAAAAGATGCACCAGACTTCAGTGAAGGTGATTTGACCCAATTTGATGATTTATTATTTGTGTTTGAGTAAGTTTTGGGGTAAAGTGTGCACCCTGGCTCACACCTATGGCAATGATCATAAAATAGGTCATAGTACAGGCCCTGGATGACTTTTGGATTTTCTAAAGGTATATTCTTGGGAGTCTCTGGGTGTACTACAAATACCACACAATAAACAAAAAATTGGGCTGTGGGCAAAATTACATGTATTGTGAAAGAGGTCCTTTTGGGGGTGATCCGGATCACCGTCTGGATTCAGGAATTTTTTAGGATTCTTTAACATTGCCTGATAGGACCATTTTCGACCAAAGCTGCTTGGCAGAGGTCTGCACTCTCTGAGTGCTTTTCTAGTTTTTTTTTTGTTTTCTCGCTGGCACCTGTATATATTTTTTGACACTGTTGGGAGATTGGTGAACAAAAACTGTGAAAACGTACCTTCCTGACCACGCCATGTATTTTTCCGGGAAGAACCCCACGACAATGACATAACTGGATCTGATGAACCCAGCTACTTTTCAAGATTAATTAAGTCTAACTGAGCTCCCTTCATCCCATTGTTTTCAGCATCAGCAAAATGTCCAGACTGTTTAAATTTTGGTGTTTATGTTCATCATCCCAGTGCTCAGCTCTTCAAAAGAATTATGGCAGCTCCATTAAAACTCTAATGGAGTGCATTAGGACATTAAAGCCTGGATGGCCGTAGGCTTTTTAAAATTAAATGAAAACAAAACAGAGATTATTGTGTTTAGCACAGCGGACTTGGTGACGCTCTATAAAACCTTATTTCAAACCCACCAATTTTGTTGTAAAGTGGACAGTGATTTGAAAGTGGATCAACAAATAAACTCTGTTGTTAAATCCAGTTTTTATCGCCTGAGGCTTTTATCAAAGATTGAACCATTTTTTTTCTTTTAATAACTGAATGAGTGATTCATGCTCTTTGCGTTTGGACTAACATAATGCTCTTTTTTTCAGGGTAAATCAGGCGTCCATTACACATCTACATTTGGTCCAGAATGCTGCAGCTCATCTTTTAACAGGTACTAAAAAACAGGAACTTATCACCCCATCCTGGCCTCTCCATTGGGTTCCTGTTTATATTAGAATTCATAAGATTTATTGTTTGTTTTTAAGTCTTTAAATGGATTTGCACAAATCTTTTAAAAGTCTGCACCCTGTCAAAATCTTTGAGGTCTGTGGAGTAGCTTCTTGAGATATTGAAAATAAACAGGCTTTGAAATGATGAGTTTTTCATAAATACTGAAGAAGTTATGGCAAGAAAGACACTGAACTCATGACAAAAAGTTGAAGATATGGGTTCACTACCAACAAAGTCAACAATCCCTTGAAGTAAAAGGCAGAAAATCGTCTTTCTCTAACCCTCCAGTATTGACCAACCCACAAATGATTACCAGACACGCTGCACACCCAAATCCCCAGAGTCAAAGCCTGTTCCTTTTCACACCCACCATCCACCCAAACTATCTCTGTTCCCATGAGCAGCGCAAGACTGCCAAACTTATTTAGCAACTGTTGCTAAGGGAAAAAATATCCAAGTAGCAAACAAAGTTCCTTCAAAATGTATTGAGGGATTATCTGATGAGCTTAATTATCGAGAGACGGGTGTAGAAAGAGATAAAGGAGAGAGAGTGACAGTTCAGTTTTAGTTAAAAGGATAAACAGAGCCATATGAGTCATCCCTCATTTATTTCTTAAGTACTCATCCAACTGGGATAAAAGACCAGCTTCATTATCAACCAAACAAATCATTGCTCTAACGACTTCATCAGCCCACTGTTTAAAAACATTATCAACATTATAATTAAATACAATGATGGATTCTGCCATATGAGGAAGTAAGGTGAAGCAGGGAAATATGCACACAGTCCACAATGTAGGGCGTAATTGTTTGTTTAAATATCTTACCTTGATCTCTGTTCGCCTGTAAATGCATTTCGTAAAGCTTCATAAAACTGTTTTACAGAAACAATCACAGCCGTTTGAATTGTCTTTTCAGCATAGAAATATACACATATCAGTAATCAACAATTATTGTGAAACTACTTCAGTTTATTATAGACATGTCGGATTTCATTTCATTTTAGTACTTCATGTTCACCTTCTCTTTTTTTTTAATCTCTGCCCAGGTTCCACTAGTTTCCCACCCCTGTTCTAATATATTTGTAGATATAAGTGAAACTGGCATGGGGGCCAGTTTGAGTGAGGTGGAGAGCAGCATTGGGTCCCCATCCCTGCTGTACTGGAAAAGCGAACAGGCAAAGATAAGTTATAACCACTATGAGCAATTTCCCCCTAAAGCTCATTCTGTGGAGCAGGGCCATAGTGGGACTCTGTATCAGCCCTGCACTTTCATGGTTTGAACCAGCTCACATTAACTCAGAACCTAATAGTAAATATCAATGGACTTGAGATTTCCTCGTCTATTTGTCTACTCAAAGCAGCTCACATCTACCCATTCACTCTCACAGTCACTCATTGATGGCTCAGAGTTTGTGTGTAGTCCATTATTATTACCTAACACATTCACACAGTCTCATACCCATTTTCATGCCACTGGCGCAGCAGTGGGAGCAACTTGGGGTTCAGTTTCTTGCCCAAGGACATATAACCACGTGACAGCTGGAGCTGGGCTCGAACCTGCAACCTTCCATTTATCTACAATGTGCCCTTCAGACTGCGCCACAATTAAGACAAAGTTTTAGCCTTCAAAGCATGTAAACCTGAAACAGTGCATTGTTCTCTTTTAGCCTTGTTTTCCAGGGTTTTCTCATATCTAGAATGAATGAAGGTTTGGTGTCAATAGCCTTTCTTAGTGCAAGCTATAAAGTTTCATTCTTTATTTTTCTCATCTAAGAAATCAAGGGGCTGTTCGGATAGGTCACATCCGAGATCTGAGTCTCAACTGTGGGTGTTTCTACCCTTCGATTTTTAGGAATGCAAAAGCTATTTTTGATGCTATTATAATGTGCTCAAAACACTCTATTAACAACCAAAGAAGGCAAGGCAAGTTTATTTGTATACAGCATTTCAGCAACCAGGCAATACAAAGTGCTTTACACAATACATCAGAACAGAAAAAAAAAACCATTGGAATAACACTCGTTAAAAAAAGAGAAGAAACACTGAGCTAAAACAGAAGCTTAAATGAAGAAGACATCATTTTTTATTTAAATTCAACAACCAATCATGTTTAAAAAGTGCAGTGCAGTGTTATAAATAAAACAGTAACTAATATTATGAGACAGTTACCTCAACATTGTTACAGTGCTGGCATTAAAACAGCCATTAATAACTCTTAACAAAAAATCTAATCAAAGGCAGCTGTAAACAAATATGTAGTGTTTTGGGAGCTTGTTCCAGATGTTTGGAACATAAAGAACTTAAGGACAATTTCAAACATGTCATTCAAACATTTGTTTGTACATCACTTTAGCTATGATTTCATTTTCACAGATGTATAAATGTCTTAAAATTAAATTTTGTGCCTCTGTAATTTCTACAGTAATCTCAGTTCTGATCATATTTGCCCTTATCTGAATAATTTTACTTTAAATGTTTAAATGTGTCTATTTGGCATTTATAGGATTTTCTCTGAGTGTCTTTGCCACAGCCTTGTCAAATTAACCAATTAAGTTAAATAATTCCACAAAGTTCCCTTTATATTCTGACAGTTCATCCCCACAATGGCTGCACTGAGCAGTGCCCTGAAATGCTGTGTTAAGGCGCATTCACACCGAATGCGACTTTGCAACCAAGATCGCGTCGCAAACCCAAGTCCTGTCGCCTGTTCATAGCACATTCGTCGCCATCACCGTTGCTCAGTGACGTAATGCCCACTCGAGTTTCACCCCGCGATCATATCATATATCATGTATTAGCTGACATTATTCCAACTGTATCCTTTTCACTCACCTACCAACCACAAAACACTGCAGCTGATGGCCCTGTAGCAGCATCATCTGTGAGTTCTCTGTGGTCCGTCTAGGCGGAACTAATGTACTCGCTAACTAATGTTCCCCATACGGTCATAGATTGTCACTCTGTGGACTGGAAAGAAACAGTCTGTCACGGGTGTCAATCACACACCCACACAACACTGATTGGCTCTCACGGCACGACATTGCCTGAAAAGTTCAAATATTTCAACTTTGGCGACAGAGCACGGCAACCCCAGAGTTCCCATCTGCAGCAACAGGGGCACCGCCCCCATGTCTCCAAAAATGCAACCAAGTCGCCCAGAAAGCATGCGTCACATCACGTGAGATCTGGTCACGCGTGGTCGTGGCTGATCGTGGCTGTATATTGACTCTGCATGGGCAGTAGTCGCCGAGGTCGCCAAAGTCGCACCTTAATAGTGACATAGCTACTGCTCTCATGTGCTTTCAATTTTCGTGCACAATTCTTTGAATGTCCAGTATTGATTATGTTTCCCACCTTTAACCATTCTTTGTCACTCACTTTAAACAAAGCCCAGGCCTTAATGGCGAATCCATGTGCCACACTCTTGATGCATTTTTAAAGTTGTGTAGGCATTTTTCAAGTATTTGGATCCATTCAAAAATGCAGTCTCAGATTGGAGCCTCTGCCCACCAGCTAAAAAATGCCATCAGGCAGAAAGCCAAGTCATTTTCAACTGAATATTCCAGCCAGCTATATGTGAAAGACCAGGCTGCACTGAAGGATGTCTGTTAGTTAGCAATCAACCTCAGTGGGAAACTTTTCCTCCATCCAGGGTCCATCCCCTGGTCCTTGACTAATGTTACACACCGAACTAGGCTGATTAGGGCCTGTTGCACATGTTGAACAGGGCTGAACAGGGCCAGTGATCATAGCTATTGGCAATTTTTGATCACGTCACTTTCCTCATCACCTTGCAAATCCTCTTTGGAAGATGAGAGCTCACATTTTTCCCCCTCCATAACCGGTTCTGTCTATTCCTCCATCCAAAGAATGTAATCTGTCCATTTTAATTTTCAACACAGGCTTCAGGCATAAGCATTGACTAACGACTCCAGGAGCCACGGCTAGCTTTCTGCAGTGCATGCTCATATGAGTTATGTGGTGACATTGAATCTTGCGTCAAAAAGAGCGAAGTGTGACCCTCTCTCATCCCTTTTAGAGAGGTCCAAACTGGCAGACCGTCTGTTGAACTCAGATCAGTTTGAAAGTTTGTTGTCAAGCATCCTGTGTTATATGGAGGGGATATGGAGGCTCTGTTAGACCAGGTCAGCAGTTTAACTTTCAACTGCAAGTAAAAATGAAATGACTTGGCCTAATTTTATCTGTTATTTAATGTTTCATGGTCGGGCTATGGTGGGTCAAACCAAATTTTGGGCTATCGCCCAACCAAGCAACAACCTGCCACTTGGGGGTGCTGCGATATTTGTGCAACTCTTGAAGCAGTTTCTGTCTCGTTTTGTGTGCTAACTTTGCCTTTCAACCCTGATCTGAAATAAACAACCAGCTAAATGCCAAAAACCATGTATCTTTAATTGCACTTAGTGAAGTTGTATACATGTCGATTTTATGGCTTCTTGTTCCATATGTTATTTTTTTTAAGTAAAAACAGACATTGCAAACATGTGTCCCTTTGGTTTCAAGGACAAAATAATGTGGCCCTTACGGTAGCAAAAGCTGCCATCCCTGATTTAGGTTATTTCCATACCTAGATCATTTCGGAGAGTTGGTCTGATCCAAATGGCCGTTCAGTTTTCAGCATGATTGGGCCAGTCGCATTCCTCTCTGTATTCTTAAATTGACTGCCATTCTCCTCAATGCAGACACCATTTCAAGGGACAGAAAGAAGACAAAAAAATGTAACTAAATGTGCTTTGGTCTGGGGTCTTGTAGTTGGAGTCCCTCAGCACAAGGCTATTTGTCGCTCATGGAGTGAATCTAAATCTGGCTCTGGTGGCTTTAATGTGAAGCTGGCTGTTTCAGTGGAGCAGCCTGATGAGCCCCACTGTCAGGCTGCAGCATTTTTCACTGAAAGGCCATTTTTACTGTGAGTGGATGTGGTTGTAGTGCATTCATTCACATGCTATGGCTCTGCTTTATTTTTCATGATGTTGAAACATTCTAACAGAAACTTATCCTGATGCTTAATAAGTCTCCTTTTATATAACAAACTTCAAATGAATATATTTTTTCTTTAACAGCAACATTATTATTATATATATGTCAGCATTTTTCATTACTGAATCTGTTTATTTATTGAACTGTAAGTCATACTTCTTTCAGCATTTGAAATGATTACGATGCAGAAAGTGACGACTTGAATAAAACAATCAGGATGAGGGCAGATGGGGGTCTTAACTGAGAATACTTTGACTGAAGCACTGTCTCTTCACTTTGATAAAAAGTCCAGGATAAACTGAAAAACCATCATACATGTTTGAGTCTGTTACGCTTTACCTTGATTCTAACATGGTGATGCATTCCTCTTTTAATTAAGTAACTGACAAAGACAATGACTTTGGTTTGTCTTTTTAGCTCATTAACACAGTAAAGTAAACATTCAAGCAAATGGCATCACTAACATCCTCACAGTCTGTGGCACTTAACCATGGTTAAATGGCATTAAACCACCAACATTAAAACTCTCTTTGTTTCACTGTAATACTACACTAAATAGGGTATAACAGATAAGAGGGTAAAGGGAAATTTTTACACCTAAAGTAGTTAAAACGAAAATGAGTTTGATTTCCAAATGAGTGCAGTTTGGTTCCGTTGGTGTGAAGGCTGCACAAATAAAATAATGAGAATGATCTAGACTTACTCTTTTTTTCAAAATCTCTTGAGATAACATTTGTTATGAATTGGCATGATACAAAAAAAGTATCAATTTGTGGACTGATGGATAGATATAATGGTTTATGAATTAATTGATTAACTCACCGATTTGTTCTTCAATGATCACCAGTGATTATAGAGGACACCAGATAGCTCAGTAACTTGATTCAGTGTTACACCTGTGTCCACAAGTGTCCACACAGAAAATGCTGAAAAGTAGAGAATCACTTAAAAAATGATAAATTCTCCCGTTTGAACAAGCTGGGCTAATTTACAGAACTAAACGACTTTCCTAATCAGTCCATGTTGTTGCATCCTGTGATGATCTGCTGTTGAGACGTGAGTAATACCAACCTGTTGCTAGTTTTCACAGTATGCTGTGCCTGTGCACAGAATGTTCCTCTGTGGGATTACTATTAAGTAGCACTCTGTTATTAGCTTGATCGGTTGGTTGTAATGCAAGTATTATTACTACTGCTGCTGCTTACACTACTACAGCAGTGTGACGAGTTAGCTTGTCACCCTGTTCGTGTTGGTTGCTGGGTCGATTGTGTCCTCACAGCAAATCAACCACTCCAGAGGATGACTGGAAGCAAGCAAAGACCACCTATTTCAGGGGAGCTTGGCGCGGTTGTTTGTAACAGAACAGGGATCAAGTTACTATGTTCATTTGTATATTCAAACAAATCTTGCCAAGCATAAAATGCCCACTTGTAACAGAACAAATCTCTCAAACAAGCTGGTGTATAAACAAGCAGGATTTGCTTTAATCTGCACTCTGGTGCAGTTTTATTTTTTGCTACGAGAACTGCAGTTGACTTAGGTAAAAAGTTATGACAGGAAGTAATACATTATTTGGAGCCTACTCTTGCAATTCCATGCATTAATCTGCTGTTCTTAGTGCACCTGATATTTTATAATTCAAAGTAAAGTTAAAAGAAACTCATATGAAAAACTTGCTAGGCCAATTTATTATCATTATTCATGTTTTTATTTTTGTACTTTTGGTCATTGAAAATTAAGATGCTGTTATGATTGTTTTACCTATGTGTTATTTGAAAAAATAAATCAAAAGACCTTGTTAAAAAATAGATCCACTCTTTGATTAATGGAATGGTGCAAATCTTGCATCCAACATCAGAGCTCTTGCCTTGCACCTTACCTCAGAACTGAGCATTTCTTAATATTATGCAATGAGGAGAACACTTAAAAGATACACTTTTAATAATAATAATAATAATAACAATAATAATAATAATAATAATAATAATAATAATAATAATAATAGGTTTAGAATTTAAGAAATATCCTTCTCATTACATACATGCAATACTTTCAATGCACAATACAATACAATACAATACAAATTTATTAATATAGCACTTTTAAAACAATCTCAGTTAGCCTAAGTGCTGTACAGGTAAATAATTAAGAGGACATTAAATAAATATATATTTTCATAACCCCCCCCCTTTTTTCCTCTTTTTTGCTGTTGATGTTTTCCTTGTCCTTGTCATTCTATGTATGCCCTCACTTTACTTTTGTTACTGCAACATTGTTGTTATAAAATTCATTCACTTTGCACTGTACTGCAACAACTAAAAATAGAAAAAAAAAAGGTACACTTAACAGAAAAAACTCAGGTCACACTGAGGACACTTCAAAAACTGCACATTAGGAGGTTTGCTCAGCTGTTGCTTGTTTAATAGACGGACATTTTTACATGAAAAAATATAAATACATTTCTTCTTGTCACTGTGAGACCCAAAAGGCCAAAATGTTGCATTCATATGTAAATATTAACACTTAGATATGATTTCAAGGAAGAAAAGAAGATGCAGAGTCAGATTATATGTTCATTTTTCATGCCCAGAAGAACCGAGAGCCTGTTGAGTGTAAAGAGCATACTTGGTTTCAAACCTGTGTTTAGATAATAATTCAGAACATGGAGGCCTGAGGACACGCAGCCAACCATCCATAGAGATGATGATCAAAGGGGACACATATGGAATAAGAGGGATGAACTAAGAAAAATGTTGTTAACATATGCTATAACAGCACAATCTTTATCAGTGCAAGGCATCCTTTTGATATTTAGGCAGAACAATTCCTGATTAAAGGACTATTCATCTATTTGATGATGTTTCAGTCAACAGAGGAAAAGGGATTAAGCAAAGATAACAAGATGAATAACTACTTGGTTTGAAATTCATAGAAGCAGACACAGCACCCAACCACAAATTACAGAAAAACTGCCAAAAACAGCCAGCATCAATGATTGCTCTATGTTGTAACAGATAATGAAACAATGCAACAATTATAGCTTCAGTCTTGCAACTGTCAGCCTTGGTTAAATTTAAAGTGACATGCAATCTTGTGTAATATGTTCAGTGTCAAAGTGACAAACAATCAAGAGGTACAACCGTCCTCTGCTGTTTCTGCCTCTCCTCTTTTGGTGCATGAAATGTGAGGATGTATGGGTGATGCATTTGTTCTGACAGGTTCCAGTCAGTAACTGTTAAAAAGATGAATCTACATTTTTTTCCCACCCTAGCAACATTATGGATCATTCTGTTAAAATCAATTTTAATGTAAAACTGACTCTCAGAAACATCCATCCATCATCTATACCGCTTATCCCTTCTGAGGGGGGGGGTCAGGGTTTGCCCGGCTTCTCACCCAATAACAGGTGTAACGTCTTCTCAGCTTCTCTAGTTTATACTACAGCTCCTACTTAAGAGAAATAGGTTTTAATTTAATATATGTTTTTTAAGACATTACATCTCTTCATAGTGAAGTCATTAACTTTTCTTTTATACCATTTCTTCACTATGGTAATTTGCCAACGGTCCCTAAACCGTCGAGCCATCACCGACTGAAGTTGTCAGAGGACGGCCTGTTTTGAGGTGCCTGTTGTAGCTACGGTGCTTCAATGATGAGTTATTGATCCTGGAAGTAAGAATCTGTGAACATCTATCTAAAGTGGTGGGAAGAAGACTTAAGACGAAACCTGCTGTTTGCAGCTGATTTTGTTGCTGTTCGAGGGCAGCTGCGGCCTCTCTTAGCAGCTCTGACACAGATATGGACATGATGGTAATATTCCTGCTGTTTCTGAAAACGTACAACAGTCTGTGGTACTAATACTACCTTCACACTCTTCCTCTTGTCTCTTCTTCTCATGTATGTTGTGCAGTACTGCCTGAAGGGGAGGAGCGGCCATTTAGAAGATGCAAACATCTCACATTTTGAAGAGATGAAAATTGGCAAGACTGCTTCTCCTCACATTGGTCAAAGCTAGCAGACACTCTTTGTGCCCTTCAGCCCTCCACACTGGTCACATGACTGACAGTTATCAACTGGATCTGGCTTTTAAACCTCCATCTTCCTGATTGTCCAGTGAACGTGTTACTAGCTGGAGAAAAGACCAATGAAAGTAGGAATAAGAAGCAATATTTTCTGTTTCTGTTGTTAAGAAGAAAGTAACTAACAATTCAAAGAGCACACAACCCTGGTCTGAGGGTGGAGCTGAACTCAATGTTAGAAGAAAAAAAACCATAAAAAACAAAAAGGAAGCCACAACATGAAGAGAGCAGGAGCAAAATAGGAGCCGTGACTTGCTGCCATGTGAGTGGGTGGTTTTCAAACAGCAGGGGGCTGACAAACATAAGGTAGTGGGAGAACAGAAATATCCTACAGGATCACTGCTCTGTACCTATATATGTCAAAGAACAATCTATAGTAAGGCTGTCACGTTTCCTAAAAATAAAACTCGAACGGTTTTCGAACATACACCCAAATAACCGAAGATATTCGATTATTTTTCAAAGACAAGCGCTAATTGCCACATGCAGTAAGGCGGTGCTATTTAACGCCATTGAGACCCATGTATTAAATCCGTGCAGTTTCTAATTTCAAGAATGGATTTATCGGAGGAGAGTATCACTTTTTCATTTAAGTGACATTGAAATCATTTGCAGATAGCGGTTGCCAGGCCACATGATCCTTGTGCTACTAGATGACATCAAGGATGACAGTAATATAACCTACTGTGTTCGTCTCTGCGACCATTCCACCACTTTTAAGTAAACATAAATAATTTGTCTAAATACAGTCTGTTTAGAATCCCTATGACTCCCTTGACCACTTTTCAGTCATTTGAGTTGTATTTTCTGCATTTGTTTTGGCTGTTTCAATAACAAAGGCCAAAAAAAAAAAAAAAAAAAATATACAGGGAAAAACAACAACAAAAAAGACAAAAAAAGACACCTATGGACATATGGTCCTTGGACCACTTTGAACCACTTTGTGTTCATTATAAATAATTTGAAGTCTTTTTCTTAAAGGGCACAATTAATACTTTGACATTTATACACTTGGCAGCTGTGTCTCAGGAGGTAAGGGTCGTCCACTAAATGCAGAATGCTTCACTAAATAAGGGGATAAATCAGTAATACCCAAACAAACCCGAGAAATAAATGCAACTCAACTTCTCATCCTGACAATACTAATCCAGTGGCCTCAGTGGTAGGCCACAGTGGGCTTTATGTTGACCTAAAGACAGGACAACGGACAGCTCTGCTCTAATGTAAATAGGTCACTATAAAAGATTCAGTACCATGGACAGCTCCGCATCGAACCTTTTATTCTGTTAAGATGCAATCACAGTTGTGTCATGAAAAAATTGACTGTATACACATGAAAACGACAACAAAATGTGATTGTCAAATAAGGTCATTATAAATTGCATTTATTTTTCTTTCCTGCCTCTTAATTGCCATCATGCAGCTCAGGCTGACTCCCCCCCTTGCAACTGAAGCATTTCTGGCCTCAAGAGCAGCAGCAATCCTACTCATGGCCCCCATCATCTCTGCATGACTCACCTGCATTTCTGCTCTCAAGCCCGAAATGTTTTGGTTTAGACCTGCCAGAGCACTTACCAGCTGACGTGAACTATTCGCTATAGCTGCAAATTCGCATCTTGTGCCTCACTGTTTACTGCATATTGTTCTTATGCCGTTGTTTGTGTTTGCTGCTCAGTGTAAAGAAGACGGTCAGTCTCCTCGAAGTTTGCAGGGACAAGCCACCTATATGCCAGGTGGCTTATTGCAATCAGAGGCGCAAAGTGCGCTCAGATGCCAAACTGTGTGTGCGTGTTAGCACCGGCATATAATTAGAGCAAATTCTTTTGAGGATAAGGTGCTAAAACAGGGCAGATTGGGCAAGTTAATTCTGCGCAAATGTTGGCGGTATCAGCAGGAGCAATCCAGTCTTTGTGGATCTGGCCCTTAGTTTTTGATCCATATCCCAAAGGTTCCACCACATCCCAAAGGCGCTCTGTTGGACTGTGATCTGGTTACTGTCAAGGCTGCTGGGGTAGTGTGAACTCATTTTTATGTTCAAGAAACAAGATCACTTCAGCCTTGTGGCATATTATCCTGCTGGAAGTTGCCAGATGAATACTCTGTGGCCATAAAAGGATTGAATATGGTCAGCAATTGTACTCAGGCAGGCTGTAAGGATTAAATGTTACTCAATTTGTACAAAGGTAGTCTGCACACCATAGCATCACCACCACCAGCCTGAGCTGATGATAGGAGCCAGGAAGGGTCCATGCTTTCATGTTGTTTACCAAATTCTGACCCTACCATCTCAATTTAATACTGAAGTCAAGACTCCTCAAACCAGAACACATTTTTCCAATCCGTTGTTGTCCAAATTTGGTGAGCCTGTGAAACCCTTAATTTAGTTTTCTGGTCTTAGCATACAGGAGTGGCACCCTGTGTGATTGCACATATACTTTAAGATTCAACATGTTACGCAGTCAGAAATGGCCTCTGGTTGTTTGAGTTACTGTTGCCTGTTTGTTATCTAAAACCCCTCCAGCCCCCTCCCTGACCACTGGCATCAACAAGGCATTTTGCCTAGAGAATTGCTGCTTACTGGATATTTCCTCTCTTTCTGACCATTCTCTATAAAACCCAGAGATTGCTGTGAATGGAAATTCCAGTAGATCAGCACTTTCTGAAATACTTAAACCAACCTGTAGCACCAGCACAATCAAATTTAGTTAAATCACCTTCCTTCTGCAGATTTCCTTTGCCATGTCCACATGCCTTAATATTACTGAGCTGCTGCCATGTCATTAGCCTTTTAGCCCTTCACAGTAACAGGCAGTTGTACAGGTGTACCTTATAAAGTGGCCAGTCAGTGTGTATCCAAATTCAAGGCAGGACAATGCTATCAGTCTAGGCACTGTTCAGTCACACTGTCCCTTTTTTCCTGTTTCAAAGTGCTTGTAGTGCTGAGAGAGCTGTCCGTGGTGCTGATAATGCAGGAAGGCTCTGCTGCTGATAATTCAAAATAATGTCACAGCAACAACCAGTTAGAGGTTTGTACTCCTCCATAAATGACTCCAAGCCATTCACTGGTCTGCTACTGAAAAGTTCGACAGTTCAACAGTTCAGGTGTTAATTTTTTCTCAGCTAGGAATTGTAATTTTTATAACTGTGCTGCTTGATACTGCCAACATACAAAGCTTATCATGTCCAACCTAGTGTGCAAAAATAATGCTTCTGCATTTGGAGGAACATGTTTTAACTGCAAAGTGCTGCTCCCAATTAACACCTCACTTCCCAAATTCATAAGACAATTGTTCTTAGCTGGTAGGTTGGGACAAAAAAGGAAATCAAGGAGCTGTTTTTGGTGAGTTGCCAATGTCCCACCACCCATCCATTATCTATACCACTCATCCCTTTTGAGGTAATGGGTGCTGGAACCTATCCCAGCTGACACTGAACTGGTCGCCAGCCCATCACAAGGCCAAATACAGAGACAGACAACCATTCATGCTCACACTTATACCTAGGGGCCATTTGGAGTCACCAGACAACCTAATAAACATGTTGTTGATGCCAGTAGAGAACCAGCAGGGAGAAAAAACAAACTCCACACAGAAAGACCTTGAACAACATGGGGACTGAAACAAGGGATCATCTTGTTGTGAGAAACATGCACTACCTGTGGTGGCCAATATGTGTCTGGGATAAAACAAACTGCTCAATAGCACATTAGGGTGCATGGAGCAGAGAACAACCTGATCCAGCAGAGGGCGCTCCCAGTGCAACCATTTGACCTCAACAACAGCTGCATCTAGTCTGCTGGAAGCATCAGAAGAAGAGACTTTGAAGAAATGGATGACAGGCAAAGACACTACAAGCAGACAATAACAACACCAAAACATGAGGAGCGCCATGTGGAAACACTTAAGGGCTCTCTGTGTGTCAATTATCAGCGAAACAGTTGGCTCACTTCAACAAAACCGCAGACTATTTAGTCAGCCTTTCACCCAACACAGTCCAGTGATGCCTTGTCAAGTTCTCAGCCCAATACTTTCAAGTCCTGCTTGACAGGCCCCCTACCAGAGGCACAAAGAAAGGCCATCACAGACAAGATTGCAAGCTTCATATGCAAGGACACGTGGCCCAACAATATGGCCTAGGGAGAGGTGAAAATTAAAATGATATAATGGAAATATGTGTGGTGCGGCTGGGTTTTGGGGGGCATACATGTTCATAACTGAATAGCTATGGTTATTAACGTGTATGCTGGAAAACCACTCTAGTTTGATATTCGTGAAAAGTGACAGCCGCAATAGATGTAGGTGGATGAAAGTTTTCTGAAAACTATCGCTGACAGTTTCTTATTAAGAAGGTGGTAAATCCTGAGCCCAGACCAAATATAGCCCAGGCAATATGCTGTATGTGCTTGACAAATCAGCAGAAACTGAACTCCTCCACTCAGATACAAATATTTTCTGCAAAACTGAGAACTAACTAAAAGAGACTCTTTGGATGTTGTGTTATTTCCTCTATGAAACATCACTGAACAAAAGTAGGAAACACCACAAGAGGAGAGAAATGGCCTTGATGTCATTAAGTACTTCAGCACTCTAAACAAACAATAACATGTACAGACACTTTTTAAAGAAAACTTAGTTGCAAAAGACATGACTCATGTTGTTATGTATGTAACTTTTGTATTTTTCTCCACCAGAGCACCATTGAACTGTGGGTTCAAGTACATAGGAAACAGCATTCAAACATTGTTTACAGAACAGTGCTGAAATTACAGTAGTCTTACACCCCTTGTTGTTATGTTGACACGTTGCTATGAAGGTCGATTTCACATGAAAGTCAAGCTTTAAACCTCTGAACCTTTGTATTATGTTTGCATTTCTTAACATGAGTAAGAAAACAGCTGGGGAGAATGTGGTTGGCCGTCACATTTTCAGCTTATGTGTGTATCACTCACAATCACTGCACCTGGTCATGATATTTAAAAAAAATTGATACACCCTGACCCACTGTGACAACCATCCCGGAGTCACAGAAAAGGGGGCTGGTTGTTGTTGAATCTATCAATGCTGCTTCAGGAGAAAAAATTAGAGAATGTGTGCACTTAATTTTTTATTTCTAAAGCTCAAGACACTAAATTAGTGACACACAACAATCATCAGTGCACTGCATATTTGTGTATTTCTCTTTCATTTGGTGAAATCAAGATGTATTTTCTTATTTTACTACTTCATTTAAGTTTGTGTTGTAGATGGTGAGTGTAATAAGAGAGAAGGCAAGTATACTAACTGAGCAATAAAACAGTAGGGATAAAAATGAGCAAGATTTCAAAAACAGCAATACCATTGTGAATGCTGTTCAATGATCCAACTCTTTCATGAGTCCTTGTCTAATTCTTGTGTATTCCTAAAAAAGTCAATCTCCACAATCAGATTTTCTGCATTACCATCATCAAACACAGCACACCAAAACTATAATGTCATTCTGTATAAACAGGTGTTTCAGCATTTTGCTGATGTTTCCACTCTCATCTGAAAATGAAACACCAGTGTTTCTTGGTGTTTAGCCAATTAATTAAGCCCCACTTAAAACCACTTCCATCTCCTGTCCATCATGATTATGTCTATCTCATTTATCGTCTTTTGTGCTAGCTGCCTCTCATAAGACTGTGACATTATTGTTTTCTAGGGCGCAGTGGAAGACACCGATATGTACCTATATAGTAAAGAATAATGGCTAAGGATGCGATATTTCGAAACTCCTTATTGACAATACCGATATTTTTCATCAAGAGCGCAAAGTCTTTACTTTACAAAAAAAGTACTTGTTGCCGTCAATATGACAGTTTATCTGTGTGAGGAACACATGTAAAACAAGAAGGCAACATTCCACACTTGAAAAAAATTAATTCTTCATTTATAAATAAACCCATGGTGATGATAAGTTAAAACACTATTGTGCATAGGACTGGGCAATATTACCTAATCTCAGTATCACGATTAATTGAAGCTCTTACCTCGATTACGATTAATTAATGATTATTTTGTGATATGCTGGAACAAATTGGTGGTGTTACCGATGGTCGTTGAAATGGTCTTCCTGCAGTATTTACACTTAACTTCTTTCTGCTAAATGTCCTCTGCACAGAACCCAAAATGTGCCCAAAAAATGGAGACGGCGATTTTCTCGGCTACAAGGCCCTCTGATAGATTGCCACGTGTCTCCTCCATGTTGGCAGCGTTTAAAGTGAACGCAAACTGTATGGAGGGGGCGCGGTCACACGACTAACACAGGGAAAATAATAAAAATAATCAACATGAGTAAAATTACTTTGATTAGAGGATCTAAATGTTGTTTTCGATTATTTTTCCATTAATTGTCCAGCCCTAATTGTGCATTTGTGTATTTTTCTGATATTACATATGTCTGATATGTATGGCCGATATACTATTAAGATTATGATACTGGTCAATATCAATATCAATACTCGACATTTTGGGTGAACATGACAAAGATTCCTCATAAATAGTTGGAACCAGTTCTCATCTGGGATCAGATGCCAATTTCCATTCCTATTTGTGAATAACTTTCAATTCTGGCTTCCCCCAAATATAAAAGCAAAATTATTATGGTTCAACAATTTCTGTACTGCATTGGGATGCACTGATACTACGTTTTTCAGACTATGAGAAGAACAACTACTGATATTTAAGAATTCACAGATACAGTTTTATTATTCAAACTTAGAATTTCTTTCTTTTCATTAAACGATCCCCGGTCCTCCTTTTGTTGAATTATTAGTGCATAGATTGTCTGCTTTGCTTTTTTAGCTCTCATTTGTGAAAATATTTTTCCAAACTGCACACATGGCTTTAACTTTGCTTATAATTTCTATGATACTGGCAAACTAGTAAGTAAAAATTTACCAAGTACAATAACAGTAGTGTTTTAAGTACTTTTACTGGCTCCACCTAATAATGATATTGGGTATGATGCCACCCTAGTGCTGTTCTGGTGTTTGTCTGAAGGTTAGCTAAATCTAAAATAGTTAACTTTACAACAATAAAAAGATAAATACAGCATTATGCCATTTCAAGGTAAAGAAAAAACATGTCTTCAATACTGATGCTATGATATTAAACTTTGTGTTAAGTTAAAACGTTGGTGTTGAGAAAACAGTTAATATGTGAGCTTTACTTTTTTTTACTCACAACCAATGTTTATGTGAAATGTGGTTAAGTGCAATATTTTCTGCATAACTTACTCAAGTTAAGGAAAAATGCTGATTAAAAACTACATTAAGAGTACGAGAACATATAAAAGCTTCTAAATGTCAAAAATGTGATTGCTCTCCACTCCTAAAAAAGCATGTTTACAAAAAAAAAAAATCCAAAAACATCACCTTCATATTAAATGCCTATAATAAAATGTGTATGGCATCAGGTAAAAATATTTCCTATGAGCATAATGTTCCCAGTTGTTTGGGTGGAATAAGCAAGGTGACGACCAACCCCCGTCTCCCCTTTTCACGAGAGAGAGGAATCATTTCACCACCAAAACAACAGCTGAAGCCTCTCTGTGCATTAAAAGTTACTGTGTCCTCTTACCTGTGCGTCAACCAAAGTCCAGCACAACACAAAGTTGAAGAGTGATATCCACACTAACAAGTTCACAGTTTGTCGATGCGTCTCCATCTCCAAATGCATGAAAAATCCACAATACGTTCATTTGAAGACAAAAGAGCTCATGCTCCAGACAAACATCCCCTCTAATCCAGCATCGTACTGGACAGCCTCACATTCTCAAAAAGTTTAATGGCAACTTTTGATCCAGAGCCGAGCTGCCCAACGCAGTGGGCAAAGGATTCTTCATTTCATCGGATCCAAATTTCCACGCGGCTTATCCATTCAGGTCCTGCTCCTGTAGACTCAGGGAGAATCCCAGGGTTTTCTGCCTAAGCAGAGCAAAAGTACGGCGCGCAAGGAAAGCATGGAGGCGCTCAACTGAGGCGCTGGCGAAGGTGAGCTTCACCCTTGTGAATGAAACAGCCCCTCAGCTTGTGCACACTGTTCCTCACAGCTTTGGACTGTGTGATAGATGCCGCCTCTGTCTCCCTTCCAGCAAAAGCCACCATGTGACTCAGATGAGTCTTCACCTCGTAATTCATAGCACGCGCTGTTGGGAAATGCAGGGGCACACCCACCTTTCCTGCGTCACCTTTGGGTGAAGTGTCTCTCACGGGGTCAGACCACGTTTTTCAGATCAGTCTTTGTGGCAGATTTGATTTCGTTTTTGAGAATACTGTATAATCAAAACGGTAGTCATCCAAGCCTGTAGTATAAATATACAGCCATGGGTAAGATACTTGAAAAAGTAGTGAGCTGCACTTCATGAAAAACATCAGCTTCACTACACGAGGGTGACCAGATTTCCAGACCTCAAATCAAGCTATCGAAATAGACAAACACTGAACTTGAACAATAATTTCGTCACTATTACAACACAGTTATTTTTTTATTACAAATCATTATGGTTAGTTATATTAATATTTTATCATTATCATTGTTATTATCACCAAAATTATAGTATAGTCATTACTTTTGTTTTTTATTATCATAGTTGTTATTATTGTTATTATTTTCAAAAGTGATGATAATCATTAAATTCTGGTTATTTATAAAAAACGTATGCCAAACCCAGACTCTTTTTTTTTTTTTTTTTTTTTGTATATTTTGGGGGACATGGAACAGAAGGCATAAAAACACAACGGTTCTGGCTAAATCGTAACATCTGGTCCCCTTACACTGCACTACAGCTACATACTGGTAAATAATAAAGTAAAAATGTAGCTCACTAAATTAAACTAATATTATTGACTAAGTGGGTAGATATAGAAATGATAATTGGACAGATAATAGAGCAACAACAAATTTTAAATTTTAAAATTAATAATAGTAATTATAATGTAATAATAACAATTATCATTATTATTGTTGTTGCTGTTGTTGTTATTAGTAAACCAGTTTTAACCATGGTCTGTGATTTTCCCCTTTTTCCATATATTAAGCTGGGCTGCTTGTCTTATAGTTGATATTATGAAATATACTTCTTATTTGTTACGCTGCATGCTTTTAAATTGTTTTTTTTTTTTTTTGTTTTTTTTACTGTGCAACACTAAATGATGTCTGCCCTTGAAAAATGAATATTTAAATGGACTCTTCTGGCTCATCAGGCTACTTAGCATGAATTTTGGTAACATTATGTTACAACTGAAATGAACACACTTCCACATTACAGAGATAATTAAATGACTATTTGAACAGACCTATATCAGTTATATATCAGTTTTATATATACTTTATATATAGATATATAGAGATATATATTTTAAATTTATGTATACTTTATATCTATGTGTTCTATATCTGTCATCCCTAATATGCTGACATGTGTCTTTGACATCCAAAGCAGTTTTACAAATTAAAAGTAAAATAACCAGTCCTAATGCTGACAACAAATCAAAAATGCAGTATATACCCAAGTAGCCCAGTGATAGAGGTTAACTGCTCAATTCAGTGGCTCACGCTGTCCTTGTCTCCCCCACTCTGATATCCACCTTGTTCATTGTTTCCTCTTGTGTTGAGCTCCTCTAATGTTGCTGGTGATAGTTTACATTGATATGTTAATGTTGTTTTAGTCTGGAAACACCAGTGATTCTCTCTCTGTCTGTAAGGAGGTTGAATCCTGTTGAGATTACATGTCTAGAATAACAGCATCCATTACAGGGCATCCAGAGCTTGCCGAAGACGCCTTTCATAATCCAACAGCTGACGTCACATGGCTTCATCCAATTCTTTTAAAGTCTATGGCTGCACCACATCTTTTCCGTGGGGATTAGTCACTTGCTGAGATGCTAATGCACTACTTGATCTCTTTCCCTTTTACTGCAATGTACATTATCTATCTTTGTTATTTGTGCAACTTTTTATTGTATAAAAGAACATTAACAAAGTCCATGAAACTGAGTCAGGCAGGTTTGAAGTCATGTATGATATTTACACCTGAAGGGGGTAAAAGGTGTATAACATAAATAAGTGTTCACCTAACAGTCCCCAAACCAACAGCTGCATTTCAGTCAGAAGAGACAAGAAATAAATCATAATAGACAAATGAAGCAAGGAGTGTGTGTTTTACATAGATGGGATTTGTTTTATTGTCAGGGAGCCTTTGAAGCTGATATTCCTCAGGGTGATGAGATGTTCAAAGGGTGTCTGTCTGAGTGGCAGCAAGATCTGTCCCCCATGACACTGGAACAAGGTTCTCTGAGCTAAAGAGATGAAAAGCAGATCCAGTTGTGAAAAATGGGATTGTCCAGAGGATGGATGAATATGGCACCTGAGGATGATGGCATGAAGAGGATGATCACACTGTGGAGACTTGGATGGACCGTGAGATCGATGCCGTCTTTGGTTAATGGGTTGAAGAACGTGACGGGACTGTGAAGACTTTGCGGTGATGGGAAAGAGGAAGGTTGCATGAATGAACTAGTGGAGGGGACAGCCATACAAAAAAAAAAGAAGAAGATAGTTGCAATATGATAGGTTAACAAGCAGACAGAGGGCCATATAAATAAATAATAAATATAAAGTGACTTGGATAAAGTAGACCTGCTACATGAGCAACTGAAGATTGCTAGATGTAAATAAGTTTGGATGCATGGAATAATACATGAAACATGAGAATAAACAATGCAGAATATAGTCCTTCTGCTCAGAAGAATGTTCAACAAGATAAATGAGTAAAATGCCATCATGATGTGTTTAAATACAACATCAAGAAAAGGAAAATTAGGTGTTTGTCTAAAAACATTAAGACTTACAGTTGTTTGTGGTTCAGATTTGTTTGTTCCCACAGCATGATAGAAAAGACATAACAGACATTACCCATTGTGTTTTTTTGTTTGTTTTGTTTCATATCATAAACTGCATCAAGGACATATAAGGAAGTTTTTTTTAATGTGCATAAAAGTAAATTTAAGAAATTGTTTGGGGATGAGTAAGCTAGCGTTTTCACCTTAGAAAATCCATTGGAAAACTGTGCCGATAACACATCTGTCATGTCAGTCAAGTTTCCTTTATTTTTTGCACATTTAATGTCTCATGTCTTGTCTTTCCTGTTTTATTTTGAAACTCTAACCCTTGTCACTGTCCTGGATGTGTTTCTGTCTGCCCTGCCCCGTCTCGTCACACCTGCATGCTGAGTGTTCTCTCCACCTGTTTCTCATCACCCCTCATTACCTCGTGTATTTAACCTCATGTCTCCCTTTGTCCTGTGCCAGTTCATCGTACGTTTTAGTCTTCGTCCCAGCACTCATCATAGTTTGTCTTGCCATGTATTAACCTGTTTTCTGACCTTCCACTCTGCCTCTCGTTTCCTGGACTTTTCTGTCCAAAAAAAGGAACTTTTCTGTTCCTTTTTTTGTGTACAGACTCCTATCTTCCTCATGTTCCTGCTGGCTTTTGTTTGACATCTTTGGACACTGTTGCCTTGCTGACTGATTACCCGTATACCCAACCAAGCCTGTTTTATTACTGAACCCTATTGCCTTTTGACTCTGGTTTTGGTGTTGTGCATTTGTGTCCTACCCATCTGTGCCACGTTCATGATAAAATCCAAATGGAAATAATAATAATAATAATAATAATAATAATAATAATAATAATAATAATAATAATAAAAAGTGGAATTCAATGGCCAAGTTGTCAAAACCGAAAACATGAGGAACATACTGAATTGTGGGCTGTGTTCTTGCACCCTTATTGGCCACACTCTATTTCAAGTTTCTTTTAAGCTAGAATTAAAAATTTCCATCTGAGTTCATTCCCCTTATGCTAATATGCATGTACTGTTCACAAATCTGTGCTTATTCATGGTTGGAAAATAAAGACCTTGTACCCAGAGCACAACCTAAGCCCAACAATCTGCTTTTTGCTTCCTTGCCCTACTCACTCAGAACTAAGTAAAAATATTTTTAAACCCAATTCACTGGTCATTTAAGAAATATAATTGATAACATCTTAAAGGAGTTATATCATGAATAAACCCACATTTTAGAATCTTTTTGTTATGATAATTTCAGAGTATTTACAGCCTACAGAATGGGAAAAAGACATGCCCAGCCCTTTACCTCTTGTTAGCCTTCAGTAAAGGTCTGAAATCTTAAGGTCTGTCCAGAGTGCAGTGAGTTACTGTTATAACACACGTGCATCACTGAGTATTTAGTCTTAAAGACCTCCACCCACGCCTAAAGGAGCACACAGTTGTCCTCATTTTGACAGCCCCTCAGAGAAAGCGGAGTGTTGTGAGGAGGCGCTCATTAGCATTTAACCATAGGGTGTTGTTGATGTTTTGACCTGGTAGACCCAGAACATGTGTGTGCTAAATAGCTACTACATAGCCATAACAGTGACATGTAAGAAAGCATCAAAGATGTTTACACCATCTGAATAACTAACAATATACACAACAGTATACAGAACAGTTGATATTTTCCTGTTTTTAAACATGATAAAGAAAAATCTGCCATTTGATTTGTTTTTTTATTTTTATTTTTACTTCCGCCAAGGAGGTTATGTTTTTGCTGGTGTTTATCTGTCTGTTTGTTTGTCTGTGTTCAAAATAACTTGGGTGGAGGTACTGGGATCATATGAAAAGTCACCAGAAATCCAAGTGTAAATACATTTCTTAACCCTGAACAAATATGAATGAAAATTAACTTATAAGTGGTATTGGTGTTTTTAGTATTATTATTATTTTAATAATACAAATGAGAACATTCGTGTCAGTTTACACAATACTACACCCCTCATATTGAGTGAAAATGTTCAAATAACAGACAAGATAAAAGGTTTGGAAATTTGTAATGAATAAAATCTGTGTTTTGGGCATGAGAACCTTCATGAACCTTCATGGGTATGAGATTGCAGGCCTTGGTTTCATCTCCATCATTTCCTCAGTAATGGTAAATGGACCTGAGCTTACATAGCGCTTTACTTTGACTACTCATAGCAGCGTTAACCCCAAATTCCACATAACGCGAAAGCGGCGTGGCACTGCCGTGGTCTTGCTCTGACCGACAAACCCCACTGGATGCGGAGCGCAGCGGCACGCAGTCCCATATAGGGCTGATCCCTGGAGAGTCACAAGGTCTCGTGTGAATAGCAATGTCACATGATAACAAAACATGTTATAAACTGAGAAAAGAAATAAACAACGCCTCACTTCACTTCTCTAAGGTAGCTTTGCTGGTCCCAACCACACAGCTTCGTGATTTATTTTACTTTCATCTGCCTATATCCTTTGAGAAAGGATGTTTGGTGTCATATATAATGCTATATATTTCTGTACCTCCTCGATTCACATTTCTTCGTCCATGGTGTCGTGTTGCCTCTGGTAACCTCTGACCAACTGTTGACCTGATGCTCGTGCCTCCGGTTGTGAAGTAATGACAACCTTTTGAGGAAATTTACGTTCGGGACTCCGTGCATTGTGTTTTATTTTGAAAGTACCGGATACTCCACACCTTTGACTTCCTTTCTGGTGCTTTCTGAACGACAGTGATTTACAAGGTTTGGAAGCGGCCGTGCAGAAAATAGACCTAAAGCAAATCTCCAGCGCCATGGCGGGCAGTGGAATTGCTCTGATGGACTAGAGTGGGAGCTAAGTGCTCCGCAGTAGCTACGATTCAAGACGCTTTCATGTTATGTGGAATTGGGGGTTACACCACCGGTCACATCTACCCATTCACACTCATTCGCTCTTACACACAGCTCACTGATGGTTAGAGTACCTACTACATCATTAGTCATGATGGGTGGTTTCTTTTACACAATGGCTGATTGCAAGCTCATTTTGCAGCTCCGAGATGACCAATCTCATTCTCTTCATCATTTTCATAGTCAGGGTGTTCTTAGACATCATCTTCCAACCTTTCGCCCTCTTTTTTAAAATGATTTTAGGCTCTATGTAAAGAGAATTTTTTTTTTTTTTTTTTACCATCTGGACTGATATTGAAAGGAGACAAGATAAGCAAAAGGTATTCATTAAGTAAGTCCTGCCTCAAACTGTTTCTGTAATAAATGTGAGGAAATCTAAAATAGTTTGATACATGACCGAGAAAAACCTACAGGAAGGTGATAGCAAACAGGTGTTTGGGTGCTGAAAAGGGACAATATTTCATTATTCATAAATATCTACATGCACATTTTGAAAAGAAATGAAACCTGACTGAGATTGAAAGATTGAAACACGGACATAATACCCTGAGAAGATGGGTTCAGAGTTAATTTATGCTGTAAAATTACAGTAAAATATATACATTTCTACACTTTTAGAACCTACAGTTCCAGTGGACCCAAACACCTTGACATGCACATGTGCAAGGGGGGTTTACAGAGTGAACTAGAAGAAAACATGTTTTTGTGCTTTTTAATGTAGAAAATGAGTTTTCAGGCAGCTTAATTAACTACTTGAATTTCTTTTGGTTAACATTAACAGATCCCACCGACCCACAAACCGTAAAGGGATAAAAAGAAGACATACACCTAAATGGAGTATTCTGTGAAAGACAGCTAAGCAGTAATTTAGATATAGTCTGACAAATGCACATTTTGAATGGACCAAAAACAAGGCATTGATAATCATTTTCTCAATGGGTAATTGTGCTAAAATGAGGAATTGGTAGCATTTATTCTTTAACTTCTGCTTGAACTTGATATTAGTTAATTTTTGATTTAATGCCAACAGCACTGACCGATTCTTTGTCTGTTTTAGCTCAGCTAATCTTCTAAAGGTCATTGTACTGCATTGGGTTTTCTTCTTCTTAACCAAAGGCCTCATTTCATAATAGTCAAAGTTACGTGTCAGATCATATCAGCTCTTTTAAATGGAAATATGCAGTTAAAAACATGCCTTTGTTTAATTTGGTCTAAAGACAACATATTTTTCCTTGAATCAGGTTCATGAAGTCATTTTTGATTACTTCCAGGGTATGTGCATGATCACTAATATTCAAGAAACCCTTTTGTTTTCATAGAGAACCCCTGAGATTGCTGCATTCATGTGTCAGAGACACTCTGTTGGAGCTCCTTCCCCTTTTAGGCTCCCTTACCCATGTGAGCTCAGTCAGCTCTGATTGGTTTGCTCTGTGGTGTTTTTATTATTATTATTATTTTAATAATACAAATGATTAGCGGTCAGAGCGGTCTTGCTCTGACCGACAAACCAGTGGGGTTTGTCGGTCAGAGCAAGACCACGGCAGTGCCACGTCGCTTTCGCGTTATGTGGAATTTGGGGTTAATGCTGCTATGAGTAGTCAAAGTAAAGCGCTATGTAAGCTCAGGTCCATTTACCATTACTGAGGAAATGATGGAGATGAAACCAAGGCCTGCAGTCTCATACCCATGAAGGTTCATGAAGGTTCTCATGCCCAAAACACAGATTTTATTCATTACATACGCCATATTGTCGCCAAGCGCCAACACTATGCTGAGGCCAAGGTTATGGAAAGTAAAGTTAATAAATTCACCATGCAGCATCTCTCACAAGAACAGGTATAAAAAAAGAGGTTCACATTTAGGTACTACATTACGGTCCAAGTAGACAGAGGGCATCAAGCAGTACAAAAATGGTTACATAAGAACAGACATAGAAACACAAAACAAAAAAGAGCCCAAAGACAAATGCGTCTTTGGCCGCCTTTTCAATTCTGAAATGAGTTTACAGCTCTTGGTTCTGGAGGGTGACAGTTCTGCTAATTTATTTTGAAAGTGATGCCACCCTACACTATTCAGTTTCTATCAAAGAAAATTCTCTGTTTTCACTGATAAAGAAGAATTGTTAGTTGTTTCATAGCCAAGGGAAAGACTTGAGGAACAGTGTTAATGGGTAAGCTCACATTGAGAGAGAAAACAACAATGCACTGTTTCCTGAAAACTTTATATCACCAGAAACTTTTTTTGTGCTTTTATACAATTTAAGGGTAATTAGATTAGACAGGAATTCAAGTCCACACACTGCTTTTCTTACCTCTTTATTGTACCATCAGTAAGAAATATTATTTTCGGTCATTTTCACACCTACAGCTCAGTTGCATTGTACCGATTACGGAAAACTACCGTCATATTAAAGTGAGCCTTTACATTTCTGTATAGGGCCTGAGCATACACACTCCTCTGATCAGCTAGTGTTGCATGTTCCACCAGACAGATCAGAACTCAGAAGGTCTACTTATTCTTACTCTGCACCTGAGTCTTGAAATAGGATGTAACACCTCATTGAAGGCAACATACTTTGACTGCATCATATTTAAGACACTGGATTTTAAACCTAAACCTCTGTTTGTAATTGTTTTACATATTTGTATTTTATCCATTGTATGATTTTCTATTATTTGCACTGAGCTAACCTTTATATCATCCAGAAATCTAACTTTTCAAAAAACATTTTGCCATTTAAATTTTAAAGTCTTAAATGTTTATTTGACTTTCACTAATGTAGTACTTCCTTAAAATCACATTAGAATTGTACAAATACTCAAGTTAATTAATTTTATTGGTCCTGAAACCATCTATCCGTCTTTTTTTATTTCTTTTTTAATTTTGCATTTGTTTGTCCCACAGGACCTTGCTGTCTGTCTTGTGGTGTCTCATTTTCTCTTTAAATATTGAATGAGCTGGCTCGTAACTTCTGCGCGGGAATGGCAGCTAAAGATGAAAAACAGATGTAAAAATTCGTGCTCTCGCTCTTTAAGGAAGCACGAACGCAGGCAAAGTCCACTATCAGGAAACTCGTTTATTACGGTCATAAGGTGAACAATAACAAACAGGAGTTGCTTTGTGTTGCGACACCACAAAACAACTGATGCTTTATCGTGAGTTATCATATGTATGTTACATAGCCTGATGGGTGGGACTCCTCCCGTCTTCCTGAAGGTTCCAGGGGGTCCCTCCCCATCTCTTTTCAAAATTCAGTATCTTTAATTCTTCATTATAATTGTGTAATTTCCCTTCCCATAGGCCTTTATACAATCCCATAGAGTCCAGAATTTATTTATCTTTTGCTATAAGGTACAATCAGACATTTCTTTCTTAATTCTATGGTTTACTCAAAATGGCTGAATTTGATCCAAGAAGGCTTCCCACTTAGCTCCAGATATGGTCGTGCTTTCCTACCCTTCTCTGGGTACAGAGTGATAATACAAAACCCAACATAAGGCAAAATATGTGCCTGATTATTATCAACAATGTTACATACACTGTATTTGTCTGATGAATAATAACTAATACTATCAGCTAATGCTAAAAAAATAAAGATACTTGAATTATTAAAATGACCAACATACCAACATTCATCATTCCATCATTGAAAGTACGTAAAGAAAGAGAAAAATATGAAAAGTATGAGTAAAGTAAAACCCATTGATTAATAGTGATACCAACAAGACATTGTACGACAATCTTCCACCACAGTCTTTGGGTGATCTTTGTAATGACTCAATGTCATTGTACATGAGCCTGCCCCTCAATGATCTCTTGAGTATAAAAGATGGTTGAATTAATGAATGTTGAAAAAACATTGTTACAAATTTGCACATAACCTTTGATGGTTCCATGTTCACAAGGCAGTTTTTTGAAGAAGGCTGAGTCCAGGCCAAGCCCTATGGCCTTAGCTGACCTTATGTCATTGCATCACAGCCAGCGTTGCTATGGCTACAAGTCACACTCTGCATTATGGGAGGGAATCTGGCAGGCTAAGCTACCCACAAAACAGCTCACTGATTAGTAGCAAAGGTTAAATGTCCTATGTAAGATTAAACAGATGAACATTTTTATCTACGATATCATTGTGAACAAACTCTGTGAAGCTTTTAACACTCACTGGAGCCAACAGTGAACCACTGAGGACACCAGATTGCAAAGTATCTTGTTACAGCCTGACACCTCCAAAGCTGCATGAATTAGCAGCCTATTAGTAACAAACACAGGAAACACTCAAGCCAACCTTCTTTTGTCCTTGTGTCACATTTGTGCTCAAGTCAGGCTGTGATTAAGGAGGACATGTGAGACTGAAGCATTTCTCCAATTAGCATAAAATGACACAAAATAAAATTTGAATAAAGTGCCTGGCAAAAGAGCACCTGTTTGCCTCTATTTATTTTATCCAGTTTGGATCTTATTGTTTCTTCTCAGTGGACAAAGTGGACAGAGCCTGTCTGGAAAGTCATAACTAATCCAATACATTTAACACATCCAGTGAATTTCTTTGCCGGAAAACCACATCCACTCTCCTTGGACCAGAGAGCACAGGAGCAAAAAACTAAACTCAAGGAGCAAGGTGAGTCCAAAACTCTGCACAAACGTCCATGGGGTGGGTATCATCACACGTCAGATTTTATAGGCTTGAATGGCGCCTGTGTTTGTTACTAATGGGCTGCTAATTCATGCAGCTTTGGAGGTGTCAGGTTGTAATAAATTACCATGCTATCTGGTGTCTCCTATGTTCCACTATGGACACCAGTGAGTGTCAAAAGCCTCACAGAGTTTGTTTACACTGATATCATAGGTTGTATCAGGCACAGATAAAAATGTTCATCTGTATAATCTTACATAGGTCATTTAACCTTCACTGCTAATCAGTGAGCTGTTCGCTGAGAGCCTGTCTTATATATTGAGATAAAGGTGATTTTCACACCTGCAGCTCAGTTTCTTTGTTCCTAATCAATTGTAAAATAGGCTACAAGTTTAAATATTGTCCTTGGATCGTCTCATGTTCACTGCCAAGTCGCACCAGCACCATTCTGAGTCACACAAAAGGCTAAAGTCGCACTGTGGATTATGGGAAGAAAGCCAGCTGGCTTGATACTCAAAAAATATTTTGATAGGGATAACAGCAGAGATTGAAAATCCTGTGTAAGATTATACAGATAAACATATTTATCAGTGTGGGACATGCTTTATGATATAAGTGTGAACAAACTCAGTGCACGAAGAAGGGGATCTAAAGTGAGGAACAGAGCACAGACTCCATCTACCAGATCCCTAAGGCATAACCAACACTTCACAGAGCATTCAAACCATTTAAACCAGGATCTTAATGAACTTTCTACATTGCTTGCTTAATAACTTTTACAAAGTAAACTTAATTATGAAAACTGATGCACATAAAAACTCATTATTAAAGCATTTCTATCAACGAAACAACATTATAATAAGTGCAATAAAGGAGAATAATACCACTGGATTAGTCATGTCTGACCCATTTAACCTGTTACATTAATCTCTTTAATGTGTCCTCAAAATAGAGAAAACTCTGCACTACAGACGTTTGTCTTTAGGACAGGTAAAATGAGGTTTATAGCACAGTCACCTTCTGTGTCCTAAAGTTAAAAACACGCCAGCTTTGCCTCTGACCCTTCCTCATTTTCACACAAACACAACCCTGAGTGCAAAAGGGAACACATGATTATTTTGTCCTTTAACAGTACAAGCACATGGCATTTAATTACGCTTGCATCAGCCGGAAATTAGGGAATACACCTGCCCTTAATGCCAAACAGCTACATGCCGGTCATATGATATGGGCTCTTAACATTGACAGCATATATTCTGAATCTATTTTAAGAATTAATATTTCAAGGATTACAGAATATTTTTAAATCCCAGGGTTGTGCTCTTCAGATGAAATTCTGGGGATTAGTTACCTTTTACCCCTCAAATTCATTTTGAACGTACTTACGCAGATGGAGCTCCTGGAAACGGATAACCTTTCTCACTCAATATGGTTTAAATAGGTTATAATTGGTATGGATTTTACCTCTGTCCAATTAGCAGAAAAGGTTATCCATTCATTTCTTCAAGATTTCTCTTCATCATCCCGCTCTCACATCCTTTCAGGCTTGGATGATCACTCTACGGAAACCTGCTGAGATAGTGTGCTTAGTGTTTTGCGATGCAAGAACCCCCTGAGTGTTTTTACAGCCTCTCAAGCTCCTACAACGTAGACTGAGATATTTGCTATTTACTACAATTCATCTCAAAAGGCATCTCTGTTGAGGCACTTGCTGTAAGCATTATTAATATTTTGTAATTCTGACATAATTACAGGTGTATAGAAAAAGCACATTTCTTATTTTACGCTTGTTTTTGGTTTTCATAGCTGGCTTTCATTACCAACCCACCAGCAGCCCCTGCTAATGAAAAGTCTTGCTAATGAAATGGGGTCTTCAATCTCTCTTCATCAGTTTTCTCTGCTGATTAAAGCATGTCCACACTGCCTTTACATTTACCATGGCAGTATAGAGAATCCTATGTCTGATCTCATATATTCGTTATCTTTGCTCCTTCCTCTGCAGCATCAATCAAGTTTTCTTGATTAATCATTTTTCTCAGAAGCATGACCATCCCAAGAGCTCGGATGTGATGATGTTCAATAATGTAAACTTGGACCACTGATTTTGTACTAGTTAAAAAAAGGAAGCAACAAGAAGTGAATCTGAGTGATCGTATGTTAATATCAGAAGAACACTGCTGCATAAAGATGGATGATTTTGCAACAGTGCTGCTGTGTGGCTCTAAAAAGAACAGCAAGCCTTGTATTAAAGTAGATATTTCATATTCTTGTGGTTGCACCATTTCTTTTTTGAAGCATTTTCCTTCTCCGCCTTCAGCTCTGAGCCACGGTTATTTCTTATTTGTTCACTTTGCTCATGGGGAAATGAACAGGGAATTTATAAGCTGATTTTTTTTTTCTTATTTGAAGTATTCACTGATGTACCTCATTTCAATAAAAAGAACAGCATTGTCAAAAATCAATAAAAAGTTTATTTTAACAAAAGATTCGAAGATAGAATTATTACATATTTTCTGAAACGTCTGTTTGGCAAATATTCAGCATTATTCTGAACAGCCGAGGTTAAAATTTAGAAAAAAGTAATTTGTATTATATTTTGCACCATTTAAGTATCATTGAAATAAAAAAAGGAATGGCTGTTCTTGTATGACACTTTTTGCTTGTGTGGCTCTAGAGACAAGATTAATAGAGGTTATATTAACCTTTTGTAGGCTTTTTGACACCCATACTGACTTCTTTTTTGTCCCTCCTGTTTGCCAGAGGTGTTGCTTTAAGCACTGGAGGTATTGTGCATGCACAGGTCAGGTAGCTTTACAAACAAAGTCACGTGTAACCCCTTTTTGACCTGTATGTATTCTGGTGTTATCAGAGGATCTGTTCTTTCACATCTTCTCTCTCACAGGTGTTGGATTGTCAAAGTCACATTGGAGCTCCTCGCAGGCAGCCCTGTAAACACTGATCGGAGCTGTGGCTGTTCAATCACCATACAAGGGCTTAGAGAGCTCAGCCTTTTAGCTTTTCCATCCTTGAGGTCGGTCTCTCCTGAACTGTGAGTACCTTACAGATGCTGCAGATAGCGTTAATCAGCATGCAATGCCAGCCCTTTACTTATTCTTACCACGGTTTTGTTAACAACGGCGTGTTCACTTGAGCTAACTCTTAGTTAACCTTGGGGCAAGGGTAGCAACGCAGTTGGAGGCAAATAGGAAAACGCTCCACAGTGTTTCTGTGGAACCAGACCAGCCACTCTAGAGGCTCTAGAGCCGACCACCCAAGCTGGACAGACCAGACAACAGCTCTCTGGACTGAGCGAGAGCGCGCTTCACCGATGCAGGCTTAAGAGTGCTCAAGTCCCCGCCTCAGCACCATTTTCAGTCCCTGGATAATACCAGTGGCTATCAGAGGGTGCAACACCCATCACAGCATCCCAGCCATCAGTTAGCTCAGGCCCTTGGGGCTCCTGATCGCTTGCCATCTGAGCACAATCAGACCCACAACATACACCTTCACCCCCCAGATCCTCTAAGGTTCAAGGGGTCAGGTCATGAGGACTTGAGGCTGGTCATTGGCTGTTTGACTCCAGCAGCAGCTCAGTCACTGGGCTGCTTTAACACCAGACCCTTTGGTGGTTTTCACCTTAGGCTAGGGTTACAGACAACAGTTCCGATGCCAGCCCCGAGACTCCTGTCAGGTCAAAATGAAAATCATAAGGGAACCGGCAAAAGCACTAGCTCTGAACCAGGAGCTGGTCAAGGGTGACCTTAAACCTGTAGGCCCCTCAGATCAACCAGGGAGGTACTACTCAACTTACCTTCTTGTGACCAAGAAGGAAGGCAAACTACACCCCCTCCTCAATGTACAGGGCCTTAACAAGTTTCTAAAGGTCATGCCCTTTTACATGCTAAGCACTGCAGAGGTTTTAATTGATGAGGGTTTCAACATGAAGTAGATTTTAACACTTACTGTTGTGCTCTTATTCAGTAACAACATTAGAAGGACAGTATTGATATAATTTATTTAAAAAATAAATACTGCTGCAGGCTAGAGGGCAACACAAGAGTCTAAAGAAATGTCATCTTGTTGTGTTGGTGGGTGCAGAGAGGGGTGTTAGTGATAACTCAAATCTGAAATTCAGCCAGTCTTCTCCCGCTCATTAGTGAAGACCTTGTCAAGTGTTACGTGCAGCTCATGTCTCTCCCTCTCTGCCTCTCTGGTCCCTCCTCCCTCTGCCTGCTGCGCACCTGAGTGCCATCAGCGCTCAGGTAGGAGGTGATTTAGGGGGACAGAGAGGGCAGAGATGGTCTCTTCCACCTGCAAGCAGCACACTTTTTTGGGCAAGTTTTCCCTGTTTGTTCTGTTGTTTAACCTTTGCTGTTTGCTTTCTCCCCTCTTTTAGTTTCCCCTCCTGACATGTTTAATTTGTTGGGAGTTTTGTTATTTGAGTTTGTTGTTCTATTTTGGGCTGGAGAGCTCCCAGTGTCCAGTTATCGTTTTTTATTTTGGTCTTATGATTTGTTTGTTTTCTTAGGTTAGGGGGAGGTGCTGGGTACAACGGTCCATCGCATGGCTGGCCCAGTACCTTCCCACCTTTTGATTATTTTGGCCAGGGTCCCCAGTCCTTTTTGTTTTCTTATAATATTGGTTTTCTTTTTTTTCTGAATGTTGATTTTTTTTCCCAATAGAATTTCATTATTTTTCCTGAAGTTTAATTTTGGTTGTGATGTCCCTTCTCTATATGCTGAGGTATTCAGGGTTCGAGCCTTGCTAAATTGGGTTGTGTATAGGAGACCGTAGCATCAAGTAACACTTTCAGTCTGAAGAGGTGACCCCAGTATCATTAAGAAGGAGAGGCACAGGCACACATTTGGTTTGGAAAAGCTGGAAAAATAAATAAATTCTGCCATCTCTAACAAATCAATACCTAGAAATGGGCTTGGAAGTCCAAATCCATTTATCATTTGTTTAATCTACAGGTAATCTGAAACATTTTTTTCCCAGTATAATTTAAATGTCAGTTTTAGCAAGTATTTACTCACCATCTTGTTTTAAAAACTGATACTTGACGGGAGGGGTGAAATAGCCATGAGTCAGACAGTAAAAGCTCTTCTAGAAACTCACATAATGTCTGACAGTCTCACAGTTTGGCTGCTCTGCTGCTCCAGTTCTGAGTGCCAGAGATTAGAAGAAGTTACTGAGATAGAGTGAGATCCTGCCAGCTCACTTTCCCACTGAGAGATCATGATGTGATGATGCAAATAAGCCATTTATGGAGCTACCACAGCACTGAGCGCTGCTATTGTTAGTTTCGTGTCAAAGTCCATTCTGTGAACAATACTGAATGCTTATCATTCATTCAGAAATACTTGTCACTGTTATTCAAAGCTACAGTGGCTTTTAAACCAGCATGTTCTAACAATCTATAATTGGCAGCTTGTAATTCAGAACAGAGGACAAGTGGGGAAAATTAACAATCCATGGTTATTCAAGAAACATGCTACTGATACCTGTTTTCAGCAGATGTACCCAAGACTATAAAGGATACACGCACAGAAGATGATTTGCTTTGTGTTACACTGACAATATCCTGCAGCAATTAGGTTTTATGCGGTGCATTTCTCATAGTGCAGAGCAGTACTTCATCATAATCATTTGTAAGCGTGTAGGCAATTTTAGACCGCCTTCAGGTAGTAGGATGCAGGTAGAAATATATGCCAGGGGGCTCTCAGCTTAACAATTTACTGCAGATGAGTCAAGACCAAACAGCCCCACCCACCATCAGTGTCTGCTGTTGTTTGAATTGGGCACTCTAATCAATTGTTGTTGTTTTTTTCCCCATGTTAAGAGAAATATATCGGTGAAGCGCTGGTTTGCTGTGCAGTGAATACAGCTCAAAGAGTGCTGGTTTTGTTGACCAGAGTCCTCAGTTCTTAAGAGAAGTAACACTGAAGTCAGACAAATGAGACAGAGGATCACAAATCAGCCTGTAAACATCTATTTAGGGGGTCGGGGGATGGAGTAACAGAGAGACGCTTGGGTGCCAGCACAAAGAGCAGGCAGAGGTGGTCCATCACAAGTAATCAGTACAAATTACAGAAACAGAATTGCAGAAGGTTTAGGGCCTGCTTACCTGCCCAACAGCCTTTTACACATTGCTTCATGTTCTCATGGGAATGATAACAAAAACGAAGAATTTCACTGTCTTTGAAATTGGAGGAAATATTTGAGGTAATGCTAGGATTCAACTGAAAAATAAATCAGACGAAGAATCAGTCAATTTAGTAAAAAGAAATACATTTCCAATTTTCTGACAGTTTTACATTTTGTGGCTTTCATATTGCCCTGGGAGGCCTCAGTTTTTGAAGTCTACAAAAGAAAAAGCTCAGACATCACAATTTAGAGACAGAGGCTCAACCACAAATTTAGGGCTTGTAAACGAGAAGTGGAATAGAGGGTTAGTAGCTTAACTTAACATATTATGCTCTTCCATTTGTCGTATCTGTTCTGTTTGGCTTGACCTCATACCTGCTTTTTTCTACCTAAGTATATACTTTGATAAGATTATCTCTGAAGCTGGCTGGGTTGTCTTCATGTTGGTTTCTTGGAACTACTGTGACGTCCCCACTATAACAACGGAGGAAATAGAAGCAAAAGAGCTGCTGCATCCTTGTTGCGTTTTGTCACATTAAAAAGTCAAGTTTTGTTCCAAAGATAGTTGTAAGCAGCAAAACAGAACACTACTGAAAGTAGAAAAGTTGGCAAAGTCTTACAGCCTTGCAGAGCTAGCAAAAGGTGGGATTTCATTTCTGTGTCACACATCCTTGTAGTGATGTGACTATACTCTAACTGATAAGTTGTCAGCAGTGTATCCGTGTCACTTTTTAATTCTCAGCTCACACAGCAAAAACTCAGATCTAGGTGAAAGTATTTGTCCAATAGTCCAAATTCTCTCTAGACTTATTCTAAGGCACAATTCCCTGACATGTCTGGACTAACATCTTATTTGTAGATATCAGAACTAATCAGGCCTGAGCTGCCTGTAATAAGTAAAAAATTATCTGCCAATGAGACAAGCCAAATTTACCTTGAAGGGTGTCTTAAAATGTAATGTTCTATCAGAGGAGTTATTAAAGCTGAATTTAAGGCCCTCACTCAGTAAAAGCTTTACTTGTTTCATTGGCAGATAAGTACTTATCACTAAAAGCGATTCAACACTTTATTTTTTGCCTTTTATTCCTTGTAGTGCGACATTTATCAGGACTTGTTGAGTGAATATGAATTAAAATAAGTTCTTTAGATATTTTTGGCCGAAATTAGACAGACACACTTGCCAAGATCTGAGTTTTTGCAGTGCAGCTTGCTTGTTAGAGGTGATGTGAAGGAATAATGCCTATTAGGGCCTAAAAAATCCCTGTTCTTGTCTTTTTGCTTTTCTTTGCCTAAGAAAATTCAGGAACAGGGGAAGGTAGAACTCTTTCAAAACGCTTTTATTCTTTGTCCTCCTTTCCTCATATTGTGTTCTTGCACTTCTTCTCATAAGTTATGTTGGAACAAAGGTTAGTTATAACTTGTTTGTGATGGAGACAGGGGCTGTGTGCAGGGGTTATTGGTATCAGTGTTGTTGCCATCTGGAGCTGTTGGAGTTGTCCTGTTGGAGGAGTTAGAGGTCAGATAACGAAATGACATGCATGGTATGGTGGACAGAACGACTTACCGCAGAGAGGTTAGCTTTGAGCTCATTGTCCAGCCTCCTGAATGTGTTAAAACACCTACTGCTCTGAGACCTGAAATAGAGGAAAGCCTTTCTTGCCCACTGGGGGATGAATCCATTGTTTTGTGAAAAGAGCATACATGTCACAGGAAGAAAAGATGTTGCAATATCATATCTTATAATATCATTCAGCCCCAAGACTAAATAGACAAAACACAGGATAGGAGGCGACTCTCTTAAAAGACGGGTTGATGTCCTGGATTTTGCCACCCCTCTATCTGTGGAGCCTGTAAGGGGCCTCGTGGTGGAGTAGGTGGATGATGTCCCTACTAAGAGCTCTTATGTACAGCAGCTGAGTGTCTTACAAGGTGCAGGAAAGAAAGGTCATGTGGTAGATTATGTCTCTTATCAGTACATGGGAGAAAGACTGAGAGTAGGGGTCTGTCTTTGAGTGCATATTCCTTTGTAAGGGCACAAATATTAGCACTCTATTTCTAATTAACTAATTATTTTGCTTTTCTTAAAAAAAAGGTGTGAAGTGAGTTGGCACAGAAAATTAAACTGAACTGAACACTGAACGCTGCTGAAAACACAAAAGGCAAGTAATATGTGTCATCTCCTATTGTCTCTTATGTGCAGTTCAAAATACTTACAATTGTTGCAAAAGTGCCAGAAAATGTCACTGTGATAAATGTCTCATTTGTAAAGCATAATTACTCAGTGGATAATGACAGTGATACCTGGTAAGCCAATTTGAGAACAAAAATTTGCACAAAGATTTTCAGTGAAATAACTTTTTCAAATAATTATTGTTAGTGGTCATTATTTGTTGAATTATGTTTTTATAAAACTATAACATATCAAAGTAGGTTAGTAGTTATGTCAAATTAAACTTCCATTGTAGTATGCATTGTCCAGTCAGAAAGAATATTCCATTTATTTAATAGTCAAAGCACAGGAACTCTAAAACCAAGGGGTTCTCAAATGGTGTGGCCACTCACACTGATGCACCTTGAGAATCTCTGCAACCATGAGTTATTACTGCAGCTATCCATCCATCCTTTATCTATAACACTTATCCCTTTTGGGGCTGTGGGGGGCTGGAGTTTATCCTAGCTGACATTCAGCAAGAGGCAGAGTATACACCCTGGACCGGTTGCCAGCCAATCACATTGCCACATAGTGACATCAGTAATTGATATACTTTAACTTTAAAAAAAAATCCTGATAAAATCCCTTTAAAAGCCTAAAGTTCTGGCTAGAGTGGAGGTTGAAGCAGAGTGAAGAAAGCTTAGCAACTGCTGCTCCCTTCATGGCTTCTCAGTTTCTCATGTGTTGGTGACATCTTCTACATGAGGTTAGAGCATGATCACACATGGACACATGCTGCTTAATGACAGAGTATTTTATATAATATTTCACTTGTCCATCTGAGCAATATATCACACAGGTGTATGGGGAGGGCAGAACCTTTAAAAAAATATTTGGCAGGTGATTGGAAGATCATTCTGGCTGTAACATTTAATTTGGATCAAGAAGATGACACATTGGCAGGGCACTGATGCAGAGGAACAAACTGCGTACAGTTAAAAAACTGGTAAATCAAAATCCTGTTGAAACCTTGGAGAGAGGTGAAAACATCTTTTCCATCTAGAAACTCTTTTGGCATCTTCTTTGCAGGCCTGCCCACAGTAACGGCTGGGCCACTAAAAGGCTTGAAAATGCCCCCCAGATGTAATTAAATTATATCAAACTTGCACATTTGATTTGTCCTATTAGTGCTAATTTGTATCCTTGGCCTGGCTCGAGTCAGTTTTGGAGCTGACTGGAAAAGTTTGTCGCGGGTCTCAACACAAATGTACCTAAAAGTTATCATAAGCCTATAAGGTTTTTTAAATTAGAGAAAAATATCTCATCACTCTCATCAATTTGGGCCCCCTTGTGAATCTTGCCCCTGAAAGTTTTACCTTTTATGCTCCCTTATGCCTCTTTGTTCTCTTTTTGATAAGGAAATGTTGGCAGGTTCTTATAAAACGGCCACTTTAACTGCATCCATGTTCTTTACAGACTTGCAGCCGGTTCTTGTGGTTGTCACGCCATGTAGCTTTGCTTTTTTCTCCCTAAGGGACTTAAATTGATCAGTGCCTTTTTCAACTGAGCCCAAGTGCTCCAGCGTGGAGCCTTGCAGTATGGATTTGTCTGATGGCAGATTTAAAATCTGATGGATGATGCTGCCTTGCAAGTTCTCACTAATAAACTTGAACTTTGCACCATTATTTATCTGGATGGATGTATTTGTAAAATATGCAGCATTGATTAAGATTTTAATGACATCAGGATGAGATTGAATTGAGCTCCTCTTCACTTCTGTTTATATGGGTTTCACGAGAAATAAACATGCATATGGTCATCAGAAAGGTAAGAAATTTACAAGTGAAGACAGTTACTCTTTTAATAATGTTCTGACTGGGACCCTACATTCGCAAAAGCTGCACATGGACTTCAGTGTAAATATAAGAGAGATCAATATTTAATCAAAACAGTAAAAAGGCAGATGAGTGTTTATCCCCTCACACAAGCAATTTAAGAGCTTACCTACATCTTCTCCTATAGAGGTACAACAACACATCACTGTGTTTACTGAATAGTGAGTTCCCCAATCAGTGTGACATTTATTGTCTTACTGTATGTGGAAAAAATACAGGAGAGCAGCATGACTGAATGAAATGTCAGGAGAGAACAAAAAAAGTTTAGAAAGCAATCAGACAGCACAAACCTCCGCTAAGGTAGCTCACATATTGCTGTTAAATTTATAAGCAATAGTTCCATAATAAATGTCCATCATAATATGATTCATCGACCCTGAAAACCTACACCTAGCACTCAGAATCATGTTGATATCATTATAAGTTAGACAGTTATTGAGCAAAAACAATCATTTGCTAATGGCGGTTACCTGGATCATCACCAAAATCGAATCATTTCCAAGTTGGGCCACTACCAGCATATGAAAATTTCACTGAGATCTGTCATGTAGTTTTTGCGTAAAAAACAGACAAACAAACAAACAGACTTAACAAACAAACATATGTCAGCAAAAACATAACCTCCTTGGCGAAGGTAAAAATATAGGTAAAACTATATCGCCAAAAGTATTCACTCATCTGCCTTCCCACACATATGAAATTGAGTGATGTCCCATTCTTAGTCCATAGGGTTTAATGTGATGTTGGGACACCCTGTGCAGCTGTAACAGCTTCAACTCTTCTGGGAAGGCTTTCCACAAGTTTTGGGAGAGTTTATGGGAGTTTTTGACCATTCTTCCAGAAGCATATTTGTGAGGTCACACACTGATGTTGGACAAGAAGGCCTGGCTCACAGTCTCTGCTCTAATTCATCCCAAAGGTGATCTGCTGTGTTGAGGTCAGGACTCTGTGCAGGCCAGTCAAGTTCTTCCACACAAAACTCGCTCATCCATGTCTTTGTGGGCCTTGTTTTGTGCACTGGTGTGCAGTCATGTTGGAACAGAAAAGGGGCATCCCCAAACTGTTCCCACAAAGCTGGGAGCATGAAATTGTCCAAAATGTCTTGTTGTGCTGAAGCATTCAGAGTTCCTTTCACTGGAACTAAGGGGTCAAGCCCAGCTCCTGAAAACAACCCCACAATCCCCCTCCACCAAACTTTACACTTGGTAAAATGCAGTCAGACAAGTATCATTCTCCTGGCAACCGCCAAACCCAGGCTGATCCATCGGTTGCCGGACAGAGGAGTGCAATTCGTCACGCTCGGGAACACATCTCCTCTGCTCTAGACTCCAGTGGCGGCATGCTTTATACCACTGCATCCAGCGCTCTACGTTGCATTTGGTGATGTAAGGCTTGGATGCACTTCATGGAAACCCATTCGATGATGCTCTCTACGTACTGTTCTTGAGCTAATCTGAAGGCCACACGAAGTTTGAAGGTCTGTAGCGGTTGACTCTGCAAAATATTAGTGACCTCTGTGCACTATGAGCCTCAGCATCAGCTGACCCCACTCTGTGACTTTATGTGGCCTACCACGTAGTGGCCGAGGTGCTGTCGTTCCCAGTCACTTCCACTTTGTTATAATGCCACAAACAGTTTACTGTGGAAGATTTAGCAGCATGGACTAGACACAGGTGGCATCCCATCACGGTACCACGCTGGAATTGACTGAGCTCCTGAGAGTGACCCATTCTTTCACAAATGTTTGCAGAAGCAGTCTGCATGCCGAGGTGTTGAGCATTACTGCAGATGAAGACAATGGACTAGAGTTATTTATTAGGCAACTCATAAGTTCAAACCAACACACTGATTGGTGGCTTTCCTCTGCAATACATTGATTCTACTCATTTTACAATTTATTTACAACAGAGAACTTAAACGTGAAAATGAGAATATATGAACCTGGAGAAGATATAAGTGAGTGTGTCATTACCATTAATAAAACATGCTTAATTCTTGATTCTGGATGAATACACAATGCTTACTACAGCTCAAGAGTGTTATAGTGATGTTCTTGATTGGTCGAGCCTGCTGTTGTGTAGATTTTGGCGAATGGGTTGCAGTGGCCGGCTACTACAGAGAGTAATGGCTATCACTGTAGAGCTCTATTGTGATAGACCTGTCATCACATGTCATATGCCTCCGCATATCATCCAATAGTCACAGTCTTTTGCAGTAGTCAGTTGGTATTAACTGGAACAGAGCAGTTGTTGTGCATATTTATAACACAACCTTGGCAGTGAAGTATACCCTTGCAGCCTCCCCCGAGGCAGGAATGCCCTGCAGTCCAGGGGACCCTGCCCTGTTTTAACAAAACTTATGAAGTTATTAGCAAAATTGTAGAAAACCGCCCTTTCTCACAACAAATCGCCTCCTGTGTGCCACCACCAACATTGCTTGAAAATTTGAACCACTTCTGTTTGTTAATTTTTCATTTATCCTGTTAACAAACAAGCAAGTGCTGGCAAAATACAACCTCTTGGCAGAGATAATGAAAGAGTCACTGAGAAGCAGAGGGACTTTTTTTAAGCTGGCCAACTTGCCAAAAATAAATTAGGAGTATTTTTGACTCTACAGTAAGTTTGAGGGAGAAGTTGGAATTAAAGCACCTTGGAGCTCACCAGCCAACCGCCGGTGGATTTATTGCAGAGTGGTTTTGAAGAAAACATTTCTAACAGTAAGCTTTGTAGAGATTACATGACTCATTCCAAGACTTAACGTAGTTAAACATGTTTCGAAGTGGGAGTCTTCTGGACAGAACATCAAAACCGGTTGAAATGGAAGAGTAAATGTACATCAAATCTGTGTGAACTGAGGCATTCATAGGCACGCCATTGAGCAGCATAAAAACAGGTGAAGGACAGCAGGTAGCTGCTCAGTCAGAACAGAACATTTATCATGCTGGACAAAAGATATGACAAGCTAGCTCAGAGTAAAGAGCAGCCCTGCTTGTTCTCTCCAGTCATGACTCTCTGCTTCATAGAGTAGAAGTATGCTTTGCTAGAAGTGCTTCAAGAGCACAAACCTCCACCATGACAGTTTCAGCACTGTCTAATGAGTTGCTGTCAAAAATAAAGAAAATCGCCCTACCTCGCACTGTCATGAAATACTTATGGAGTCAACATTCAGAGTCGAATCACCACCAAAATCTAATCACTTCTCCTTTGTGATGGAATATTTCCTGCAGCATATGCCAAAATTATGACTCTGAAAAATGCCTACAGCAGCAGCTAGAGGTAAAAGGTTTTCTTTTTCAAAAATATGGGCTAAAGGTTCAGCATTTTGGTTTAATTTGATTCAAAACGTTCTTGAGCCTAAAGCTGGTGTTTCTCCCTGCAAGAGCTGATGAATATTTACCCAACCGAGGCATGATAGATTGATGTTTTGCCACAGGATCCTAATGACGAGGAGATAAGCCGAAGTATTATTGATTTTCAGGTTTTGAAGAATGCAGACCGATCTCCATCTCCACCAACACTCAGATTTGAAAGATGATAGTTCTCCCTCGTACTGCTGCTACTCCTCAAGACCTGCCATTTTAGGTAATGTATGATAGCTTTCCCTCACTTAGGACATTGCAACTGAGTATGAAGTATTGATCATGGGTTCATTCATCCCAGCTAGTTAACTGGTAGGCACACACAATTATATTATTGCTGAAATGTTGAGCTGCAGCCACTTTACCAAAGGTTCAATATTCCCCTGAGAATTGTTGCATCCTACCACAGCAAGCACCTTTATGTGACGACCTCCTGATCGCAGCTCTCAATCTGCTCATCCTTTTTGCCCTGACTGCAGCATTTACTGTCGACCATGTCATTCTCCTGAACTGATTCCAGCACATAATCAGACTCTCTGACATGGCCCTGAGCTCGCTCCAGGCTTATCTCTCTGGAGGATTAGGGTGTTCTGCTTTTGGGCCTGTATGGTTCCTCATACTCTCAGTCACTGGTGGCCTTTCTCAAGGTTCTGCCCTCAGTCTGTCATTTTGAAATTTCGATTTGCTGCTCCTTGCCCAATCATCAGTCAGCAGGGAGTATAATTTTTTCATCTATGCTGATATCAATCAACTTTTCCCCAAAACAGACACAACCTCCCCAGCAGCCAGAACATTTTCATTCACACTCATAGCATGCCTGAAGGGGATAAACATGTGGATGAAACACAACCTTCTCATTAAGGGATCCACCTCTCACCCTTTTTGGTCAAGAATGGTTTTAAAATGTACCCTAATTCAGAGTTTTCCAAATGATGTAGCAGGACACACCAGTGTCCCTTGAGACAAGTCCAGGTGGAACTGAAGCATTTGTTCAACCGTGTAACCTTGTAACAAGTATACAGCAGCTGATGATATCATTGTGACTTCACTATCTCAGTATGTTGTTGTATGATTTAATGCTAGGATGGGCAGCTTTTGTTGCCACCAGGGCCACATTAATGTTATGATGAGTTTCAGAGGGCCACATTTTTACAAATACAAGGATGATATCAGCAAGACAGTCAAAAGACAAGTGATTTAACAAAACAAGAAATATCTAGCTTTATATCAGAATATATACTTATATATGTGTGTGTGTGTGTGTGTGTGTGTGTATCTTAAGTTTAAAATCAAACATTAAAGCTCAATTACATAAGGTAATCATAGATTAAAGCTAATTAAAATTACTTTTTCAATGCAATAAACTTATATGCTGCTTTAAATAATGCAGTTTATTTTTTAAATTTAAATTTATCAGCAAGTCCCACTGATAATCAAATGTATTTTACTAAAGTAACATGACCAAGGGAGAAGTCATAAAAACCTTGTTTTTTGATGCATTTTTTTTTAAGATCGTATGACTTAGTTTCATCCCAAATGCATGATATGAAAGACTTTTATAGAAATCATTCAGTAAATTAATTCTGCTAATTTCCTGTAAAGAGTTTTTAAAAAACACTTTTGAAGACTTTTATTGAGATATTATCCATTTTGCATGTTGTAATGCATTTTCCTTGTGTACATGGCATTGTAGACTAAAATACTGGGTGGCAGATTTTTTTCATCTATATAGTTGCAATTTTTGCAAATTTGAAATTGACTGACAGACCACATTGTGTGTGTGATGGAGGGCAGATTGTTGCCTCCAGCTGCCAGATGGCCGCCACTGCTTTAATGTCTGTATGAAAATTAAAATTCACTGGGAAGAAACATCCCCATAAAACAGTAGGAGTTTTGCAGTTAACAGTTTTGACAGGTTAGAACAGAGACTGAAAGAGACAGTGATCATCATTTCTCAAAACTAGAAATGTAAAAGGCGTTTGACTTTATCAGTAGGCCTACTCAATAATTGTCAGGTTAAAAGTGCATCAACATTGAGCATCACATTCAACCAAAATGTCACGTTTGGAATGTCAGCTTAAAAAAAGTCAGCTAATTGCTTGCAGACAACAGAGTCCTCTTTATTAATATTAATAAATATAATATTATTAATATATTAAGACAGTCTTAAAATCTGTGTTGAAATTTTCAGAGTAAAATTAGGTTGTGTAACTTGCTATGGTTACAGTAGGACATTTCAAGGTAGGCTCAGAAATAGATTACTTTAATAAACTGTCTTCATGATGAAAAATTAAGTTATTGGTGAGAAACATATAAATATATATACACACACAAATTTTTTTTTTTCAGTTTTTCAATTATTGTAAGTTGAGCTATAAACATAGGCTGAAAAATAAACATTTATTTTTAGCTTTTGGGAGGGTATTTTGCGAAGGCATGAATATGATGTGCCTTGAAATTTTAGACCATGCGTATGTACCTTTAAGTGGTAAGGTTATTGGTGACATAGACATTGAAGTGCTTGATTAAAACCAGATTATATACTGATGTCTCATAAGCTTTTAATTGCACTAAATAACAAATTTAATTATGATCCACATCATCATTACCAATCAAACATACTTTTCTGTCATTGCTTTCACCAAGTGAGCTGTATTTAACTTTTTAATATTGATTACATTTATTCAACCAGGGTGCAGATGACTGATCCGAAACTTTGTGACAGCAGTTTTTAAAACATTTTCCAAAGGTACCAAGTTTGTTTAAAACTGATGACAGTGGTGCAGGATGCACAGAGAGCATTGCGTTTTCGCATTACTTTGTTAGTTAGTTTGTTTGTTTGTGAGCAGGAGAACTCGACTTAACTGATTTTGGTGAAATATTCAGGGAAGGTTGTTCATGGTTAAAGGGGAAACTGATTAAATTTTAGTGGTTATTCTGTGGGATTTTTTCCAAGACTTGTTAACAGTGCTAGATAGGGCCGTTTCCTGGACTTTTAACAATACAACCTCCAACAGTGTTGGAAATACCTTGACTGTGTCAAGACCAGACTCTAGACAGAATGACTCAGTTGCAGATTCATGATTCATGAGGCAAAATTCTGGGTTTATTGTCAGTCCAAGGTTTGGTACGCAGCAAGGCAAAAACTCACAGGCAGAGGTACCCGAAAACACAAAGGCAAGAGCAGGGTCCAAACAAAAAGGGCTGAGATCAGTGAATACAACAAACTGGTGACAAAACAGAGAGAGACAAGGAGTTAAATACACAAGATGACTGGGAGTGATTAGACACAGGTGTGAAACTGAACAAATGGCTGTGACGAGACGGGGGAATGGCAGACAGGAACAAACCTAGAACAGAGACAGAGGTTACTGACTTCGAAATAAAACAGGAAACACAAGACATGACATGAAAAATAAGAAAAAGGAAACTTAACAGACAGACAACCATGACAGAATGAGGTTTTTGTTCTCTAGCACTTCTAGCTATATTGATGATTTAGTTGTTAGATTAAGCCTGAACAGCACTCACAATTCTAAAATGTTTTCAGTGTCAGTTATGGTGAGGGCTGAGTTCACCAGAGTAAAACAGATAAATGAATGAATAAAAGCTTCTTGCCTTTAATCCTATTTTACAATGAGGGAGAGATTGCTGATTAACTCCGACACTCGTAAATAAATTAGCCTGTGTCCTGTCAAGCTATACACGCTGCGGTGAAACTCGTGAATAGTGGATAAATGCAGCAGCGAGGTGTCACTCTTTAAATTCTCTATTTGATCTTCCTGGGCAAAAGACAACGTGTTAAGGTCAAGCTCCTTTTCAATAATATTAACCTTGATTTTCGTGTCCCAAGTTTCATTTTGATTACATTCCTTGTTGTTGTAGTTTGAAGCTGTTACACTTTGATAGATTGCTCAGTATTATGCAAAACTAAATTCCAGTGAAGTTGGGATGTTGTGTTGAATGTAAATAAACACAGAATACGTTTTTTTGTTTTTTGTTTTTTTTAATCCTTTTCAACCTACAGTCACTTGAATGCAGCAAAAAGACAACGGCAAGATGTTCAAAATGATAAGCTTTATTATAATCCTTTTGTTTGCAAATATTCACTCATTTTGAATTTGATGCCTTAAACATGTTCCAGTAAAGCTGGGACAGGGGCATGTTTACCACTATGTTACGTAATATTTCCCTGAAACAACACCCAATAAGCGTTTGGAAACTGAAGATGCTAGTTGTTGTCGCATTGTAGTTGGAATTTTTTCCCATTCTTGCTTGATGCACAGGTACAGTTGTCAACACTCCAGGGTCTCTCTGTTGCCTTCTTTTGTGCTTCATTATACACCAAATATTTTCAACGGGAGACAGGTCGTGACAGCGGGCAGGCCAGTTTAGTACCTGCACACTTTTTCTATGAAAAAGCCACGCTGTTGTAACACATCCAGAATGTGGCTTGGCATTATCTTGCTGAAATAAACAGGGACCTCTCTGAGAAAGACGTTGCTTGGGTGGCAGGATATCTTTTTCCAAAACCTGTAAGTAACTTTAGGCATTAGTGGTTCCTTCACAATTGTAAAAGTTACCCATGCTATGGGCACCAACACACACACCCCCACATCACAGATGCTGGCTTTTGAACCTTCCACTGATAACTGTCTGGACTATCCTTCTCTTCTTTAGCCCGAAGGCTGTCCATGATTTCCAAAAACAATTTGAAATTTGGACCTGTCAGACCACAGCACACTTTTCCACTTCATGTCAGTCTAACTCAGATGAGCTCAGGCCCAGAGAAACAGGCAGCATTTCTGGGTGTTGTGTTGTTGATATGTGGCTTTCACTTTGCGCGGTACATTTTCAACTTTGTAGATGTATCAACAGACTGTATGAACTGACAATGATTTTCCAAAGTGTTCCTGAGCCCACGTGGTAACATCCTTGACAGAATGATGTCTGGTTTTAGTGCGCTCTTACAGTTGTTCACAAAGTGGTGAACCTTGTCCCATCCTTGCTTGAGAACAACTGAGCCTTTCACAGATGCTCCTTCTACACCAAATCATGACACTCACCTGTTTCCACTTAACCTGTGCACTTGTGGTTTGCTCTAAACAGGTGTTTTTGAACTTTCCCACCCTTTTGTTTTACCCTGTCTCAGCTTTTTGGAACATTTTGCAGGCATCAAATTCAAAATGAGTAAACATTTGCAAAAAAAAGCATTAAATATTGAACATTAAACATCTTGAATTTGTCTTGTATTCCTCTGAATGTAGGTTCAAAAAGATTTGCAGATTTCCTGATCTATCCTTTTATCAAGATCTTGAAATAAACATATATGTTTCAGTAGACTTTATTTACATACATTGAAAATTGAGATAATTTTACAGGTGTTGTTGGTTCCTGTGCTTAAGATCATTAAGTCCATCCATCCATTGGCTCTTCTGATTGTTTCTCAACTTTGGTCAACATAAAAGGCCCATACTCATTTACTGAAACTACTTCAGCGAAGTTAATTAACTTGTTCCTCAGTTCTTCTAAGACCATTCAGTTCACTAACATGCAGCAGGAGAAAGGACACAAAATGTTCATGTTCATTTTAAAATGACTGATTTTAACCATGAGTACGTTTCCAGTCCTCAAGTCTTTTTTTTCCATTTCACTCAGGAACACAGCCTATTATTATTATATTATATTATCATTACAGCCTTATCTACCTCTGATTTAGTTTGCGTCATAAGGGTCTAAATGTGATGGGTTTCCTTGGAAACATTTCAGGCGTAATATCTTTATAGCAACAGCTGGCAGTACAACAGCGATTTCAGTCCATCCAGTGTGCAGCAGGGTCTAATTTTGAAGTCCTCAGACTTTAGTATTACTTTTGCTATGAAGGCAGTTCTCTGAATGAAACAAGTGACAACAGGTGACATGACGAATATTAACAAGATTCCTTAAAATAGATAATGGACCACAACCACACCTTTTCCTGCTGTTATAGGGTTTAGTCTGTCTTTGCTTTATTATCTCAAGTAATTTACATCACACATGACCGCGAACAGCAAGTGTTCTGGTCAATCAAAAATGTTCACACAGATGTGCTGCTTGGTGGTGCCGCTGCAATATGTGCAAGAATGAAATCGCACTGCCAGGTCAAGAAGAGCAGCTGAGGTGTTTCTTTGTTAGATTGCTTTGTTAATATCTTATAAGGAAGAGATGAACTTTGCCTTTGAGGTGAGATTAATGGGGGTCGTAGACGTCTGCAAATGGATGCTGGAGATCTGTTTCTGTTTGAAGCAATATTTTTTTTTAAGTGAATGATCAGACTTTCTGCTGCCCAAATAGACATATTTTATTAAATATTATTAACTATTAGCATTATATCAGGGTAACATGGACAACTTGTCTAATAGCAGTTTACAGTTTAACAGAAACCAAAAAAAAAAAAAACACAGTCAAGGACGTGGTTTGTATGAGAGGTTTAGCTTTTATAACCATCAGAGTGGGACGGTGGCGCATGGGAATAAATTCGCTCTGAAGGCACATTGCAGCTGTTTTGAGAGAAATAATCTGTTCACAGGCTAAAACAAAAGACTGCAATATTGTTCAACAACCTTTAAAAGAACTGGGAAACAACACTTTAGATAATCAATTGAAGTTTTCTTTGTTGTCTTCCATATCAATGCATAACCACTTCCTCACTTTTGATCCCCCTAAATCGTCCTTCACCCCATCTCTCCTTGCAGGCTGCAGGTAGTGATATTTTATCCAAGTTTTGCCTCTGTTAAAAAGGCTGCTAAAGTCTTTTTCTGCTAAAGTCTTTCACAATATTGGTTGCAAATAGCTTAAGGTTATGAACGAAATGTTTATGATTACTGGAAGCTGCCCATCTAATTAAAAAAAATGATGATGGAAACGCATATATATATAAATTTAAAGATTTAAAATCAGACAAAAGCTCACTGTGCTAAATGATATATCTGAAATCATTATTCATCTTCAAATCTGTATCCTGTCAGTTTATGAAATGCACAGTGCCATACATAAGCTCAAACTTGAAGTGGGATTTGATTGTAACCTACATCAAAGTTCATATCAGGTTCAGCTTGATAAATGCAGATCTGTGCATGAAAATGACCGTACACCCACTTTTTGGTTTAATAAATGAGGCCCAGTGACTCTGGCCTCAACTATCTACAGTGCAGAGCCATACAGTTATAATGCTGACCAGATCCACAAATGTTTCTGATTTGTTCATGTATCCAAACCTTTTTATGTCTTTTTAGAAAAAGAATTACAGTAATTCTACCAAAAATTCTTACAAGCCAAAGAGACTGATTCTTGTTCCTGTGCTCTGAAGCCAATTTTGGGGAGAATCCTCTCTTTAGAAAAGTTAATTCTGCAAATCTCTGAGTTAGATGACTACATTCGTTTTGATGTTTTTCATTTTTTCTGATGTAAAATCTTCTCATTATTATCCCTCTGTTTCTTCCTCATTATTATGCACACATTTTAACAAAGCCCCTTAAAGGCTCCAAACTGAGCAGCTTTGCTCTCCTCTCTGGTAAATACAAACAACAAATCTTCAGCCATGAAATGACTGAATCTTCTACTGCAGCATCCTTTGGACCAGAACCCAAGCCTGGACTATCTTGCTGGTTCTCCGAGTCTTCAGTCCACAGCCAGCATCTCTGATTTGCCGTTCATCTCCTTGGCTTCCAAAAAGACTATTATGAAGCAATGATGTGAATCTTTCCTTTGCAAAAAAAAAAATGTGATTCAAATCTCCATCACAGGCTATGATCAGATTCGTTGACTGGTTAAAAAAAAGAACGACTTGGATAAATTTCATTTTATTATGCACTTTTTGGCTTTATAAACATTAGAAATAAGGAAACAATGGGAACAATTGTGTCTTACATTTTATTGTTTACAAAAGAGACAGAATATTATACATATATATTATAGTAATTTTTCTGTCATGATGTTTTTTAACTGACTTACAGACCTCATGAAATGTTTTTAGAGAGCAGGAATCTTTTCTCCACTGTACTTATTACTTCACCGGCTTTTTGAAATCCTGTTTATAGGAAACACAATATTTTTGTATTCACAAAGACAACAAAATCCAAGTACACATTTTCCTTGATTTTTTTTTTTTTCGTAAAACATTATGCATTCAGACAGAAAAGACTGGGGCTGGAAAGGAACTGCATCTGATCCTCTACAGAGACCATATTTCTCAGTTTTTCATTTCAAATTACATCAGTCCTGACTTAGTTGGCACCTAAGACATGATGCAGATGGCCAAACACAACAGGACATGGGACCTTTAGGAGAAAATTGGGGCTAAGGCCTCATAAGCCACCCCTGCTCTGCCTATGCTTAAAACTACTGACCTACAGAGACTGCATTAAAATCTTTTTTTTTTTTTCTACAAGTACTGAACAAACAAATTAGCAGAAAAAACGGATCTAATCCATACATCGAAGTAGGAAACAAAGAGTCAAAAATAGATACAGGTACAGATAGATGCAAACCTATAAATCATCCAGTAGTGGTCTAACCTTGGTCTTGTGTCCAGTGAGTTGTTTCTGTCAATAATAGTAAATTTCAGCATCAACACTTCAACACAATCAATAATTACCCCTTTTGAGAAAATTAGAAATTCTGCTGCCTCCTTCAGAGTGTCTCCCAACCTCTACAGCTGCATCCCAATTTAACCTATTGATCAGTCACATATGGACATCCTGTCACTTTGAGTACTCCATCAATGCAGAACACAATTGATAAATTGAAAGAGGAGGAAGTGTTCCTAATGAGATGCAAACAACAGTTTCCCACTGTGGACTCAGCAGCAGCAGCCTTTCTCTTTAATTACCTTGGTCTGAATGCCTTTAGTCTTTCTTTATTTTCTCAAAAACAACATAAAAACCACAAAAGAAGTGCTCAGAAAACACAAAACTCTGCAAAGCATTTATAACATTGTAGAGTGAGTTGTTCTTTCTTGTGCCATGACCAACATTCCCTGAAAATCTCATCAAATTGGTTTATTAGTTATAGAGTTATTCTGTTCACAAAGAAAATAATTACAAGTGCTCCAAGAGCACAAACCTCTGCCAAGGCAGTTACAACACTGTTGAGTTATAGTAAAACATGTAGAAAACTGCCCTATCTGACACTGTTAACAAATACCTGAAAAAGTCTTGGATCCTTAACCAGATATACAGACGTGGACAAAATTGTTGGTACCCTTTCGTTAAAGAAAGAAAGAAAGACCCACAATGATCACTGAAATAAAAACTGACAAAAGTAATAATAAATAAAAATGTACTGAAAATCAACTCATGAAAATCAGAAATTGCTTTTGAATTGTGGTTCAACAGAATCATTTTAAAAAACAAAATAATGAAACTGGTCTGGACAAAAATGATGGTACCCCAAGAAAAGACTGAAAATGATTTGACCATAGGGACATGTTAAACTAATGTGTCCTGTAATTAGCATCACAGGTGTCTTCAAACTTGTAATCAATCAATCTGTTTAGAGGGTGAAAAGTAGTCACTGTACTGTTTGATATCATGGTGTGTACCACACTGAACATGGACCACAGAAAGCTAAGGAGAGAGTTGTCTCAGGAGATTAGAAAGAAAATTATAGACAAGCATGTCAAGGTAAAGGCTATCTCCAAACAGCTTGATGTTCCTGTGACTACAGCTGCACATATTAATCAGAAGTTTAAGGTCCACGGGACTGTAGCCAACCTCCCTGGACGTGGCTGCAAGAGGAAAATTGATGACAAATTAAAGAGACATATAATACGTAATATGGTGATAATATGGTGTTTCAAACGACAAATTAACCAAAAGCACAAAACACCTCTTTTTTATATGCCGAAAAACTGAAAAGTCATGTCATCCGAGTATTTATGTGGAATCTGTACACAGTGATTTGTGATACACAAACAAGTCAGCATAAAGTACTCAACACTTTGGTTTAATTGCAAACCACATTTTTCCTTATTGACTTGTTCCTTCAGTTAAATTCTGCTGTTTTTGTTCTACAGTTTGAAATATTTGCATCCTTCAGCACTTGGTTAATAAAGTAAAACCATTGGTTCCACACTTTAAAATAATGAGATAAATCAGAGCTTGACGACACTCTGACGTTAGCAATGTCCTCAAAGGATTACAGACCTTGGCTTTTGGTTAAGGATTCTTTTACAGGTGCATCCAAAAGCTTAATACACTAAGCCTGCCCTGCAAAATTAGCCAAGGATGAAATCACCCTGCAGGCACACATTACCTGAATATGATCTTCTTTCTTACTCCTATCAGATTTTTTCAAGACAGTAAGAACAGTCAGGTAGAATTATTTTGACATGTGATTTCAAATCAGATACAGGTTTGATCTAACGCAGTGTGACATCAGTCTGAACAGTCCAATCATCCTTCATAGGCAGATCATCATATTTTACAAATTTCAAGTAAACTATGGTATGAGAACAAATTAAGGCAATACGTATGCTACATAGCTGCTTTAAGTGCAAAGAAAATCAACAGAAAACAAATTTAGCTGTGATTTATATACAGAAATGGTTAAATCAAATACATTTATTTGAACTTATGTTTGTTTTAACATGTACAGTGTGTTGCCTTACTAGTATAGAGAGTGGTACAAAAGGATGAAAGCATGCTTGAAGTCAGTAATCACACTTTTGTCGAGACTGAACAAACTCTGGATTACTGTTTCAGTTGATTTGGGGTCTTGTGAAAGCCCCCACAAACTCTGGTAAAGACCAAAGAACCAAACAACTGAAATCTGAAAACCTGAAACAAGGGGGTCTCCTTCTGCTTCCAAACAAACAGTTGTTTGGTTTTCAGGCAGTGCCAAAGCCATCCAACCCAACCAAGACTAAACAGAGAAAGCAAACATAAAAGCAGCGCATTGTGCCTTGAATTTGGCCAAATATCATCAGATTAAGCAAGCTAGCATTTTTACATAAACATGCATGTTAGCATTCCCAGCACCACCAGCCTTCTGAGCTCTTTTCAGGTTAATGTCTGTGCAGAATATGGTTCTAAATTGCTCCAATCAATGTGTCCGTGGCATCTGATGCTGCCTAAAAACAGCTTAAAGTGTATATCATCACTCAAAATACTGCCACAGTGCTTCAAGCTAAACAATATTATTATTGGAAGCTCACTTGTGTATTTCTTGGTCATAAGGTTACAATAGGCTAGATGACACAAACAACAGAAATGAATCCTCTAATCTTAAGGTGCGTTCGCACCAAATGCGACTTTGCAACCAAGTCCTGTCACCTGTTCATAGCTCATTTTGTAGCTGTCGCCATTGCTCAGTGAGGTCACACCCACTCGAGTTTCACCCCACGATAATATCATATATCATATAAACAGGAAGTATTAGCTGACATTATTCCAATTGTATCCTTTTCTATCACCTACCTACCACAAAGCACTGCAGCTGATGGCCCTACAGCAGCATCTTCTGAGAGTTTTCTGAGGTCAGTCTAGGCGGAACTAATGTACTCACTGACTAATGTTCCCCACATGGACATAGATTGTCACTCTGTGGTGTCAATCACACACCCACACAACTCTGATTGGCTCTCACGGCGCAACATCGCCTGAAAAGTTCAAATATTTCAACTTTGGCAACGGAGCACAGCAACCTGCTCCGGGTCCAAAGCAACGCAGGAGTTCCCATCTGCAGTGACAGGGGCGCTGCCCCCATGTCTCCAAAGATGCGACCAAGTCGCCCAGAACGCGTGCGTCGCATCGCAAGAGATCTGGCGGCGCGTGGTCGTGGCTGATCGTGTCTGTACATTGACTCTGCATGGAGAGTGGTCACCGAGGTCACCGAGGTCACCAAAGTCACGATTGGTGTGAACGCACCTTTACACTCATTCAAAAACATTTGAACCATCAGGCTCCTCAGGTGCTCAGTGACCTTGTGGTTCCGCTTAGAGGATCAGGGTCTTCAACACGCAGAGCAGTTATTGGGGATTTTAAGGTAGGCTGTCATAAATCCTTACTTGGACAAACTGCTTTTTCTGTTGAAGGCATCAACATGTGTAACACTTTACCTTCAGAACGTAACTGGATCCAGGGCTGAAATCATTTTAAACTCAAACAGAATCAGTTTTGTTGTCATTATTGATCAAGTGCTTCCTGCTCTACCAGTTTTTTTGTATTGTTCTGTTTTTGTTTCCTATTGTTCTGTCTTTGATTGCTGAGCTTGTTAGTAGTTGTTTTTTACACAGTATTTATTGTTGTTTTATATTTGTTTAAAGGCCCAACTGCAGGGACAGGCTTCATAGTGTCCCTTTTGGGAGTTAACTAATCCACATTTGACAGGTTTTGTTCCACCTGACAAAGAGCAGTGTGAAAGGAAACCAAACAAACTGCAACAGTGTGGCAACTTCACCTCCAAACCAAGCCAAGTCTGAACCTTGACCTTCTCGGCTTAGTTGTTTTGGTCTGAATCAGAATTGATTGCTGTGCTCATGTAAAATTATGCCAAAGACACAACCCCAGCTTTTAGAACAACTTGTGTTATAGATGCCAATACAACATGTAATCAACGACATGTTCACTGCAAATGGTGGTATTTTTATGTATATTGATTAAACTATTCACCTTTTACTTTAACTGTAAGGATGCCCGCATTTGCCCCACACTAGAAATTTCTCAGGGAAGACTCAGGTGTGTGCGGCTGCTCAGAGCAGAATAAGGTGTGTGTCTGATCGGACTTGATTGAGACCAGCTGCGGTGAACTGATAAATACTTCTGGGTCTCAGTGTTGTCATAGTGTGATAGAAGTGAAGCTTTCTCGTGCCCTAAAGAAAGTCTGTGGAACAAAAACAGAAAGGACAAGAAAACTGGAAATTGTAATCCAGTATCTTTGTTTTCGTCTTGAAGCTCCTAACAGGTGGATTTTAGATTCATTATAAGGGCCATAAGCAAAAAGAAGTTTACTCAAGTATACTCATTTATACTTAATCAGTCCATCTGGTGTATCAGGTCAGGATTTTCAAGGCAAGGATTTACTGACTGGTTAGTTGAGACCAGGCAGTTATACCACAAGACAGATGTGAAAGTATCAAAGCATTTAAAAACATAAAGGCATGTTTTAGTTAAGGTTTTAGTAAAGTTTTACCATGGCTTTTAAAACTTAACTGAAAATCTAAAACTATCCCCTGATACCTCACCTCTGTTACCTGTTCAATTGGTTCATCTTTAATTCTTACATTCATTGGTCTTGTGCAAAAACACATGGACTCAGTTTTCTTAGTGTTAAGTGAGAAAAATCCAGCCAAGATGTGTTTTTGTAAATTTTAGTTAGTTTATCTGCAATAATGCCACCACTTTTTTCCAGATAAGTGCAACACTGTGTGGTCAGTATACATCTGAAGACAATACCAGGGCAGATTATTAATGTAAAATATAAAAATATAAAAACAGAAAAGGAAGCACTCAAGGACTGTTCTTTGGGGGATTCCTGATTCAATCATGTGTCCTAACCTTTACATACAGATGACATGCAATATGTCACACTTTCCCCGATGACTTGGCCCAATAAGACATAAGCAAAAAGATATCTAACAATTTCTTACAAAAGTGACACCTGCGGAGAGAGAGTAAAATGTCTTTATTTGTTTATTTTATATAATTCATTTGGTTCTCTCTGTGTCATAGTTCCCCAGCCTTGGGTTTCCACTTTTCAGCGGATTGATTCAGTCCAACAAAGTCACAAATCTAAAGGGAAAACAACTGCAGGATTAATCAAGCAAGCCTCTGCTTCTGAAAATGAGGACTAAATGAATCCATGCAGCTGGTGAGAAATCAAAGGGATCAGTTGATTGATTAGAGACCTGCAGGTGGCGTTAGGGAGTGTTTGTGGTGTTGCCAGTAATTGAATGAATGCAGTGGGCACCATGTGACACGTGGATCAAATGTTTAATTTATATAAATGGAATGAGGAACACAAAGATCACGCAAAGATCTTCTGTGTGAGACTGAAAAGCAGGAGAAATTTGACAGGAAGATCACAAGCCTTTGTAAAACCAGCTTATTGATTAAACATGACATCATGGTGATGTGATCTCTGGTGGCTGTGCGTGATCACACACAGCTGAGGAACAACATCTTTGATTTTCTGTGTGAAGCTCTGATCTCTGAGTGGAGTTGATAATGTTACCCTGGCAATTATATAATAGTTGCCTCCTTTCTCCTGACAAAATATATTTAGTATGCTGCACATCTCCTGTTTTGTTTACAGGTCCCTTTCCTCAGTACCTATTTGCATTTAAATGATCTTTTTGTGTTAAAAACAGACTTTTGTTGGAGACCTTTTGTGAATGTATGCATTTCAATTCAAATTCAAACACAGGAAAAATAGGTTTGTACCGACATAGAAAGATTTTTCAGATTATTATTTTTTTTTAAATAGCTTTGTGTGATATGTCAGAGTTCACTTTGGCAGTTATTTTAGCGATTCCAACAGTCTGTGTTGCAAAACTTACAGTTAGGGCAATGAGAGTGCCACACTCATTCAGCTGCTGCCCTCTTGTGGATAAATCTTTAAGCAGCAGAGAAACTTCAGGGTTCCTTCTTTCTGAGGATCACCAATGAGGATTTTTCCAGGACATTAATGGGAACGTATTGTGCCCACACAATGTTCATCTCTGTGTAAGTTCTGATTCAAAATACCTAGCAGAAAAGAAAGGTATGCCAAAACAAACTCAATGCCACAAAAAATTGACTTATCATGAGGTTCCATTTAAAGATCTTATTCTAGTTTTTTGAGCAATGAGGGCTATATCTATGTCCATAAGACTTTTGACATTAATAGCCTAACAGGCAATATTATGGCATGTGTGGTAAAAAATGTAAAAATTAAAGTAACTTAGGATGAGAAGCATCTTCATTAGTTATAACCTCTAATGAAAAATATAAACATCAAAAATATATACAGTAAAACATTTTAAGCACATACTAATTACTGAATTATGGTATATACAGTAAGATTACTAATTCTCAAATCATCTTATTAATTGAAATGTCAGTACATCATGTGTCATAGACAAGTTCAAACCAAACAACCTGACAAATTAGATGGATTGTTTCACATAATCAAGGAACACATTTCAATCCTGTTTCAGCAACATCCCATGGGGAAGTCACTGGGAGAGGCAGAACCTTTGAGAAAATCTGGGAGATGACCAAACAAATGTTTTGTCTCTTGCATTCATCCCGGGCCAGTTAGGGCTTACAGTCTCTTCTAGCTTTAAGCCTCTTTGTCCTCAGACATTTGAGATGACTTGAAGCTTTGCAAGATGGATCTGCCTGTTAAAGGACTTGGAATCTGGTGAATTCAGCTGCTTTGCAAGACTGCAAACCAAATATCACCCAGGAAATGTATAAACGATAAAGGGAAAAAGGAGAAACGAGATTCAGTATCTAGGTTAAATGTACATAATGTCGTCATGTTTTATATTTATATCATAATTCCATACAGATGTGTGTCTTAAAATAACAGTTTTGTTTTTTATTTTTAAGTTTTTAAACATCAAATAATGAAGGTTTTTTTTTTTTCAATATCACACTCTAAACTATGAAGAGTGCAGAGGTGTATAAAAAGAGTCTCTTTGGAGTTACGAGTATTGAAGTCATCACTTCTTCAGTCTATGGCAACGACCGTGAGCTCCCACATCCTAATTCACTTTGAAGGTTAACTGACGGAGCAAATACACTTCCAGATGTGAGTGTTGGGCGGTGACAAGTAACTAGTGATGTAGTACAGTATAAATGTTTTTTTTTTTTTTTTTTTAGAAAATAATGTAAGGGAATAAAATTGATTTCACAGTAATAATTCACCTCTACTCATCACTGTAATATCTGGTAACTGAGTTACTGAGTTACGTCCTCAGCAGGCTGATGTTAGATGGCATATGCTTGCAGGATCAGGGGCTGTGTGTGAAATCCAGAATGTTTCATTTTTTATTTTTTTATTGTGAACATTCTCCAGCAGTCAACCAAATTGAATACATGGAACATAAAGAGGTCATTTTTGCTTTTAAGGTTCATATACTCATTATTGATGACTGCAACAGCATGTTCATGATCACTGATGTTCAAAAAACCTTGTAGTTGTCATAATGCGCTGTATTCTCTGACACTCTAAGCTTCTGCCACCTTAGGCCTCCCTTCCCCCATGTGGGCCTAGTTCGCTCTGATTGGTTTACAGGTCAACTCTTGGGTTACAGGTCAGTTCAGCACTGCTGAGGATTAAACTGTCAACACTGCATTCATTGTAAGATCTCTGCTCTGAAATGGGCTTGCTACCACAAACCAATGAGCTTATATTGACATCGAAAACAATAGTAGGATGTCACACTGGTAGGTCTGTCAGGAGGGCCGGGATTTCGAGACGTTTTAGACAGCTTCTGGTGCTATTGGGAGAAAGAGAAATCCTGATACTGCTGACTTTGTTCTTGTTCATAGAAGTGCTCCATTATGCAGATGAGACATGTTGTACACAATAAAAGCCACATAAAACTCAAAAAAGACATGATATGGACTTTTTAAGTCAAAATGTGTTTTTTTTTTTTAACCTCAAGGGGACTTCCTGGTAAAATTAAGGTGAATAAAAGCTCAACGGAAATGGTTTATCACTGCTAGCCACTTGCTTTCTCTGTACTGCCTTACTGAAGATTCTAGTGTTGTAAAATGTTCCTGCTCATACAGATCTCAATAGTGTTACTTTATCTTCTATAACTTCAATGAAAAAAGGGATTTATGCTTAGTCATCACTTAAGGGTAGAGAGAAGTTCCCTCTTATATAGCCCAAACACTATATACAGCACTCTCTCCCCATGTTTCATGTTGAGTACACCTCTCTACCAATTTGACTGTGTAAGGGACATTAATGTAAATCAATGACAGAGATGCAGTGCCTGCTCTAGGGCCTGGGCCTGCCTCTCTTCCCTAAGGGCCTGAAATCAATGAGGCAAAAGGTGCGCTCAGCATTCTCACCATGTTGAACTCAGTGGACCTTGACGGCTCTGAAGATTAATGAGGAGGGTTTCTGCTGAGAGAGCAGGTCGACTCTCCAAACACATGTAGCCGTGTTCGCTGTGACTGCTTTACACGGCTCCGATCACAGTCCAGTCAGCGGTGAGTTAGTTGTGATAGAGGGCATTGATGTAAGAGGCATCTGATTCAAAAGACAAACCGCAGCCGACATGTAAAGTCACAATAGTTTAATTTCTTTATTGAAATATAATCGACCCCTGAGGCTAGATTATAAAGGCCACAGTTTGTTTGTGCCTCGTCTAGCTCCTCAGTCTGACACAGCCACTTAGAACACAACAGACCTGTCCAAAAACACAATACACAACTCTGGTGAGATCTCCATGTTTTGCTGTTTGTGATCCAAACTTTGAGTTCACACCACCCCTGCACATACTTACAATATTTCAGGACATACACAAAATAATGCAAAGCTTCAGTAAGACTAGGTGTCCTTTGAAGATGATTGTTACCTCTTCAAATCATGACAGAAATGCTCAATTTTGCTCAAAGAATCACATTATTGGTAAAGCTTTCTCACTTTCAGGTTATAATTTGGTCTGTTGCAATGTGAAGACAGCACAATACATCAGCAGGTTTGTTTTTGCTTACCATCATGACTCAGTGAAAAGAGGTAACATCAGATTTTAAGCTCTATTTTGGACCACAAACCAAAGGAAAGCAATGGGAGAGAGGACATTCTCTTGATACACAAGCAAAGTCTGCTTAATTTAAAAAAAAACACTCACTCTTTTTCTTGCTAAGATACATGACAAGATGATACCAGTTCTATTTTTTTTAATTAAAGATTAAGCACGGGAAAGCAGTCAATTAGCTCTGCCATCAGCAAAAGTGGAAACAAGAGAGCAGCTAGCTTATCAGCCTGTCTCCAAGCTGTGAAGTCACCAAGCTGGTACCTTGAAGCTGAATAACTTATTTTGTGGTTAAGTTGTCTAGAGAGTGCAATGTTTTTTTAGAGTCATCTCACAGGCAGGACTGTGTCATAATTTGGACACAAGGGCAAGTTATTTTCTAATTTGGTGATTTAGCTAGTGACCATGGTAACTGTGACTTTAAGCCTGTTGCAAGTGCAGCAGATAGAACAGATATTGGAAATTAAATTTTTTATAAATGTCTTTTAGTGTAATTTTTAATTGAATCCATGCAAGAGTGTATTCTTTGACATTACAAGATGAATTGTACAAAAAATGCTTTTGCAAAGATCCAAAGTTTTAAATATTAACATAGTTACCACAAACAAACACGGTTGTTAACAGGGTCGCGTGTTAGACTGCAACACACCCTCTGGTACGCTAGGCGAAGGCTAAATTTAGGCCTCTATCATACACTGCACAATGCGCTGGACAAAGTCTGAGTAACATCAGCCTTTACGTTACCTAAAGGGGCTTCTGAGTCAAATTTGCAGGACCACATAATTTGATATGTTTTAAACTGACATTCAGTCAACCAAAAAAAAAAAAAAAACTGAAAAAGAGATAGAGCAGAGGAGAGTCAAATGCAGCCATACTGCAGAGTCATATTGCAAAGTCCTGTACAGAAAAAGCTTGAAATTTAAGCAGTAACTGCATAGGGGCAATGTTGCAAGGCTTCCTCTCCTCCAGATTTTATGTTAAGGAATGCTTACATTACAGCACGTCTTTGTATTAAACGCCAAAAAATAACAATAAGAGGGAGTTTAAACAACAATATTGCTTCCATGATGCTTTTGTTTGCTTACAACACCAATTTATGCAATGACCTCAGATGAGTTTGCAGAAAAGTCCCCAAATAAAAAGATAATTTGTCATCGAACAATCCACACTAGAGCCCTCATGGACTTAGGAACTTCACAATGAAAAACAGTGTGTGATTCTGAACTTAATGTGAATGCGCCTTGAGCCTGCAAGTGCGGAGCCTGGGACAGAGTCTAACACCTGCCTTGGCTCTTTTTGGTACTTTATCTGGCAAAAAACTGCTAAAAACTTAAGTCTAAGGACTATACGGCATAATTAAACATGGCCCACCAGGAGACCTCAAAGTTTTTTAGATAATTTCATAGAATGTTGTACAAGTAAAAGTGTGGGTGTTCATGTGTATCTCTTCTTGTGAACGCGGTGAACACATCCCCATTTGAGGGTCCGATTAAGTCTCCTGGAAAATGGCTACAACTTGCTGACTTGCTGTCTTATGAACCATGCCAGTTGTGCATGACTTAAACTCTTTTTAAAACCAAACAAAAAATTAATTACAGGTACAGTATGCCAATAAAGATGTTACATTTTCCTGCCTAAATCAATTTTTGAACCAGGCAGTAAAAATGTCTACTCTAAAAATGGGCCATGTCACATAGGGTGTGTGTGAGACTCATAGTAGTTCTGCATTCAGCCTCAAGTGGACACTTGAGGAACTGCAGATTTATTTTGCACTAATGCATTTGCTTCTCTTTCAGCACTGGTGGCTGCCATGTGATGTACATACATGACACTGGTATCAATCTTATTATGTAGCAATCAATAACACTTTGAAATTCATTTTTTTTCCTTTTCAGAAATTTCACATTGAATAGAAAAACTTAAATAAACATGTCTTTGTGTTTTTCTGATCGACCACATTTTCATTTGACAGGCCGTTAGCATGTGCTCCAGTTTAAGCAGAAGTCCTTTCGCCTTTTAAACGTCAGAACAAATCTTGTCTTGGTCCATGACATGTTTGTGAAGTCTCTTGACCTGGAGGCCAAAGGCAAAAGGCCTGTGACCCATCAAAAGTCCCAAAGAAGAAAAAAGAGGGGCAGAGGGTTTAAGCTTTTTGTCCAGGTCTGGGACAAGCTGAGGTAACATAGACAGTAATAAATTATTCAGTTGTTTAAAAAACACTTTGCAAGAATCATATCAATAATTCATATCAATAATACAAAAAGGTATCAAACATATATGATGCAACATTTCATATAACACATTCAGATTTTTTTTCACTCCACTTCAATCCAGAGTCTCTTGACTCACTGCTCAATGATCAGTCCTTCCACATTAATGTCCATCACAGGAGACTTTGTGTAGTCCCTTTAACAGCTGATGTAGATCTGACAGTTTCCTTTATTTGCTGAGAATTATTTCCAACTTTCATACAGAGGTGAAGCTGTATGTCTTCATAAATTATCTTTTAATGAGTCAATCTTCTTAAATCAAAACTGCGTAATACTGAAGTTTTCTTTCATACCTTTCCAATGATTGAACTCCTATTTATTCAATCTATTACAATCACTGCAAAAGGCAACACGCACACACAGGCACACGGGGCTACAATCCTAATCATCTGTTTGCTTTTTTGATGTTTGATTTACATTCAAATAATTTGACTGTGCCTTTCATTTCACTTGCAGACTGAACAGAAAATAACATGCTGATAGGAAAGTGAGAAGTTGTATTAAAAGTGCAAAAATGTATTCCTTCAAGAGACCTTTTACTTCCAGACAAAAAAAGTTGTCCACTGAAACTTTAGTGCGTTAACAGTACAAGCCATTTCATAGATTATTAAAATGTACATTCCTATACACTTCACGGCTACAAACATGAGCACGATGAATGTCTTGTTGCTTTGAAAGTGTGTTTTTTTCTACAACTAAACTTAGGCCATAGCAAGGTTAACATGGCTTTAAGCCCCAAGAGCATCACACTGCTGATCCATCTTGAATATATTCACAGGGCCACCGTACATCTCCTCAAACTGAAGGAGAGACATCCTTTATAAGTGACTCTTCATATGACATTGTCCTGAGCTTAGCAGTGCTGTCTGAAAAGCTCCAAGATTGACATAAAGTGACATCACATTATTTTGGTTAGTGGCCAGTGCAAATCAGCTTCTCCAGCCTGTTTCTTATCTGAAACATGAAGCTATAACTTTCCCTTATCTATAGCCCATAAATGACAAGTGTCTACTATTCTTCAATAAAACAGTAATGAACTATTTTCAATTGCCAAGTATAATTAGATTTTTAACATGATCATTATAACTGTATCTTATCACAAAGAAAATGGAAAGTATATTGGCTTGAGAATAATCTATTGAGACACAAACACACAAAAAAAGTCAGGGCTATTGTTGATACAGTACGGGTGAAGACTGCACTCATCATGCTGCTGGTAGTGACTGAGGCAAACTTGATTCATTTTCTAACATGTATACCTCATTTCCACTTGTGTATGTGACTGGTGAATGTAGACCTGTAAATATACATGATGCCTCCAATGTCCAATACAAGAAAGTGCCTTTCTTTTATTCTTTAGATAGAGAAATGCTTGTGCCATGGGTAGAGGGCGGTTTTTGCCAGTTTTTTGCGTTTCAGTATTGTTAAAATACACATTTGGAGAATTACTGCGAGAACAACTGGACAGGTTTTGAAGGGAAACAAATAAGTGAGCATATCATGTTTTGTGAACTATTTCATTAAAAATATTGATAAACTATCAATGAGTCATGTGCTGCAGTGTAGCATCATATTTAAGTAAACCTATATTTACTGCAATGGCATTAAATATTTCACTTTATATACCAGAGCTACTGATTGATTAACATCTTTACCAGCTATAACAGAAACATCTAGCATGGCTTTGAAGCCGATCTTGTCATTCAGAAGAACCTTCTCTTTATCCATTTGGTCCCCACTACAGCAATATTGCTGCATTGTTCCCTGATTTCTCAAAGTACTCTCTGGACATTTTGTAAAAATTTTTCACTGTGCATGCGTCACTTGTAGGTAAAAAAATAATAATAAAGTAATTATGAGGAATTTGTGTTACCGTTCATAACTCTGAAAACCCTGAAACATACATAGGAAACAATGAAGACTGACTGTACTTTGTATCTACTTGTAAAGTTTACCGTCAAGAACTGGTAAATGCAATCTGATTTTATATAGTTTATAATCAAATTTTAGCAGAACCCAGTGACTCAGGTTTACCACGTGGTAAATCAGAAAGTTCAACTAATGCAAACTCACTTGACAATCAAAACTGCAACTAAATTAAAGGAAATAATCCTTTGGCTGGTAAACGGCCTTCATACACATACATAAGAGGAAATGAGGCATTTATGTAAACTGGCTCTGATATACTGTCTGCATAAATGATGGGATAATAATTAATTTATGAGTGTCTGTAAACATGACTACTGACATGTCAGTGTTGGTCCAGACCCTGCTATGTTCTCATTAAACTGTAACACAAACACTGACCAACCTCAGCATCTTTTACAATTACAATTACAATATTTAAACAATACTAACTGATATGACACTTTCTCTTTCTGCATCACATCACGTCTTTCACTCTTCACAACACGTTCTTCAACCCTCCCTGAACCGACTTTTCAAAACCAGAACAACACAAGAGCACTAGGTACAAAATGTACACACAGAACTTACCATCCATTCATCCACCACATCACAAAAACTACTTAACCACCAAAATCACTATCACCAGCTCCATATCCATCCACCCTGCTCTTATAATGTTCACTCTACAAAGAGAAAACATAGACAACATATCCCAAGATCAATGGGTGCTTTTCCTGAAAATGAAGGATTTTGAGGGTAGAAAGGTGACGACCAGCAGGCTGTAGGAGTTAGTCCTGAAAAATGACGCGATTTTCAGCCACCTCTGTCCTTTTCCTTCCCTTTTCAAGAGGATAAATGTCTCATTTGATCTCTGGCTTTTCTCCCAGATTCTGCTGTCTTGTGCCACATTTGATGTCAAATTCAAAGTTACACTTGATTGAGAAACAGTCCTCAGACACCGTAGTTCTGCGTTGAATACAGATGGGAGGGATCTTGTGACCTTTGGAGAGGACCATAGGTTGAGGAGAGGACCGAGCACTCATCCCAAGGCATCCAGAAAGGTAAGGGGACATCCAACACATCCAACACAAGGTTCTCCTCTTCTCAACTCATTCAGCTTTTCTTGACCCCGTCCCTCCCTTTTTGTGCTCCAGTAGTTAACCACTGCAAGGGAATTCCCTGAAATCCAAAGGTATGTGGGTGTGCATGTTGTTGTTTACCTTACTATAGATTTAAAGAAAAAAAAAAAAGAAAGGGGGGTCACAAAATGGCGCAGTGGAACCTATGGGAACCTGCCGAACGTTCTGCTCTCCATTTCATCTTCTTTTTCTTCTTCTGATTACGCTCTGGAACCTGTTGCCTGTTGATATAAAGGTGGATAAAATTAAGTCAAAGCTTGTGGTAAAGAAACAATTGTGCCAATTAAGTCTTGCAGAAATGTATACTTCATCTTGCTAAAGATAAAAAAAAGTCTGACCTGTTTTTTGTGTTCAGTAAATATAAAGCCACTAGCATTATCTCTGTAAACTCAACATTCAGTTTGTTTCTGAAGTCTGCTTCATCTGCATACTTGAGTCTGCTTCATCTGCATACTTCAATCATTTTAGCAATAAATCAGTGCAGGTGATGAAGACCTGTGGTGTGACGAGAGGGCAGAGCTTGGAGCAGAAGAGTGGTGTTTCTGTGCGTGCTGTGCGTCCTGCAACACTGTCATATTTATTTTGCTTTTCTTTAGACAAACTCCACACCCTGTGATAATAAGAAAGACATCATAACTTACTGGTGATTTGGCACACATTTTTTCCTTTTCGTTGATTAAGCATTTTAGTGTTTAAAGTTTTGCATTAAATGGAGTTTCATTTGAATCACCTGCACTCTGGGGTGATAAATGTTAGGCAGCGCTGATGATTTCAATAGCAGATCTTTTTCAGAGAAATATTTGGATATTTGTATATGTTTAATGTTAACAACAATGTGGATTGTGGGATACGGTCTGATATTTTGTGTAAGGAAGTGAGTCAGAAGCATTAGTTTGCAAACTGATTTCAGTCTACCAACTGTGTCACTTTTTCCCCTCCTCTCTAAAAGGAACGTAGAGTTTGCTTCCAGTTGTGCACATTTTACCATCAAGTTTTGTTTTTTCGTTTTTTTTAAAGTGATAACAGATTTGCATGTAAATTGCTTTGCATCAGTTTCAGTCCTGTTTTGTGCGAGCACAACATTATAAATGAGATGGTTATTTTGACTGGGTAGCACTGCCGAAATCCAGTCCATTGTAGATTTTTTTTTTTACTCAGCTAGACAAAGGCCAATATTTAAGTTAAAAAACTGATACCTATACATAAGATTTGGGTCAAGTGCATGGAAAAGAAGTTAGCTTTTAGGCACTTTGGCATGTAATGTGAGCTGCTGATATAAAAAGAACAAGTCAAATCAATATAGTTTAGTTCTACTGATTAAATGTTATCTGCAAATTGAAATACAGCCACTTCAAGAAATTAAAACTTGGGCTTTTGGCTTAACATACCTCACTACACAGACCTTTGCACAGACTTTATACTGAAAAGATAACCAAATGTAAATAAATAAATAAATATATCAATGTTGCAATTTTCCTATTTAGATTAATCTATGTAGACTGAGGCTGTTTTATAATGTGGTATTTTGACCTCTATTTATACTGGTTCCTAAAAGTCCTGGTGTGTATGTATATAAAAGACAAAGGAAGGAGAAATCCTCTGATCTAGAACAAGCTTATTACTATTACTGCTATTACGGAAAGGAGGATTTGCAAACAGTACTTCTAATCTCAGTCAATTCAAACTGAAGGTTTTGCTGTTTATTATCCATTATGTAATATTCATACTTGATAGTTCGATGTACCCCTGTACTAGCTGAAATAAGAGCTTGTGGTAAAACTGTAGTTTTCTTTGTTTTCCAGATTCACCCAACAAATGTTTAAGTTCTAAAATGTTGTAATTGTACTTAAAAGCTGTTTTTTTATCTTTTGTTTTAATTCATATATCACAAGAATATTAATAAAATAATTGAAAACTAGTCTTTAATACGATTCTACATTTTCTCCTTTACTCTCACCATTTGCTTTGTAAAAATCAATCTACAGCTTTTTACAATTAAAATGAAGACTCTAAAATAAGACATTCTGTGCTTTGACCTAATGAATAATAAGTCATGTCTTTCAGATTTGATATTAGGACATTCCATAAACAAGGTGTATCAATATCAAGGGGATGGAGCTGATGCATCACTCAGAAAAATGCACAATCATTACTTCTTCCATCTCCTGCATGTCTGCTCTCATACTGTCTTACCACAAGAGGGCAGTATTGATTCATCAGTCAACTTTCCTCAATTCTAATTCAGTTAAAAAAAAGTGTGTGTGTGTGTGTGTGTGTGTTGGGGGGGGGGGGGGGGGGGGGGGGGGGGTCCATGAGTCAGTGACAATCCTGGCATGTGCTTAGTAGGATCCCTCCCTGAGCTGGATTACATATGTCTTTTATATTTTAAAAACAGAGAGTGAAAACAGCTGTGAACTTGTGTAATTGTGTCAAGTTCATGATGTAATGTGTGTGGGGTTTTTTTTAATTGTAGAGAATAGAATAGATTAGAATAAGAATTATTGTCATTATACTTTAGGGGGTACAACGAAATTTAGGGTGCTCTCACAGAGCCACTGTGCTACACAAAGGAAGTCCTTACACAAAGAAAACCTAAAACGAAAACAAAACATGGAAAATACAGTTCTGCAGAAATACATGTGCATCAAGACAGGAAATAAATGTGTGATTTTCTTCATTTCTTTTTCCCTCTATAAAAGCACTCTCACTGCCCTCACATACCAGTGCAACACCCTGAGCACCTCTTAACTCCAGAGAAAAATTAATACAAAACTACAGGGAGGTAAATGGTGATTTCTTGACTATGGACAACACAACTTCTTATAGACCTACTGGTGAACAACCTACTCTAGCTTAACAAGTATTTTGATAAATGATTTGTTTCAGTTACCTTATAACACGAACCAGCTCATGAAAGGCTTTATCCACGTTCATTGGAGGATCCTTGGCACTAGTTTCTATATAAGTTATCTGGAAAAAAAAACATATGAAGTCTCAGCATAAATAGGATCAGAGTGACATACAATGGATGTAGTTTCACTGAACCAAGCAAAGTGGAAGACATTATCTTACAGGTCAGTTACTGTCGAAAATGGGCAAGCACCCACATGTAAGATGTGTCTGATGCCAGTCAGTTTGTTGCACTTATTAGTCCAGCAACATGTGACCATCAAAAAATTCAAAGTCAGGCCTGGACCAGCTCATACTTAAGCTGCGACAGGCTCAGACTGCCGGGGGATTTGGCACACTGAGCTCCTCCCTCTCTGTCTCTCTAACACTCTCCCTCAGTCCTCTATCTATTTGTCTTTGCCCCTTTTGTTTGCTCTTGTACTCGTCTCTAGTTCTTGTCTTGTAGACATCCTGGGATCATTGGTGTGGACGGCCTGCTGCTGTGGACCTACAAAGCTTCAGTTACTACAATTACAAATATTTGGCCTACCCTTTAGTCCTATTCCATTATCATTACAATTCCTGATAATAACTTCAGAGAGATCAACAAAATTAAATACATGGTAGTTCCTGCAAACAGCACAAACATCCCTGATCAAAATTTTAAGACCAGTTGAAAAACTGCAAGAATTTACATTTTGCACTGTTGGATCTCAAGAAGGTTCTAAGTAGAGCTTCAAAATGCAAAAAGAATAAATGGGAGCGAGACAAAAAAAATGAGTGAGCACTTTATTGCAAACAACCATTAAACTAAAATAGACTTTTCATCAGCTGATTTTTTTCTTTTTTTTTTTTTTACTGAATCGGAACAAAGCAACCAAGCTGTAGGTGTGAAAAAAAGCACATCGGGTTTGACTCTGGTCTCAATGCTGTGCTGATGGGTGCATGTCATCTTTCACTATCTGTCTCTGCCATATAGCCTGTAATATAGCCATATAGTCAAAGCTTCCCCATCTAGAACAGGCAGAAAATCACCCCAGAAGAGTATTTTTTATATTTATTTTACAGTTTCCTTGTGAGATTAGTAAGCAGTCAATCCATCATGAGTGGGTTTTATGGGCAGGAGTCCATCAAGTTGAGCAACTTTAATGACTGTGATAAAATTCTTTCACATTTTATGTTTGATGGTATGGTCCAACCCTATATGCAGTTTTACTTTTTAATAAATGTTAAGACATTATAATTATGCTTCTGGCATCAGTAAAATCTTGAAAAATTTAATCTGGCCATTTCATACTATTTAGATTTGCAAAATAAGCCCCAGTGCTGGTAAGAACATCACATCACTTTGCACAGCTGCAGATGGATTCATACAGACAGGATTCTGCTACAAAGGGTTCATTAAGCACAGAGCCACTGAGACTCAGCTTTGACTAACACAGAAGTTGGTTTTGACACCTTTTCTTTATCAATTTCACAGAAAAACAGCATGGTTAAAAAAGAGGAAGTGCTGAATAATCCTGCCTGGTCTGACTGTCTCTACATTGTTTTTGTTTTGGCATACCTATAAACAAAAACACAGTGGGATTTTCTCTTTCCTCTTAAGTCAGTATAGATTTGCAAGTAATATAGATAACCATTCAATGATCTACTTCCCTCTGTGCCATACATAAATGGATAAAAGTCTAACCACATCATAAAAACATTTTTTATAGGAACAGCGTTTTAATGATGGTACTCTGAAATAAAAAGGTGTATTGGTCTTTATGAACCATTGAAATAAATGATGTTTTGTGTTAAGTAACAAGTTTTGGAACAAAGTAAATTTAAAAATGGTCAGCAAGTGTGCCTAGGGCTGTCTCTAGCTCATAATATTTCAAAGAAAGATGCAATGCAACTTCACTGAAAGAACAGCATACTGAATAAGAGGGCATAAGAGTTTTAACTTTAACAAACTCCACAAAAACTTTGTTGGCCAATGAAAAACTGGAACCCTGGGACCATGCTTGTCAGACATCAAGTCAGCAGTCTATAACATAATGTCAGGTATCTTGAAAATTAAAATTAAAATTAAAATTTAAAAAAATCTCAACTCTGGCAGAAATAAATCATGGCCCTCTATTAATAAAAGCTAAAGATGACATACATAGATGGAATTCAATTTCCCTCCTTGGCCTTAGTCAAAGAATTGACACAGTAAAAATGAACACTCTTCCCCAGTATCTTTTCATGTTTCAGGCCCTCCCTTTGGAAATGAACTCAAAACAGTTCTCCGAGTTGGATAAAATGATATCTAGATTTATTTGGCAGATTTAACCATGGGTTAAATTTAAAACCCTTCAAATCCCAAGAGAGGAAGGTGGGATGGAAACTCCACAATTTACAGACTATTTTCTTGCAGCCAAGATCAAGCCCTTAATTAACCTGTGTAACCCAATCATTAACAGTGGGTGGAAAGAGGTGGAACTATCTATCATGACTGATCCCCCACTTTCTGCAGTATTAGCTTATAAAACCTGGGAAGATTCATAGATAATGTACAAAATCCATGGATCAATGCCCAACAAAAAAATTGGAATACAATAAGAAGACAACATTATATCATAAAATACAAACAATTCAATGGTGTGCATATGATCCCAATTTCAAGCCTAATGTACTGGATTGTAGATTTAAAACCTGGACTACTAAAGGGATAACAACATTTTATTCCCTTACAGAAAAAGGACAGTGTAAAGATTTTGAAAATCTGAAGAGAGAGTACCACCTTGAAATCTTTGACTTTTATAGATATCTTCAGGTACACAATTATTTTGAAGACAACAGTAGAAAGGAAGCTGAAACCAGCGACCCTGTACTGGGATTGTTTATCAGTGCTTATCATAGAAAACTTCCCCAATGAGTCGGGTTGTAACATACATATTCAACAAAAATATAAATGCACAAACTCAAAAGGCTAAGTTAAAATGACCTTTCCCTTAACATGCCTAAAATATTATTTATCTGTGTACAGGTTGCTTTGCTCAAATCAAGTTCCCTAGTTTCAGTTGATTGCTCCCAGTGAGTACAATCCATCCATGAGTCTCATGCCACGTGACAGTGTGGTGCTAAGTCAGTGCGACCAGTTCATTCATTCACATTGTTTAATGCTTCAGTGCAACTCCCCTGTTAGTAGTTCCTGAAATTTAAAAAAAAAAAAAAAAACTTGATGGCAGACAGTTTTGTTTTGATGTATTGCGTGAACATGAATACTGCCATCCCAAAATAAACAATGTAAAAAAAAAAAAAAATTAAATAAAAAAAAGAGTTTTCAAATCCAAACAAGAAAACCAGCAAAAAAAAACCATAAAAAACCTAACTGGGACTGCCTCTGCTCAGAATCATTTACAGAGCCACTCAGTAAAATGTTAACTACTTACACTATGCTTTGCAGCCATCTCCTGGCCTTGATCAGTGGTGACTTTTCTCAAATGAACTAAGTCCACTTTGTTTGCCACCAACACCATTGGGAAGGCCTCCCTGTACAGAGAACACACAAACAATATCATTCCTGTACAAGTGAATTACATTGGGAGAAATAAGAGTTTTGCAATTGTATGGTTTAACAAGCCATTTGGAGGTCAAATTAATTTGACATTAATATGACATCTTGTCTGTCAGTGTCGGTTATACAATGTTTTTTTGTAGTTCAAACACTTTTTCAAAAAACATTGTCTCAAATTTTAAAGAAAAAATGCATATTTCTGTGAGGCTGCTAAAAATGCTCTTTTTTTCATTTTCGCATCTATTAAGTCATTACACAGGATGGTGTTACTCGCCTGTTATCATAATGCACAGTAACTGTAGTCTGAGTGCTTACTTCATGTCATTTTTACACAATCTTTAAATTCTTAATCTTCATTTTACCTATTGATATGGTGAGTTAATATTGTCTGTTTCTTAAATTCCACTTTGATGGGGCATTTAGTCCAACGTGAAAGAGAAAATGCACTGTTCTATTTGCCTACTGTATCTCATTGTCATAAAACACTAGCTGTCTCTATACTAAAGCAAAGTCCTGTTGTGGGTGAACACATTCTGTTTCTAGGAATTTCTTTACAATAAAAATCTTCATGTCTTAATCTGTCAAAAGGCTTTTAAGATGAAAAAGCCAAAAAGGACACGGATATAGTAGCAGCAACCTTAACAAACCAGTCTGAACTCACGAGCTGGGAGATTGAGACTCACTCAGCTTATTAATGACTTTGGTAAGAGCTGAAACTCAGAGAACTTTGTAAACAATGATTCGTAAAAACATCTTCCTCTGAGCTTATGTACACAGTGATTTATACATGCATATTTTCTGTTTTCAGATGACAGAATACCAGATGAAATACCACAGGCTGAGGGGGAGCAGGTTTGTGGTGTATTAAGTTATGATGGTCAGACATTAAATGAAAAACACACTTCAGCCTGTATTTCTGTGATGTCAGAGCAAGAAGGCATCACATAAGTTGGCCTTACATCAACTTATTTAGTTCACGTTTTTTACATTTGTTTGACGTTTGAAAAGATTTTGGTTCATATTCCCATAATTCCTGCACCACTATCTTTACATCTGCTGAGCTTATATATCTCACCTGTCCTTGACCCGCAGGATGAGTTGATGAAACCGGTCAACATGTTCAAAGCTGGCCTTGTCTGTCACAGAGAAGACAATGAGGAAGCCGTCTCCTGTCCTCATATACTGCTCTCTCATCGCACTGAACTCCTCCTGACCGGCTGTGTCCAGCACTGCAAAGATGGAGGAACATAAACTGTATCACTTTCACATTCAGATAAATAACACTGGACTTCTGTGGTGGGCTTTGGTTTAGCTTAAGCTTTTACTACTTGTTAAATTAAAAGCAGCACACACTTTATGGGACTACACTTTGGTCAGTGTTTTTTTTTTCTTCTTCTTTTTGTTGAGCTGGTAGTGGCTACAACCCCATTTTCAGAGCACTTCTCAACAATATTTACTGTTGCTAGGTTACAAAAGCTGCCTCATTGCACTCTCAGATCTCTTGATAGTGACCATAAAGTCTGTTTTAAATCTCTCTGAAAGTTTTTTATATGTTCTAACTTGAGCAAAGTTTGCAAAGGAAACTGAAAAAAGGGAATCTTGCCCTGGCATGAGACAGAGCTCTGGACCTAGAGAACTACAAGGACCAGCTGTGAAAGTCAGGACTGTCTCAAGAATTCATTTTTTGCCTTCCATTGTTGTTGAAGAACTTTTTATATTTCAAACCAAGCCTCCTCTTGATATGATTACAGAGGGAGACATGATGTTGACAAGCCCGAGGTGTTTATTTTTACTCTATTTTTACTGAGAGCACTATCAGCACAGTGGCAAAAAACTGCAAACACCAAGGTTATTTTGGCACTTGGATGCTGACACTGAAAACCTTGGATTGTGTTGACTATTGAGAACAGTAACACAGTCCAAACAAAAACAAGAGTCATTCTGAACGTTCACTGTTGAGTCCTTTCTGACGTAAAGCGTTCTAAATTATATTGAAAACTGACTCCGCTTCCAGTGATCAGAGACAGTTTGTAACCTCGTGACATCTGTGATCACTTTCATCTCTTAAACCTCTTTAGAGAGTTGATTGTAAGTGCTTGTGTGTTACTTGTGACCTAATAACCCTGTGCTCTTTCTTTGGGTGTCACTTTAATAGCATTGCTGTTTCCTGTTTTATGTTGGTCAGTTCTGCTGATATCACAAGGTTGCTCACCTTCAGTTAAATATAGTGAGTCTCTTACAAAAAAAATCAGTTGATAGTTGAATATACAGGATTTTTAAAGAGCAGTAACAAACTGCTAATGCATATTTTCTATTCTTGTCTTTAAAATTTGAGCACTGCACCACCAACACTTAAAGTTAGCCAGACAACTCCTTCCTTATCAACCTTCTAAGCATGCCAAGATCAAATAAGAGGTAAGTTATACCAAATATAAATGGTGGAGCCACTTCTTATCAAATTGTACTTGAAAAGGAAGAAAACTGACTTTTTTTTATATAACAAGGGAGAATGTGTGGCCTAGCAACTTGTGTTATCACTTCAATTCATGTACTGTCTTCGAAGTCTCCTGTGACAGCCTGTGCTTCATTTGTGACCTAAAAACCAAGTGGTCTTACTTTCAGTGTCATCTCGAGACACTGACTCCCCTTGTATTATAATGTCAGGAAAGTTTTTCCCAGGCTTTGGGGAAGCTTAACACATTCAAAATAATTATTGTGATTTCATTTATTTATAGCAGGGCCTGGCCATACAGCGATTAAATTGATTCTTTCAATTTTGTTGCAGAGGGTTTAAAATATATATATTTTTAAAAATCCTACTTACTCTGTCAGTTATTTTTCAGTCCATGCAAATTTGTAAGCTTTGGCTTTGTGTGAAAATAAGCTTTTCTTTTTTTTTAATAAAATAATTCCTTATTTACTCAAGAAAACCACAGCACTGCAGTGACTGTGACGTTGAAAAGCTCTTCCACAGACATACACATACTTATCAGCACTCTGTGATTTTTCAAAAAGAGCTTCGGACGTAACTCTTTACCTTGGCTTCCAAACACTTTCAGATTTATTGAATGTTGTCATTGTATTGTGATTTATGATCATCATTATTTAAATCTTTGTGAAGCACTTTGTGACCTTGTTCTGTGAAGTGTGCTATAAACTTAGACTGCCATTTTAGTATGAGTTCATTTGTTCAGAAAATTTTTGCCAGCGTTTGGCCATTTGTTGGTTTGTTTGTGAGCAAGATAACTCTAAATGGAAATTTTCAGGGATTGTTGGTCATGGCACAAAGGAAGAGTGATTCAATTTTATTGGTGATCCAAATCCAGGTGCAGATCTGGCAATTTTTCAAAGTATTTGTTACCATTGCACGGTAGGGCACTTTTCCACATTTTAGATAAGAACTGTGCTAACAGTGTCAGAAATGCCTTAGCAAAGGTTTCTGCCCTCAAAGCACTTCTGGTTATTTCACACGTTGCATTGAAAACTACACAACACTTAGCCTATTGATTAACTATATTTTAAGTGTTACTTTAAGCTATAAAAATGATCTCACCTTGATAGCCAATGAATTGCAATGATAAATTAAATTCTAAAAAATATCAATTTAAAAGATCTGCATAGAAAAATATTCTTGCGGTCACTCACCATCCAGTATCGCCCATTGTCCGTCTATCTCTGTGTGCTTTAGATATGAGTCCTCTATCGTGGGATCATAGTCTGGCACAAAGATCTTCTGGAAAAACTGGATGGTTAGGGCGCTCTTTCCAACACCACCATCCCCCACCACTACCAGCTTGTAGGTTGGCAGGTTGTCACTTGGCACAGCGCTGGTTGCCATGGCTACTCCAGCAGTGAGAAGTAGGGTAGTGGGATGCTGAAGGGACACACCTGGCTGAAATGAGAGACCAACAGAGAGAGAAAAAAAATCAAAAAGGGAGTCAGAGGGAGAGAACAACAGGGGGAGAGTGGAAGGAGCATTGGGACTTTTGTTTGTGCTGTTCTTTCGACTCTATGGGGACAAAAGACTACAGCTTAAATAAATACAGGACAAAAAATAGTACAATGTGAGAACCAGAGTCAGCGCTTAGTCATTTTAAGCCCACTTGCTACACAAAGCTGTGTGTTAGAGAAAAGAGAGAGCAGAGTGGTTTATATTTGTAAAGTAAAAAAAGGAAAAAGTTAAAACACAGATCGTGGAATATTTTACTTTTGATTAGATAAGTGAAACATTTTCTGGACTTGCAGTCGCCTCCAGAAGTCAGTGACAAACTTTCAGTCAGTTTAATTGCGCTTTTTAATGGTTTTATTGGTGTGAGATGAATCAATCAGGCTTTTCTTGGCCGATACCAAACACCTGTTTGTGTACCAATCATGTTTCATGTTTTTTGTTTTGTTTTGGGTTTTTTTAACAATTGGTTGAAAGGTTTGCTCAGCAAAGCAAACAGGGCCGGATCTAGGCAGGCATATACGAGGGGACAGTCAGAAATGTGAAGGGGGCATCATGCGTAGGGTGCACACACATCATGTTCGAGCAATTCTTTTCTGTGCTTATAGTAACAGTGTTTTCTTCATGGAATTGGGTTGTTAGCTATGTGTCAAACCCCAACCTGGACAAGTGGATTGCACTGGAAGGCCTCTACCTTCAGACCTTTCCAACTTGGGTGTCCCACCTGAAGACTAAGCTCCTGCTTGTGTAGCTCTAGCTCTTAAGGTCGCTGCAAACCCACTGACCACAATAAGGTGGCAATCCTTTTGGGGGTGAAGGGGTAATAAAAATGGAAAAAAAAAAATCCAGATTTTAACAACATAACATTCACCTTAACTGGTTGGTCTTATTCTCAAATAAATTTGAACCTAAAATAAGACTTCATACACTATTGTCAATATTTAAAAAAACTGAAAGGTAGTCTTATAAATAATAAAAAAAAATCAATTCTCAAACTAATTTATAAAACACAAAATATATAGGGCAGAACATTTTATAACTTTTTCTTTTTTTGGCTTGTATTTGAATTTATTTTTCTTTGTTAGCAACTTTACAGCTCAGCTTTACAGTAAAGTCAGAGTCTGTCAGACACAGGTCATTTGTCCTCAGTCTGTTACAGGCAGTGGACACTCATCTCTGTGCCTGTGTGACTGAGAAACGCCCCCTGAACAGAAGACAGGAAGACTATTCCCCAGTTGACTGAACAAATATAGCTGTTATATTTAATGTTACTTTATTTTTTTGTTGTTGTTGCGGTTAATTATTAACTATCTCACAGTCACTAAGACGAATTTGGCAGAGCTTTGCCGCTTCTTCAGAGTCTTACCGCTCAGAAAACCCGCACTTTAACTTTGGGGTGGCTGCCTTGAAAACCTAAGCTGGACTCAAACACACAACCTTTTAATATGTAGGTGAAGCGTACTTCCTGACAAAGCCACAGACACTCCATGGTGTATGAGCAGAGAACACATGTATCTACACATGCAGGATTTGTCATGCTCTTGTGCAAAAGGGTCCCCACTTCCTAAAATCTGTGGGTGTGCTCTAATGCAGATTGCAAATGGTGGAAAATGATTGCTAATAGTTGATTTACATAAAAATGTGGGATTGGTAATAACTCTCCTTTTTTTGTTTGGAAACATTTTTTTTTCTGTTGTTAGTGTCCGTGGATACACGAAAGATGCTGAGTTGCATCACATCAAACATCCGAGCTACTGCTGCTCATACAAGACCTGTCATGATCCCACTTCTTTGTTAGTTAAGTGACCCTTTTTCGTTTCCATGTTTCATGTTTTAGCTCGTGCTTCCTTTTATATTTTGAAATGTCTAACTCTCGTTTGTCTTCGTAGGTTTTGCTTCCTGTCTGGCCCTGTCACACCTGCTCCCTGATTGCTCTTCCCCAGCTGTGTCCCATTACCCCCCATCACCTCATGTATTTAACCTCATGTCCCCCTCAGTCCTGTGCTAGATTGTTGTACATCCTTGTCACTTTCCAGTGTTTTCCCCTAGCCACAGTTCATGATCATAGACCTTGTTCGCCTCAACTCTGCGTCCAGCCTAGCCCTTTTTTGGATCCTTTTGCCTGGTTTGTTTTTGCTTTTTTGTGTACTGAACATGGACTGTCAATAAACTTTGTCTTTTGCCTCCTGGACTTGTGGTGTCTGCATTTGAGTCTTTTCTGCCTGAGCGTCTGTTCCCTGACAACATCAGTAGCTCCTCATTGTAAGAGCTTCCCATTGAAAAACCACAAAAGGCTGTTATGATAATGCAGCCACATTTGTCATTAAGAACCAATTTTTACTGTGAAGGCTTCTAAACTGAGGCATGTACAGCCTCATCACATCACTTTATCCAGTAAAATGGGTGGGATATAGAGTTTTAAGTAGCAGAGAAGACACTGCACAGAGACGAAGGGCTCTTTTAGAGTCATTCCAGGCAAAGACATTCCGACTGGATGGAAAAGCAGCTAAAAAGAGCTTTGGTAAACTCGGTTTTGGCTAAGCAGCAGAAACAGTGTAATGACGTCTACCCTCAGAGGGCCCACTGTAACCACAGAGCCGACAGAAAAATATGATGGTTTCAGCACAGAGGGATTGTTCTAGTTTACAATTATGGATTTTCAAAACAAAAGTAAACATCTCATTGCTACAATATGAGAGGTCTAAGTGAACAGATTAAAGATAGTAGGAGAGTACTTTAACCCCAAAACAAAGCAAAGCAGAAGCTTAATCTAAAAAAAAATCGATTGTAACCTTCACAAATAATTCAGATTAGGGCTGGCAATAAGAAAAAATCCCTTTTTCTTGCTTAGTGGTGATATTTTACATGTATTTTGATTCTTTCTTTCCTGTGATAAAGCAAAAGTTTACATGGGCCAAATGCTGTGGGACAAAGGTACATTTGGTAACAGCCAGCCTCATAATGTGTAAAAACTACATTAAAAAAGACAGTAAAACAAATTTCAAGTTTGTGATTTTCAAGAATATACGATTAATAAGCATTCTCTGTAAAGAAGATGAGATAAATAAAATGATAATTCTCCATTTAGACTAAATATTTCAAAAGGATTATCTCGTGGCTGACAGGCATATTACTGTTAGTGGTTCTTAGACTTAAAGTATCTCACAAAAGTGAGTACACCCCTCACATTTCAGCAAATATTTTATTGTATCTTTTCATGGGACAAAACTGAAGAAATGACACTTGGTTAGAATGTAAAGTAGTGAGTGTGCAGCTTGTAAAGCAGCGTAAATTTACTGTCCCCTCAAAATAACTCAACACACAGCCATTAATGTCTAAACTGCTGGCAACAAAAGTGAGTACACCCCCAAGTGAAAGTGACCAAATTGGGCCCGAGGTGTCAATATCTTTTGTGTCCACCATCATTTTTCAGCACTGCCTTTAACCCTCTTGGGCACATAGTTCATCAGAGCTTCACAAGCTGGAATCCTTTTCCACCCCTGTCTGTCATGTCTGGAGACTTACTTGGCCAGTCCATCACCTTTACCCTCAGCATCTTTGGCAAGGCAATGGTCATCGTCTTGGAGGTGCGTTTGGGGTCTTTATCATGTTGAAATACTGCCCTGCGGCCCAGTTTCCGAAGGGAGGGGACCATGCTCTGCTTCAGTATGTCACAGTCCATGATGGCATTCATGGTTCCCTCAATGAAGTCAAATTCTGACCTTATTATCTGAATGTAGCAGCAGATGTCTTATTATCTGAATGTAGCAGCAGATGTTGAAAATCAAAAAGACTAGGCAACATTATTTCAACAGCCTCAGGAGTCAGCATGTTGTGCATTCAGAGATGGTCTTCTGCATACTTTTGATGCAACAAACTGAATTACTGCTGCCTTTCTATCATGTTGAACCACTCTGACCATTCTCCTCTGACATCACTAAGGCATTGCACCCAGAGAATTGCCCTAAATTAATGTTTTCTCCTTTTCCAAACCATTCTCTGCGAACCCTAAAAATAGTTTTACATAAAAATCCAAGTAGATCAACAGTATCTGAATACTCAGATGAGCCCGGCTGGCACCAACAACCATGCCACGTTCAAAGTCCCTGAAATCTCCTTTCTTCCCCATTCTGAAGCTCAGTCTGAATTTAAGGAGTTTAGTTTGCCAGTGGTTACATTCCTCGATGCACAGAGCTGCTGCCATGTGATGGGCTGATTAGTGGGCACACTGAGAAGTCACTAATAGCCAGAAATAGCCTATTTTCACTCACTTTTAGATAAATCAAATCTGGCTTAATAAATATATAAACACTGTATATATGTATTCTGAAGCAAATCTTGAGGACAAAAGAATCCTTTTATTGTTCAACAAATGTGTCTCCTTGTTTAAATTCATAATGGAAGATGTTACAGTTCAGACCTACACCAGGGCTGTAGAGAATGATCACCGTTTCTGAGCTGCTGTAAAAATGTAACACATTTTGTGAGGGTTGTAGGTGGTAGATGGGGCAACTTTTACAGATAATAAGAGATCATCTAAGAAAAAACAAGACAATTACTTTTATGGTTAAAAAATTAGATCTTTTCATGTTTTACTTCTGCCAATAGTTCTGATAATACACACTGCACCTTTAATGCGTGTCATGCTAGGTCAGGCTCATACAAAAATCTCACAGCACAGCTGGCCTCAAATATTGAGCTCACTACAGAAAGAACAAGTCACAGGAGGGAAGCAAAAGCAGGGAGGGGGGAAAGCAGGGTGAGAGAAATCGGAAACAGAAGAGTGAGGGGAGAGGAAGCAAGGGCATGTGAGGACAGAGTTGAAGAAATGGTACAATATGGTGTTGATGGTTCCCTCATTTTGACAGTCTTTTCATTGTTATTTCTAAAGACAGATGTTTCAAGCTATAAAAACATCATTGCAAGGGTTGTTAAATGATAAGAATTATTACCATACCACCTTCCACTGTGTGCTTTCACCTCTGAACATTTACCATTATCAAGCTCAGACTGAAATGGACTGATCAGTCCTGACACCAAAACCACCAGTTTAACATCCTTCAATGGATCATGTGATCCAGCATAAACACTTACAGACAAAAGAAGGGTGCAAACCAACACTCAAGTCAAGCTGCACGAAGGATGCACATGCACATGAGAAAGTAAGTGGGCGAGACAGCACACATTCCCGAGGCAGGTTTCACACAATCCTGCTGATGGATGGTTGGAGGTGATAATAAACAGAGTGAAATAGAGCAGTGGCAACAAAGGCAAAGAAGAGGACTTAGAAAAACAATTATGACGAAAACAAGCCATGTTTTGGGGGGGAAAATGTATCTGCTAACAGTAGCTATGAACATTAAAACTGACAGGTTACTTAAACACTTTTTTATTTCAGGTGCTACAATAAAGTACAAAACAATCAGCATGGTGGAAGACAAAACAAAAAGCAACACTATGTTGAAGAAACAACAACACAGACAAAAACAAGTCATGTGAGATCGATAACATATTGTTATACCATATGTTGAGGGTGTCAAGGGTCTATTAGTGTATGTATGTGTGTGTGTGTGTGGGGGGGGGGGGGGGGGTGCACTGTAAGGAAATGGGGACTGGATTAAAGGCAAGAAGGATGAGGATATAAAAGAGAGTAAGTTTAAGAAGACTATGCATTTAAGAAAAATGAGGTATATATGCGTAAAAGAGCAAACAGATCAAATAACTTTGTGAACAGGAAAGGAGAAAGGAGAAAATAAATAAATAAATGGACATAATAAGTAAAACAGAAAATATATACATACATGTATGCATATAGGGAGGTCTCCCACTTACTTTATATACAAGCAACTCCCCCCTCCCTTTGTTTTATTTCTTCTTTGTTGGGTTTTTGTTTTAATGATCTTGTGCTTTCAGGCCTTTTGAGAGAGGGAGACAGGGGACACAACTCGAAGTAAAAGAAAGAGCTGTTGAGAACACGCAGAAAAGCAGCCAGTTGGATGATTATTTAGGCTGTTTCACATGTGATGCATTTCACTTGTGTGACAGCAGCGGTGCTTGTGTGTTTTCATTGTTGAAAGTATGTTATTTAGTCAGAGCTTTCAGACAGCCAGCATGAGCCACACGCCTCCCGAAAATCTCAAGAATAGAAGACTGTTTTTCTATGAGCAGCATGCATATCTTAGCTAAATCGACAGGAAAATGAAAAAATAAGAGCTAAAGGTTTTTTGTTTTTTTTATTTATTTATTTTTTAAGCATTTTTATTTTGTATCATGAAAATGAAAGTTCACATGCTGTACAACTCCAAATTCTGCCTCATGTTCCATTCCATGATCTAAAAGGGGCAGGACGAAGAATGTTCATTTCATTTTCATTTTATTTATTTATCTCAAACTTTTTAAAAAAAAGTCTTATTGTTACCAGCCCCTTTCTCAACATATTTACCTTATACCAACAAGTATGTGCCAACTAGGGCTGCTTCACTTAAGAAAAAAAATATACTCCTGATAGTGCTGGCATCATAAAGAGTGACAGGGAGAAAAGTCCTGATGCCACAGACTTTTTGTCTTGCACTACAGTCATAATTTTGCACTTTATCACATTTTTGGACTGCCCCTCCTCCTCTCACTCTGCTGACAGTGTGTTTACAACAAGCCGGGTTAAGGAATCATATTATGATGATAACTTTATCATGGAACTATTGCTCATAGATGTGACAGCAATATGTGAGCTACCTTGTCGAAGGTTTGTGCTCTCCAAGTGCTTTCTAATTTAACATTGTGTCTTTATCAAAGTTGAAACTCTGGTATCATGACAATACCAAATGTTTGTGTTTTGAAAAAAAAACAATATAAATATAAATCAACATGATCATAACCATAATTTTTGCAATCAAAGAACAACACTATAACCAGTGCCTCACAGGTTTCCATAAGTCTGTGATCTCTAAACAATATCCATTTAAATATTCCCTAAGGTGGGAGATCTCTTTATTGACGGGTTGTCTAAAACAATTTGGGACTAAAAGTTTGTACAATATGTAGAAAAGTTATTTGAAATCAAATAAATTTTCTAGATCTCACTATGAAACCCTTGCAACAGTCCAAAGTAGACATAAAAAGCCACATTCACTCACTACTAGCGCAACACCCCCCCACCCACGCACCCATTCCTCCTCCATCCACCAGGAAACAGCTGTCAGCTGGCTGTGGTCCATCCTTTCCTGCCCAGCACAATGGAGGGAAGGAAGATGTTTCCTTCCTCTCCAAAGGCAGCCAGCCGAACAGCCAGTCACTCTGCAGCAACCAGACAGCAAGGTTAGGAAAAGAATTTCCAGGCCAGATTCCTGACGTTCAAAAGCCTCTTCAGTCAGTTCAAATGCTGAAAATCACAAAGCAACTGGATCCGCCACTAAAGCATTTCAGGTTTTCAGAGGGTGCTGTGAGTAAAAACAAGTCACAAAGAATCAGAGTACCTACCAGCGTTTTTTTTTCCCCTGCAGTCCTGCCTGGTGTGGCTGAACTGTGTCTGTGCAAGATCACAACTGTGTGTGGTGTCAGCATTTGTCTCTGTTGGCTTCCATGGCAGAGTGCACATTTCTGAGAGAGGCCACTCTTGTTTGTGGGACAAAAGAATACACCGACACTGTTTGAGACAAACTTCTTCATTCTGGCAAAGGAAACTTTACCACGTGTCCAAGCAAAGTTAGTCATCTGGCTGATGTGGCTGACAATATGGCTTCACAGGCCCAGAAGTTTCAGAGTGCTCACTAAGGCTGTAAGAAACATACTCTGGGGACTGTATACAACACTGAGTGCCATTTTAACCTCACTTTAATGTCACAGAGCGGTGAGAACAAAGAAGACCTTTGATCGAGGGCCTATATACAGCAGGACAGAAACTACCCTTTTGCCCTGATTAACATATAAGCTCACTTAAGTCTGCATATTGAGATATGCCACTGGATGTGTGCTACAGTGTACACGTCACAATTACATCACGGCAGTTGAGTCCACATGGTGGTGACAGATAAAAAACAGAAGTGAAAGGAAAAACAGGTTAAAAGAGATTTATTGGCAAAGGCATCTGGATAGTCCAGTACTTGTGATGTGAATTAAACACAAGCTACAGCAGTTTTGTCTGCCAAAAGTAGAGCTCTGCCCATTAACAAAAGCATCAAAGCTACAGGCAAATATTAAAAAAGCCTTAACAGAAGTGCATCTGTTAGGTTACAAAAAATAATAGACCTTCTCAAAGACTGGCTGTCATTTGGTGACCGTAACCAAACTCACATCTAGAATCATGCTTAGGGTAAGGTTGTCATGATACCAGAAAAATAAACTTTCAAATGATAAAAGAGTAAAAACCCTATATTCAATACCTGTTTGAATATCATCTCGTATCATTTAAAAAATACGGTACTTGAAAAGTAAAATTTTTTCTAACAAACTGACTTGGAGTATAATCAGAGGTCAATATGCTGATTCCCACATGTTTGCATTTTTTTTAACAGTCTGCTTTTTGTCTTTTTACTCTCTAAATGCCTCCTGTGCACAAATAATTTTCACTTACTTTTTGGAGAATCTGGAGCCAATCCACAACTCCTAAGTAATGTCAACAAGCTAAATAGTGGTCTTTATTTTCTCAGACAGTGGTAAACTTTGCTATAGTTTCATGTACAGTTAAGCTCACATCTGACCAGTGAAAGCACTCATCATGGGCATGGAGGTCACAGTCAGTCAAACATTCAACATGACAGCCTGCATGATGGTGTGTTTGCATCACAGCAGCTGTTTTATTTGACCAAAAACATCAAAATGACAAGTATAATCAATTTAAATATAATGTTTAGAGGACGATAAGTGTTGGAGCTGCAGTATGACCATGGCGAGTGTTCACTACTTTACTAGTTTATTAGAAAAAAATCTATTGTTCATTGATCAAAAAAATCTAAATTTTAATTCCACTGAGCAGTTTTTGATCGCCATCATTAAATCATTCAGATATGGATTTATGTATACACACAATACAAGCAGAAGTGTTTGGGGCGTCACACTTAGACGGCTCAAAAGACTGCTGGGCTCCTGAGAGGTGGTTACTACTGAAAGAGGATAAAGGGACTTCCTTTTCACACGGGAACAAAGCAGCAACATATCAGACAGAACATGTTTCAAGAGGACCACAGCAGTTCACACCCCAGCCTGTGCAAAGTGTTCATATCAACACTCATCAATCATCAAGAGGAGGTGTGAAGACGTGTCGGAGAGTTTAAGACTAAATACTACGGCTCTCAGGTTGTTGCTGCTTAAGGACTTAACTTTTAACCTCCCACATCATGATTTCTATTTATTAAGAGTAGACTTCATTACTCTTGGGTCTGTGAAAACTGTTGAAGTAATGAATAATACAATTTACAAAACTCTTCAATGGTCTGAAAGAACATGTTTATTTCTTTTTGTTCAAAATCTGTTTCTTTTTTTGTTGTTTTAATAATAAAGGAATATATTCTGCTGTCATTTAGCCAGATGGTATATAAGAAGTTCTAATACTTTGTCCAGAAGTATTGGAAACAATCAGCACTCTTTAACATAGTAATGGATCATATACTAAAGCCTGGTGTACATGTCTCGTCTTAGTTCAGTTTTGAGAGCCTTGGCCGATTGGGGTGCTTTAAAAAAATTCTGCTCAGTTCTAAGGGTTTTAAGGGTAATTCTACAAGAGCAACAAGATGTTATTGAGGAGGAAAAGCTACATATTTGCTCCTTAATTTTTTGTTTAAAAAAAGGGATTCCCTTAACAAACTTGATGTAGTTTGTGTTCATTTAAAAAAAAAAAAAAAAACAATTATAAGAAAATGACTTTTCCTGGTGCTTAATACCCTTGCCTAACATTTGTGAAATCTATTTTATAATACTGTAAAAACAAACAAACAAATCAATATATTTGACCTCAACGGTAGTTATTCAAGTTTGGCCCTAACTAAATTATCTTTTTTTGAAACTGTATCTATAAACATCAAGATGACATTTTATCTATTTTTCTAATTGTCATTTTTCTGACCTGACTTTGACTGTAACTTTGACTGCACTGTAACATTGCCATCTGCTCATTCAGGCAAATTAAGGCTTGTACAGTTTGTTCTAGCAGTGATCCAGCAGAGCTCAGCAAGGGTTTAAACCGGATTACAATTTTTCACCTACGGTACTTTTTAGAAAGTGTGGGTGTGCTTTTCACGGTCATTTGGAGCAGATGAAGAGAACTTTTCCTCTGCAAAAGCCAGCATGTTAGGAGCCTTGTAGCAGAGTCATCAGAGTTCTTTTTCAAAAGCCATGGTGAAATGGTATGGTGCATTATGCGCACTTGATGCACTCTGCTGATGTGCATGGAGTTTATGTCACCCCCTGCAAAACCTGATGTACTTTTATGCATAAGCAGTTTGACAAGATGGTGCTATGTTACAAGACCTGGCTGTGAGGCTCAATAGCAACATTGATTAGGCCAGGCATTATTGATTTTCAGGTTTGGCAAATGCTGAACTATCTTTACCCCTACTCCCCCATTGATTAAAAGAACAAAGGTCCCTCATATATTGTGAGGGTGCACTGGGTGCATGCTCCTGCCTCTCCTCTCAGAGGTAGTGTGGTTTCTTGAGTAGACACACACACATTGCTCTTGCTACGGCAGGAGTTTCCTTACCCCTGTGCGCTGACTCGCAGGCACGAAAACAGCAGAATAAATTCAGGGAGAAAAGGGCAACAATAAAAGAAAGCTCCCTCTGCTCAAAACTGAAAAAATACTGCAATTCACACCTGCATATGAAACCACAGATATTGTACCATGCAATTCAACATTTTATTGTGAATTGTTCCATCCCTAATAAATAGTAGATTGAAAAATTTTGTTCCTAAAGTGTTTTGTGCACAACAAGATGATTGTCACAGCACACCACCCGCCAGACTCATTCACGAGCTGCCACAGTCTCTACTTTCACAGCTTGTAATCTCATGTGTTTTAATGTGACTGCAGTGTAAACATGGTTGAACAAAAGTAAGATGAATTAAAGTTAAATTCTGCTTGCAGTTGACTTCCTAGAACAGTCTTAGCAGTTCTAACTTTGATCCAGCTACTCTCCTTCAGTTTGGTTACAATTTGAAATAGTTCATGCTGTATATTACGCTTGTGTTTTGACACAACTCAACAAGTTGGTCCTCTGATAGTGCCATTCCTTGATCTTTATTCTCTGTGCTTTCTATTGTTGCCAAGGTTACATTTTTGTACCTCCCACTTTAGCCAGCTTGCTTACTGATTGGTTATTATTCTGTTTCATGTGATAAAACACAGAGGATGTGCTCAGCTGTCCTCAGTGGAGTCCACACTTCAGGGTCTCTGATTTCAAATAATGAAAATGTTCAATATTTACAATTTCAAGTTATACCTTGCACTCCAGGGTAATCAGGTAAAATAATGTGCTGGACCAACAGAAGATCAGGCCTTTTCTAAGATTGGTCAGGGGATCCAGGCCACAAATGTATGATTATCTTGTAGTGTCAGGCTTGGATTGTACTAAATAGATACCCATTTGTGAATAATGTAATGTTACCTCATCTATGAGTCAGAGTTGAGCTGCAGATACATCTTCATCACATTTCCTCCAAAGATCACAGGCTTTGTAACCTGATTTTAAACACCCTGTGCAACATTAGGCGGGGAGGACAAAGTGCAAACAGCCTAACAGAGTGCTTTTAACTGGTCACATGGCAGTGGATAACCAGACCAAAGTGGTCCAGGTTACAAACTCTTGTTACAACATTATGAGAGAGCATTTTAGCTGTAAATAGAATTAGTCCTTTTTTGTTTTAGGAAACAGCTTTATAACACTGTGATTCAAGTGTAGTGTGAGTGTAGTGATCTGTTGATTTGTAACTATGGACTGATGCAAAAATCAATCATCCATCATCATCAAGAGAAAATCAGGATTTTTCACATCATATTAAATAAATTGTACAGTTATGAGCTCAGTGAAAAGAATGGCCTACTTCAAATAGCAAACTTTTGTTTTATTTGTTTATGGTCTTACTTCTCTACTCAGCTACTCAAAAAACCTAACCGCGCCTCTGAATCATTAAGAGATGTGTCTACTGAACAACTGATTAAGCATTTTTTGGATTAATATAATGTTTGAGAAAATGTAATGACAGAGAAAAAAGTATGCTAATAGTGTAAAATATGCAGATACAATTCACAACGATAATTTTTGATATACAAATTATCAGTTTATTATGAGGCAACAAACATGCAATAAAAGTTCCAAGTCTATGTCATGTATTTAACACTGCAAACAGCACAAAAACATGGTCAAATAGAAACATCATATATATCTAAATACTTTTGGAGTTGTAAGTCTATTTGTTAATCCTTCATGACGTGGGATTATATTTCTTTCATCACTATGGCCAGACATTGAGTAAACGTAGGCCTGAGTACCAACAAGCACTCCCAACTTGAACTAGGACTGAACAATATTGGGAAAAAAAAAAACAATACTGCATTACTTTTTCATTTGAGATATTACTTTTTTCATGAATGATTTGTCATTTTTGTGCAGGAAATCAAATCTGATCTTCTAATAAATCTTTGATCAATACACTAGTTCTGCCATTGCACACTGCAGTTGACTGCCAGTGACTGTGAGCAAAACAGATCAATACACAGAAAGAGTGTAGCAACACAGACTTTCAGAATCTTTACCAATACACAACCAATTCAGTTATTTGATGCTTATGATCAGCCATGTTTGACATGTCCTGTCAAATAAATTCTCCATGAGCAGCCTCATGTTTTTAATTTCTACATGCTCATTGTGTTGTGTAGCAGTTAAGACTGTTTGGAAAATGTCCTAATGTCTCTATGTTTGGGTACTTTTAGAGGACACATGAAGAGTACTTTCATAATTATGATCAAAGGTTAAAGACAGGAAATAACAGTTTTAAAGTCTTCATTTACCACAGTCACTCTTTGCAATGTAACACTGCTGTATCTATGATGAACATCACTCATCATCTGTGGAGTCCACATTTTGTTTGCAGGAATAATACAGACTCACCCCCAAATTCCACATAACGTGAAAGCGCCGCGCTGCGCCTCCAACCGACAAACCCCAATTGGATGCGCCCAGCCGCGCAGCACCATAGGAGGAGGGCTGATCCCCGGAGAGCCACAAGCTCTCATGTGAATAGCGATGTCACACAATAACAAAACATGTTATAAACTGAGAAAAGAAATAAACAACACTTCACTGCACTTCTCTAAGGTCGCTTTGATGGTCCCAACCACACAGCTTCGTGATTTATTTTACTTCTATCTGCCTATATCCTTGGAGAAAGGATGTTTGGTGTCATTTATAATGTTTAATATTTCTGTACCTCCACGGTTCACTTCTCTTTGTCCATGGTGTCGTGTTGCCTCTTGGACCCTCTGACCAACTGTTGACCTGATGCTCGTGCCTCCAGTTGTGAAGTAATGACAACCTATTGAGGAAACTTACGTTCGGGAGTCCGTGCATTGTGTTTTCTTTTAAAAGTACCGGATATGCCACACCTTTGACTTCCTTTCTGCAGCTTCAGTTCTCACTTTTCAATCTCAGTGATGCAGTGCGTTAATAAAGTTTTAAGGAAAGAAAAGCGCAGGCCGCAGCAGCTAGGAGTTTGGCTAAACTATCCCTGAACATATTTAACATGGGGAAAGTAGTTTTTATGATATAATGGAGTGTTTCCATCAAAACAGCATAAATGTGAAGACATGCACCATACTGTATTTACTGTGTAATGGTCGTCCATCTTCATTAAGCCACTGCATCCCCAGTCTCGGGTGAGGGCATCAGCTGTGACAACATTTTACTATCTGACCTTATATTTACATTTCTGCTGAAGTAATTGCCTTATGTCAACAAATAATCCAATAAAATGTCACAATTTTTGCAATAATTATGACAGCTGTTTACTTTGAATACGGGAGGAATGCTTGTATTCATTGATTTAACACATACATACATTTTTGATGACTGCTAGGGTAAGTTCACAAACTCTAGTGTCCTCAACCGTTATCAAATGCAATTAGTCATTCATGGTAAATTAGCCTGCTTTATATGGCAATAAAGAGCTTTTTTCTGTTTAAATGTATGAATGTGGCTACGATTTGAAGCAATTTTTGATTCAAAAGGTAAATGGTTTATGCTTGTAGAGATGAACCACAGTTTAGTGACTAAGACATCATTTTGAACTTCAGCATTGATTTTGTAGAAACTATTACAAAAAAATTATATTCAGCTCTTACTCGCTGACCTGAAAGGACATTAGAATGACTTTTTTTATTTGCTAGCAAATATTTACCTCTGTAGATAGTTACATATTCAAGTACATTTCTATGAGCAAAGTTTGTCTTGGACAGTGTCCACATCTTGTGATTGAAGGAGTACTCCATTGCTGTGGCACAGTGAATAGGTGATGAGCTTAATGTTTACCAAACAAAGAAATTCACCTTTGTTTGTTGGTTTTCTGTTTCTGTTTTTTGTTTCTTAATGCTGTCCTCACTTGATATGTTTATTAGATTTAAGAAGTGCCAGTTTTTTCAATAACAAGACACTTAAATATTTGTGACTTAGTTTCTTTTTAGAACTGGCAAGTGGATAAAAGCAGTTTTCCACAAAGCTGAACCATGCAAAGCTTAGTGAAGTCCCAGAATAAAACTATAAAGCTGGAAATGAGCATAATCGGTCTGGTTTAAGGGGCAGAGAATTAGGAGAAAGCCCTCAGCCTAGCAAAAGAGCTTTTGGGCTCAGAGCTAAATGTTTGTATGCAAAACATCCAGAGTCAGCTGAATTTCTTGTGGACTGCTGAGGAATTGATCTGAGAAAGATAGAGGGACCAAACTGGGGGAAAAAAACTGAAACCAGCATGCCTGACACTGTTCTGTATGAGAGGTGGTCTAAAATTAAATAATCATAGATAACACACTGATTTTAACTCTTTCTTGGAAAACTCTGGCTTTTATTATAAACATACTAACACATGACATGAAATACACGGTGAAGTATTTATCCAGATCTATTCATCAAGATAACCTTCTTGTCCTAATTAACATTTATACATTCATTAGGGCTGCACACTACATTCATTCATTTATTGTTATCACTATATGAGCTTCTGCATTTAACATGTTAGTAAAAAATGTCTAGCCAAACAATAGCAAATAAATAATTCTAAGGACATAGGGGAGTCTTCCTCACTCAGTACGTGGGCATTTTTAAATGCATTCAATTAATCGCTTCATGTTAGGTGGTAACATTTTATCTGCAATAAATGAAAGTTATTTTCCTTTTTTCAGAATAACAAATAAAGAAAAACTGAAGGCAATTTCTTTGGACAACATTACAGTGCCAAGCTTCTGAGAGCTAAAAAAAAGAACTGTTACAGCCTGCTGACAGACAGTGAGACCTGTGGTTCACCAAATAATGTTTATATATGCCTATACTTCTGAATTCAAATCCATTCTCCAAATGAAACATAGAGTTTTCTTGGCTTTCTCAGTTGTCAAAGCTCAGACAGCAATAAATTAGTAAACAAATTTCTTCATAAGAGCAAAATATTCTAAATGCAGTAGTTCAGACCTACTGCCAGTGTGGTCATGGACAAACTGAATGTTTTATGGAATGAAGATAAACTTAAGTTGATGGATGTTTATTAGTTTTGATTAAAACTCCACAAACTTGGCCTTTCACACATTTTGCCATTATCTATGACCAACAATCTTTAAGAAATCGTCTTATCTTCCAATACTGATAGTTATACTGACAGTTTACTGTTTTATGACAATTACCATTGAGCTACAACCTCATCAGGACCATTCTTTTACCAGGGAGTTAATTTAAAACACCCATGGATCCAGATAGAAAAGTGTTATAAAGCTTTGAGCACACCCTAAATAGAACCTCAAGATTAAGGTTTGAAAAACCAGCACAAACCAGTTCCGATCTCCTCTGGTCAAAGGTTATAAAGGTTTGTTCAGTTGTGAAATAGCATGCAGATATACTGGGTGTGCTTTATACATCTGGATCAACAAACAATGGCTTTGAAAGTTAATAATCAGTATCAATGAATATTTAATGTGTGTGTGTGTGTCAGCATTATATTGACAGAATGTACATGTTCAATTATGCTCTTTTTCATCATCATCCTTGAACTTTCAAGCATGTTTCAAGGACCTTCAGGAAGTTTCAAGTCTGAACTACAGCTGTTTTATTTACATGGAAGAAAGTGTTTGTTTTTGTTTATTTTTAATGTTGTGCCTTCATTGACAGGAGAGAGAGACAGTGGATAGGCTTGTGAAAGCGGGTGAGAAAGAGTAGGGGAGGATACTATGCAAACAGGCTGGATTCAAACCCGGGCGAACAAAGCATGTATATGGGTCGTGCCTGGTTGCTAACCACTGCACCAAACCAGCACCCCAGAAAGTGGGTTTTCTTCTTGTATTATTCCCCTTTGCCCAGACTGCCTCAGTGAACCACCCTGAAAACATGGCATTATGTTTCAGGAGTTCTGCAAAGGTGTTAGGAGTATTCACTCTAACTCAAACACGTCAGCATCATAAAGATGTTACATGTTTTGCACACTAAAGAGCTCTCTGTTTGTCAGCACTAGGGATGGGAATTGATAAGATTTTATACCAATGCCATTATTGATTGTGCTTATCAATCTGATTCTACATTGATTCCTGTGTATTTTTCTAAGTGAAGAGAAGTCTCCTGTCTGCTATGTATCTTTGACTTTGTCATTGTTTCTGCCTACTGCCTCTAAAAAGTGTGTGACGTCCTTGATTTGCTAGGCATGCAGAATAGAGAGGAGGGAATTGATAAGCATAAAACTAATGATACTGATCCCTTGAGATGGCTGTTATCACATTTGTTTTCGATTCCCTTTCCCTTTTTTACAGTTCTGTTTGTAGCCCTCCAAAGGGAAAATGAAGCTTGGTTTTACTGATGCTGTTAAAAATAGAGACACCCAATCAAGCTTTCTATCACCTATGACTAAGAACAGCTAATAATACTACCAATCATGTTTTTAGGTTTTTTGCAACCAAGCAGCAATCTCCTTAGCTGAAAAATAAAGCTAATGCTGAAGTGCCAAAATCTGCATGTCTTGAGTGTCCACTTGCTGCTGGCTGCAAGAAACCCTGAGGTGACATGACTGTGTACAGGGAACATAAGGTTTTTGAAGCCTGAGTAAAAATCTTTACAGTAACTGTAACTGCTTTGGACTTAATACCGAAGAACTCTGATGATGTGCGGTGATGTGTGCAGTGGAAACAACACTTTATAATTTCTAGATGAACATCTGAGTTTGTGTTCCCTTCCTTAAGATTAGATATATTTCCCTTGTTACAGCGTTAGTTTTTATCTGTCCTGTCAAGCCTGATGTCATCAGCCCTCCCCATTCGCCTCACTGAAGTACCTGTGCAATTCACAGCAGTATCCAGACATCAGCTCACTCAGAATTTATGCAGATAAAATACTAGAAGGGCACAAGGAAATGACCCGGGTTATATCCAAGTGAAAAAGTCGTCTGTTTGCATTCACACGTGTGGCTCATCCGTGTAAGGTCTGGATAATTTCAGGGGGTTTTTGCAAGTGTGAATGGGGTTTCTGTCTGTCAGTCAGTTAATCTAAAGTTCTGATGAGCTGGCGTGTACAATAAGTTGCATCCATGAATTGGCCTCAGATGCAGAGCAGATTTCAAAACAGATATAAAGTAGAAAGCACTCAGAGAGCGCAAACCTCTGCCAAGGTAGCTCCATATTGCTGTTACATCTATAAGCAACAGTTTCATGATAAAGTTACCATCATAATATGATTCCTTGACCCTGAAAACCCACACCTAGCACACAGAATCACGTTGTTATCATTATTAGTTAGACAGCTATTGAGCAAAAACTATTGTTTGCTCATGGCGGTTATCTGGATCACCACCAAAATCTAATCATTTTTAAGTTGAGCAATTGCCAACGTCTCCTGAAAAATTCAGTAAAATCCGTCCAGCAGTTTTTGTGTAATCTTGCTAACAAACCAACCAACAAACAAACATACAAACGTATGCCAGCAAAAACATAACTCCTTGGCGGAGGTAACAATGCATTATTTTGTTAAAAATGGGACTGAAAACACTGTTTTGAAAATTCTACTGCTGCCTTTCGAACAGAAGCTAAAGCAACTTTTGCACATGATCGAATCAGTGACTACAGAATTGTCTTAACATCACAACTACAATGTGTGCATACACAATAGTCACATGGTATGATGTGCGATGTCTAATATCCAGAAATACATTGAACGTGAATGGAAAGACCTGTAATTCAAATTTGTGAATTTAAGCATGAGCAGGGAAAATTTCAGTTCTTTCACTGTAGTTGAAATAGTCAACTTCTGTAACAAATTTTCCTCGAGCTGTGGTGCAACAGCCAATCAGCATCGAAACTGAACAGTGACGAGGATGACATCACAGACAGACAAGGTAGTAAACAATGTTTGCACGTCAGCATCAAAGCTCCTCTCCACAGTTATTTTAGTGTTCAGAGACCAGACCACAGAGAGGAGAAATGGGGAGAAAGTCTCTGGAGTTCTGAGTTCAGCTCATACTTTTTCAAGACTTTTCATGGGCTGTACTGTGAACTAAGTCTGCCAGCACAACGGCCTGCTGGCTACTGGTGTGTTTTTCTGGCTTACTAGCAGTGATTTAATGTGTTTTTTTGCCAGAGAAAATATGCTGAACTTCACAGAAGAACTACCAGAGCACCCACGAGAGAAAGAATAGACCAGAAGAGAGAAGGAGTGGGTCTCAGTCCACACCAGGAAAAAAGACAAGTAAAGCCAGGCGGGGTCAGCAACAGGGGGGCCTTCACCCAGGCATTGCTGTGAAACTTGTGATGCTATGGAATCATCAAATGAATGTGTTTCTATTTCTGGCATTTTTGGGACATTTGGCTACTGGTTTTCGAGAACACGAAGAAGACTGCTAAACATCCAGCATGGTTGATCATGGATGGAGAAGCCAAGGACAGGCCCGTCCCCTGTTCTCCTTCCCTGTGGGTCTGAGGGGCCTCAGTAAATGTGAACCATTTGAACACACAAATACACACGAAAAATTTCGTGGCGCAACCCAAATATCTTTTTCACATTTGGTTATGAACACAGCTTAGAGATCGGATCTCCTTGCATGCAGAGTTTGTGGATTTCCTACATGGACAACATACAAGCTATGGACAACATTTTCAACATTTATTATTCATAGACAATAATTCATCCACTATTACCACAGCCATGAGGTACTGCTCAATCAGGTCATTCGATTAAGCAGAAGATCTCACACAAGAGGTCACAACAAGATGTTACCGATTGGAAATACTGTAAATGCCTCTAAGCTGAACTGCCATGTTTTAGTTCCAAAGCAGCTTGATAATAGCTTTTTACTCCCTACGATTGTGTTCATGAAAATCATGAAAAGTTGGTTTGTTAATTAAGATTATCACAAAACATAAAACATTAAAGTTAAATATGTTTTCTTCATTACAGTACTATTAAAAGCAATGATCCAAAACACACGGATTTTGCTGAAATCTTCAGGAGATGTTGGTAATGGCCCAACATAAAAATTATTAGATTTTGTTGGTGATCCGGATAACCATCATGAGCAAACGATAGTTTTTGCTTAATTACTGTCTAACTAATAATGATATCAGCATGATTGTGAGTGCTAGGTGTGGATTTTCAGGGTCAAAGAATTATATTATGATGGTAACTTTATCATGGAACTATTGCTTATAGATGTAATAGCAATATGTGAGCTACCTTGGTGGAGGTTTGCACTCTCCAAGTGCTTTCTAGTTTGAATAATTTACGTTAAAGTTTGTTACATTTCATAAGTTACATGAAATAAATTAAAGCTTTTTGAGAAATTGGAAACTAATGATTAGGAATGTTAAAAGGTAATCAGTTCCCCCACATAAAGTTTAAATTATGTTCACGGTGGTCCCTTGGTAGTTTTAAGAGGTTTTTATTGTTCCAGAAATTGCAGCTGCATATGGACTTTACTGCACCATAAGCATTAATGGAGAAAACTGAAACCTCAGGCATAAGTTGTCAAATAGTTGTAATAATAGATTAATTTCCAAGGTACACCTAGACTGGTCTCAAGACAACACAATGTGCCCTGCCACACCATCTGAGAACCAGTGAGATTGAAATATGTTTACAATAGTGTCAGACACAATGAACTTGAAACATCTGCATATCAGATACTGGCAAAAATCCAGTACCGTGCATCCCCAAATACTTTCATTAACACATCATTATCATCTTCAACAGCAGCATCATACATAGCAAGGGGTTTGACATTTCAATAGAGTAGAGATGACCGCATAAAGAGGGATCTCTCCCCAGACAGCTAAATTGTCCAGTGATTTCACTTTGCTATTAATAGTGATTAACGCGTGTGTTTACGTCCAGAAACAGCCCTGTGTGTTTCTGTGTGTGCAGACTGCCTGGTGCTTCTGAATGATCTCATCCTATGATTTGATACATGAAGAATCTCTCTGTTCTTTGTGTCCAGCGGTTAAATGTGAGAACTGCTCCAGAGCTGGACGCCACTGTGTTCACTGGACACAGCTGTGAAGGGGAAAAAACGGTATATTTTGGTTTATGGACATTCCTGGCTGACGACAAGAAGCAAGCAGTGTTTTTGTTTCATCTTTGGGGAAAATGTTTGACACACAGAGGAAGGGCCCGTCAGTGTGAGCACGAGCGCCCAAGTGGAAACCAACGGCAGCCCCAAAACACATAACGGTTTTCGGTTGCTTCATCTTTCTATTCAAGTTTACAGCAAAAGGGATTTCCGCAAACGGACTTCACTCGTTTAAACACCTCAAAAAGACACACTAGTCTCCTTTCACTGTTTTCTCCACTGTCATTAGTCGCAAAAATGTGTTTGAAGCAAGCTAGGCTACACAAAGTTGTTGTTATACTGACTGTAGTTGGCAGATTTTACATAAACCCGAGGTGTTGCCAGCGCTGCCCGTGAGTACAGATGCCCGCATTCACGACCTCCTCTCTGACAACACGAAGGCTACTTACCGAAAGGAGCCTCGCTGTGCCGAACACAAAGACACGTCCTCACACCGACATGTCCCTCCTCATTTCTCTGGTCTCTCGGCTCCGGAGTACCGCCGCCCTTTCACCACAGCCCGGGAGTGTGCTCCCCACATCTGCGAAACAAAACGTTGAGTAGCTAATCTTTGTATTGCAACAGCTGATGCTAAAAATAGAAACGCCCTGAAGGGGTGGACTCGGTTTTTGGCGAAAATATTAAATCAATTAGTGTCGCCTTTAAGGGCAAAGTGGTATTTCTGTTAAGGAAAATTGCCAATTAAAAGTGCTGATGTTGTTTTACTGGGCTCATTTGTATTTATACATGAAAATCTGAACAAACCGACAGAGAATTCCCCTTTTTAGTGAAATGGGCTGTCCCTTTATGTAGCGGACTTGTTTAAAGGGATAGTTCTGTCAAACAAATATAAGATTTTTTTAGAGACTGCTGACTGCCGAATAATTACTTGTTTTTTACATATATAAACAAGGACATGATTTACTGATGTTCTTTAAAAAAGAGAAAGAGAAATCGCTTTTTGCTATATTTTGATCAACAGATGCCCATTACCTCATCATATATAGGCCTATATTTTTTTACCCCTTTGCACAATTCTACAGAAATCATAATAAAATAGGCTATCTCCTGTGCAGTGTCATGTTTCTGCTTTTGTCTTAAGGAATTTATCAGACCAACAAATCCCCACCAACACTAAATTTTAACGAAGCCCACTGACAATCTCAGCAACAGGTGAAGAAAATCAAAGAGGCAATAAAGCTGGTATTAGTTGTTTGGTTCTTTATTTTCCTTAATACACAAGAGTATGTACCGGATTTTGGTCCTCTGGTTCACTTTTGCAGTTTGTTTAATCTATCAATGATTATTTAGTGATCCTTTCTGCAGCTGGAATTTAATCATTTCAGCTGAAAGAAATCACATTTCCTACTGGAAAACAGAAAAAGTAGGTTACTCGTTTAGGGCGGTACAGTGGCACATGCTGGTATAGTGCATGTGCCTCATAGTGACCAGGTTACTGGTTCAATCACAGCGTCGATCAGTGTCTTTCTGAGAAGAGTTTGCATGTTCTCCCCATGCATGCATGAGTTCTCTCCCGGCACTCCAGTTTCTTCTCACAGACAAAAAAATATCAAAACAACTCTATGTGGCCCTGTGATCTGCTGGCAACTAGTTCAGGGTGTACCCCGCCTCTTGCCCAACATGAGCTGGGACAGGCTCCAGACCCCTGCAACCCCGAAAGGGATAAGTGGTATAAATAATAGATGGATGAAAGGTAACTGATTTAAGTCACAGTATGCAAGTGTGTTACAAACCCCAGTTCCAATGAACTTTAGACATTGTGAAAAAAAATAAAAGCAATACAAAATATTTCACTTATTTATGATATTAGGTATGGGTTGAATATAAACTGAGCATCTCTGAAATCATGAGGCATTCCCAAGAACAGGGTGAGATTCACCACTAGTCCAACCATGGGGTTTCATCAGTCCTATTATCAGAAGACTCAGGAAAACCCAGAGATATCTCTGTGTGTAAGCAGCAAGGCCAAACATCAACATTGAATACCCATGACCTTCGATCCCTCAGGCAACTCTGCTTAAAAATAACATAATTCTGTTAAGGATATTACCATGTGGGCCCAGGAACACTTCAGAAGACAAATGTCATTTATCACAGTTTGTCGTTACATCAACAAGTGCAAGTTAAAACTCTATCACGCAAAGCATAAACCGCATATCAACAACACCCAGAAATGCTGTCAGCTTCTCCGCAGCCGAGCTCATCTGGGATGGACAGTCCAAAAGTGGAAAAGTGCACTGTGGTCTGTTGAGTCCACATTTTAAATTGTCTTTGAAAATCATAGATGCTGCGTCCTCCAAGCTAAAAAAGGAAAAGGACCATCCAGATTGTGATCAGCACAGTTCAAAGACCAGCTTGGTATGGGGATGTGTTGGTGCCCACGGCATGGCAAACTTGCACGTCTGTGAAGGAGCCATTAATGCTGAAAGGTACATACAGGTTTTGGAGCAATGCATGCTGCCATCCAAGCAATGTCTCTTCAGGGATGTCCCTGCTTATTTTAGCAAGACAATACCAAGACACATTTTGCATGTGTTCCAACACTGTGGCTTCATGGTAAAAGAGTGTGGGAACCGGACCGACCTGCCTGCAGTCCAGACCTGTCTCCAGCTGAAAATTTGTAGTGCATTATGAAGCACAAAATATGGCAATGGAGACAACGGACTGTTGAGAAAATGAAGGCATACATCAAGCAAGGATAGGAAAAAATTCCTTCAACAAATCTTCAACAATTGGTGTCCATGGTTCTCAAACACTTATTGATAGTTGTTAAAGGGAAAGGTGATGTAACACTGTGGAAAACATGCACCTTTTTAAAACGTGTTGTATGCATCAAATTCAAAATGAGTGAATATTTGCAAAAAATCAAAAGGATTTTTTTCATCTTGAACATCAAATATCTTGTCTTTGAAGTGCATTCAATTGAATATAGGTCAAAGGGGATTTACAAATCAATGTATTATGTTTATATTTACATTTATCACAACATCCCAACTTCATTGGAATTGAGGTTCATTAATCTGGACACTGGACTGGCAACAGGAATGTCTGAGTGCTGACAAAATGCCCTTAAGCAAGGCACAAACACTGGGCACACCAGTCCCCATGCAGATCCCTCAGCATGTCATCCATCAGTGTTAAAACTGAATTTCTCTTGCTAATGAAAAAGTAGGCCACAAGAGAAAAAATTATTATATTTCAAAAAAAAAAAAAAAAAAAAAAAAAAAAAGGTCTCACACATGATGCAACCTATTACCATAAAATATTGTAACCACGAGATATTTATCTTATGGTGCAATGGATTTATTTGTAATTATTTCTCTTTCCATTTAAGTGCAGATGCTTTTCATGATTTGATGCGAGGAGGATGTGAGTATTCAAGGGAAAGATATGTGGGTCATGTCTCTGTGTGAAATGAATCAGAGCAAAGGAAAGAGAGGTTGTCGATTTTGAAAACTGATTAGGAAAGATGCTGCTAGCAGTGGAGAGTGAAAAAATCTGCATACACCTGTCTATGCACCAAAGTATCAGTGCAGGTGAAGTTGTTAATTTTAATAAAGTTTGACAAGTTGTTCCAACCAAAAAGCACATAGAGGTTGGATAAAAATTAGAGAGATATATGATCATTGCAGACACAATAACTGAAAAAGGAGAGGCTGAGATATAGTTGATAATGCTCAGTGTGCAGTATATTGTGTTTTACATGCATTTAAAACACAATTACAGATCTTTTTTTAAGAATCACATACTACAAAATTATCCTGCGAGACAGGTTTGTTAACTGAAATCAATGTAAGATTCATTTGATAAAGTATTGTTAGCTCAGTGTAACTACTGTAAATGTTGTGAAACAGGGTTGCTCTTAAAATGAGTAGTGGTGCAGTAACGGGTCCTAAAATGTTGGACTGAACTAGAATTTCAGGTCTTCTGGGCCCCTTGTCTCAAAGTCTGGAATTTTTGGAAGGAGATTTTGGTCAAATGGCTTAGAAAGTTGTATGCAGTAAACAAAGCTTCATAGATTTTAATGTTATGAACAGCTTGAAAATCAGCTAAAATTGTCCCACTTTTGTATGTTGAGGCTTTTTATCTTGCAATGGGTTGTTGCTATCAAGCAACCTAAAGACATCACACATTTTGTGTGGGACATTAGATGTCAACATTTTTTATTTGTTTGAAAAACAATGTTTGACCCTAAGCTGGCAAACTTGATCAGGTCACCATAGTGGCAAATCTTTAATAGAGGAGGTGATAAAAGTTGGAAGCTTAGTGATGGTGATGCTGAAGTCAGACGCACATGCTGTAGTTCCATAATAGCTGGACATTAGTTTTTAATTTTTGTGAACTAGAAGTGCTAGGACAGTAAAACCTCCACCAAGGCATGCAGGACCGTCCCAACTCACACTGTTAACAAATCATTGAGAAAAATCCTGGATCCCAATCTGGATCTGGATCCCCACTAAAATCTGATCACTTCATCTTTGATCCATGACTGGAATTCCCTGAAAATTTCATCCAAATATGTTGAAAATTTATTGAGTCATTAGTAAAACAAATAATAAAAATAATGTGGAAAACTGCCCTATCTCACAATGTTGACAAATCCATTTTTAGATTATTTCTTGGGCATTTTGTGCCTTTATTGATAGGAAAGAGAGTGATAGTGGATGGGCTTGTGAAGGGGGGTGAGAGAGAGTAGGGGAAGACACTCTGCAAGCTGGCCACAGGTTGGATTTGAACCCGGGCTTGCAGAGGTATATATATGGGTCATGCCTGGTTGCTAACCACTCTGCCAAACCAGCACCCCCAAATCCAAATATGTTCTTACATTTCTGAGTTATTTTGCTAGTGGTAAAAATAATCCAGCAAACAAACAACCTCCTTGGTAAAAGTAATAATAATATTTGCACCCCTGGAATTGTGAAAGCAGTGTTCACTTCAGATTATTATCTCGATGTTCAACATACATCCATCCATCCATCATCTACCGCTTAACCCTTTTGGGGTCACGAGGGCTGGAGCCAATCGCAGCTGTCATTGGGCGAGAGGCAGGGTACACCCTGAACCAGATGCCAGCTGATCGCAGGGCCACAAAGAGAAACAGAAAACCATTCACACACTCACCTACACCCAAGGGCAATTTAGAGACACCAATTAACATAATGAGCATGTTTTTGGTTTGTGAGAGGAAGCAGGAGTGCCTGGAGAGAACATATGAGTGCACTGAGAGAACATACAAACCCCACACAGAGGACTCTGACCAACACAGGGTCCGAACCAGCATCAGCACCAGCTTTTTGTCATTGAAGCCAGCACAAGGCTGACATCCTTGTAGCACACCATGTTGATTAATAACAGAGGTTAGATTTTAAAGTTAAACACAGATAGACTTTTCTTGTATTTTCAATTCCTTAAATATAATTTAGACTATCAGATATAATTTCAGTGAATTAAATAGGATTCCTCACACTGATACATAAGGTAATGTTCAGAGACACACACTCACACACATTGCCACATTACTAGTGAGACTCTTTTCGATGTTACAGTCAGCTAACCATTAGTGATGATAAGTGTGTGTGGGTTTGTGTGAAGAGAGAGGGAGATAAGATGTAAATAATTCAATTGCAATGAGGAAGAGGGAGCTCGAAATGAGTATTACCTCTGTAAATAATCCAGGCAGAACTCACATTACTGTGTAAGTGCTGGGAAATGAAGTGATCACTCTTCCTTGTTCTCTGGCTCTGCAAATATGGTTGAACTGAAAAGCCTACATTCACACAAAAAGACTCAGCAAAATGTATTTCTTGTATGGATGGATTTCTCAGAGAATTAGACTGAAAGAGGAACCAAGAAAAAGACAAAGAAAGAATGAAAGAGAGAAAAAGTCATCCAGCTCTGTTCATTTGTTCATCTAAAAGGTCTAAATTGTGTGTCTAAATAATTTCATTTTAGTCAGGGCTATCCTAGTTATCGGACATACAAAGCATGTGTCCTTAATGGGCCAACACACTTTGGGACTGGGGGATTGGTAGGCCTGTCTGTCTGTCTGTCTAACTATCTATCCATCTATCTAATTATGTACCTTTTTAATTATATTTATCTATTTTTCTTTTTGCTTATTTCTGATAAAAACACAAAATTTATGACCTACATAACAGGGGCATAGGCTCATTGTTTGTTTTCTTTTATGAGCTGCATTCACACATCAATGGGCCAGGGGTAAACCCTAACCCTACAGGAACTGACACTGACCAACGTTGAGAAATCATCAACATTTTGGTTAAAGTACATCCACAACGTCAATTTTGTTGTGTTCAATGCAGGCTGATGTGTCTAAAGTATAGAAAAAATGTGCTAGTGGTGAATGATGTTTCCCTCCACTCTTACAAATAGTAGATGGGTTTTAAATGCTTGCGTGTGATGTGTACTACTGGAGGACACCAGTAGAGGGTGCAAAAGACCAATTATCTGTTGTGTTAGAAGTAAACTGCAAATAAGGTAGTGATTCTGAGTAAAGATAACTAAATAAACACCAAATATCAATAAAGTCCTCTATGATTTGTTAGCAACTGTTTACCTGAGAGAGCAGCTCAGTGGTGACTGGTGAATGGTTGTCTGTCTAGATAAAGGATGGATGGCTGTCTACCAGAGGTCAGACCTCACCATCGGCATCGCCTACACTCCATTTCTAAAATATTTTCCCCAGCGCACTGGTGGAAGTGTCTTGGTGTTATGGTCTACCAAGTACCAGTGCTAACTGATGACTTTCGACCAACTGTGCTGATAGATGTTAAAGCAATGGCAAAAACAGAGGATGTACTCTCCGATGCTTAATTGTGTATCTGTCTGTGGGGGCTGTGCTGTGAGTCATCCACATGCACAACCCCCACAGACAGAAAGGATTTGCTCTCATGCAGGAAGGCACGATATCACTTTCTCCTCATATGCATTACTTAGGGAGAGGCACTGGGTTACGGGCTCACTGTCTCTGGAGCTTACCCTTAAGCTTTGGTTAGTGAAGCAAGGTAACTGTGTAAATTAGATTCCATCTCTTACAGACCGGCACTTATAACAGCCTCGAATATCAGTGTATGTGTGTGAGAGTGGACGATTGTTGAAGAAGCAACGCCCAGAGGGAGCCTTTTTAATGCAGTCCATTTGCCCTTCACGTTTAAACCAATTTAGGCTGAACTAAAGGCTTTGTAGTATTCCTCTCGACTACAATGCATATAGTTTAACCATAATTAAACCAATAACAGCAGTCTTGACAGACACATCATTCTTGACAGACTGTTTTGACTTCTGACCCTGCAGGTGGCGCTGTTTGGTGCATGTCACGTCTCACTCTTTCTCCACTGTCTTTCTATATCTGTTCTTTCCACAAAAAAGGGGGAAAAAGACCAAAAGTATCCCAAAACATGATATAGGGTTTGTGCCTGGTGTCTACTTGATAATCAGATGCTTACATGAAAGGGCTTGGGTGATATGTGGACTTAAAAGGAGTCAATGCAGTGCAGTCCATTTAACCATTCACTTTTGAATCAATAAAGGGAAAAAGAAAGCTCTCAAAAGTTCTTCACCCAGACGTACATTCAATCCAACATAGTTTCATGGCCCATTTTACGTAAAATCCACAAAATTACACAAAATAGCTCATTAACAACAGCGCACCTCTCTGGTGGTCTCAGCTTGATCTCCTTAAAGGTGCAGCATCCTTTCAGCCACTTCACTGACCGTTGTAAAGTACCTGATAAAACCCAAAGTTACAAATACTGAACAATCCCTTTAAGTGGACCTCAAGGTTCTATGGCATTCCTTAAGCATACAGCACATGCATTATAGACCTATTGCAGTCATGTGACCAATATCAATCAATCAGTCTTAGCATTATATATAAAGCCAAGTCGTAACTGTTATCTCAGGACACTTAACAAAAAAAGTAGGTCAATGCCATACTCTTAAATTCTCTCTTTTTTTTTTTTGTTCTCTTTTTCTTTCCAAACTGGTCACTTGCCACAATCAGTTACAGTGGGCAGAAAAAAAATCAGTTAAGCAGTAGGAAATCTTTAGCAGAATCAGATTCCTGTTGAACAGCCATCCACTGGAGTTGTGTTGGTTTCTGTTCGTAGACCCTCAGAGTAAAAACCAAATATTTTCAACCAGAGCTGATACATTCAGCGACAGGGACAAAATAAATGCATGTACCATAAACTGACTTTTAATGTGCATCATTTATCACATCCTGGAGACACAGGGGGATCAGACTTTGAACATTAATTTCAGAACAATGACACAAGTGAAAAGCCCGGTACATGAAAGGAGCCTGTTTGTTTTCACACATATTAACCCCAAATGACTGATTTAACTCCTCCTGTAAGAGCATCAGGGATTAAAGGTTTTCTCTGCTTGACGTAAATCTCTATTGATTAAGGCTTTCGGAGACCAAAGTTGTAGGAACCAATCAAGAAGTGTTGAATTGACTGACTGGGTTATTGATTTATACATCTATTGAGAGGTCACTCCACTGGATTGAATGGGCAAGTTGATAGGATGTTAATTTGAGAACTGATTGCATTGTGCGTCATGATGTTTTCTGAAGACACTGCCTGTGGTCTGTGGGCAGAGGTCATGTGGAGTGTTGGCTGCCCTGCACTTAAAATCACAGATGACATACCCTCATTTAAAGACCAACAATCGATATAATTCAGGGTGTTAAATGTAGTGTTAAGCACTATTGTTATTAATAATTTGTTTTCTTTCTTAAACATTGAACATTGTTAAACATGAATACATTTAAAAGTTAGTTTGACGGTCTGTGAAAAGGATCATTAAGCCCCACTGACGTCAATGTGCGCGTGTGTGTATTGATGAAGTGACTCCTTGAATGACTTGACTCCAGCACACGTGTTCATGCACCCATGTGTAAAAAACAACAGTATCAATCCAGTGTGCATCCATGTTGAGCCGACACCCTCTGTGACCTCTGAGTAGTGGATGCTGTCCTTCTGTTTGACATGTTTGGTGCTTGATGTCTGCAAGGATAACTCTTATCTCAGGTCACACAGAGATCTGAGTGAAGGCAGATTTTTTGAATTGATATTGGTCCTGACCTTCTTCATTGAAAACCCCCTTCCAAAATTTACCTCAGTGTTGATTGTTGCTGATAGAATGGGCCTTTTCACACGTTTTCATCAAAAAACCTTTGAAGGAGCATGCAGTAGGTGCATTATCACTGTTTTAATTTATTATGTAAATCTAATTCTAAAAACCAACTAACAGAGCCTCACACCCCCTGAGATTTATTCAATATGTCATACAGCACACATTAACCAATAACAGCAATAATGACACATTAGTGAAACAGTAGCACAATAAAAGCCTGTAATCAAGGATTTTAAAACCTTCAGTATATCAAGGCTTTGCAATTTAAAATACAGATCTCTGGTCCCCCCATAGGGAAGCCTAGACCCCCGATTGGAAACCAAGGGGTCACAACTTACGAGGAAAAGTGTAAACTGTGGTTTAAAAAGCATTTTCTCCCTGAGTTCAAAATACTTCCCTACTCCCTAATAGTTGCCTACAGAAGGATAAAAAGGTGAACAAGTGAGAAGCTTTTAGAGTTTTGTTTTCTTTAGTGTGCTTGACATGTCTCTTCTGCTCACTAGAATACTTCCATGCCTAAAGACCATAAAGTCCACAGCATTGTGACTTCTCCCTTTTGTCCTGTGAGCAGTGCAATCAGAAAGCCCGGTGCAGGGCAAAGACTGTCGAAATGACACAGACCCATTGAAAATGGTGCTGAGCCATACTATCCTGAGCAATTACCAGAGACCAGTCTCACGTGTGGCTGTGCTGCGACAGCCAATCAATGTTGTGTGTGATTGTGTGACGACACCCACAACGGTTTTTATTCCAGATCACATTAGAGTGATCATCCATGTCTGTGTGGGAACATTAGTTAGTGAGATTAGTTCCGCCTTATTCAACAGAAGTGGCGGTTCTCAGCGGTCCTGTCCTTCCTCACCTGCATCAGCTGCAGTGTTTTACGGTTGGTAGATGAGTGAAAAGGATACAGTTAGAATAATGTCAGCAACTACATACAAATATATGATATATGATGAAACTCAAACAGGCGTGACGTCACTGACAGACGCGACAGTGACAAAATGAGGTGACGCGACTTGGGTGGGCGACGCGATCTTGGTTGCCAGATGTGCTTTTGGAAGGTTCTGCCCATTCTCAACCACTTTTCATGGGCTGTTGCCCAGATGGACAAGTGAACTACACTGAACATTGTATCTGGTGTGTCAGGTCACCAGAAATGACCATGAGGTGAAAAAAAACTGCAGGGATCGCATGTAGAGAGGGTATGAATCTGTGTACAGGCAGCCAAATATAAATAATTTTACAAAAATCAAGCAACCTTAGTTTTTTCAATGCTGCTTTGCTCCTTATGAGAGGATGGAAATGTCATAATAAAGGAGGTTTGGGGTACATAAAGTATTAAAATACGCATATACAGTAAAGTGCTCAAAGTGTTCATTACCTGATACCCCTGAAACATCAACACTTACATACTTCTGTCTCCTTTCTGTCTTGTTGTTTCATTTGTGGCTGTTTTGACCAAACATGATGTAACAAATACTGCAACTCTGTGTCTTGAGTGAAGAAGTTTGAATGTTTTCAACCTCCACACTGGCCTAAAAAAATACTGAAAATCTGCATTGTTTAGCTGCAACACTAGACAGATGTATTGTAGCACTGGAGAACAGTGGTTTAACTGGTGATGCTTTGCTGGAAACACATCCCTGTGTGATCAGCTCCTGAGAATAGATGTGGATTAGTGTGTGTGTTAGTGTAGTGTTAGTATGTGAAAACTGGCACATTTTTTCAACCATTAGCAATGAACGTAGTAGCAGATATTGAAATTGACTATGGACACAAGTTAGAACAAAATATGACCATTTTGAAATGAAAATATACTGCAAACAGTAAACACATAGATGTTGATATTTACTTGGTCTGTGTGCATACAATAAAAGCATAAAATACTCAAAGGCCATCATTGAAATGATATACTGTATCTGTATTGGGTTGTCTCCTGAAGATTCAGAAAGTTAAAAAAAAAAACAAAAGAAACATGCTATTTTTTGTTATTATTTATTGTAATTTGATAGAATAGAAATGGGGGGTTTCTCAGATGTACACACATACTACACACACGGAGAATCTCGTTTCCACTGCCTCGTGTCTGTTTCCATGGAGACAGTGGTGAGCTCCTTCTCTCCACCAGGATCAGACCATCTGTCTTGATCACAATACATATGCACACACACATGCGTGCACACAACTGATGAATTTTTCAGTTTGACAAGATTAGCCAGAGTGCTGAAGTGATTGAGATGGTGACAGAAAACAAATGGCTGACTGACTGTTCTCAGTTCAATATTGGTTTGCAGGCCTTCTAATTGTTTCTCTCAACGAGTTCTTAAAAAAATCTGTTTTATTTATACGAAGAAGTAATATTGAATCATTCATAACCAGAGTCTAGCAGAGGGACTCGTATTCTTTGTGACTGAGGCTGGTGGTCCAAAAAGCAAAAGGAATAACTTCTCAGCATGACGTGATGTGTCCTGTCCTCTGTACACCTTAATGCCCCCAGGCCAACACTTTATACCACAGCCCAGGAAAACAAAGAGTCAGTTTGGTTCTTGAACCTTGATACTACATGTTTAAAATAAGACTTGCTACCTGTAGTATAAACTTGTTGCGTTCCTGTCCTTGTTTTCAGCCTGATTGGCCTCATCAGCAGTCTGTTAATACATAATCTGAATCCAGAGCCACAGTGAAGACTACAATCCATCTTGGTATGCCTTTTCTCATTTTTTTTTCCTTTTTTGAATTTCATCTTTTGAGAACTTTCAAGTCTTTGTGTGTTTCGTCACTTATGGGGGCCAAAGGATGGTGTCAAAATGCCAGGGAGCACCAGTCAATGTACTGACTATCAATCAGGGGAGAGGTTGTTAGGAAAATTCTGAAGGCCCATGGCTGACAGGGGCCTCTGAAAAGATTTAAATTGTGAGTATTTTTTACATATCTATTTATTACCTTTTTGCTGTTGTTTTTCAAAAATGTATTTTCTCTTCAAATACCAAAAAATATCAGTCTTTTTCTGTTCGTCTTTGTAAAGGAAAATTCAGACATCCTTTGCATTAATTAACTCCCATAAAGTAACATTTGAACAAAAAAGAGACCATTTTAACATTTAGCAGAGGATACTAGTTATATTTATGCTTTGCTGCACCAAATATCATGTTAATATGTCTGGATTATAAGCTACAGAAATGTGTAATCTGCACAATTTTTGAATCTTTTATGTGGATAAAAGAGTGAGTCATGAGGACGGATTATACGATACATCAAAACATGTTTAATGCACAGTGGTCCAAATGATAGAAAGTTCTCTATAGTTCATAGTATAATTCACCATTTAGTCTTTAATTTTAGCTGAAGAGTGATTTCAGTTTGAAGCAGATTGTGTCTTTTAACAGAATTACTTGGTTGTAACACTTATGAGGGGTCAGTTAAAAAATTTAATGTTGTCATATTTATTCATCAGTTTGCTTAACAGATGCTTGGTTTGAGAACCACAGCTGTTCTTTTTGGGATAGGGCCCAATCTGGTATCTTTTCATGGGCCCAAAATTTCTGTTAGCACCCCTGCTATCAATCATTTTCCCTGACTACCTCTGTCTGCTGTTTGTTTGAGATATTAAAAGTTTTCTTTGAATCTAAGCTGCACGGAAGAAAATTATTTTTCAATTATGGGGAATAAAAGCAACTGTGAAGAAATGTAAAATCTTTGTCTCTGAGATGTCCTGAATGTTTTAGGTCAGCCGTAACATTTGGTTACGACTGATGAGGTAGACTCACCCTGTCCTCCCTTCATAGACCGGCTTGGTTTGAATGTTCACAACAATGAACTCCAAGACCAAGGAGATGGTCATTGATTTTAGGAGGTCAAAGCCCCCCCCTCCAGCCAGTCACAGTCAGAGGGGGCGTCACTGAAGGGATGCAAACCTTTGGGTACTTATGTGTGCGCCTTGACAAACTACAGTACATCTTGGTATGTATCAACGTATGCAGTGAAATGTTGCATATGTTCTTTCAGTCAGTGGTTGAAAGGGTTCTGTTCTGTGCTGCAGTCTACTGGAGGGCAGCATGACTGAAAGGAACACCAGGAGGCTGGACAGGCTGGTGAAGAAGGCTGGCCCTGTGCTTGGCAGGACTATGGACTCACTGGGGACTGTGGTGGAGAGGATGCAGCATAGTGCAGACCATCATGGACAACAGTAACCATCCCCTCCATCCATCTATCCAACCATCTATCTATCTATCTAGCTGTCTATCTGTCTGTCTCTCCATCTACTTTTGGCTTCCCTCTCTTATTTCAGGTCTTTTCACTGGTGGTTTTCTATGTTGAAGTGTTTTCCTTATGATCCAGTCAGCTCTGTGCCCTCTACAGGTTGCTCAGGATGCAACTGCTTGCCTGCTGACTGGCATGAAACGGCGTGACCACATTAGATCTGTCCTTGACTCTATGCACGGGCTGCCTGTTAATTTTAGACTACAGTTTAAAGTTGTATTAATTGTTTTTAAATGCTTAAATGGTCTGGCACCATCTAATTTGTCTGAGCTGCTGAAGCCTCACACAACTACCAGGGCACTTAAGTCTTCAAACCCGCTGCTCCTGGCAGTGCCTCCACTCGTGGGCTTCTCAGTAGGAGCCCCAAAACTGTGGAGCAGCCTACCTTTCCAGGTCAGAGCGACACAGTCCACTGAGCTTCTTCTTTTCTTTGCAGTCAGTCCCAGCTACATGAGTAACTTTGGCCTCTATCCTTTATCTTTCATTCCCTTTACTCTTCTTTTGTTGTTTTCACTTTCATTTTTATTTTATGTTATTATACACTGCCTGGCCAAAAAAAAAGTCGCCACCAAAAAACAGGGTCTAATATTTCCTTGAACTGCCTTTAGCTTTGATTACAGCACAAATTTGCTGTGGCATTGTTTCAATAAGCTTCTGCAATGTCACAAGATTTGTCACAGATCATAGCACTGCCCTCACAGGCTTGTACAGTAGGCACTAGGCATGATGGGTGCATCACTTCACCTACCTCTCTTCTTACCCTGATGTGCCCATCACTCTGGAACAGGGTAAATCTGGACTCATCAGGCCACATGACCTTCTTCCAGTCCTCCAGAGTCCAATCTTTATGCTCTCTAGCAAAGTGAAGCCTTTTTTTTCCAGTAAGCCTTACTGTTTAGTGGTTTTCTTGAGGCTACACAGCTGTTCAGTCCCAATCCCTTGAGTTCCCTTCACACTGTGTGTGTGGAAATGCTCTTACTTTCACTATTAAACATACCCCTGAGTTCTACTGTTGTTCTTCTATTTAATTTGGTCAAACGTTTAAGTGATCACCGATCACGATCATGCAGGATTTTTTTCGACCACATTTCTTTCTTGAAGACGATGGTTCCCCACTATCCTTCCAGTTTTTAATAATGCGTTGGACAGTTCTTAACCCAAGTTTAGTAGTTTCTGCAATCTCCTTAGATGTTTTTTCTGCTTGAAACATGCCAATGATTTGACCCTTCTTAAACAGACTAACATCTTTCCCACAACCACAGGATGTGTCTTTCCACATGGTTGTTTAAGAAATGATTATCCAACCGGAGGCTCGTACCTATTTGCTTAGTTAAATCCAGGTGGTGACATTTTTTTTTTTGGCCAGGCAGTGTAATTTTTATATATTTGTTTTTTAATATTGTGTTCATTTTTATTCCATTAATGTTTTTATTATTAGTAAGTGTATACATGATTATATTGTACCCCTGTACAGGTCGTTTTGAGGTTGTTTTTAAACGTGCTTTAGAAATAAACTTTGACTTGACTTGATCTATACAGCAGAAGAATACAATCCTCAACTGCTAACTTACCCTAGAGAATTTGGTAATACATATGTGACATGATAACAGAAACAACCATTTAGGGTATACAAAATATGATAAATGAGTTAATTCAAAATTCCAAAGTCAGAAGGTTGATAAATGAATGGAGATATAATGTGAAACAACTAAGGTAGCCATTAACAACACTAGCCTGTGCCCTTCAGAGATTCAATTTGAACAAAAAACAAAATCCATCCTTAATGTACACTGTCCTCTGGTGCAACTGTGCTGCTGAAAGAGTGTTACTTTTATCCCATTGTTAACCTTAAAATATGCCCTCTCCTAACATGCTATATAAACACCAAAGCTCATTTGAGGCAATGATACATAATTTTTCCACTTGAAGACAGTCGTTTTCAAATCAACCAAACACAACAACAGCAACATTGAACAGAAAGCATGTCTTCTACCCCATCACCAGTGCAAGACTTTCACTTCCTCTATCATGCATTTACATATGCTGCCATTGTGGGGGATTCAGGTTTTGTCTGCCTGCCCTCAAGCTTTTCACATCTTGTTCCAAAGCATTTACATTTTTTTCAGCATCTCACGGGCTGGTAATCACACAGAGACCTTTAACAAACTCACATCACTAGAAACCAGGAGTAACTATCAACTCAACCTCTTCCTCTTTTATGATCTACAGTCAATCATGCTCATATTTCTTTCTATCTTTAGAAATGTGGAAATAAAACATGAAATGCATGTGCAATAACACAGTTATTGTAGTAAGCTGGCTGTCTCCAAAGAGTGGAAAATACCAACAGGCTGGAATGAACGGTTCCCTTCTTTTCATCACACCTACAGCTCACAGCAGTGAATCTGTGTGGAGGAGGCTTCTTTATTTTTACACTGGTGGGCTCTACCTGCTTTGTTCTTCATTTTTCTTCTTTTTTTTTCATAATTTATTGTTCATTCTCACACTGATGTGATTTTTTTCACATAACCCCCTTAACTATTAAAATCAAAGCTGTTTTACTAGTCTTTACTCTGATAAATAAGCCTAAAAGACAGATAATTGTAAGGTTTGATTGTATTCTTGACTGGTCAGATAAAAGCATCATTATAGTGACTAAGATACAGCAGTAATTTAAAGTGTCACAAGTGAAGAAGATGATGGCAGAAGCAGGCGCCCTCTGATGGGTGAACTAGGAAGCGCAGGATTTTACTTTCACTGGCTCCATCCTGCCACTTATCAGGAAAGACAAATATCAAACTGTGGATGAATGTTTTATTCAGTTGAGTTAATTCTGACCAGTTATGACCTCTTACGTGTTAAGTGTGAAAGTGACAACAGTCCAGTGATAAAAGTGGTGGTCATGTAAACGTGTGTGAATGAAATAATGAAATGATAAAATGTATTTGATATGAAAAATCCTGATAAAAATATAATTGATTTGATCAATTTGATGATGAATTGATGAAAATGATGTTAATTGATAAAGAGAGGAACAAAGTTAATCATTTCAATCATCTAATATCAATCATTCATCATTTAAAAACCTGATTTTTGTCATGTATTTTTTAAAATAGTCAACTCAAACATGAAAATAACAACAAAAAAAGATAAAACCTGATGCAATAAGAGTTAGGGATGCAGGATTTTATCAGAACAATATAGTTATTGGCAGATTTTGCCTAAACGTGATTATCCCATTGGCAGATATGAAAGTTTTTGCCAACATAGTCACAGCTGATATTTTGGCTGTACAAATTGTTTATAAAGTATCCCTTGCCAAATGCATTAATCACTTCATTATTTTTAATTCACTCAAGTTTACATCACCTCCTCTTGTTACTTAACGCTCTTCATCAGTGACCCTGAACATTTAGGTGAAAAATACAACTGCTGCAGCTCTCGAAATGAACTGGACTTGTTACTTTGATGTAAGCACTTCAGTTAACCATTTCTCTTAAATGTTAAGTGTTGCCATTAATTGTTGTTTATATTTATATTTATTTAGAGGTATACATTCTTTAACAGTCTATGGCAGGGGTCATCAACAATATTTGAACACAGGGCCAATTTTTTGCTTGACAGATTTTATATTGGGCAGATTGTCAAAATAATATAAATACGTTGAATCAGCTTTTTTTTTCTCCCCCAGAATGTATGCATTTCACTGGATTTTACTCTTATTATACTCATTCCTCGGGTTAAATACTGGCTAAAAATGTTTGTCAGATGAAATATGAAGTCATGATTGATCAAATTTTTTCAATCCCAGTTGTTTTGGGGGTATTGTTCATAGTAATGACAAAAATATATTCTTAAAAGCATGACAGAGTTGTTCTCCCTCACGAAATGGTTTGTATGGACGGAACTGTTGAAACGAACTGTCGTAAAAGTGTCGTGCAATAATACGACGGTACTCTCTTTACGGCAGCCGTTTCCCCACTGTTATGAGGCTGTTACATACACCGAGACTGTCCTTGTAAAGATGTGGACTACATGTGAGTAAAACTTTAGTTTGTTATGAAACAGATAACAAATCATCTTTTCATCTTTTTACGCCTTAACGTCTCTACGTCGGGCCTGGTTACGCTGCAGCGGCCGCTGAATGTAATATTTCCACATGAAGGTCACATTAGCGTCATGTGCAGGAGTTTTACGACGCCTCTTATTTTTGTTCAGGGTCTGAAAATATGTGGAAATATAGGCTTGATCGTAACCTGCTGACAGTTTCTGTTCGCATTGCGAATAGAAACCGTGTAGAAAAATATCAACAGTGCTCCAGTGCTAACACTTAGGCTCACATGTTTGATGTGAAACGGGAAATAAATCACATTTTCTGATGGGGTCCATGTTCAGCACTGTAACTGTGCCCTCAGTCGTTAAGAAAAAAGACTAAACCCTCCTCTCCTCCGTCTATGAAGCTAGATCTGAAGAGCTATAGTCTCACATAGTTACAGGCTTGTAAATGTGTCCTGTTACCCTGACAGACAGATTTCCTTCCCAAAGAAGTGACAAATATTTGAAACAAGGATAAACAAAAGTCTAAAACATACATCTCATTCACTAACAGGGGGGCATTGCAAAGTTTCAGAATTCTCCAGGAAAAACATGGACTGAAGCAGAAGGATTTTTAGATACCTTCAAGTGCAAATTAAGTGAACTATTAAATGAAAATGAACTGTACAAACATTTGATGTCTGTCTGACACCCAAAAAGCCCATTTCTAGACTTTGTAATACCCTTCTTAATGCAGAAAATGAGGACATTCTCAGTATAAAAGAAAAGTGTAACAAAGAAGCAGGAATGAGACCGTCAGAGGAGGAAACACTGATGGTAACACATTATGAGGTACAATAAAACACCATATTAACAACAATGAATGGACAACAGTCAGTCATGACAGTGTGGTTCAGTGACAGCAAATAGTTTCCATGTTTTTTCTCCCAAACTTTGGTTGCACTGGACAGGTATTTATAAAACATTAATTGAGATATTTTAAATTCATATACCCCTGAATTTTTATCGTCTGTGTTTAGGTCACGTTGCTGGCTTAATGAGGAGAAGTGATATAAAACTGTGGCACGCTCTAATGGCAGCAAGTAAGAAATCCACTACTAGAAAGAGGCTAAAACCAGGGCCACCTACACCAGAAGAATAGTATGGAATAATACAAGAATTTTTTTAAATGGAGAAATTAACATACTCCTTGAGGATACAGAGGGAAAAGTTTGATCTGGTTTGGAATAAATGGATTGTATTTATAACTCCACAGCTTGCAGATTTTGTATGATTCACCGGATCATTCATGCTCCTTTTTCCCACTCAAAGGTTTACATTATAATGATCAGCAAATAACTTGATTGAAAGTTGCAAAACTTTTTGAGGAAGGGTACCATCAGGAGAGAAAGTGGGGACTGGAGCACATACGTAGTGTGCCTTTTCAACTCAAATAAAAATAAAATGACCAAAAAAAAAAAAAAGAATCATCTCCTCATCTTGTCCAATTTCTCTGCGCTCTCTCCTCCAACCTTTTTATCAGGGATGAATGATAGTATTACGGTGATATCTGTACACAAATTTGAGAAACTTGAACTCTCTGAGCACAGAAAGCATTTTACAGTTTAACTAAAAGAATATGTAGAATAAAGAATCTAAAACATTTATAACAACATCTATAACATTTTTAATATTTAGTCTCATTGGTATTTTAATGCTTTTTCTTCCTTCCTCACAGATGCAACTTACTGAACTCTTCAGCATTTAAAGGACGCAACAAAAAAACCAAGTGACATGGCGTCTCGCTTCCTCAAGTTCTCAGTGCTTCTTCAGAAGTACCGGGGTCCGCTGATTGTTACCAGCTGTGGTGGGCTCTTTGCAGCCAACATGTTCTACCATGTTTTCCCAGAGATATCATATCGCAAACTTTATCAAGCCTGGCACAAAGGAGAGCCTGTAGAGCTGTCTGAGAAACTGGAGGAGGTTTTCCAACAGGTATGTGTGTTTATATTTATATATGCATTTCTTCAAAAATTATGCCTTTGTTTTGTGTATTTCAGCATTTGATGTGCATCAAAAGTTCACTCATTGCATACATTTACCAGATTTTAATGTCAAAAAGACAAGCACAAAATAAAACAGCTTCTCTCCATCATTAAATAAGATTCCTCCAAGAAGCAAGAGCATTGGTTTGTTTTTCAGTCAGTAAAAACTTATAAAGTTCTTTTTTTTTTAAGAGTCCTCAGTTCAAACAAGTGAGCAGCAAAGGTAGGCGGAGTTGGCATTGCATCTAGCTTCAACTTGGAAAAGCTCAGAAAAATCATATTCATAATGTAATTGGATCAAAATGTTACCAAAACTACAACAATTTAAACAGAAACAAAGCACCATATCCAATGATAACATTGACTAAAATACTAAACAGCAGAGGGAACACTGAATGCCTGTGAAATGTTAAATTAACTCTTTGATTTGATAGTTCTGAGTATAATTCACCTCATTGTATGTAGGTTGGTGTCTTTTTGATTCTTTGCTGTACCTGTTTTGCTGCATTTGCATTACTGGCTTATGCTAATGTGGAGCTGCGGGTAACAGGGAGAAACAGAACACACAGCTGCCGTGATTAGTTGTGTTTCATCACAAGTAAGTAGCTGTCAAGTTCCTTAAAATTGTGCAAACTCCCAACTTGAAAAGGACTGGCGTCTACCCAAAAGATTAACTGGATTACACTCAGACTGTGGTTTATTTTCTTCTTTATTTGAAAGGTTCCGTTACTCAATTAACTTTGCCAGTTTTGTTTACAGCGTATAATTTCCAGGGTTTGATTATTGAGCTTGTTCGTTTATTTGATCAAACCATTAGTCCATTAGTGGGCCTGATAGTTATTTATTTAGTTAGGTCGTTAGTTAGTTAGCTAGTTAGTTAGTTAGTTAGTTAGTTAGTTAGTTGGTTGGTCGGTCAGGTGAAAAACCTTTGAAAGAAAAAAGGAAACAAAAAATACATTTTCACAAAAGTGCCCCATACAGATAATAAACAGCCCACAAATCATAAGAAATAGGCAACTCCTTAAGCATTTTCACCCCTCAAATATACAGATTTTATACTGATTATGAAAGTTAATTATCACACCCCTAATGTGTAAATTCCATTAAACCCATAAAATTTCAATGCTATATAGGCTGTATATCCACCACACCGCATGTGACAAAGAGACGCACAAATCAGCAAACAACCATCAATGAATAATAAATCAAGCAAACAAAAGTTCGTCAGCACCTCGTGCATCCCTTTAAAGCGCTTATCTGCAGTGTCTTAATTTATCTTCAGCCAAACCACAAGCAAACAAATAATTTTATGAACCAAGGAAGGCACGCTCTTAAAGTTCATTTAACAAAGGCTGCGCTGCGTGTCTCCGCGCGTCCCATGCCAGCACGGCAGCGCAGCAACATAACAATACCACCAAACAGTCTTTTAAAGAATGACAGTCCAGCGTCTTACCGGCTGCCTCTTTGCATTCGTAGAACACCAGTTCGCACAAAATTCAGCCTCCTGCGCATCCTTGAAACGTAGCACCATGTCGTGCGCGTCCTCTGCTCACCTGAACTGCAGTGCCCGTCCTCATATCACCTCAGGTGTCCTTGCTCACCTGAGGTTGCTGCTTTCCGGTTTGGAGAGGGTGTATTTTCTTTTGCAACCAAAGTATTTAATGTTTTTAATAATCTAATAAATAATGCTAGGAGAATTCTTGACAAATAAATAAATACATAAATATAAATAAGAATCTAACGTGCTAAAGTGCTTCTTTTAAGAATCTTTAAATGTTGCTATTATGCTGATATTTTACTAATAATTTATATGGATTAGAATATACTTATTTTAATCCTTATGAATTAATTTATTCACACAATTAACCTATTATTTTAAAGCATATAAGATCAGACTCTTAATCTATTAATGTAGATATTTATATCTGTTTAATTATTATTATTTCTATCCTCACATTGTCAAATTAGCTTGAGTAATTATTAATCAAGTCTATTCTACTAGACTAGACCATTTCTAGAATTTGACTATACAGTAGCACAAAACATAAATGAAATACAGAATAAAACTTCCAGCAGCACAAACTGCCTTTGCCTGTTGTAATCTTTGATGTAACATCCAGTATTTCCATATCAATAGTAAACATGTCATGTCTTCTTATGACTACTCTCTTATGGCGGCCACCATAACAAGACATTAACTGATGCAACTATAAAATTGAGGATTTCTTGGGCTGAAAAGGGTTTACATTTTTTGGGTAATTTAAGTTATCACCAAAACAATGTATAACACATAATCATTTTTCTGCATGTATTGCTTGAAGAGCTCATGTTATGCTTATGCTAGTTTTATATTCCCTTTAGAGTGTTTTACATGCTTCTGTTACAGGACAGTGAACTTCTGTGCACAAGATGAAGAGTCAAAGGCATAAGACCATGTCCCCCTCCCCCTGTTTACAGTGCCAGTAGCTGCCTGAAACAGCTTCTCCACTGGCCCCCGCTAAATAGACCTACCAGTGAGATGCCTTACCATTGTTTCATCATCAGTTTAAGTCCATTGGCTCGGGGTAGCCAGCCCAGTGTGAAGCATGGACCGTAGCCATAATGCAGAGCTATTAAAACGTGGCAGTGAGCAGTGCTCAACTAGCCAGTTACCAGACCAATCAAAGCAGACTGGGTTTATGTGAGGAAGAGAGCCATGAAGGAACAGGAGCTCTAACAGAGTGTCCCAGTCAGACTGAGAATACAGATGGATCGGGGGCATTCAGTACATAAATAGAAGAACTTTTTTTTAACATAAGTGATTGTGAACATACCATGGCAGTCATCAAAAATGAATATATGCAACTAAAGCAAAATATCTGCTATCTACATGTTTTGCCTTTAAAAAAATTGTCATTCGTAGGTGATGAAGGACTATGGTCTGACCTCTCCCAAGAATTTCTCTGCTTTTGCCTCCTTTGGGTTCCATCCAGTGGGTGCTGGAGTCCCATGGCTTCCTGCAGGTGCCCAAATTGGCATCCCAGCAAACTTCAACAGCACAGCAGATGACCCGAGTGGAATCACCAACCGCACCATCTTCATCAACGGCAAAGCAGTGGACTGGGACAGTGATAGCGGCTCTGCCCTGAAAGAGGCACTAGTGTTTTCTCTTGATGCACAGAAATTTGCCATTGCGAGAGAAGTCTCTCGCTTGCAGTCGGCAGGACCTGTTTTGAGTGGTGTTGTGGCCCCGTTCTGCCTCAGTGGTGTGTGGGTGTACAGCGTGATGCTGAAGCAGATGTTTGGGCTCCATACCGGGCCTCCATTGCTACGTGGGGTAGTAAATGTTGTAGCAGTGGGGCTTGGTGCTGTGTCTTATTTCCTTACTTCGGATGCTGTCAACCAGTGGATTGACTTGAGTTCAGACCGGTTCGCAGCGGGAGTGTCCCGGGATTATGCCAAAGGAGGGGTCGAGTTTTATGATAAGATTCTGTCCAGAAACAAGATACTGCGCACCCTGATGGGGCAGAAAGGAGAGGATATGTACGCCCCCAGTGGGAACCTGTTTCCTGCTCACCTCCTTCAGCTGAAGCACACACCGTACACATCCAGGAGGGACGGGATTGTCACCCTGCTGAAGGAGGAGAAAGTTTGAAAATTGGGGCTCTTGGCTGTGCATGAAACTGCAGTAACTTACCGTAAATCAAAATGGACTGGTTAAAAATGAGTGTGGTGGTGCCTGACTATTTTTTTATCAAACCAATCACAGACAAGCTAGTCTTGGAAGGTGGAGTTTCAGATGTGTTATTTATTCTTCAAAGAATTTATGAATGTTGTTAAGTCTGGAAGTGTTGTGCAAATAAATGTTCTTCAGTCCTGCTCTGAGCACGAAATGGAATATTTGTCAAGTAAGGTGAACCGTCTCAGATATTCATTATGTGACACTGTTTTATGAATTAACCTCCTGAGAACTGTGGCTTTTTTCACCAAAATGTTTCCCAGAAATTCATCAAAATCTCTTAAACATTAAAAAAATGATATAATTCTCCAGAATTTACATGAATATTCCTCAGAAATTCCTACAATTTTGCAAATTCCCAAGTATATCCATTACAACTTCTTAAAACATCCACAAAATTCCTTGAAGTTCTCTGTAAAAGCTTGTGCCCTTCAGGATGCCTGTTTTTTTGTTTCAGATCAATGCTTCCTGGTGTTTTAACACCCTCATGTCTGCAGAATATTATCAAAGACAATGAGAATACACTTAATGTCTTTAAAGGTCTTTGCACAGTATGTGTATGTTAGCACATTTTATCTTAGATTTATCCTTGAAAACATTTCAAATTTGTGGTTCTATTGCTCAGAAATGTATCAAAGAGTGCTCCAAGGAAAAGCAGTAGTAGTAGTTTATTTTGAGCACGTAAAAATAAAAATGAACATGCATGTATACATATATATATGCACACACACACATGTGTATGTGTACATATATATGTATGTATATATTTATATATATAAGAGCAAAATAATCATACAAAAGTGAACAAACAGTGGCCACCTTAATAAAAACAACACCTATGATTTTATTTACAAGCTTGAAAAATGAGTTCTGGGTTATTAAAATTCCTTTTTGCTATGTAAGCATACAATTGTTGATTTAAAAAAATAATCAACTATTGTCTTTGTCTTATGAAGAGATATAGCTTTTCCGAAAAAAAATTTTTTAAAGGTTAAAACAACTATATACAAACCTTGTTGAAATAAAACATATTCAAATATTAATGTGTATCAAAATAATAAGCTCTTTTCATCCTCATGAAAACTTGATAGACCAAAACGTTGATAACAAAACAAATAAATTTAAAACACCCACTGTTGGTCCTATACCTTCTTCATCTCTATATTTGGAGTAAATAATTTCTTTATACATTTACATCCTTATTTACATTATTTTGAAATGGTTGCTTTGGACTTTCCTTAAGCTCCACATTCAGATAAAAGAACTACAGTTTTAGATCCATAATCTGATGCTTTGGAACATTAATAAATCCCTAATGTCTTCATTGTAGCACTTTATTTTTTAACTGTGTTTAAGCTTGTGTCTGATGTCAATAAGTTGAACTTTTATGCAATATCAGACAACAAAAATAAATCTGTTTGTAAGATTTGATCGTATTATCTGCAGCGGCTCTAAGTTTGGTCAAGCTCTGTGCCAGCACTGGATGCAAAACATTGCAGTCAAGATGATGGCTTTCTTGAATTGACACTGGTTGATTAAATATGCTTTGTGACCACAAATTGACCATTCATGATGTGGCCAATGGGTTTAACTTCTCATATGTTCATACATGGTTTTAGGAAGTGAAGGTACTCTGTTTTGGAGCTGTAAGGAATGATTTATGTGGTAAAATACTTGATGTAGCAGTTGAGTACATCAGATATTAATGTCAGTTTAGTTTATTTCCTCAAACAGGTGATTAAGATTACAACTTTGGTACAGAAACCACACAGGTGTAATAATTAAATACATGTAGATTAAGTCAAGTAAAACTAAAAAGCTATGCAACTAAGTACTGATTATAGTCAAGTTTATTTATAAAGCAGTCGATCAAAGTGCTGAACACAGGATACATAAAGAAGTAAATAAATAAATAGATTATGAAAAAAACTATAAAATTAAAACAGTGAAATAAATACAGTAAAAGTAGATTATAGAATTGTTACTTCTTATATCCGTGGCAGTATGCAATTTAAAATGTGATTTAACCGTCATGAAAGATTTAAAAACAACAGGACAATATGAATTTCCAAACAGGTGCTTAAGTTAGTGAGACACTACTAATAAATGACATTGCAATGCATGTTGAGGAAACATTGTTTTTAGAAATGCAAATAACTTTCAGTTTCTGTCATTGTAATTCTCAAATTTTAACACATCACTTCATTTTTGCCCCCATCACAGAGACGTGTTTTACCTGTTCTGAAAATTGAAAAGGGGAGTAAAGTATGAGAGTGTGAAGAGGCTACAACAATAGACAAATTCCTGTCTTCAGCACTCAGACTAGAGTAACATTCAGAAAAAAACTCGAGTTTCCTCTTAATTCTGAAGTGTTTGCTCAGAAGATTGCTTCTTTGTTCGCAGCCTGCAAAGAACCAGCAACTCACTTTCTGTGTTTCTAAGAACTTGACACAAGTATTTCACCGAAATGAAGACAAAGGGCTTTGGCCTTTTTACCTTATTTATTTTTAATATCCATGTAATTAAGTTCACCATAATGACCTCATTGTAATTTGAATTATCCAAGGCAAGCCCTTCAACAATCTTTAGAGCCACTAACAGTCTGTGTGCCCACTCGTCATTTAATTTGTTCAGCTGTAATAATCCTTATATGCAGTCACCGTGACTCAGACCTAATCATCCAGTAATCAAGTTTCCTTAAGTCATTAATCTTCATGTAATCAAGGTTAATATGTGTTTTATAATTACTCTTCTGATCTTCTACTTTTTGCACTGAGCTAAAGATAGAATAATGTAATTAATCACATTAATGATAGCTGTTACCTGACACTGCATTACATATCTGTCATGAGAAGCACTATGTCAGGTAGAAGTGGGACGTAGAGGGTTTACGGCATGATCAGTTGTCTCATTTCTGAGAGAGACGTGAGAGCAGGGACAGTTTGGGAAAGACAGTTTGTGAGGGGTAAATGAAGCAGCTCAATCCAATTGGTGGATTTGGACGAGGAGGAATAATGCTACTTTGGGATCAAAATAAAGGTAGGAGGAAACCATTACTCTTTCTTCCTTCATTTTTGCTCTTTATTCATATATAAACACAAAGGGGTGGGGGAAGGTCAAGCAACAGCCCAACATGCCCTGACTGGGGGCACCAATGGCATGTTGGGCCGTGTCTGCAGTCCTCGTCTTCTGTCTGATGTGAAAAATAAACCAAGAAAATAATTGTAGAAAAAAAAGTATTGACATTGAAATGCTATCAACGTTCATAGCGCCTTTATAATAAATTACATGAATATAAAAGATGCAAAAAATAGGGGAATAGAGGAGATATAGTGGATTAGGTTTTGAATAATGATATACAATAAGGAAAATTAGACAGGTAGTGCGACTGATGACAATACTTGGTAGGAAAAGGAAAAGTAGACAAAGTAGATACATTACCATTATTCATTTGAAAGGTCACATATTGAGACAGACTTGAGTAACTGAAATCCTACTTCTTCCTGTAATTGCCTTTTTTATTGCTGCTGGACTTGGTGTTTGTAACTGATCAGTAGCACAGTGTGAACCAAAAAGGAGAGTAGGGTTCTCTTCACTGGCTGTGAATCTCGTCTTTAAGACAGAAGTAGATTGTGTACAGCACACTATACCGCAAAATATTTGGCTCGTGGAATAAATGTTTGTTCTCTTAAAGGATCAATAGAATTTAAACCAGACGGCACATGTGATAGAAACCTCAGCAGCTATCAGAGTGTTTGGACTATTGTTTAATCCTTACAACTCCCTGGCATTTTCTGCTTTTTTAAATGTAATTACACATGTAGAACCGCAAGTAAAAGACTGTTTTCCTTTCAGAACAACGTAGACTGAAAGAATATTTGTGCTGTAGTGATGTCTGATAAACGAATCAAAAGTTGTATGACAGAAGAGATAGTTATTTTAAACAGAATTTAAGTCTCCCTAAATTTCATACAGATCATATATACAAACCTTATCACATCATACAGATCAGTGAGGAGCAATCCTTTTCACATCTGAATTTAGTTCATGCACGCATAGGTTATAAAGATGAAACAAGAAAAGTCTGCCAAAAAAAAAAAAATCAAAACATAAATTATGTACTTACAGGTTAATCTCTAGCCTTGCAGAGCAGACAGACCTGCCTGATTCTGAAATCCTGGATTAGTGAAATATTTCCGTGGCGGATATATGGAACTGTCCATATAGTTTAGTTAATCTCTAGGAACTTTTTTTATGCTTTATAGAGTTATTTGTGCCATTCTTGGATGCAATATCTCAAATGTTGCAAAGGACTGCATCAGTTTTGCTTTTATTGCCTTTTCAATTCTTCTGGGAACTGTAAGGAACTTCACTGTCTCTTGTTGGCCCTTGGGTGCTCCTGATTGAACTCCACCAAGAGATGTAGAAATTGGGCTTGATTGATTGGTCAACAGACTGACACAGGAAGTCATCACTTTCTGTAAGGGTCAAAACAGAAGTCTAACAACACTGCTACAAATTTTATAAGGAAAATGAAAAAAAACTGCACTTCATGGCCAAATGAAAAACTTGCTGGCAGGGATATATTTGATCCAAAGCCCCTTAAAGATTGAATGGAGATCAAGCTTCTGAACACAGTTTCCTCCAAAAAGATCTGATGTCCAGTTCCAGAGGTATCAGTAAACGATGTGAGTGTTCCAGCCCGGGGGCTCCGCTGATCCTGTGGAGATGGGATCGTTAAGAGGGGAGACTGTTCTTGGTGTTTTTTTGATAGCAATCACACCATCCAACAAATGGCCTGAGCAGGAAGCAGAATTTGTAACAGTTGGCAGTAGATAGTGCAAAATCTTAATCATTATGAGATATTCTCCCTACTGCTTTTTTATTGTTATTTGTCTTATTTGCAATATATCAATTTCATAACAAAACCCACTGTCAGGAACTATTTGTTTTGTGTGTTTCAAAGTAGAAAAACATCAAATACATTGGAAGAAAGAAAAGAAAAACACGTGATAATTGTTAAAGATAGTAGGAAATTTACTGAAAAAATAATATAGAGAGAGCTTCTGTGGATCATTGAGAAGTCTTAAAAGGTTTCTATTTTAAGTAAAGGCCATAAAAAGTTTTTAGAAGCACCATATTTACACACCTGAGGTTTAAAATTTGTAATGCCTGTTGACCAAAAAAAAAAAAATTATCAAAAACTCTGACAGAAACATGTCACTTATGGAGTAAACATCAATATCTTTGCTGTCCAAATGTTTCTTTATGTTTGTGTCACTTTTCCTCTCTTCTAGAACAGTGATATAAATTAATATTTACCACCCTGGCTTGTTTTATGTAAGTAAATATCTTAAACTCCCTTTGACATACCAGGATTTTAGCACATATTGTACAACACATTCAATAAACTACGCTTTTGCCGACTGTTGTTTGCTCTGTAAACTAAGAACTTGAATGGATTTTTTTCAGCCTTGTTCTTTGACAGCTCTGAAAGGCCTTAAATTGGATTTATTTTGAAGGGTCTAGAAACTTACTTGCTGTTAAGTGAACCACAACTCACCCCAAATAAGATGTCTTTCATAAACAATATTACAAAATTCAGTTGTTAAAACTACATTGTCTACAAATTGCTGAAAAAACATAAATGAAAAACTAGAATGTAGAACATATTCACACAAGTCCAGAGAGTAGTAACTTGAATTATCTTTAGATGTAATACTTGTAGTTTATGTTGAAGTGGTAACAGCACAAAGTAAAAGTGATTTCCCACATGTCTGAAGAAAAGAAACAACAGCAAAAAGCCAGAATAAATAAAGATCCCTCCCTCACTCTTACTTCATGTTCTTCTTTACAAAGGAAAAGACCAAGGGCCCCCATGATCAGAAATGTCCTTGTTATGAAGAGGAAGAGAAAATAAGCTCTGACTGATTTTATAGGTCCGCTCCATCATTTACTCTCTACAAAGGGCTTCTGAGATATGCATATCAACAACACTGGGCTTATTGTCTTCTTCTCACCACCCGGCTTCATCTGCTAACTTCATTGTATGCCAAACACAGTGGCTGCACAATGGTCCTTTGTTAGCTGCATACACGCTGTTTCTGTTCAGAGCCACTTGAGGTCAGTACAGCCCACATTACCTCTCTGACAGCAGCTGCTCTGTGACACTGTCTGTGAATGACAAGGCCGTGGACTCAGTCTGTCCGAATGGGCAAGGTTAGACCTGCAGTGAGAAAGGACTAGAGAAGAATGTTTCTTCATTAAGTTCATTTAGAAAACCTCAGGAGTATTTGTTCAGAAGCTCCTGACTCCTGTAGGGACATGACTCTTTTAAAATAAGGGCCAAGCTAACAATACACCCAGATTAGAGAAATTATAGAGTGATAAATCTTAATCATTGTGGATCTGTGTGCAATAAATCATGGTTTTAAACATACTATGGCACAAATTAGCTTAACACCTGTCTATGAAAAGTGCAGAAATACAAGTTTTTCTTTGTTTTATTGAGGGAAAAATTATTTTTGATTTGATTGTGAAATTGACCATAGAAATATACTGAAGGCATTAAAGGTACAAAGAGATATTCTGAAGAATATCAAAACGTGGTTTATTCAGCTTCTCAAAGGTCAGGTTCAAGCACTTCTTTCAAATCTGTTAATTGTGGATTTAGACAAAAAAATATATAATCAAGATAGTTATTCACTATCCTAGCATATTACATCTGATGACAGTATGTCAGGAAAAAAGAACAAAATATAAAACAACAAAACTAAGTTTCATGTTTAAAAAGTGCCACCTAAGTAGACTTTGCATCCTATCCAGTCTGGTCAAGTCCATTGAAAAATACAGTCCAATCAGGTGCTCAATTCATCAATATTTTCAGTTACTTAATGCATAAAATCCAGGCACTTTTCGAACCTTGAAATGCCAACATTTGAGTTCAAGAAACTTCAGAAAGCAGTAGTGATATGGTATTGTTTTGAATATGTTAAACAAGTTGTACACTATGAAATAGATATCTGCTGATACCAAGCCGAAGCTCTTGTACAAATACTTACAAAACGTTGCTGATACTGAACTCCATATCGTTTTAGAGTCTGATGCTGAAGCCATGTATGTAATTTGAGCAGATCTTAAATAAATGAGGGTGACAAAAACAGAGAATACTGCAAAATACACGCTGCTTTATTGTTTAGGAGCCATCTGACAAAACAAACAGTTAAAATTATATAAAGGCTGTAAAGGTATTCAACATTTGTATTTGCACTTCACATCAGTGAGTACTCAGATTTAAGTAACTGGACCTGGTGTTAGTTTTATCAGTGCATCCCTCCAATGAAACACACCAGGTTACATAATGTTGCAGCATCATAAATTAATTCATCCAGTTTGTTGTGTTCCAACTATTAGGAGCTGAAGACTAAGATGAGGCAGAAGCTAACATGTTACTAGTCCTGACTTGACACCCTTTTAAAAGATGGTTTTGATCTTAGCACACTTTACATATTAAATAACCTCCTAACAAAATGTATCTTATGCCTATCAAATGTAATTTCTGTGACAATATGGTGAACATGCTCTAATAGCCGCATTTATTTAAAAAAAGGTCAAAATGGCTCACATAAAAAAGGTTATCAAGAAGCAAAGCAAAGATTATTTTATAATTATCTGTCCTTTTAACTTTTTGACTGGTCAAATATTTTACAAATTATTCCGAGCAGCATTTCCAGACAACAAAATAAAAATATAGCAAACAAACTGACAAGGAAACAATCAAACACGATAATCTAAAAAAAAAAAAAGAAATTGCGATTTAAAATCAATATATAACACAGTCATTATGAAATTACAGCGCTGTGCTTTTGCAACTTTTTAGATTCTTGATTCAATTTCAAATGTGAAAAAAACTTCAAAATAATGTGAATACTGAATTTTACTGGAAGTAGAGTACTAGAGTACGAATACAAAAAAAAATCAGTCTTTGCTCTGCATGAATACACCAAATCATATGATATGATACTTAAAAATATATCTTTTATTTTTTATAAACTATTTGTACATTCTACCTCCAAAAAAGCTTGATACAGCCAGAGAAAATGTGTTTCTAAGATTCATTATCCATATAATATACATTAATTATTTTCATCTTATTTTTTCCTGAAGATTCTCATTGATTTATGATGTAAATTGTTAAACTTCTCTTGTGTTTTGGTATTAAATTATTGATATTGGGTTTTGAAAAAGAAAAGTTTTAAAATAAGAAAGGGGGTCTTGACCACTGACGGTAGAAGGTTTAAGTGTGGCATTTAGACCCCTTACAAGGGCTCAGTTTTCCCTTAAAATCTTAAATTTCAATGAACAATATATTTTTTACTCAACTTGAGATCATTTTGAAGATAAAACTAAAAGTATTATGTAGCAGTTTGAGTTTTCATCCTAAAATCTCCTGGTTTGTAAGACATAAGAAGCTTGGATTTTCTGTTTTCATAAAACTATTCTGTTTGGTGTATATTATTGTTATTACATTATTTTGATATGCTTCATTTTTAAGCCAGTTATTTTAAAATTTAAATCAAAATTGAGCTAAAGTTCAATACCAATAGGTCCACACACGTTATTTAAAGTGTAATAGCACATGCAATCATTTATCTCTACACAGTTTAAGTCACAACTATTACTGATGTGCATTTTTTTTTTTCTATCAATGGGACTTACTGGCAAAATTAACGTAAAAAATTCAACTAAATTAAAAAAAAAAAACCTATATATTGCTTTTCTTTCATTAAATACTTCCTTTTCTTTGACTTTAATTTAAAATTAGATTATTGAATTTAGCTTTGGTTTTGAGGTTGTAAATATGAAAATAAATTTTTATAAAAGCTGGATATTAATTGTTTTGCTCATTTGCAGGTAGGTTTAATTGTCTTATTGGTAGCATCATTTATTTGCCTCTCTGAAACTCAGAGTAACATTTATGCAGCCCTCATAGTAATCAAAGTTGCCCATCCCTGACTTAGTACCACACAGTATTCAACTTGTTGGCTGAATATAGCAGTACAACATTTTTAGGAGTTTCAATAATCTGGTGAGAATAACCATCTTGATTTTTCAGGGGTGCTAAATTTAGATTAAATGGTGCTTCAGAACCAAATGATTGTGGTTATATGAAGGACAGGGGGTCATAAAGGTGGGAAAAGTTTGGAAGATTTTAAGGGCCCCATAAAAACACTGTAGTATCAGCAACATTTTACAATAGGTATTTAAGATTTCTTTACTCTTCATTAACAAAAGTATCATGTCTTATATGATTTTAATTACAAAGTAATATCCAAGCATCATTTGCAATGCTAAAACAGAATTTATACCAACAAGAGAAGCATTTTTATAACACTTGTTAGAGAATATTAGTTTTGCTTTTGCATTTTTTCTGCATAACTGAGTGTCTGAATGGCATGTTAGAATATCTGGGTCTGAAATTAAAGTGGAGTAAGTATGACAAATATTTTATCTGCAAAAGTTTGAAATCTTTGACAGGGTTAATAGATAAGAGATTCATGAGGACAGATTATATCTTAAAATCCATTGATAAATAATTCATGTTAATACTGAAAATGACAAAAGTTATTTATAGAACATGCCTAAGTTACTAATTATTGTGCAAATTTCATCTGAAGAGTGTTTCCCCACCAGTTTAAAACTGAAGTCTGTAAACAAAACACTTTATCCATTATTATAAGTGCTCCACCTGGTAGGAAAAAATTAATCATAATCATACGTGTTTATTTATTTGATCAGCGGGAAAGGGGGTGGATGGTGGAAAGATTGTAAGGGCCCATGACTGACAAGCTCCCCCCCAAAATGTTATATTATCAGGTTTTTGTTTTTTTTTTTTACATATCTAGTTATTAACATTTTGCCATAGGTGTTCCAAAATTTATTTTCTCTCAACATACAGAAAAAAATGCTGTTTTTTTGTTTGTGAATGCAAAAGTTAAGAATTAAATAATTAAATAGGATGAATTAAAATTCAGGCATCTTTTGCATTAATCCATGAAGTAGCATTTATCTTAAAAAACAAAAAAGCAAAAAGGCCATTTTAACATTTATTAGAGGTTTTTTGTTTTATTTATGCTTTGCTGTATCACATAGCATGTTAAAATATTTGGGTCCACAGAAAAAAAGAGTTTATAGAGCAGGACAAATGTATAATCTAAAGAAGTTTTAATTTTTACTGGAGACTGAAAACGTATTGTATGATACATAAAAGCATTTCAAATGCTTACAGCGGTCCAAATGACGGAAGGATAATTAAAATATAAATATCATCATCTTTATTTATCAATTTGCTTCACAGGTGCTTGTTTTGAGAAACTGCACAGCTGTTTTTTTGGGAAAGAGCCCTATCTGACACCTTTTCAGTGGGCCGAAAATTTCCCTGTGCTTGACAGAAACTGAGTTTGAGACATTTTGCCGTGCATGCTTGGGACAGGGCCCAATGTGATTTTTTTCATGGGGCCCAGAGTAAGTGGCAGCACCCTGACGAAGGAGCACTTCTGAGTCCAGCCAAACCAAAGCGCGCGCCTCCCGCTCCCTGGCCCCGCCCCTGTGCGCCATTACGTCGCTCTGCTGATCGCTGCTGTGCTGCAGGCAGACAGGCAGGCGAAGCAGCTGCAGAGAGCTGGCTACAGGCTGATTACAACAGACAGGCTCGTGTTGGGAAAGTCAGAAACGCAACATTCGCCTTTCCTGTGATTCAATGCCCAAATATTTCCCCTTTTAAACCTTCCACTGGTCGCATTGTTTGTATTTTACGCCTGCGTGGGAATATATTTTTCATTCTGTCGACCTGAAATGACTGCTAGTCGCCGTGTCTAGCCAATGGTTACTGCGGGGGCTCCTGTCTTGTGGATTATCCGTCGTCGCCGAGCCAGTTGCATGGTCGAGCCCGGAGGAGGCCCCGCTTTGCTGGATGGATGTGCGTGAGGCAGCGCCGGAGTCCGAGTGCTGATGAAGACGGTGATATTAAAGATGATGCTTGGGCTTCATCGGCAACGGGTGAACTGATCTTGGATGTTCGGGCTTTATCGCCCCCACACAAACCATTTCCTCATACAGCTAAAATATATATTCCTTAAAAACTGGACGCCCCTGGAGCAGTTTATGACGGTAAGAAAGACGCTCATTCACAGGCCACCAGTCTCTCTTTTTACAGCCAGCTGACGTTAGCCTGCTAGCTTAGCGCTGTCACTTTTATCCAAGTTGCTCCCTGCACAGCAAAAAGGCTATTATTGTTAAATTACAATGGGATAACGCTTCTTCAGAGGGCCTGCTCTGGTGTTACACTTGTGTCTGCTTAAGTGTACTCTCACGAAAAGAAATATAGAGCCATAATTTGGCATTTAATTTTATAACCTGAATAGCCGTTGGTTCTGTAGCTTGCCTGTTAGCTTGCTAGCCGCATCATCCCATTCAAAATGTACCGACTTTAGAGCTGCGAAACAGCAGCGAAAACACTCTGCGCACTGAATATTTTCATTTATTTTGGTAATTTAACTATGTTAGACGTTTCCTTTGCAACTGAATCGACAGGCTGGTTGTAGCTTATTGAATACACAGCATACAATAAGCTCTTTAACGACATAGCCCAGTTGCCTTCAATGGGACCAGTGCGGCGTCTGTCATGTTAAGGATGCAGCGTTGAAGATGACATCCCTTTTTCACATCTAAACCCATTTATTGGTAATTTTTGATATGAAATATGTTGGGGTTTTTTGTAGAGAAAAATGTCACATGAAGCACATGTCTTTTACCACACAGGAGAAGCGACATGCTATAAAGATAAGCTGAATATACATCCTTCATATTAAATCAATGCTTTCTTGTAATTAATTGCTAAATAATAAGCAATGCACCGGCTCTATTGCAAGCGTCACATTGTAAAAATTTCACAGCAGAGGGCCTGTATGGATAAGCAGCTTGTTGAGACCCTGCATAAAAGCCCCCTCTGGCATTATTAATGTTCATGTTTTGCATTGTAAATCGCAGAATTGTTCCTCCAGTCTGCTGTTGAGCTGTGAACTCGGAGGTGTTAAGTAATGGATGTGAGGGTCTGCTGTGTTGAGGCGTCCTCCTTTTTCTCGATGACGTAATCCCCACCATCGGTGCCACATCTTTTGGGTCGCTGTCGGTTCCTCCGCTGCCTGCTGCTTGCCAGTCTGCTGCCGCTGCTGAGATCATATGGACCCTGCTCTGTCATGTTTGTCTCACCTCTATCCCTTCATCCGTGGCTCCGTCTTGTCCTCTTTATTTATCCAAGCATTAAAAGGACTTCAGAACCATTGCTTGGAGGCTTGGAGAAGAGCAATCATGTCTGAGTGGGGTTCCTGCAAGGGACGGAATTTTGAATGAGATGTTGGTGAAGGTGTGAAGTTCTCTAAGTCAGTCATCAGGGCTGATGTGGCAGCTGTTTGGGATTCAAGTCATAATCTTGAAAATGAAAATGCACATTTAATTTACTCACTTATCGTCATTTTTGCATCTCAAAGTTTTATCCTAGTGTTAGTTGCTGATAACATAAGACACTTTAGCCCAGTAGGAGTCAATGAGAAGTTCTACATTTTTGTCAATACTTGTTGCAGTATTTCCTAGGGCTTGGCGATATGACCTAAAAATATAATCCCAGATTTTATCACACAAAACTCAGTTTTCAATTTTAACCAATTTTTTTAATTCACAAGACAACTGAATAAAGTTTACCTTTATGTTATCAAAATATGGTCCAAAAATAAACAGACTTTCACACATAGAGATAAAATGCATGGTGCAATTTTTTCATAAAATGTTGATTATGTGGTTTTAAAAGAGGGAGGCCTATCTACATAAACACTAAAGGATGAGCTGTTTTCACAGTATAATAACATGGAACCATCTGATCAATATTTAATCTCATTTAAGAAACAAATAAAAGCCTAAATGTGCTCGTGTAAAACCTGGCGAGGCCTATCATCATGAAAACTGTACATTTTCAGTAATTATATTTTCAAATATTACAAGTGCTAATGATTGGAGTAAGTTGGGAAATTAAACTCAATTTTTTAATTTTTAAATCTTCTTCAGAAAATAATGAGAAATAATCACTTTAATCGATATATTACCCAGCCCTAGTATTTTCATTCTCTGTGTTTATTTTTATTGGGGTTCTGCTCTTTTGACTATTTTCATCAGCAGTACATCCTATAATGACATTCAAATAGCATAACGGACATTTTGAAATGCTTAATGAGCACCCGTTATCACAGTAGCTGAGTCATAAATTGTGAGGGCTTCTTGTCAGTCAGGTAACATTGACACCAATGCTTTAATCAATTCTGCTTATTGGCCAGGTTCTTTATTAATCCCCCTGTTAATTCCTGTGGAATTTCAATGTGTTAAAAAGTAGGCCCACACAGGTTTTCAGTGACAGTAATGTCAAACACACAGCAGTCTTGATGTCCAATGCTGTGCTCCATAGAGAAAAGCTTCAGAAAGTTGACTTAGAATCACACAGAAAATTAACATTGTGCAGTAAAACTGTTTTTTTGTAAAACGAAGCCACAAATCTGTCCACTTATGTCTCCATGATTACATCGTCAACTTAATTTTTGTTGTTTCTGCTGACTGCCTCTCACGAGAGCGTTACACCCCTGATTTGCAAGGCATGCAGGACAAAGTGGAAGAAACTGACAAGGGGATTGTTTAGCATTAACACAAATGATATAGATTATTTGAGCTACTTGTTGTCAGTTCTCAACCGGGATTGGATTTTAATTTCCATAACCCATGCTGGAGTACAGGATAACATTAGTAACAAAGATGTTTAAACAGCAGCATCGAAAGCTTTATTTTTGATATGCCATGTTAAGGGTGGGAATTGATAAGACTTTATTAATACCAGTGCCTTTATTGATTATGCTTATTAGTGCATTATCATATTCCTTACACGATCCTTCAGATTTTATTTGGATCAAAAAGTAGAGCTACATAGGTTTTCTGTGTCAACAATGTCAAACACATACCACTCCCAACTAGTCAGTGCTCTTCCAAATCAACAAATTTGTCTGCATCTTGCTTGTGTTCCCACCCTAGCTTAAATTTAATACTCACACACATCACATGCTGCGCTGTTGATGACATACTGTATAATTAAAGGCCCTGGATCCTGGCACAGGTGTTTTATTTAATCACTGGTTTATTAGACCAGGAGAGGTCGAAAACAGGTGGAGCTATAGTGAGAGTTTATGATCTCAGAAATTTAAAGGACTAGTTGAAATGATAACGTGATGACATGACTTTCTACTAATGCAGATTCCACACATAACACAGAGTTTGGCACTTTTAGTCAAACCTAAATGTCTAGTCACACATAAGTCACACAACACGTGAAAATACAACAAACATTATGTGAGCATCTTCACACAGTAAATGTACCCCAGTGAATACTGTCAACATGGGAGAAACACAAAAAATAAACCTTATAATGGGATGTGTGTGTGTCGGTAGAGACTGGAATAGGCTATGCACTCTTAACAATGAATAGTTTATTTTACTAGAGCTGAAGTACAGAGGGTCCCTCACCACCTCCGTAGGCTCTAGTTATCAGACATGGGGAGTTTACTGGATATGTTTGGATGGAGCACGTCGGACAGTTAAACATATATAAATAGGTGATGGCTTCTGCCGGGCGTTATAAACAAAGCCACTCATTCAAAAATGTATTTTAAATGCAGATGAAGCCCATGCCAAGAAAAAATAAGATGGATAGAATGTGAGTGGACCTACAGGACCTTGTTAACTTCAGCAGAGTTTTGGATCATTCAGAGGGGTCAAGGGAGGACTCAGGTAACAAAGGGGATCACTATAGACAAGCTATTCCTTTGTAAAAGAAAGTGAGTAAGGTAATCGGCATGTTGATCAAAAAGCATTGCCTGATTAAGAATGGCTTAGACTTCATGAAAGTGAACGGGATCTGTAACAATAGCAGAGCCGGGGGTAATGTTATCAGAGGCCTGATAAGGAGTTGTGTTTTGTCTGTGTTAACTGAAGAAAGTTGTTACTCATCAGGTCCTTTATGGCAGTCAGACAGTTAAAAAAAACTGTCAGTATGTCGGCGTCGCCCGGTTTCAAAGATACGTACAACGGAAGGTGCTCAAATGTTTATCAGTTTTATTTTAGTGATTATAAATCCGTATAGATAGTAGCCTTTTTATTTTACAGTACCTATATTGGATGGAATCCGTATCAACATGCAGGTGGGGTGCATAATTTGCTGTGTTGACCTTACAGTAGTGGTTGGACTCAACCTGATTGTGTTTGGAATCTGTCTTAGGCTGGTGGTCGCTGAACCTGAAGTACTAATCAGGCCTGCTGTGTAGCATTTTTCATTTAGGACACCATACCGTTTAATGGCTGTTACTTTATACACTGTAGCTGTGGTGGAGATGAGGGTTGTTTTACAGTTGATTGAGCATGGGAATTGAAAGGCTTATACCCACACAGAGATGCAAAAGATTGGATTCTTGCTGATATACTCATTTTAGTATTTATTGATGTTCATATATGTATATATATATATATATATATATATATATATATATATACACATAATATATAATATATATATATATATATATATATTTATTTTAAATTATAAAGAACACTAAGTCTGTCCTATACTAGATTTGAACTGTTACTCTTTTAGTGACAGTCTTTTGTTCCATGTCATAAAACAAGACAAATATTTGATTCTACAATAAATAGTAAATGCATGTTTTTTCAGTGAAATATTTTCCATAATGAAAAATAGATGGTATTTTCTTTGAATTACACGTGATGTTTTTCTTGTAGCAAACTCTGCAGTTTAGTGGTAACTCGAGTTATTAGCCATCTGCATCTAGAAACTGTTTTTCAGCTGAGTTGCTTGAGAAGGAACTTACAGGGCTTTACCTCTATCTGCTGGACTCGGCTTGACTTTACTCAGTTGTTTTGGATTTTCATCAGGGATTGTTCCCAGTTCCTAGCGCTGTTTTTAAATCACCGCCAGCGGGGATCCAAGCTGAGCCTGAGCTGAGTTAAGAATAAGAGTGATAACAGAGTGACACTGCTGTCTGTCATCAAGTTGTCAGAGTGGTGTTTGGAGCTTTGAATATAGAGTTTAAATGACATGTTTCACATGATGAGCAATATTTGATTGAATCTTTTTTCACTGTATTATCTTTTATGTCTGGGCTGTGTGATCTCATTTAATGTAGCTATGTTCTTGATTTGCCTGGGTTTGTATGGCATATTACATAGGTTAAGTCATAGGAACACACTTAATAGTATAAGGAGGAATGAAGATGAAAATGGGAAAACAAATCCAGCCAAAACTGGTCATTTGGCTCTGCTTTGAACTCCACAAATTTGACTTGGTGCACCAACATAATGTGTCATGGAAAATTTCTGCCATTTTTTTGCTGCTAATTTCCTGCATCCTTTCACATATCACATCTTGGTCATCTGAAAAGATAAGATTAAAAGCCTGTGCTGTTGTGTTGCTGATACATAAACATGACTAAATAGACAGTAAACTTTGTTTCCATCCTTCTCATAGTTCTCAACTGACAGTAATGAATAAATAACAGTAGACAAAGTAGAATTCTGTGATGCAGCCAACATGTGCACAGTCTGTTGAACCTGAGGAGGTCCTGAGTTTTTAAGAGTTGATGGACTCAGCTGGTGAAGATTAAATTGCCTGTGGCATTGTCCTCAGTTTACTCAAGTAGCACACCTGAACCTGCCATCCCAGTGGAGTACAGCAGAAGTGTGTGTGTGACAGAGAGAGGAAGAAGTGAGTTGAAGAAGTGAGAGAAGGAGACAGGGGACACAGGTGTGGCTTGGGCGACAGGGATGCAGTGCACCTGGTAGCAGAGGGCACCAAGGGAGCAAGAGAGGAAACATAATTCATAACAGTCCCAAGGCAACTTGCTTAAATTTCACTCAGTATTGTTTGGTTCAAATTGTGATTCTGCTTCGAAATGTTATTTTTTTGGCCTACAACCAGGCTGCCAGTTGTCTTCGCTTTAAATTATTTTTAGTCTTTGGGCACAGCCTGCAGGCCACATCATTTTAGAAACTGCTGGTCAACTGTTGGCTGCATTGCCTGTAGCTTGAAATGATGGGCATGATAAAGTTACCCACAGGGTTTTTAAAGCATTTTGTTATATATCCACCCCTGTATTATTTACTCATTCATGGGAGTAATATTTAACAAAATTGGTGAAAACTGACATTATTGTTTATTCTTTCATTTTATGTGATATATATTGCAAATTTGAAAAAGAAATCGACTTAATACTCTGTGTAGGCTGTACAGAGATTGCAGAGCCATTGAAAACATGGCACTGAGAAGTGCTGATTTGACCAATTACTACAGAGTAGACCAGTATATCAATAAGAACATACTGGGCTAGCATAGGGGAGGGGACCTTTAAGGGATAGTTTAAGTTTTTTGAAGTTGGGTTACTAGAGGCCCATGACACTAATAAATTTAATTGCCAATAAAGCAACTGGTGAGCTCTGCTGCTTTAGGTACACAGCTGGGTTGGGCGCTGAACAGCAGCAGTAAATGGTTCCACTGAAAGCCTCATTATTGGTACCACTTTTTACTTATTTCCTTTTAGTGTAGGGTTTTATAAAGTTTTATTTTATTTATTTATTTTTTTATTAACTTTTAGCACTTTATTACCTTTGATATATCCTATCATGGTTTTATCCATTTAGCCTTAGCTCCTGTTTCCTCATTTTTAATTCAAGATAGCGTTTCCTCAGTCCTCTGTTATTGAATAGTCCTGACTAGTGTCCCTGTGTGTGTGTGTATGCTTGTTAGCATGTTTGTGCTTGGATGCATGGGTGAGTGAGTGGCTGTCTGTGTTAAATGTGGGCTGGGAGCGTGGGTGTGGTTTCGTATTTTTTATTATTTTATTTTATTTCATTCTATTATTATTATTATTATTATTATTATTGTTATTTTTCCCCTGACTCTTATCTGCTTATGTACTTGAATGTTCGACTTTTTGTGCTACATTTTATGTATGAGAAGTGCTTTATCAATAAAGTTTGATTGATTGATTGATAACCTAACTTTCAGGGTAAAACTACACAAAAAAATGTGCTTCCCTAGACGCCACAGTAAGGTTTTTTACAGTGTTTCGCTTTTTATCAACAAGCCCCTGTGTTTGGAACTATTTTGTGATGCAAACATATCCCTCCGCCATCATGGTGCTGCTGTTAGCTGTTTAGGTTGTTGTTCCAGAAGAAACAACAAACACAAACCTCACGTAAACTGAATGAAAAATGAGCTATTTTGACTGAAGTGACCACTACATGCCATTAGTCTTGGGTACGTGAGCATATCTTACTAAAGTACACAGATGAGGAACTTTTGCAGAAGATTTTGCAGAAAGAAAGTGAGATGGGAAAAATGTAATGGGAATTGCAGGACAAGGCATTTGTGACCTGTCCTGCTCCTCAGTTTCCACAACAGGGCAGAGCTGGCCAGTTGATTTATTGGCAGTTTACCAGTGCCATAGGCCTCGAGCAACCCCTTTTCTAGAAACCCAAACTATCCCTTAAAGAATCAGAAGTTCATACAGAGTTTCTCAGTCAGGGTTAGAACAGAGGTGGATCAGGAGTACACAGCATATGAAACTAGGAGGTTTTTGAACAACAGCACTTTGGACAGAATTTAATAGTCATGGAAAATGAATGTATTAACCCACGCTAAGGAAAATGTCACCTCTTTGATTCCCACAATACCCATTTATTGCAAGCTGTCTGATAGCTGCACAGACACACAGAGAAGTAAGACAGAAATATGAGATAAAGTAGAGAAACTTTCATGAGATGGTGTTTGGAAAGGGCAGAACTTAAAAAAAACTACAAGGTGATGGAACAAATGTTCTGTCTGTCCCATTAATTAAGGAGGGACCAGTCAGAGGTCTGCTGTCACTTCTCACTTTCTTTACAACTAACCTACACTCTTAGTTACTGCCTGTGGGCTCCAAAAGATGCTGGTTGTTCTGGTCATTTTTTTTTTTTTTTTTTACCAGAAACAAATATTTTAGTTTGAAGCTTTGCAAGATAGATCTGCCTGAATACAGGAATGTGAGGGTGCTTTGCAAGGTAAGCCCTATGCCCCTGGTTGTTTCTTATATTGAAACAAAAGCTCAATGTGCTGAGCTGCCTGTTACTCTCACATCACCTTCAGCTGTAATGTAAATCATTGGAAAGTTTGTTCATATAAATGCTCCCAAGGTAAGCAAGGACCCGGACAAGGTGCGTCTGATAGCTGAGATACGCTTACTTAAGATCAGCCTCTTGTAACTGAGTGTCTGTTTGGAGCATTATGTTGTTTTATGTGTACAGACTTAGACTGAAATGTGACCAGATTTTAGACTACAGGTGGTAGTGTAGACTTTTGAAGATCAGTCATAAAAAGTAAAACTTATTTTTCATTCCCATTAAACAACTCTGATTTAGCTGTTGAAATGCTGTATGTCATGTGACTAACATCACATGAGACCATTTCATATGCACTTGCCACAGCTGTAACTGAAAAATTGTACATCTATCAGGTCTAATGGGGATTCCAGGAACTGCAGCAAAGAATAAGTTGGTCTGACTGAGAGTACTTTATCTACAGTCCTTTAGGATGATGGATTTGCATATTTGGCTGTTTCATTACTGTTAATGGGGTAAGCCAAGTTGGGCAACAAATTCATGGCTACTTTTGACCTCTCTACCAATTCATTATCACACTGCTTTTGCAGATGTCTCTACAGCTTAGGCCGTTGTCTGTAAAGAAGATGCAGAAAGACGTCAGCTTCCCGGGTAAACATCATAAACCAGCCCACATAGCAAAGAAGTCAAAGGTCAACTATTGTTCTTGGAGGGCTGAGTTGTGTGTATACACTGTGGGAGGGGCACAGAAAGTACAGTTTTATGAGCCCACAACTTACATTTTAAACAAGATGTCAAGGTTTTGTAGGGTGTGTGAAATAAATAGACAATGTTAATAGAGCAAATAAAATGTACTCTAAAATGAGGTCATTTTTGGACCATTTTGTCTTTTGAATCATGAGATTTGCGCTGCTCGCTATTTCCTCTTTGAGTGTCTCTGCATTTTTCTACTCCTCCTTTCCTCTCTATCTTTGCCCGACACCTTATGTCTGCTTAGTCTCATCTTTGGTTAAGGCACACCCTGCCACTCAACACGGTGCTCTAAGTGCTGACAGCCAAGACTTGGTGTTAACTGACTCTGCTGGTGAAAAGACTGCTGGCTGGGTGCTACAGGCAAGATACATTATCAGCTTTAAAGGTGCTAGTTTTTACGTATCATCCACGAGAAGGCATGAATTCTTTGACTGTAGTCAACCATATAAAACATGACTGAATGGAAAACAACACAAGATCAACCAAATAAGTGACAGTGTAGGAAGAGAATCCTCTCACGTAGTCTAAATCAGGGATGGGAAACAGTTGTTACCATTAAGGGGCCAAAATATTTTGTCCTTGAAACCAAAGGACAAACCACATTTTTGCAATGGCTACTTCTACTTACAAATTGACATAAGGAATAATGAATAACTAAAAAGCCATGATATCAACGTTTTATATATTTTCACTCATGGCAAATAGTGGTACCAAATTTTTTTAGCTTAATAGAATTAAATGAAAACTTTGCCAATGCAAATTATAGAGCATTTATGGCTATATTTGACTTGAATTGTATTCTTAATTTCACAAATGCCTTAGTATTTCATAACAAGGAGTTTAACAGAAACAGTTACAACCCATTATAGTCCTGTTTCTAGGAAATATTGCTATTTTTCATCTTCTTAAAGAAGGGTTTTACCTCTATATTATGTAAATACATTTCTATGGATATTTTGAAGTGACTGGCAAGCTGCATTTAAAGATGAACACATTAAAACTTTGTTATAATGTACAAAATAACAGCTGTGAATTTATTGATATGATTTCCCCAAATATTATAGTATGAATAAATTGTCAGTGCACCATAACTATTCATACTAACTTCAGATAGTTGTATAGCAATTAACAGGACCCCCTAAACTGATTAATGCATTGCTAATAAAACTTCATATAACTTTATAACTTCATATAACAGCAAAGTAAGCTTCAGTAAGCTGTGCTAAGGTTGGGAGCTTTTGATAGCAGCAGTTAATGAGAAGTGTGTGATGATGACAGCTGCACTTGAGGTCATGAATGGCATCGTTGGGATACCATAGGTATTGAAAATGCGTAGTATAGCCTGGATTTCACTGTATATCGCAATTATTATTTTATTCTCAATGAAAAAATGCTCCTAACCTTTATCCCCCTGTTTATTTAAACATAACTTAGTTGATTTCTGCTGTGTGAGGTACTTACCTTGAAGAGATCTCACTTGATCCTTCACTGTAAGTGTGACCAGGCTCCCTGAGACCCATGCTGACTGTTTGTGACAGTCCTGTCAAAGAGCAGCCTGTTCATGTTTAACCAAGAGGACCAGCTGCCTGCTTGTTCTATTATAACCCTTTGGAAAGCTCACAGTCCTATTTGCAGTAGGGAAGGACAGTAAGTGGAGACGGTGTCAGACAGAGTTCAGACATTTCTTTTGACAGGGGTTACAAACTGCCGATGGTAATTTCAAGCAAAGTTATGATTTAACGTCCCTGACAACTAACTCTTTGATGTACAAATGGAGCTTGATTAAATTTGTTAGGCTCAAAGGCTCAAAGGTCACCTTGTAATAACTGACTGGGGTAACACACAGTGTCGAGGAAAAATGCACTAAGATGCACACAGTTGAAGTTCTGCCTACAATCAAAGTGATAGAAAAAACCTTCAGACTGAATAATCTGCAGGATAAACTCATGGATCCATGTACTCAAACACACTTGTTCTAACTGCAATGTATAAACATATACTACTGATGGACATGTATGTCTTGATTCATTAGCTTGATTCATCCAATATTAATACCGGTTGTGTCTTTTCAGGGCCACAGGGCCAAGAGTCTATCCTGCATGATGTTAGCAAGAGGCCGGGTACACCATGGACTGGTGTCCAGACAATACAGATACAGGGTTGACATAAGCAGAGACAGACAATCGTCCACACACCAATCACCAATTAACCTAATAAGTATGCTTTTTGTTCTGTGGAAGACACCCGAGTACCCAGAAAAAAAGCATGCATGCACAGAAAGAACATGTGAACTCCACACAGAGAAGCCATGATCCAGCAACCCTCCTGCTGTGAGCCACCAGCACTACATGCTGCACCACCATACAGCCTTTGTTCACTTGATGGTAGCACAAAATAGAAATGGACACAGATTTGAGATCTGATTACACCAATTTTAACTTTTTTTCCACTTATTTAATTTCAACTTAAGTTTAACATTACTCATTTTACTAAAAATGTGACTGTCACTGCAGTTGAGCCATTTGATACCAATAAGTTCCTGTTCTTTTGCTGTTAAATTGTAGTTTGTAAATCATTTTAATGTGCCACTGCTGATTGCAGTAAAACTGCTTGACAACTAAGCATCAAAGAAAATAATTGAAATAGTCTTTCAAAAAATGAATGTTGCATGAAATCTTTGAATTTCTATATTTACGTAACTGTGCAAATCATTGGAAATGAGCACTTGTCACCATTCAGAAATGATTGAGTTTTACTTAAGCCTCTGGTAAATTTACTTAGTCTATTGGCCACAGTGGCAGGCATAAAATTCTAATAGTCCTTTTTATAGATAAAAAATATTGAGTTCAGGTTTCCTGATTTGAAGCTACGTGCTAACTGTTTTTCTTATTTTGCCTTCTTCATTGGCTAGTGCTCACAAATGTGGCTGAATGCTGGTGTGGTCTTTCATTGTGTCATTTAAGCATAATTGTAACTCAGCTGAAGTTATTTAATAAACAAAAAAAGAATATTTCTGCTAAGTTTTCACAAAGCTGTGTTTCTAAGTTGTTGAAGTGCCTTCATTTCGTAACAGCAGTATCTGAAAATTGGCTGTTTTCAGCAATATAACTTTGAAATGAAAAAATGACTGGTTTTAAAAATGTGGCAAGTAGATTTTTGAATCCACCGGAGACAGGCAGGTAAAAAGGGTAATTTTCAACCTTCATAGATATTCAAAATCATGCTCCATTCTGACTGCACATGGGCTAGTTGTTGCCAAGTTGCAGGTTATTTTGTGACAGCTTATTCCTTTAGTATTTTACATCTTGCATCAGTAATTACATGAGGAGAAATGACTGCCAAGCTGTTCTGAAATGGGATGCAAGGCAGTAACTGTGTATTTGCAAATTTGCCTGATCTGGCAGAGGCTGGCATAAGAACAATTTTGCCCCACATGGCACATGCTGGCAGCACCCTCAGATCACCATGGTTCTCCTGAGCTATGCTGCTTTCAGTCTGTCTGACTGGCAAAAAGCTGTCCATTCACATAAACATTAAGCCAGATAGCTCCCAGAAAGGCAGCTAGTTAGTGGTCTGTTGCTGGGGCGGATATGGCACAACTCTCAGTGAAAATCTTCTCCCGTGCCCCAAACACAGCTGTGTTTATTCTGTGCAAGACACCACAGCTACAAATGCCAGGACAAAGGTGTCGGGACAGATCTACACTTCCAATATGGAGGGCAAGAAGTGGCATATTAAGAGTGACATTGAGATTTGATTTGTGGTAAGTTATCATAGTGTCATGTAGATGCACCCATTAGGCTTTTGCTTTTTAAACTCTGTGGTGATCAGAAAATAAAGACTCACACATTCACAAAAGTCTTTCAGCTTTAAGTCTTTGCTAAAATAATGCTTCCCTGCCTATGAACGCCGGCACAAAAATAACAGTTGCCTTGTGAATTTTTGGTTAATAAATTTAATTAAAGCAAGGGAACAACAGATTTTAGTAAGGGATAAACATCTACTGATCACAATCTCCTATGTGTGAGATCAGTTGATTCTAATAGCATTACCAATCAGATTTTTAGTTTTTTATAACACCTGGTTGAGCGCTTCTCTCAACAAAATGATTTGAAGTTTTGTTTAACACCTGGTTGAGTGCTTTTCAAAACAGAACTGCAAAAAAAAATCAATTCAAGCAATTCAGCATGTCTCACAGTTCTGACAACTACAGGCACAAAGTTATTATTTATCCAGTAATAGACTGAAAAAGAAATGATCAAGCCTTTCAAGAGGCTTAACAGAGTAAATATTATTATGAATACAAGGCAACATGTCTCCCAGTGATAAGCTAGTTGCACTTGCATTTCTTATTGCAAATATAAAAACAATTTTCACCTCCAAATTGTTCAAGAGCCTAGCCTAAAACCTGATTTTCTTAACTTGGAATTACATTTGAACACCTCATATACTAATCTGGGCAACATGGCGGTGCAGTGAGTAGCACTGCTGCCTCACAGTCCAATGGTTGTTGGTAAGAATTTTTGTTTTCATATTTATTTTGCTAGTTTTCTACAGGTATTTCTTCTTAAGGACCAAAAACATGATTCACAGATTAATTGCTGACTCTAAATTGTCCATCAGTGTGTGGGTCTCAAACCAACATGGATATAAAATAATGTCACATAACCCATCACAAGGTTCTGTAGTCATTTCATTCAAATAGCCAACTATTCATTTTTCTGCTGGTTTCAGTACGGGATCAACTCAGACATCAATACTAGATTAATGTACATATACTAGGGGTGAGGGGAAATTAATGCGCTATAGTATACCATCGTTTAGCTATAGTATAGCATCATTTTGGCACACCAATTTGAGGCTGCCAAGTGTTGATATTTTTTTATTTAATTCCTAACATTTATTAAACCTTTGGCTATATTGAAATAAAATCAAAAACTCATTAAGTCCACATAATGGTGCAGTTGAGCCAATGCAGTTTAGGTAAGCAGAGATGATGTTCATTGTGCTGGAGACAAACTTAGCATTGATGAGAGAGACAAACAAAATGTCCCTTCATCGTTGAAATCCGGGTTGTGGACATTTCTTGGACTCTGAAAGATGCATGTGAAATGGAAGTTGCACACTAAATTTGTAAGGTGTGGCACCACTCATAGAAAGCGAAACCCGACAACAGCAAAGCTAATGTAGAGCTAACCCCTCTGAAAAGCCAGTCAACACTTGACATGCTTAGCTTTACAAAGCTGCCTCCCACCTCTGAGCAAGCTCAGAAAATAGTGCAACACTTGACTTACTTTATGTGCCAAAATTCAAGGCCTCCATCTTTGCATTATTTCACTGACACAGCAACACTAAGTCCCTACAAGCAGTGAAGCTAAAAGCTGAAGAGAGGCTGAGCACAGCTGAGCAGGTTGCATTAACTGGCAACATGTAGACAGCAGTCTGTGAGTTTTAACTCCTGCTTTTAATGAAACTGCTTTCATTAAAATTGAGGTGATGAGGATATACTGAGATATGTTTCTTTTTCAGTTTTATATTATTTATTCTTTCTTTTCTTTTTGAATGTAAATGCAGTCAAGAAGAGGTTAAAAGGAGCAACAAATCACAATATTGTCTAGTTTTGGGGATTCAACCACATTTTCTTTTAAGTGACTGAGAGAGCAAGAGTAGCAGCAACAGCAGACGAGTTCCTTTTGCAATGTGAAGGTGCTGCATGGGGTATTAACTGCAGGTGATTGTTTGGAAACTACAGGCGTTCACTCCAATCAGCCAATCAAATGTTTGTAGTGATTATCAGTAGATAAAGATTGGCACTCGATCAAGGTACCTGTAGGCATGAGACAGGATAATATGCAATAAATAGCTGATAAAGCAATTGCATATTTCTGCCAAGACAGGTCAGTCATTTAAATCCAGCTTCTGTTACCTGAAAAGTTTTTATTTTGGATGTTTTAATGTCATATCAGGGTCACCTCTACACCCCTCTCACTCTCTTCCCTCCCCTCCCTGTACAGCTTTCCCTGAATCATGCATAACTAATCCAATAAAACTGCATATTATGGTAATGGTGTTCTCAGTTAGCAGGCAGTCATAATGGCTTGATAAGCTGAAACAGCATGTTATCCAGCCAAAGAAAGGAGCTTGTGACAGACCCTTTACCACTTACTGTGTCTCCCTCCCTCCTTCCCTCACATACACACACAGGGAAACAATAAACACACTCAATGCTTTAAATGACACATTATCTAAGACAATACAGGACCAAGTAAAACTAGAGAGAGTGTTGTGAAATGCTCTGGATCTAATCTGAGTATGTCTTTATTAATATAATTAAAATGAGTCTTATTGTTGTCCAAAAGCCTTATCTCATCCATATAAAGCATGCTCTTAAATCACTGATATTTAAAAACATATGTATTTTAACCTACACTATTCTTCTGACTTGAATCTGCAACAATAGTGTCAATATCTTGTGTGGATATTTTCTGTGTAGCTTCCATAAATGTGTCAAGCATGCAATAGCTCAGACTCCAATGTGGTCCTCAGTCCCCACAGAACTATGTTGGAAATACAAAAAAGGCAAAAGAGGGTCAGCATAGTGGCCTAGAAACCAAATGTCCAGCTGTCGTTTTTGGGCTGTTATTGCAGAGCTACACAGACACACAGCGTGCTCGTGTATGAATACAACACTGAAGACACCTGGTTACAGCACAGGCATTACTGCTCTGCTGTGAGTCACTTAATCCATTTTATATAAAATATCAAGAGACAGGGATTTGTTGAATGTATTGTTTCTCTAACATTAATTCAGCTGTGTCATCAGTATAAATCACCTATCAGACTTTGTTCAGTGGAATAGATTAGTGGAGATCTTGATGTATTGAACTAATTCAAATCTCTCGTGCAATAGTATCAATCCCTGTATTGAATTAGTCTATTTAAAGAACGCTAGTTATTTTTTTCTTGGCTCTCTGTAAACAGTATAACTCTGGAGTGCTTATACAGTATGTATTGAGAGCAATTTACTCTACTAGCCCACTAGCCTGTAGGCCTTGGCAACAGAAATAGAGGCTCGAGATATCTGCCGTAATTCATCATGGGTATCTTCCCCATTATGACTCACTCGTGTGCTTTAACCCAGTTTCGAAAAAATGCAGGGCTAGATTATGCCAACAGAGGCAGGAGATGGAGCTGGCTAGATTATAGTTTGAGGGCCGTGAGATGGACTTAGCTTGCCTTGCAGTGGTGGGATTAAGACAGCGCAACATAAAGACATTACAGGATTAACATGGCCATTGATGATCACTGGGTATGAGCTGGACAGCTGCATATGGACAGGTAAATAGAAGACAAAGGTGTCTAGTAGAAGTTGACCTCTTCTAAAGTATTTTTTTACAATTGACTCATGGGCGAGATGTTTTTTGACTGAGAAAGTTCTGTATGATCTGCAGTACAAATTGTCCTGTTTTGTAAGATGAAGTTTGCTCAGTATATGTGAATGAACCCTGCTTTAGGGGTTTGTTGACATGTAAATCCCCTTAAGCAAGGTATCTTATGTGAATGAACATATGAACCCTGCTTGGTCTCCCTCTAAGAGTGAAACAAGTACCTTGGCTAACTCTATTCTCACTCTTTCACAGGTAAAGTGTCAGTTACTTTAAGGCCCCCCACCAGCCTGCCCTGGTTGCTTGTCCAGACTGCTCTATGATGATTGGTCAGTTCAGTGCAGTTCAGAGCCATGTTTTAACTGTTCTACATTTTTTTAATTCATGTCTACTTCTTTAAATTTATAATTGAAAATGACTTGACGGCCACATTAATAAGGTGGAGGGCTGCATGTGTGCCCCCAGTTGCTCCACCCTGGTGCCGAGTTGAGTCTTCACCACACACACAACTCTAAAGGAGCAAGACTCTGAATAGACAGACAAATGTGTTTTAAATGCATCTTACAGGGATACACCAGCTTTTTTTTGTCTTTTCATGTCTTTCCTCACTCCCGAGTCCATGACAAGCAGATAGACACCATTTGCAGTTGTGAGTGAGCCGTTTGTTTGCGAGCCATCCTTAAATTTGCAGGCAATTTGCACGTAAGAATGGCTCGCAAATGAACGGCTCACTCACAACTGCGAATCGGTTCTCATCATTCACTTGAAAGAGCTGTTCAAAAGACTCGACTCATTCGCGAACGTCACATCTCTACCAAACCACGGCAGAAGTAGGTCAACCATATTCCTTCCCGTATTCCTTTAAGAACAAAATTTTATCATAGCTTGCACCATCACTGTGTGATTTACGACACTTAAACTTAACTTATCAAAAGCAGGTTATTAAGAGCACTGTCTTCATAGCTCCTTGGGCCAAGTCTTTCAAAATGTATATTTACTAATACTGTCAGTATTTTGCAGGCTGTGTGTTTTTTTCTCATTTTCTGCATTTATACAAGCATGGCTACTACATTGGAACAGCAATCTATTTTTTGATTTTCATTTGTTATTTAATATGGAATTATAAGCAATGCCAAAAGGCCAACTCTATCTGTGACATGGGATATGACATTCTGTTGAAGAGGTTTCCATTTGATGTAAGTTAACTTTGAATGGAAATATAAACAGTAATGTCTTATTAAACTTATTCTTTATTGAGCTTATGTAATTCTTTAAGAGATGACTCGTGACTGGAACTGTAGATTAAATTCAAAACATCTCAAGTGTTGCTTAAAATCTCCGTTGTCTTCTTGTTTGCTAAACTCTCTACTGAAGGATAAAGAATCTTTTTGTTTCTAGAAATTCAGCCAAAAATAGTTCCAGTGTTAATGCACATGAGATGACATTTAGGAGCTGGTTTTACATTTCTCGGATGCAAGCTGCTTTTTTGTGTACGGGGGGAAGTTTGCTGATGAAATCAGTCTTGTGGTTTCACCACTGCTCCATATCATCACATTATCACAGCATTACAGCAGGATCATATGATTATACCTTAACATTTTCTTCTAAAAAAACAGGTCTCCTCTCTCTTCAGTACAGCCCCACCCCCACCTTTACACTCCACAGGTATGCAGGTACAGCTGGCTCCTCACTCTTTGCTCAAGAGTTATGCTCCATTGCGTGCTTTGGCTTGTCCCTCCCTTCCCTAAAATCCTTCCCAACATCCAAACTGAATACACACAGAGCAACACCTTCTCTCCGCACGCTCACACACAAACCCACACACCATTTCATGCATTACGATTTCTTCAGCTAAGAGTAGTAGACCTATTGCCAGGTGGCATATTACAACCTGCAGCTTGTGCAACCTGAGCTTAGTCTATGGGTGTGTGTAAGCGTGTGTGTCAGCTTTAGATCCCCAGGTCTGCCTTTGAAACAGCTGCTTAAAGAGACTTGAATACCTCAGCAGGTCAAAGGACACAGTTGCCTAAGAACAGTGGGCTAGAGCCAAAAATGGATCGCCTTTCTTTTTCTGCTGTGTCTGGCTTCATGATCATTGTTTTGATCCTAGTTTGAGGTGAAATGTGACCAGCTGAGGTTAAAGAAAAACACTGGTTTACAAATGTTTTTCCAGAGTTTAACTGGATTAAATTCCAATAGAGTAGCTAAAACACAGTGACATGAGAGATCAGTGAACCTCAAGTTTCCATCCTCAAATAATTCATGTTTCTCACTCAGAAAGAGGCCATGGATATTCTAATGAGCAGAATTGGAGAGGAGATACCAGATTTGTTTTGGTTTCTTGATGAAATGGAGCACAAGGCATTAACTGTGTTACCATTTAGTGACCCTGTGGTTTGTTGCCCTCTCTTTTAGAAATGCCAAGTGATTGGGTGCGACCCTGGATGGGGTTATTTCTGGAACATCAACAGTTAATATGGCTAAATCTTGTTTCATCCACTGCTTGTTTTGCTTGGACAGTTGTTGAGGAAGCACAAACCCATACCATATCCAATCAGACAAGGGAAGCAGAAACATAGTAAAAGCACCACTGTTAATTTCATTGAAGAGAAATATGACTAAGGATGTTCATTAACTACCTTTTTTTGTGACAAAGAAAGGAAAATTACATACTGAAAATTAATCTCTGGAAGCAACGCCTCAGACAAAATGTACAGTTTGACTTTTATGTCAATCAGATAAGACAAGACGAAAATGTACTGTAATAGTGAGGGAGATGGACGTTAAAAGAGACTCATGTAAAGGGATACAAATGCATATATATATATATATATACATATATATACACACACACACCTATATATATATATATATATATATATATATATATATATATATATATATATATATATATATATATATATATATATATATATATATATATGTGTGTGTGTGTGTAGACCTGTAACAATACTGCTGTCCAAAAAAAAAAAAAAGATTTTGAAGGACCTACTGTGCGGCCATAATATTAACTCAAATATGATGTAATGCATGAACAACATTTTGGGAAAAGCCTCATGGCGTACTGCAGCAGCGGAAAGTTCAGCTGAACAACACCAAGTAGATAATGACTGCTCTTGCATTAAAGACAGTTTGAGCAGGAAAGGCAACAAAAGCGAGATGATGGAGCATTTCCTTTAGCACATCGAGAATGTGAGGAAATGTACTGTGTTCAGTGCTATGATCTCCCACCCACTTAAGCCAATATATCCAAGCAGTAGGTAACGATGGTTGCTGCAGCACTACTCGTCACGTGTAAAATTCAGTTCTGTGAAAGAGATAGTTCGGGTTTTTTGAAGTGTGCCTGTGTGAGGTACATGGAATGAGCCTGAACTTGTGCCACAGTGTCACAGCTCAGTTCTCTCTCTGTTCAGAAATCTCAGGACAGACACTTATGCTATACACCGCTGTACATGACGCCAGACATTCTGGGTAATTAAAAGAATTGTGGGAGAACACAAGCCACAAAAATAGTGTGGGATCATCACACACTACAATCAGTTTGTTTGACATGCCTAACTTCTCATGACAAGCCATTTTGATTAGGCACTATTTTGAGAAACAGCGCAGCCTACGTATCCTTCCTCCAGCAGTGCCGACTAGTTTGCTTCACAGAGGAAACAACCGCTACTAAATGGGATAAATTGGTGATTTTTGCAGGGAATATGACTGGGAATGTGCTGTTTGGACACTTTGGAGAGTCAACAGGTCTGAATGTAAAGTGGTGGAATCAGCTATGAGAGCTGGAGAAACACACAGTATCTGTTGATTCAGGCGAATGTGAGCTCACGTCGTCAAACTTGATGAAATTAGAGTGTGACTCAGAAAAATCACTTCAGGATGGCTCAGGATGTTCCGGATCAGAGAATGCTATTGGCTATTATACATTTGTTTGCAGTGAGCAGCTCTCATTGTGCAGAGCCTTGTTACTTTAATGGACATTTGTGATTGCGAGTTTTAAAAACTCCAGGGACAAAACAGAGGAGCTTAATGAAATTTCATCTTCAGAGTATATGGCTGATACGGACTGTTTAGTTTGTAAAGAAAAAAGCCACAATTTCAGTGATAAGTTTTCTTCATAATAGCACACAGTTTGTTTGTTGTCTACCTAATGGTCCTTTGTCACCACATCATTGCCACCCTCAAGGACCAAAGCTCTGTGCATTCTTGTGTTACCTATCCCACCACAAGGCCTCTCACAGACCCCAAACTCAACGAGTAATAGACAGATGAGCTGGAAGAGCAAGTACACCGTCGGGGTCATCAGGTGGGGACCTCCAGTCTTAGGTGTTTTGTCCAGTTAGATCTCTAAGAGCTGGCCAGCAAACTCCAGCATGTCATAGCCACCTCCCGTTGTGCTAACTCGCACAGCCCATGATGGCACTGCTAATTCTATTTTTTATCTTACCTACCCTACCCCATGGCTATCACAGCCCATGCAGCATCAACACCTTCAACAGACCCAGGCTCCCTACAAACTCCGATCTGTTTCCATGATCAAACATGAGATGAAATATTGACTTTGTGGAAGAATTACACCTGAAGAAGTAATCACATAAAGGTCAGTATTAGCATCAATATTGGCTCAGTCACTATTTTTAACATTGGTCATGACATTGACCCTGATTTTTACAATTTGTGCATCACTATTCTTATCATTTCAGGCAGAACTGAAATGGTTTCTGTTTTTCCTGTATGCTAAAAGTAGAATAAATCACAGAGGGCACAGATGACTATGTTGGCCAAAACCAGTTTTGCCACAAGACCCAGTCTGTTACATTTCTGCATGATCACCTCCAGTTTGGTCTGTGTTCCCATGTGACATTCAGTGTGACAGTGTGGTAAAAATTGTCTGTAATTAGTTAGAATTTCTTGTTGAACAGTTGACTCAAGCTTACGCCCGGTTGCGCCAACATGTTGCAACACAGTGTCATTATTACACATTATTCTTGTATAGCTATGTTGACGATGGGTCAAGACCTCTTAATGTGTATGAGCAGCATGTACAAAATGAAGGTTGTGACATTGTTTTTAACTGCACATGTGAGGTGACACTGTGGCAAAACATAAGGAGGAAGTGATCAACAACACACATATACTGTCGAGCTCCGGTTACAAAGACTGGGCACAGTCTTCTGGAGGGTGTGTCTACCTATGTCAGCAAAGCAGCATATGCTCATAAACATTCATGTGCACCACCCAGGGCTCTTTTGTTGACATCAGGGCTCCTAAAGTCACACCCTGATGATAGGGGTGATCCTCTCCCCAAGCCAACTTAGTCACAATAAATCAGAGGGGTGTGCTTTCAAGCCAGATTAAAGGGTTACTGAGGTATGTTGTGCCTAAAGCCAAAGTTTTCCATCTCACAATAGATGATGCCATTTAACCTGATTAGATTGCCATTGCAAGCAATGCTGCATACCTTATTCACTCTGGGAGGCACAACTCCTCAGTTTGAATTTAAAGGTAGATTATTTGTATGGGTGCGAGACAGATTTTCATATAAGGTAATACTTAAATGCAGCTGCCCGTGCTTTGTGTTTGTGTTGCCATTCAAAAAGCTTTGCAGCTTTGCTTTACCATTGGTTGCAATCGGAATCTGCATGCATTTAGATGATGATGATGATGAACAGGGATGGGGATTGAGATCTGGTTTCAGTAAGCAGTGTTAATTTTGACAGCACTTTTTAATTTAGTTATAGTTCAGTATAGTTATAATCTTTTGCCTAAAACATCTCTTAGTTTAAGTCACGAGTTAGTCATCTAAATAGTTTTAATTTTAGTCTAGTTTTACTTGATGAAATTTTGCAACATTTAAGTTGACGAAATCTACTGTAAATTTAGTCGACTAAAATATGAAGCGCAAATTGTAAGGCATTTTTTATGTTTCCTGGAATTTCTGATGTCATGTTTTAACACCTAATAGCCCTTTATTGAATGCTTCTAAAGTTTGAATGTATAAATGAACAGAAACAAATTCTGTGGAATACAGTCACCTTTATTTAGGCTACCAGGCAGAGCATCTCAGTTACAATACCAGAATTGACAACAAACAGTGAACCTGCTTTACATGAATATATCAATTCATAAAGAGAGTAGCTCTGATTAGATCGCTCCCCAGCTTATTCTGCCACCCAAAGCTAAGGCAGTTGTGACTGGATGTCCCTTTTAACTCATCCAACCTTTCCACACAACCAAAGTAGTAGCTGTGATTGGATATATTTGTAACCAACTCTACTTTCTACATGAAAAATTAGGTTTGATTAGATTAGTCTCTGTCGAATATTTTCATCCATTTTTTTATTTTTTGATGAAAATGTCAGTTAATTTAATTGTAGTTTTTGTCCATGTGTACTTGTTTTTATTAGTTACTGTCTAGTTTTCATCAGGGGACAAAAGGTTGTTGATAGAAACTATGATGAAAATAATTAGTAAACAAAATTAACACTGCATTAAAGAACTGGCTCCGCCTAGTTTGAGACATCATTTGCCTTTGGTTGAATGATTTTTGTTTTGTAATAGGATTAATGGACATATGAAACCTTAAAGGATAAACATGTTATGGTTGTGTTGCAACTATTACTGTTTTAATCTCAGTAAAAAAAGGTCAGCAAGCCCTGGCAATGTAACTCAAGTTCTCTTTAACATGACCACTTGACACATAAGCTAACATACATACTTTTTGAACTAGTCTGCTGTTTAAATGTTTAAAGAAAAAAAAAAACGTATCAACTTTGTTTCTACAACACCCTCTGTCTTCATTCGTCCCTGGTGTTTGAGAGACTTGCAGCTGTAACAGTAAAAAAGAGGGAAAAGTTTCTAAGTAAAGGCATGATGGAAGGCCTCAGGACACGTATCAGCAAGAAGTTTTAAGGGAAACTGCTGAGTCAGCCTTCTATAGCACATAAACGGCTTAAGTGTACAGCAGTTCACATAACATATGCAGCTTTAAAGAGCTTTCACTGGGATGTAAAGAACTTTGGAGTTTAAATGCACCTACTGTGAGTTTCAATGGATATTAGCAGCCAACAAATACTGTAAGTTAACTGAAAAATGTGAGATTGCAATACTGCCTCTTACAGACATGATTTTACATTTTTCTTTTTTACATTTCCCTTGATTGGATTATGTTTACCTGAACTTCCAGGATGGAAATTAACTTTTTCACCTACCTACAATTATGGCCCTCTCACCACAAGTCACAGCCATTGCCAATCTTATTTAATAATCTTAGATTAAAGACAAGTGAGCTATCAGATTTAACACACCTGTAGCAGGTAAATCCGAATATGCAAATCCGTGCTGCACTGAGCTGACACCAGGCTATGTCATTTCATTTCACAGCCAGTCCTTGTAAACCCTCAGACCCTTTTGACATGAGAAGAGGGGAGGGCTCTTTGGTCTCTGAATGTGGCAGCCTGGCTTTGCTATCAGAGCAGAACTAAACAGAAGGTTGGGATTTCTTGTAGAACATCGGTAACCAATCACTCTGATTAGTGCCTTTATAAAGCATTGGGCAGCAAAACCAGGAAATGTGGTTTGTGGATAATTTGCTACTTTAAGGTGATATATTGGACCAAACATTATCCTTGTGGATAAGTGAAACATCCAAGAAGTCTAAAGTATGACTTTTAAATTGAAGGTCATAAAATGTTTTGAGCAGCCTTATTTTTACTATGTAAATTAACTAATATTTTCAGTGGCTTTTTGACATGCCAGAATATTTATATTTATAAATTTAATTTTTGAACTTTTTCCTTTATCGATGGCAGAAATACTGGCCACAGAGTAAAAAAGAGGGCGAGAGAGTGGAGGAAGACCCTTAGAAAAGAGGTCCCTGGGTGAAACTAAACATCGACTACCTTGATGAGGCAAGAGCCCCAGCACATGGGTGCACCACCCACCAGGCCATCGGCAACCCATATCTGATTATGTTAATCAGGTCTTCACTTTACTGTTCTGCACGTGCTCCAGTGTCTACACCCAATTTGACGTGGGACTAAAACAGCATAAATACTGACTGCAGCAGACGTTGCATCGTCATTTGCCAAAAACTGTCACCATAAACTAGAGGTATTTAATGCATCACATTTGTACCAGAGTTTGTTTAAAATGTACAGAGCAGTAAAGTTGTTCATGTTTTCACTGTTGAACATAAAGGAGTTTGCTACTTGCTTACTTATTGGGATGGTCATACTGAAAGTGAATCTTTTCCTATATCATGATTCAATTCAATTTCAGTTCTGAAAGTGACAATTCAATTCAGAATTCCCGACACAGACCAATTCACAATTTTCAATCAAAGCTCTTTTTTTGTTACAAACGGTGCTTATATCAAGATTTCTAACAATCTGTTGTGTGCTTGACATTGCCCAGAAAAAATGGTTTAAAGACTTCAAAGAAGTCAAATAATCAGTAAAATAGTGCTTGACTAAAATTCAGCTTTTAGATGTGGAAATGGGTTTCATAAGCTGTTTCTGAACATAAAGCCTTTGTCGTCCACAGCGCTGTTGGGGTATAAGTCTTTAGAAATGTAACAGGCAATGGATTTATGGCAGGTGTGATCAGTATTCGAGTACTTAATATGCCATATCAAGCTCTGTCTGACCCAGGACACTGTAGAATTCAAAATGCACCCACACACTTTCTTTTAACGAATGAGTGACATGCTTGATTTTTCTTTGCTGTCCCATCCAGAACCATCACAAATGGAGGGAGCTTATGGGCTAGCTTTAGTAGTGCAACCGGCTAGTGCTATCATGCACTTAGAGATACAGGAGGATTTTTTGATTTATTTTTGATTTATTTTTCTGGGATTTCAAAAATTCCCAGAAGTTAACATTAGGCAGAATTAAAAAAAAAAAAAATCTTATCTCTGCCAATTTTTAATGGATTTGCTTCCAATTTTACAGGAAAATATAGGGTCCATGTCTCTATCATCAAGGTAACTTTCATCTGGATCTGATCCAGATTGACATCACAAAAATACATTAAACTTTATAATGGGAATTCCCATTGACAATATTCAATAATTCATACAAAATCTGAATATTAAGTGATGTTCCCAAAACTTGTTGTGTTCATAAAGGATAACAGCTCCAAGTATGTGCTGAGTTTGGTCTGGATCCTGGCACAATTCTAGATCTGGTGATCCAGAACTGTGTCTTTTACAGGGGTTGTGGAAAAGACTCTGTCAGAACCGAGCTGCTTGGTGGAGGTCTGCACTCTCTGGTGCTTTTCTAGTTTGATATGTTTCCAAAAAATTATAGTTAAAGTGGGGTGAAACATCTTGTTAAGGTGGTTGCCTGATAGCCCTACAGGAAACAGTGCTGTTGAGTTAGCATCTAAGATTTTCCATATTCTTTTTTAGTAAATTTTCCTGTTCATGGTTTTTACGCCATCATTTATGCCTTTGTATAAGCATTCATTAACTAGAAATTCAAGGGAGGAGACGAGCAACATGGGGCTATAAAAGTTAAACTAAATTTTTCTTCACGATGTAGTATACTGAGGCTAGTTGGCTGGGGTGAACAATGATTTTAAGGTCATAACATGCAATGAGGCTTTTAAACTCAAGCTTGAGTCCCACATGAAGTCCAAAAGGCATCAATAGTCCTGGATGCAGAACATGTTTTTTTGTTTGGGTCTTTTTATGGTCAACAAAAACTTTCAAATTCAATTTTTGGAAGTGTGCAACAACCCTGATTCCAATCTACTTCTCTGTATGTGACTGTGCTCCTCTATGCTCGGTATGTACTGTGTCAGCCTGAGCTGTCTGTGGACATTTGTCTCGATTTTTCTACACGTCTGGTCCCCCCGGCTTCACGGCAATCCTCTATAGGGAAAACAAACAGCAGTGTACGTGATTTTGCACTGTCAGGTTCTTTGTATGAGCTTTTATACTGGATCTGTGTGTGCAGAAAGAAAGCTGAGCAAAATGGACAACCATGCCCTGAGAGAATTGGTATATGTGTGAGAGAGTGTGTGCATGTTGGAGCTGAGAGCAAGAAAACTGAGAGAACATGAGAACAAGACTGTGTATGTGTACGAGAGAGAGAGAGAGAGAGAGAGAGAGAGAGAGAGAGAGAGACAGGCAGCCTCGTTCCTATTTTCTGGGGCATCAGGCAGCAAGGCAGCAGGGAGGGATAATAACAGAAGCTGTTACATTCTTGTGGTTTCTCTGATTTCAGCGTGAGGCAGGGGGCTAGCTCAGGCTGACTCGCGGCTGCTCTCTGCCAGCATGGAAGCTACTAGCATCAGGATGGTACATGACGTGTCTCGGACACTTTGATCCGAAGCGTAGTGTTACAGGGCTATTAATCTGTGCAGTTGTAAGAACCTCTTGCTAAGCATTAACATGACAACAGATTAAAACTGGCTGAGCTGCTACTATGATTTAACTTTTAGTTTGTAGGGTTTGTTCGTCAGTCTTGTTGAAGATGATACAAAATATGGAGTGTCTCAGTATTTGGGCGATTGTTTTCTGATACGGCTTCTATGTATTGAGTCAAAGATGATTTTATATGATGTTGCAAAACAAAAGTAACCACTGTGTTTTCTTTCAGTCAAATGGCTTAGGGCTGCCCATAACCCATATAAATAAACATGTTTGATTGCTGCAGATGATCAGCATTGATATGATCAAACTATGTTAAAGCTAGGGTTGGTAATTTTGGAATACTAGCATGAATTTGGATGTAGCATCTCCTCTCCTTTGTTTCGGCCTTCTCTGCCTCCATCTTTCTTCTCCTCCTCTGTTTAGCAGGAGGAGCAGTAATCGGGATATAGGTAGTTTCTCTGCCATTCTTCCCATAGCTGTCAAGTCTCCCGTTTTAGTCGGGACAGCATCCCTCTGCCTCTCCAAACTGAGCTCTGTCACTGGCCGAATGGGGCGATAATGCACCAAAATGATGGATGCCAACCACCGTAAAACCGAAGAAGAAGAAAAAGCCTTGCGAGAACTGCCACCTGCAGTAGCGTGGGTGGCAGTTGTCGCGAGATTAGAGCCCACAGTGGCAGCAAACCAAGAAAAACAAAGTGTTTATTTTAGATTTCTTGTACGCCTGTCTTAAAATGTAAGGGATAGTGGAGCTTGGTTGGGGTTGTGAGACGGCTTGCAGCAGGCTTCCCTGTTTTTCAAAGCCAAAACTTGACAGGTAAGCATTCTCCAGCGTACTTGGATCCCTCTCAGCTCAGCTACACGCATTGAATTAGGGTCAGTGCACGCCGGCAAAATGTACGCGCAGAAGGTGGGCAGAACGGCAGTACGGGATTTGATTGGTTTAATAAATTCGGTCCTAACTGCTGTGATTGGTTGGTGTTTTCCCTGTTTTACTCCTGCTGTAGACAGTGGCTACTTTTCGCTCTCTTTTAAGAACACATCATGCATTGATTGCCATAGGGTCATAACGGTCATTTTGACCAGTATAAAAAATAGTGTATCTAAATTAAATTACCAACCCTAACTTTAATGCTAGTATCTCCATTTTTATTGAAAAGCAATTTATACTCTTTTTGACATGTTATTTCTTTTGATCCAAAATTTTCTTATAGTGTTCATCAGCGTAATTTAAATCAATTACTATATGCCATATTGTGTTTTTTGAGCTTTATATGCCTGCCTCAGTATGAGACCCTACCAGTGTTGTAGTGACAGTTTTAGCCTATTGGCTGGGAGTTGCATGCCCAGTGCAGAGCAGTGATGTTAGAATGGATGCAGAGTCTCTTACATGGTGCTGCGCAGCACTGACCTGACCAATCACCGTAGAGCAGACTAATCAACCAATCAGAGCAAACTGGTCTCTCATGAGGAAGGGGGCAGTAAAGTGGCAGGAGCTCTAACAGAGCATCTCAGACTGAGTGAGAATACAGCTGCTTCAGCGGAGCTCTGATGTGAAAACTAGATGGATTTTTGAATATTAGCAAGTGTAAGCACACGTGTATCAGAGGTAAAGCAAAATATAGTCTTTTTGATGCCAAACTTTAGCAAATGTTTAGACATTTAAAGGTTTTTCACATTTCATTTTGAAAAGATGAGTCCCTCCTCTGGTGTGATCAATCAACTATAGTAATAACATTTGGAAATTTCAACTATTCAATGGAAAACAATTTTATATTCATTAAGAACGTAACAGTGAGATCCCATCATATATAAATATATGATGTGTGTTGACAAGAGTTTGGAATGCCATCATGATAGTGTGATGATCAACATATCAGTTTTACTTTTTTTCCTGAACCCTCTAAATTTTTAATTTCGATATTGTAATAAAGCCCACAATACTATTTGTACAGCAAATACATTTTGTTATAAATGTTATCTATATAAGGCATGGTCCCTTCAACATGGATAAACTTCATTTTCTGCACCAAGAGCCAAAATAATCACAATAAAAATAACAGAGAGATGAAGATTTAAATGGCTAAATACCTATTCTCTAACAACAGTTGGAGGGTAAATTATAGATATTGATAGTGTGGTATAAAATATCAATCCAGTATCAGGCTCTAAAATATCCACATTTACTGGTGGATCAATATTTCTTACACCCCTACTTTCTTTAATACTTAACGTGAGTGAGTTGTCCTATCTACATGTTTCATTATACGAGAAATGTTGTACAGATTTTAGCTAGCACTGTCTCGCCTTTTTGCCAGATGATATTAACTAACGATGGCGTTTCATGAATAAGTCTTTATATTTGTATCAAAATAAATAAGACTTCTTTTTGCCCATTTTTAATATTAGGGGCATTTTACATACTCAATAACCCACAACTTAATATACAGTCATTTTTCTGCTGGACTCCTGCTCCGTCTGATGTGATGTGAAGGCAGAAATAAGCTTTACCATTGCTGTGGGATTTTTATCACAAGTTTGACATTTACTTCAGTATGCTCCTCGGCGTTTTGTCTTTGTCCTTGAAAGAAGTTAAATCCAGCAAAGAAAGACCTCAGCCTTCACACCTCAGGACTTGCAAAAAATGGCTAATTGCTGTATAAGCATCTTTTTTTTCTCCTGCAACAGCTAACCTTATTTTCTACAGCATGGAAATGTTGTACAGGCTCTGGGGTGATTGTCAAGTGGGCCCACGCTTTCCTGTTTTGGCCCTGTTTACCAACCACAATGTGTTCCACCTGCTTCATATCTCCATCTCCCCTCTTTATACAAACATTTATACTGAGACGTCCTCTCACACCTCTACCTCGCTAAAGCTCATTATCTAAGGAGCTACAGTCAGTTAAGCTGTTCAATTATTCATTCTTCTTTGGCAAGTCTCTTTCTCTAGGACCATATGATTCACCCCAAAACTCGTAACTGTTTTTCCTTTTAATTTAATTTATGTTTGACTTTTATATTCCTGCTAGTCCCATGCTTTGACTGTCTTCGCATTTCTCTCAAAAGTAACAATAGTAATAGATTTATCTCTAGTTGTTTTTCCCCTCAGTTACAAACACATTTAAAAGCTTTAGCTGCAGTGCTTCAGGGTCAAAACTATGCAGCTGACTTGAAAGTAACAGTTACATGATCGCAATGTCGTAGAGCAACCACATTATGTATTCCAGTAAAAACAGATCTCAGACAGACTGAGCAGTGCCACTGTGTCTTTATGTGCAATCAACCATATTTCCATACGGTAACTGACGAGGTAATTTAGCTTGAACTTTTAACCAAATGATAGCATAGTGCACAGCTGCAGAAAGTATGCTACAGAAAGCAGTTCTTTTAGTTCAATTATGCATCATACTGAAAGAGCAGACTTTTAAAGCCTACAGTATGACCCATATGTGGGTGCACACATAATATCCATCAGACACACTGACCTCACCAGGTGCAGCAGTGTGAAACATGCTAAAGGCCAAACTCTGCGCTAAATCTATGACCTATTTTCAGACATATAGGGATGGGCAATCATTTTAGATCAATGGTGCTATATGACTGATACTTAAATTAAAAAGGATGTTAATATATTTTTCACTGGTGACTTCTTGTGATGCCTGGTTTATGCTTTGTGCCATAGCTGAGCTTGTGCATTGGCATTTCTGTATCACTCTGCGTTGTCGACCAAATCAGTAGTCTGCAGTGTGATTTCTATTTCAGTCCTCACATGGTCTCTGCATGTTTGTAAACAAGAATGCATGGCAACTAAAACTGATGCTGAGAAAGTTTACACTATAGGGTTGCAAGCGTGTATATATATATATATATATATATATATATATATATATATATATACACATATATATATACACATATATATATATATATATATACACATATACATATATACACACACACACACACACACACACACACACACACATATATATATATATATATATATCCATCCTTCCATTGGGGCGTGGGTGGTATAGTCTGGGAGTTCGCTCTACAGATAAACAGAAGGTTGTGGATTTAGAGCCCAGTTCCCACTGTCACTTAACCCAAATTTCTCCCACTGCTGCTACTGCCATATCATTTTTTTCCCAATACTGTTCAGCTGTAATCTCCAGTAACTGTCAGAGTAATTTTCCCAGAGAAGCAAATTCATAGTTTCATAGATTTGGCTGTAAGTTAGCTTCAGTGGCACGTGAATGGCTTTTGTGTTTAAATGACAACTTGTGTTTGTGTTAATCACATTGCCCATTATGAATGTCTCCGTAGGGATCATTTGCTTCCAGGTGTAAAGTCATTTGAATCCGAAGATTTGAAGCTGTTTTATGGTAGTTGTGGTGTTTCTTAATGTCCTCTTTTCCACCTTGTTATCTATTTTTGTTTCTTGACAAGTTTTGTAGTATTTTGTTGATCAAATAGATGAAATGGATTGGGCTGATTTGATTTTTTTTCAGAGACCTTCTTTAGACAGCAATGTTGAATGTAAAATACTGAATGAACAAATCAAGCAGATCTCTCTTTGTAGTCTTAACATTAACTGAAGGAGACGGTCAATTTTAAACTTTGACCAACAGTCAAATCTTAAATATTCCAGGAAAATGAAAATGCAATATCACAGCTAAAAGATCACACTGATGGTGAAAGCATTTTCCTAGTACTCTTTTTTTTTTCTATACTACCAGCGGTTTTTCTCTCTTTCAAATGTCAACCTTCGTCTAAATCTGTTAGTCTGCGGAGAGCAGAACTTGAATATAAAAGGGTACTTAGAAAAAAGGACTGAGTAATTTGAAGTGAAGATGGTAATGCACCAAATGGCTTGAAATTTGTTGGGATGAGTTGTAAATGGTTCAGTGTTTGAGTGTCGTGGCCTGCACAGCTATAGCTTCTAAGAATAGGAAGAGCAGGTCATCCAGAGGGTGCAGGGGATTAAGTATAATCATTTAGTCATCATGACTATTCACAGGCTAGTCTCTATCTCTGCCTTTTAACGAGAGACTCAGGAAATGTGTTATTTCAGTGCTGCCGAGACACATACCTCTATTTAATTTGTTTTTATCTAATATGGCTTGTCCTTTACTTCCTGTATGCTGTAGCAGGTGCTCTTTACTGTCTATTTAAAAATGACTCTTTTTGACCTTGTAACCCGTTTTAATAATAACATCTAACACATCACCTTGACATGCACACCTCACTAAGCTTCACTGGAAGACTTGTATCTTAAATACCTGCCTTCAAGCAGCATCCAGAGCCACTTACACATGATAAGCATTGAAATAATAAAAGCTGAATATTTTTATTTTCATTGTAACCATTTCAACAAACCATTCCAGATGATGTCTGCAATTTCAGAGATTTAAAACTCTGACTTTGGCCCAGTTTTGTAAAATATGTTTAAATACTTGTTGAGTAAATGTAAAGGCACTTGAAATTGTGTGTTTGTCATATTTGCTTCTGTTTTGCTGCATGGTTACCTCATGCATGTATTCTAAATCAGACCTGGGGAGTGTGGCATAGTCTTATAGTGCACTCTGTCTGTAAGCAGAGGGTTGTAGGTTCATGCCCAGCTCTGACTGTCACATGGGCAAGACCTTGGGCAAGACCCCTAGTTGATCTCACTGTTGGGTCAGTGGTGTGTAAATGGGTTTGAAAGAGCACAGCTGTGTTAGCTAATACTGGTGGATAGCTGTTAACCATCAATGAGTGTATGTGAGAGTGAATGGGTATGAATGGTGGTAAAAGCACTTTGAGTAATCAGAAAGACTGGAAAAGTGCTATACAAGCCTGTTTCCATTTATCATTTACAATTCACAAGGCCAGTGTCATTTTTTTCCCTGTGCAAAAGCAGAATCAAACATACGTAAAAAAAAATAAATGGATGAATTAATTCCAGCACCCTCACAGACCTGGAACAGACTTTTTTTTGTGAGAGTCACTGCAGTGTGGCTAACATTAGCAGTGTTAGCACCACAAACTGGGGTCCCCTTGTTATCCTGGTTACCAAAGTCAGGTACCCCTGTGCTAATGGTAGTAACATGTCCGATACCTCCTCAACTGGATCAAAAGATAGATTTTGGTGCTTTATTTTAGGGCCATTCACTCAGATCATTTTCAAGTGTGCATTTCCTGTTTGGCACAGTTCATTGTGAACATAGCTAAAGATCCCTGTTTCTGTACAAACAACTGCGCCAAGCTCGCCAGAAAGAGGTGGTCTCAACTCACTTCTAATTGACCCTTGGGATGGTTTGTTTGGAACCAGCAACTGACACAAATAAGGTAGTGAAGTGACTCACACTGTTGTGGTAGTATAAGCAGCAGTAATAATAATTTCATTACAGCTGTCAGGCACCCAGGCTGATAACAGAGTCCTCTTTCATAATAATGTTTTGGATCCCACAGAGGCATTGCCTGTGCACAGGCACAATATAACATAATATAGCAACAGATTAACATTACTCACTGACTCTACAGCAGACCATCACAGGACTTTGCACCATCGACTGTTGCAAAAAATTGTTTAGCTCCCAGAATTTAGTCCAGCTCATTCAAGTAGAAAAATAGATCTCTTTCAAAGCTGCTCTCTACTTCTCCACATCACTTACAGCTTCTCTGTGGGAGCTTCTACAGGTGTTATGTCATAATAAGTTACCATGCTATCTTGTGTCTGCTGTTGTCCACTGTTCTTCGTGCACTGACGTTTACATTTGTATGGTTGGGCGTGTCATACACATGGATAAAAATGATCATCAGTGTCAACAAGATATCTGACCTCCTCTCCTAACAATGGTTGCTGTCCAAACTGCCATGTGAACATGAACATGAAACAATCTAAATATGCAGATATATACATATATACATTCTGTTTTCAACTGAATTGCGACAAAGCAACCAAGCTTGTAGGTGTGCAAATCACCTAAGTGACCAGCCATAGATGCTGATCCTTACCTGCCTTCTGAGCTCCGTTAACTGTCTAGTGTTGCCCCCTCGGGTAGAATCACATGTGCTATGCCACAGCAAGAGTACACTTTATAAGCTCTTTTTTTCTTGTAAGTTTTGAGTCAGGAATTTTCAAGGCATGAGGACCACTTAAAAAAGTATCAGGACAGCACTGGTGTTGGAAAAAAAACTCAAAATAAATGACACCCCACCCTACACGTGCTGCAAAGTGTAACAGTTTTGTTTGCTAATTGTGCCCATCACCTATTAACATGCTATTACTTAAGGTGCATAAACCTCAGAAAGATAAGTGTTGGTTAATGGTTAGATTCTGTTTATGATTGAGCTTGCATCTCTGGTATTGTGTGGTTTGTGAGGGGAGCTTTAACACTGATGCAGAGGGTCATTAATGGCCTGCTTATTGATTGTGTTCCTTTTAAACACTCGCACTGGTGTTAATACAAGTGGTACAGTTTTTATACCACACCAAAGATGAAGATGTTACTTTAATTCTGTCACAAAGACTGACAGACTCACCGAGGGAGTCATTAAAAATGACAAATGTCAGAGAGTGATGCTGTGCTGCATTAACATAAATGCTTGATTGGGCACAGTTTAAGAGCTTTTCAAACTTCCATGTTAAATTCTGGATTTTAAATGAACATTTAGGAGAAGGTTCAGACAAAGAGCAGGTGTATATGTGGCTCTGTAGTCTTCATGTAGGCTTGTTGTTATTCAGCTAACCTAGCCTAGCAGCAGGGGGTTTGTGCTCGGTGCCGAACACCTGGCCTCCCTGCCGGTGGGGCAGGAATGTGCAGGGTTGAGGTGGATGCGGGTGGAAATTTGCAGCGTGCTCAGAACACGACCCCTGCTAACATTTAAAGGTGCCAGCGTCAGCAGGAAGGGAAAAATCAGGGGAATGTGCTGCTTTAATCAAACCTGCATCTCTGTTTCTCTGCTTTCTGTTTTTCTGTGTGTGTGTGTGTGTCTATGTGGGTGTGTGTATGTGTGTGTATGCGTGGGCCTCTGCTTATATAAATGAGCTCAACACTGTCCCACCCCTCTCATGTTTCTAATCTGTGGATTCATTGTGGAGTTAAAATCTGAAATGTTTACCTTATTCTTCAGCTACCTTGCAGAGGTTAAGTTTGGTGTATAATATTTAAAGAATAAAAATCTACTTTTTACATTTGGGTCTTACACTTGTTCTTAATCAACAAATCAGTTTGTCCTGGTAATAAATACTCATGATTGAATTACTCTTACCAGCTTGTGCAAAAGAAAGAAGAAATTAAAAACAAAAAGATTAAGATCCAAATTACAGCTACAAAGATTTAATTCTTTTTAGTAGCTGTCACATTGAAAGAGCAGTACGCCTCTGCTTACTGACATCTTTTGCAGGATTTTCTCCCATGTGCTAAAGTACAGCTCTGTGGATCAGCAGTCTGTATCCTATCATTTATATCACCTCCTATATCTCTGTCTTTTATATGTAGGTGATCGGTTGAATATCCTAAATCAGTTTGTAGGTCATTTTGTGGTTGACCTCCTAATACGTGTTAATGTAGCTCTCAATTAAGGTTATAAAAAATTCAAACCCTCAATGAATTTTGTTCCCATATATTTAACCTATAAAGTGTCAAAGAGTGGAGCCTTTACTGCAGTCATGTTTAAAACTGAAACTATTGTTCAAGAAGTAGAACAAAACTGCACTCATGCTTTTGCAGTGTCTTGGGAAGAAGAGGTTGCAGATATGTTTGTATAGTTTATTAAGTGATGAGGAGTCTGCCTGCAGTTCTCGGTAATTAAAGGGCTCCTGCAGATTCTCATGAAGTCCTGAAAAGGTGTCATTTTTTTTTTAATTAAGGGAAAAAAAGTTTCAAGAAGTTTTATATTTTCTCAGTAGGTGTACTCTATTTTGGTTTGATCTTGATCAGTTCTTTGAAATCATTTTTGTGCTATTGGTTAAGAACTGCTTTTGAAAACATAAAAATTGAGAATAATATTTTTCAATCTGACTTGTTAATGACAATCTCTCTTCAACAAATCAGCATTTTAGTGTGTCATATAGAAAGACATATTAAACATATACCTGTGTTAATTGCTGTTTACCTGCAGTGCAAAAAATTGTTGTCGTTTTCCTGGTTTTTTAACTCAAAAGGTCTTACAAAGTCTTTAATTTGATTTTGTAAAATGTTACTAGAAAACACCATTTTACCTGCCAGTAATTTACCGATATTTGTAACTACGGTATTAAGAGTCATTTGATATTTATCATATCTTTTGCCCATTACATTAATTTTTAAATCCAGCTGTTTTGACAAACCTGATGTGAATTAAAATATTTGCTGTAATTGTAAGGAATTCAGTGCGAGTTTCGGCAGTTAACATTTTGCAATATTTGCAATACTGTAAGAAAAGTGCTCAGTTAGTTTTAGATCAGATTTTATGAAACAATGCAAGCAAAAAGAACACTCACTTAAATGCTTTTAATCTTGAATTAAAATTTTTCCAATCAAAATTTGAGTTATACATTTTTATCTTCCTTTTATTTCCCACCATAAAAGACACTGCATTTTTGGAGCCTTATAGTTTAAATTCGTATAAGACCAATTTTCTGTTTCCAAGTCATCTCTAATGAAAGCTGGCAAAGATTTTGTTGATTAACCAACTGATGATAGTTTGATACTTTGAAACACCGTTATCTACCTTGACTGCTGAGCTTCAACTCCCTTAACACTTTACTCTTTTGAACACTTTGACAAATGATATTCATCAAGGTAAGTGAGTGGAAAAAGTACAAAATGATTAGAGAATGCTAATATGTAGGCGTGTAAGATACATTAGTAGACTGGAGACTTAGAGAATATGCCTTATATAAAAACACTGATTTGGAACTGTATATTTATGCATACAGTATTCTGAGTTCTTAATGCTTAAAAAAATGACCCAACAAAATGCGAATTGTACTGTTAATAGTATCCTGATTAGGGGCGCTCTATATAGTATTTCTTCTGATTTCTGACTTTCCAAACTCATTATTGCAGATATGCCAATTTTTCTTGTCCAAAACACAAAGCCTCTTTCACTAAAATTAACCTGCTTATGATTAGAGTCCATTTGTGTTAAAAACAGATGTGAAGCAAAATAAAAGTTCTTTAATAAATGCTTTGATCTATAAAAGTAGACTCTGAGAGATGTTGAAGTGAACCATTATGGTTCATTTGAAAATATTGCCAGTAGTACAGTCAATGTATGGGATATTTATGGTGAATTTGTACAGCCTAGATAATGACAATTGTGTTAATATATGCCAATATTGATAATCAACTTTTTGGTGATTATTTGCTGAAACAGGTATTGGCCCCATAACATTGTGCACCCTTATGATATATTGTATTGTCACTCATGTATCACAATACATATTGTGTCACTTGATTCTTGCAAACACCCTGATTAATATGTAAAAACCATAAGTTAACAGAAATACTTAACCATGTTTTGTGGCGGTGGTAATGTGCTCTTGTGGCCAAAATATAAAACACAGACATTTAGAACACATGACAGCAACAAAACAGGCCTATTATGACTTTAACATAATTTAATCATGATTACCTTGTTATTAATGAGGGTAATGAAAGCTGTCATTGAACCTGAAACATGATTAATTTTCCAGCAGTAGAGGCAGTCGTGGAAATTGTTTCCAACGATAAATAATTGTATTTAAAAAATCTTTTGCATTTCTTAGAACTTCTGTGAATACAGTCTCAAGAGGACAAACATAATGTTGCTTTGTCGAAGGCAGGAAACAAAAATATGAGTTTCCTTTCCTCTCGTGGGTGAGCCACCACAGTGACACTTGTGTTGTTTTCAAAAGCATGAAGTAAAATAAAATCCATGCCTGTATGCTCTAAGAGTTAGAAGTTACTGTAGTTCACTTACACAACAGTTATTGTTCTAATGCATTTCATGGCTAGGATTGTGATTATAAAAGTGTTCATAGATGTACTACTACCTGTACTTTTTCAGTTTTTACAAACACATAACTATTCTTTCTTTCCTTTTTTTAAATGAGTTGTGTATTTTATGCCTAAGTCCTGGAAATTGCGAACAACAAATCTATTTCGTCTCAAATGCCAATTAAAATGTTATAAACTGTCTCACAGAGAGTGCAACCTGCACATTTTAGTTCCCCCGGGGCATCTGTTTTTAAATCCAGCATATCTGTGGATGTCACAGCGATGAGAGGAATGTGCCTTTAGCTGGAGGGTGTTTTCAGCAGGAGAAGTTTGAGAGTTTGAGGGGCGGAGTTTTCTCCTCCGACATGCTAGCCGCCCAGGTGAGAGGACCTGTGAGATTCGTATCAAGGACAGAGTTGTAATGTAGACATTAGAAAGAGCTGGAAAAGCACTGGAGCTATAAAAGCCTCTCAGTCTCCATTATCTGCGTCTTTGATTCGGTGGGATTCTCTGTGACAGGTGTTGGGTTTTATGAATGGCTCTGTGTGTGTGTTTGTGTGTGTGGAAGTAAATGGATGCTCCCTGGCACTGATGTCTGTAATTTGCATAATGGACTCACAGGCCGTACTGAGAGTAAAAGACAGGAGGAGAGGAGAGCTGAGAAACAAATGTGCTGCATGCGAAGTGAAGTAGAGCGTCTTTCATGTTATGTTCCTGTAAAACTAGAGCTGATACACGTTTATTAATCCTGAAGTCCTGAAAACGAGGACACACTGGTCTGGGACGTGGATCAAAAATAACTCCGCAGTCAGGGATTATGATGTGCTTTGTATTCTTGGGTTAGAAATCCTGGAACTGTGTAACACAATGACCTTCCAACATATGTGTATTTAATGACATAATTCATTGCTTTATGGTATGAATATTACAGATTTAAATGTCTAGAAATTAATAATGTATGCTCAATATGTTAAAGGATAGGCTATTTAAAATCAGAAAAACTCCATTTTGCTAGTTATATTTGTTGAAAATAAAGAGGCTTGGTAGGAAAAGTTTTATTGAATACGCCTTTAAATCCACATTTTAGCCATGTTGAGTTTTTAATTTAGGCAAAGTTCTGATGAAGTGGTTCCTAACATTTTCTTCTATCATGACCCCTCTATGTATCAAAGAAAAGTTAAAGCCTGATTTATTTGTAAGCACTGAAGCTACGATGTACCTATGCTGTTAGGCCTCAGACCGTCTTGAGCACTGGTTTTTGTGAATGGTGTCCGTGCTACTCTGCAAACCCTGCCAGATCACTAGTCATCAGTGTGATTGACTAGTTACCATCACTGATGCATCAGTGGGAGCAACCTGTTGTTAAGTGTACAGCACATGCACACTTGCACATGTGACAGTCAGAAATGGGCTTCAACCTGCAACCTTTCAAGTGTAGGTGGAGGATACTAGGGCTGAACAATTTTAGGAAAAGATCTAATTGTGATTTTTCTGGCAGATATTGTGATTTCAATTCAATTCACGATTTTCTTCAAATCAAGCTTCAGTGCAATATTCACTATGTTTACAGTACAACAGTACGGAAATCAGTGATCAAAAATACACAACACATTGTTTATCATCAAATATTGATGATAAATAATCTGTTTTCATTATTTAAGGGATACTCCAACTTCTGCTCCTAAACAGAGGCTTTGTATTGTTGACCTGCTCACCAGCACTTCCGTAAATGCAAATTGCCTGCAAATTTGTAAAATAGTATGTGTAAAATAGTTGACACAACAGATTCTGGGTCAGTCAGGAGCACTGTCTGAAATTGCGATTTCGATCCGAAAACGATAAATCTTTCAGCGCTAGAGGGTACTATCAGACCAAGCCACCAACACCCTGTCCAAATAAATGACAGGGTGGTCTCATGAAAGATTTTATGAATTGTTTCCTGTTAAAAATTAAGACAATTTCAAAGGCTGCAACTTTGGGAACTGGCTTTGCATTTGGTCCAAAATGAAGTGGGTCCTCCTTGATCAAAGCTTAAATAATGTTTTCTATAATAGAGATATACAGGGCTGCAACTAAATGCATTGGGTTGTACTGAAAGAGCTTTTCATGGAGGAGAAATGTGTAAGTCAGAAGCTGTAGTGTTGTAGTGTTCAGGACATAATGACTGATGTAGTCACTGATGTGATATCACATGATTATTTTAGGAAAATGTATTTAAACAAGGTTCACTCAACTCAAAGAAGCTTGTGGACTTTGGTGAACTTTTCGTTGCAAATATAAATCTCTTTAGCCCTTTTGACATATGCAACCCTGACAGTATCAGGATAATACCCGGGCAGCCTGCAGGGTCACTGAGAGGCAGCACATGATGTCAGAATACCCAGTCTGTGTTCATAATATGAAAATGGACAAACAATTTATATCACAATTTATATTCTAACTTCAGTGTTACATGTAAAAAAGTGGATCAACAGCATTGATGAAAAAGTTAAGAGGAGCACTGTCACATGTTAAGGTGAATATATGCAGCAGTATCACTATGTGCATGATGATTTCGCTGGAGAAAGAAAGCTGCAGAGCTTCAGCTCCGTGTACAGCAGCAGCGAGAGACCCAATCGTGATCACTTTAGAGCAGATGATCTAGAAAACTCTGATGGGCAGTGAAAACAACACTCTCAAATGTCCAGAAGCACATTTTAGTTTGTGTTCTCCCCGTACAATCAGATTAACTTCTCCTACAACAGCAGGCGTTTTTATCCGTCCTGTCAAGTCTCCCTTTTGCAGATTCGCGTCAGTTGCACAGGATGATGTCATCACCCTCCCCACTCGTCTTAGTGAATTACCCTGATAATTCGCTACTGTGTTCACACTTTGGCTTCCTCAGATTTTACGCAGATAAAGCACTACGGGGCACAAGGAAATTTCCGGGATAAAGTCAGTGAAATAATCATCTAGTTGTGTTCACACATGCAGCTCATTGGGTTTAAATTTGTAATATCATCATAAAAAGAATCATTTTGTTTTGTTAGCGATGAGCAAACGTCATTCAATGAACTGATTCTTTCTAATAAGTGCAGTCAGGCAGGGCAAGTCAGGCTTTTTTTCTTTCCTCCGTTTAAGAGTTTTATATGAACAAGAGTTCAGTGAGGTTCAAGCAGAGGTTTACGAAGGTTGTAACTTCCTTTTTTTTAATTATGTAGAATTTGAATTCAGATGTGTGTGACTTAATCATACCCCTTCCCCAAGACAGTAGGGAAAATTGATAATATGCCAACTACTTAAAATAATATTCAACAAAATAAAACTCACCATGCCCATAAGTATTTCTTGATATAAGTAGAAAGTTGAATAAGTAGATGTGAAACAATGGTGTATGCTGCAGATTTTAAGATCAACAGAAGTGGAATTGTGATAAGAACTCCACCTGTCAGGTCCCCTCATTACCATCCATCACCATTGTATTTGACTCCTTGTGTGTGCATGCTCAGAACTGTATGTGAAAAAAAGAAAATAAAGTACTTTTCTATTATAAATATTGAAGAAAGGGATTGAGTAATTATGCTGACCCTAATGTCACAAAACTTTATTGCACCATTAGTATGTCTCAGTGTCTCCCCTCTCTTGTCTGGTCTCCTCTCCTTGGAGACTTCAGCAATCAGATTACAAGCTGCACTGTATGTCTTTACCATCAGTCGGGACCACATATGGCCTTACCCCCTAAAGGAGGCCAGAGGTCACTGGCTGCCCACATTCCTCAGGCTGCAACTTCACTGGCACCCCACCCTGCCCCCACACAGGCACATTTCAAATTCTTTGTCTGAATCTGTCAATTACAGACACAAACACAGGGAGACATGAAACAGCGGTCTGTCTGCTGCTACTTTAGCCCTACATAAATTAAGGAGAATTAAAAGGATCATGGGAGATGTCTGAGGTTAGAGGGTGAGGAAATATTTAGAGAGGAAGGGTGGGAAATGGGTGTAGATTAGGGGAATGGATCCAGTGGTTTTGGGTGCAAGGTGTCATGATGGATGACAGTTTTTGGAAAAGTAGTACAAGTGGGAAAATACTGAATCACTAAAGAATCAGTCTTTTGGGTTGTAAGAATTAAAAAAAAAATCATAAACTGTCCATGTGAGCTACATGCAGCCCAACGAGAAAAATAAATTGATAAATTGACAATTGAAGCTAAAGTTTCTCAAAAGTCTTCCAGGTTATTGATTAAGTCTGAACTTTGTGTCTAGTGGCATGTTGTAACCAAATCTGTTTTACTTTATCAACAAGGAAGAAAGGTTGCTAATTAGCATAAGAGCTTAAATTATCATCATTAAAGGTGTATTTGCATAGGCATACTGTATTTGTTTTGATATATTCCTGGCCTCGGCACAATTGCACCCTCATTCCCTTTGCTTGTAACTTTGGCCCATGTAAGAGTCCTCACTTAGTGTCCTTGTGTGTGTCTGTGTGTGTGTGCGGGCGTGAGTGCTTGTGTGTGTTGAGTGTGAGTTTGGGGGGGGGGGGGGGGAAGACTGAGTTTTGTATTTTATTTTGTATTCCCTGACATGTATCTGCTTGTGTTCTTGAAAGTACAGCACCTTGTGCTACATTTTTTATATGAAAAGTACTTTATAAATAAAGTTTGATTTATTATATGGTGCTTTTCTAGTCTCTCTGAATACTCAAAGTCTTCCCATTCACACCTGTTCATTCTCACAGTCACTCATTGATGGTTCAGAGTTTCTATGTAGCCCATCAGTATTACATAACACAGTTTATACTCATTTATACTGACGCAGCAGTGGGAGCAGCTTGGAGTTAAGTGTTTTGCCCAAGGACACATCAACATTTGACAGCTGGAGCTGGGCTCAAACCTGCAACCGTCCCTTTACTGATAGGTTGCAGAATGTGCCACCGATGATGAATGTCAAATGTTGCGTTGTATGTTTGCTTTCCACTCTGCATCCATTAAATATCTAATTCTGTTCCTCATGTTTCCCCTTGTTAACACTACATCAAGTGCTTTGATTGTGCAGGTGGAGAAATGGATGTGTGGTGCTTTGTATCGATTAGAAATGGACTCAAAGGCTCATCAATACACAGCTCTCTGTTATGTTTAAGACTGTGTTGTGCCATCTCTGACCTTTTCTCTGCATTTTTTCACTGTTGTAACACTATTTCAATCACATACACTGTCCCTGTGTTGATATTAATGTCAAAAGCACACAGAAAAGCTTCATTGGGCTTCAGAAATGCATTTTTTACCTGACATCTATTTTGAAAACTCACCACAGTCACAAACTGTCTGCAAACACACAAACACACACGTACATACTGGCTCACATCTGTAATTGACCACCTGTTCCTCTGTGGCCTAGTTATCACTGATGTGCGACTCCTCTGGGATTGTTATCTGCTTGCTTCTTATTTCAGTTGTTTCACAGTAACAGTGAGGACAGGGAAAAACACAGTGCACATCTTGGAATTCCTTTTATGAAATTTGGGGTATAAATAGGAATGTAGAGGGCAAACAGGGTTCAGCAGTCGTCCTTTATTTGAACTGAGAGGAGAATCTGAATATTGTTTAAGCTTTGAGGACTTCATTCTGTCAGAATTAACATATAAGGCGATTCATACTATAGTATTCTGATAAAGTCTGTTTGTGCTTGTTTTTGTTGTGTCTGTGCATCAAGATTCATTGAAGCCAGAAAATGTTGAAGGGTGATGTGTGTGTTTGTAAGTATATCTATGTGCATGTGACAGTGGGTGTGTTCATATATGAGGATATCTGTGTATACAGACAGGAAGCCTCCCGGCTCGTCTGTGTTTGCAATAAGCTGAGAGGGCCAGAGGAGCCCACCACTGAGGGGAAGCTTTAGGGTCAACACACACGTATACACACACACATACACACTCCTGCCTGTTTGTAAGCTCTGCTGACTGCAGGAAGCAATAATGGTTGCGTGCTTCCGGAGTTCCGGAGGCTTCTCTCAGGGGAGTGTGGCTGCCCTGTCCAGCTCAGCAGAGAGAAGCTGAAAAGGACACAGCGGAGCAGAAAATGATAGAACATGGAGAATAGGATGGAGTAGAATAGAAAATTGTACAATGGAACAGGATTGTGATGAGTACAGTAGAGCAGAACCAATAATAATAGGATTAAAAACAACAAAAACAGAATGTAAATATGTTCGGGGACAGAAAATTAATCACTAGACGAATATTATCGGAATTAAGAAGTGCCAAGCCTGCACTCAGAACTATTAGGTGAAGTGCATTTAACCAGAAATTAGGGACAGGCAATATGGACCAAAAATAATTTCTTCATAGGCTTTTGGTTCTCAGCTGGTTCAGCCTTCGGGACTCAACACCCCCTCTTAATGGTACAAGATATCAAAACTCATCATGACTAAATGTAGGACATGTTTAAAGGAGACATTATTGAGGCACGGAGGGGAAATACTTGCATGTGTCATGTTAATTTCTGTTCCTTAAATAAAGCGTAGGTTTTGGTTATTTTCAGGACATACTGAGTTTACAAATAATGAGAAATGTTTTTTTGTTTCCATTCGAAAAAGAGATGAAGGAGGTCAGATTTTGAGAATTAACCAAAAGTTTTTTTCAGGGGAAAACAGAGTAAAATAAAATGTATGGATGATAGGACAAGGCTGCACAGTGCAATGGGTAGTTCTATTGATATTGGATTTTTGCCAATATGCCAGTATTTTCAAACTCATTATTGTCTATACCGATATTGATACATAATTAAACCTGACCTGCTCCTTTCATGGTGGCACTCCTTTTGTGTAAGAAGCATGCGAGCCTTGTACAAGCCTTGGCCAAAATAGACAGGAAAATACAAATATATTTATTCAGAGTGCTTTCATTCTGCAGGTTTATCAGTTCAGTTACTCAGCAAATCAAGTTCCTTGTGGGGAACTTTATTGTGGTTCTTCCTGTTCCTCAGTTGTTACTGAGGTGAAATTTGTGGAGAAATAGAGCTGTGAAACCAGGAACATGAAGCCACAGTATAGCATACGCCCGTCTGGTATGACAGCCATAGTGTCTCCAGCCCTAGCTGACACGCATATGTGCCACACGCACCCAGTTTGAAAACCACTGTCACAATAATTGCCTTGTCAAAGAAATAATGGATTGGATTACTTACTATTATGTACCGAAGGTGAGGTGTATCAAAGTGGCCAAGTTGCCTCATATTTTTCTTTAATTCACCCTCAAAAAAAAAAAGGTTGGACACCTCTGTCTTAGGGTTTCTTCACATTTGAGATGTAGCTGGACACCGGTAAGAGAAAGAGAGTGGTAAGTCCAGACCTGAACCCAGGACTACAGCCTCTAAACATGGTGTGTGTTGACACAACTCGACCACCAGCAAACTTTAGGCACATTTTTTTCCAAGCATATTTGGAAATCACTGAAAACAGCCCTGCAACCCATTTTTGGGTCCCAACCCGTCAGGGATCACCACTGTGCAGATATATGGCATCTGTTTTATTTTCCTTTAAATGAGACCCATATTGGCTGCACACACAATGCCACACTGGGATATTAATTAACTGTCAGTTGTACAGTGCATTATAAAAAAGCTGCTAAGAACAAGAAGATGAGAATGACCCTTTAGGAAATACAAGAGTCACTGTTAAAATCCCCCTTTTCAGTAAACTTTTAGTTATTATCCTGACGTCAAAGAGCATATTACTGTAAGTGGTTCTTTAAACAATCATTTAGCCAAGTACAAGGCCTTGCTCCTTCTTTCAAATTAATATGAACCATATCATTTGATCTCATCCTATATCTCATTTATGAATACCTCAATACATGTTAACAACTGGACAGCCCCCCAGTAAACCTAACATGACCCAGTGTTGTGGGATCTGGTATTTAAACAATACAAAGCTGCGGCTAGAGAAGTTTTTATAGTGTTTAATGTTATCAAATGTTTGCACACCACAGAGATGATGTGTCTCAGAGCTCAGTGGTCTTTAAACTGTCCTCAGCTGCATGACTGAAAAATGTTAGGACAGGAAGAGAGCAGGGGAGAAGAGCCAGCCTGTGGAGTGAGTCTGTGTGTCAGATCTCATCATCTGTGTATCCTGTAGTCCTGCTGGGTGAGCCAATGACCAGAGACTGTCCCTCCCTCTCTCCCTCTTTCCCTTCTTCATCCCTCTCCTTCAACCTTCCTTCCTTCATTCTGCTTGGCTTCATTTCTACGTTTCTCCATGCTCATCTCTCCAGCCCATTTGCTCTGTTTCTCAAACTGACATTGCTGTGACTGTGTTAGTATGCCTGTGTGTGCCTGATCTAAAATCTGTGTGTGAGTGTATGGTGGCTCTGTTGGCTCTCAGAACATATCGATCTCTGCGGGATGGTGAGCGTCATGCTTGGTTTGACTACCTGCTTGAATTCAGCCACCTACACTTCCTGTAAAGCAGCTCAGCAGCTTCTCTCTTTAAGAGCAGCCCTGCCTAAAGTGCCCACATCTTTTAAACTCCATAAACCCTTTGAGTCCAAACTCCAGCTCGCACTGCTGCACCAGTGCACAGACTTTCCCACTCGTAGTTTCCCAAATATATGCTGTCACAGAAACTGTCACCAACAGAGCTGGGTTAGAAATTGTGTTGATACTGTTACGCTACTCCACTGCCAGCCAAACAATATTGTCTGCTTATAGGGCCTATGAGCCTGTAACTGAGGGTCTTCCTCTGAATAATGCAGCTAATGGGAAATTACTACCTGAGCTCCCCTGCATGTTTATAAACTAGGGCCTGACAGATTTTTGAGGCCGATGCTGATGTTTAAAGAAGAAAAAAATTCTGATTACTGATTGATTGGCCAATTAATTAAAAAAAACATGAAATGAATTTAAAAAATCTTTTGGTCCCTTAACACTTACAGCAATGAATATATGAATTAGTCAGAACTGTTTTACAATAATTTCTCCTTTAGTATTTGTTTAACTTTACAACAGAGAGAAATTTCCAAGTACAAAACCATGCAGAAAAGGATTTAGGCCATAGTCCTCTGATGCTCTTTAACATTAAATCAAATTTTCTCTACTCTATTAGTTTCTTTGCCATGAAGTCATGATTCATATGAACCAAAATAAAAACCAGAGACGCCTTTTTCAGATGTCAAAACATATCATCTTTGACAGTTAAATTTTTAACTAAATAATGGTTACAAATAGTCTAGTGTTACTTATAATATGCTAATGTTACTCCATAACACACAGTGAGTTGCTGTTACAGCCTGTGGTCACTCAGTGTTAATTGTTTTAGCTTTTCAGGCCTACCCTGAATAAACCCCGTCCCCTCTGTGTTCACATCGCTCCTCATTAAATGCGCTTCAACACGCAGCTGATGGAGTGATAAACGGTCGTTTTCTGCACTCTCAAATATTTGTGCATTTACGTTATTTCTGCTGTTACTGCCTGGCTCTAAAGCTGTTAGCTAGCGCTATGCTAGGTTGGCATAACTACAGCGATGTCATCATTAATATGAACTGACAAGGAGTAACTTAAGCTAGGTAAGCACAACTTTACCAATGTAACGTAATTGAAAAGCATGACCGACAGAACGTAGCACGCATCACTTGTCATGACACATGGCAAAGAGAGTTAAATTGAAACAGGAGACATTCTGAGTCAATGTTAATTTCACAATGTCGTTATAAACATACCTGTTGTATTGTTGCCTGACTGTGTGACTGATTAGACAGCGGTGGGGAGGGGACTGAGGATTGAATGGGGTCAGAGCTCCATCTATTGGACTAACGGCACAACAACATCTTTCTGCGCAACTTGGACAGTGTTATATCAGCAAAACAAAAAAACGCCAATGTTGAACATTTTGAAAAGGGCTTTAATTGGCCAATTAAATCTGACCAGCTCACTCTTCTGCAAAGTGGAGATGGCTGTGGGTCCTGGCTAGCATCTGCTTGGTTGTTGGTTGTACAGGATAAGAAAGTATAACGTTAACTGGTAATATGCTGTTTAAAAAGCAACAAATATATCTCAGTCTTCCATTGTCTTCATAGCCCTACTCTCAACTTAGAGCATTTCTACATTTCCTTTGATATCTTTGAAAAAAGAAGAAATATTTAAATGTCATTTATAAGACATATCTTTTCAACTACATTGGCTTGGGCTGAAAGAAAAGGTCTTTGTGCATTGCAAAGGAACCAGGTCCTTTTTTTGTAAATCACTAAAATTATGGTTTGACACTTTTTCATCACATTTCTGTCATATTTTGCATTTTTTTGTTACCATTACCAATGTTGGTGTTATATTAGGTGATGTCACAGCACTTACATCAGTTTAAATTATTGAATGATTTTTAACATTGTTGGGCAGTCTTAGTTGATTCAGCTACGTAATACAGAATAATATACATCTATTTAAGATTGATGTATGAGAAAGAATTTTAGGTATAGAAAATAATAGGCAAACTCTTACACACGGACAAAAAGAAATCAGAAATCTTTATTGTTTTTGCCTTTGTGAGGCCATTTTAGGCCTGCAAGGATAAGATAATTGCTAAGATTCACTTTCAGAAGTATTGCAGGAATCCCTGTTGGATGGCTGATATAACCCCAGCGATCATGAGGGTATTTATATTTTAGCATTTTTGAATAAAAGCAGCACTGTTTTCCAATAGTTTCCTCACATTAAATGACCCCACACTAGACGTGCTGTTTTTTCTCTTCTCTCTTTTTTTCACAGTATGAGATATCTACCATGTCAAAATGCAACAACAAATATGGAAACATACATTGATGTATCATTAACACCTGGAAATTATGTAATTTTCTCATGTTTTTGTGTTTATTTTGAATGTCTTATGGTGTAATTACAAGCTGTATGCAGGAGCTAGTGGTGGCATCTTGTATAGATATGTATGTGTATGTGTGAACACAGCGTGCACACCATCTGCCAGTGGTCATGGGGGGTTTGTACTGATGTATAGTGACAAGCAGCTCAGAGTCGCAGCAAGCCCTCCATATATACTATACACGCACACAAATACGCTCACACAGAGCCATCGTTACAAATACAGCAGCTCCTGATGACGGGGCCGTGACCCTTGTGGGGTTATTATGTCTCCTGTCAAGACAGATCACCAAAGAATAAAAAAGGGGAGAGGAGGACAGGAAGGGTACAAATCCCACTGCAGAGGCATATGTTATCCAACAACATACTAAAACACTGAAAACAGGGCTGCAACTGCATGATGAAAGTGCAGGAGGAGCATGAAAGTGCAGGAGGATTTTCAGAGTTCTTATTTCAGGTCGCCTCTCAGGCACAAAACAGAAAGTCCACATTTTTATACATACTGTGTGTGTGAATAAAGAGACACGTTGGGCATTATTTATTTTGCCAACAGTAAAATTTGCCTCTACTACTTTATTACAAAGAGACACCATAACAAGCTATAAACAGTTATTTTCAGATGGTATTCTTCAAACTCCTTAACATTACTTGTTTTGAGGAGAAATCTCTTCTCAATATTATAAAAATGTGTTAATAAGTTCTGTTGGAAACACATTGGTTCATCTTTAAGTAAATAATAGAAAATAAGCAATAAAGACATCTGAAAAGTCTCTTTTTTTGAAGGAGTATCAGTAAATTGGATTGATTTCAGTGAAAACTAACCAACCAAGAAAATGCTCCATTTGCATAAAGGGGCGAGTCACTTGCGTATGTGTGCAGAAAATTGTTGCAAGTAAAAACGTTGTTTTGCAAAGAAATAGCATGCCTGCTAGGCCTTATCCTCTGCTGCTGTGTGACACAGTTTACCTTTTTTTTGGGCAAGCATAAATAGGGATGGGAATCTAGCTCAATGAATCAATATCATTTTTCTTTTTGCTTAACAATTCCCTCATCAATTATTACCAGTTTGTTCTGCCTTGTAAATCAAGAATTTCACACCCTCATTAGAGGCAGTCAGCATAAACAACAAAGAAGGTGAGATCATGGCAGACAGGAAACAGAAGTGGTTTAATTTTTACACAACAAAGTGCAAAATGTCAGTGTCTTTGTGTGTGATTTATAAGCAAAAGGGCAAACTCCAGAATACATTTTTTTATTTCACTGTAAAAAGAAATGTAAGAACATTTTAAAAACAGTTAAAAGAAAAAAAAACACAGACATATACTGAAATAATAATGAAGATAAAAGAAGCAAATATGACAGCTAGATTGTTTTAAGTGTCCATCAACTAAAAGGCATTGAACTAAATTAAAATTTCATCATTTTACAGAATGTCTGTAAGTTGAGGAAAAAGGTCCAAAAATGAGTCCATAACTGAAAAGTTGAGTCCTTGAATAAAATGGCGGACAGGGAGGAGGTCTGTGGATTAAGTGCTGTACAGAACTGCATGAGGTACTGGGCCTCCCCACAGAGCCCCGAACAGTGAGTGTCAAACAATACAGGTCAGAGTGCTAACCATGCAAAGCTATACAGAACTTTACACAACAAATATCTACCAGCCTGAAAAGCATTTGTTTACGCTGGACAGAAATCCACGGAAATCCTGTGCAGGCCAACTTTTTTCACGTGTTAAATCATCTAGAATCACTAAGGAAATGGATGATCAGCAGAACTGATAATGGCATTGGTATCAATAAAACTCTTATCAGTTCCCAAGGTGTAAAAGTTGAAATGTTTTTAAACTTTTCTGCTTAAGACACAGTTGCAGCACTCATTAATGTCACTTTTGGCCAAAGCATACACAAAATAGGCAGGCAGCTGGCAAGGAAACATGTGTAGGTGATTGTTGATACTCAGCACTTTCCTTTATGAATATTATGAGTTGTTCTTACAAATAATAGAAAGAGCAGAAAAGAGTCTTGTACATGAAACTCCTGAGTGGCGACTCACTTTAGGCACTGTGTGTTTTTGTGTTTGTGTGTGCTCAAATCCTCTGCCTCTGTGACACAAGGCTGAAAGCTGTATGTTTGCTCAAAACCGTTTTTTAAACTGATACAGTTTCCTACTCTGTTGTTCTTTGGAAAATTGAATGTAAGTGTGTTCAGAAAACCAATTTTCAGGTTTACCAAATATAATAGAGCAGTCAGTAACACAGGTCATTCATCCATTGCTGGATTGGTCCCTAAAAACATTAGAGTACACCTATATCCACTAAAACAAGTCTGGAAATATAGTTGTACAGATATCTGCAGAAATCACTACTGCACATTCCTAAATAAAACAGTTAAATTGTGTGCATGGGGGTCTCAGTTTACAAGTTTACACAGACTGTGGACATGCTTCAATAGCAACAGAAACGCCACCACCCCCTTCCCCTTGCAGTAAATTCACCTGATTTAAATCCTGCATAAATATCAGTTCACTAAAGCTTCATAAAAATTCTACAAGTGGTCCTGAAGGGGAAACTTATACCATAACATTTTAAAAAATATCATGAAGGAGGTTGGCAAACATCTGAAAGTCTCACGCTGTGTATTTTTTCTTCCTGCACTGTTGTTTGTGAGGGTTCTAGTGTTGTACTGCTGTTCATTTTCCACATCCCCCGGTAGGGAATCTACAGCTTGCCTACTCATTGACATTCTTTTCTTCTGAAGCACTCGCTCTCTGCTGCTTCTCTCTGCCTGTACAGGCTTGTTCCTCAGCGTGGCTGTTTTCAGTAAGGCTGTGGAGAGAACATGTCCTACATCATATATTTCTGTACATGGGCTCATTGTGATCTTTAGTTGGTCAAGCCTTTGCCAATATGCGTTTTCTGAGTCAAGCACACTCAAATAGTTGTGAAGTATGTGCATTTTACAGTCACCCATAAAATATGCTCTAGTTCTTTATTTGTGCTACTCTGCAGTTTCAACCCTCGTCTCATTCCCTTCTCTCTGCTCTGTTTGGTTTGTTTCAGACCCTGGTAGGAGCGTGATGAGCGCGCGCTTCCGCTTGCCTGCTGGCAGATCCTACAATGTCCGGGCGACGGAGCTGGAGCGAGACAGGCAGCACACACAGGTTGTGTGCAACGTACTGCTGCTGGACAACACAGTCCAGGCGTTCAAAGTCAGCGTAAGTACTGCTATTTTAATCCACCTATGAATAATCTACATCTGAATAAAACCAATTCTGGAAAGAAGGGATACACCAACATTACCGCTGGTGACAAAGCACCCTCACAACTGTATATATATGTAAGTACTCAGTATGATTCCGTTTTTTTGAGATATTTTGAAAGTTTTATTTTCATCAGTAACATCTTACCTCTCATGCTGACAATTTAGCAGTGCAGTTTGTACTTTGCTTTACCTTTGTCATCCTCATTTATGCGAAAATATCAGCAAACTGCAGACATGGCTCTAACTTTACTTTAACTGCTCAAATTTAGAGGCTCACGTCATATAGTAAAATGATACTGTGTACAGTATGACCAGTGTTTTATGAGTGCTACTACTTAGGCTTAGTATTAGCACTGATACATGATGGTGTCAATGTAGATGCATCCCCTCAAACCCTCGCCCTATAAGGTGAGAGTTTGAGATGACTCGGTTGATAAATACAGCAAATAGATTCGTATAAAACTTAGGGCCTGTTTACATGACAATGTTGTCACCAGAAACTGAAAGGTTTTTCCTTTACGTTTTCAAAAATGCTCACACAGGGACAGTGTGATAACGATGCACGTTCACATGGATCACGGTAGCATGCATGCATGCCAGGCCAGTAGTTGGTGATGTAAGTTTGTAGTGTCCTTGGCGAATGTAACAGATTGACACAGCAAATTTGCATTTTGTTGGATTAGCAATAACAAACCTAGCACAGTTAGCCAAACCTAGCACTCGGTAGTCAGCCATAGCTGCTGTTGTTGTTCCCAGGTGTGCACAACCTTTATCTGAAAGAGTACTGCCCATGCGTCGCGCGTCTCTGTTTTTCCTGACAATGGAAATTCCTGTTTGCACGGAGACGACAACGAAAACATCTTCAAAACTTTTCACTTTTGACTCTGTTTTCAAAAGTTTGCGGATTCAGGCACAGTTCTCTTGCAAGGCCCATACACAACAAATCTCCGTTTTCTTGTTGTTGCGTAAACGGGCCCTCAGTCAGTTATCATCAGTATTTTAGCGTACTCTAAAACTAGTCATTCTCCGTGCTCAAGCACGCTTTGCCCCTTAGGTTCAGTTTAATTTATGTCGTGCCATGGCGCTCTGTGCCATGCTTCCCTGTCCCTGGCATGCTCCGAAGATTTGTGCTTCGGCATAGTTGGCTTCCTCATGCACAAGCTCAAACATTTCTGTTCAAAGTGCTTGTGATGCATCCCTCAGCAACAACTTTAACAACTTTAAAACAAAGCAGTCACAACAAGCACACAGGACCGTTTAGAATTGCTGAAGAGTTTATCTGATGACTGCAGACAGAGGCAGGCTAGCTGTACCCACTGACTCCCAGTGTTTAACCCAAGCTAACTAACAGTGAGCGAGTTTTGTCCGTCTCTTTCCTGTTACTGGACACACAGTCGAAAGAACGGTGTCTACCTGCTTGTCATGGACTCGGGACTGAGGCAAAACACGAAAAGAGAAAAGAAGTTGGCGTATCCCTTTAAGTAAAGTTATTTTTTTCCAAAATAGAAGAGGGCTTAACAGTGTATTATTTTGAAGTTGCTGTCAGGGGGCTGTAGTGCACTGGACGGACCACAGTGGGTTTGTGTTTCCCCTGCATTTAAAATGCACTCGCCACAGTTCAGAAGACAGTCTCTGCAAATACAGTGGTGTTATCATTAAAGGTTTTTTTTTTCCTTTGGCCCCTTTTAATCATAGAAATACTTATTATGTGTGTCTTGTAAACATCTAAACAAAGAAATATTTGTTAGAACTGTTTCCATCTTCAAAACTGTCTTTCCTGTAACAACCTCAGACACTCAGCAGAGCAGAACTGGGAGCTTTTAAAAGTGAAAAAAAGTGTGGCTCTTGGTGAATTCACTTGAACATTGTCAGAAGTGCACACTTAGAGAAAAATGGAAAGTTTCCATTAGAAGATTACAATAAAAATCACAGGTAGAAAAATAGTACAGTATTTTTCCCCCATATTAGTCAGTCCTAAAATAGTGATAAGATCCTCCACTTAACTGCATAGTTTTCAAGAATCATCAAGTCTCATAAATCTTCTTTGTTGTCAAAGTAAACAAGTCTTTTTAGCAATGGCAGCATTACAAATTATTTTTTGTTTCTCTCATCTTAGTTTGTGTTTTTTCTCCTAAAACTATGGTACATCAGTGATTTCTTTGGACATAGACAATGAGAATACATCAAATTTACATAATAGTTTTATGATCATTTTTTAATTCTAAGAAAAATACCTATAAACAAATTTTTCGGTTGTTCACTGTGTCTCAGTGGTAGGCAATTAAATCACAAATTAAGTTCATTAATTCATTTACCCATGCCAAAGACACTTAAGAATGAAATAGTATAAAACACGTATGATCCAAATCTCTGCCTCGACCCTCCCACAGCACCCCACATTTGACATTGCTGTAAATTTTAACCCTTGAGCCCCTCTAAATTAGCTTGAGGGTCAGATGGAGAACAGCATGTTGTACTGTGAATCTATCTTTTACAACCAAATTATATGAAGAGAGGTTTTCATTTGTGTGTTACTCTGGTTTAATTATTTTTACTTTTCTATTTCCTCTGGCTCTAAGGCTTGACTTTAGGGCTTGATGAGGCAGTTCCTCTTTATCTTGTCTTAAAGGCGTTCAGCCACAAAGTCACACCTCCAGGGGAAAGAAGCACAGTGAGTGTGCGTTGATGTGTGTTTGTGTGTGTTTTGGTGTTATGGCCTTATTTTGCTTCAAATCAGGTGACTAATTGACTTGTGACTGATGCTGCTGTCGTCTGTCAACATATTCTCTTCTTTGTCTCTCTCTTTGTGTCTCTCTCTGTCACCACGTGTTTGATTGGAGTTATATCAGCACAAGCTGGGAAATCCCCTTTGAGAGTCACAAAATACAATTCCTCCAGTAACATCCTGTCGACAGATTACATCCTGTGTTCATGCACATACAAAGATTGAGAGGAAAAAACACAAATGTGAACAAAATAACTATCATCCAGAGTGCTGACATAATAAAGAAAATATGTCCTTTTTATTGACGGGCCGCCACCCCAATTGAATACTAGGAGAAACTTTTATCAGTTAGCTGATAAAAGTTTTACCTTATCAGATTTCTCAAAGTTAGAAAAAACAGTCTGAGATATTCTGAGTGAAGAGAGATTGACTCTTTCATGTGTGTTGGCAGGAATCTGAGGATGCAACACATTGAAATACAGGTAAAAAAAAACAGTACATTACATATCATTATACTGTAAGCAGGGTAATCACAATTTTACAACTACATTGTTTTTTTATTTTATTGTTTTATGGAATTGAAAACCAACAATATTACATGCATAAAAACTGCAGTAAAAAATCAGAGTTATTTAAATGAAGCATGGTCCCTGCAACATGGATACACTATTGACTGTCCCAGTAACAGAAATAATAACAATAAATGAAGTGGGGGATATGGAGAGTCAAACGGCTGAATGGCTGCTGCCAACTGAACTGCAATACAAACAAACGTCCTGAATTTCCACAAATTTTTACCACCACAATCAACTTTATGATGCTTCTCATTGCTGGCCAGTCCTCAGGGAGAGGAAAAACTTTCCTTTTTACAGGGCTTTCCGGACGTGTTTTACAGTTTGACTCAAGGGAGAACCTGTAATACTGTCCCCTCATGTGGCATGGGTAGTAGTGCCAATAAAGCAGTGGTTCTCAGTTACTTTCTGTCCTGCCGCCATTCAAGATGAACATTCTCTCATGTCTCTCAGAGACAAAACGACAAAAAGGTATCATTGAAACCTTGACAAAATTTGCCCTGAACATTTTCAGGATTTGTTTTTACACTGAGGGCCAGAGGGGAAGCTGAGGGGGTGTTGATGTAATCCCTGGGCTGTCAACTGATGATTACCGGACTGAATTAAATGTTAAATAAACTAGAACGCACTTGGAGAGCGCAAACCTCTGCCAAGGTAGCTAACATATTGCTGTTACATCTATAAGCAATAGTTCCATAATAAAGTTACCATCATAATATGATTCCTTGAGCCTGAAAACCCACACCTAGCACTCAGAATCATGTTGATATCATTAATAGACAGTTAGACATTATTAGTTAGACAGTATGTATGTGTGTATATATATATATATATATATATATATATATATATATTTTTATATATATATATATATATATATATATATATATATATATATATATATATATATATATATATATATATATATACATACATATATATATATGTATTTGTAAAATAAACCAGCCACAGGCCTCTCAAAGTTCAGCAGGGCCTAGGCTCCAATTTGGTCCCTGTCCAGACAAGTCGTGCCTCCTTTGGTATGTGGCCATGCCCCCTTTTATTTGAGAAACACTGATTTTAAGTGACAGGACCTTTATTGATATATAAGACTTATATTAATTATAGGAATTCAGACATCACTTTTATACCATCTGTAAACACTGGCTGTGAGGCTCCTGCAGGAAACACTTATAACGGGTTTAATACACACATACACACATCAACCATCCGGTTTTTGCATGACAATAACTAAAAGGATAACATGGCTTATTTTGAATAATTTGGCATCAGGTATTAGCTTCAGCGAGTAACTCATTTGAAAAGGTTTAATCATAACGAGTGTTCATTTGTAACATAATGTCCTCCAAAAATATATTACATCAGATCCCCCTCCCATCCCTTAAAGTAATAGATCAAGCCCTTTTCTCCACTTAAAGGGTCACATGATTGTCCAACCAATAAGATTTTGTATGGACAAAAGCAGTCAGCTAACCAACAAACCAGGGTGTCAGCCTTACTTTTTGGAACAGCTGGACATGGTGGTTGTTTTTCAGTCAGGAATAATCTGATAAATGGCATAAAACTGTAACTTTGTTTAAGCTTTGTGGTTTTGTCATTTAGTTCCAAAAACATAATTGTGGGCTCTCAGTAAAACAATCAAGATGATGGTTTGGCCATATTTGTAGATCACTAACTCACACAGTCCCATTCATCCTCCCTGCTCCCCCACACTCCTCTTACTCCCCCTCCTCCCCCTGCTGAATGAATGAGTCGCTCTCTGTCCGTCTCTCTGTCCGTGTCATTGATCAGACCCTTGCAGTGGCAGTAACTTCCTGGAAAGACAAGCCAAGCCGTCCTCAGAGCAACAATACTCCTATTGATCCTCTCTCTGGTCAACTTGATTCTAGCCGAGAGTGAAAAATCCAGAAGCAGTCACTTATCGTCATGGGAGCCAGAGTGCTGGTGGTGCACATGAGGGCTGGTATTGATGATCTTTGTAGATGGGACGCCCTTGGCTGGATTGATACAAGTATTAAACTGGATCTGGTGTTGCCTCAGACCTTGATAGATGATGAGGAATTCTAAAAAAGCCCTGCCCACCATTGACCCACCTCCCTGCAGAAACAAAGGCAGGGTCACGTGTGGAGTTTTGTCAGGGGAAAGTGACATGCAGCTGTAACCATGGCAAACACTATGCACTGAATAAACCCTTAGCTGCAGGAGCTATTACTTATCAAGTGGCTCTTAATAATGAGCAGCTTTGGAAAGCAAAGGGATAAAGATGAGCAGTATTGTTCAACAGTTGTAATGCTAAAAAACAGGTCACCAGATTAAAAAATAGAGCTGTAAATTTTTTTTTTACAAACAGTTTCATTTTGAATTGAAAAGATCTGAAACCTGTTACAGGCTTATAAGAATGTTTCAACTATATTTAACAGGAAACTAATAACTATTACCCCTTTGCAACCTAAAGTGAGTTTATTGAATGGCCTAAAAAATCCGTTTAATCCTCTTAATTGTAGTGTTCGTGCCATAAAGATGCTAATGCGGCTTTTAGGCGATATTAATAAATACTAATTTATATTTTTCTACATTTAGTGAGGAGAAACTTACCATTAACACAAATGTTTCAGTCCATGCGTTAAAGTGCTTGCATTTTGTTTTATTATATTTTGTTCAGCCGCACTAGATGGTTTATTCAGTTGTTTGATTATCAGAGGAGCCAAGAAACAAGTTGCATGCAAAAAAGTATTTTTCCCAATTTAAGATCAGGATGCAAAAATGAGCACACCCACTCAAAGGCATGGGAGCAAAGCTAAATTTTAGCTATCATATTACCCTTATGTTCGTCTTATGGTAAAAAAAAAATGTAATGTTAAACTCAGCTTTGTCAAAATTTTGGAGATTGTTCTTTTGTTCATTAAGATATTAATTAATACATTACTTTTAATAGGGAGTGTACTCATTTATGCTCGACACTGTATATACATATATTTGTATTGGGAGTTTTTCTCCTTCTGCGATATATATTTTTGCCAGTTGCAATGTCTTTTGATGCTTCGCCTCCACTGTGAATGTCAAAGAGGCAGAATGGGGGGGTCCAGTTGACAGTTTTTCTCCTTCTGCGAGGAGAAAAATCCCTGCCTCCAGAGGTAGTATCAGAGGTGTACCATTGGTGAGAGAGGAGCGCGCAGACTCAGCATATGTGTGTCTGCCTTTATCTGTATGTCAGACATGCACCGTGCCATGCTCCTTTACTGACCTCAAAATCCATATCAAACTTTGAATTAACACAAATATCACATCCTAATGGAACTGATGTGAATGCCCGCGAAGTGTAAGGATGACAGAGTTTTGTTGCTGAACTTTAGTTTCGGTGCGCTGTGAAAAGGGACCATATCAACTGATACCACAGTGACACTGATGCATCCTTGCATCCCTACTTACTTTGTGATACATCCAGGGCGATTCATATCAAATTATTTTCTGCAGAAAATTTAAAAATGAAAAATCTAAAAATTTCTCAACTTAGACTAATCATAATTAGCTGTTGCAGTGTTTGAAAATCTAATTTGTTTCTTTAATGAGATTAAATATTGATCCATGATTGGTTCCATGTTAATATACTAAGAAAATAGCTAAGCTTTCAGTGTTTCAGGCCTCCCTACATTTAAACTACATACTCACATTATATGACAAAATTGCAGCACACATTTTAAAAAAGAGGGAAAGTATGTTTAGTTTTTGAACATATTTTGATAAAATAAAGGCAAAACTTGATTCATGTAACTTTGTGTCACTTGGAGTTTTTTTTTTTTTTTTTGAGAGGGAAAACCTCTATTAAAATCATAAATCGAGTTTTGTGGACAAAAATCGAGGATTTTATTTTTAGGTCCCTGCTTACTTTGTGCTAATTTGAAGCACTTTTTGAACATTTTGTTTAGTTCTTTGTCTTCATTATCTGTCAGTTTTCTTTGCATTGCTGGAGATCCAGACTGCAGTATTTCTGATAGAGTAAATTGGATTTGTCCAAATATCAGAAATTGGGTCAGCATTTCTCATTAGGTTTATGTCCTGAGGCTTTACCATCTGAGAGCCTCTGCTATAAGGTCTTCTTCAGTTATCCTGATGTTTCTCAGCATGATTTAAGACATTTGTATATTTTCCTAGTAATAAAGACTTTTAAAGGAAACAGAACTCTTTTCACTTGAGCGCTGAGTAACCGATACCCTTACACTCAGACATTTTTTATCAGAGTCAAAATAGCAGAAAATCAAATGTTTTTGAGACATCTTAGTGAGAGGGCACTCCAAAACCTTAAACTTGATGGCTGCTCTGTTTTTGTAAAATTATTTCATTTTAATTATGTGCTCTAGTCAGACTTAGAATTAGTGTGAAACTGTGGAGAAACACTGGGCATATTTGTGTTTATGCTGTGGGCTGGGTGTGGCTGTGGGAGCTTTAACCCTGCTGAGCTTCTTCTTCATCCAGACATGGGAGAGGATGTGCTTGTGTGGCTTAAATATAGTATGTGTTCTTATTCGCTTTATTCCCTCTTTTTATTTTTCCTTAAGCTGTGAATTTATTTTTAAAAAGTGTTGTTCTAGTAGATTAAGTCTGATCAAACGATTTAATCCTTAAGACTTGGTTTTGAGTAAACAATCTCACCACAAAGTCTGTTCAGTAGCCTTTCAGGGCTTTATGGATTATATCAGTCTTTTCTAAGCATTTTGCCAAGTTGTTGGAATTGAAGCTTACTACTATTCATCAATGGTTTAATCTTTTGATACGACGGAGAATTCCAGACAACTTTTTAAGCAGATGAAACATTCACTTCTCTTTCTGAACAAACTTTTGTAGAACTAGTGTGGGCCTGTGTTACAAATATCAGTAAGCTACCCTGAATGTGTGGCCTGGTGCTTTGTTTGAGAGCTGTCACCTTTCTAAAGGGTTGACCTCCAGATGTTTATGAGATATATTATGCTAAAATTCTTGATCAGCATCATCACAGAGGGGACATTAATATGTCTGGGAATGTTGCTGTTAAAGGCACAATGTGAGATTGTGTGTTTTTGTTTTGGATGCAGAGAGATAGAGTGATAGACAGACAGATGGAGGGGTATATATCAGTGTCTCCTCCTTCATGTAGTTTTCTTCCTGCCTGGACAAGCTGCCTCACACATTCCTGAATTTCCATCATTCTTCAACTCAAACCTGTACATACAATTAAGGTCATAGTAGTTTGGTATTTTATATTAATTTTTATTTTATTTAGACTTTGTGTGTTTAATTTCAGCTCAGTATAAATAAGTTGTTAATGCTAATTTGATAGTTTTTTGTTTTGTTGAAATGTGTGATTTCAGTTTTTTTTGTTTTTTTTTTACAGTGTTTCGTTTAGTTTTATGCAGAATGGAGAACTGCTCTGGGGCATGATCCAAAAGGGCTTAAAGATGTTAACATCATGCATTTTAAAGGCTAAATTTTGATATAAAGGATGAAAAACTGTCATCAAGCCTGGACAATGACTAAGCCTTGTTTGCTTGCACCCACCCATCTGTTAAAGAGAGTGTTTTTTTTTTTTGGCACTACTAAGCATAATTGCCAACAAAGCAGCTGGCCAACTCCCCAACAGAGGGAAGGTAGCCCTATATGGATGCTCGGCATAGCAGTACATGGTGGTATGGTCACTCTTTGAACTGTAACACTGATATAACTGCAGCAAGTAATGTTTGCATATCTTTCACAGAAAACACACTAACTGCATGCTCCATGGTCTTCTCTGAGAAAACTTACCAATGATGATTATATACAGACTTTCATGCAGATGATAAAGGAAGCCAGAAAAACAGTGTTCTAGGTTTTCACTGAATCACAAAACTGACATTGCATGTCCTGCAGTATGACTATTGCAGATGTCCCCATAGCTATGTTAAGACGATTTATTATTGAGCACTATTCAGGGCGTAGTAAAGTAACTTTCACAAATTTCAGCTTGTATTTGTAGATGAAAGATAGAATACCATATCTAATGTTCTGTTATTGAGTAATTATTCTGCTAAAGACATAGTGGGACTTTCCCTGTGTTCACACTGTGTTTTTGATGTCTGGGGGTCTTTCCCCCCTCAAACCCTCGACATTAGCCCTTAAGAGTGACAAACGTATCAGAGCATCACTCTCTTGTTCTCAGCTGCTCTCTTGTATTCTGACTACGCTCTATCACCACATCTTTCTTCTCATGCTCTCACGCATACAGACACTATTTCAGTCAGTGGTTTTGCTGGATGAAGGGGAACACAAAGAGCGTTTGTCTCACACAACTGCATTGTAAACCACTCTTTTTTTTCTCATTTTCTCTGTCTGTGTCTCTCTTTGTTGGTCTTTCTTTTACTATCTGTTGTGCTACACTTTTAATCTTGAGTGTGTAGCCTACAGGATGAATAAAATAAGTTATCATCTGACGTTCGTTGTGTTAAGTTCTGAAGAAAACTGTGAAATGCCTGATTCCTGACTCAGTTTTTTAACAATGTAAGGCTGTGTTTTTTTTCCTGCAGTGCCAGGGACTGCTCATTTGGGCAGCATGCTTTTAGAATACAAGTCAAGGCTAGCCAGCAGACACACACATGAATATATACATGGACTCACACACAGAAGGGTGGTGGGTTTCCTGGGAGCACAGAATAAAAAGTGCACAGAGGACTCTCACATCCAGCTTGAAAAGCCGCCTCATACAAAGGGAAGGCAGTGGAGACACACACACACACACACACACACACCCACACACCCACACACATGCAGACACAGTTTCTCAGACATATCTATGAATAGCCTAACATGAGGAAACATCATATTAGAGAAGTGTTTGTTTCTTAACATCCTCATTTTGTTTTTGACCTAGCTCTTTTAGAAATCAGTCACTTGTTGCTTAAATCATTTAACTTTAACTCAAGTTCACAGTCTTAATCTAAGAGCCAGTTAAAATATTGCCAGTGTGATTAAAAGGCAGTTTTTATTTTGGTTTGTCATGTATTTCCATTTTTTGACAGCTTGAGAGTATATAGCATTATTTTGGTCCACAAAATCATTTTTTATCTGTTTAAAATGCCCTCTAGTTTCTCTAAGGCTGTTTCTTTTGCCAGGTTTGATTGATTTTTCTTTCTTTTCAAGTTGAGAAAAGTTGGGAAATAAAGGTTAAACAGATCAAAAAAGGTTTGTTTTTCTCCACTGACCAACAAAACCCCTCAAGTTTTGAGACTAAAACCAAGGACACAGTACATGATTTTTTTGCCAGATTTTATCCAGGGTTGCCAGTTGGGCAAAGTCTGCATCAGTCTTCACTAGTTGGGGACAGTCGGCATGGCTAGGTGGCACAAAAATCTGTTTGTGTGTGATGGGAGCAGACTCGACCTGACCTCAGTTTCAGGTAGTCAAACATGTTTGAATTTTTTTAGCTGAATCTGAACAATCAGGTAGTGTGAACTTCTTATTGGCCCAAATGCAAATCCATGTTGCCTAACAGCTAAAGAGAGAGATAAAAAGAGAGGGCGAGAAACAGGAAATGGCGTCAGAAGATGACAGGAAGATCAAAACAAAGTGTTGAACTTGTTTGATGGTTCGGCTGACTGCAGTTAGGCGATGGTGTTAAGTGTGTGATCCCCAGTCCTTCAGTGGCCATACACAAATCTGCTGAAACCAGTGTGTTATTGTGTACTCCAGGTTTTTTTCAAAATCTGTACAGACTTTATATAGCTTTATATAGAAGTCCGATATATATATATGTGAAATAGGAAGCAAATTTATTTACAAATTTGCAGGTCTAAAAAGAGATGAATTTTTAAATGTCCAACTTGGTGTGAACTTTCAGTGTTTGCTTTTTCATCAGTTTATCCTTTAAAACCATACACAATATGTACTGTATGTCTTTTGGTTGCATTATATTGGATTTTTGCAGACATCCAATATGCTGATATTTTTTAATTCATTATCACAGATACTGATACTGATACAGATATTTCTGGTCATGAAAGGTGCATCAACATTGTACATTTGTGTAATTTGCCAATATTCCAGCCGCTATATGGCCGATATGTGTGGGTGATATATCAGCTGTAAACATCTGCAAAAATTTAAATAGTGGCCAATATCAATACTCAACTTTTTAGGCTGAAATCGGCCAATACCGATATCAAACCGAGAATATCGTGCATCCCAAATATGTCTATTTATTGTTAATCAAATGATTCAAAGAGGCCACATTCTGCTTTTTAAAGTTTAATATGTCTTGTGTGTTGAATATGCTTTCATAGAGCACCACAAGACAACAACTCTGCTGCATCAGGACTCCTCCCTGCGCTCCCTCTTCCCAGTCCCAGAAACTGCTTACCATGACTTGTCTCCCCGACTCCCCCAAATAGACCAACCAGACCGATGTCCTGCCATTGTTTCTTCAGCGCTTTAAACTCATTAGCTTGAAGTGGCAAGCGTAATACAGAGCTGAGACTATGGAACAAATGCAGAGTCATTGACAACATGGTGCTGAGCATAGCTGAACTGACCAATAATCACAGAGTAGACCAGTCAAACAGTCATAGTGGACTAGGCCTACATGGAGAGTGGTGCTTTAAAGAGGCAGGAGCTCTAAAAGAGTGTCTCACATGTACTGAGAATACAGCTGGATCAGGAGTGCTCAGTATATAAAAAACTAAACGTTTTTTGAATATAAGTGATTGTGAACATACTGTATCAGTCCTCAAAACTGAATATATCAACCTGAGTTAAGAAAAACATGGGCTTTTTAAAAACATATTCAAGCACTTTTGATGTTTTCGTGTCTTCTGTGTATTTTTGTCTTTATTTATATACTTTTTATACTTGATCTGTTTGCTGCATAAAAAAGATGCAAAGTTTGTGCATACCAGCGCTCCCATGTCTAGTTATTTTTAAATTTGGAAACTGACCCAGATTTTTTAAAAACATTTTCTTTTGATTTTTCTCACACCCCAGTGTGATGGTAAAGCTGTGGGGAGTGATGGAAAAGGAATGAAGCAGCGCAGAGGGAGTGAGCATTGACTCACTGATTTAACAAGCCTTTGACAGCACTAGATTGCACCAGACACACTCAAACACACACTCACACACATGCAGCGCTAAAAGACTGCTGGTGATCCTAGAGGGCTGCCATGTCAACATGTCAATTGTCAGCTATCATTGCGTCCATTTTCCTAACACACACAACAACACAAACACTAACACACTCTGTACTCACACATGCTGCGCTGTAAAACTGTGTCACCAGGGTAAAGGAGAGCAGTAGACGAGAGCACCAACAGTATGTGTGTGTGTGTGTTTGTGTGTACGTTCTCCCATGAGAGCCCTGATGGAGTTACACACTCACACTCTCTCTCCCTCATCCCTCTCAAAGTCGCAGCAGGATCAGGTGTGAATTTCTGCTCCACTTGCGGTCCCACAGTTTGTCCTCTCGCCCTTCCTACTCTTTCATGAAACGATGGGATATTAATGATGTGTTTAATAAATAATTCCTCTGCCCTCTTCCTGTTTCCGTACACCTCTCTTTACTCTCCTCTACTATGTCCTGTCTTCCTGCTGCTCTGTTTGGATCCCAACACAGATTCATCGTATTATTGTTCCGCCAATATCCTTTTATTGTAATTGCTGTTAGAGCTGCTCACTTGTGGCTAAAATGATTTAACTATTTTGCATTGTTTCAGCTCTAAACCACTCAGACCCAGTTCCACAAGACTTTGGTCTTTTTATAATAATAATAATAATAATAATTATAATAATTATAATAACTTTATTTATATAACACCTTTAAAAACAGATGTTTACAAAGTGCTTTAACAGATAGAACCCAGTACTCTGGGTACAAGAAAATCCACAATCAGGTCAAACAGAGACCAGAAGAGTCAGAGGAAAAAGCACAGAGGGTCATGTTAACTAAAGCAACAAAAATTTACAACACTTACGGAAGAAGAACATTGATGAAGAAGGCATTTGGTTTTATGTACAATTACAAGGAGACAGCAAGACAATAAATAGATCATAGATTTGTCGATAGATTGATAAATTTATGACGGTTGATAGTTGACAACATCACATCAGGAAGATGGAAAAGAAGAGGGCAAATAGAGGACGGGTAAAAGAGAGAAGATATATTATACATAAAATAAAAGAATAAAAATGATAAAAAGGGAGTGTATTAAAACAAGAAAAGATGGTAAAAACAGGACTAAACGATGAGAAACTGGTGAGTAGCATAAGGACAGGAGAGTTTAAAAATAGTTAAATAGGTAATTGTAAAATAACTATGTAGATAAAATAAATAGCTAACATGGATGATAAACAAGTATGTGAGCAATAAAAGGGTCGTGTAAAAGCAAGTCTGAAAAAGTGTGTTTTAAGATGCGATTTAATAGATGTCACTGATTCAGCTCGCCTTATCTCCTCGGGCAGGGCGTTCCAAAGTCGAGGAGCTCTGACAGAAAATGCTTGATCACCTTTAGTCTTCAGCTTCGACTTTGGAACAGCCAAGAGGCCCCCGTCCGAGGATTGGTTGGAGCCAGACCAGTAAGGGCTTTAAAAGTGATCAGTAAAATCTTAAAATCGATTCGAAAATGGACAGGAAGCCAGTGGAGAGAAGCAAGGACGGGGTGATGTGATGCCGTCTGTTAAAACCAGTTAAAAGCCTTGCTGCTGCATTTTGGACCAGTTGGAGGTGGGAGAGTTATTTGTCGGAGATACCAGGGAGGAGGGAGTTACAGTAATCTAACTTGGAGAAGATGAATGCATGAATGACCTTTTCTAAATCGGCAAGGGGAAGGATGGATTTGATTTTGGAGATAGACTGGATCTGAATGAAGCATGGCTGGACTGTTTTCTTGATGTGATGTTTGAAGGTGAGGTTGAAGTAAAAAATGACACCTAGATTTCCCTTTTGTTAGTTCAAAACTTCCCATCTGTCTTCTTCTTTAACATTCAGGGTTTTCTACTAATCATAAGTATATGCCCTGGCTCTCTCTGCTCCTCACTTAAATTATAGTGACAGCTGTTTTGGTAGTAATGGCAGAGCACATACTGTACTATAAAGGAGGGAAGGGTGTCCCCACATACCACACCTGATTAATTAAGTTTATTTTTCAGTCACAATTATGGCCCCCTCTGATCATACATAGAAACAAGAAAATTAGATATAAATGCTACTGTGAAGCTTTCCATGTTTCTCATGTTAAGCAGAGTTTTTGTTTTTATTCTAAATTTTAGCACCAAAATCAATCAAAATATTCATTTTTAACAATCCAGCAACTCTGATGTGTGATAAGTGGTTTGTGCATTTTAATCTTTAATGATGGATTTGATGTTCATCAGACAAGCTGTGTTCATTTAATGGATCAGCATATATGTGCATTTCAATATTTGAACATCCATGTATTCGTGAAAAAACCTGAGGTTTCATATGGCTATTACCTGTATTTAAAACTTTTTGTTTTTATTGTAATGACTAGTGCTTTGTTGTTAAGCTGGACTACCACCAGGCAGTTATTGTTGTACTACTGAGCTGTTTGCTGACCACCATTAAATTAAAAGAAGAAAAAAGTAATGATGTGATACAACTAAGGTGGTAAAAAGCAATCTGAGCCAACATTAACTTAAGAGACAATCCTTCTGACCATTTACATGCTGATGTGTAGCTGAATGATCTTTTTGAAACAGTATTGTCAAGGAAATACATATTTTTTTCCCCAAAATGCAACTAGTTTTTTAAAGCTTGTTAATGGTTGGTTTAATTTGGTGTTAGCTTCAAGTTAATTAACTCAGACAAACATCCCTTTCACTTTCTTAAAATCTTTTTGGATAGTTGCTCAAAGAGCATTTTACTCAGATGTACACCCCTTATTCTTTGCAGCAAATACACATACTGGTAGTAGACTGTGTTAAAGTGCAAGTTGATCAGAATTTGTCTTCAGGATCAAAAATACAGGAAATGTTTGGCCAGGGAGTTTTTCTAGGGTGCTTTAGCCTTGCAACTCTGTGAAAGTGAGAATCAAATCAATCTTTTGTGAAATCCAAAAAGCACAAATGTTGTGCACTGTAGAAATTGTTTGTTCCTTAGACAGTCTAAGGATTAAATTTTAAAACGTGCAACAACTCTGAAGTAATTTTAAGTTCAATTTCATCATTTCCTCTGCCAGAAATAGTTCTGATAACCAGATTAATGTTGACTATGAGGACTGGGATTTTGATTGAAAGATTGTCTTGTGTGCTTAAGCTGCTTTACAAAGTTTGTAAGCAAAACAAAGATTACAGCTGGGGAAAAAACAGGCAATGTCTGGCTCACAGAAAAGTTTTGATTTAATCCTCTTGTTTTTTCCCTGAAACAAAGAAAGAGGAAAAGCTTTGGTTGATATTGATTTTCAGACAAATACAATAAAGCAGTGGAGGGGCTTCACAGGTCAAATCTTTACTTATCAGTATCAAGTTGGACTTATCAGAACTCAAGAATCATTTCAAACATTTTGAAGTTTAAGATTTTAAATGTTGATAGATGCACAAGTCCTCTCTTAGAGAAAAATTAACTTGTCAAAAGGATACTTTTTGTTAAAAAATTAAAACAATGTACAAGTACAAAAAAACTCTCTGCCATTGGAGTTTGCACCAAAAGCCAAGAACTGCACATTAGGTCCCACAAAAAAATGTCATCAGAGACACAACTATGGCATATGTCTTTAAAAAAAATATTTGGTCTCTATAGATCTTTTGTTGAGGTTATTAGAAAGCATTGTCAGTGGGGGTTAGTTTTGATTCAATAAAGTAAAGAATTATGCACAAGTTTGCAATTTTGCAAGGAGTTGGTAACACCAGTGTCACTATATCTGTTTTACATAGGAACTCATACAATTAGTTGGCCTACTGATCAAAGTTGAATTAGTAAATAGTAACACTTGTGGTCTTGTTGTTCCTACCCTAACTGAAAATCAACTGCACAAAAATGTGCCTCCTTAACTGCATACACATATTTATAACTTCTTCTTTAACAGTTCTGTGTTTTCAATTTCTAAAAGCTCATGATGTTTCCCTGCTAAGTTACCATTTGTTTCTGTCAACACAGTTTTTGAAAATGGAAAGTGTCCTGAACAATGCGTCTTAGATGGTCAAGAGACATTTGATGGGTAACTTTTTTAATTACAATTAAGAGGAGACTGAAGAGAAGAAGATTTTTGTTTTTGTTTTGATGTGTTATTGCATATCTGAGTATTTTGTAGCACTCTCTGCATCAGTAAAAATGAGGGCTGCTCTCAGTGGTTCTTGAGAGTCAAAGTTAAAAGGAAAAAATATTCATTTAGTGGAATGTTGCCAAACTGTTTTGACAGGGTGTACAAGTTTGCCTACACTTTCAAGTTGTTAAAAACAAGGAATTGTTCTGTTTTAGTGCTCAGTCTTTTGGATTGTAATTTTGTAACAAAAAAAATATCAAAATGTATAAATGCAGCCCTTTTGTTTTTAATGAAAAGCCTAATCACTCGCAGTAAGGGCTGTATTTGAGAAACATAGTTCCCCTTAGAGCATAAGGCCATTATATTACTTCCTGTCTGATTATGACAAAGCACTTCCTGTCCACATCAGTTGTAGTGTATTTCTAAGAACAGAACGTTGTAGTTACTCAACCAAGTTAAATAACCCGCTTATTGATTCACTTGAATGTAATTACCTTCCTGAAGCTTCAGTCTCTTTCTCTGAATTATCCTTTTTCCACGTCTTTCTCTTATGGAAGCTCTTCCACGGACAGACTCTGTGGTTTAAGTGTTGTACTCTGTCAGTTTTTCCTTTTTTTCTGCTCTGTTTCTCGTTTAGTGCCAAGTGTTTCTCAGTAGTGAGCTCCTGACTCTACTGTTTCTGCTGCTTTCTGATCTCCTGACAGTTTTCAGAGAACAGTTGGCCACACATCCTGTCTGCCCTTTCTGAACTGTTTCTACTTATTAAGGAAGCAAAAGGTGGATTGTTGTAAAAAAGAAAATCTGATATGAAACTTCATTGTAGCAGTCTTTTAGGATGATGGCCCAACAGCCCAACACGGCTTATTACTACTCCAGAAGATAGATGCAATCTGTTTTTTTTTTTCTATGAAAACAACATATTTTTAAGTGCACTTGGTCTCTCCGTAAGAACATAAGAAATAATTGTTTCCTTGTCCAAGTCAGTCCAGTCAGTGGAGAAACATCTTTTCAAGACGCTGTTACTATTGCAGCCTCTGGTTGGTCTGGCAGCACTGGCCCAGCACCCTCACCTCTGGTCACCACATCTAACAGATAAACTATGGGACAGCACTGCCTTGGATTGGTTCATAGTCTCAGATTTTCATACATATATACATATATATATATATATATATATATATATATATATATATATATATACAAACCCAATAATGTTCATCACAACATAAATGACAAGATCTGCAGTATTTTTACAGTCAAATTCTATCTCTTGGGATAAAGGGCTGAAAATAGAAAAAGAACAACCTACAGAGGCTGTTGAATTTAATCTCCCTTTTCCCAGCCAAAAACATTTTATATTTATTTTTGAGGACAATATAACTTTGCTTTACTGTTCAAAAGATGTCAGATGGCATTACACGGTCACAGAGTCAACCACGCAGAGAAATATATGACAGTAGCCCTGAGGCACACATCTGCTTTATTACACATACGTGCTCTTCGCCGTGTGGTTGCATAGATATTAGTTAAGGCTCAACGTGGATGAATCACACATGAATCTTAACTTGGAGAAATGTTTCAGCAGCAATGGGAGGGATTTAATTATTTTGGTTTTTGAGAAGGACAGTTTATCTCATTGTTTGAAGAGTCGCAGCACAATGCCTCAGTCTTTTCTCTAACATTTGACAGGTTGTGGTTTAATTACTTCCTTTCTCACACTTTCTCATGACCTTCCTCACTCTCTTTTGACCTTCCACCAAAGCAGAGAGGACATGATTCACTGATGTTGTGTGAAATTCATTCATCTTTCTGTTTCTTCTTTAAAGTGTATAAGAAGCAAATCATTCTAACTGATTGTGTTTTCTGTCCCTCTCTTTGCAGAAGTCGGATCATGGCCAGGTGCTGCTGGATGCTGTCTTTAAACACCTGGAGCTGACTGAGAGAGACTACTTTGGCCTGCACTTGGCTGATGACTCCTTAGATTCACCAGTCAGTATGATATTTGTAAGCAATGAGAGAGTTCGTATGTGTTTGTGTTTATACATGAAGACTGCTCAATAAGTCACAGTTCTACAAATACAATGATTTGCAAGTCCCTTTCAACATAAACTCAATTAAATAGACTAAAAGAACAAGATATTTAATGTTCAAAAAGATAAGGTATATTTTTTTTTTTATTCAAATATTCACTCATTTTGAATTTGATGCTAGCAACATGTTACAAAAGAGCTGGGACTGGGACAGGGACAATGGAAGACTGAGAAGAATGCTGAAGTTGAGGAATGCTCAAAAAACACCTGTTTGGAACATTCCACAGGTGAACAGGGTAATTGGAAACAGGTGAGTGTCATAAAGGGTTATAAAAATGGCATTCTGAAAGACTTAGTCATTCACAAGAAAGGATGGGGTTAGGCTCACCACTTAAAGAGCAACTGCCTGTGCAAATAGTCCAACAGTCTAAGAACATGTTGCTCAATGAACAGTTGATTATTACAATTACTGTTTTTTGCTTTAATCCTTGTGCACGTAAATGGCAAGGCCAAAAACCAACAGGCCCACAACTATCAATCCCTCATGCGGCACTATATCAAAATCATGGATGTTTTGTTCTACAGGCTAAAGAGGAAAAGGACCATCTAGATTCTCATCAACTTAAAGTTCAGAAGCCAGCATCTGTGATGGTATTGGTGTGTATAAGTGCCCATGGCATGGGTAACTTGCACATCTGTGTAAGCACCACAAATGCTGAAAGGTACATACAGATTTTTAAGCAACATATGGGGCGTCGGTGGTGCAGTCTGATAGTGCCCGTGGTCGGTGATTGGAAGGTTCCAGGTCCAAGCCCAGCTCCTGTAGCCACTTGGAAGTGGGTATGTAAGATCAGGAATGTGTTAGCTGATACTGATGGACAACGGACATAGAAACTTCAACCATAACTGAATGGGTGTGAATGGGTGACCTGCGGTGTAAAGCTGTTTTGAGTTGTCAAAGACTAGAAAAGCGCTCTTTACACTCAAGCCCATCTTTATCATTTACCTTCTGCTGCCATCCAAGCAACATGTTTTTCAGGGGTGTTCCTGTTATTTTCTGCAAGACTATGTCAAACCTCATTTAGCACCTGTAACAGCAGCGTGGCTTGGTAGTAAAATAGTGCAGGTACTAGACTGGCTTGTCTGCAGTCCAGACCTGCCTCCCACTGACAATGCATAATGCATTATAAAGCACAGAATACGACACTGGAGGCCCTGGACCGTTGAACAACTGAAGTTGTACATCAAGCAAGAATGGGAAAAAATTCCACCAACAAAGCTTCAACATTTATTGTCCTCAGTTCTGAAATGCATATTGAGTGTTGCTTAAGAGAAAGTTGATGTGACACAGTGGTAAACATGCCCCTGTCTCAGCTTTTTTAGGTGTGTTGCAGGCATCAACTTCAGAATGAGTGAATACTTGCAAAAAACTAGAAAAGCACTCAGAGAGCGCAGACCTCCGCCAAGCAGCTTCAGTCCATCCCCTAACCCAGTCTCCCAGTGACAAAGTATCCCTTAAAAGAAATTCCTGGATCCAAATGCCAATCTGGCACACTACCAAAATGATTCAGATCAGTCCAGAAATCTAATCATTTGTTCCTTATCCCATTCCACACATTTCCTGAAAATTTCATCCAAATCCGTCCATAACTTTTCAAGTTATTTTGAACACAGACAAACAAACAAACCAACGCCGGCAAAAACATAACCTCCTTGGCGGAGGGTAAAAAGAATAAAAGATCAGTTTTTTTAAACGTATTGTTGTTTATTCAACCGAATATAGGTCAAAACGGATTTGCAAATCATTGAATACTTTTTTTCATGTACGTTTTACACAACATCCCTATGTCATTGGAATTGGGGTTTTTACATGTACTTGGCCATTAAATAAATGAGTTTAGACATTTCAGTTCCCAGGTCTTTGAAACTTCTATATATTGTAACTTTATATCCAAAATTTTGCCTGTTATCAGGCTGATTGAAAAATAGGTTGCATTTCCAATATGGCTGCAAAGCTAAGGAACCAAAGGGCAACATCACTTCAACAGTATGCAACTTCTCTGCCCTAAAGTAGAAGTTTCAAATTTGACAAGCACAATAATTTACAAGGAGAAAGTGTTTGCCAGCTTTCAGCATGTCAAAACAATGGTAGGGAGCCGCAGGAATATGATGGCAGTTCACACACCAGCCTTAAGCTACAAATAAGCCAGTGAAGCCATTGTTTTACTGTTTAGTTCAACAGCTGAGAATAGAAAATGAAAGGGGATGGTGATGCATTAGAAGAGAGAGTAAACAAAAAGATGTAAAACAAAGACAACTAAAGGATAATACCACTTTGTTACATGTGATTATATGGTTAGATCAATTGTGAAGGTAATGTTTAAAGGTGCGAAGGTTAAATACTGTTGTTTTAGACTATGTTTTATGTTAAGCTGTTCTAAGTAGAAAATATATATAAGAAGAAGAAACTTAATTTTTAATCAGGTAGAGGTAGTCCTAGTTGACCTTAAACTGCTTTCTTCTGGTAGCTAACAGAAAAAGTAGGGCAGAAGTCCCTTTTTATATGTTCATTTTAAAATGTAACCTTTCAGCTGCTTATCAATTTTCAGTCAGTGCAGTGACAATGCTATAATAATGCTTTTGTTAACTCAGCTGTGTCACATTATAACAGCATTTGAGCTTCCCACCCTGAGCACGACATCAGAGGAAAATGGCTACCATTTGAATAAGATGAATTACATTAAGTTAAAGGTCATCGTCATAACTGTGTGTACCGGTGCATGAAGATGCTTGAGTTTGTCCCTGGAGATGCTCTGTATTTGGATCAGTCTCATAAAATCAGATGCATGAGTGCTACAGTGCACATTTACAGCATCTCAGTGCATATGGTATATATGGTTTGTGTCCATGTGTGCTGTTTGTGCATTTCTGCCAGGTGTGCGTGTGTGTGTGGGTGTGTGTGTGAGCGTGCGTGGCTCTTGGTGAATAATTTACATTGTGTATTCATGCTGTGGAAGTGTTCTGGTGTCTCTAAGTGTCTCTCAATCAATATTTTACAGCGCTGGCTCGATCCCAACAAGCCCATCAGGAAACAGTTAAAAAGTAGGTGAAATCCACAACATACCACCTTAACTTCACCACAGCAGGGGGTTTTCAGTAGTCAGCACAAAACCTTAAAGCTGAAACACTCCAGTGAAGTCAAACTTTGAGTTGCCTGCTTCTTAGTATTGACCAGCTGTTTGAGGCAGTGGTGTGCAGTCCAGTCTCATTTACAGTTAAATAATCCATGATTCACCTAAGGCAGAAGTGTCCAGTTAAAAATTCTCAGTCTGCCTCAAGCAACAGCTAAACTCCATTTCAACTCAACTCTTTTTTGATAATGAGTAATAGAATTTGTAACGTGTAGAACAATTAAGACGTAGCCCAAGTGAGAAATGCAGGCCCCCTCGAGCAATGATTGAACTGTGTTTCAACTCTGTTTTTATGCTGGGTGACTGATTCATTGAGGAACAACCACAGGATATTTCTTTTTTACAGTTACTTTCAAATACACTGATGTGATTGTGAAAATGGAAGCTTTCTTTTTAATCCTTTGGGTCATATTTCCAATTTTTATACCCTTTTTTTTTTTTTTTTTACAGTAAAAGAGTATTGTTGTAACCTACAACAATCATGTTAGTACATAAATCAGTGTATCTTTAGCCTCAACCACTGAATTCTTTTTCATGAATTGCAGTCTACTGTTTTTCTAATTTTATAAAAGCTAATTTATCAGTGTATTATTTAGAATCTGGGAAATTGGTTATCATTTTAAGACCAACACGTTCTTGCTCATCATAGTTTGAGTAATATCAATACATGCACATGCTGTCTCGATCACAAACCTTTTAGTTTTATTATGAGTCATGTTTGCAAATATTTATCACAGGGATGGGAAACTATCATCCGAGGGGTCAAATGCAACCCTTCTCTTAACTTAGTAGGACCCAACAGTTAATTTCAGATATCAATGTATACGTGAACATGAAGAAAATATGGGAAAAATATTCTATAAAACCATGAAAATTAAAGTATTTGCATGAAATTACAAATAAAGTGGGCTTGATTGTTTTTTTAAACTTATTATGAAGCATATCTGAATGCATAAAAAAATATAAATTAAGAGGAAATAGTAATTAATCAACTTAAATGATCCTCTTCATTGAATAGAAAAGGTACCATTTGCTGGCTCTAATTCTTAAGATCATAGTATTATCCCTTTATTTAAAAAAAATATAACAGCTGGTGTATTAAATTCAGCTGAAAATTTTATATTTGTGTTTTGTTTTGTTTTTTTGACTGGAGGTCATAATTAGAGATGCATGACATTGCTATGACATCTTAATCTGCATATATGTTCTTTGATCAGTAATGATCATTCTAGTTAAATAGATATTTCTGCAGATATTTCAGATATTTTCTGGTGATATCAAAGCCTTATATGTCAGCAATACGTTTGTTTATTTTTCTAAACCTATAATAGGTTAGGGACATTTATTCTAATTTTAGATTATTAGCTTCCTAAAATAAAGTCTAGTTTTCTGTCAGTAGGTTGTTTTGTCATTGTTTGTAGTTCTTAAGGGACGAATTATGCTTGATTTTACTGTTATGTTAAAAATAAAAGTGTTATTTATATTGAAGCTTCTTCCAATTATTTCACGTACAGTATCAGTATCAGCTAAAATAAGTTATAATATTGCCAAATCAGATATTAAAATCCAGTACTGTGCTTCTAATTGTTAAATTCAAAGTGTCCTGCAGTTTTCAATGATTTGGCCCTGTGACGGCTAGAATTAAATATTTATTGCCCTCTAAGAAACTAAAGTTGCCCATTCCTGGTCTACAGCAAAGATTGCACTCAACATCACAGATGTGTGCTGTAGTGTTTTCTCCCACTGACTGTGGCTTTTATTTTCCAGGAGGTTCTCCCCATAACTTAAGCTTCAGAGTCAAATTCTTTGTGACAGACCCCAACAAACTTCAGGAAGAATACACACGGTAAGGACTATCACTTTACAAGGAAAAGATTGTGAGATATAAGTATGTGTTTTTTGTTATTCATGTAAATGCTTGATATCTCCTGAATGAGGGATGCTATATGGAAAGACGATGAGCTAAATTTCTTGTTTATATTTGATGTAAAACGGTCCATACTGTAGATGGTTATGGTGTTGTTTTCGATGTTTTTGTTTTGTGTTTTATTTCATGTGTTTACATCAGCTTCAGTCATGTTTAGCATATTAGCATATCAGCACTAGTCATGTTTACATAGACAGCAGCAATCTGACTTTTGAACTCTGGAGACAATATTACAAATAAAGTGTTTGCATCATTTTACTTTATTCTTTTTATATTCCTATTTACATGGGAAAGAGCATAGTTGGAGTTGGAGTAAGTAAGACAAAACAACGAACAGGGAGTATATCTTACTCTGATGTTTGGACACAACAGTACAGAGGGACTGACCTCAGCAGGCTAAGTGTAACTTACAGCTCCTGATTGTTTTTTACATACAGCCTCTGAATCACCATCATGAATAAACACACATGGGAAGGAGATGCAAAAATTGTTAATGCAGTATTTGATACGCAATAACTATGAACAATGAGATCTCCCATTTCTATGTGAGAGACTATTGAAAACATTCATATTTCTTTTTCTTGGTGAAGCTGGGTTCTGTCATGCATGACACTTACTTCTCCCTCCTCTAAAGGGTGCATCAAGTAGTTGGCAACTGTTGCAAAAATGCCTTGAAGAAGTCTTGTGACTGTTTAGACTGGACACGTGTTGGATGTGCAGCGGCTACAGTATGCATTGATTTTCCTTTTGTCAAGCTTGTCAATTAGACAGGGCTGTCAGACTGTGAGTGCCACATCTTACACCATGATACATACTGAGAAACTTAACTTTTAGCCTTGAGTCTTATCCTAAATAGATCTGAAAATGGTAAATAGAGAGCCGTATTAATTTGTTTTAGCAGACATGCATGTCCATGTTAGTAGAATATGTTGAAGATAAGATAGACATAGCACTGTTACACTTCATGTTTATGCGTTTCATAGTAAAAGCTCTTCTTACGGTTCTGTGGAGGAACTTTCCTTCCTGGATTGCACAGGATGAAGTTTTTTTTGGTCAACTTACTGTACATCCAACTGGTATGACATATGGGACATTGCAAACCTGAGCTAACACTCGCTACAGCCAACACTCATCCAGGTTGAAAAAAACAATAGAACGGTTAAAATGTTTACAATCATAAAACTAAGTCTGGCTACACAGAACAATCTGAAGACAGCGTGCAGACTTGTTTGTACGACAATGTTGATCATCCTGCTAATTTTCTTTTTTATGCTGAGGTCAGACTACACACATTTTTGCCTGTTTTGATGGTAACTATTTAAGATTAGATGACCAAAGACGCATAAAAACATGACAGGACTTGGCTGACAAGTATGATAGACTACTGAGTTGTACTGAATTTCACACTACAAGCTATGTAACGATGCTGGCAGAGGCAGGCGCAACATAGAAGACCTCAAACAAACATTATGTATGTACTATCCTATACTTTTGTTTTATTTGTCTAGATTATGATGAATGATATATTAGCTTAATGCTAAATGCCAGCAGTCCCTCACCAAGGTGCCAGAATGCCCTGGCTGTTTCTCTCCAGCATTTCTACTTTTAGGCAGTGACTTCCAGTTTTGTTTTTTTTTTTTTTTTTTTTTTTTTTACATCTGTATTGTTGCACATCCAGAGCTCCCTGCTCTCTCATTGGTCAGTGTCTCTGACATGATCGAGCAAATTGTAGGAGGCAGGATTAAAAACAAACATGCATGGCTGTCCATCAGGGAGTTGCAAGACGTCCAAGCTGGGTCAGAATTATATAGTGTGTCTGATTATTGGATGCCAGCAACCCTGAAAGGGATAAGCTATATAGTTAGTGAATGGATGTTTAAGGAATGTTAATGTTGATGAATAATGAACATGTTTAGGCTCTCCTGATGTATGGCGTTTCCTGTATTTTCAGAAATGGTTTGGATTTTAAAGTCATCTAGGGTTTTTCCAGCCAGCGCACTCATTTGACGATGGCTTACTACAATTATGACATCATATCAGGAAATAGGTGTTTCCATGGCAGTGGCTCATCCAGACTTGTCTCTTTACTGGCTTATTACCTCTGCCAAGGAGGTTATGTTTTTGCCAGCATATGTTTGTTTGTTTGTTAGCAAGATTACAAAAAACTACTGGACAGATTTTGCTGAAATTTTCAAGAGATGTTGGCAATGGCCCAACTTGAAAATGATAGGATTTTGGTGGTGATCCAGATAACCACCATTTTGCTCAATAACTGTCTAACTAATAATGATATCAACATGATTCCGAGTGCTAGTTGTGGGTTTTCAGGGTCTAAGAATCATATTATAAAGGTAATTTTATCATGGAACTACTGCTTATGGATTTAACAGCAATGTGTGAGCTACCTTGGCAGAGGTTTGTGCTCTCCAAGTGCCTTCTTGTTTTGAATATTGCTCACTGTGTTAACATAAATGCTGTCACAGTGAACTTGTGCGCAAATATTACCTTAACATACTTTATAGCATGGTGAGACTTATCTTATTTTACATATGACAGCACTGTTTCATTGATTTTTATGTGGTGGTTTACCTGGTTGATGTGGCACTGATGTGATACACTTCCTATGTTCTCTGCTTTATTGATATACACCGTGAGCTTTTAGTGTGAAGAGAGAAGAAGAGTACTCATCTGCTTGATTTTTTGTTTTCATTCTCATATCTATTTCTACTGACATTAGTAATATAAAAGAAAAAACACTGGTTACAGTTCATAACATCTCATGAAGTTTGTCCTCAGTTGCGGTGCCCCCATTTATTCATGACTTTTTTGCGTCTGTACATGACAGCCTTTTTGTCGCCCTCATAGATGCATACATAGCTAACAGCCAGTCAAGTCTGTAGGGTTATTATGCAGCAGATTTATCATCAGATTAAACTGCTGGCGAGCTGCCACTGAAGTAAACAATTGGCACAATTACCAAGATGGAGAACGCAGCTTAGAATGGGTACATAGTGTCCCATGGCTCATAGTGGGGACATATTTTATGATGTATGTGAATAAAAAAGTATTTCCTGTTGGTGTTAGGTAAACAAGATGATAAAATAAAGGTGGGTAGTATGAAAAGAGCTTTTGGGATCTAATTATGATTTGATACAGAGGACCAGGGCCTCATTCTCTGGTAGATGTTAGCTCATTAGAGGAAAATGAGAAACCTGTATGTTTTCGATCAAGGCCATGTTGTGAACTCAAGCCCACAGTTCTGCAAACATAAGGTCTGCAACAGTGCACTCTACATAAACACCATGCTGAGGAGGCGTCACAGCGCCATATCATCTTTTCCGCCTGCTGTTTATTTCAGTCTCTCTGTCATGGCCTCGCTCCCTGAGCCTCATTAACACTTTGTATACAGTTTGTTACGGCAGGGAGGGAGCTGTGGATCTGACATGTTAATAGCTGTGTTGTGCAGTCCAGCCAAGACTAAAATATAATCTTGGTACTTTAACCATGTTGATTTGTAACTAATCCTCCCTCTTGAAAACAACTTCATATGTCAGTTAATGTTTGTGGGGCGTATTTTTAACATTTTGAGGAGGGTCCTGAAAATTAATATTGATTGGTCAGGGAAGAAGAGCTTAAAATGAGTGTAGTCGTACCTCTAATGCAACACCCTGCTTAATGGTGTCTTTCCATTTTACATAACAGACACTGCCCTCAGAAGTGTCACTATCATTAGATGAATAGCAGGCATCTCTCTTTACATTACACACCCAATTAGTAGAGAGCAATATTGATCATTTTCTCTTATCCTAATGCACTGTGTTGTCCCCATCAGGTACCAATATTTCCTCCAGATCAAGCAGGATATATTAACTGGAAGGTGAGTGTATTGCCCTTCGAGTTTTTCACGTAGCTGTCCAGACAGAGTGAATCAATAGAGAGCTGCTATCAAAGAGAAATTACTGTTGGATTTCACAGGAGGTGTACACGATTTTGTCAATGAAAACAGGTGCTTAGTGCTGTTTATGCTGTTCTTTAAATTGAGCTGTATTGTATTTTACATTGAATATCATCAGTACTTATTTATTTTGTGTGTGTTTCCATGACTTTCCAGATTGCCCTGTCCACACAACACAGCAGCCCTGCTGGCATCCTATGCTGTTCAATGTGAGTACCGCTCCCTGGATGCATCCACTCTAACCAACAATGGAAAGGCAATTCATTAGGCCTCTCTTAAGCTGCACACACTGTTAAATGTAATGACTGTGGTCGCTCCAGTGCATTTATAGCTGGTGCTCTGAAGCCATTATGATTCAATTAAGCTGTGTGGTGATATTTGATGGTGTCTGCAATGATATAAATATTCAATGTAGTACTAGTCTCGTTTTTTTCTTGTTGAAACTCCTTTTGGCCAATATGGTACAGAAGCATAGAAAAGGTAGTCATAATTCTTTTACTTTTATGTGTATAGTATTTTTATAAAACAAGTATTGTATGTGTACCATGAATTGGATTGAGATAAAAGAATCAAAATAAAGCATGTAATTTTAAACATTGTATCATAACATTTAGCTGTATTTCCTTTATCATTCACTCAGGGTGGTGGCCCACAGCCTTAGCTCAACCGTTCATCACACACAAAGAGATAGGCACAAAATGTTTTTTAATGTAAACTACATGTTTTATATGCACCAAAGTGTTAACATTAAACATGAGCATCTTTTGCATGTTTCAGCATCCACTTTAGCCAATTGAGAAATGCCTTTCAACAATGCAGTTATAATTTTTAACTTTTATTGGGCTGGCAGCGTCCAGCACCCACCACGTCTGACAGATAAACTTGGGGCAAACACAGTTTTGTCATTTTAGGCACATAATAGGCTGCCTTGGTAAAAAGGCAAGAGGTTGCTGCTTAATGTAGCATTTCCTTTTTTTTTTTTTTTTTTTTTTTTTACAGTGATGGAAAATAAGGACAATGACTTATTTCGCCAAAAAGAAACCCATTAACAGCTCAATGAACATTTTCTTATTAATTCATGGAAAATTCAACTTTTCTAAAAGTAAAGCTGCTGCAGTTTCTGCAGGTTTTTGACAGAAAGTAACAAAATCAGATTTCAGAAAATACAAATTACTATAAAAAAGCATAACACAGAAATTTTTCTTGGAAAAACTCTCAGAGCTGAATTAGTCACCTCTGCTGGTTTACTTACACGGAGAAAACATCTAGATGTGACTCTTGAATACATGAAGGCTTTTGTATTGACCATTGGGTCATTGGAGTTTACTGAGACATTTTGTACTTTCACTCCTCCATATGTTTTTTCAATATAACAATGTTAAAGACTATTTGTCACAGAATAAGCACTTTGCAGTTTTCCTCTACCCATAAGTCAGTGCACTAATGATAAAAAAGGAAACAATTGTAAACTGAGTGATATAAAGTATTTTATTAGCATATAACATTAAACGTTGCACTCAAGACACAGTCAGTTTATAAGAGTCTCCTGAAGAAAAAGGTGTTTTAATTGCTTTCTGCATATAGATTTAAATTGTGTTCAGATAAAATGAAAAACCTGCAGTTTTTGTCCAGCCATGTCCCTCTTGCTGTCCATCCCCTTTGGCCATGTTGGCCTGTGCCTCTGCTACCTGTACTGCTGTCTGCTGAGCTCACAGCCTGCAGTGCGCAGCATTGTTGTAAAGGACAGGCTCACAGTCACACTGTGAGTCCTCATTCCCACCGACGCTTTTGAAGTGTGTTTTCAAACAAATCTGCAATACATATGGTTAATTTACTTCTCAGGTTAATTAAAAGCATTTTTAAAATGCAGGGTTATGACTTAATGTGGGATAAATACAAATAAAGCTGGGCCAGGTTGCTCTTTCCCGTTGTTTCCCTCCACTTTTTAAGCAGTGATTCTGCCACTTGTATAAAGCATCAATGAAAAACTTTCAGGAGCTTCAGGTTGTGTTTAATGTGTTACTGCAGCTGTTGCACATGTGACCATGATGTTGCATGCCTTAGCATGTCATACTGAAATATTAGTTGCCTCCACCAAAGAGGCTATGTTTTTGCCAGCGTATGTTTGTTTATCTGTTTGTTAGCAAGATTAAGCAAAAACTACTGGATTTTCAGGAGATGTTGGTAATGGCCCAACTTAGAAATTTTTAGATTTTGGCATATTTCTCTGGATGCCAAAAATACCCAAAATTTCAAAAATCTCATAAGTTAACATTGGGTGGATTAAAATATCATACCTCATTCATTTTTAACAGATTCGTTTTCACAGAATAATATGGGGTCCATGTCTCGATCATCAAGATGAATTTCTTCAGATCCAATCCAGATTGACATCACAAAAAAACTTGAACTTTACAATGGGACATCCCATTGACGACATTCAATAATTCATATAAAATTCAAATATTAAGTGATGTTCCCAAAACTTGTTGTGTTCATACAGGATAACAACCTCCATGTATGTGCTGAGTTTGGTCTGGATCCTGGTACTATTCTGGATCTGGTGATCCAGAAGTGTATCTCTTACAGGGGTTGTGGAAAAGCCACTGCTGGAACTGAGCTGCTTGGTGGAGGTCTGCACTCTCTGAGTGCTTTTCTAGTTACATCTGTATGCGAACCACAGCCATCTTTTTGAGTGGAAAAAATAGTTTTAAAACTATGGCTTATACACCAGGTTATGTGGAATTCAATTCAAGAAAAAGATTTAAATTGCTTCAGATTGTCAATATGAATTAAAAATGTTTTGAAACTGCTTTATTCAATGAGATTAAAAGAGACAGAGAGATTAATATATCTGTAAAGAATCATTCAGTTCTACTGTTTGACAGCCACAATGATTTTTGATCAAAAACATAAAAAAAGGATCAGCACTGTATCGTAGAAACCAACATTTTGGGACAAGCATTTTATTTCATAAACCAGATGAATGTAACAGCAGACAATAGTTCCTTCTTTTTTGTTCCTAGCTTACAATATTTTTCCAACACCTCCTGGCCTACATTTCGCCAATACTGCTGGTTTAAAAACATCTCTTCAGACCCACAGCAGACTCTGTGCCAGCGGACTTTCAGCCTCAGCGCTAATCTCATCTACTGTTGTGATGTAGCGTGCTGGTTAAATGCTGACTGGGCCCCTCTGTCATCACAATAATGACTCCTGACACACTGCTCTGTCTGTCCGTCTCACTCGCTCTTTCTCTTTTTTTTTTTTTACTGCAGCTCATTGTTTTCATGCAGCCTGTTTTACCTTCTGTCTGTCTCTTTCTTTCATCTCTGTTTAGTCTTTCTAATCACTCACTGCTTATCCCCTTTTTTCACACTCCCCCTCTCTCTCTCCCTCTTACTCCCTCCTCCTCTCTGCCGCCTCCCTCCTCCTCTCTCCTCCACCTCCTCTCTGGCGTATTTTGTAGGGAATTTGCACAGCTACTGTATATAGGTCAGTGAAGAGATTTGGTCTAGACTACCAACATCATGACGCTACTGCTTTTACCCAAATGCACACACACGCTCTTACACACACACTCACTCTGTTGTTAGGTGCATGTTGTCACTTCTCTCAGTGCCAGGCCAGATTATGAAGATAAATGTTTGCTTTGGGAAAAAACGGCTTCGAGCAGCTGCTATGCTGCTAATTCAGTTAGCTGAGCCCAAATGCATGCAGTGATCACTTTAAATCCTACATTTAAGCATGCACTCTCAAAACACCACCAGTCCCACCCAGCAGGCCTGAATCCTTGTTAAAAATTGACCAAATGCTGTTTGAAAACCACAGCACCTCCTCTCTTTATCGGATCATTTCAATGAGAGGAATCTTGAAGTAATTCAATTTTTCAACAGAAGATGTGGGCTGGAGTAATGCAGAATTTCATAATCACATAAGTGTTGCATCATTTCACTCAAACACCTTTAAACTGGCTTTGTTAAAATTTCTTTCTATTGAATTTCATACTTATCATCTGTTTGATTTATTAATACTGACATACTTACCATCCAATAGTGCTGGACAGTGGACTAGTATCAATACAGTTAACTACTTTTTTGCATCAGAATTGATTATTGCGACACAGTCATTGCCAGTTCAAATGAGAGTCGCACATGGATAGTTGACTATATGGATTAATTGGGATAAAAATTAGCCAGCACCAGATTTATTGTTAATTCTTTTACATGTTTTAGTCAGTAAAGGCACTGGATCCTGGTTAAATGCTTGGTAACACTTTATTTTAAATCACCATTTTTGCTAGTAACTAGCTGCTTATAAGCATGCTAACTATTGGTAAACTAGCTGCATATTGGTAAATACTGAGGGCTTATCAGTACCTATGACCGTAACATACAGCTAGAAGACTGTTCAGCAAAAATCTGATGTTTTCAATTGTAGACAAAACCAACTCAGGAGAGAAATGAAATGCCCATTCAATTACAGGTACAACACTGAAAACTAATTTCACACAGACATTAAAAAGTGTGTGTGTGGGGGGACAGTCATAGTGCTTCAAGCTAAATATAGATTCAAGTCATTTAATAATTTTGTAATTACACAATGAATTGATGTCACTACAAAAGCAAAAAGAAAATACTGTGCAATGACATTTGGATCACATCACCCGGCTATCCTATTTGCTGTGTTAATTTGAAGAAGTCATGGATGCATCCACACGAGGACCAGATCACCTCTGACCCATAAATCCTTGATATCAAATGCAGACTCAAACGTCTCCTTCTAATGATTTGATGGGTCAATACGATCATTAGAAGAAGCATTAGTTCAAGCTGGTCTTTCTACTTATAGCAGATCCTCGCTTGCATATGGATTTCACATCAAACGATTCATAAATGAAGAGATTTCAGGCTGTCAGCTGGACTTTGAGTTTTATTGGCCTTAACATTAAACCTTGTTAAAGTAATAACGACAGCATGAAAAAACAACATCAGCCGACTGTGTGAAGATGTAAGTTATTGAGCGAACATAAATTTCTCCCTGGAGTCTGCACATCAATGACAGTTCAGCCTGAATTGATTCCTTGGTCAATATATTTAGGCTACTCGCTCCAAAGGTTAGTCCAGGGACTACTTGACTGAATTGATGATTTTTAGCCTCGACTGCCAGCAACAGAACTGGAGGCTTTAGGGATTTGCTTTGTGCTTGGTCTCTCTGAAAGCATACAGAGGTCTTGCTCTCATATTATTTATCATCTTATTTAAAATCCCTGTTTTCTTTGTTTTTAGGCATAACTAATTTGTTTGTCAAAGTCCTGTCTTTTATAATTAGTAATGAACTCTGGCATTTTTGTGCTACAAAATATAATTTTGTAGCACAATAAAAAAGCCTTTGGTCACCTGCTCAATGAATTCAACCTAATTTCCTTTTTTTTTCTTTATATTTGTATCCTGTGTCTATTCCAGTTCATACAAGTATTCCAAAGTACCCAAAGTAAACGGTGGTCATATTCACTGCAAACTGTTAATTTATCCTTTTTGTTCGCTGTTATTTCCTCTTGTGAAGTAAACTAGTTGACGCTGCTGAGGAAGGACATATAGGCTGTGCCATATCTCAAAAAACAGTGCCTAATTAAAGCAACGGTGTATTGGAAATTAAGTGGATGTAAACAAACCTTAATATTGTGTAATGACCCTACGCTGTTTTTTGTAACTTGTTTTCTCCCACAATTCTTTAAATAAACAGAGTATCTGGCACCAAGAACAGCAATGTATAATACTAGTGTCTGTCCTGAGATTTCTGAACAGAAAGAGAACTGAGCTGTGACACTGTGGCACACGTTCAGGCTCATGCCATGTACCTCACACAACCTCACTTCAAAAAAAAAAAAAAAAAAAAACTATCCCTTAAAAGCAGTTTGCCAGGGTTCAGATCCAGCCTATAGCCACTGTCCTGCCTCTCTAGTCCCAAAAAGGTGCAGTTTAACCGAACATACATGAAATAGTTTGAAATAGTTTAAAACAGTACGTCTATTTGCCAAAGACGACTTCTCATATTACTGATTTGAGCATATAATTATGGTTATGTCATTTCAAAGCCTCTAATATAATTTTTCAGTTGGTTGACACTAGTTTTTTTTAATATCTCCTGGACCGGCCTGGTATAATATCCGAAACCATAGCTACATCATGCTGATGTTGCCATTTGGCTGTGTTCAAAGGCTGCTGGGATGTAGTAATTCTAATTTGATGCTCTGAAATGCACAAAATTAATTTGCCATCTTGTGGACCTTGACACCAAGTTTTGGCTTAAAGCCGTCCCTTGTGTGCATGTTTATAAATCATATATTTCATAAAAGGCAGGGGTTGTTTAGAGCTGTTAGAATTTCAGCAAAGGTGTGAAAATTACTTTGTTTATGGTAGTGTAGACTTACTCACTCCACAAAATAAATAAAAACCATTCAGCATTGTGAGAAAGAGCTGTTATGCAAAAGAAAAGAAAAATGACACAAAAACTTTGCCAATCAACAGGAAAAACAACAACAAAGGATTAAGGCAAAAAGTGTCTGCATGTATTTTTATGGGTTTTGTGGTTGATTATGAGCTGTGGCGTAGGAAAATGGGTTTTTAAATATGATTTTTAATTCTGATGTTACGGCTGAAATGGCTTAATGGTAATTTTTATCACTTGGCTATATTTTCTATTATTTTATTATACCTGAAAAGTATGTGGTGCAAAAAAATGTTGCTAACAAATAGTTCAATGACTGGCAATGGTATTCAGAACCAATATATGCTTGTGCTGTTATTTTTTTTAAGTTGTCAATTTCATCTGCTTACAAATGTTTTTCTGACACTTGGCAGGACTGGATACTATGTTTTGATATGAAAATGAAACGTATATGGGTTAATTCATTTTAAGTGACCACAAAAACAGTGAAATCAGTTTTTCTCAAGGGATAATCATGAATTCTCCTGTCCACAAAGGTGCTTACCTCCTTTGTCATCTTCTTCTAGTTTTTGTGATTGTTGTCGTTGTTGTTGTTGATGTTGTTATCTGTGTCTGCCGGTCCTCCACTTTGACTGTTAAATTTAGAGTCCAGTTTTGCAATGTCAATCTTTTGTTTTCTCTCTCTTTCTGTGCAGCCGAATTAGGGGACTACAGTGAAACAGAGCATTCTTCAGGCTATCTGTCAGAATACTGCTTCATCTCAAACCCCCCTCAAGACTTCCACAAAGAGGTCTCCAAACATCACCAGCAGCACAGGTACACTGAGATACACAAACATGCTCACACATCATAATACATGCAGAAGAAAAACTGCTGCATTTAATGGAGCATTTGACCAAAAAAAAAAAAAAAAAATCAAGAGCCACTTCTTTGTCCGCTATGGTCTGTTGCGCTAAATTACAAATTGAATTGATTTGAATTGAGATGATTATTCTAACATGTGAAAAAAAGAAATGGGAAAAACGCCATACAGCCACATAAACTGAGAATACCCTTATGCACAGCTCCACTGGAGTAAAATTGTTCAAGAGAATTAACTTTGAAAACAGCTAAATTATTATTAATAAATTATTTCTCTTTCAGCTAGGACTTTGAAAAGATGGTTCCAAAAACTGTCTGTCCAGAAGGATAAACCACATAAACTGAAAAGAGGCTGGCATTTTGACCATTTTCCCCAAGTTAGACTCGTTTGATGTTTCATATCAGCATTGCTCTCCAAGTGTTGATATTGTCCCTCTTAATATTTTTTTTCCTGCCTGACCCTGATCCTCTTCAGAAGCCCCACCACTTTGAATCCTTCCGAGTTTGTATTTGCCCCAGCATTTCCTTTTTTAGTTTTAATTTTCCAATTGCACATCCATAACTCCCTGAAAAGACTCTGTGACTTACTGCTGGGTCTCAGCCCGCCACTTGAGAACTCAGGGTGTGTATTGGCAAGGATCTGGTGATACGATATGCTTTGTGATACAAGGGTGACAATATAATACATCACATTGTATTCCGATACTTCAAGAAGGGTTGAATATCACAACCTCTTTACAAAGCAGTCTTTTATAGTATTGATATAATTTTTATAAGGCATGATCCCTGCAGCAAAACTTTGTTTGTCTCGGAGACATAAACAATAACAATAAATGTAACAGAGAAATGGAGAGTCAAATGACTGAATGTCTGCTGACCACTAAAAGCTGGGAGCTGAACTAAAGCACAAACCTAATTTCCTGAATTTATTGTAATTATTCACAAACAAAATGTGAATATTATGGATTGATTGATACATTTATTTCAAACATATAAAAAAGGTGAAATTAAAGTACAGACAGAAAAAAAAGAAAATTAGAATTAGATAAATGTTACATGTCTGAAAAGGAGTGAGAAGAAGTCAAAACTTATGTTATCCCACACTCTCCATTAATTAATGACCAATTATCTAGCTTTCTAACCTATTTAAATATATAAATATAAACAGGTAATTTTTTTTTTAATCTGATTTTATCTATAGTGTGTCTGGCAAAAACAAGACTCAATCATACGTTGACTCAATCAACTGAAAAAAGACAAACATACGTTTTCTATTGAAGTTAATAAATTAACTATACATAAGTGTTTATATACATACACCCAAAAATATGCATTTATATACATACACATGCACATACACACATGTTTACCCACATCTATACATATATATACATATACATATGTACATGAATACATATACATACTTATACATATGTAATACAGAATCACGCAGAAAATTGTTGCTGTATTGGTGAAGCAAAATTTTCCTACACCCTTATTGAGAACCATTGATTGAGAAAGAGCCAACAGTGCTCCACCATGAGCAGCACACTTGCAGTGACTTTGGACAGTGAAGGACTGCCATGGTTTGTCTCTAATCAACAATCTCTTGTGTCTCATCTTCTTCCCTCTCTCTCTGGTCTTTCTAACACAATCTCCTTCACTTCCTAACCATCACCATGCTCCAACCTGCAACTCCCATTCCTGTCTGTCCTTGTGCTCTCTCTCTCTTTTCCCACTCTCTCCCTCTCTCAGTGGTCTATCTCCTGCCGAGTCAGAGTTTAATTATCTGAACACAGCACGAACGCTGGAGCTCTACGGGGTGGAGCTGCACTATGCAAGGGTAAGTAAGGTTTTTCTCAGTGACTTCTAACACCTGTCTGCTAAAGTGTTTGTGTGTCCATGTGTGTGCGTTCATAGCTTCAGTGTGCATTTCTGTTGTTTATTTTGTCCATGGACTCATATTTTTTTTCTTTTTTCAGTCAAAGCCGTGCCACCTGTTGGCAGTGTATCTGAAATGTCTGTCTGACCTTTTCTCTGCTCCCTCTCTTTCACAAATACTGTAAGCAGCAGAAAACAAATGTTAGTCCATGTCCACTGTTAATCAGTTGTAGAAATTTTTTCCACAAAGTCCCAATCTGCCCCAGGCAGTCACAGCATTTAAGGATTTTTTTGTCCCGCTGCAGCCGAGGAGGAATGACAAGAGTTGTAGGAACTGCTGAGTACAAATAATGATAAGAAGAAATAGTTTATCAGTTAGAAGAAGATTGGCCAGGACTGTTTTGTTTAATTTTCTTAATTTTTTTTGTTGCATTATATCATGTTACAACATGTGAACAGTTAGCTGAGAGGTTAATCTCCCCACATTTCATTTTCAAAGTGTAAGGATCATTTTAGAGGTTTGAGTGGTGAAGTAGATGCTGTCTTATTAAAATAACTCACACATGGTTGAGCTAGTTTTGAATTAGTCCATGCTAACACAAAGTTTTATTTCATGTTTCTGGTCCTCTGTGCCGTATATGGTATGTTGTTTATTATTTAACATGTTTACTATTAAACACATATTATCAGGTCTCCCTTGGAAAAAGAAGTCCCTGATCTCAATGGAACTAATCTGGCTAAATTAAGGTTTAATAAAAAATAAAATTATAAAATCCAAGGGCAGGTAGTTTCAGCATTGTCACTACCTGGAGCATGCATGTATGGAGCCTGGGTCTAAAGAAAAATGTGATGCTATTAAATCTGTGGTGGCAAAGTGGTGGAAAAGGAAAGGTAAAGGAGGTCTTTGTATTGGAACGGTGAGATTTCTGGTGCATTTCTATTTGTGGGTCATCATAGTGTGGCTGTGCAGAACTACAGTGGTATACGAACACTACAAAGAAGGAAACAGAGGCAATAGAGCTGTCAGCCCATATGTGGCTTTGTGTCACCATGAGGTGACAAAGTTTGCTCCAAAGACAGTCACAAGCAGCAAAACAGCACACTATCTAAAGCATACTATAACTTCCATGTCAGATACTCCCAACTTGTGTTGAACTTTGACCGTTCAGAGGTCAGTAGTGTCCCTACATCACATTTAGTCTCAGCTCAGCTTCCTTGGAACCCCACTGGAGGTGATACAAAAAACTGTGCCAGGTACTGGGCACAATCCCTAATGGAAACCAAAACAACTGACTGAAGTCAAGCCTAGCTGATACCACTAGGTGGAAAATCTCCATTAGCAGTGCAGGAGGTGGTTCTAGTATGCCAGAGTTTACTGTTTGAGCTGTCAGAGGAGTTGATGAGTTAATTAGACAAAATAAGAACAAGTCCCCCCTTTTTTCTCTCAGTGTCCTGAGTTTTGCCACCCATCGCTCTATATAGTGGGGTTGGGGGCATTAGGGGCCTTGTGGTAAATATGGTAAAAAAGAGGTAGTATTGGCATTGTCACAGCCTTCAGCTTGCATGTGCAGAGCCAGGATCTGTTTAAGGGTGAGACGCTGTGGCAGCTGAGGGCCATGTGGTAGATTGTAAGTTATCAGTAATGCATAGTAGCATAATTGAGACTGGGGAAGCTTGTGTTAGTTTAATGACAAATCTTGATTGTGATTGTTTATTTTTTTTCATTTTCTCTCCTTGTTTGCTTGTCTGTGTTCCTTTGGTTGTGTAACAGGATTGTGTATTGATTGTATTACATGTGATTAAAAATTAAAGCTTTAAAATATATATGTTAATAAGTATAATTTTTCAACCAAATCTGTGTTTATGGGCTGACCTAATGCCTCTCACACTTAAATAAAAATTTCCCACATTTTTGAAGTCACGCCCACAGTTGTGTGAAGCTCCAACCATCACTGTTAAATGTTCAGATGTATCAGTGATCTTTGGGACAAACTCCCGTTAATCCCACTGATACTAACCTTGCAGTGCAGATGGACCTGCCTGATTCATTGTCTGATTTATTTCCATGGTGGGTATATGGAACTGTCCATCTGGTGTGGTTACATAAATACCTGATTGTGTGCCACACAGAGATGACGTTTTCCACATAAATGTCAGGAAGACTCATTAAAGTCTCTCCACAATATTAAAATAGAACTATATTGATGCTTTTGATATTTAATCTAAACATGGTGCACTTTAATGTCTAATAAACACTTTTTTAAAAAATCAAATCCTAATATTTGAACAAATATTTGAATGTTTCATGTGTATAACAGTCCAGCTGGTTTGTTTAAATCACAGTTATATGCATTAAATGAAGTGTAGGTGATTAAGTGGAACTTTAATCCATCTCCTTATGGGAACAATGCAAAGTGTTGCACCTGCTCAGTAAGCCAGCAGTGGTGCAGACTTGCTTTTGGAGGGTCTTACTACTCCCTCCCACTCCACATTTTGAGGTTTTGTACTGCACTCAATGTGACAGACCCTTTAGGGGCCACAAATGGAGTGGAAGTGTGTAGAGAGAGGGTGGAAGAATTGGTTTGAGGAAGGCCCCCTGTCTTCAGATTGTTTATGAACATGCGGTTAGTTCATGGCTTTATGCAGACAATATTTAAAACTTGAATAAAATAACCTTTGTCCTTCCATTCATCTATAACCTACACTGCATATCATTATGAGTCACAGGGAAGTAACTTTTGTTGTCTCGATAAAGTAGCAGAAGAAACACCAGCTTCGACACACAGTCATCATGAGTGTCACATAGCCTGTGCAGAGTGCAGAGTGCATTCTGTATAAAATTGTGTTTCTAAATTGAAAATTGTTAACAAAAGTGTTGTCATTGTCTCATGTAGACCGGAACAGTATCAGCATTTGAGTGGGTTTGTTTCAGTGTATTCTGAATCTGTAAAACACTTCCCTTTTTTATACTAGACCTCATAGTTATTTGTCTGTCTTCATGTTATGGAACAGTTGGGTTGCTTTTTTATATTGAACTATAGATTTCCGTTAACTGACTCTGCTCTCTTTCTTCAGGACCAGAGCAACACAGAGATTCTTATTGGGGTTATGTCAGCCGGGATTGTGGTTTACAAGAACAGGGTACGGATCAACTACTTCCCATGGTGAGTGACACACCCACACATAAAAACATCAAATTACACGAGTCAGTAAATGTTCTAACCCTTAACCAGAGTGTTTCTGCAAAATTTATCTGCAGCTATTTTTAATCTTGAAGCCAAAAAGTAAGAACAAACTGTGACAGAACAGATCTCAACAACAAGTGGGCTGTTTGGAAATAGGATTTGTATTGTGATAACATGAAAATTGAACCTCAAGACAATATTTTGGCAGAGGGAAAGTAAGGAAACTTCAGGTTTACCGCAGTCTTCAAGCGGTTTTGGAGAACTTGTTTGTAGTCTTAGTTTCGATTTTGGCACCAATTACATGAAACTGGCTGTGGATTTGGTAAGAAAGTTATCTTGCAGCTGTGAGCTCATACCAGTGAGGCAGTGTGTCAGGCTGCTAAAACGGAAAATAATTGGAAGGGACCAAGGACATAACCGGTGGGACACCTTGAAACTTACAGATTGTGAGAGAGGCATTGGTGTCAATGTAGAGCCAAGTTTTAGTTTTTCAACTTTTAGGTGTAGTTAGTGCAAAAATAACATTCACTGAATTTTGGGGGTACTTTTTTGAGGGTATAATGTCAACATTGAATGATTTAGTATTAGGTTACATATCATTTTATCAAAGCATGATTGTTTTAATCTATTTATCCTTTTATCCAGAGCATTTTAAACCTGCTTATTTAGTGCTTAAACTACTTTAATTATGCTATGGCATTTTTGTTACCCAAATATACTTATTTTATTTTAAAGTGGGATGTATGAATGAATGTGCATTTGATGTGATCATGGAGAAATAACTTCTCGTTTTTTTGTTACCTTGGTATTAACACAATGACAACAAATCTTTATCTGAATTTGAATTTAAATTTTTGGGTGTTTTGTTACAATTAAGAAATGACAGGTTTGTAACACTATTGCTTTTCACAGCAAACCAACTTCTTTTACAATTAGAGGGTACTTTACAACATGGGCAAGGGAATTCCTCCTTTCAAATAGATTTTCAAAATGGGCAAAATAATTGTATTTGAGGAGAGACAAGAAATATTTAGAGCCCTTGAAAGAGAATTATTGAAAGCAAAACAGGCTATGATATTATTATCCTCACTCTTACTTTTGTTTGATTCTGTTGAAGTTATTTTAGTGTCTGGAATCCCTGCAACCAGGTAGATGCTGGATTCGGCTATTATTCCTTTTAACAGGCTTTTTCTCCTTTTACATATGGAGATTCATTGATAAACTTGAATATGTCAGGGGAGTAGGAGGATTTTTTTCCGTCAAGATTTAAAAATGTAGTTGGCAATTAGCAAAGAGACTAAAGGCTCTGCTTGCAGGGGGTGCCTGAATTGACACGAATAAGAAAAATGCTCCTTTGTAAGCACGTGCCCGAAAACAGTCCTAACCCAGTGAGCACAAAATGAGCTTGTAATCAGAGTTTAACCAGCTTGAAATACACCTTGTAGATACCCAAAGGCAAGGTGGCTGAATACCAACTGTGTCAGTTTAGCCAACCACAGAAAACCTGCCAGCTCTCACAGAGGATTGAGTGGATGGAGAACAGAGCACTGTTAATGACAGAAAATCCCCATTGATATTTTTGTGCTAAATACTAATTCATTATTAGCAGCTCAACTGTGACATAGTGGTAATTTGGCAGCTGTTTCTGGGTTCTGTCCTAGGGTCAAGCCTCAATACACCTCTCTCTGGGCATGCCTTGACGCACCGCTCATGTCCGCACACCCTGACTCCAAATTTCTTGTTTGGATGATGAACTGTTTTCAAGCAAAAGCTGCACTTCATGAGGTTTATTTTCATCAGTGAACTAATCTGTCTCTTATTTCTCAGATAGTTTAAATAATTGTAACGATAAAAGTGCTTAAAAAGGGGCGACACCTTCCTACCCCTCGCAGCGAGCCACTGTCAAAGCATTGAGAGTGAGAGACAAGGTTTCAATACTCTAAGACTTCTGTCCTTAAATATTTGAGGTTAATTAAAAACATGGAACGAGGGTTTTCTGGTCAGTAAATGCATCTCAAGGAGTTCAGCTTTCAGTTCAGATGAGGAGATAAGTGATGGAGGGGGCGGACATAAGCATCATGGCCTGGTGAGGCCAGGGGAAGTGTAGTGGGGATTTACACTTAGACGTGTTTTTATTCAGTCATACTTCAGCTGTTTTTTCCCCATGAAGTTTATGTCTAGCTTCAGTTAAAATTTTTTTTAAAAAGTAATGTTTCTGTTTTAGGTGATAAAAAGTTAGTTTTGTTTCAAACAATTTTTCAATTTAAACTGAGTTTTTAGCCAAAGTGTAGAATTAATGTAATCGCTTTTTCAATGATGTAGAAAAACTATCAACATTTTGTTTCATTTGTAAAGCAGTCATGAAGGCACTGACATATCTTAGATAAAGGCTTCCTTGTGGTGGAATATTTATTGATCTATCAGTATCAATACCCTTTTCGATACTTTAAAAGATAAGTTGTTGTTTGTACCAGTTGCTGTTTGCTTTTAATTGCTGAAACGATGACACAATTTGTTTCTAACAGAACTCAAGTATGTATTTTCCCAATTTTGAAATCTACCTATTTTTGTCTAAAACCTCTGAAATCAGATGTAATTTGAATGTGTGATAGCCTGCCCCTGAATGTTAAGTCTCATCTTGTCCCAGTTGACAAACAGAAAACATGTATTTTAGAGTTTTCAGTGTCAAAAACATTATTTTTGCAAGTTATTATCTTTCTTTGTTGTGGAAAAAAGTTGTCAGCAAAATTAACACTTCTGCATCTCATTTGCATCTTTGCATTGGCTTCACCAGGAAATCTTGAAATTCATTTGTTGTTACTTGTACATTTGTGGCTCCCTTAAGAGAGGGTTGTTCTGGGCCATTGGTTACTTTCTCTCTGGAATATAACTCTTAATATTTTACGCAAAGTAAATAAAATATTTCTCACAGAAGGATCTTATCATTATGTCTTCTATATAGAATAAATTAGTGTAGATAAGGGATGCTCTAAAGTAGATTTTTTTTGCCAATGTCTGCTGATATTTTCAAGCTCATTCAGCCAGTGTAATTACCAAAGATAAACATTTTTGCAAAGAAGAACTAGTCTCTTCTGTACCAGGACCAGTTCATTTCACATACACTTTTATTTATAATTCTCCAATGCAGAGTTTTAGTTCCATTCATTCTCTTCTGCTGTATACTACCAGCCCCTTTCTGAATGTTCATATCAAGCTGAAATCTATTTAATTATGATTATCAATCTACGATAACAATATATTTTTTATTTTTCTCTATGGTTATTGTGTGTCCTGGAAATTCTGTAGTTTTTGTTTTCCCTGGACCCACATTTCCCATAAGTCTAGATACAGGAAGTGACACCACTTCAATAGAAATGAGGATGACTAAACAATGTTGTCTAAAAATCATAACTTTTTGTTCTTATTGTGTGAAGCTATGGCTAACAGTACTCTGATAAGACACAGCAATGTCTGATTCAGTTTAAAATCTCCCATCTGTAAGGTTCCACCCTGTTAAATACATAAACCTAACAAGGTGGAGGATCAGTAAAAAAAATGCAGTTGGATTGAATGTTAAAGGGCTTAAGCCTCACGGGTTCAAGTCCTTGACTGTTAAACATGTCATCCTAGTGAACTGGTAAGACTTTTTGATTGTCTTGCTGGAGAGACATCAGTAGCCAAAAATGACCCAAATCTAACACTGAATAATTTTGTTGTAAACGCACCTGTCTGTCCATTAATCTTCAGCAAGGTTATGTTTTTGGTGTTGTTTAATTTTTCTGGCACTTTTTTCTTAGAAATGTGTTGTGTAATATTTCATCCCTCACATGCTGATTATTGGCATGGCATATTAATGTTTAAGCCTCAGTTGATCTTTTCTCGAATTATGCATATGGTTTTACCAGGTTTTTTTTTTTTTTCAAGGCTTAATATTAAACTAGGGTTCCTAGAAATATTAAAGTCATCAAATCTGGTCGCTCTACATCTCTCTCTGTCCCATTTTTTTTTATCTCTCTCTGTGTAATTCACTTACTCTCATCACTCTTTATGTCTTTGGCTCTGACTCTCTCGCCAATGATTCTTGGAAATCTCCCGTACTCTGCTGCTGCACTGTGGGAGGCTAAATGTTAATGGATGCTGGGAGTTGGATGGTAACTGCTCAAATCCTTGTAACTTTGGAAAATAATTCACTCTGGTGCAGGCTTAACACATACACACACACACCTTGACCCACTGCACATAGAAGCTTTGAAGTGTGTGTGTGTGTGAGAACATGAAGGTCTGAAAACAGTAGGATTAATGTGAGAGCGTGCACATGTAGGTTTCTAGATTGATGGATTTTGCTGTAGTGACATTGTCGACATCACATCCATAACTCTGGGGATTTGACACTATATGGCAACACAAAGTTAAAGGATGAATTTAGATGGCAAAGAAATTTGATGTTTTGAGGGATCACATGGATGGCCCATGTGTGATTTTCAATTCCAACAGCAGTGAAGGAGACCCCAGGATTACAAATTCCTAAATTCTCACTGTGAAGTATTTGTTCTTTTGTTAGTTTTGGCTGTGTTGTGGCACACACAACAGTGGAGGGACAACTGCATGGCAAGATGTTGTCTTCCAAAACAAGCCTCAGTGTGACTCTACTGTGTGCAACATTCAGGAGGTTTTTACAGGGGCCTGAATCATCCACAGAGGTCTCCCTCTCTATAAACAAATAACCTAGTGTTGCAAAGCATAAAAATACTGAACAAAGACGTTTTGTGTTGAAAGGAGTTCTATAATACTGTCCTTTTTAGACAACAGGACATCTGAGCAGCTGCTCACATGATTTGTGTACTTGCCTTTTATTTTATTTTTATAAGGGTGTCATTTTGGGATTTCACACCCGTAAGGCTTTTGCTCATCATACGCAATTTTTCCCCAAAAAGTTATTTGCATGTAATGATATATTTTAAAATCCAGAGCCAGTCAATATATGCTTACACACCTGCAATGTGATGTCACTAAGTGATATTGCAGGTTTTGTTTTTCAGACGACCGTTTGTTTTTTTTCGAAAGTTTCACATCAGGTGAGCCCACGTCTGACCAATGACAGCACTTGTTGGCACATATGTCACAGTCAGTCAAAACATTTAACCAACGTGATGTTGTGTTTGCATCACAGTAGCCTTTTTTTCGACAAAATCATAAAATGACAAGAATAATAACTTTAAAGATGAAGATAGTGCCAAAGCTGCAGTATGACAATGTAGTGTGTATACTGATGTGTCTTGTGAACAGTTGGTCCTGAAGCAGCTGTGTTTCAGCTCCTGAATTAAATGGTAAATTGCACCAGGTTTACTCTCCTTTACAGAAACAGATGTGCTCTTTTATTTTCTGTTTTTTTGAATGCACACAATGTACACACACATAAATATTTGTTGCCTTTAACATGATTACAGCCTGTCAGAAATTGCTTGCGAAATATTGGCAACTTCATGCGGTTTATTCCCGTCACCCAAAGGCCTTTATTCATGGCTGTATGTTAAGTCAGGCACAGGGACAAGTCATGGTATGCAACAAATTGCTAAGGGTTAGAGGTGAATTTGGGCCACTTGCTTTGAAAACTGAGACCTCTATTGGACTTTACGGCACTTCTGCGAGGCACCTCATTGGGTCAGGTTTCCTTCAGTGTTGGGTAGGGTTGCATTAATATATCTTGTAAGTATAAATACTGATGTATATGTGCTTTGATGACATTTATCGGCCTTTTAGCAAATAACAAATTCCTTATAAATTTGAAGTGAAGGCTTTATTCACATTATAGAACAATACAATGCATGCACGTGATTTGCATGTATTGAGCTGTTTGCGGTATTTATTGTGCCCTTTTCTCTTCTGATTTGTGCTGCTGTGTTTGCACCTATGAGTCAGTGGGTAGGGGTGAGAAACTTCTGCTGCAAGTGTGAATGTGTTGAAGTTTAGATAAGATATCACACTACTACTGTAAGAAGGGAGGCAGCAGTATGATGAAGAACCACTGTTTTATCTGTGGTGAGAGCAGGGGAAAGAATAGTTCTGCAGCCACAAAACCTGAAAATCAGTTAAGTTTGAGTTTATCAGTACGATTGTCAAGTCTCTTTGTCCTGTGACATAGGGTCATTTTATTAAATGACTTGTGAAAAAACATATACGGTATCACTTGGTTAGACTCTTGAGTGGCAGGCAGGCATCAAATTTTCCCTTTCAGAGATCATTCCCCCTGCAGCAATGATTAAAAAAATATATAAAAATACTTTAGAAGGGCAACATTTGGATAACTGAAGAACTGAATGTCTCAAAAAAGTGTGTGACTTTAACATTAGTACAGCTGTAACTGTGTGAGACAATATATAAAAATGTATCTGCCAAAATTAAAAATTAAGGAAAAAAAAGAAAAAGAAAACTGTACTCCTATTGGAAAGGGGTGTCTAAGAGCAGAGCTGCTGCTTATTTCAGCTGAGCAACTCACCTTTATCCAGTTTGATACAGGAATAGATGGTGACGTGGCTTTTGGCGGTAAGAGAGTAGGCAGTTAAAGGTCTTTGAATGTCATGTTTGCAGCCGGTTACGAAGATTACTCTGATTAAGTTGTATTTAATATGACACAAAATAAGTTAAAATGTAACAAATAGTCAGCATTCAGTAATAAATAGTCAAATCAGTTCAGCTGCAAACAGCACGTTTAGGACAAGCCTCTGCGGAGTCCTTCTTTGAGATGTAAAAACAGCTTAAGTCAGTGTGTGATTGCATGTGTGCATATCCCATCATTTGAGCTAAATTTAGAGCTCAACAGTGGTGTCCCCAACAGCTGTCCACTGCCATGTGTGAGAAGGAGTGACACACATAATGGTCAACATGGTCCCCTCAGCCTGTAATCACAGATTCTCTCTCCTTTCTCTACATCTCCTTTTTCTCTTCATCCTCTCTTTAATAAATGCTCATTGTTTCTCCTGTAGTCCTGCCACTCTTTATTGTCTCATTTTGATGTTCTCCACTTTTTCTGCTTTAATCCAACTGTAAGACACTGTAAGGAAGGGTCAATAGAGAGAGAGAGGCGTTTAGATTTTTGCCTCTTTCCTTTTTCTGTTCACAGCAGCTTGACAAATGAGCCACACTTAGATGGGGCATGACTCACACTCTGCCTAAGCATGTGTGCGTCTGTGTTTGTGCCTTTTGGTCCATGCAATTGTGTGAGTAAGTATGTAAAATATATTTAGCAGGGGAGCGATGAGTCACAGCAGCAACAGAGCTCTAGGAAGGGATTATGTTACTCCGCTGCTCATCAGCAAACCTCTCACTGTGGCTGGGAGTGTGTTGGTCCTCTGGTACAAACATTTTTTTACTCCATCTCTACTGCTTCAGATGCACGCAGGAAGAGTTAACACAGAGGCTGGTAAAAACAGACGACCATTTCAAACCTCTGATAGACTCTGGCGTGGTGTTAGTCTCATAACCCTCACCTTACAGCTATGAAAGGAGTGAGGGGTTAACTGAGCAGTTGGGGTGTGACACGTGGGTCTACTTACAGGAATAACAGGCGGATCATTTAGACATGTGAAGCCATAATTCTAATAATTGATCCTGAAACTGAAGTTAAGCCCTGCTGTGCCTGTAAATAGTCAGATTTGAATGCTTACAGTATTGGACTTGATGAAATGTGTTTCAGGGCAGCTCAAAAGTTGTTCAACTGCCTGTAAAGATATTTCAATGAAGTCATCAAATCTGATGTGTAGATTTCTTCTAGCCTTAAGTGTAGCTTCTTTCAAGTTGGTCTTACACATGAGGTAAAGGTTAATCTCCCTTGTAAAGGTTTAGAGTGCATGATCTATGTGTTTACAGTAATTCTTTGTATGATTGCTTAGTCAGCCATCTATCAGATGCCTTTAGTTTTGGGCTGAACAGCATATGGTAATAAAATAACAGTTGCAATGTGCATGTGCGCAATAGCCTCATTGCAAGACATGCAATGCCAGTCACATGACTCAAAGCACGTCATGCTGCCATTTCTGCATTCTGAGATGGAAACAAAAGCTACAAACTTTCTTGTTTTCATCACAATGAATCTACAACAAGAGTCCCTCTGATATCACGATCAGTAGGCTTCTCATAGAATTGACCATGGTGTATGTTGTCGTAAAAGTTAATAATGCAGGCCACACATTTGAAGACACAAATGGAAGAACGCATGGTTTTAATTGTAAATAGAGTTCAAGGTCAAGTTTAAGCTATTGCTCATGAAAGACATAGCATTTGTCTGGAAAGTTGCCTTAAAATAACAGTGTATATATTGCAGAAGGGGAAAATACGTATATAAATATGTGTATGTTATATATCAGTATTTTCCGATATCATTTAGCCCTACTTCAGTTGGCTAAACTGACTAAAACAAGAAAGAGCCACCTGTTTTGCTCTCCCTTCGCTGGCTTCTCTGTTTAAAGGTTTTTTTTTTCAATTAAGTAACTCCTGCAAGGGCCTTCGTGTAAGTTGCTCATGACTTGTTACAGCTTACCAGTTAAGCTTTAATTTACAGTCATAGATCCATCCTCTGTCTTTGGCCTCCCTTTTAAAACAAGAGCATCATTTTCCCAAGCTTTGATACTTTCTCAAACCCACATGCTTTAACCAGTAATATATCCATTATCTTTATACTTGGTTGCATCAAAGTTATGATCAAAAGTTTCCAAAGCATGTGAACACCTACTAATGTGTAGGAAGGTGCAGGATTTTGTTTGACTGCTGCTGAGAAGGCCACCTGCTGTAACAAAGCTCCACCATCACAATGCAACAAGAAAACCGCCTTAACTTGTCAGAGACGTGATATTTGTTTCAATTCATTGTGATTTCACTTTGGGGGAGCAGGAGAGACCACAGCACAGCACAAGCTTCACAAATGCGCAAATGCAGACAAACACACGTACAACGCTGTGCTCACCTGCTGGCTATTCTTGCTGCCTGCACTGCCTGCACACATTAACTCTTAAATACAATGCCCTGAGTTTCCCCTCATGGACAGTACATCACATGCTTTAATTACACCAAAATGGACGTCCTGTGGTGCTTTGTGCTGAGTTACATTGAGGAGTTAAAATAATTGAAATGCCATGATCTTAAGATTTTAAGTTCCAACTTTTTGTCTGTTTTGGACGGGACACCTTTCACTGTGTGCCAAGAATTAGCGAAGTTTTTTAGCTGTGTAGGTTTTCCAAATGGTGACTAATTTTGAGCCAACAGCTAGTTTAGAGTAGGAAGTCAGCATCAGTGTATTGGTGCAAACAAAATGCTCAGCAACTCTTGTGTGACTTATTTTGCTTTTGGATTTCTTTTGTGTTTGATTCCAGGTTGAAAATAGTGAAAATCTCCTTCAAGTGCAAACAGTTCTTCATCCAGCTAAGACGAGAGGCGGTAAGTGAACACAAATTTGCTCTCTCTCACACACACACAAAATCTGCCAAAATAGTGTCCAGTTGTGTGGACAGATGGACTTCATCTAAATGATGTGTGTTTCTGTACATCCTGACCCTAAATGTGTATACATGAGCAGGGCTGTGTCTGCACTTGTGTGTGTTTAATCAGTGTCAGATTAACCCCCTGCTGTCTGCATCCTGGTTGACTGTGCTTTAATCCTCAACTGTGTCCTGCATCCCTTGTTTGACTCGTGGATCTCTTTTTTTAAGCCAAAACAACAAACAGACAGATTATCTGTCACCTTCATGGTGTTCTTCACGTGCATTTCCCCAGCACATATTTTCATGTGTTATACAGCCTTAATCTCATTCAATTTGAATTTTTGGCTTTGCTTTTGAAAACTAAAAGTAAGCTAATGATTTATTAAGTTATTTATTTCTTAATTTTACTACCTTTTTCTCTCCATTTCTCATTAATGTTAAGCTTGAACTTTTTCTCTGCACCCCTTCATCTTATTCTCTCTCCACATTCTGTTCATCTGCTTCAGGCAAATTGTTCTTTCTGTTAAGTCTGTCTATGAATCATTAAAGGAAGAATATTTTATGAGAAAAGTGTCACCCACCTATTATTTAAATATTAAATTTGTTTAAAAATTGCCCTTTTGGTCAACACAAAGTTAAGAGAGGATTCACTGTATTTGAAGTTTCAAAATTTGGTAATGCATTTTAATGATGAGCCTGGGGGCTCTTCAGACAGAAAGCAAGCAGCTAAGTCAGAATAAGATGTTTCTTTTGATGTTGATGTGATGATTGCTTCTACCATTGACCTGCTTATACATTTTTGACACCAGTGACTTAAAATCACCGCTGATAGTTGAAACCCAATGATCCCACACCCAGAACTGTAACATACTCTGATAGATTGTAAATCATAAGAGCTAAAGCATTCCCTGTAGGCTGACTGATTTAACCTCTAAAACTGCCATAAAGTGTCTTCTTTAAAATAGTTGTGTCATGATAGCCAACGGTGGTCTATCTATCTATGATCTATCTATGTTATGTATTAATGAAATATTCAGTATCAGTCTAAAGGCCTTGTTATTTTACATGTAGTTTTAAACACATTTTGTTTACTGTATCTTTTTATGGCTTAATGTGTTAAAAATGCAGGTTGCATTCCTAGCAACATCACTGAAATTAATATCTGCATATAAACAAGGTACCCTTGGATCCTTTAGAAGTCTCATAAAGTCTTGAAATAGATTTTTTTTTTATTTTAAAGCAGGAAAAAGTCTTAAATCATATTTGTAGCTTATTAAGGTCTTCACTTTAAGATGCTACTTTGACTGAGGCCGTCTTGCCAACTAAATTGTAAGAAATACACTTGTTTTGTTGGGCTTTTATGTACATTTAGGTTTGGTCATGAGAAAAATCCTTGGGAAAGTCATTATTTAATTTAAGTGTTTAAACACTTCATAGAAACCGACCTGCAGTAAAGAATGGCCCCTGTTTAAAAGAGGTTTTCTGTTACATAGATGTTGTTGATTTTCTAACTTTGTCTATTTTGGATAATAACAGAAGACAAACCTTTGTGTGCCAGGATCCTTTAAGTGTTTTTTTAATAGTTTGACGTTTTATAAACAAGGTTTTACAAACTGAAAATTCAGCCTTGGCCCCATGCACCAAGAAGTTTCATTGCTTTTCATTTGGGGTTATTGTCACTTTAATATACCACACTTGTCTTGATTGCAATGTGTTTGGGTGTATAAAATATGATTACATTTTTTCTCTGTTCTGATCATGATAAGTCTGAAATTTGATATTGAAAAAGTGTGTAGGAATCCTTTTTATACATCTGCCAAACTTGTCAAACTACACCTGTTAATATTTGCCCTCTAATTGTCTGTCTCCTGGCACACAGACTGAGACTCGGGAGACGCTGCTGGGTTTCAACATGGTGAACTATCGGGCCTGTAAAAACTTGTGGAAGGCCTGTGTCGAGCACCACACCTTCTTCAGACTGGAGAGGCCCATCCCGCCACAGAAAAACTTCTTTGCTCACTACTTCACTCTCGGCTCAAAGTTTAGATACTGGTAAGGCCTAGAGGAAACACTGTTAAATATGACCAGGAGAAACAGAATCCTCGTCACAGACAGAGAACCTCTCTTGACAGCCAGACACAGACTGATTACGTCCACACAGACTCAACAAACACACATGAGCCAGACTTTTGGATCGCATGTTTGTTTGGAAGTTGATGAAGTTGTTTCACTCTGGGTTAAAAGGCTGTGTGTCTTGCATGCTACCTTCCCTCAGAAAACCACAACTAAATTATTCATGGTTTTCCTCTAAAAGAGGAAAAAGTTGTTTGTGTCTGGCCTTGCAGCCATTCTTTTAAGTTTTGCAATAACCATATGTGTATTTGTGCCCATGTAGAAGCACGCTTTGAAAACCACTTCATTACTTTACTTTGTAGCGTATTATGCTGTGGCCTCCAAATGATTTTTTCTCTTCATTGGTAGCTTTTTGATTTCCTTTTCTCTGAAATGTAAGTGAGAGATGAAATGAATGTTGAAGTTCTTGTGATGCATTATTGAGCAGCAGTGATGCAACGTTAGCGAGCAGTGCTCTGAGGCTAGACAGAGTTTGTGATGGTCTGATTTTGCCCCTAAGACATTCACTGACTTTTAACTAAGGATAGCATGTCTAATTCAAAATTTTCCTTGTTATTTTGTCATTAACTCTGCTTGAAATAATTAACTATCCCTTTGAATATGTTGTTTTGTGCTCATTGCTGGTTTACTGTGAAGGCTTTGCTCAGCTTTTAACGGTGCTGTGATTAATATAATTCATTCATTTTAATGCAGATTTTTTTTTAGAGATTTATGGAGCTAAGAGTGTCTGAAGCAGCTTTTTATTAATGAAAGTTAAAATAACACTGAATCACTATAGTTCCTGTTTTCTTTAAGGAAGGCATTCAGATCATTTTTAAGCTTTTTTTACCCACTGAGATAAATATTTAAGTCTGTCTCTTCAATAAAAGTTTGATTTTTTAGACAGGCTTCTCTGATGGTTGTTTTTGATGTTTCTGTCTTCAGTGGGCGGACGGAGGTACAGTCTGTGCAGTATGGAAAAGAAAAAGGCATCAAGGATCGAGTGTTTGCCAGGTAATCAACACTTTGCTTTTTGTTGTAAGAATTTGGTCAGTACAGGCGTTTAAGGCTGTAGATATAACTGCTTGTTACTAAATTATTACCACCAGAGGGCACGTCAAAGAGCTCAGGCTGTAGACAAATGCTGTGCTTGATAAGCAGAAGTACAAATATGGAAAATACATTGTTAATTCTGGGATTTAAACTAACAAATAATAGCAAAAATGATAATAATATCATGAAACCTTCGACCATACTGCTGGCGTTGTTGCAGTCTAATGAGTGACCATATTATCTGGTGACTGCTGCCTGTGATAGATGTTGAAGCTTCATTACTTAAAGAAAACAAGATTGTCCACTCTGATGCCTCTTGGTGGAGATTTGCATTATAGTTTAAAATACATTCATCAGGTATGTACTGTATGTCATGGAAAAAAACAAACAAACACAGACACAGCCACCTACACACTCGTCTGAAAGTCAGCTCTTTACATGGTCACAGGTTGAGTCAATACAGCAAACATATTTCCATGAGATGCATGGGTGTACACACAGATTTCTATAACAGGCCTTATCTTTCTTTGATATTTTGAGTAACATTGTTTGTCTCAGTGCACTGACAATGACTCATCGTGGATTTTATTCTTCTAACCAATCGTGTATACTGCATGTAGGATCAGGGTTACGTGAGTGGCTGATATAGGGATATAAAGTATATCCCTGGGCCAAGTGTTAAACACTAAGTTAAATTATTGTGTTACCACTTTTGTTTGGTCATAACTTAACTGATGTTCTTGCCTGCTTAGATCTCCTAGTAAGCCATTGGCCAGGAAGTTGCTGGGTGGAACAGACTGGGAGTCAGTCAGCAGAAACAGCCTATCAGATGAGAGACTGGAGACCCAAAGTCTGCCTACTCGCTCGCCGCCTGGGACGCCAAATCAGTGAGTACAAATTTCAGGGTTCATACTGAGCTGAGGCTATCATGAGGTCCATCACAGACAGCAGTGGTTAGGAGTCACGCTTAAACGGTAAAAAGAAATTTAAAAAGTGAGAAAATGCCTATTTAAGTTATTCATTTACTGATTAAGATTGTATAATAGGTGTAGTTTCAAGGAATTATCACTAATATTTTAAACAATGCTTCTTAGAAAATACAGATGTGGTCAGGTAACTTTTCACTTCCATTTACTGGACACTTTGTATTGAGTTTTTTTTTTTAGGTTGTTATTGGCTTGATTTCCAATTTGAGTTGACCAGGCCCTCACAGTGAGTGTGCAAAAGATATGAGAGAAGCTGCTGTTCTGAGGTTGTCAAAGTCAAACAATAAAGGGGCATGAGTTTCCACAGTGCTTTTCAGTCTTTCTCACTACTCAAAGTGCATTTACACTGCTGGTCACATCCATCCATTCACATCCATCCATTCACACCCATTCACTCTCACATTTACTCATTGATATTTCTGAGTTGCTGTGTAAGTTTTTCATCAGTATCAGCAAACACATTTACATGCCATTGACACAGCAGTGGGAGCAACATATGGTGAAGTTTCCTACCCAAAGACACATGCACATGTGACAGCCAGAGCTGGGCATGAACCCGCAACCCTCCAATTACCGTTAGAGCGCAATACCAGACTGAGCCTCAGATACCCTGAAGTGGACTTGCATACTTTTACTGAAGTTACAGTCCACTCCCTGGCATGATTTTTCAGATCTGTAGACAAAAGTCTGTTTCCATGTTTAGAAACACGAGACCACTCGATAGAGATGTGAATCTTTCCCTTTCTCTTGATCAAACAGACAATGGATTTAGTTCTGGAATTAGACTAGATGTTGGGTAAAACTGCACCATTTGCAATGCTCACCAGTCAGTATTGATACTGGCTGCTGTTCTGCTTCTTTTAATGCTTGGTAATGACATCTAAGATGAGTGCTTAAATTTCTTTTTGCTTAGTTTAGACATAGTAGAATCCATAATGCATCCACATACACTTTGCCACTCCATACAGAAACATCGCTGGTGCAGCACGTTAGGGTCTACCTTCAGCACTGCGACCAACTAGCACTAGCATGTACCTTGCTGAAGCGTTGTACTCCGGAAGTCCGTGGAAACAGATGGTGCAAGCAGTGCATTTTTGGGCAGTTGAAATAGGATGACAAATATCTCTGTAAATCTTTGCATATTTTTAAAATGAGTAGCAATATGAGTCAATTTTTCCAACATCTCTACAACTACAGCTTTGTGTCAATAGAGTGTCAAAATGTTGTGTCTATACTGTACCTATGTATTCATGCAAAACATATTCTCATACATTCACAATAACACACCAACCTCTTAGCCCTCTAATATTAAATGCAAAATAAGATGCATTTGCATCCATTTTCACATTTTCTACAAATTATTTAATCTTATCCACAAGCAGCTTGCACCCCCTGCTTTTCTATATCTGCCTATTTTGTTTTGAGCAAAATTCAATCTATCAGTCATATCTTCAATGATTTTCAACAGCAGTTTCCATCAGAAATTTTAGCCATTTTGTGTGTATTTTGGGGCCAACCTTTTTTTTTTTTTAAATATATATAGGTGAAGAAAAGTTTTTACTTATTTAAATCAAATTTAGGGAGCAAAGTTAACCAGGTGAAACACTTTTCAAGCCATTTAATTATGAACACTGTCACAAAGTGTTCTTGAATGAATGATTTTCAGTTATTATTTTATTTTATTCATTTAGATGATGCCGTACAATATAGTGCAAAAACAGTACACAAACTGAGGGAACATGATAAAAAAATTATACCACATGAAAGGTGCAAACACACTCACAAAAATAACAAGATTTAATGAAAAGATGAGCAATAAATGATTGACTTATTTTGAAATTGTATGATAAGGGTGTTGAAGATGTACGTGTTTCTTTGGGGACAGTAAATGATGAATGGACTTGAGGGTCCGTAAGATAGAGATATGTCAAGATTTAAATGTTAGGAGATATAGGGCTTATGCAGAAATCATAGGGAAAGAAATGAAAAAAAGATTAGAAAATAAGTAAATCAGAAATAGACAAAAAGGTTTCTACCTGCCTTGACCCAGCTGATGCCCTCCCCTCCCTTTTTATCTTGTTCTTCTTGGCCAAGTTTTTATTTTTATTCTCATTGATGCTACTATCCATATCACCACCATCATCAAAATCATTTCCATCACCGTGACAATAATCCTACTAATGAATATAATTTAAATTCACTTGTTTTCCAGCCCTTTTAAACACACGTGTGTACTCTCTTACTAGGAACTCACTGTTTGTTCAAGAGGGCACACGGATACGCCCGTCGTCAGTTGGGCACCTGGTCGATCACGTGATCCACGCCTCACCAAGCCTGCCTGTCTTCTCCTCCAATCACAAATCAGCATCGTCTACGCAGGCCAACAGCATCAGCTTGGACTCAACACCGTAAGTCTAACAATGTCACAGTGACACTTATATTTCCATTTGTCTCTTCTCTTTTTTGCTTTCAAACCCTTCCCTCTCTCTCTGAATTTGTTTTCTTGAGATAAAATGAGACTCGGCCTTGACTTTGTGGCAGGAATATAGACTTCACTGTAAATTAACCACCCTGTATAAGGAAGCACCCCCACAAAACAGCCGCCCTTTCATTTAGACGTTTAATTTTACTCATCAGTGTTAGTGCCACTCTGTCTGAGCACACTGCTGAGTTGATTTGTTTTTTTTAAAGTCTGTCTGTGTCTGTGGCTTCTCTCAACAGTTCACACCCTCTCACAGTGTCACTTAGCTGGTCTCATTGGAAAGATGAACCCTTTGAAAAGCAGCTTGTAAAATGTGTTTATAGAGGAGAACAGGGTGGAGAGGTTGTACAATGGGGCTGAATGTAGAAGTAGTGTGTGTGTGTGTGTGAGATTGTATGGGTGATTTTCGCATGTCAGTGCTGTCCTCCCCTTATAAAAAAAAAAAAAAAAAAAATCAGTTTAATTTCTTTTATGGAGAGCACATCTGTTTCTCAAACCTAAAATCCTATGAGCTTAAGTGAATAACAGTAAGTTTTCTCAATCAGAATGCACTGTTACTGTCCAGTGGAAAACTCCATTAGTCACATATCTCATCTCATTATCTCAGGATGCCGTAGTTTTGGCCCACAGGGGTTTGCTACGTGTGAGATAATTTGATTTTAAATCTGATGGAAAGGAAAGTTTGAAGTCAAAATTCCTGGTTAAATTGCCAACCCTCTGGAAAGTTGTTGATTGTGGTGGATGTGATATGAGCCTCAGTTTGAATTAGATGTTGCCAAGGGTGGTCACACACTTTGTTTTTTTCAAATGCTGTTTTTTTTTTTATCCATAATCCAATAAAAATGTCACCCACACAAACCTTGCACAGTAAAGACTCAATTATGCAGGAACAGAATATGGATATGGATGAAGCTGTATTTCTGCCTCTGAGCTTTCGAACACAGACCAGTCGTTCAGTACTGGCTGAAATGGTGGGGACTGTTTTAAGTTGGTTAGCTGACAGTTTGACCCAAAAACTCAAGGAGGCTTCTTGAAGAAAGATTGTATGAGTTATCAGAGGTTATACGCATATACAGATGTACTTTTGCCTGGTCTTACGGAAAGGTAACTGCTTTACAACTGGGGGAGTAGAGGTCCGTCTACCCCAATGTGACAGACAAGCGTGAGTATCAAGGCAGTGACATTTGTTAAGTTCAAGACAAGCACTTCTGTTTTTGTACATCAAGGAAGCACAAATGATGTGTTGTTTTTCTTTTCATTTCAAAAATTTGCAGTAGACTACAAAATTGATTGATCAAGCTGTGAAGCTGACAATGTGAATATTCACTCCTTGTAAAAAAGGAACAGAAACAGTGGGGCCATCCACTCCTGACAGGGCCTGTCATATATTTATTAGTCTTTTTAACACTACATCGTTTGGGACGATCGTTCAGATACAAGCTGGCGTTCCCCGTTTGGCATGATTCATTAAATATACATGAACACAGCAATCAATGCCTGTCTTGGTACAAACAACTGCGCCAAGTTTGCCTGAAAGAGGAGGTCTTGGCTAGTTTCCAGTCGACCCCTGGAGCAGTTTGTGTGCAGTGAGAACATGATCGACCCAGCAACCGACACAAACAGGGCAACAAGTTCACTCACCACGCTGCTGTAGCAGTATAAGCAGCAGTAGTATTAATAATAATTGCATTGCAGCTGCCAGAGAACCAGGCTGATAACAAAGCACTGCTTAATAACAATGTTTTGGATCCCATAGATAACATACCATGAAAACAACAACAGCTTTGCACTGTCTTTACAGCAGGTCATCACAGGACATGACTACATGGAAAAACATGTTTAGTTCCCAAAATTTAGCCCAGCTCATTCAAGCAGGAGAATTTATCCTTATTAAAGCTGCTCACTCCTTTTTTGCATCACTGACAGTTTCATGGTGGACCTTTCTACAGGCGTTAAGTCCTTTTAAGTTACCATGCTATCTGGTGTCTTCTATGGCCAACTATAGATACCAGAAGTATTAAAAGCACCTCCTCCCCTTGAGCTTGCTACATCGTAAGGCATGTCAACATTAACAAATGTGTGCATCTGTATAAGCATTCATGAGACGTTTGACCTCTATTAAGCAAAGACATGTTTTGTAGATGGCTTAGCCTGCTAGCTTTCTTCTCATAATGCACAGTGTGACACGTAGTCATAGCAAAGCTGGCTGTGACATAATGGCTTAAGGCCAGCTCACCTTTTCATGTGATTTGGTACACCTCAAAATACTGCTGTGTGAAACTGAAATCATTTAAAGGAAATAATTTGTAGTAGTTTTTTTTTTTTTTTTCAACTGAATTGGGCCAAAGCAACCAAGCTGGAGGTGTGAAGACAACCTCAGATCATTTGCTCAATCATGTGCGTCCAAAAAGCTTGATGGAGAGAAAGAGAGCGAGTTGTCATTTTTGTCCATCTTAAAGTGAGTTGTTTGGAATTCAAATTTTGACCTGATCTATTATGTTTTAGGGATAAAATCCAATCCAGAGTGTGGTGAACGGAGTGTAAGGGACAGATAGGGCGAGCTGAAGCTACTGCTCTTAATAGTCACACAGCCCCCTGAACGACCTGTTTGGATGCAAAAATAAACCACACAAAACTCTCACAGTCAGTGTGCAAACTGACTGCATAACTAAGACAAAATGGGATTGTATGTCTTTGTCTATTTGAAGCAGTTTATGATGAAAAAAGACACCTTTTGCAAAGGCCTTGAAGAATTTTATTATGTTTGTGACAAAGTGTAACAAGCTTGCCAGCATTTGCCACATAGGTTACCTTTGGTCACATGATCAGATGATGTGGTCAAGCCAGATGAAAGGCAGGAAGATAAGAACGGCCATCGGGACTCAATGAAAGCAGAGGGAAGTGACTTTCAGAACTCCACCTGCCCACAGCCAGTGGGTACCTTATGTAAATAGACCCCTGCACTTTAAGGAAAAGTGATTTTTTTCCCAGTTGATATACTTGCCTAGTATGAAAGTGATAAGTGTTTACGAATTACCAGGTCCTGCAGTCCTACAACATGGTAAGCCAGTTGAAGGCACTTAAAAGTTTCGAGACTTACAAGTTCTTTGTGTGGGAAATGGGGCAGCTGAGAGATCGAATAGTTAGTGATTAAGACCCTATTATGACAGTAGGCAGTGAAAGCTGTCAGTCCTAAAAAAAAAAAAACACCCAACAAAACATTTATTAAGCGATTCACCAAAATCTACTGAGTGATATCATGTTTCTGTGCATATTGCCTCTCTAGTCTGTCTGTAGATCAGAGGTTGCAGTAACCTGTTCTACTGTCTGTCATTTTGACGGACAAAGTCATCACTTTTCAGTCATGCCATATTTTTACCCATCATTTTTAATTTTCCTTTTCGGATTCCAACTAAACATATCTACATGACGGCATTCACATAGTTACACAGCTTCATCGCCAATAACCTCTCATGTGAACAGCAGTCTTACAGTTCCACACACACGTTTATCTTTAACGTCACTGACAGCGTAGCACTCTCCACGCACTGACAGCTCCTAAACCCACTGTCAGTGCGTGGAGAGTGTGATTCAGTCAGCTCTGAGTGACAAACGGAGTGGTTCTGGCTATGAAGGGGATCTTTTTTACATAGGTTAAATAACCTCCTCCACAATGTATTAAGCCCACAAAACAGAGAGGGTTTACTTTACGCGTGTCTGCATGAGTATGATGGCACACTGGATCGTCCCTCTTTTTCTAGTCCATCATAATGACAGACAGCCTCCAAATCTTTCTGTCATTCATCAAAAAATTTTGTAAATGAATTAATTATTTGGTTAATGCGACCCCTGCTGTAGATTTTAAACAATGTGTACTGTCATAACCTTAATGGTCGTTGTTGTACCTCTCTCTAAATTTTCACTACATACACAAGCATTTTCTGACTTTTGAAAGATTTTTTTTTGTCTATATCTGCCACCATTTTGCTGTAATGTTCTTGAACTTTCACCTTGTTTTTACTTTCAGGACTTAATTGTGGCTCTTTTTTCCAACTTGACTGGTTCGCCCAGCCGCACACGGTACAAAACTTTCTCTCTGTGATGATGCTTCTCTAAGTACAGCTCACTTCCTGCCCTCCACCTGTGCTTCAATGCAGTAAGGCAACATCATGTGAAAAAACCCCAAAACATAAGATGCAGATGTACTGTTAGCCTGGACTTCTATATGCTTGCATCTCTGCTATTTGAATGGATTACACTGTAAATATTGCATGCTTGTTTGTTGACACTGTAGGTGTGTGTGTGTGTGAGTGAGAGAGAGAGAAAGAGAGAATGGAGGTGGAAGAAAGGAACATTGCTCAGTTGGAAGCCAGAGTGGTTAAATAACATTACAGTGTAAGTTCCGCTGCCTACAATGCTGCACACACACAACTACACACGCACAAACACACAAGCCAAGTTGTTGGTTCATCACTATGTTACAGAGCCAACAGATGACATAATCACCTGCTCTCTCTCTCTCGCTCGCTTAGAAAACAAACACATAATCCATGCACATCGGTGTTCTAACACCATTTAGGTTTTTTATGCTTTTTTTAAGAGGACCTTGCGTTTATGCGCTTTGTTTATGTCTATGAAGGTTCTCAGTTATTCAGATCATGGTCATTCTAGCCTTGAGTCAAAATGTAACCAAGTCCAGTTACATGTGGGATCAGCTTTTTAATGGTTTATTATATCTTAAAAGTTCCAGTCAGTGGTTCAGTTTGGAGAGCAGCTCAAATATCAGAAGGTCAATTTTTTGAGCCCTGTCACGTTTTGATATGTCCTTTAAACAAGTGTTTGAGTTTCTAATAAAAACAAATGCATTTCCATACACAGGCAATTTACAGTGTCTTTTTCTCTAACGAAGTGTTTGTCCTCAAATTACATCGACTTTCCTAGTTGTCATGCACACGACGTTAGTGTAACCTAAGTGTAACTTAAGCATAACTGAAGCGTGCTGAAATGTGATTCAGGCCAGATTGCGGGCCAGAGGGCACAGGGCATGGCAAATGGCTCTTGTTTTCAGAGTGCACCCTCAACCAGAGTTGCTACCACTGTCACGGAAGTGGTGTGTAAGTGGGTATGAATGAGTGTGTGTGTTAACTAATACTAATGAAAAACTGTGATATAACGACCACCATCAATGTGTGAATGTGAGTGTGAATAGGTACATGTTACTTGTGGTGTCAAAGCACTTTGAGTAGTCAGATAGACTGAAAAAATACTGCACAGGCTCAAGTCCTTCGCCATTTACTATTCACCGCAATTAACCATCTTGTATGTAAAATTTCCAAAATTGGCATTTTTCAGAGGCAGCATTTTTAACATCTTCTCTCAGTTAATTTTTGCCTTGTAAGTACAATATACTTGTTGCTGTTTCCTCCTCTATCATTAAAAGAGAGCTTTTTCATCGATTTTTAAACAGAAGAACCCCACTTGTTTCTTTGGAGGCCATGGTTCACCACATCTATTGTATCTTGTTGTTATAAATTGTCTGGGTCTCAAAGATTTGAGACTGCACTTACTTGTAAAAAGAAGTTATCCCTCTTCTTTAGTTGTATAAAATATATTTTCATTTAGAGTTTTAACCAGAAAAAAAGATTCTGCTGAGGTCATTATCTTTTTTCTAAACGCACTTCCAGATTTTTCTTCTTATTTAGCTCCAGCTTAAATCACACCAACCACAGTAGTGTGCCGTGACAGCTATGGCACATCTGTAATGCAACAAAGCTAAAAGCTCTGAAAACTCTCCCAGTAATGTTATGTTTTAGTCATGCAGATTGAAAATGATCGGTTGAGGTAACCGCATTATATTCCAGAGATGGCTTTTAAAATGCAGAGTCTCTTTTTCTTTGACACAGTCATGAAAGTAAAAGCTACAATTATACAATACACTGTGACACAACATTGCTATAATCAGATCTGTTAAATCACAGATGCAGAGTAGTCGCTGGCTTTGGAAAACTATTACATTTTAGATATTCTGGGGTGTGCACTAAAAGGTTTTTAAATTCATATTCAAGTGGTTTTCATTGAACATGATGCTTCAGAGTGGATGTTTTTTAGACTCTGGTTTACCTCCATGTGTTTATTTTATCAATGCACACACTTATTTAGCTATGCTGACTGAAGTTGTCAGACTGTTTGAAACTTATTTCAATAATATGTATTATTAATGTTGATATCAAAAGGTACAGGAGGTTCAGAAAAAAACATGATTTATTTTGCTCAGGACAGGAGAGAGAGAAGCAAATCCATCAAATAGCAAGTAGACTCTGGCGCACTGTCTAAATCAAATGAACGCTTTGAAAAATGTCCACATGTAGATTATAGATCCTTTAAGACACTTTTAAGTAGGAAAGTGGTTCCAATATTTGGCAAATGATAACAAGAATTGACCTAATATTGAGTGTACAGGATTTTGATTTTGTTGTGCTGTTTTTTTGTTTGTTTGTTTTTTAATGTACGTTTTTTTTAATTGATTATTTATTTAGTTCTTTAAATATCCTGTTTAGAGAGAGAGACCTTAGTTACATAATGTTTGTTGGGTCCTGTTAATCAGCATGCAGGGATGAGGAATCTCCTGCAGTGAGTAGCCTTATTCCTCACAATGCATTAAATCGAGGACAAATTGTCGCACTTCTTTGTGAGGAGAGACAGTAACATGAGGGAACACCACTCCTTTATCTGTTTTGTGTGGTAATGAACATAGTTTAGCATTTGCAAAATCTATAAACAAAAATGTTTCAGCTCATCAGAATGACTGTCAAAACTCGCAGATCCTACGGCTAGTGTCATTTTATTAAACCACTGATGCACAGTCCTACATCAGTTCCTGCAGGGTGAACATTATCTCCAAGCACATCATCATTGTGAATAAAATTAAGTCAAAAATTGCTCAAGTTGAGCCATGAAACAACACTGATCCTTTGAGAGGAGAGGCAGCAATATGAACCAGCACTCGCAGTATGAAGGACCCCCTCATTCTTCTAATCCTTGTTCAGGTGAGGGGAAAAGAAAGAAACAGAAAATATCAATTATATCTAAACTTATCAAAATGGCTATAGCGTATCATGGACCCCATTATATAATATCATTTTTCAAACCGCTGGTGTATGAACATCCATCAGTTTTTTGCAGGAGGAAACAAGATCAAGCATAGTGCTTTTAATTAAAAAGGGCATGTCATAACTTTTCATCATGGACTGGAATAAAAAACTGTGGAAACTACACAACAGAGTCGTAACGTAGCAGCCTCTGCAGCAAGAAAAATAACCTCACCTGCTCATAACGGCTATAAAAGCACACCCAGACTTTGTCAAAAGTCTAATTAATAAAAAATTGTAATACATTTTTGACTCCTTGTGGAGGTCTGCAGGATGTATTAGAAAGATACTGAATGAGCCTTAATTGGCCTCAATGAGAGGACATTGATGGTTACATATTTTGATGCATTCAATGACAGCCCAGACAAATGAAAATAGAAGCAAAATGTCTTCATGATTTGTTCAAATATTACATAAAGAAAAGGACAATCAAGTGTTTGTTGACAAACTTTACAAATTACAGCTGTTTGCAGGTCAAACTTGTTGATTTGTAAGATAGATATAAAAGATCTTCCCTAGGGATAAAAGCACCTGAAAAAGTATTTTTTCATTGTGATTTTAATCTTTATTTTATATCATAAACTGCATCAAGGATGTTTGAGGAAATGCCTTTTTTAAATGAAAGTTAAATTGAGAAATTGTTTAGGATTGGAATTAAAAATAGTTTTTCTACTTAATGACCTCTTGCTGCTCTAGAATAACTGTCCTAAAAAAATAAAAAAAAATAAAATAAAAGGACTTTGATGGCCAAGTTGTCAAAACTGAACCAAACTGGAAACTGTGAGCAAAAAACAACGTATGTACTGAACCATGGGCTAAGTGTTTAGTTGCATCTCTACTGTCAACCGTCAAATGTATCTACAAAAGGACACTCAGGATTTTTTTGTGATCAGATTATTTGCTATTTGGAGTATAAATGGCAAAAGTCAGTGCTCAGTGTGTGAAGTGAAGAGAAGATTAATGTTTCTTTTGCAAAGGACTTCAGCCAGCTCACAATCGAGTATAAAGATGCATATCTGCTTCACTTGTCTGTGTCGTGTTGTGAAAAAACATTAATGTAGGAGGATGTTCAGTCCCGGCTCAGGCCTGCTGTGCGTTGGCCTCGTTCTGAAAGCATGACCTGATTTTGACCCATAATAAATGATATTTTTTTGTGCATGTATTAAAGACGTAAAGTGGCACCAGCCGCACCAGCCAAAACATTGCCAATGCTATCTGACTGGTGCTCTTTTCTCTCTGGAGAGTGTGTTGCACACACGCTCTCACACATCCGCCAACACTTACAGCCATGGACACAGTGTGAAATGGCAGGCTCCTACCCCCCAGAGAGTGGGACATGATGCCTGAAAGCCTTACCTGGCTGACCGGGCGGTTTCATCATACACTCTGACTGCCTTTTATTGTCCAGATGATGGGGGGGTGGGGGTGTTTTCCTTCCTTGTGCAGCCTTTTTTATTGAGGTTAATGCATTGTGACTAACACAGTGCTATTAAGCCTCTCTGTCTCTTGCAATCTCTGTCTCTCTCACTCCCCCTTTATCTGGTTTTCTCCATTCACCTTCCATTTTTCTTTTTCACCCAACAACCTCTGCTTTAACAAGAAGGACAAAAAACTGCTAGACTCTGTTTTTTTTATTTTTTTTAATGCCCATATGTGTCTCAGCGCCATGACAAGCAAAACCACAGTCCACGTCTCATTCATTTACCCTCATTTATAGCAGATTTTTCTTCTGTCCCCTCTTTGTCCCTTTCTTTCTCTTTATCCCTGCCTCTATTAGGTCTCCAGAGGGGGTCGATGGCCAGCCCCCAGCCCTGCCCCCAAAGCAGCTGAGCAGGAAGACCTTGAGCCAGATCATTCAGGCCCACTCTCAGCAGAGCCTCCTGGACAACCACCTCAATGAGATGTATGATGTCCCCGTCAATACAGATAAAACCACGGTGAGTATCACAGCACAACACAGTCTTCAGATAATCTAGAAAAATGGCATTCAGCCCAGCTGTGTAAGCTTCTGATATTTACACAGTACTTCAAGTTTAGATTAAAAGAAGCTTTGTTGGTGGGCAGAGGTTTTTCAGAGTGATGGTAATATAGTGGTATGAAATTTAAAGGGTTCTTAAGGCTTCCTGTGCTGGTTTTTCAGATAAAAACATATAGAAGCAGTAATAGTATAAGATACACCCAAATCCCACGTCAAGTGTGAGTTCATGTACACAAGTTTACATTCAGTGTAGTGTCATACTGCATCAAATAAAATCTGCCTGTAAAGAAGAAAAATCTTTATTTCATACTCACCAAGTATTTATAGATGGAGGGGTTCACAGACATAAAGCTGAGTAGTGATTTAAGATACATCATCGAAAATGTATATCATATGACCCTCCACCTCAAAATAAAATAAACCATTTTTAGTAACAGTGAGCAGTGTGAGCTTTCAGCTGATTTGTGTGTTAATTTTTAACAAGTTTTAATATATTCTTTGTCAATTTGTTTTAAAATTAGAAATACTGCTTTAAATAGCTCTGAACATCTCTGTCTGAAAAGTAAAATCTCTGCTGCGAATATTGCAGAAGATTTTAGCTGAAAAATTCTAAACTTTAGTAATTTGTCATCAAAATTAAGGAGGAAATTAAATGTTATGAGTCAAACTCTTCTCAGCCCAGCAGTCCAAAGTGCCTCTTACCAAGGTGTCTGGTCCCTGTTTTTGCTTTATTTATGAAATTATACCAGTTTTCTTTGAATGCACCTGTTGAAAATTATTTTGAGGCAAAACTCTGATAAAATATTGCTGCAGTCTGGTCTGGGGTGGAGGTGGAGAGATGGTCAGGGATGAGTGAGGGTTAATCAGAAGTCTGGGAGCGATGAAACGCTGAGGTGGAATTTTTTTTTTTTTTTATATGGATCCCCATTAGCTACTGCCTAAGAAGCAGCTACTCTTCCTGGTGTCCACACAAACACAATCCACAAAATACATCAATGACATTCAATATGCTGTGAAAATTGAAACAGAAAATAAAAGGCAGGTAAAACAGCAACCACCTGACAGTCATAGATATAAAGAAAGAAAGAAAGAAAGAAAGAAAGAAAAGACAAAAACTGAAATCGATCATCTAAAATAATATATAAAGTTCATTCAAGAGCTGAACAACAGTGCTGCAGTCTTTTCTTTTAGTCTGTCAACAGATCATTTCTCTTTAACAGCTGTAAAATCATCTCAAGGTGCTTTTCTCATGCTCTGATGTTTATAAACTATATGCCCCTGATATAAACCACCTCTTTCACTGAGAGTTTTTGTGTCTGTTAATCTGTTGTAATCTGTCCTCAAAAAGATGCCCATGGGGTTCCACTAAAACTCTAATATCAATGAAAAATTAAAAATATTTATTAATAGGTTTTTTTGGGTTAGGGTTAGGGTTAGGCACAAAAAGTCTGCTCTTTCTCAATTGAAATATTTTGCAAACAGGATCTCAGCATCCATTTACAGACATGACGTCTCTGACTCCCATTAATCTTACCTCTCAAACGTCTGAACAACATTTCATTCTTTTTCTCTTCTCCTGTGAGAAGTGACAATGACAAAACACAACTACAAATAGGAAAACACAATTACAAAAAAGCAAAATAACAAAAAAAAAATAGAAAACCTGAAACACCAAATTCACATTAAAAAACACAACCAATTTTTAAAACACAAAGAACAAAAAAAAATGAGAGAAAGAAACCACAAATGAACAAATGCAATGATACAGTTAGAAAAAAAACACACCAACAAATGAAATAACAATAAACAAATAGGAAACACAACGACATTAATTTAGACTGGACTGGTGTTTTGTGTTTTTTTTTAATTTGTTGTTGTCTTTTCTGTTTTTTTGTGTTTTTGTTTTTATTTTATGTCATGTTTTCCTTTGTTGTTTGTTTTGTTTGTATACATCTTTTAGTTTTGACTGTTTGTCTTTCCAAATCATTGTATTTTTATATTTGCTGTTGGGTATTTTTGTTTTGTACCATCTCAATAGTCATTATTTTTTATTTGTCATTTGCTTTGATTTGTAGTAATGCTTTTTATTTTGTTATGTGTTTTCGTATTTGACTATAAAGTTTTAATTTGTTCTTGCGTTTTTTTCTTTTTGTTGTTTTTGGTTTATTTGTCAAACTCTGATTTAATTTAATTTGGGTTTTTTGTATTTATTGTTGAGTTCTTTGATTTGTTGTATTCTTTATTTTTTGTTGTGTTTAATTTATTGTTTTTATTTGTTGATGTGCTTTGTTCAGACATTTTTTGTCTTGTTTTTTATTGGCAGTTCTGTCATTTTTTATTTGTCTGTGTTTGTTTTGTGTGTGTTTGTTGAGTTTGTATTTGTTGTTATTATCATTGTCCAAGTGTGTGGATTTGCATTTGATCATACATTGAAAAACTAGAGCTAATACTAAGGTGAAGTGTGCAGTTCTTATCCTTGATAGGAAATAAAGAAAAGAAATTTGAGTATGTTTTAAATATTACAACCTGAGCTGAATGACCAACCTTTAGATCTACAGCATATTTTCATAAAGAATGGCAGAAAGTAGTGCATGGACATAAATGATGTATCTGTGTTTTACTTTGCTCTTGCAGCTAAATGGAGTTGTCCCCCATGATAACCTCGTCCTGATCAAGATGAGACCTGATGAACATGGACGTTTTGGCTTCAATGTTAAGGTTAGAGATGATGCTAACTTTAAAAAGTTTGTCCACACTCTTGTTGTTTTTGTGAACTTGTTACTCTCTGTTTCTACTCTCTTATGCTCCCTCTGCCCTACTTTTCCTTTCATAACTTCTCCGCTGTAATCGTAATTGTGGGCCCTGATTGCCCGAATTAATCATGACCAATATGGACTCCTTTCTAGAAACAAAAGGGAAACTTGTGCCAGGCTCATTACTGATTCTGCATATGTGTCTTTTTTTAGGGTGGAGCTGACCAAAAGATGCCCATCATTGTTTCTCGAGTGGCTCCAGGAACATCTGTAAGTTGAAGAATGCCCCGTATAGCGAGCAAATCTTGACCACTCCTGAATGTTTATTTATTATGTGCCCAGTTAAACACAAATGCAATTACAGAAGTAGCCATCATAGTAGACTTTTGTCTCTCATTTTCTCTCATTACAGAAAAAAAACAGTTTATTAACCAAAACTGAGATGTCCAGTTAACACTGTTTTAAAGCTCTCTCTTTGTCTCCATTTGCCTTTCCTCAGGCTGACCTGTGTGTGCCTCGCCTTAACGAGGGCGACCAGGTGGTGCTCATTAATGGACGGGACATCTCGGACCACACCCACGATCAGGTGGTCATGTTCATCAAGGCCAGCTGTGAGAGCCACTCCGGAGAGCTCATCCTGTTGGTCAGGCCAAACGGTGAGTTGTTCCCTGCTGTGCTTGATCTGCATGAGGCCTTGTTTATGCTGAAAAAAAAGTCTTTGGCTGTAATTTTCAAATTCAGTTTCATGTCCTGAGGACAGCATTTGAATAACACCTGCCATACACACAAATCCAGTAAAATGACAAAAAAAATGCTTTTGTTGCATGTGACATGCCTCCTGCATGTGTGTCTCAGCATGTTCTTATGAAGGAGGGTATTTTTAAAAATTGAACTTTTCATGTTTTTTGGCCTTCTGTCACTAAAAAACAAAAAATTAGAAAACTCCCACCAGGGTGCAGATTTTCTGCAGCTTACTGGTCTGTATACATGTGTCCACATACTGTCAGTGCTTCCCACAGTGATAATGCATCATCCAACACTTCAGCGTTACAGATATTTTATATCTCACAGGCATCATTACGTGCTAATAAACAAAATCTCAGTGCATTTATGCATGTTTTCATGTGGACTAAGATGTTCAACTTTGCCTGTGTGGATGGGATTATTTGAACAATGGAGAACCTCTGTTTTCAAAAATATCCACCCACATGTGGACATAGCCTCAGTTGTTCAGGAACCATATTTGTTTTTTTATAAAACCAGAGGATCTTCAGTTATTTTGGCTGCAGTTGTTTAATATATCAGACAGGACAGAGGATGACAGCATTACTGCAGGTACTTAAAAGCTTTAAAAAGTCTCAAATTTGATATGTGAAATTTTAGGCTATAAAAATCTTAAAATAATGTATTTCTACCTGTGAGAGGTCGATAATTTCAGATGGTTAAGTAGAAAGCTGGTGGGTAATGACCAGAGATGGGGACTTGAGTGAGAGACTCAGACTCGAGTTCTACTTAAGTTGCACCTAAAGGTGACTTCAGAGTGGACTTGGACTCACCCCTTAGAGACTTCAGACTTGAGGTTTGAGACTTACGCCCAATCATTATTTTTAGAGGGCCTGCAGCTGCCACAGGCTCATCTGTATAAGTACAGATACAGGTGATTTACTGGGGCGTCACATTCAAGAGGAGAACTGCCTTAAAGGGATAGTTCAGTTTTTTTGAAGTGGGGTTGTATGAGCTCCATATGGCCACTAAGTACATTAGATGCAGTAGAAAGTTCTCTCCTCTCCCTCAGTAAGCCACAATTTGTAAAAGTTTGTGACGCAGAACCGACCGCAAACAAGGAAGTTTTGTACCAAATACAAAGGGTATTTCTCTGCCTACAAGAACTCCCATCAAAAAATAGTACCACTAATAAGAGTACACTACCTAGAAATTTTTTTGAGTGCATTAACTTTTAGGAAAAATAAAGTTTATCTGAAACTAACCAACTCACGTCACATTTTCCTCTGCGCAGTGTGCCGCGAGTTCCAGATAAACTTTATTTTTCTGAAAAGTTAATGCACTCAAGGTAGTGTGCTCTCAAACTGTGGTATTATTTTTTGATGGGAGTTCTTGTAGGCGGAGAAAATACCCTTTGTATTTGATGCAATACTTCCCTGTTTGCGGCTGGTTCTGCGTAAAAGACACATACAGACAGTGGCTTACTGAGGAAGAGGAGAGAACGTTCTACTGCATCTAATGTACTGCCTGCATTAAGGACAAGAGACTTTACATGGACTGTGTTAGCATAGCTACAAGGACACAAACTTCCCTGTGGGAACAAGTGTTGACACAAAAACCACTTAAGTTGAATAATTAAGTGATGCATGAATCTCCAATTTGCAAATCCTGAAGTGATAACCAAGCGAAGAGCAGCATATGGACAGCCTGTGCCGTCCACTCCTGAAGATTAACAGCTGCACATCTGCTCACCAGCATGGATCCTTCTTCTGGACTTTTCTGTTCTGCTCGCTCTCACTTGTGTAGTTTTCAGCACATCTTAGCTGTAGATTATCATCATGTGAAAGAAAGACTCAGTGGATTTCTTTTTAATCAGCATCAGCGTATTGGGGGGGCAGCTTTAAAAGATGATGAAACGTGAAAATTCTTGGTATCTTAAATGGGTCGGTGGGGGATTTATGCATTATATCCTCTCATACATCAGAGCACATATGAGATTGCATCAATATATGTATGGTCTGTCAATTCTCATTTGTTTTTCAGCTTTAATTGAATTTATACTTATAGATATTTTCTCTTATAAACCACACGTTCCTGTGCTGCTGTGCATTGAACGTGGTTTTCAGAGTTTCTTCTTCTTTAAAGCTTTCTTTTCTTACATTCGAACTTGAAGATAAACAAACTCCCCTCAGGCCCCGGCCTACACAAACAGCTGTTTGTATACAGTGTGACATATTTCTTTCCTGTCCCACTCAGCCATTTATGACGTGGTGGAAGAAAAGGTGGACTCAGAGCCAGATTTTCAGTACATCCCCGAGAAGTCTCCTCAGGACCCCGCGCAGCTTGACCAGAACGCTTTGAGGGACTCCATGGCCACACTGAAGGAAGGCCTGAGTGGTGGAACGATTCTGGCACAGTTTGATGTAAGAAAGATGCTTCTTCATACAGAAATTCACACAAACATTTACGAACTAAGATGCATGCCAAAAGTTTTAAAAAAACTGAGGGGTGTTTTTTCTCTCCTCGTGTGTGTGGTGCTTTTCTTATCTACCTCATACCTTTGATATACCTCATATTCTTCGACCACCATAACCACCTGCTTTTTATATGTATTGATCTATAACATAACCACCCACAGCTGCACATTTACTCTCTGTGATATGCATTTGGTATGAAGAATGTTAGCTGAAAATCCTCAAAAGAATGCAGGTTTGCTGATGTTTCATATGTTAACACCAGTTCACTGCAATTTTGTGTTTATTTTTCCTGCAGCAACTGTACAGGAAGAGGCCGGGGATGACCATGCTGTGTGCCAAATTACCTCAGAACGTTTCCAAAAATCGCTACAGAGACATCTCTCCATGTACGTGACTGCATGCTGTTTTCTCTTCCTGGTAGCTTATGTTTTGAATGTGCACAAACATGAACCTTTTTCTTAATTTTCCACCAACCTCTTTTCTGGCCACTTCTCCTCTTTTGCCTCTTAACAATCTTGTTTTGATGGTATACAGAAGTAAAAAGTAATTAGCTACATTGATGTACCTTGCTTTTATTAATTTCTTTTTTGGAGTATTTTAAAATTAGTGCTAAGTGAGAGGATGATTACACTGGGAGGTATTTCTAGAAGAACATTGCCAGTAAAATCCTTGGTTTCCCAAAACCAGTTGCTTTTGTTGCTGCCAAGAGCAACTCTTTTTGAGTGCGCATGAAAATTAATTTTTTCATTAAAGACGTGGAGTCACAGCGCTGGTTTATGTCACTAATGGGGATATTTCACGACAAAGTGTCAGCTCAACTTTACTCTGTAGTTTTTGTTTTCCATAAGGCATTGTGCCTGGTGCCTGGCACCGTTTATAGTATCACCTCCAGCAGGTTTTAAGCGAGTTGAGACTAAACGTGACAGGGAGACACTGCTGACCTCTGAATGGTCAGAGTATTGCAGTCGGGGGTACTGATGCAGAAATGAAACACCCTTTGTTGTAGGCTCTATAATGCTGAATGACTTCACAAACTGTCCTCTGCTCAGAGTTTTTTTGCTGCTTGCAAAAATCTATATAGCCAAATTCATCTCCTATGGCCTGTTTCACACTGAATGTGTCTGACTCGCTTGATGGCGTGCATGTTTTCATTTTGGCGAGCATGTTATCAAGTCAAGAGCTTTGAGACCACGAGAGTGAATCTGAAAATCTCGTGGATATGGCTCTGCTTATTTTTTTGAGCCACTTGCATTCTCAGAATGAACAGACGAAAAATGATAAGTAAAGGGCCGTATTAACCCTAATCCAGCTGGTGTTCATGTATGTCCACATACACAGAAAAGATAAAAACAATTCAGGTACTCTTCCTGTCTGTGCATCTCAGAGTTCAAACTTTAGTTTGCCTCCTCTGTGAAGGTAAACTGAAGGTTTGCAGGTTTCCCAGGTTAGTTATGTGCTGAACCAGGCTCCTTGGGCTTAGATTTACTGTGATTTCTCCTAAACCTTCAATGGAAGCTCATTATTGGGATGATGTATTTGGAGAGATAGAGCTGTGACAGCAGGCAGACTGAGGCTACAGGACATGCATGCTCCTGGTGTGAAAGCTGTAGCTGCACTCACTGAAGGTGACATGAAGAAAATGCTTCCAGTGTGAAATGGGTGTAACTGTGACAAAAAACCACAAAGTGGCCGGCAGCTCTGTCCCCTCTGTTTCCTTCATTTGATTTTGTGATGAAGCCACAGTAATTTTGCAAAGCCACCCTATGATGGTCCCGCCTCAAAGAGGGCAGAAAACGTCCTTTATTCAAACTGCTGAGTCCACTGTAAGCACAGTGTGTGTGAGCAAAGTTGAGAGCTTTATGTTTGTTCTGCTTGTTTTATTTGGCTGTATGTGTGTGGACGCAGATCCTCTCTACATGTACCTCCCTGTACTATTTTCCCCTTGACGGTGTTTTTGGTTCAGCTGCACATGAAGAGATGAGTGTCTATATGATCAGATAATTTCTCATATCATCTGAGCACTGAGTCAAATAAAGGAGTAAACAGCCAAATTGATGGAAACTCACTAATGTTGTCAATATCAAAAATGTTAATTTTGATTAAAGAAACATAAATTTACCACAGGATTACTTCTTTTTATTCTCTTTGTATCAGAAGTTTTAAAATAAAGTCAGAAAGGTAGTCTAAAACACAAACATATTTCATGTGTCAGTTAGATGTTTCCTTGCATGCCTGAAAATTTTTACAATCAGGAGCACGAGTTCTCAATTACAAATATAAATGAACATGCACAAACATATTTACACGCACATACATGTAAGTAGTCATGAATTGAAAATAAAATAAGAGAAACAATGAAATTAGGAATGACAGTTTTCATGTCCACATGGTCCTGTATAATCCCATGACAGCAAAATAATCCCTGGGGTAATAAGATGCTTGATGTCAAACGCATCCTCATATGAAATAATCCTAATTATTTTAAAGGGATCTATCTACTCAACGTTTATTCATATAGGGACAAGTTTGAAGCAAAGCAAGAGATTGTTGCTACACATTACAGCATGTTAAGCCTGAACTGGTTTGTAATGCCAGCACCTAGACGAGCCATAAAAACAGATAAAACTCTACAAAAAATACTGCAAATACAGCAACAAACAAACTGATCAGTTAAAAAAGAGAAGAGTAGGTATTTGCTGAGTATTTGCATCTGTGACAATGAAGTATTTTCAGTGGTTCACACAAACAGATCAAGAGTTTGAGTGGTTTTGATTAAAGTTGTATAATATGTTATAATCTCCTTTCTCTTTACATTGGCCTTCAAAATGTTATACAACATGGAACGTATCACGATACTTAGTGACCTCAATAGACCTAAAGGACCCACAGACCTTGCTTAGGCTTTAAGATTAGGGAAATGAAAGTGCTAAAGATTTAATTTATTTCATCTTTAAGGACTTCTTACAGCACAACAGCTTCCATTATACACTATACTATAATACACAGAAATAAATAACTTGTTGACGCAGCTGTGCTTTTATTTGAGTTCAATATTTTTCTATTCCTGGTCTTTCTGCCCCTGATGCTTTGTCATTTACTCTCTCTTTCTTGATGCCATAATCCTCGCATATGTGCTCTAACCTTGTCTGCTGTCTTTTTCTCTCACCACAGATGATGCAACGCGGGTCATTCTGAAAAGCACAGATGACTACATCAATGCAAATTACATCAATGTGAGTATTTTTCCCTCCTTACCTCCCTTTGAAGTTTTGGTGCATATATCTGCTTTGTGTTGACTCGAAGCATGGTGGGTGGTCTGTCACGTTAACCATCAAAACACATGTTGAACACACACCCACACAACTGGTGAATGAGTTAACTGCATCCACTTAAGGAGTGAAGAACGTTGTGAGTAAATGTTTTACTTGATTTTAAGTCTGTCAGTTAGGTTCAGAGTCTTATTGATGTTTGATGGGTTTGTGTTTTTAGTGGAGCTTGTTTTCAGTGTATTTCAGCCGCTCTTGGTAATCTGTAACACCTGTCCAAGTAATGCATTTCTTAAGCCCAAACCAGGTTTAACATTTGCATTTCTTTTTGAAGGCAGAACTGGATAAGAAAAGTTCTTCACTTAGAGTAGCTTGCTCAAAACAGCCTACAGTTTTGACAATAACTCGCCACAAAATGAGTGTTTCTAGTTAGGAAATAAATTCTATGACTCTCACTTGGCTTTGTCTGAGGATGTGTTTGCATTAGCAGAGCTTCTTTGCTTGTAGTTTCTTAAATATAAACTACTGGTAACTGTGTTTTCAGATGTTAAAAAACTTTATATTGTGGAATTGAAAACGACACACTCTGTTTGAGGAACTAGGAATTTCAAACTGAATTCACATTTGATGCCCAAATGTGAGCCACTCCCTGGGCTTCTCTGAGAAGTCAGAAATTATTTAAGCATGACATTCAGCTACTGAACCTAATGTTTCTGTTAAGGAATGCAAGAAAATAACTATACATTGACATCTTTATCAAGAAATGATCATGTGTGTAACCATTTATTCTATATTTCTGTAGAAAAGTAAATGTGAAAATTTGTGGAGAATAATTACAATTATATTTTAGCGTTAAAAACATTTTGGTTAAAGAGCTTCTATGAACTGGTGTATTAAAATTACAGAAACATATAAAACAGTTTTGGTAATTACCATTGCAGTTAATTAAAGGCAGCTGTGGCATGAACCTTACATCAGGCGGTGGTCTAATAACATTGTTAAGCACTATCTATAATGGGATTTATATATGTAATAAAATATATAATATATAATGTGTTAAATATTTTCAGCCTGATTGTGTGGTGGATTTTGTTATTTCCTGAAGTTTATTTCTTTCATCTGTCAATTTCAAAAAGCATGCAGAAACATTTAGTTTTCAATCATCTTCTCAACAAAGTTAATGTTTAGTGATTTTATTGTTCACATTGACAGTTAAACCAATCAATGGGATTTAAACAATGATAAAGACCTGCAGTTTGTTTCCTTTTAAATCTTTGCTTGTGCTTTTTTATTCTGTTGTGACATTCAATTCAGACTTGCGTACAACAATAATGCTACTATGTTTGACCTTGTAAGTGACTCACAGGCTTATTCAAAGAGGAAACCAACCTCTGTTAACTTCCTAGCACATTCAAGTACTTACAAGAATGTTTAAAAGGCTTGAATCTATTTTATTCAAATGTTTAGACCTTAAATGATAACGTGAAAGCCTCCTTGCTCTTTGCTGTAAATACACAAAGCACATGCCACGCTATGCAAATGAAAAGGAAGAAGTTTTGAAATAAGGTCATTGAGACTTTCCGTCTATGTATCTCCTTTGTCTCCTTTTCTGTAGATGGAGATTCCAGCCTCCAGTCTTATAAACCGCTACATAGCATGCCAAGGCCCGCTGCCCAACACCTGCTCTGACTTCTGGCAAATGACATGGGAGCAGGGCTCATCCATGGTGGTCATGCTGACCACGCAGGTCGAGAGAGGGCGGGTACGTATGAGAATTTTTCACAGCCAAGGACTGGAAACCAAGCATAGATGCAAGTATTTCAGCAATGATATTTTATCATTAAGTAATAAAACTGAAAATGTTTGTAGTGCTGTTACTGTGTGAGTTTGTTCAGTGTTAAATGTACGGCTGCTTGCCAGGAGTGGGGAAGCTTTGTACATTTTTTTTTTATCGTCATTATCTGAGAGTTCACTATATAAACAAACTGCAAATGTCTAAAATGATTAGTAAATCATTTTACCAATATGGATTTTCACCTTGTGGATGGGGACTTGGTTCAAGTGATTATGTTTCATAACATTTTAATACAGCACTGTGAAGCTCAGGCTAGCTTCCAGCTGCCTTCAGATTATTTGATGCAGAGAGGCAGTGCCATAAAAGAATAGCCGTATTGATTTAATTTGGATCTATTTGCCTTGTGCATATGCTTATTAAACATACTGTAAATAAATCAAATGTTTTTTTGTAAAGCACCTTTAAGATGTATCATATCGCTGTTCAAAGTGATTACAAGAGAGCAAAAAGGTGATAAGAACAATAATAGAAAGAGACTGGAAATAAAAGTGAGGCAATCAATTCAATTATGAAATAATAATATGCTTCATATTTTAAAATTTAAAGAATATTAAACAATCTTTAAAAGATTAATTTGAAAAATAAAAACAGCTACTATAGAAAGAATTAATTCTAACAATATATCAAAAATTATTTATTGACATATGATTTGAAAGGAAACAAAGTAATTAATAATCATAAAAAGTAATGACCCTAAAATGTTCAATACCATGTGGTAGCCAGACTAAATCATTTTGTTTATGATTGCCATTTAAAATGATATATTATCAGTTTCTCTCAGATCCTGTAGAGGTTAGTTTCACTGTTTTGTGTTTTGGTGGGTAACGCCTGAAAACTGTTTCACCAAAGTTTTGGTTCTGCTTTGTGGAGCTAAAACTTTGTAAAACTTTAAAATGGAGGGAGAAGGAGGTTCTTCTGTTTCCTTTGCATGTCCTTTTTGCTCTAAGCACTGAAAAAAGTAGTCAGAACTGATCAGTCAATAAGTGTTCAGCTGGAAAAAGATTTGTTTGTTTGTTTGTTTACAGGTGAAGTGTCACCAGTACTGGCCCAATCCAGACAACAGCGCCACCTATGGAGACTTTACAGTAACGTGCCACAATGAAGAGGGCAACTCTGCCTTCCTGGTCCGGGAGATGACTCTCGCACACACACCGGTAACCACACACACACACACACGTGCACTTACTTTAACAGACAGTAAATGGACAAATAGAAAAAGAGAATCAGAGAAAATGGAGAGTGACTGTTAAACTTATCAGAGGAGGATGTGAGAGGGTGTTTAAGCTGCTGACAGAAACAGGTTAGAGAGGAGGAAGGAGGCAGCGCAGAGAGAGAGGCTGCGTCCAATCAAAGCCAGGGACCTGCGTCTCAGGAAGGATGAGCCGCTGAGGACCCCGAGGAGGTGTGTTGCCATAGTGACCGGTGTGGGCTGTTCTTTTTCTGGCTCCTGATGCTGCATGCAGGCCACGTATTGGGATCTGGTTACCATGACAACCCAACCACCCTAGTCAGTCACATAGCTGAAATAGAGAGCAGGAAAAAAAGACATAAACAGAGAGTGGGACGACGAGAGTTTTCAAAACAGAAGTTGAGAATTCAAAGAGCAATTTGCAGGTTCAGTTTCTTTTGACATTAAATCAAAACCTTGCCTGTTGATGAATGTTGTATTGGGTAATTACTCATGCAAGGTGGTTTTGGAGAGTTATACAGATATAAATGGGCTTTTCCTGTTTGGCACAGTTTGTTTGAATTTACTGTGTGTGAACACAGAAATGGATCCCTGTTTTGTTACAAACAACTGCGCCGAGGTTGCCTAAGGTCATTCAATAAAACATAAAAACAAAGTAAAAATATTCTTAAAGTTCTTTTAAATGTAATCAATCTTAAGTTAAATATTAAATGTTAGAGATAATTTGTAATCTCTTGACTGCCCCAATTATTTTAAAACAATTCAGTGCAAGAAGCTCTCACCTCAACACCTGTTTTGTTCTTTACTGGTTCACATCTAGGGTTGCAAAATTCCAGGAATTTTTAAAGTTCAAAACTTCATGTGGAAATAAACTGGAGTTAATGGAAATAAACCAGAATAAACCTGGAATTTACAAAATTGAAGGTTGACCCCAAACAGGGGCTTTAGATATAGTGGGGGACAATATATTTTAGCACAGTCTTCACTAAAATGACCAGATTTGATGCATGTAATGCGGTAATAAAACAAGTTGCAACAAGCACTAAGGACCGTTTAGAGTTGCTAAAGAGTTTATATTATGACTGTAGGCAGAGGCAGGCTAACGTGTCCCATTGACTCACAGTATTTGAACTAAGCTAATTAGTGATGAGTGAACTCTGCGCGTCTCTTCCTTGTTACTGCAAGCAAAGTCAGAAGAATGGTGTGTACCTGCTTGCCATGGACTCAGGGGTGAGGCAAGACACGAAAACACAAAAAAAATGTTGGCATATCCCTTTAAGATCCAACAGTGCAAAATGCAAATTCTTACATTTTTTTAACTGGTCTTAAGATTTTGATCAGGAGTGTATCTCTGCTGTTCCTCAGTCATATGCACATAGCACATTGCTTACTGCAGGGGTATTGAGGCCAAGCCCCCTACATGCGCTGTGCTTTCCTCCATCCCATGCACAGATTATTTTCAGAACCCTGTACCTATTAAGACCCAATTTTTAAACCCAGAGCACGAGACTACTGAAGCTACATTTAAGCCGGTGGACTACATTAAGTGAAGTTGAAATTGATTGTTCTGTAAAATAATTCAAACTTCATAAAGTTCTACCTACAAATAAGTAAATAAAATGTCACATTTTGCTTGGATGTCTGCCTACGGCAAAATAAAATGCATATATTTTTGTTTGGATATGATACAATTTGTTTAAAGTACCCCCGATTTCCAGTTCATTCCCATATATTCATTTAATTCCAATGGAAAGTTTCCAATTTAGAATATTTCTAAAATTCCCCGGCTACACTCCTCTGAAAGTTTCTGGAAATTACTGCAGATATTCTGCCCCTTTGCAGCCCTATTCATATCACATTCAAACTTAGTTTCTCCTCTTCAGTTGATATTGCTCTGCATTCAAACCTGTTTTTAATCTCTTCTGAGGCTCATAATAAAGATTTCGTCAGCCACTGTATGCATATCAATAAATACTTTATTCTCCCTCATTAATCAGGCTGTTATGATTTATATTTAAGGCTGACTCAGTGGTGCTCCCGTTAGTTGTGTCACAGCTAGTTGGCTGTTTTTGATGCATAAGTGAAAGCAAAGTGACTGTAGAGCTCACTGTAGGGTGTTCATTTGTAAATTTCATGAAAATATTTTCTCTAAATTATTTTCCAACATACTAAATCACTGAAGTCTCTAACCTGAACAATGCTCTTTAATATTTGCTTACATTCCACTTCATGAATAACTTTCCTTAACTGGAGATCATGCTGTCTTTGCAAAGCTCAGTGGGTTTGATGTATTTTATGTAACACTCTATCTCCCACGCTGGTAAAGAGGACAAAGGCTCATTGAAAATTAACTTTTAATGTTGGCTGTAATGTCCCTGCTGTGTCCCTCGTCACTTCCCGCCGCCTGTGTTTTCCTGATTAGCTCTCCATGTGTGTCGCCCATTCACCGTTTGAGGCGTGTGGCTGCACGAGGAAGCAATTAGCATTCTCCTCTGCCTGTGATTGTTGCCTTGGAGATCGATGTGTTGCCATAGTGACGCAGCGAGGCAGTGGGCTCTGAGCTGCACATGAAACAGTGGTCTGTTGTTATCTGCTGTAGGTTCTGTGTGTGGGTGTGTTTAAGTCGTCATCAGTGTGTCCCTGCTGGGTTTAAATCTTGCTGACTCTTATGTTTTTAATCCAGTTTGTTGTTTTTGTCTCTAAACAGAACTGGCGTCGTGTTTTGGTTTTAAGTATGACTCCTGCTTACTGATCAGGCATGATTGTGTCTTAGAGTAGGAAACAGCAGTAGTATCTGTGGCACAGAAATGGAAAAGATCTCAGTGAAGCATCATGCAGTCCAGCAAAGAGGATGAAAATAAGACCTCAGTTGATGTGGTGTTATTCACACTACCTGTTTTATAACATGGTGAAAGGCCATAATTACACGAACATGGAGCTGGCATGTTTCTCCTCCTGAGATAGGCAGCTCAATGAAACATGGGATAAAGACGCCCACATGAAATACAATCACCCATCCTGAGATGCCTGATACATGAGATTATATTTACTTCCAAGGTCCTGACTGAAGTTGAAATGAATGCTCTTACTTTGTATCCAAAGAGTTAAATTCACTAGATTAAAGTATAGACTAGGACTGGGCAATATAGCCTAAAAACAAAATATTAGAATTTACCACACAAAACTCAATTTCATATTTTAAGTGATGTTTCTGCCTCTCAAAGAAAAAGAAAAATATGAATGATGAAATTACTTGCCTTAATATTTTATCAGTATGTCACAAAAGTCAATTGAAATATCCTCTTAGAATTAAAGTTCTCTCTGTAATGTCCAGAGAGACTTTTTCACAGGTTCACTGAAAACCTGTTTTCACAAAAATATTCACATAAAATTAACCAATCATCCTTTATTCTTAGAAACAAAAAAGTACAAACCTGAAAAGGTGCATTTCAAAGAAAATGACAGGCCCTACTGTTGTAAAAACAATAAAAATTTAGAGTATGTGCATCTTTAAGAAATGCTTCAACTTTCACTTGTTATGCAGTCTCTGTTGGAGGGAAACATGTGGGAGGGGGCTGACTTTGGGAGCCCAAGGAGAGCAAAATGACTGGCTGGTTAAGGGGCATAAACTTATACCCAGTTTATGTGTGAAACTGGGTATAATACATCATTTTAAATATATATATATATTTAATTTTTCTAAGGCATCTTGTGACCCCGATCTCAGTGCCTGCCCCCCCAACCCATTAGAGTTAGCCTGTCACTTTAAGATAACTTGTTTTCTGCTGAAAAACTAATCAAATCATTGGAGAAGTTGTCTAGATAGTCTATAACTCCATGTTGTGAAATGTTTTCTTAGCTAAAGGCATCATTACTCTTTGCTAACAGCTGGGCTCTGCGCACAGAACGCATCATCATCACTTTGTACAAACACAAAAAAAAATGTCTGGGAAAATTTTGTATCAGTTATCATGATGTCTTTCCCTGTATGTGTGTGTGTTTGTGTTCAGAGTGAGCAGCAGAGAGAGATCACACAGATTCAGTACCTAGCTTGGCCAGACCACGGTGTTCCTGATGACTCCACTGATTTCCTGGACTTTGTGGCTCTGGTACGGACCAAACGGGTGGGACAGGACCAGCCCATGGTGGTGCACTGCAGGTATAAATAAGTTTTCTTGGAAAAATTTAAAGGTTGAATTTAGACTTCACAGGTATGAATGTTATTGGTTATGCCCACTGGGCCAATCTTGCACTGCAGATGGATCTGCCTGATTCAGTCTCTATAATCAGGCAGATCCATTTTGCCGACCTCCAATCTAAAATCATTGTGAGCGGCCCAGAGCAGCACAGCCCAATCAGCATCCTTTAGAGCAGGAAAAGGTGGGCGCTGATCAGCGTGATGACATCACAGAGTGACTGCTCAGACAGAGATTAGCATAGATGCTAATTGCTTCAGTATCAGTTTTATTACATCTTGATCGTTTTTAAATGGAAAACAAAAAAACAACACTTCAAACTTCTCGATAGAAAGGATATTTTCGCTCCACATCCATGCTGAGATTTTGTTTTGTGAAGTGGCTTATGTCCTGTCCTTTTACACTGCAGCAGTAGAGCCTGCCTACTACATCTTCTTATTGGCACGTAATGAACGATCATCCAATCACCTGCTGGATATACTTTTTAAAGGTTCTTCCCAAACACTTTCTTTATGTTCTTTCCAAGATAGACCAGTGAAATACTAGTGAAGTACTTTATAGCCTGATTCAACAGTTATGGGGATTTTTGACCAGTTGATCCTGTACATTGGTAGCTTAATTCTGTTTAGTGTGAAAGTGAACAATAACAGAGGGCTACATCTTTGATGCCTCATGGCTGCATGACAGAAGTCTGAGGTGTTTGTTTTAGTTCTGCCCTCCAAGATTTTTCTAATAGGTCAGGGACTGTGACTCATGAGATCACAGAGCACTCTGGTGGTATTAATATACCACACCTGTGTTGATTGCAATTTGTTACAAAATCCAGAAAAGTGTGTATTAATTCTTCCCTTTCCTGGTCTTTTACAGGTCTCAGTGCATCTTGAATATGATTTTTAAAAGAACAAAAATCCTTTTAAAATCAGCCTTTTGCACTTAGACCAAGCTTTGCATAACGGAGGTACAAGTTTTATGACATTCAAAACTATATTTGTATTTTGATGACGTGTGCAAAATTTAGAAAAAAAACCCCTCAATGTCCATTAATTTTGCACTGTCATTTCTTCTTTAAAAAGTGCCTTGAGTGTTTTTAGATTATTAACCAGAGAAGATAAGAAAAGAAACCCGTCTGTGTATGTGGAATTTAACATGACATTTCTTCCTGAGTTCCTGCACTGAATGAGACCCATTGACTGATGAAGTTCTCTGTATGTCCTTTTTTACAGTGCGGGCATTGGTCGGACAGGGGTCCTGATCACCATGGAGACAGCGCTGTGTCTCATGGAGTGCGGTCAGCCAGTGTATCCTCTAGATATTGTCAGGACCATGCGAGACCAGAGAGCCATGATGATACAAACACCTGTATGTCCACACATGGATCATCTTTATTTTACAGTTGTTACACCCTAAAACCATAAGCTGAAGTTCCTCTCTGTCTGTCTTCATCAGAGCCAGTACCGCTTTGTATGTGAGGCTATCCTGAAAGTCTATGAGGAGGGCCTGGTCAAACCACTCAAGACCGCCATCTACCAGCCGAGAGAGAAGGTGGACGAAGACAGAGCGAAGGACAAGAAAGAGCAGCAGAAAGCAGGAGAGGGAGAGGAGATGGCAGCGATGGAGGAGGGCGAGGCTGCGGTGGTGGAGCTGTTGGAAGGAGGTCTGGATGAGGAGGACGATGACGACGAAGAGGTGGAGGTGCTGGATGTGGGAGAAGTGACGGAGGAGGGAGAGGAGGAGGACGACGAAGAAGAGGAGGAGGAGGACGAGGAAGTGGAGGAGCCGAGCGTCGCAAGCGCCACCAGTGTGACCAGCGAGACCAGCGCAAACCCAGACCCGGACCCGGACCCGGACCCTGACCCTGCTAACCCATGACACTTGACCGTGGTGGGTCATCCTGGGTCACTGGAGGAGAGAACAAAAGCACTGTTGCACTTTATGCTGACAAAAACGGAAAAAAAGACACACAACGAACAAAAGTGAAAACCACGGACAAGCTGAACACAATGAAAAAAGAAATCCAGCTGTGTTGAATAGGTACCATTAGGGGATATTGTATGTTCAGGGTAAAGAAAAACGTATTCAAAGAGCGAAAAGATAAAAGTACGAGAGAATAAAATGTGGATGGGGAATTGCTGTAGTGCCATAAGTATGAAGGGGACGGGCTGCCCCCCTTTATGGAAAGGTCTTTCCTGTTTTTATTTTCCCCAAAGGGTCGCCCTATCCCCTTCTGAGCGAGTCTGCCAGACGGACCTGCCTTTTTTTTAGTCCTTTTAGCTGATAAAGAGATATACTTTATCTTTTGTTCCTCAGAAAGAGTATTTATTGTGTTTTAGTTTGTGTCAAACCCTGTCCACTGAACAAAAAAAACGTGTATGTTTGTTTGTATGGATCTAGAGCTTCATGCTTTCCTGATTAAATCTTAGCTAGTAAAGTAGTGCGATTCCTCTTCTTCTAACTACTTCTTTATTTCTTTTGCTTTTTGTGGAAAAAAGAACAGTGATTTAATTTATTGTACTTGATTTTTATCTTTCTCGGCTTTCTTGTCTAAGTTTCTGACAGCACAGACTGACAGATGGACAGCTGAAAGCACTTTGTGTCTCACCTCTTGTTCAATGCTGTGGCGAGTTGTTATTCTTTCTCCTGCGTTGTGCTGTGTTTTTTGAGCTTACAGACACGCGCTCTGAGGCGGCCGTCGTTTGGCGTGGTGACGAACGTTACTGGTTTACAAAACTCGGGGACTGTGTTTGCTGGGCGCCTCTCTTTCACTTCAGACTGCTTGTTTTATGCATTTGTTTGTTTTTATTTGATTTCATGTTTAAAATAGTTTCCAAACTTTGAAAACATAAAAAATCTGAGGCACTCTGATGAGTTGAAACGTGTTGACATGTCCCTGACACAATACAGGATTTTAACTTCATCGGAGTGCCTCAGATTTTTTATGTTTTCAAATGTGCTGTTTTCCTCGGATCCTTGAAGAGCACCCGAACCCACCTTTTTTCACGCCTTGACCCAGTGTAGCACTCACCCCTACATGTTTTTTCTGCAGTTTCCAAACTTTGTTTCAGGCTAAGCTGCATACTAGGTCAACACAAATAAGCAAAGTTTGGGTCATGAAGAGAGGCCCCAGTAAACACAAGGCCTCACTGACTTAGAATCGAAGCTATTTCCAAGCCTTTGTGGCAGATAAGAAAGACGCTGAGGTCAGTTCATTTTTTCTTTAAAATCATACACAATTAATTTGATTTTTTAATAAAACCTACAGCTTACTGCAGCAGACAGTAGCTCCAGCTAAAGTGTCCTTGAGCTAGACTTATTCACACATGCAGAAAAACCCTGAAAATTCCCTGAATTTACCAGGGTGAGCTGCATGTGTGAATACAAACATCAGGGATTTTTACCCAGACCTTACCCCGAAGTTATCCCTTTTCACCACACAATGCTAAAATTTTAAAGTAAGTGTTTGGGAAAATCTGAACTTGCTTGCTTTTTCACATTAATCCCTTACAGCAGGAAGTTTACCAGTATGTCAGTGAGGGAAAAAGTGTCAGAAAACAGATGCAGCTCACGTGGGTAAAGCCAGAAAATGTTTCTCTGCATGTTAAAGTGAAGTCCTTGCCATTACCAGGCAAGGAAACTGCAGAGAATCCATGCTGCTAAGATAGAGTGTGAACATGCAAGCCCTAAACATTCTGAGTAGTTAACCCTGAAAATGTTTCCAGGCAGTTTCCAGGAAATTTCTGGGTCTTGTGTGTAAAAGGGCAGGGGAGTGAACAAAACCAACTGTCATATATTTGTAGCTCTCATTATTTTTCTGTGAAGGTAACCCTGAAAGTTTTTTTAGAAAGTTTCCAGTAATTTCTGTTTCATGTATTAAAAGCAGTTGGATAGTGAACAAAACCCCCTTTCATGCACATTTTCACACACGCAACCCTGTTTATTTTTATTTATTTTTTTTTTATTTCTGAGTGACTAACCTTGAAAATTCCTTGACTTGCTTGTTCATACTTGGTTCTCACATCAGGAAGTTTTCCTGGAGTTTGCCAGTCAACCAATAAAGGGTTGGGGGATGATGGCATTGAAAAGGGGTAGCAGGGTAATTTCAGGGTGAATTCTGGGAGGAAAAACCTGACTGTTTGCATTCGTAAATGCATCTTGAACTTTGTAATTCTTGAAATTTTCTATCTTTTTTTGCATGTGGGAATGATGTTAGACTGACAAACAGCTGCAAAACTTCCTGTCTTTAGGGTTAAGTGTGAACAAGCAAGGCAAGAAATTCCCAGGGTAGGTTTCCCTGAAGTGTTCTGGGAATTTCAGGGAAATATAGGGTCTTGTGTAAAAAAACAAAGGTTTTAGTGAACAAAACGCAGTCGTGTGTTTGTAGTTTTACTAAACTGGACATTCACAGAAATATGTTAGAAACAAGAAATAATGCATTGAATTTAATCAACAGGATGAAAAACCTGAAATTTTTCTGAAATTCCCAAAGCAAGCTACATGAATGAATCTTAACAGCAGGGTTTTTCTCTCAGACTTTACCCTGAAATTCCTGTACTCCCCGCCCTACCATAGCCCTTTTCACACATGCAGCTCCAAAATTTCTTAAGCCCTTGTCACACATAAACCACCTGATATTTCACAGAAAATACCTGGGTAACCTCCTTGTTCGCACTTGGCCTTCAAGTCAGTCAGTGGAGGGGTGTGAGAGGAAAAATACAAGGGGGCGGCATATTTCAGGTTAAAGTCTGAGTGAAAAAACCCTGCTGTTTGAATTCATGTAGTTATATTCAGGGAATGTTCAGGGTTTTCTGCGAATGTGCATGTTGTGTTAGTAAATTTCAGAGTAACCATCTTAGTGAAGCCCTTTAACTACGTATTCAGCTCACCTGGGTAAATTCTGGACAATTTCAGGGTTTGTCTGCATGCATGAATGGGAAGTATTTTTCTCCTCCACCCTTCATTGACTTAGAAGCAAACTGCAGACCATCTCCCTGCCTTTAGGGACAACTGTGAACAAGCAAGTCAGGAAATGTTGGGGTGGTTTACCCTGCTTTGGTCAACATATTAAAAAAATACACCAGTCCCATTCGGTCGGTCTCAAGTGGATATAAGCTGTGTAATGTTTTTATTGTTTTTCCGTAAGTTTCAAAGATAAGTCTGTTTTTTTTACTGACAATGAACTGATGTCAGCTGCAGTGTGAATGGTAAATTTAAAAGCTCCTTCCACTGATCTCTTTTATTATTTTAGTTTAGTCTAAAAAGGTCAAGTCAGTTGGGACAAACTCAAATCTCTGCTTGATTATTCCTAGTTGTGGCAGGAAGACGATTGACCTCCTATTCCTTTATACTTTCTATTAGAAAGAGGTCAGTGGAGCGGTGTCTTTTAAAACATTTACTCTTATTATTCTCTAAATCTGTTGAATCATCTGCCAGAGAACAGTCGTCAGTTCAGCGAGGCAGCTCAAACAGAATATTCAAACTATACGCTTCCTTTTTTTATTGAATTTTCCCAATGGTACTTTCTTTTACGGCACGTTTCATAGGCAAAGTGATGTGTTAACGAGTGACGAGAGATTACGCGATAACTTGTATTTTAACTCACAAAACCCAGCATCAGTTTGCTTGTTGAGTCTTTTTATTTGTCAGAGTTCAGACAGGTTAAGCTGCCATCGTTTTCATTTTACATATCGGTAAGGAATGAAGTGTAGCCTCTTCATGGTTTGAGATCTACTTTTCTCATTGGCTGCTTCAGTACCTGCTGTCATAAGCTCCTTCTGTGGATTCTGCTGGAGAAACCTACTGCTGTGAGTGTGTGAGAGTGTGTGTTTTCGATTTTAGTCTTTAATTTTCTCCTTTAAACCTCTCCCTCCTCCATCTCTAACACATGGTTTGTTAGCTGTCTGGTCTAAGCCTGCTTGTCTGTTAACTGGAATGAAAGGTTGTGTCGAAAGCCACAATCTCAAGCTTTTCTTGGTGAGTTTTTTAAAGTCTGTCCTGAGAGCCAGGCTGAATCTCTGCCTGTGTGAAACATTTCAAACCGTGCGCATACCTCCATATCAAACAGCTGAATCATACTTTTGCCACACGGAGAGGTGGGATCAAAAAGAGCCTTGAAAGTGCTTTCCTCTCCCCTCTTCCTTTTTTTAGCTCTCCTATATCACAGCCTTCTCCTAAAATCTGTCTAAATCCTTCTCTCAGGCAACATCAGTCATTTTGGCTAAGCCTACGCAACATCCACAGTCCATTCTTCTCATTGTTCCTCCCCAGATGCCTCTCTTTTTTGGACCATTATACATGGATCCCACTCTCCCTGCATGGCCTCAAGGCAAATGACACATCTGAGCAGAGTACCATGGGGTACGGCAGCTCACAATTTAGCTTGTTTTACACAGAGGGACACACTGAGACCAGCCAGTTATAGACAGAAAGCTGCTTTGAAGATATTTTTTTGAATTTAAAGTTAAAAATAAAAGGTAGATGATAGAGACTTGTTGCATTCACATGAGAAAATACAATTTGGCCCATCTTTTTTGTTGCTGAATCATAGGTGCGTTGTGTAGAGATAAAGTTAAGCCCTGTTTGTGTCACCTGAAAATCCTTTACTGATCGCTCAAAAAAGCAAACATAGTTTTATTGTTTAGTTTTAATCCAGTTTTATTTCTATTTGACTTTGAGGTGTCAGATACACGTGACTTTGAATTTTATAGGTGTTAATTTTACAAGAACCAGAAAACTGAACATCTGTTTAGACAAACAATCGATCGCTCAGATGTGAAGTCTGTGGCTGTGGATCACCAGGATCTTCTGATGGAAGATTCTTAATGTTTCCATTAAATGTCTTGTTAATTCAAAATTAAAACCGACTGTGGATAATCATTTTGATACTTTAGTAAAACAGAGTCAATAATGTTTAAATTAAAGGAAATACCACAGGATTTCAAAATAACTTGTGTTAAATATGAAAAGCTGCTAATTTGTTTTTCTTAAGAAACATTTCTCTCAATTCTATCACAATTATCTAACATGGAAAATGATCTGTAAATTTAGATAATGCAGCAGAGTTTTTTTATGTAAAAAGAAAAAAAAAGACACGAAGAAGCACAATAATCCATGATAAACATCTTTTTAAATAATAAGAATGCAGTTTATCTTTTTTGGTGTCCAAAAATTATATAGAATCGATTTAAAAAAACAATAATAATAATTATTTGATTTAGCAAAAAATAGATCTTGTTAAAAAAAAAAAAAAAAGCTGAAAAGTTCATTGAGAAGAACAAGACAATATTTTCATCTTGAGTTGATTTGTTCACGTATGTAATAAAATGCACCAGAATAATCATTCTCTTAAAACAATGCCAGGTCTCCTAAGTCTGTGATTTCAAAACAATTCTCCCAAGAACATACTCCTTGAATTCAAGATAACCTCATCAATTTAGAAAAATAGAAATTCTTTAAGTAATAGCCACCTCAAACATTTTAATGATGATGTTAATTCATTTGAAGAATGTTCTTGTTAGTGCCAGAAAAAGGCTTTAGATCAAATATTTTTATTTTGATTATGCATCTAATGAGTCTAAATAAAACATCTTGTAACTTGGAAAATTTGTGCCTGTTTTTTCTCCAAAATATCATGTTGGAATTTAAAAATAGTTTTGCTTATTAAGGTAGAAAAATGCAACAGAACTGTGTTTTATTTCCTCCCAAAGGTGTGTTTTTAATTCTGATATAATTTTCTCATTTATTCAGAAAAAAAGACATTTTTAACAAAAAAAAAAATCATCCTTGAATTTCAAGATAAGAGTAGTTCATCAAAACCAAGCATATCACCTTGTCATAAAAAAGCAATATATTTTCTTTTCGTAAACCACATTATCTTTACAAAACCATGAAGATTTGCAGACTCTCAATAAGACGACTGCAGACCATCAAAACATTAAACACATATAAAATGACTAAATAAACTTCACTTTATGACTTTTTTATCCTTTCTGCAGCGGTTGTCATTTTCTCATGTGAGTGCAATCTGCTTTTGTAGCTGACCTGCGAATAGCATCATCAAAAGAACAAAACTGTCAGCCTGAAGTGGCTTCGTCTCGACATTTTTGTATTCAGATACCAAGAAAATGTTACCAAGTGAAGCCTCCTGGTGTCGTGGCATCAGTAAGAAATTCAGAATCATTGTTGGCGAACAGATAAAACATGGGCCTTTGGTTAAAAGTTAATAATTGATATGATGATGGCTGCCAGGGTTTCCATCTGCACAACATGTCCAGCAGTGATCCGTGTGTGTTTGGTTGTTGACTTCATTGGTACTGTGTGTGCGTTTAGGGTACTGATCAAAGGTAGTTTGGAGGGGGACCAGACGAGGGGAGGGCTCGGGGTCAGTTGTATTTTTGTAAAGATGAAAACAGCTCTGGGGGGGTAGGGAAAGGACAGCACTTTGTAGAAGGCTGAGTGGCAGGTAGTGCTACTGAAAAACAAAAGAGTTGGAGACATTAAGCATTGTTCTTTTTTTTATTTGTTGTTTTTATTTTGTTGAAGAGTACGACCTGTAGGGAACAAGAACAAAAGACGAGAACTCCTAACTACACAGTGCCACTTGTTAATTTTGTGTAAATAAAACTAGACCATGTAAATACAATGTTGTATATGAAAAAAAATCTTTAAAATAAAAGGGAAAATCATTTGTGAGCAGAAAGATTTTGTTTTTATTTTATTTTTGATTTTTTTTTGTCCTTTGGATGAATCAAATGTGACACAAATGGTGTGTATTTCAAGACTGCTATTTCAAAAGTTTTGTTTTATCTGAAACTGGTCTCTTACAGCGAGTGTATATATCATGAATCACAAAATAATGAGAAATGTTTTACCGTATTATGCCCTTGGTTAACTTCTACCTGTGTCATAAAAAAACCTTTGTCTTCAGTTGCTTGTTTCTTTCTGGTATCATGGTTTTACGGTGCTTTGGACATGTCTATAAGCTTGATTGTGAACAATTAAAGCTTGTCTGTCAAAGCATGGAGATGTGGCTTCAGATCACCTTGCTTTTCCACACTGTAAAAGTGAGGTTGGGCAATGATAGAGCCTTTGTACGAAACCTTAACCACAATCATTCGCAGATTGTTTTTGAAGCACTGAATGTTTAAGATGTAGCATGTGGTTCAAGCATTAGTGACCCAGGATAGAAATTAGCACCTACCTACAGTCAGTGGAAGGTGAATGTGCTTGGATTACTGGCCACAGTGCTGGTTAAATAAAAGCAGTTTAACAGTGATTAGTAACGGGAAACAGCATAAATCAAAGGAGGAACTTGGGATTATGTGTGATCTCAAAAGTCAAACTCAAATAACTGTTATGGCTTTCCTTAAGTAGGCTCATAAAGTTTAAAAGCTATTGATTTCCCTGCTTCATGGTCAAGGTTTTGTAGCAATCAAATCAGCTTTACACTAAAGAGCTGCAACCATCCTCAAAATAAGTCATTTTTTGAGAGAAAAAAATCGTGTCAGTTTTGATTTAATAGATGCAATTATAGCCTATTAATCAAATTCATGTCTGTAATGTTATAACCACAGTATGTGAAAGGCAATAGAGTTCATATCCAGTCCTCACAAAAGCAGCAGAACCCTTAATCTGAATCTTTTCTTTCATGGCTAAAACTGAAAACAAATTCAGGCTTTCCAGAAAATAATGTAAGTAATTTAGGTTAGAAACTGTGAGGCAGGTACTGAACAAATTGCTTGAAATCCTTGAAAATACTGGATTTTTTTTTTCTTTTATTTTAATTCAAAGTTTGAAAAGTGCTTTTATTTCAGGAACAAACATACTTAAATTATCTCTGTGTTAGAGCCTTTCTGCATAGACACATCATATCCTGATTCCAGAGACCAGGATATTGCTGTTTTACAGTTTCAAGCAGCCCGTTTTCCACCCTAGATACCTTCAGAGAAAACCAGAATACTGCAACAGTGAAGTTTTAAGAAATAAACCTCAAAAGTGCCTAAATGCAAATATTATACAGTGATCAGAAGCCAGGATCTGTACTCCTGTATATGTGCCGGGAAATTAATGACCAGGTTTCTATGTGCATGTAACAGCAAATCCTATATATCAGAAACAGCTTTATAGGCCTGGTATGTTTACGTCAAGAATTTTGACGTACAGACTAGAGGATCTATACTTTAAAAATGTAGAATAGAAAAATGTTGATTAAAATAATAATGATAATAGCGGCTTTTTGCAACAATGAAGTTATAAGAAATAAACCTCAAAGGCACCTGTGTAAATAAGATGCAGTAATGAGAAGGACCAGGATTCTGATACTCTTTGTTTGTTAAAGGAAACTGACCAGATTTCTCTGTGTGCATGTAGGCAAGGCAAGGCAAGTTTATTTGTAGAGCACAATTCGCACACAAGATAATTCAAAGTGCTTTACAGAACAAGAAAAATGCATTAAAATCACAATACCAAATAAAAACAAAAATAATCATGATAAAATGAACCTTAAAAGAGGAGAGTGCAGATAAAATCCTTTCAGTCATATTCACAGTTAAATAGAGCTGTTTTGAGCCTAGATTTGAACATTGTCAGAGTAGAGGCCTGTCTCACATCTTCAGACAGACTGTTCCAGATTTTAGCTGCATAAAACTGGAACCCTGATTCTCCATGTTTAGTCCTGACTCTGGGCACCAGCAGGAGGCCGGTCCCTGAGGTCCTCAGAGTCCGAGATGGTTCATATGGCACCAACATGTCGGAGATGTACTTTGGTGCTAGGCCGTGGAGAGACTTGTACACAAGCAGAGCTGCTTTAGAGTCTATTCTCTGAGCCACAGGAAGCCAGTGTAGGGACCTGAGCACAAGACTAATGTGCTGGTACTTCCTGGTTCTGGTCAGGACCCGAGCAGCAGCATTCTGGATGTACTGCAGCTGTCTTACAGTTCGTTTGGAGAGGCCAGTGAGCAGGCCGTTACAGTAGTCTAACCTACTGGAGACAAATGCATGGATAAGTCTCTCCAGGTCAGGTTTAGACACAATACCTTTGATTTTGGCAATGTTTTTTAGATGGTAAAAGGCTGCTGATGTTATTGATTTGATGTGGCTGTTAAAGTTCAAGTCTGAGTCCATTATTACCCCGAGATCTCTAACCTGATTTGTAGGTTTTGGAAAGAGAGACTGGAGGTGACTGTTTTGACACTTTCTCTTTGTTTCTGTGGACCAAATATGATGACTTCAGTCTTGTCTGAATTTAGCTGGAGAAAGTTGTTTTGCATCCACACACTGACCTGTTGGATGCAGTGACAGAGTGAATCCACTGGTCCATATTCACCTGCTGTCAGTGAGACATAGATCTGAGTGTCGTCTGCATAGTTGTGGTAGGACACATTATTACTTTGTATTAACTGGCCTAAAGGCAGCATGTAGAGGTTGAACAGAAGGGGTCCCAGGATTGACCTTTGGGGCACCCCACAGGTCAAGGCCATGTGGTCTGAGACACAGTTACCAATTTCAACAAAGTACTTCCTGTTTTCTGGATAGGACTTCAACCAATTTAGGGGGGTGCCAGAGATGCCCACCCAGTCCTCTAGTCTCTGTAACAGGATCTCATGATCGACAGTGTCCAAAGCAGCACTCAGATCTAGCAGGACTAAAACTGAGACTTTGCCTGCGTCAGTGTTTAGGCAGATGTCATTTGTCACCTTGATAAGAGTGGTCTCAGTGATGTGATGGGGTCTAAAACCTGACTGGAAAGCATCAAAGAAGTTGTTCATTAGGAGAAAGTCAGTAAGCTGTTGGTAAACAACTTTTTCAAGGACTTTGCCTAAAAACGGCAGATTTGAGATGGGCCGGTAGTTGTTCAGTACTGTGGCATCAAGAGGCCTTATGACCGCAGTTTTCAAGGCCTTTGGGAATGTTCCAGATTGTAGTGACATGTTAACTATATGAGCAAGTGGCGGTAACAAACTGCTCAGTACAGGCTTTAGAAATCTAGTGGGTAACACATCAAGGCAGCATGAAGATGAACTCAGACTAGTGATGATCTCTTGGACAGTTTTGTCAGTTACAGGTGCAAAATGAGTCAGCTCGAAGTGTCTAGGTGGCTGTAGGGTTGTTCTTGGTGTTGCTGAATTGATGACATTTTTAATGGTCTGAACCCTGACGCTGAAGAATACTGCAAACTCATTACACTTAGATGTGGAGATTAGTTCCAATGGCAGTTGAGCTAGGGGGTTTGTTAATCTGTTCACTGTTGCAAATAAGACACGCAAGTTGTTTCTGCAGTTTCCAATAATTTCAGAAATAAACATATATGTATGTATATGTAAACACCAAATCCCAAACATCTCAATCAGCTTTATTTGACAGGTGTGTTTAGGTCAGGAATTTGACTCTGGTTAACTTCTCTCCCTAAGTACAGACTTGAAGATCTATCTGTATACAAAGAAGAATAGAAAAATATCAATTACATTTTTAAATACAAAAATAATATTGAATAATAATAATTAAAATAGGATATATACAAGCTGACATTTAGTAAGAAGTCAGAGCTAATAAACAAAAGCCTGCATAGACCGCAGTGCTATTGTAAGAAGTGTAAATGATGCCATAAACATACTATTAGAGATAAATTAAATATGGAAATATAATTAAAACTGTGGTGTAACCAGAATGCTTAAGTCCATGTAAACACAGTCATTGTCTCTTCCTCATAACAAAAAACTCTCTGACTGAACAGCTTGATTATCAGAGAAAGAGTTCAAATGAGCCATGAAGTAGTTTACATGTATGAGTCCATTATTACTAAACTATTTATAAATATAGTGTGTTCTCAGAAGACTATGAGGCAGGAACCAAAGTAAACTCAAGGTATTCGGCATCATATCTGCGGTCATAATAACACTTAAAATCTCTCAAAGAATCGAATAGAAGTGAACTTATTGTGAGGGTTTTTTATATTTACTGTTTTTCTTTATTTCTTTTTATCGGCCATTCTTACAGATAGTAATAATTATAATAATAGTATTTCAGTGTCAGTTTTTAGATCAAAAGGACACTTAACAATGATTTTAAGTACACATACATGTATAATTTCTAATCTGAACACAGCAGCAGGAGCTGGAAAAGCTCATTCAGAGACTGCATCTGAGATTTATTTACATTAGTTCAATTGCTCTGCTTAATCTACTGGACTATAAGAAATGTCCTATATGTAGGCATTATTTTTTATCATTAAAGAAACAGTAATTAAATAAAACAGAGTAACATGAGTTATTTATGATGAATAATGTGTTAGAAAAAAAAAGGTGGACCATGTTGTGTTTTTCAAAAGTAAAAGACAGTAACGAAATTCACAAAGTTCTAAATACTAATGAAAATATAAAAAGGTGCATGTCTAACCAGTACTGAACACAAATTATTGCCCCCTTTGAAACAACATAATGTTTACACGAAACAAGCAGACCTTAATATTGTCTAATCAAAAATGACCTTTCCGCCTCTCTTTCTGCACTTTATCAAGAGAGGTAGTTATTTTTTCATTTGCATCCTGACATAAAGATTTTTAGATTTAAAGAGTCATTTTTTGTTTGTTATTCAAAATAGTTGCTAATAGCACAACAGAGGATATTATTAAAATTGATAAAATGATAAAAAAACATGGCGTTATGTGCCCCTTAGGACTGGGTATTGTACCGATTATATTGATTAATTAAAAAAATATATACATTAATTTCTGTCCTTGACTTACTCCATCACTTATCCCCCCACCCCCAGAGTTAAAACCCTTACCCATGTCAGTTGTGACATTACTTGAAGAGAGAAGCACTGAATTTTTCTTCTGTTTTCACAATGGCATGCCCTGCCATTTTTGCATAGGCACCTTTTTAGCCTTGCGTTTGTTTTAATGAGAATAGAATCTAATAATTCCATGTTCATGTTTCGTGAAAATAGTTGTAGTAGACCTGCCTATTTCCAAACTAAATAGTGTACCTTTAATAATAAAATAAAAAACATGCACTTTAATAACTAGGAAAATTCAGTTTAGTTTGGGTCACAGTTTGATAAACTTAAGGCAAAACTTATTTGTTTTATTTAATTTCTGTAATATGAAGGGGTTTTTTTTCCTTTGGGGGGCAAAAAATGATTATAACCAGAAATCAAATTTATTTTCAGGCCATACTTTTGGTCTTAGTACCTCTGGTAAAATTATTTCTGAGGGTTTTAAATGACAATACAAGGGTCTTAGCCCCCCCTTAAATTGCCTAAATTTGCTCATGGATTCCATACAAAAATCCGAATGATGCCTTGCTGATGAGGACTTGCTTAGGTTACAATTAGTATAAAACATAAATGTGTCCATAACAAACTGGTCTTAAAACTTGTGAGGGTCCTCAAAGTGGTCTTAAAATCATTAATTTGAAATCCAAGTTTTCCTTTGTATAGTAATTCAAGGATCATTTTAATCTGACCATAGAGTAATAAGTAAGAAGATAACTGTTTTTGTACGACCACATTAGACACTGTGCGGTGCCTTAGACAAAATGCAATGGACCTTTATTTAAGACAACCAACCACCAGTGAGAGATGGTCAGATTCCTATATAAGTCTACGAAAAATATTTCTTTCTATACAGCAATATAGTGTGGTGAAAAAAAACAAACAAAAATAAAACAACACATTTTTATTATAGCAATAAGAGGGGAAAGTCAAAATAAAACTGATTGTAGTTTTTTTTAAAATAATAATTAAAGTTTTGACACTTGACACATAAAATTAATCAGTCAGTATCTCATTACAATTAATCACTTCCCTCCATAACTCTAGCTATTCGCTCATTATCTGCTTAATGACTTTTATTTCCATTAGCCTCGGGTTCAAGAGGTCAGCATCTGCCTGGACACATTAATGGACAGATGAACCAGGAGGGGGCGCTGCTGTCAAACGGTACTGACGACACTGTGAGGTTTATAAACAGAAAACTGAAGGAGCAGCGAGTCCACATACAACAACTTTAAAATCACATGATAAGGAATATTTAAGCGTGAATTCGTGGATACTTCTCCTCATGTCCCGTAGGTCACTCTTTAGAAGTCTAACAGCTTTGTTTCTCAACTGGTTGAAATACAACACGCCAGAACTGAAAACTCCATCAAAATTAGATTAAAATATTACAGGAAAATAATTTAAGCCAACGTGTTGGCGTGGGGAAATATTCAGTAATGATTTAACAAAAAAAGAAGTTTGTATCTTTAAAAATGCTAATCAGGTTTTTGTTAGGGATTTATCGTGACGTCACATCCTGAGCAGAGCTTTGCCTCCTACTTTTTGTTGGGTCCTGGGAGAAAAACTGTCCCGCAGAGGTGCCGCGGAGGAGACCTACGTGAAACAGAAACAAACCCCCCAAACCATGGACGTGTACGAGGCTGCTCTTTAGTCGTCTAAGATGCAAGCGGACGTGCTTTCGCCGTGAATTGAAACGAGGAGGTTTTCGTAAGTACCCTGTTTCTTTCCAGACCTTTACGGATCCACAAGTGGCTGCGGAGCAAGTGTATGTCGGACTCGGATCCCGAGAGCTGCTGGTGGCGTTTGTTTTGCTGTGCGGGACACGCTGGTGTGGCCGGAGTGAAATCTGTGTGCAGCGTCCGTTGCTAGGGGTTAGCTTAGGAGAGAAAAGAAGCGCACACCTGTTGCTTTTGCTTGTACCAGGTATCTCAGGCCTTAGATGTGGGGAAAAAAAATAATACAACTAGAGTAATTGTTGTTTTTTTGTTTGTTTTCAGTACTTTTTCGTTTACGTCTCGTTATTTTTTATCTATAGTTTTAATATTTAAGACGATAAAGGGGGGCTGGTCAACCCCGAGTACGCAGACGACACAACGGGATAATTTTCTACATTAAGAGCGAACAAACACATCCTTGCCGAAGGTTGGCTTGACTTTTCGGTGGTTTTTGACGTTAATGTAAATATATCCAACTCAACTCTCCCTAAACTATTTTATTTCTTCTCTTTTGTCTATGCCCATCTCATTCAGTGCTGAGCAGCTTTGATAACCAGGAGGGCCACGTAACAACAAACTGTCGAATATTGTAAAATAATAAATAAACAGACAAGAATACCGAATGTCAGTGTTTCCGAGAAATTAATTATACAAAGTTTTTGATTATTCCAGAATTCAAGGACATTTTCGGTCCCACTTCTGTCGCACCCATTAAATTTCAGATAATGAATGTAAAAATTCTTAAGAGACACAATTATGGTTGAAATGTTAGATGTCCTGAGGCAAACTGTTAAGATTGTTGTGCTTAAATTGTTTTTAAAATATCACTTTAAATACCAAAGGACTCCTAAATAGGCTTTTTTCTTTTGTCCTAACTACTGACTCACCTGCTGACATAACACATTTATATTAAAAATTATTTTTTTCTGTTTGTTTTTTGCATGCTTTTGTTCAATGATGTCTCTTGTATTTGAAAAAAAAAGGTTGGTGTGATCATGGACATATTTTAAACTGAAGTTATTACACCTCAAAGTTATGTCCCACTTGTATTCAACTTGTACAATTTTAGCTATTCAGAAAAAAGAGCAAGAACAAGAACAGTTTGGGTCTGCAGAAGTTACATCTTTAAGTCATATGCTTATGTCAAAAATAGAGCAAAGGTAAGATCTGTCTTTTTTATTTTTGATATTTTTATAAATATCTGCAGCCTTAATGAGTGTGTCACTCAAACCAACCACGTTACCCATTTTTTTAGTATAAACAAATTTCAAATTTTTTCCATTTTTATTCTTGCAACTCTGATTCAGCTTTTCCAACTTCTGTAATTGATAGAAAGGCTAATGTCAACCAATGAAAAAAATATTGAATATCAGCTCTAATCTGCAACCCTGTTACTTTATTGTAGGAATAGGGCTGCATCTCCTTCATTCTGTTCATAAGTGATACTACTGTACATTATCTAATATCAAATCAATCAGTTATAAATAATTTTGATTCATTCTAATGTATTTCTTGCACACTAGTGCAGCTGCAAAGTACCAGGCATGTTACAGATGGACAGAAAATAGCTTTATGAACATCTGTATGTCTCACAGTTGCACTAACGAAGTAAGATTTAGGACCTGGGGACTATGGAGGCCATTTGGGTAAAGTGAACTTGCCTACATGTCAAAATGAATAAATAACAGAAATGTGTAAACAAAAGGTCAATTTCTCAGAAGTTTACACAGAATCAACACTCACTTAGACTTCTTTTTAAATGTGATAAAATCAGTGTGCCCAAGTTCCTGAAGTACAAATAACATTTAACATTTCTTTTCAAATGTAATATTTACTGGTTCTTATATTATATTCTTTTGCTTCATAAACGTGACTTAAAGGAAGAAATTATTGCATAGGATTAAAGACTTTGATCAGTTAAATTCTTTGTTTAGTCAGTACTCGGGTACAATTACGAATATAACAAAAAACAGTGACTCCCGCAGAAATTCACATTACCCTAAATAAATATGAAATATCAAAGATATCGGTGTGATTAAATGTTGACTACTTTGAACTTTTAGTCATAGCTTTACTCAGGAAACTGTATTTGACCTCACAAATAGAATTTTAATTACATGAACAGTTACAATTTGCCCAACCTGAAGTGATCAACACGTGTAAACATTCTGTTTTGTATCCATAGGTGTTGAATCTTGAAGCATTATCAATTTATACTTTTAAGTGTTGTTTTAACACCAAGCATCTCTATATTAAGATTGGTTTTAGTATTGAAGTGAAAATGTTGATATTGTGACAACAGGAGGAGATGGGAAGCTTTAGATTCCACAGTTATCACCTTTTTTTCCTGTGACCACATTGAGTAAGTTAAAGCTTAATGTATAATTTATTTAAGCTTTTTTCCCCTTTAACGTCAACTGTCGACTTAAGTCTTAGCCAGGCTAGCAATTATTGAAAATAACCCATTGTTAGGAGCAAGTAATACTTGCTTGGTGACCAATCCTAATAGATAGGTTTTTGCCTGCCTTGGACATCATGGTCGATGAGGGCCGACACACCATGGTTTTCCTTGTTTAAAAAGGGCCTTTAAATGCCACAGGGACTCGTGTGCAGGTGCACCGTTCTCTAACTTAACACATGGTATTCATGGTGCATTACTAACCGGCAATAAACAGCTCAGGTTACAGCTGTCTGTGCTGTCTGCACCTTCTCTATAGACAGGAGCATGCTCACCAAATCTTGTCTTCTGTCCTGGTTCACAACAGATGTTCTTCCCACCTTTACCAGTTTTTGAGTAGACTGATCTTTAAATGTGTTATAATTCTGAAGGCCTATGTGGTTTTCAGAAGCTCAACTCTTTAAAGTGCTCATATCTGACCTCCTCCTTTGCAGGTTTGGTAGAGTAACCTTCCTTCTCCCACCATGCTGAGCTTCCTGCGCAGGACGCTGGGGCGACGCTCCATCAGGAAACATGCAGAGAAGGCCCGGTTACGGGAGGCTCAGCGTGCCACAACACACATCCCTGCCGCTGGCGATGCAAAGTCTATCATCACTTGCCGTGTTTCCTTGCTGGACGGGACAGACGTCAGTGTTGACTTACCGGTAAGAGAAGTTCAAGACTTTAAACCTCTGAGGCTAAGGACAAATGTAGGCAGGTGTTTTTAAATCACAGCTTTTCTGTGAGTTAAATAACTGCACGTTACCTCACTGAAAACCAATGCCAAGATGAAGATTTTTGAAACTCTGTTGAGGGTGTCCCTGGGTGAACAGGGAAAATGGTGTTTGGACCTAAATGTCACACTCCTCGCTGACCTCTCCTCAGGGTGACGTCTCATCATCACTGTTCTTCATGTATGTTGCGGTAGACATTGCTAAAGCACTGCTGTTTTATGTGTTGCTGACTGGACTATTTACATGAGCACACGTTTTCAGCTTCTCCTCTTCTGTTACAAACTCTGCCAAAGTTGAGGATGAGACTCGGCCTTACAGTTTCACAAGTGGTTGTTTTGACTAGTGACCCATGGCCACCTGTGTCTGTTGTTGCCATGGTAACAACAAATGTTGAAACCAAAAAGAGTACTCATGAATGCTTTTAAATAGCAGAACTTGAAGAGGATTAACAGATAGGTCTTGGATGAAAGATTCGTTACTGTAAACCCTGATCTGGCGAGTTTTAATTCATCCACTGCATCCTTACTGTATAGACTGCAGGGTGTCTTACTCCACTCTTAAGGTCAGATAGCTGTGCTTGGTGTTTTTTTACTATTCCCTTTTTTGAAAGTGAATCAGAAACCCTGTTGGTTTTATGAAACCAGTGGTTTATCATTTCTTTTTGAAACCTGATTGTGTTGAATAACATGGTGAAGTCACAGTTGGAGCAGTCAAACTTTAAGGTGGTTTTCCCACCTACAGCTCGATTGCTTTGTTCCAATTCAACTTTACAAATTTGCATGTTTTCTTTGGATCGCTTCGTGTTTACATGGCAGTGTCATGAAGCAGGCTGAGTCCAAGCTGAAGGGCCTTATGTCATTATGTCTCAGCCAGCGTTCCTATGAGCACGGGCTGTGCATTGTGGGAGAAAAGCCAGCAGTTAAACTAGCCTAAAACAATAATATGATATAATACCTGATATTAAATGTGCTATTTAGATTATACAGATGAGCATATATCAGTGTGGGACACAGCTTAAGACAAAAGTGTAGACAAACTCTGCACCAAGAAGAGGGGCTTTAAGGCTTGCCAGTGGACCATAGGAGTCATCTGATAGCATGGTAACTTCTTACAACAGAACACCTGCAGAGTTATCCACAGACAAACTGTTAGCAGTGTGGAAAAGAAGAGAACAAGTTTGTAAAGGGGATAAATTATCCCACTTGAATGAGCTGGACTAATACAGTCTGGGGATCTTAACAAGTTTTTCAGCCTGTCCATGTTGTCCAGTCCTGTAATGATCTGCTGTAGAGGGTAATGTTAAACTGTTGATGTTTTCATGGTATGCTGCACTGTGCTCAGAAAGTGACTCTGTGGGATCCAAAACATTGTTTTTAAGTTGTACTTTGTTATCAACCTGGCTGCCTGGTAGCTGTAATGCAATTATTAATACTACTGCTGCTGCTGCTGACACTACTACAGCAGTGTAATGAGTTAGCTCATCATCCTGTTTGTGGTGGTTCCTGGGGCGATTGTGTTCTCACTGCAAACGAACTGCTGGATTGGAAACAAGCCGAGACCATCTATGTCAGGTGAACACAGCATGGTTGTTTGTACCAAAAAAGGGATCAATTGCTGTGTTCAAATACATACAAATGAACTGCACCAAGCAAAAAATACCACTTGTATGGAACAACTTCCAGAAAGTCTAGGTGTGAAAATGAACTAAGTTAAAACCCTTGTATATCAGCACAGATGTTAGTGAAAAAAGACCTTGATTACACCTTTTTTTAAGGACAGTGTGGGTGTTGAAAAGTAAATTTGACTGACAGTGCCACAACCATATGAAATTTAAATAACCTAGTTTTGCAGAACTATTATTTTTTTTTTTTTTACTTCTGCTATTTTTATTAGTGCTTAGCATTTGTTATATGTTAAAATATCACCATAGCTACACATATTTTCAACCTGTCCTGGTCTAATAAACCACAGTGATTCAAAACACCCGTGTGGGTGCTTGGGGCCTCTGATGTTTCACTGCTCTAGAATGCTGAAAAACATATCCAGCTTTTGGTGCTGAATCTTAAATCACTCCCTACTCCAGGCACAGTTTAATGTACTAAAAGTTACTAGTTTGTTTTGTAGTGCTCATATTCTGAGAGAGCACTGATATACCTTATACAAAGTCCTCATTGGCCCTGTTTATGCAATGCATTAACCCGGATTAACATCTGTTCAGGCACTGGGATACCAAGAGATCACGCACTGCATTACCAAAACATCTTACGGGATGACCTGCTATAGAAACTTATTGCCTGCCTGTATGCTGTGTACTGTAAAGTGAAATGAATGAGGGTCAAAAGCCTAAATTTAGAGGCTAGCAACCGTCTTTGATAGCGTTTCTCCTTTATTCTGTCATAAATCAAGCTATGAAATGATAATGTGTTTAATGATGTGGCAGAAAAACTATGTTGGGACCTGGAAAGATGAAAGAACAATGTATTTCAAGACAACTAAAAAGCAAGTGCTGTTGTGCTGTTGTGTTGTTTTCCGTCAGTTATATCCATTGATAGGGTGATGTTTAATGTGTTTAGTCTACATAATCAACCCAATCTGGATTAAGGGATCCCGACCAGCCTCTTATGCAGTCATAGGTATCAGATGTCGTTGTGTTTTCAGTCTGCAATAAAAAGTGAACACTCTGATGGTTACCATCTCAGCAATGTTTACTGTAATTCACTGAAGATCAACGTTTGGTGGACAGGGAGTTATTTTTGGGTCCTTTTTTATTTTGCCATACAATTGCCAGACATTTCACTAATTTTATAAAGGCTTTTAATGGGAAAAAGTTTAGAATAGTGTGAGTTATAGGTGGAATTATACTGTTAATTATTGTTGATCCTGGACCACTTTACTGCATGTTTCAGTAAAGCGACTGCAATGTCAGTGTCAGGGGTTGTAGTAGAGTCTGAAATCAGCTCTATTTTGTACCAATGAGTGCATTACAAAGTCCACATACTGTTACTTGTGTAGTATAAGGGAATAAGTGAGTAATTGTGTGATTTTGGAGAAATCATGGTTCAGATTGGTTGAGGGATGTTCAGTGATTGTCATGTGCCTGTGTCAGTAGAGCAGTTACACTAAGCCTGTAGTGTGTGTGGGTTTGAGGGTGGATATGTTGTGGTTTTGCTGATCACCTGTAATTCCATGATCCTCTCTGGAGAACATGCTTAATCACGTGACAGCATCACATGACAGGTTTGGCTGATCAACAAGTGGACACAAAGCAGTGTCACTCTCTTCAGTCCTCCTCCTCCCTTTTGTCCTTCTCCTCTGACCTTTATACCCACTCTTTGTTTGTTACATTTTACACAGACTACCTGTAAAGATCTTTATGCAGTCCCCAACCTGTAGCATTCATTTAAAGCTGTGGGTATAAGTGGAAGATTTTCCCCACATGTGGCTTTTCTGGTGCACGGCTCAAGAGATTTTTCATCTTGTTGTTTCCCCCTTTACATTCCATGTGTCAAGACGCCAGCATTCCAGTGAGGCCAGCCTGGTATCTACTGTCCTGTTTGACTCTATCGTGTCTTTAGATCTAGCCTTTTGGCATAGTTTCCCAGGAGGATGAGTTGAAGACAATAGGTTTTCTCATGTTACTTTACCTGTCCTCCTCAGATATTGACATTTTGTTGGAAATTGGCGTATGTATTATGATTTCTCCTTGTAATATGCTATGGGTTATCTTACCAGCTTTGATTAAATAGAGTGTAACATAGATGTAATGGTGTTTTGTGTTTATAAAGCTGGATTACTTAGAGAATGAGGATGAGCTTTTTTTTTTACCTGCTTTACTGTCTGGCATTCTTCATGAAAGTTTACATCCATTAGGAATGTATGTCTTCTTTCTCATGCTTTTTTTCCCATTGGCTGAAATAATTTCAGATGTGCAATAGGGGTTCAACGAATTGTCTACATAGTTGACAAAATTGGATGCCATAAATGGTCAATGATGGATTTTATAGTTGTTAAATTATGTCATCCCATGTTTTTAGTGTAATGCACTGACATTTAATAATTCTCTGTAGCAGATTATTCAGTGGAGTGAGTCCTCTTACTCCTCTTCTTGTCTTTGATGGAGCGGCGACATCAAACAGCAGCTACAGTGTGATGGAAACAACGTAATGTAGCAACAGTAGCCGCTGTTACGATACCGCGTCCCAAACCATTCCAAGGCTGAAATTGCAGAGCAAACGGGGCTAAAGATGTGGCTAGTTTAACAGCTAAACCCATCTCCACTTTCCGCAAGCAGACCGAGCAGTTCACCAATGACAGATCAAACCAAACATTTTTCTCTCTATTTATCGCTGCCAAATTACATTCAGCGCTCCGTATGTGACAGCGTAACTCAAACTCAGCCTCAGTATTCTCCACTCCGTTCTCACTCAGGTACAGTCAAACAAACTCTTGCGAAAGGATCTTTTTTTTTGTTTATATAGCGGCATTTTGGTTTTAGAGACTGTCAGTACTGCACAATCATTAAAGAAGAGGAGCTTTGAAAATCACATTCACAACTCATAAACAATGTGCCTTTTAAAAAGCAAAAATTAAAGCCATGCAGTGGTTTTTCTTTCTCTGACGTTGTAGTCCCCCTCCACTTATCTTTTTCTTCCTCTAGCTATCATGAAACATCAGAGCAAAGTCTGATCATATTGATGTACAAACTGTAGTTACCAGGCATCATATTAAAACAAAATCATCCATGTAATTTATCAATAGATGTGCTTAGAACATGTGAAATATTTGTCTATAATAAAAATCAAAACTGCACACTTTTAATTGAAAGAACCCAATCAAATGTAAGAAGGAAATAATAATAATTAAAAAAAACAATAGTAATTATTATTATATTGCACCATTATTTTATTTAGAATAATGAAATACTCACATCACAAAGCAATAATAAGATCCAAACTTAATTGTGGGGGGAGTAAAGAAAAAAAGGCACCTGACTAGTCGACGATAGAAATAGTCGTTAGTTGCATTCCTAGTGTTACTAAAATAGTTTTTTGCAGGCTTTCCAATGCATAGACGAGCTTTGGGCCACCCAGGCATATCAATAACTCCCTGTAGTATATTTTACAACTATTTTTTAAAAATCCAGATATAATCACTGTCTATGTAAGGGACATGTGTGCACTTATACTTCTCCATAAATGCATCCATTTTAGTGCCGTGTCTCTTTAAAAATAAAGCTGCACCTGCCGTCTTTTAAACATTTATCTGTAGCTGCTTACTACCGTTATTATATTACAAATCAGTAGTCTTGGATTACTGTTAACATAAGTTAAATTATTGATGATAAGCCCCCATAATTGGAGCTATGATCATTAGGAATGGGTGTCAAAAATCAATTTCAGTTGAGAATTGATAACGAGCCTAATGCCACCTGTGTACCCGTGAACCCGTGACAGACTGTTTTTATTCCGGTTCACAGAGTGACAATCCATGTCCATGTGGGAACATTAGTTAGTGAGGACATTAGTTCCACCTAGACGGACCACAGAGAACTCACAGACGATGCTGCTGCAGGGCCATCAGCTGCAGTGTTTTGTGGTTGGTAGGTGAGTGAAAAGGATACAGTTAGAATAATATCAGCTAATGCATCTTATTATATGATATATGATATGATAGCAGTGAAACTCGAGCAGACGTGACGTCACTGAGTGGTGGCAACGGTGACCAGAATGAGGCATTTATGGACAGGTGACACTACTTGGGCGGGCGACGCGATTTCAGTCGCAGAGTCGCGTTCAGTGTGAACGCAGCTCAAAGAATCATTACCAGTAGTGCTACTGCTTATTGCTTCCTTTGTCAGCTCCCTCCACTTTGTTCTGCACACCTTGCAAATCAAGAATGTCCGGCTCTCATCAGAGGCTGTCTGCAGAAACAACAATGAAGTCAAAGATGTGATCATGGCAGACACGAAATAGAGGACATCAAAAGAGTGGCTTCCTTTTATACGTGTGACATTTTTGCCACTGAAAACCTTTTGGACACAGAAAAGCCACATGAATTGATAAGGGAATTGATAAAGAATCAGATCGATAAGCCGAATCGATAATTGCATTGGTATCATTAAAACCTTATCGGTCCCATTCCAAATGATCATAGAGTATGGAGTAAAGTATTTCAAAGCTGGTGATGGTTTTTGAGCATCTTTGATATAACCTCCATCTGCACACAAGTGAACTTTGGGTATGAAGTGGGGTGAGGTAACCCATCTTATCCCTGCACTCCAAGCATCTCAAGTACAGTGTAAGTCTATGGTATCAATAAAATATTAATAATTTCCTTTGTCTTCAAACAGCAGTTTTTTTCATCCATTTATTTCCAAGTTTACATAGATAATTGTATACGTTTGTGAGTGAATGTATGTATCAACTTCTGTAGAAGACTGCTTTACTTGAGTGATTTGCTTAACAAAAAGTGTGAAAAAAGAAATGGGGTACTTGAAGATTTTTATGTATGTGTGTTTATGTGTTCCAAATATTCATCTGTACCATTGAATTGAGTCTTAGTAGTTCAGAGATGCCTTCTGTGTACTGTACCTTTGTAGTCTTGATAGTTATAGGTTGTTGTTTTTTTTGTGCTGTTTTGTTATTCTGTCTGAATAGTTCCTAAATCCTCTACAGGCTGTATAACAGAAGGAACTAAACTTTATTATAGGAACTATTAAAACAAAGAGGGAAAGGAAGCTCAGCAGATTTACAGGGAAAGAGTACTATTTCTTACCTTCAGTGTTTCACCCAAACTTATCTGTCACACATACAAGACTCTTAGAAAATATGAGAAAACACGTCTTTACACATTTAGGTAAATCAAATGTATTTTTCTCCAGCTTATTAACGTGTCCTTTCCTGCATGATGGATTTGTTCTCCAGTCCTCCTGCTGCTTCTCTCTACCCAAGTCTGATCGACTATTAATACTTTAATACATGCAGGTTTTACAACTCTTGTTTTTGAGTAGTGTGTCACTAAATATTCAGTTACCACCAACTAAATCTGGACCTTTGAAATGCATTGGTGGACATTGGTTGCACAGTCAGGTAGTGCGCTTGGTCGGTAATCGGGATATTGCAGGTTCTAGCCCAGCTTCACATAGCGATGTGTCCTTGGGCGAGACACCTAACCCCAAGTTACTCCCACTGCTGTGTCTGTGGCGTGTAAATGGGCAAATTGACAAGAATGTGCTAGTTGATACTGATGGACTACTAACATAGAAACTCCAATCATCAGTTAGTGAATGTGAGAAGAAATGGGTGTGAATGGGTAGATGTGACTTGCGATGTTAAGCTGCTTTGAGTAGTCAAAGAGTACAAAAGTGCTATGTAAGCTCAAGTCCATTGACCATAGGTGAGGAGTATAGTTGATTCGTAAAAGCACATAAATCCAAACAAAAAGAGAGAGGGGCACAAACACTGAAAGTATTTGCTGCAGAAAACTAAAATGTGATGGATATAGAGGTTCATATTTCATACATCACTAATTTCTGATAAATTAACAGAAGATCAGCCCCTCTTTTTCTTTTCTCTTCACACAGCTGCAGGTGAGAGTCTTCTTCAAGCAACCACTCCTCAGAGTAACAATCTTAGGTTGTTTTCAGACCTCGTTTGAGAGAGTTGTTCTGATAAAACTGGGTGTTCACACATCCCCCTACCTTAAATCAACCCCTGGTGTGGTTTGTTTGCAGTGAGCACACACTCGACCCATTAACTGCCACAGACAGATTGACGACTTAACTCATAACACTGCAGTAGTAGTCAAAGCTGCTACAATAGTGAGAATAATTTCATTACAGCTACCAGGCAACCAGGCTGCAGGCACAACATACCTTTAAATTAGCAACAGGTAAACATTATGTACACATTTCTACATCAGATCATCACAGGGCTCAACAGCACAGACTGATTCAAAAAAATCATTAAGTTCGTTGAATTTAGTCCAGCTAATTCAAGCAGGAGAATTTTTCCTTTTGAATCTGCTCTCTACTCCTCTGCATTACTGACAGTTTTCCTGCAGCCACTTCTACGAGTGTTATGTTGTAATAAGTTACCATGCTATCTGGTGTTCTCAATGGTCCACTGTGACATCCTGTGACCTCTGTTCATTGTAAACAGATACAGAATTTTGGATTGGTGGTGTGTGTGTGCCTCGCTATGCTCTTTAAGTGTCGCAGGGACACATGCTGAAGATGGGACTCTACAGCTGTGTTCACACCGAACTTGACTTGGCAACCAAGATCGCATCGCCCACCCAAGTCGCGTCGCCTGTTCATAAGTAGCTCATTTGGCACCGTTGCATCGCTAAGCTACATTATGCCCGCTTGAGTTTAACCGAAATCATATCATGATTGCGGTTAAACCAGCTGTATCTTTTTCACTAACTACCAACCACAAAACACTGCAGCTGATGGCCCTGCAGCAGCATCGTCTGTCAGCTGCACCATCGAGTAGGCAGTTCTCTGCAGTCCCATCTAGGCGGAGCTAATGTACTCACTAACTAATGTTCCCACACGGGCATGGATTGTCACTCTGTGAGCCGGAATAAAAACAGTCTGTCACGGGTGTGGTCACACACCCACACAATGCTGATTGGCTGTCGCAGCACAGCCACACATGACTTCGCCTGAAAAGTTAACATTTTTCAACTTTGGCGACCAAACAACGCGACCTGGTAGCGTGTCCAAAGCGACCCGGTAATGCAACGAAGTCGCCCAAAACGCATTCGTCACATCGCAGGAGGGTTGGCTGTGCCCCACTGCAACTGTACATTGACTTTGCATGGAGAATGGTTGCCCAGGTCGCCCAAGCCACATTTGCTGTGAATGCGGCTTTACTGAGCTGTCACAGGTGCCATATATCACTCTGTTTTTTGACTTTTACCTGCTGTTGCTGATAGTTTGAGATCCTGAGCAGTCGATGTGGCGTTGTTTTACCTTCCCAGAATCACAGCATCATAATGTGTGACTTAACTCGGCATAGCAATGTTGCAAAATTTAATTTCATGCTGATGACTTTATTAACATCATTTTACCACCCAGTACGACATTTAGGCCTGCTACGTCAAGGTCTCTGATAAATCGGCATTTCAAGTCAAACTGGAAGAAATGTAGGTGACCCCTGCTGAGTAATGCAGTTTGTTTCTCTGTTTAGATGTTTAGGTGGTTGTAAATAAGCACCTATAGTCTGAAGCTGAATAGGGCTCATTCACGGGTTGTAATGGATTTCTTGCTGTGTTTGTGTCCATCAAATTTAAGGCTACCCAAAGTTGTCTCCTAGGGTAACCTCTGTGTGGCAGCATTCATGTCCATTTATAAATACACACAGGCTTATGAATTATCTTCCCTTTCCCACTTTTACTTACTTTCCTGTCTTTTTTGTCTTTCTTTCTAGCCCAGCTCCCATCGTACATCCCCCCACAACTGTCAGCTTCCCCCCACTAGTTGAGGATTAGTTGCTGAGGAAAGGCATCGGTCTATTCTTGTGTAAATAACTTTACAAACTATATATACTTTTATCCTAAGCTATGTGACTAATGGGGTGCTAATAGTCAATGGACCAAACAAGTGGGGATAACTCAAGTTAACCAGTCATCTCATTAGAACAGCCTTTTTTTTTCTCTGCAGAGAAAAGCCTACACTAATCTCTCCTCTCAGGCATGCCATAATAATGTTTTTATTCAGTATGTGTGTGTGGAGAGGAGAAGGGGGCTGTTGAAAGGATGAGCCTGTTTACAAAGATGTTTTTAGAGAGGTGGCAACAGAAGGGAAAAGGGGATTAGGAAATCAATGGTCTGCACACAGGGCAAGATAAGATAAGATTCTAATCCATTTAAATAATAATAAAACACAATAAAAACAATTATTATCTGGTCATTTTCTCTTTATGTTTAGCAGTCTCTCCCAAACTTATGTACACAGCAGCCTATTTTGAAACCTGAAAGTGATCTGAGGCCCACCAAAATCCTCATAAATCATAACATGAAACTTTAAGTATTAACATCCCCTTATTTTCATTGACCCTGCACTGTAGGTTGGCCCAGTACTGCATTCATGGTGGATTCCTGTGTGTGTGTGTGTATATATATATATATATATATATATATATATATATATATATACATATATATATATATATATATATATATATATATATATACAAACCCAACGCAACACTGGGCCAATATATATAGGTGTTGGTCGGATTTCAAAAACTTTGATTGGGTAAGGTCTTAGTCGAATAAGAATATTTTAATGTATTTCAAAGGTCCAGATTTAGTTAGACTAAGATAAAATCGACCTTTTCTTTACTAGATGTAAATATTCTGACTAATTGAAGGATAAGTAACTTTATAAATGGTTGTATTATGTCTTTGTATTGAATGCTTATGAAAGAAGGTCACATTTCCCCCTTGTAAACTTCTCTGCATAAAATCCAGATTGGTACTCAAGAGCTAAATTTGTCGCAGTACCCCTCTAGCACTTTACGCTCTCATAATGCAGACCTGCTTGTAGGACCCCCAGTCTGAAAGTAGTATGGGAGGCAGTGCCCTCAGTTATCATGCCCCTTTGGAATCATTTACCATTCACAGTCAAGGAGGCAGACACCATCTCTATTTTAAGAGAAGGCTTAAAACACTTCTTTTTGATAAAACCTCTTTTTGTATCTCTCTCTGGTTCTGCTCAAGATTTCCTGCCAGAAGTTTTTACCAGAAGTTTTTTTTTCTGTTACTTTTTTTCCCCATCACTTTTCCTAAATGTTGCAAAGTGCTTTGCTCAAAGTGGATTCATGTAGGTTTTTAAAATCAAATGATGCTTAAAGATAATGAAATAAAGTGCATGAAGAGTAGAGGCGAGACTCGATTTTTTTAAGGTGTCTTGGGATAATTTTTATAATGAATGGGCACAATACAAATAAAGATCAGTTGATTAACAATTGATTGGTATTAGAATGCCATTTTATGAAAAAAGACTACCAGATAAAGGTTGTTACGATACCAGAATTGAAAACCTTCACTACAGTACGAGTAGATGTTCAGTATTCAATACCTGCTTCAATACCACAGTCTTGAAATGGTAATTTTGTTCATTAGAAACCCACAGTGCAAAAACTGCAAGTCTATGAAAAGTACCTTAACATATGTCAGCACATTAGCAGGAAGTGCCTCATTTTGAGAAATAAAACATTTTTTGTCTCCAGTGCTTTTCTAAAATGATTTTCTCCAACTGTTGTTCAGATAGTAGACTTAAGGCAGTTGTTACAACCGTTTTTGTCTTCAAATAAAGTTTGAAAAAATACAAGAACATGATAATGAACAAAAATCAGTTAAAAACGATTGCTTGCCATTTTAGTTTGAATAATTATTTTTGTAATGTGAATAAAATCTTTGCAGCTCTGGGTTGGAAAATACTGTTTTAGATCAGTTTTGTAAGCTTCAACACTATTCAATGTAAAGTTTTATGGTATTGTATCATTTTGAAAAATATGATATTAAAACAGTATTGAAGAATCATTATCTTTGACAACTTTGTTCAAGACTCTGTCTTCTTAAAGTCCCCGCCATCTACCTGACCCAGACAGCGTGCCTTTTTTAATTAGATGCATCAACACTCTGTCTGTTTTTAAGATTTTCAATCAGGCCGAGCATCAACTTAATGCCTCAGTGCTAACGCAGAAGATAGAGCTGTATGATCACAGACAGGCAGAAAGACTGCAAACAGTGAAACAATGCTGCAGGCAGTAAAACAAGTCCTTGGGTGCTACACATGCACACACACACACACACACACACACACACACACACACATAAACGTACACACACAATGAGTCCTTTGTACTCTCTCTCTCTCCCTGGGTACTGTAGGGGTGCGGTATGCCTTGTCAACTATGCCAGCTAGCATGGGGCCAGCCCCCCCTGAGCTGCCCAGGAGCTCTCTTGGGGTGTGTGTTTGCATGAGGGACAAGGCACAAGGAAACTTCCAGATCGCGCAGGCTCCTATCTTTCTTCATTTGCAAAGAGTATTTGAGAATCAGTGGGATATCCAATAATTCTGCTGAAATATGTCACAAATATTGCATGTACTCTTAAAGTAAAAAATCAAACAAATGCATAAAAAACTACAAGTTGATGGATTTAGTTCTATAGATAGATGTCATGCAAAACAATACCAAGTTGGTGAAAATATAGAAGTTCTAGTTTGGTGTGCAGTAGTGAAGACATCAAATTGATCAAAGTGACAAGAGGGAACACAATGGAGAAAGGATCACCATCAGTGCAGCTATAAACTGACCCCTCACAGGGTCTTTTCCGAGCTCAGAAAAGGGCCACGGATCCACATTATCACATGATTTATCCAGCCACTTCCCTTCTCTCAGCCTCTCAGCCTCTCGGCGTCTGGGGCACTCTAGACCCCATTACCATGGAGATCCTGTCACTGTGCCTCATGGTTGGGTTTAGAAGTTGGACGCCTGTGTTTGTGTGAGAGTGAGTGCTTCTGTGAGGGAGAGATCTTAGTCTGGGGCAGAACACAGGCAGTAACTGGTACGGCTGCATTACAGAGGGCAACACCTATTCAGACATTAAGTGCATATGTTCACATTTTCTCTCTGATTAATATTTTCAAAGGAACCAAATGCAGATTTTAATGCATTCTGAATTAATTATTTGTAATCAATGGAAAAAACCCTTAATGACTATTACACAAAGCAGTTATGTTTGGTAGTTTTCTGAGGAAAAGAGCAAAATTGCATTAAGACTGTGGATATGTGGACAGCTTATATCAATTGCCTTAAGTCAAAACAATATGTTTTCTTAAATACGCTTTTTTTATGACTTTAGATTGTGTTGTTTATGAAAAGAGAGAGGACCCTCTCACATTTAATGATGTAAACTCAGGGAATGAATAGTTCTGCTTTACAATCCCCTATGAGACCTTTATTTCTTTAACACTCTGGATACATGAACTATTATATGTCATGCTTTGTCATTTTTATTACCCCTGCCAAGGAGGTTATGTTTTTGCCAGCATATGTTTGTTTGTGTGTTTGTTTGTTAGCAAGATTACGCAAAAACTACTGAACAGATTTTGGTGAAATTTTCAGGAGATGTTGGTAATGGCCCAACTTAAAAATGATCTGATTTTGGTGGTGATCCAGATAACCACCATTAGCAAACATTCAATTTGCTCAATAACTTTTAAACTAATAATGATATCAGTATGATTCCAGGTGTTAGGTGTGGGTTTTCAAGGTCAAGGAATCATATCGTTTGCGGTCTCTAAGTGCTTTCTAGTTTACTTTGTGTTAACAATGCTTGACCATCATCACCTGTTGATATTGAATTTGTTAAATGTTCTTTTGGTGGGTTTTCACACCAACAGCTTGGTTGCTTTGTTCTGATTCAGTTGGTAAAAAACATGACAATTTTGCACACTTGGATCATTTCATGTTCACACAGCAGTGTTTTGAAAAGGGCCCAGTCACACAAGCACCATTCTGAGGCCAGAGCTGACCTCACGTCATTACCTCACAGGCAGAATTGCTTTGACTACTGGTCAGGCTGTGCATTATGGGGAGGAAGTTGCCAGGCTAAGCTACCCACAAAACAATAATACAATAAGGATAATAGCAGAGATTAAATGTCCCATGTAAAATTATGCAGATGATAAGTGAGCTGCAGTCGTCTGTGTCAGGTGAACCTGGCACGGTTGTTTGTACAGACACAGGAATCAGTTTCTTCTTCATACACAAACAAACTGTGCCGAATAAGGAATGCCTGCTTGTATTGGAACAACTCTCCTAAACAATCTAAGTGTGAAAACGACCCACAATTGTTTGTTTTTTGTATTTCCTTCTTGACCCTTGTCATAACTAAGTCTTTTTCTTGTATGTTTCTTTGTTTGTTACCTGGACAGAAAAAAGCCAAAGGTGAAGAGCTGTTTGACCAGATCATGTACCATCTAGATATTGTGGAGAAAGACTACTTCGGGCTGCGCTTCATGGACTCGGCACAAGTTCCGGTAAGAATACACTTTGAACTGTGGTCTCTTGTTGTCATCTAGAATTGTCTTGACACTGATTTTTGTCTTGAATCACACACATCTGTACTATTCCTACCAATAAAACTTAAATTCTGTTAGAGCATAACCAAACTTGTCATTTATCATCCACAGTATTTCAGGCAGCATGGATTGCTTGGCTGGCATTCCTTGTTGAGTTTTGCAGCCTCTAATGTCAGACAGAAAAAACAGTGAGCAGTTAATCACTGTACAGCTTTATTAAAACACTTTGCAGAATGTAGAGTTTTAAAAGTAGAAGTACTCGTAGAGCACAAACCTCCGCCAAGGCATTTTCAACATTGTTGGGCAAGATACAATCAAAAAATGTGGAAAACTGCTTAATCTTGCAGTGTTAAGAAATTCTTTTGTACAATCCTATATCTGTTTCCAGATTCGGATCACCACTAAAAGCTTTTGGTTTCTTCCTTGTGCCATGACCAACATTGCCTAAAAAAATCATTAAAATCTGTTAAGAACTTTTAGAGTTATGTTGCTTACAGACAAATGGACAAAGAGACAATTTCCAGCAAAAACATAACTTTGGCAAAGGTAATAAACAAGCAATTCTTTTTGCTGACCATGTGCTCATTTTAGCCCGTGGGTGAAGCTCTGCACAGAATAACCATGCTTTCACACAGGATGAAGCTCTTGCAAACTATCTTTCATGAGAGTTTATTGATTGGTCTGAGCAGTTCCTGCAGAAAGCGTTGTCGACTGCATCTCCCTTTTTCTTCCTACCCCTCACATTTAACATCATGTTGTGCCCAGTCTTTACATTTTAATCACAGAACATAGCAGACAATGCTTTATTTTGTGCTCAAAGCTACTTTAGTAAGGTGCAACAATCTGCTCCTAGTTTGAACCTTGGACACAGGTGCCCCCATGTAGTGCTCCAGGCAGTGCCTAAGTTTGTGTTATTTTTCTTCGAATCAAGTAATTGACAGGAAAACCTTTTCAGGTCAACTTAATGTCATCATTATCATCATCATTATCATCATGTCCTCTTGTCATTGATATCCAAATCAAATTAAGCATCAACATATTCAGTGTTAAGTTTTTCACAAAGAGATGGGTCTAAAACTTTCTAACTACTTCTACCACTGAGGACTGCAGAGGAAAACAGCGGAACTAAGTGCATATGTGTTCCCTAAATAGTACGGGCTCTCTTGTAATATCGCAATATGTTGTGATATATCAAATAATCACTGCTGTTTCTCCAGTCACTAATAATACAGTCAAATAATATCAACTCCTTGAACTATTAAGAACTGATTCTCAACTGGGACTAATTCTTGATTCCCATCCCTCTAATAAGTAAGGTGTTTTTAGTACTTTTCACAACGCTGTGACACATGAGCTTTGCAAGTATAAATTGCTCTATTAGGAGTGGATAGATAGAGTTTATTTCTTCAAAGGAGGTAAAGAAGCAATCCACCAAATTGTCTTTGCTGTTTGACCGCTCTGTGACATTCAGTCTTTACTTTGACTTTTCACAAGGAATAGAAAAATACACAAATTTGACTCAGTACTTTTTTTTTCTGACTTTTTTTATTGGATTACAGATTTAAGGAAAAACCACTTACAGAAAAAACTGTCAGTATGCCAAGACTTTTAATAATATTGCAAGACTGAACAATGTTCGTACATATTTTTTATTTTCTCATATCCTGTGGGCCTTATGGAAGAATTAAGTTTTTTGGGGGGTTCATTTCCTGAACTTGAGTCCTACAAAGAAGCTACAAACTCTCTTTTGGGCACCAATACAACTCTGACATCTACTGTACTTGAGCTGATCTGAATTTGATTCATGTCTTCAGAAATGTTTAGATTTACACCATTTCAAGCAGTCGTAGCTGCTCTTCACAGCCAGACTTCAGACTTCAATCCAAATCACAGTTCAACCGTTTTGAAGAAGCTTGAGGCGGACACTTTCCTTTCCAGTGAATGGGCTAAAGGGATTGGTTATGGGACTCTTGTCAGCCCTGGAGTCAGGCTGCGCTCTGAGACAAACTGTTTCAATCCATTGGTTTTCAAGTGACCCCGTTCCTTCAGCCTGATACTTTTTGAAGGCCATGGAAGAAGGGAGAGCCGGTGGGAGGAAAGATGTAATCGATGGGAGGGACACAAAGGAGAGGGGGGAGGTAGAGAGTCAAAGGAGTGGGAGGGGGAGCTGAAGAGAAAGAGGGAGAGAGGCCTGTAATAAAGGAATGTGGGGGAGAGGAGACTAGAGAGTGCTATGAGTTCCTCTGTTATCTCTGTCTGTTTCTCTTTTACTCTCTCTTACTTACACATGCGCCACCACCACCGCCTCTCCTTGACATTTTTCATGCCTCATAGAGCCTGAACTTCCAAGAAGAATTACAGCACAGAGCAGAACACTGACTTCACTGTTTGTGTGTCTCTTGTCTTGGACCTCCCACCATTAACTTTCAATAATCATTGTCACTTAGCCTTTGTCCATTAGCTCAATTGCATATATAAGCGTTGAACATCAGTTATTTTAATAATGAAAGTTCTGATAATTGTGGAAAATAAGCTTTACTTTTAGGATTAAATTTTATGTTAATAGTGCATCTTTATCTTAGAATAGAATAAACCTTTATTCGTCCCACACAGGGAAATTTGCATCTTTTGACATTTTTCACAAATCGGTAGGCAAGAGGAAGTGAGGTGTAAAGAAGCTGCAGCTCAGCCAAAGCAGGGACAATCTTGGGACTTTTCCACTGCATGGTACCAGCTCGACTCGGCTCAACTTTACTCTGTTGTTTTGGTTTTTTAAATTAGGGATCGTATCTGGCACAGTTTTGGTGTAACCACCAGTGGGGTTCCAAGTAGGGATGGGAATCAAAAACCAATTCCAGGTGAAGATCGATATCAACTCCCTCAAGGAATTAATATCATTGGTCTTTTTGCTTATCAAGTCCTTTTTCAGTTCCTTACACTTAGTTCTGTGTGCTTTGCAAATCGGGGCTCTCAAATCAGGCTCTCATCAGAGGCAGTTGGCAGAAATAGTAACATAAAAGCCAAAAATCGTGGTAAAAGTAGTCAAAATTTGTCTTAATTTTTGACAAAAGGATGCTTACTGTCCAACTTTCAGTTAGTGGAAACAGCAGCAACTTACAGAAACATTTATCTAAGCAGCACAGCTTTGAATATTACAAGTGTCATGTGTTTGACATTGTTGCCACGGAAAATCTATCTGGTCCAACTTCTGCCTATTACAGAAAATCAGCAGGAATTAATAATGGAAAATCAGATCCTAAAGCAGACTTGGTAGTTGCAGGTAAGCTAAGACTTAACATAATGTGGTGACGCTGTGACATGGAATTGAAAAGCCCATATTGTCAGCTCTGCATGACTTCCCAAACTTCCCTTTGTTTTTAGAAATTGTGTCGTTTTGCTGTTTGCATCTCCTCACTGTGACAAAAAGCCACTTGGTGACCAGCAGCTGCATAGCCTGTGCTTCTTTCTTTCTTTGTTGTTTTGCGTGTGCCAATGGTACTTTCTCACAGCTATTTGTTTTGTCATATAGCCTGAAGGATTCATTACACATGACTTTTAAAATTGTGGTTAAAACTGTGACAAGCATAAGCCTAGTCCAGAAGAGGTGGTGTTGGCCCTAGTTTGGGTGCCTGATTCTGGCTCTACCCTTCTTATTTTCTTTGAAACTGAAAAATGTCCTGAGTTAACCTTGTTGAGCTGTTCGAACCCAACAAATAGTGATTTTCAACGAGCCTTAACCGTAAGGGCCTCTTGACACGAAAACGGATAAGTTCGAATACGGAGAGTTTTCATTGCGTTTTGGGCTCCCGTTTACACGAGAACAGTGCCTGGAGTACCTGAATCCACAAACTTTTGAAACAAGGGTCCAGGGTGAAAAGTTTTGAAAACATATCCCTATCCAGCTCCATGTAGATGAGATTCAGCGTTTCAGGGTGAAATGCTCACGTCACTGCATGTGCAGTACTCTTTCACATGAAGGCTGCGAGTGCATCCCAGGAACAACAACAGCTTTGGCCATCTACCGAGCAACATGTGTGCTGCTTGCTGTGCTTGGTTTGTTATCCAGACAAAACTATCTGGACAGATTTGCTGTCCAGACAAGAAACTCCTGCGTCTTCGTGCGTCAACCCGCCATTAATGTTTGTGAAAAGTTTGTCTTCTTCGTACGTGTGTTGTAACACTGCTGTTTGTCGACAAACCTACATCGCCATCTACTGGCCTGGCATGCACGCTACAGCGTTTTCAGTCGTTCTCGCGTCTCCATGTGGATGTGGATCGTTTTTGAAAACTCGAAGGAAAAAACCTCTCTGTTTCTGGTGAAAATGTTGTCGTGTAAACGGGGCCTAAAATTACCCCTCAGTCCCATTTGTTTCCCCTCCCCCACCCCTTCACTTGACAGTCTAACTGCAAGAAAACCTACTGCTGCGAGGGACAAGTGTGAACAAAACCCCTCAAATTCTCCAAAGTTTACTGGGTAAGGTGCATGTGTGAACAGCAGGGGGTTTTCACACTGACTTTGCCCTGATATTTACCTGCTGTCCACTTCCCAACGCTCCACTGACTCACATGTAAACTGCTGGGAAATTTCCTGCTGTTATGGCCAAGTATGGATAAGAAGGTCAGGGAAATTCCTGTTAAGGTTTACGATGTACTTTCTAGTAAATTTCAGGGTTTCATGCATGAAACAGTGCTGAACTCTCCCTTCAGACTTTTCTGTGGTTTCTGTTTCTATTGTGTTATCTTGTGGTCCTTTCTGTTTTGTCCTCTTCTGCGTCTCCATTCACTTATGTTTCTGCTGGTAATGTTTGGCAGCATTAGCAGTAGTTGTTTACTAGAGACGGTTTAAGACAGGGGTAGGCTGTATCAGTATTGTCGCTGCCTGGAGCTTACATGTACAGAGCCTTAGTCTGTAGAAGGTGCTGTGCTTACTATGGGCCATGTGGTACAGAAGTATGTAACTTAACAGTAGTGCTTCAGGACATAAGTGAGGTTAGAGGTCTCGACACTGAGCGTTTATCCTTTCATTACAGCACAAGTACCATGTGTTTCTTTCAAATCCTTAATCTTACATTAGGTGTACTTTTTAAACAGTTCTGTTTTTTATATTAATATGTCCTTATGATGCCTTCTTGTCATTTCAGCACTGGCTTGATGTTACAAAAAGTATCAAAAAGCAAGTGAAAAGTAAGTATACCAAGACCTGCCACAGGCATGCAGAGTTACCTTTTCCTTATTCCCCCAAGACTAATGACCCTGCATTACTATGCTGAGTACAAATATGCATTACTACAATTTTTGTGACAAGACATTTTGCTAACCTTTTTCACTTGTATTTTAATTATTTTAAAATGCTAGTGTCAAATTTCATTAAAAACTGTGCCTTTGTTTTGTTCCATCTTTCAGTCGGTCCACCATACTGCCTTCACATGAGAGTTAAGTTTTACTCCTCAGAACCAAACAACCTACACGAGGAGCTCACCAGGTGAGGAAAGCTGCAAACACTTTATCTTTGTTTGATGTAAAGCAGATTTTTGTGGTTGTAAACCTCAGAAATTCTGTATTACGTCCTCTGCTGACAGTCTCCCCAATTCAATGAGGTTATTTCTTCATGTTTGAGCTGAAGAATAATTGTAGTATTTCTTTGTCCAGTAGATGGCTGTTTTTCCAAATGTAGACATTCAGCAATGGAAAATTAAAAAAGTGATTTCTTTTGAATTCATGTGCATATTATGTAAAATGTAGTTTTGCCAGTAACAGTAAAGCCAAGCTTCATGTCAACGAGCCATAAACAGCACTAAAACCACCAGCTGACACGGTGGGCTCTGTAGAGCATAAAGTAAAACTGTGCTGCTTTTATTTGGAGGCTTGTTCTTTCAAATCACAATCAATTCTTCGTCAGGCTCCTGCAGCTGTTGTTCAGACTTGAATCCTCAGTGATGTTTTGGAAAATAAAGCTATATAGCAGGAAGGTCTGCTTAGATGCCACAAACATAATGGTTTACCATACGAGGTGAATGAGTTATGGTTCATTTATACACTCTACGAATATACATGGAGATATAAAATGTAAACACAACATAGATACTCTTACCTTCTGATACCAGTGGTTAGTTTTCCATGTTGTTGTTGTCTGCCAATACCATCATGGGTACGTAGTGCATCTCTTGGAGTGCTGATATTGACCAAATCTTTCTGAAATTAATCAGGATCTTATTACACAACAGTGTAAGTACAGTAGCTATTAAATATTTGACCTTTAGAGAAGCGAAAAGGGATGCCAAGCTCCAATCCACAACGATTGGAGCTTGGCATGATCGATCTGTCTGATTACAGACATTTAATCAGGCTGATCCGTCTTCACTGCGGTGTTTTTGAGCCCCTCCCTGGGACCTGTACAAAAATGAAATAATGTTTTGCAAAATAAAAAAAAACAATTTAAATTGTTTTGATGAATACATTGAAGATAAAATGGGCTTACTCACAAATTCTTGCGCAAAATACTTACAAAGACAGTGTACCCTTACTGTTTTGTAATTGTTTTATCCAAATTATTTTAACTTAATTTTGACAACTTCAAAGCTGACAAAGCCTTGCACTCCCTTTGGACCATATTTAATGGTCAAACAAAAAGTGACAGATGAATATGCCTGATGCTCTTTTGTTTCAGATACCTGTTTGTGTTGCAGTTAAAGCAAGACATCCTCAGTGGAAAGTAAGTAATTTCCTACATTTTGATTGTCTTACTGATTGCTTTCCAGCTTCATTCACCTCAGCGAGACAATGCGCTGAATTATTGTCTTTTAATATGGGTTGTCATTGCAGTCTTACTGTAGGAGGCTCACACACACTTTTTAATAGAATAACCACACAGGACATGATTGTAATGCATTATTTGGTGATGTTATTTCAAGGAGCTAACAACGAGCCTCAACATGGCCATAGAAAACTTTTAAGCCTTAAGCTTTTTTGTTTTTACTGTTACTAAATCTTACATGATCTGCGCTTACAGGCTAGAGTGTCCATTTGAAACAGCGGTGGAGTTGGCTGCCTTTTCTCTCCAAGGTAAGCATCCTCTCCTCTCCAACTCTGACATAATATGAGTGCTGTTGCATTGATGATCCCTATCAAGCTGACATTAATTCTGGTAGATGTGATGCTGCTCCCACTGAAAAATGGGCAGAATCTTAACTCTGCAATGCCTTGCAGAGTTAAGATTTTTTCAGTGGCTCCAAAAAGTCTAGTAAAAGCACAGTGGCTCAACTCTCAGCTCTGGTTTGAGTCAGATGGTTGTTTCAAGTTGAAGCCACTTAAGGGGTTATTGAGTAGAAACAGCTATTCATTTTCTATTTCTTAATAATTTCTTTCTTTTCCTTTACGTAAAAAACTGCTTTCCAGAAATATCCTCAGACCAGTTTATCATTTAAAAAAACACTTTCAAGTGTTTTTCTCTGCCATTAGCTCAGAGCAACTGTTCTGTTTTTTAAACACCAGAAAAACAAAGTATTTTGACCTCCAAAGAACTGTAATTATTCCAGTTCTTGACAAAATAACATATTTTCCCTTTACCTGGAATTATGTTTGAACACATTATTTTCAGAGCTTAATTTGTACACATTCACTCATATTGTAACTTGATGTCTGCTTGTTACAGCTTTTTAATGTAGCAGAAGCCAGTGTGTTAAGAGTCTGTTGTTGAGTTAGAGTTCATCCAAGCCCAAGATGAAAGGTGAAACATGTTGGCCTAATTTAATGCACAGTTCTGATGTGCTTGGATTTTTTATTCAAGACCTGATGCATGTTTGTCCACCAGTGGCTTGATTAAATGACTCTATGTCCCCCTTATTGAGACTGGATATCCATATTGATGAGCTCAAATGTTATTGATTTTCAGGTTTGTAAATGGTGAACTATCTTCACCCCCACTCCCACCTCAGATTAGAAGAGCAATGCTCCCACATGTTGTTGCCTCTCTTTTCAGAAGTGCTGTTTCCTCTTTAGTTTCCTCACCTCTGCGCACTGACCCACAGGCACAAATGCAGCAGAGAAAATAAAAAGAGAAAAGGCAAGGGTGAACAAAAGCTGTGCCCTCAAACTGAAAATTCAGAAAATCACACATGCACTTTGAACCGTGGATGTTTTACTGAATAGTTTAATGTTTTATTGTGGAGAGTTGCATGCCAAATCCCTGCTACTCTGAACTTTAACTTCATCCTGAAATACTTTAACTTTTTTTGTTTCATTTAACATCTAAATTATTTTGTTATGCCAACTATATGAGCAACTATATTCATAATTTGGCTAAAGGAGCGAGTCTGATTTTGACTTGTTGGAGCCATTTACACTCCCACAAACCCAACTGAAGCTGCAAAATAAAAAAACACCCTGTGTCCCTGCATTATCAAGTCTCCCTTGATCCTTTCAAACCAGTCATGGCTGTCTCTGTGATTCACCATCTTGGTGAGGCTCCTGAAAACGTTGCCACTGTGGACACAAGGGGGAACAAACCCTTCCTCCACCATAAAACTGCAGAACAAGGACCGCTGTAGCTTTGAGTAATGGCACAAAGAATAAGACTTCAGACGCTTATGGCTGAAATGTGATTTGCCTGTGCTGCACAAACTTGGGAACTCTTTTGAAATGAGCGATTGCTTTACTACATAAAGAGGATAAAGCTGATGGGTGATTATGTTCCCATCGCAAGAAAGAGCACAATTGATGGGTGAAGAAATGGACAGGGTTTTTTCATTTCTACTTGTATTGATTTTGGCAGCTAAATAGAGTAGGTTTTTATCTTTTGTTGAAAATGGGAATAAATGCTAATCACTTTCATAATCAACTTTGCCCCCTAAAGTTTTTGCATTGTTTTATTTGAAAGAAAACAAACATTTTAGTTCAGTCAAATAGTAGTCAGTAAAATAACCATACATAATTTTTTTTGGTTTGGTCAGAATGATTTATTTATTCATTTAACTCAAGTATTCAGCCAAATTGTAAATCAACTGAAATGTATTTCACTAATATCAAATGAAGTTATACTTTCATCACTATAGAATAAACCTTTATATTGATATACCTGGATTTAAGGTCTGTGCAGTACCTTCTCAGATTAGTTTATGATCACTACTCATTGATATGCACAAACTAGTCTTTGTTATTGATGCAATCATACGTTTACAACTACTGCTTACTAATATTATAGTAAATTATGACTTCATGCGTCCTCCACTGACTTTTGTTTTCCTTGAAAATTATTTCAATTACACGGTCAGTGGTACCGTCTGCAGGGATATAAATCCAGAGCCTCCTTGCTGACTCTCTCTGCAGAGCTGGTGTCTGTCACTGTGGCTAATGTTCAGGCTTATGCCATGTACCACATACAACCCCACTTTGAAAATCCCGAACTATCCTGTTAATGTCTAACAGCCCTGTTTAGCATCATTTTTTCTGACAATAAGTAATCATACATTTCAGCAGAATTGTAATCTTCAGAGACTTATTTTCTGCTAATTGTTGTCTCTATTTTTGTCACAGAAAAAGAGAGTTGAAGAAGATTTGATGTCATAATTTTAGTCCACACAGTTACCAATAGTGTCTCTCTGATGCTGAATCAGCCGATATGTTTTACTCTTCACTAATCCGCGTTTCTTCATGGTTACACAGCAGCAGCATTTACCTGAAAGAGCAATGTAAAATCTGCTGCTTTAGAGAAACAAGTTGAGTCATTAGAGGTGTTTATGGAATGGGATTGCGTGCACAAACTCTTGGAAACACACACATAGACACACACACAAACATAGTAACTGTGGGGTAAATGCCAGCTCATTAGTGCTCCATCCTCTTCGGAGGCCCCCTAATCCAGCACCCTTTCTGTCTTCTCTCTTTCCTTCAGTTGAGCTCTCTGTCCTGGTTTTCTTTTTTCTTTTTTTTTAGAGTTATGTTGGTCCACTGACATTTACTGGGCTAGGGATAGGATAAGCTTATCTTTTCTCTCCTCTGTATCCTGAGGCTTTTCTCACAGCTGGACTCTAAAAAGTGGAGTCCTAGTTTCTTCTTTCTACCCAAACACTGTAAAATTCAGAATCAAGGCTTTTCATCTCTGTCCTATTTCTGTGTAATACATGTTTTTTTCTGTTTGTTCTTTTATCAAATGGTGATCAACTCAATGTTTTTTTAAAATCTGACTAAACCAGTGACCTCTTGTTAAGAGGGAAATAATTTACTCATCAGTATGACCCAGTGCTCTATGTTATCTCTGCCACCACAGGGGAGGGGGGTGCCTTTGTTGATTTTGCTTTCGGGGATTATCCACTTAAACAGTGTGAGGTAGACTTCCTGGGGGTTGAAAGTCAAGGTTTTAGTGAACTTTAAAATAGTATTTCAGAATGTAGTTAATCTTCTTTCAAGTCTAGTTTCCTCCGCCAAGGAGGTTATGTTTTTGCCCAAACTTGCCAGTTTGTTAGCAAGATACCTGGACAGACTTTTATGGCAATTTCAGGGAATGTTGTTCATGGCACAAGTTGGAGCTTGTTAGATTTTGTTTTTGAAATACGCACAAAAACTATTCCAGTACAAAAAGGACATGTTAATCTTCTCAGTTTCCGTATCCAAATTCACAGGAACAGTAAATGAGCGATAAAGAGAGAGGGAGAAGGGTATTTTAAGAGTTTAAAGTGTGACTGCAGTATGGGTGATACCTGCGTGTTGGTTCAGGCAGTTATCTCCTGCAGTGATGATTAGTTACACATAATGTACATCATTATTCAACCACCTGACAAATGTCCTATTAAGTAGCGGTCTTTCAAAGCTACCAGAGTTCAGGTTTGTCTCAGCCAACATTGTCTGCTAACCTTGTGCAGCTTCTGGACCTGCCTGATTTAAAGTCCATCATCAGGCAGATCCATCTTGCCAAGCTCCAATCTACAATGATTGTGAGCGGCCCAATGTGGCACGAGACGACAGCAGGTCATGGCTGCTTGTTCAAAGATTAACATAGATGCTATCAACATCAGTTGCAGTTTCACCAGATCTGGACCGCATTTCTTCATTACATGATGAACAAACAACAACAGTGAAAGCACTTGATAGAAATTATTTTTTTGTTCCACTTAGGACAACTTTGTTTTTTGTGGTGGCTTGCGTTATGCATTTTACACTGCTGTAGTAGCACCCACCTACTCCATTTTCAGATTGGCCATAATAAATAAGATTGACAGAACGATCGTCCAATCAGCTGCTAAATTTTCTTAAAAATGTTCTGCCCATTCCCAAACACTTTCTTTGGGCTGTTGCCCAGCTGAACTAGTGAAATATTTTGAACGGTCCTTCTGGTGTGTCAGGTTAAGAGTCTGCATTACCAATTACTTTGTGAATTTGTACTTTTCTTGTGGACTTGTGATCTCATAATTTAAGCTGCTCAGGGTCAAGCGCTATATTCTGTACTGTACTTTAAATGTGTAAGCAGACTATGTTGAAACTGGGGTCAGTGATGCTGATGTTACCTTTAGAAGCTGAAATAGCACTTGGACAACAGTCAATTTTGGGGATATCTACAGCTCTACACTGCTTTTGGACTTAATCATGGACAGCTGGTCGCCGCCTTCTACCATTCTGTACAGCAAATGCTTGTGGCACATAAATAGAGTGTGCCAGATCTACACTCTTTGCATAAAGTCAAGGAAAAGGTTTCACTGTTTTACTTTGCATTGATTATTTCTATGCTACTTAAACTTTAAACAACACACAATTAACATACTTTGCTTCACAGCTCAGCTCAGTGCTAAAAATGTTCCGAGAAAGCAACTTCTGTTGTAATTTAATCATGCTAACCATGCGCCTTCAGATGCATTTGCATCATGATGTTGATGGTTGGACACAAACCGAAAGACTGCAACTCAAGAATAGAAAAGAGGAAATTATGGAAAAACAAGTCAACACAGGATCTGCTGTTAACCTTTAGTTTAGTTTCAATGAACAAAAGTATGTAAGATTTATGTGTATGCATTGTGTGCATGGGATAATGGCGGGTAACTGCACTGTCTCTCACTTTGATTGTCTGTGTGTTTTCAGCTGAGCTTGGTGATTGTGATCCATTGGACCATAATTTGGACCTTGTTTCAGAATTTCGCTTTATTCCTAACCAGACAGAGGATGTAGAGCTGGCAATATATAATGCATGGAAGGAGTGCAGGTAAGCATTTTACCACAACTATACTTATTTATACAGGACTGCTCACCTTAACCAAAGCTTAGTGAGGAATTTTGCTCATAAGATAGCAAATGTCATTCTTTTGTCACTACGTTGGACAAGATGGCAACACTGCACCTATTTGCCATTTTTTTTAAATCATTATCTTAAATTTAAGATGCATTTAGGTTTCATTGTCATTTATATAATTCTCATTTGTGTTTATTTCATTCCCTTTCTTCCCTCCTTTCTTTCAGAGGTCAGACACCAGCCCAAGCTGAAATTAACTATTTGAATAAAGCCAAGTGGTTAGAAATGTATGGTGTTGACATGCATATGGTCAAGGTAACTGAAACGCAATTTCTGCACAAGCATGAACTCTCTACCCTGAACTTAGAGTGTCCTTCGTACATCATGTCTCCCTTTTTTGTGTTTTTGCCACAGGCACGAGATGGTAATGAGTACAGTCTGGGTTTGACACCAACTGGAGTTCTGGTGTTTGAAGGAGAAACCAAGATCGGACTGTTTTTCTGGTATGTATCGCAAATTTAATTTGACTGAAAGTAATTAACTCATTCGAGAATATTTCTTTACCCATGTATGTTTATTTTTTTCATGTTGGTTGAGCTCTGCATTCTTTTGTTTCTATTGTTGCAGGCCCAAGATCACTTCTTTGGATTTTAAGAAGAGCAAACTGACTCTAGTGGTAGTGGAGGATGATGAACAGGTGAGCATGTGCACACACCTTTTGTACATAAGAAAGTAGAACAACTCAAATGTGTACCAATTTTGCTTAATGGAGGAAGTCTTGATATTTTCTACAGGTGATGAGGAATAAAATGATCTTGCAATACTTAATTTGCATGAAAACTGCATTACGAGTGTAATACTAGTTCATTGGTGTTAATTTTAGATGGATTTATAAGACCCCTAATACTCACATGTAACAGAGAGTTTTAATAGAAACAATCAGTGACTCAGCCAGCCCAGTTAAAGTAGATTCAGGAAATTATAGATTCCAGTTGTGATTCAGTTCTTCATTGGTGACCTCTGGTGTCATTTATTAGCCTGGAATGTAACGTTTGTACAGATTTCTATGCAACTTTTGCGAACTGTCGGTAGAATCGCAACTTATATTTTTTTAAACAGCTGAATTGATTTAATAAAAACCTTGAACCCTAACAAATGTGCAGCAGTTAGTCCAAGTGAACCTATTATGCTCTCCATGAAGAAGTGCAGAATATTTGAAACTCAAGAGATGCGTAGTTTCATTTTTGCATGTCAGTTTTTTCAAAAAGAAAACCTCTTCCCTACAGTACAGTGTTGTTTGGCGTTAATTTCGGTTTCAGCTTCCTCATCACTTTTTTTTTATGCTACCTTTTGTTAATAAGGCTTGTCTCTGTTTTATTTCTTTTTTCATTTATTTGGTAACTTTTACTAAAGACTTTGGACACCCACATAGGTGTTAGTTAAAAGGCCCCTGATCAGACCTGTTCTCAAGATTGTGTTGGAGTGGTAGAGTTTGTTGGACTGACAACAACAACCTTTTGACATTTGTAAAACCTGTAATAGTAGTAGACTTGTTGACCTGTTATCATGTCAGTCCGTTCTTAAAACTTATAACATCATAAACTCTAAACATATCCCCACCTATTTTCAACCTCTCGTGGTCTATGAAACCAGAGTGATTCAAAACACCTGTGTGAGCATCCAGGGCCTTTAGGAGACCTGATCAAACTCAAGTATGAAGAAAAAATTGTAAAAATTGAACAAACAAGGTCTTTTCTTCCAAAAACCATTATTGTGGTGCTTGAGCCCTGGAAAAGGTTGGTTCAAAATCTAAATGAAAGTAGACTTACAGTAGTAATGTATAACCCGAAGGCTAAAGTATATGAAAGAGAAGGAGAGTCTGTTTATGTCCATCCGGAGGTCTTAGTGAGGTTAATAAAGAAGCCTACCCCCTCTGGTATTTCTGGTATGCACTGTTCTCCTACACACTCACTCACACACCAACACACACAAACACACACAGACCTTGTCTGCGTATAGCGTCCACAACAGTGTATACTGTACCACAGTCTGGTCACAGAATAAAATTGGTTGTAAATACTTGAGGTCTCAATTATCTGTCAAGTTGTTTGTCACACACACACACACACACACACCCACACACACACACGGCTGATAATCCAAGTTGGAACCATTATAGAGGGGGGCTGACTATCAGAGAACACTCACTGTGATTTTTTCAGAAGTGTTTTTCAGATCCTCAATTTAATTAAAAAAATACTAAGCACAGACAGCGTGAATACAGATTTTCATGCTTTTATTTTCATTTAATTACAAAAAAATGCAGTATGAGACAAAATGAAGTCATGAAGCAGTGAAAAGGATTTTGTGCTTCTTGAATTCCTTGAAAACAGAAACAAAAAAAGGAAAGTCCATCCTTCATGAAAATAAGACAAGAGCAAGAAGAGTTTCACCAGCAGATAAAGGGGCTGTGGAGTCCACCTGACTGCTTCCAGGCATACTTTAAAATGTCAGTATTTCAGTGCGATATGCAGCTGAACTACATCTTTTGATATGTGATCATCCTCTGCCATCACAGTTGTGGTCTGTTTTGCATTTAAGCACCATATCTCATCCTTAAATTTAGCTCCTCTGTATTCCTTGGGTTGTCTATCCCAAAGTTATTTATTTTGAAGGGAAAAAAAATGAATAAGTCTCACAGATAAAGTTCTGGTTAATGATGTTTGCATGAATGTTAGTTTTGTCGAACAGTTTCTAGCCAACATGAATACAAGGGGAAAAAACAGAAAATTTGACTTGTTTCATTTGAAATAATTATGGGTTACGGTTTCACAGTCAGTGTGCAAATATGGTGGACACAGTGTTTTTTTTTTAATGCAACAGTTTGGCAATGTTGGAAGGAGGGGCAACACCAAAGATGGCAAACAAACATCCTGTATTTAGTGCACATAACTTTTGTTTGTGTTTGTAGACGCTATGTTGCAGTCACTCACCGTGTTACATCTGCTGGTTCTCACCAACATTTCTCTTTTTACAGTCTGACGAAGCTCCTCCACATCATAAAGGCAGGGATTTTGTGTTTCAGAGCTTGACAGTCTTTTATTTGTTACAAACCTCTCCAGGCACAAACCGCAGTTTGTCTACATCCGTGATCGTCACACATGCAGATCTCCCTGTGCTCTCATTGGTCATTGTCTCTGGTGTAGAGAAACAAATTGTGGGAGGCAGGTCACAAATCAAACCTGCTAGACTTTCTGTTGTGGAGTAGATTTTTGTGGCCAACAGGTCCTGAACCCCTCTGACCATCAGGGCGGGCCATAAACCTGCATACATCATGTAGTGTGAGTCATGCATTAAAATATTATTTCTCACTTTTGTATGTCTCTTCACTCACCGAAAATGTACGTTTTTAGTTAAAAGAATGATTTGACCCCTGTGATCCTCAAGTGAACCTATCACGGGTTGCTTTATTTTGAAAAACGCTGATGGAGTGATGTTACAGTGACTTCAAGTGAACTGAAAGTCTTTTGAACACAAGAAGCATACATACGTGAAACAGTGCCAAGAATGTGACTGTAAGTTTTGTATGTGGCTTTAGAGTTGGGCAGACTTTCATCCATGTCTCAATGAGAAATCGGATTAATGAGGCTGAATTTGCACACTGTAGTACACCCATTCACCCCTAACATATTTGTTCCCTTCATTAGCATGATCTAGCTCATGAGCTTTGTCTTATTGAAAAATGTGGGCGATGAATGAGGGAAGTCTGTCAGTTTCTGAACATGTTGTAGTTAAACTTGGTGTGTGAAACTTTGCACAAAACTTGTGCCATGGTGACAAGTACAAACTATCATGAGATCTCAGTGTATGGTACAAATTTGTTACAGTACTGAGAACTCTTTATCCCCTCTATATCACCCAAATCTAACTTAAGTCATTCCTCTCCAGGGCAAAGAACAAGAGCATACCTTTGTCTTCAGGATGGATCACCCGAAGGCCTGTAAGCACCTGTGGAAGTGTGCTGTGGAGCATCACGCTTTCTTTAGGCTGAGAGGGCCAGTACAGAAGAACTCTGCACGCTCCGGGTTTATTCGCATGGGATCACGCTTCAGATACAGGTAATACAGATGGATACACTGTCAGAACAAAGGAAAAATAATCATTTTTTAGGAGGCCTAAATGGTTCATACAAAGGTTGCAATATCCTTTAATGCCGAATTCAGAGGTCTTAGAGCTCTCCAGCAAATTTATTTTCCAAAATGAACATCTTATACCCTTGGCATTGGGTAGTAAAACAGATTTTTGTTTGGTTTAATTTATCTATTAATGCTAAGCTTTGCCAAACTGGAAGTCAACAAATTTTTAAAAATATGTTGACATGTATTTTTACATGTTTCCTTAAGTATTAGAAAAACAAAATTGTTTAACTTGGTGGCTGACGTACTAGCTAAACAATTCTGGAAGAAAAATTGCAATATTTTCCTTTGTCGTATGTGAAAAGAATCCTTTTTTATTCACATTAATTAATTTTCAGTTAAACAAAAACTGTATTTTTTCATATTTTGGACTCTTGAATTGTTGTTACTTTTTATTTTAAATTTAGATCTGCAGCTCTCCCCAGACACAGAGACAGAGAGGTAAAGTGTAGAGTGAGAGAAAAGGTGGAGTGCCATGTTCCTCTATAAGTTTAACTCTAAAACGTTAAAGTTAAACACTAAAACTTGTGGCTTTTATGTCAATATGTAAATGTCATAAAGCATTTCTAAACATGTCACAGTTATGTTTGGCCGACATGATCCAAAATTGTCTTAACTTCAACTAAAATTACAGCTTACTGTTGATCTGCTTGTTACTCTCGTTCATACCTACCACTGCAAAAACAGCAACCACAGTGGCATGTTCCTGCCCTTAACAGACTGAATCTGTGGTCAGATTGTTGACAAACAGCAGGATAAGCAAGTGCTGATAGCAGGAAAACACTCACTGAAGACATGTTTTGTGTAACTGAGTGTTTGACTCGGACATCATCACACACAGTGTGACTGCAGCAGCGTCATCTGTCGCCTGAGCGTGTGTACAGGAGACACAGACTCTGCATGCTTAACGTTCTGTTCTCAGACTACTTAGGCTGATTTCAGAGAGGCTGTTAGTGATTATTAGTCATAAAAAGACAATACGGGCAGCTTTAGTGTCAATAAACAAAGCAGAGGTGGCAGAATGATCCTCATCAGGTCCTGTGGCTAAGTCAATGTCCACATGTAGGTAAGACATAAGACATTGTCTCTTTGTCTCTGCCCCCCACCCCCATCCCGACCATCATCAGAAAAGACATAATTTAGCAGAAATTGTCTTTTTTTTATTGATTTAACCCAATTTAATTGCAATTCAGCTAGGTGCTGCTGTAATATTTAACATCGGTCCTTCTTCCCTTATAATCGTGGTAGTTGTTAATGTCAAAATTAGAACAACCTCTTTATCTATTGATAGTACCTTCATAAGAAACACCTTTACAACCACATAGACATGAAGACCGTCTTGAGGAGATGCCACATCTTAAGGGGCTAACCTCTAAGAAATAAATATTCAATAGAGTAAGTTTGATGAGGACAGATTTATGGTCTGGGCATCCATATGTTTGTTGCTATTATAATTTTTTTTTTTCATCCCTCTGCTGATGGTTCGCTTCAACATTTCTTTGTTTACAATCTTTGGTAGCTCCTCTTCAACACATCATAAGTGCAGGACTATTGTTTTTCAGAGCTTTGCAAACCTATCATATGTCTTGTACTTCTCAAGATGCTTTCAAGACATAAACCTCAGTTTGTTTACTTCTGTGATTATTGCACCTGCAGAGCTCCCAGTGCTCTTATTGGTCAATGTCTCTGACGTGGAGGAGCAAATCGTAGGAGGCAGAGACAAAAATCAAACCTGATAGACTTTCTGCCGCAGAGTTGTGAGGCGTCTCCAGACTGGTCTGTTGTTATCGGTTATTATGACACACTATACGAGACAGAACAACAGATTTTTGTGGCCAACAGGTTCCAGAACCATACGGCTGTCCGGTCGGGCCATAATCGTGCGTAAATCTTGTGGTCTGAACCCGGCATTACATGTCCTTCAACATGACTACTGCACATGCGCACATTGCTACTGGAAAACAACGTATTTTTCAGCCCTGCTATTCTCAAACCAGTTGAAGAAAAATACTTGAAACAACATATCAACCAAATTTAGAAAACAGTGGAACTTAGAAATATAAATAAATTATTGTCAAAGTAATCAGATCCTTAACCAATCTTATCCAGATCATCATTGTTGCCACAACAGTTCTCCCTGGTCACATGATACATTTCATTTAGTGAAAGCTGTCATAGTTATCAAGGGTGTGCTGTCTGAATGTTCCTCAAGTGTTTTGTTTGATTCATTTCAGAGCACAAGTAACTCTAAGCTGGAAGAGCTCTGTGGTTTAATTTGGTGTTTTCTGTCAAGTGCAGCTGGGCTTTTAAATAAGACTTGGGGGGATGGGTAACTGCAGATAGGTTTACTTCCACACATATAGCAAGCCTCATGTTTGTTTCTGTACTGTGTGATTGAACTTATCAGCTGAGATAATCCTGGCTTTGCACATAGTATCATTCTATGAACATACAAAAAACCCCACGTGTGTACACACTGATACTTGCTGTGGTACAAGCCAGGCACTCAGTGTCCACATACCACAGTAGCCAGCGAGTTCCCTTCTGTGTGTGTTTAAACATTTCCCAGTTGGATAAGCATTGACTGTAATGTTGATCCAACACAGAGGTTACAGGGTTTGTTATTTATAGAAGGTTATCGCTTGGATGGGCCCAAAGTTTAGCAAGGGTCATCTCTATGCCTTTTTGTTTTTTGGTCAATCAGGTTTATCCAAGAAACATCAATAGTTTATATAATGATATTTGATGTCTTAGACTGCGTAAGTCAAGGTTGTTGCCATGTAGAGTAGGAAAAAACACCTGGACAGTGCATTTAATTTTTATCTCTTGTTTTTGCCATTTTCATTACCAGTGGAAAGACAGAGTATCAGACCACCAAGGCCAGTAAAGCAAGGCGGTCCGCCTCCTTTGAGAGAAGGCCCAGTCGACGTTACTCTAGAAGAACCCTGCAAGGCAGAGGTGAAATTGACACACAGTCTCACACCAATCAACACATGTGAATATGCTGCCTGACAAAACAATCAGAATTAATACGATGAAGCAAGAAATTTACATTTGCACGCACACGTAGACCTCATGTAATGTTAGTATAAGCTAACTATCACACACCTCTCATATAGACAAACTGAAATGTCTTGCATGACAATGATTTCAATATACTGTCCTTGTTAGGACTTACAGTACATGCCAGTAGCCAAGTAGCTATGTCAGCATGCCCAGTGTACAGTCTGGTGTACTCATTGTAGCCAACTGAAGTCTGACCTGTAGCTCCTTTGCCACACATCATTCCCCACTCTCTTCTCCACCTTATTTCTGACTCTATCGACTGTCTTGTCATTCACATAAAAGCATAAAATCCCCAGAACAAGCCTGAAAAAAATCCATTTATCCATAAAACATATGCATAAACATGTCTTATTTGTGTTGTAAGAGTTTTTCCTGAACAAAACACTGACTTCCTGTTCTTTGTGTCTTCACAGGGCCACTCAGTCCTAACGAGTGAGTACACTGATGTATAATTAATGCTCTTCTCTGTTTGATTGAATGATTTGTCTCATTCTCTCCTCTTGTACATCTCTGTTTTTGAAGTAATGGCTTCTGTTATATTTGTATCTATTCATGTTCACTGCCTTTGTGTCTTGTATCGGACAAGTTAAAACAATGCAGGGTTTCCTCCAAACATTACATTGTTATAAATCAAATTCATATTTCCACAGTTATGAAATACTGTTGCTTAAAGTGCTGTGACTCACTCACTCTATCTCTTAATTCATTCAGTGCAGCATAAGCCCTGACGGTAATCTTGTTACAGAGGTGGCCTTTGTTAAAGGGATATGAGTGTGTGTGTGCTGATGACTGATGTCAGCAGAAGTTTTAAGCCATCATGGGATCTATTGACTCAAAAACAATCTGATGATAAATGCTCCAATGACTTCTAATCAAAAATGATTGGGCAAACCCTCAGTGGGAAGGCGTAGTTGCCCCTGAGAATATTTGAGCGCTTAAGATTTGGGTCAAACAGTTCTTGCATTAAGCTGCTGAAGAAGAGCTGGGCTTTGGAACAACCCGATCTACAGATGCATGAAATGTAAAGTGATACTGAAAAAAGTAACCCCCTAATTTTTGCCAAGCTTTACCTCAAAACTTGGTTAAGTGTAACAGCCTGAATGCAAACTGTAGATTATTCAGATTTTCACCAATGTTGGCCTGTTCTTTGCGTGGGTAATGTCCTCTCTGACAAGCACTGTTTTTTACTGCATAATTTAGATGCCAAGCAGTCAAAATATTTTACAGGTTTCTGATATTTGTTTTCTTATTCTCTCATGTTTAGGAATCTGTCCTCTGGTAATGGAGTTAACTCCAGCAAAGACAAGGTAAGAAAGAGGGACAAGTGTGTGTCAATATATCCTTCCTAATTGTTCAAGGAAATCAAATACAGCGGTGCAACAAACCCGAAATGTTTAAACCTAAAAATGAAACTCAAAACCACAGGAAAACTCAGTTTATGCAGCAGTTTATTAACATTAATAATACATGTTTTCATGAAAAACACTGTTGATTTTCTTGAGTGTTGTGGTTTTTAAATATCTATATCAGAACTGCTTTTTACAAAGAATATTTAAAAGCATTTTATCCTATGTTTTGTTTCACTTTTGTGTCTATATTTCTACTTCTTAATGTATTTTCCTTAATTTTTTTCTATTAAGGTTTCCTCTGCGAGAGGGGCCTGGTCTAGCGTGCCTGTGGTTAGCCCTGTTGCTGTCACTGCCTGTGGGCCGATGGAGATTGAAGCTCTACCCAGGAGTCCTGGAGGAGAAAAGAGAAGGTTGGTATTCGGTTCAGTGATGGTTTTTCTTTTTTTTTTTTTTACATCAGTTTAAAATTTTTGTTTAAATCATATCAGTTTTGTATGCTTATTTTACATTTGTTATTGGATACTTTATGTTCAAGCCCCTTGAAACTGTAGGCCAGTATCATGAAAATTCATGGAGGATTTTTTTTCTTTCTTATTTTAAAGTCCGATAATGTTTCTGCTGTATTTGTGTTGTTTCAACAACTTCTTACGCTTACTCATGGTGAGGGAAGCACAAACATTAGGCCAAGCAAAGTGATCCTTACTAAAAGAAATGGGTGGATAGCTTGGTGTGTTTTTCACGGTCTAATGCCATGAGAGTGGCTTAACGCGGCTTATCCACTCACCATGTCTTGCTGTGACTAGAGGCAGCAGAGGAGAAAGCGGCAGGAAGACAGAGCTGGTATGCTTGTGTGCATATTCCTAATCATTTCTGCAGTACCCTCCGACACTGAGATTTCTTATCCCACTGCTTCCAGTTTTTATTTTCTAAGTGTGCATGAAGCAAAGGCTATGTCTGCTGTGTGGGGGCTCTCTGTGAAACACTTGAAGGAGAGAGTTATTTGTGTGTGAGGGCTGCCCATATCCAGGGAAGAGAGCATTATAACATCCAGCGTGGTGGACGCTATCATGCTATAACAAACCATTAAAGGGATGAACTTGAGATAAGAAGCAGACAAGACTGATGATGGGTAGCCATGAAAGAGATGAAAACGTGAAAAGATGACGCAGATGTACTATGTGACCCTTTAAACTTTAATTTGACAAACATACATGCTTTTTTAGAGGCTGCTACCTTGTGTACAAACTCCAATACCATGAAAATGTAGGACTTTTTGTAAACTGTAAATAAAACAAAAATATAGTGATTTGCAAATTCTTTCAACCTGTATTTGGTTATATAAAGAAAACAAAGACAAGATATTTAATGTTGAGAAAATGTATGATATATATATACACACCCACATTTTGAATTTGATCCCTGCAGCACATTTATGAAAAACAGTTGGGACAGGCATGTTTAACTCTTTGATCCCCTCTTTTTTCAACACTTTCCAAGCATTTAGGGATGAAGACACTGATTATTATTAAATCATTAAAAGTTGAATTCCTTCCCATTCTTGCTTAATGTACATCTGTAAGTTGCTTAACTGTGCATCTGTATCATCATATTTTGCACCTCATTGATGGTGCCATACATTTTTAATGGGGACAGACTTAATTGGGGCTTTACATTGATTAATTTTGTATCCTCCTGTCTCCCAAGTCCTCTATTATTCTCATGTGTTTTGCCTCCATCATCTCAGCATTGCTGTGTTGTAGAGCTACTTCACAGTGTATTGTAACTGAGTTTTTTCTCTCTGTGCATTTTTTTTGTTAGATTGTTTTAGAATGAATGTGCAAATTAACGTGAGAACATATGTACGCATGCACCCAGCTCTTACATCCAGTGTTCCCCTGTGTGTTCCAGTATAAATATGTACTGAGGGATAATTGGTCATGGCTGGAAGCAGGCCAGGTAGGTACGTTCAAACACTGTATCTTGCCATCGCTCTGGCTTAACAAATCAGTCGCTATACTCTTAATGTTGGCTCTGGAAAGGGGTTGTCATGCAGTGGTGTTGTGATTTGTTGTCTGTCCACTTTGATCAGCATGAAACCTTAACCTAATCGGTGCAGGGAATGGTATGATCTTAAGGATGCTCTGCGGGGATCTTGTGTTTGGCATTATTAATCAGTGATGGGATTTGATTTTGGCTGTGGCTCTGTCCCGTTCAAGACTTTGCCCGACTGTAGTGTGTAGGTGTCTTTGCTTTGCTATTCACTCTGCGTGTCATCTGTTTCTGTTTCTTTCCAAACCCTTATTTATCCTCTAAGCTGTAAAATGTTTCACCAGTTAGTGGACTGATATTGAGAAAGAATGAAATTATTCAGCGCAAGTACAATGGAAAGAAAAAATGTTTTTTTATATTAGAGTTAATATCATTTAGCTGATAATTATGGAGTCCCTAAAGACAACATGAACTGAAAAAAAATACTATGCTAGCCAGAAACATAGCCTTTCAATGCAGCTGGATTTGTCTGATTCATCATCTGTAATTAGGCACATCCATCTTGCAAAGCTTCAACCTGGAGCTATTAAACTCAGTCTGCTGAGGCACAGACCAGTTAGCATCCTTTGAAGAGAAAGAGGAGGAAGTTACAGGCATGAAAACAGCAAAAAGCAACTACAAGCCAGCAAACAATGTCTGCTCGTACAGAGACTAGCATGGATGCTCTCTGCTGTAGGCAGTTTTATTAGAACTTAACAACATGTCTTCAATGAAGTACAACCCTTTAAACATTTATCAGCTGATGTTTTCGCTCCTCTCCGAGCAGGTCTTAGGTTTAGGTCTTTATTTCATTCTGTTAGTATATAAAACATTTAATACAAACAAAGAAAAATCTCAAACATGTGAATGAAAAGGAGCAGAATGAAGAAAAATCTTATAGAGTCTGCCCCTTTCTCACAAGATATTAATTAACTAAACACATAATACAAAGTCTTCTTACATGTTTGACTTACAGTCTGACTTGTATTGTGTATTTAACCCCTTTGCAGCATTGCCCACCTACTTTAACATCTGATGAGGTCTGTGCTACAAAAATTTCTACAGCACTGTATTGTCACACTGTAACAAACGTGTTGATGGAAATACCCAACACTACATCTGACTGACCCCTAAAGAAAGTGTTTGACAGAATGATTGTCCAGTCACATTCTAGATATGTTTTTCCCTCCTCAAAAACTATCTATGTGCTGTCTCCCAGATGAAATAGTGACTTATATCTTGCATGAATGACCTCTCTATCTGGCATGTCAGGTTGGGAAACTACCCGTCTTGTTTTGTGCGCACTACAAACTGCAGCATCTTATGAGAACTAGAAGTTATTTTGTGAGCAGGGATTAGTTTATAGTGCACACAAGATTTTTTTTTGTTTCTTCATGTCCTCGTAAGGGCCTCATAAAAAAGAAAATAATGATTATAAACACTCAGATTAAATGCATGTTCACTGTTTATCAACCAGACATGATGAAACTAAAATCTAATGCGTGTGTTGTCAGATGTTCCTAAATCCATGATATTTCAGTGGTTTGCAAAGGCATATGTCTGTTTCCTCAGAAATATCAAATGGATTTACAAGTTCTGTTAGAAACACATTTCATCTTTTTTTGGTATATTGGCATAAATGAAAAACAGTATTAATGATGATATTGATGTCAACGAAAACTAACCTACCACAAAAATTCTCAAAGTAACACTAAATACTACAAGTATTAATCTATTGTTTTAGTATCCATTTAGTCCATGTTTCATTAGTACTGAATCAACTGAAGTTTTTATAGTGCATTAACATTAATAAAATAAAAGTCTTAATTTTACCATTTGGCTTTTTAGCATTTTTAAAAGAGAACCCTTATTGACGAAGAGTAACTATCAGAATGGGCTTCATTGATTAAATTATGACTGTAGTGTCATGAGTTTGCTCAGCACTGGACAGAAAGGAAAAACTTTGTTCAATTTTTGTCCCCTTGTAAAGTAGGAACTCTTTTCTCCCAGTCAGAGTCTCACTTCAGGGGGAATAAAAGCTCATTCAGATTTAAAGCTTAGGTTGATCCTGTGTCTAGTAAAGAACATTTCTGGTCAGTTATAAGAGGATTGCCTGTCATTTATGTGGAGCAGTTGCCTTTTTTCCTTCATTTACTGACCAAAAGACGAAGAGGAACAAGAAAAAAAAAAACCTTGGGCTGCAAAGGTTTGATTTTGGATCGGGACTTTGCATTGCCATATTGATGACAGATCACACCGGTTATTCTGTGTCGGCCACACTGACACTTTGTTCCTTTAAGAGTTAAGTGTAAATCCTTAAGAATCTTTAAATCATTTTTCCAACATCTATTTAAACTCACTTTTACTCTGTTTTTTTTTTTTTTACAGCAGGGTCTCAAAACATAAAAGTACTGAATATTTTATGTGTTACATAAGTTTTAGTTTACTAAGTGACTGACTACTTGGCAGTGGTTTGATGCTTTTGAGAGTTTAGGGGAGTCTTATTCAACCTCCTCTTATCTCTTAATTTAATGATGAAAAACATTCACTGGCACAAATACAGCCAGTGCATGTTCTTTTGTACTTAATCAGTGTCAGATAAAACTCTGAGATGACCTCTCAGTTTTATTTTTTTGGTGTGATCTCATGGTAACAGTTTACAGCTGACTGAGTGGATTTAAAGAAGAAACTTTAAGAGAGACATTGCTGTAACTATAATACATCAAACTAATCCTTGTTGCTTTTTCCTCTCTTAGACCATAGTTTTCTCTCTTTGCCTTCAGAACAGTATCACAGAGGATTTTGCATGAGGTACTAAAACAACTCATTTGCCTCCTTTATTTTCTGTATCTTTATTTTTTTTACAGACTAGCAAAACTTAGATTAAGTACTGATATGGCAAGAATATTGCATGTATATTTAAAGGCATGATCTACTGTTGAGCTGGACAGTCTGAACTAAAGCTCATGTCACTTTTTTCTGAAGAAACACAAAGAAACAAAGACAGGAAAAATACTACAGAAATGTCATGTAGACACTATGATTAATATCTGCCTGCACACGCCTATGTAAATGTCAAAATATACATGAAAAATAACAAAAACTAATCTGTTTGTAAAATTAAGAAATGAAGTTTTACAAGTCCATGCGGACAACAGCCCATATAAAGTGTTTGGGAATGGGCAGAACCTTTCTAGGTATATCCAGCAGGTGATTGGATGATCTTTCCATCAGTCACATTCATTACAGGCCAGTCAAATAATGTAGTTGTTGGGCATTAATGCTGCGTGTAAAATATGAAACATGAACCACTTCATAGAGCAAACTCTCACTAAAACATGTCAGAAATGGAGTGAAAATATCTTTTCTATTAGATCTTTCAGTGTTTTGTTTTTCAATTAATATAGAAATGCCATCCAAGTCTGATAAAACTGCTACTGAAGCTGTTAGCATCTACGCTAATCTCTGTATGAGCAGTCACTTCCTGCTGTCGTCATGTCGTCAGCTGCCACCTCCTCCTGTGTGATTGGGCCGTGCCACTTTGGGCTGCTTTGTTATGTGAGAAATAAACCTTAAACATGGCGACAGCTGCAGTAATTCTTAGGGTGAAACCAATAAAATACACATCAATGATCAATGTCATCATCAGATATGTGTTTGTAACTGATGTCCAGTGGTCAGACCTCATCATCGGCAGCATGTGCACTTTCACTGTGTCATGGTTTAAAGAGTGATTGTGTTAACTAATGATTTTCAGCCAGCTGTGCTGATGTATTTTGTGGTTATAGCACAATATAGGCAGAGGCTTTACTCTCAAATGCTTCATTGCAAGTGCTTATTATCAGTGTATCAGAAAGCACTAATCAGTACTCAATATGTAAGAAAAAAGAGACAAAGCTGACACAAACGCACCCACAGATAGTCAACCGAAAGACACCAATTTACTAGACTTTTCCCAATTCTCAAGGAAAATATTTGTCATCAGCTAGACGAACAGTCATGTTTGTGTCTGCGCAGTCTTAATAACACCTTAATAAGTGGAGGATTGTGGACCTGTCTTTTAAACTTTCGGTTAATGTTGTTCCTGCTGCTTTGCTGACGCTGTCACATCTCCTCTGCATCTGCGCTGATCCTACTGGTCATTTGTAGACTGCAGCTTGCGTCTGTATTGCGTTAATTCTGGGCCATGGGCACAACCCATGCGCTAAACCAACACAGGGGACGCGTGGCAGCCATCATGCTTCCACATCCGCATAGTGAACAGCAAGTATATCACCAGCCTTATGTCACACTCAATAATGTACTCTTGTATAGTGTAGCAGAAGTACTTTATGTTGGATTTACATTGAGCACCCAAAAGTGTTGCCGCCATACCTATAAACAACAATTTTATCAGTGACAATTGTTGATGGTAAAATCTGATGTTTATTTGACCATTTTTTCCACGAAAAAGGGACTTAAACTGACTTGAAAGTACTTAAACACTCTGAAATTAATTTGCCTTTTACAACTGGACAAGATGAGATAAAAAATATTAGGTGTTGGCTGTCAGATGTTTAAAATGCAAGGTCGATCAGTTATTTTAAAAAGATTTTTTTTCCAGCAGTATTTAAAAGATTTGTAAGATGTGTCTGAAGATATCGATTTTCTGATATTTTTGCCAAACAATAGAAAAGTATTGGTTGTAGTGTAAATAAAGACTTGTTTGCCTACAAGTATCAAAAAGGGTATCTATATTAATAAAATCAACATACAGAGTATTCTTAACTAAACATTAAATTTCTGTGTTTAGGGTGTGTCTGTCAGTATTCATTATTTTTTTCAAATAACTGCAGTACTGTAAGCGCATAAACTTGAAAGAAAAACAACACAAATGTATTGATTTTTAACATGGCCATAAAAACTAGATTAAAACAATTGGCCAATAAAAACACCAGATTGGAAGTACTTGTCACTGACTAAAACTTGAATTAAATGCGCTTGATTTTGGGGGGCTAAAACAAATATTAAAATTTGAGAGAGTAAAATGTTAACAAATGTGTTGTAACAATAAGAGGAAGTCCAGAATAGCTTCTAAAATAAACATTAATATTTATGCTCTTTTTATGCTTTCAGAAATTAATCAATAATCCCACCGGCATTGCTTTCCAGAATTAGGCTGCAATGTGCAAATAATTACCTATGATGGACAAAAACAAACCTTTAGCAACAATAAAAAAAAACATCAAGGCACTGCACTGCATGCTGTTCTGCAGCCTGTTCTGCTTAAACATGAAATGATAAGCTATAAAGTAAGCATATGTTTTATGCCTTATGAAGCTCTTTTTCTTTCAGTCTCATGTTGTCAGCCTTCGCTGCTGTCCTCTCTTCCAGTGTGTCTTTAAACCCTGTCTTAAACCAGCTGCTTCTCTCTTGCACATTTGCATACAATCTCCTTTTTTCCATTATTTTCATTCAATGCTTCCTCTTCCCATCTAATCTCACAATTTACATACCCTCACTCCTACCCACTCCCCATCTGTTCACACCCTCCTCCTATGTTTCCCCTTCCTTATCTTCCTCCCCCAACCTGTTCTTCCCAGGTCTCCTCTTCCCTCCATCCTCCCTGCCCATGTCTCACCAAAGCTCCCTGCAAAGGAGTTGACGGATCCGATCAGCTGACAGCAGTCTCGGCTTCTGTTCTGTGTAAACAGGACAGCAGATTTATAAACGGGATTGATTCTGCTGTGACGTGCTGATGAAAAACTTTTGTGACTTTACCACATGGAAGGACACATTTGCCTCATAAACTCAGACATTCCTCAACAAAACCAACTTAAAGTGTCAAGCATTCAGTCTAGTTATTAGCCTCAAAGATGGAAATACTGTTGGGCTTGTCCTCTAAATGTTTTTGGTCCTTGCATTAAGTATTACTTTCTGTCCATCGATACTGCAGGGACAGTTCTTAGAGGTCTTTATTTGGTTCTGTCACCCTCCTCTTTCCTTTTGTCCTTCATACTGAAACTGGCTGGCTAGGTGAGATGGTATCGATGTGAGGCTGAGGAATTCAGATGTGCTTTCGTCTCTGCACGGGAACAAGAAGTCACGTAGTTCCCTGAGGGTTAAAAATTCTCCTGCTTGGTTAATTATCTCAGATATAGTTTTGTTTTTTCAAATACTTGAAACACTGTATTATTGATCAAATTTCATTCTTTAAGATGATTTTTACTTAAGCAAATGTGATTTTTCATATTTTATCTGTAATCAGTCCTGCATTGCTTTTAGATCTACTGCATTGTTTGAATTTAGGTTGTATGACTGTAGGTTGGTTTTGTTTGTTTTGAATCTGAAGAGATTTATCGCAGACATTTTAGCAGATCTTGTGTAGTCCACACATAGGTGGGTGGTTTTTAAAATGGAGTTCTCTTCCTCAGTTAAAAAAAATACTTCTATTACTACACATTAAGTTCTCAAAAAATCATCTCCCACATGCGTAAACTCACTGTTTTGTGCCCCTGCATCTATGTCCTTTCTTAGCATGCAAGCATTTTCTCCATTTCCCTGCAAGGACTGTTTTGTAAACTGTCTCAAAGCTGAAGTGTGACTGGTTTTGTCTAAGACCTCCATTTGCTGTGGAAGGTTATTTGTGGTCAAAGTGTCGTATTAAGTAGCAGTGGCATTTCTTGTCCATTCAAGCATTTTTAATTGTTAGCATAGTTGGAGAGCAACAGTGTGTGCGTTCAAGCATGTAGAAGTCTAGTTACTAAGCACAACTTTCTGGTAAACAGGAACTATATTGCACAGTAACGTCCTGCAGGAGAAACCAGCACACAGTGGGACAGCAAAGGTCCAAAACAACATTTTCCCTGTCCACTTATGAAGACTGGGTTGTAGAACATCTTCACCTTTGATGGAGTTTTCAAAAAGATTCACTTTTATTGACCTAAAACACACTTATGTATGTGTACCAAAGGCCAAAAGTTGGAGATAGCCACTTTTGCAAACACACCCACTACTGTGTGGACTAGACTGCGAACAAAGACAAAGACGCTGGTGTAGGAGTTACATTTGTCCTGCCTTTATAAAACACTATTTATATTTTTAAAGTAATCATGTATGTTCATGTTGTGTTTCAAACACATTTTGGAAATGCTTAAATATGCACTTTTGTCTTTTTATGTTACTGTTTTTTTCTGCCACTAGTGTTCAGCTTTCTTGAACATATCTTAGCTTTCACACCTTCCTTTTCATTCAACTTCCTGCAAGAAAGTAAAACAAGCATAATTTAATTACGATGATCAACACTGTATGAGTTATTTTTTGTGATTGTAACACTTAAAAAGGACACTGTGACATTTTTTTCTTGTGGGTCCAACTGCTGTGGTGTAGACACAATTGGATCAGTTTTATGGAAGTACCAAACCATTGAGTTGATGGTGGTTTTGACTGATATATGAAAGGCACTGGGCAGAACAGGGGTGGGCAGCTGGCAGCCCAGGGGCCACATGAAGCCCACCCCTCACAAACTGTGGCTGCCAAGACATTTTAAGGATGGATACCAGGGTATGGCAATTGATTGAGCTTTAATTTCAATTATATTTACAGCTTCTTACAATTATTTTTGAAAAATAATCATGATAAATGAATTACTGAACAACAAGGTGATTTATGTTTCTTTTTACATCATCTTCACTTATTTTATCTTTACATATTTATATTTCCATTAACTGTCAAATGTTCCACGTGGTAACATGTTAATGTTGTTTAATAATGTTAAAGGCATGTAAAGTACAGATCAGCAAGTAATTTTGTTTAACATTTTGGATATTAGTGACATATTTCTGCTGTAATCGGGCAGCCCTAATAGATACTGATACAGTTTGTGCAATTAACTTAAATTATTTTTCATTACACTTGGCTCATCAATGAAAGCCTAACTATCAAGATGCACATTTAAGTATATAATTGCTTTTATGATAAGTTCTGATTAAAGGTCAGTTGTCGTCAACCTGACTCACCAGATGAACTGTTTCACATTTCTGTGAGATGTATTTCATTTCTATCTGGGACACATTTCATAGAAAGTGATTTGGAAGAGCAGAACCTTTCATGAAAAACTTGGAGGTGTTTTAATTCATTACGAGCGAGTCATAGTCTAACAACCACTTCTGGCTTTCACCTTAGTCCTTTAAGGACCCTGAAAATCCTGGTCATTTTCTGACCAGGAGCAATGGTTTCATCTTAAAGCTATGCAAGGTTAATCTGTCTGATGACAGACATGGAATCTGGCCAGTCCAGCTGCTTAGCAAGGTTATGTGGTCCTCCTGGTAACAGAGTTGTCCATCCCTAATATAGAAGTTTATATTCACTAGTCTCTTACTGACACCTTACACCACTGAAGAAATGTTTCTTGCACAGTTCAGCAAATGAAGATGATGACAAAGTGGATTTAAGTACTGCTTAGTAAATTGTTTACAACATCACTGACCAAAGGTTGTATATCTTTCTGAATTGTATGTTGACCTTTATTTATGAGAATAAAGACAGGATGGTGCCTGATACAGGAGTTTCATGTTTTATTTAGCCTACTTTATGTGTACTTGATCACTGATGCTGGTTCCACCTTCATATAAACATGAAGCTTCAGAGGGTTACTGTGTTTTGTTTTGTTTTGTTTTGTTTTGTTTTGTTTTGTTTTGTTTTGTTTTGTCTGTCAGTCATGTTTTGTTATTTTTGTCATTTGATAATTCTTAAGTATTGTTACGTCATTGCTACACTCAGCTTGATGTTTAAGTGAAAAACAGCAACATTACTATTATCATGATTAAATGCAGTATAAAATGTAAAATGTTCACACTTCTTTGTTTTTAGAAGTAAGCATTATATTCTAACTAGAGGACAATCCATTATAAAACACCTAAACTGTAGATGTAACAATATTAAATCCAAGTGGTTGTTGTTGGTTTTTCTATCACAGGCTGAATATACTTGTTATTTCTTTCAAAGATGACTTCAAAGATTTCAGGGTGTTTATACACAATTGATCCATGAGTCCTTGTGCAGAGTGTTACTTTTTGAGTTTGTTGTGCTTCAGCTGTTGTTCCCCTCCAGACAGCATACAGTAATATAAACTTATTATGTTTCACTGTGTCTTCAGGCTACATTTATATGAGGTAATTACTTTGCTTTGAGAAGAGCCTCTACCAAAACCCATGTACCAAATGTTTACGCAAGTTCTTGTTAAATTCAGGGGCTTTAACCAAAGTTATTTCATGCTGAAATTGTTGCTAGTTTTGAAGGTATTAGATTCACTGAATGTTAACCTCTTCAGATGAGGCTGGTGTTTTGATTTCCTCAAGAGCTCTAGTATCGTTGTTATAAAAGGTAGAGAAGCTGTTCTTTGTTTAATACATAAATCTCAACCTTCACAGTTTCCTTTTGTAGAGACTCATGCTGCACAGACCAGACAGTACATTCACTTCAACAAATTATTTGCCTGTCATGCATAAGTAGCATACTGGCCACTTATTAAGTCATTATTTAGACCTTATACTGTGATCCTGTGTTCAGTTACAGATTATTGATAACAGATAAGGATGTTGATATACTTGATCTGTGATCTTAATTAGCTTTACTTACAATGGCCCTAGTATGGTAGTAATGCCACAGGGAGACTTTCTTTCCATTAATATCTTAAATCGAATAGATCTTTTTTCACAAAGAACAAAACCTCAAGTCATTAAAATGTCTAAATTACTCTTAGTTAAACTTTTTTTTTTTTACCCAAGATACCCTAATCTGTGTGGCATTGTGGCACAGCAGGTAGTGCCAGCCCTCACAGTGAAAAGGTTGCTGGTTCGATCCCCATGTCAGTCAGGGTTTTTCTGTGTGGTGTTTACATGTTCTCCTCTTAAGCTGTGTTCACACCCAACGCGACTTTGCCACTGAAATCGCGTCGCTCTCTGAAGTCGTGTCCCGTGCCCATAAATACCTTACCTTTTGGTCACCGTCTCCGTCACTCGGTGACGTCACGCCCGCTTGAGTTTCACCACAATCATATCATATTATATAATAGGATGTATTAGCTGACAATACTCCAACTGTATCCTTTTCATTCACCTACCAACCACAAAACACTGCAGCTGCTGGCCCTGCAGCAGCATCTTCTGTGAGTTCTCTGCGGTCCCGTCTAGTTGGATTGTCACTCTGTCAACTGGAATAAAAACTGTCTGTCACGGGTACCGTCACACACCCACACAACGCTGATTGGCTGTTGTCGCACAGCCACACGCTTCATCGCCTGAAGAGTTCAAATTTTTCCACTTTGGCGTCTAAACGATAAGCGCCCAGGATGCGTGCGTCGCATCGCAGGAGGTTGAAGCCCGCCCCATCGCGGCTGTACATTGACTTCACATGGAGAGAGGTCGCAAAGTCGCATTCGGTGTGAACGCAGCTTCACATGTGTGGGTTCTGCCCGGGCACTCCACAGACTAAAAACATGCTCATTAGGTCAATTGGTGACTCAAAGTTGCCCTTAGGAATGAGTGTGAGCGTGAATGGTTGTTTGTCTCTCTATGTGGCCCTGTGATTGGCTGGTGACCGGTTCAGAGTGTACCTTGCCCCTTGCCCAATGTCAGCTGGGATAGACTCCAGCCCATTGTGACCCTGAAAGGTCTAAGTCTTGAGATAATGGATGGATGGATACTACCTAATCTTAAATATCCTAGAGTGAATATTTCTTGTTTGCTGTAATACAATTTTACTGCAATCATGGAGCCTGTGCATCCAGTTAATTTTTTCTGTTTGATCCTACATTGTGCTCCATTAATGGCATATTTTGTGTGCTTCTTAATGTTAAGTGCAAAGAGTAAGTAACTTGAGAATGGGGAATAAATTTGAGATAATAGGAGTAAAAGTTACCAGTAAATAGCTATGAAACCTCACTTTAGTATAGGAAACATATTCTGAGTTACAGTGACTGGATGGTTAATGTCTACCAGATACAGAAAAAGGTTTTGTGGAGTAGTTGTTCTCGTATTGGAGGTCAGGATCCCCCTGGGGATCACAAGACACCGCGGGGGTTATGAGATCCTTTTCATGATACAAGGTAAAATCTTAAATGATCTCTAAAGATAAATATATTTGACTCTTATTTGTAAGAATATATACATCAAATTGGCTCATTGAAAATAAAAGCACAGTCATAAGATAGTATGTATACTAAAGGTAACGTTATAGTAACTGCAATGCAGCCAGTTATGCTACTTGTCAGTACGCTAATATATCATCAGGTTTTCTGGGACTTATCTGCTACTTAACTTTTATTATATGTAACATTTTTTATAAAATAAAATGCCCCAAAAGACACAGGATGCTTTACACAGGAGCAAGAGATTTCTTTCTTCTTTATTCAGTGTTATTTTTAATTAAGTTCTCCATTTTAAAGGATGTTACTGTACATTTCCTCGATAAACTCTGTCATCAGTAAGTGTTGCCATCTTTGCAGAGTCAGATCAGATCTAATGGATGCTTCAGGTAAGCTGTTTGGATGCTTAACCTTAAATTATTTTGATGTATTAAAGTCGCATTATCACATGTGTCTTTAATGTTTGTACCCAATCATAATTGTGTTTCCCCACCCATTCTGATGGTCTGTTTCGTTCTCATGCCCTCTGTTTTGTTTGTTTTTCTCTAGTATGCCCATGGTTGCTGACCTGATGGAAACATGCATTGATGATGTCCTCAGGGCCCCTGCTGTTCCACCTGTGGCAGCTACAGAAGATGCCGGACCAAGTAACACCTATACCACCCCTAATGTCATGGTGGAAGAGTCTCTCAGTCTCACTGGTGAGCTGACAGAAAGCCAGGCAAACACAACAAAGTGTGCTCAGAGAGACAATGGTAATGATACAGGAAATGTAGATGCCAGAAATGTGCATTTCATATCCTGACCTAAAAAAATAACAACTGTAGTCTTGTGAATACTGCCCCTGTGATTGAAAAAAAAGGTTTATTTGTTTTTTTGTATCATTGTGAAGGTTAAATTTAGATTTTAGATGTTACTATAACGCAAAACAGACTTCAGTTTTTCTGTTTATACTGTACACTGTGAGTTCATAACACTGTTAGATACATTTCTAACTTTGTTTGGCTCCCTTTGTACATACATTTTTGTTTTGTTTGCTATCTATCTGCTCATTTACATTTAACAGTATGATTCAATTTAAAATACCTGTCAGAAGAAATACTGCTGTTTTTATATCCTCTTGCTGTATTTAGTTTTCTACAACATGATTCTGATCCTGAATTTAACACTTCCCTCTCCAGAGGCATCAGCTCGTCTGAAGCAGCTGGCCCTGGAGAGCAGCCCCCTTCCTGCTGCTCCAAGAAACAACATCAATGTCAATATTGTCATGAATAATCAGGTGAGCTTTTGTTTCTTGAGTCTGTGTCAATTATCTTTCTGCTACAAAGCTCACATAAGGGAGGCCCACAGAAGTGAAAACCATATTTGCTCTCTGTCTCATTTTTCATGTCTCTCTGGTCCAACTCGACCACCCCAAGCAGGATGATGTGGTGAAGCTCACAGAGAAGTGTGGTCTGAACAGCACAGGCGGCAGTCCGGTTGTCACTCCACTGCGCACCCCAGAGGATCTAAAGAGCAACATCCTGAAAGCACAAGCTGAGGCTGCTGCTCTTAAGGTAATGTACAAAGTAGAGCTGTGGTCATCCTAGTCTATTAGAAATAACATCCTCTTATCAACCAGTGGATTGGACACGAACTAACTGTCTGCCATTGCAAAATCAGCCTAAGTTGTCAGAGTTGTCAGAGCACCTTGGTTGATGGTCTTAAACAGGATTTTTCAAACTTTTTCACAAGGCGTCACATAAACAAGAATACATGAGCCTTTTTAACTCCTTTATTATACTGTCTATAAAGCAAACAAGACCAATCTAATAAAAACAACAACAAAAAAGCTGACACCACAGCTTTTCATTAGTGGCTTCATGAGACAGATTCACCAACATTTAGGGTTTTGGTTTAGCCATCAGATCTCAGGTGCATGTTAGAGCCTGGCTGCCTAATCCTACTGAAAAAGGTATCATATTTCCTGCAGCAGAGAGGGTGGGCACTGACAGCTTACCCCCACATTCATTTACTTAATAAAACTAGACTTTGAGTGCCAGACTTGAGTGTTGGTGCTTGGAGATGATGAACACACATCTTGCTTTGTAAACTAGACCTTGAGACAGAGCAGACAGAGAAGCAAATGAGCACAATTTGTGCCTATGTTTTCAAAATCCATTTGTCTTTGTTCATCAGGAATATAAAAAGAGATTTTACCTTTGTTTTGTTTCTAAATATGCTTTCCAGATTTTTGTCACTTTTTCTTGTGATAAAAATATGAATTATGATACAGTCAAGCACAAGCCTCACATTTTAATCTGGGCCATGATCCACTTATTTTTTCGAATTTGCTGGCCCTTGGGTTGGCCTACATTGGATACCACTTTTTTGCTGCATGATTGTTTTTAACCTCATTATGTTATTCTGAAACAAACTATGCTCTAAGTCTTGCTTCTTCCTTAAATTGTAATATTTAATTGAATATAATAATGGATTGGTGATGAAAGCACAATAATTCTTTAGCATTGTACATAAGATACCTTGAGGCTCCTGTTTGTCTCTTATTTCATAATTCCAGCAACAGCAGGACCCACGTTTTTTTAACTTTTTGAACCTTAAGATGAATATTGGATTTTTACAGATATCTGAAATGCAGATATTTCCAAACTCACTACTTGCTGATGCAGATGTATACACATTATTTGTAAGGGACACCTGAGCTCAACTATACTTGAACTGACCTATTTCAGTCATTGTGAGAATCTAGCTGTGTTAGAAATGAGTGCAAACAGGAAAAAAACACCTGACATTTTGGGCCTTTTCAATTCATAGAATCTGCTCAGCTTGGCTTAGCTTTACTTGGGTGCTTTGATTTTCCATTAGGAAATGTAGCTCATACCTGGTACCTGGTACACATTTTAGTATCACCTCCAGCAGGGTTCACGGCTAGCTGAGCAGGGGAAAAAACTTGGCGTTGAGACGCTCTGAACAGTCAGAGTATTGCCATTAGTTGGGATTTTGCACCAAAAATGAAATGCCCCCTGTTGTCGAATTTGTGCAGTGGGTAACATAGTTCAGTGAACAGAAAGTAAAAATGTGTGTCTGTTTTATTAAACCATATGGGTTTAAAACGAAGAGATTTAAGTAAAATGTGTTTGATTTGTTTTATTCACAATCATTTTGTATTGTAACAGAACCACTGAGAAAAAGAATACCGAGGTCTCCCTCCCACTCCTGCAAAGAGTGACTGAAGCTCTTCTTTCCTTTAAAATGCAATTTCCCTTCCCAGATTTTTGTTAGACAAAAGCTCATCCAATAAATTGACCAAACGACTTGTCGTCACCAGAACAGATTGCAGAAACTGTAGGCTACTTCAATGAAGGGAAAGAAAAGAAAAATATCTTTTAACAGCTTCCAAACACACAAGTGAATTTGCACTAAACAGTGATTTTCATTGATGGATTGTCTTGCTAAGGAATCATCCTTGAATATGACAACAGATAAAGTTTGCCCTAAAAATTAGGATTAAGTATTTGTGTCAAAGCAGAATTAAATCTGAATATTAACAAGGCAAAAAAAAATCTGTGCCTATGTCATAGTTATGTCATTGTGCTATCAAGTAAATAAAGATACATGATTTAATAAGTGTACCGTCTCTCTGTCTGTCTGTCTGCTCATATCTCTGTTCTGTTCCTTAGGGAGCTTTGGAGGAACATGTCGTGGTGGCTGGAGAGAAAAACTGTAACCTACAGGAAGCTTCTGCAAGGTATGTCTATAACAGATTTAATGCATCCTGTCATTACAAAATAAAAACGTATGACACCTCAAATATAAACCTCAAATATTCACACGGAGAGGAGAAAAGTCATGTTCCCTGATGTTCCAGTGACAATGGCTTTGTATGAAGTTCTCCCTCCTCCTCTGTCTTCCTGAGTCATGCCAACTGTCAAAGCTTTGTCTCAGCCAATCGCAGCGCTCCCTCCTGCCAGAGCCGATTAACTACTTGAATATTCATGAGGATTATTATAGTAGTTCACAACATTACATCATCTTCAGCTCAGCCTTACAAGCAAAGCTCTGCATTGTCTTGCATTAGAGGGAGACAGTCACTGGCTCGAGATGATAAGAGGAGAGTGAGCCATATCAGAATTGTAAATGCTGTTTGTCTCAGTAGTAAGGTTGTGGGAAATTATGTATGAAATTCAGTTCTTTTATGGAATGTATTTTTTTACTCTTTGTCATCTATCACTTTGACACATTGGACTAAATTCTTCTGACATATTTTCTCAACAACACATGACGAAAGACACAATGTGTGGAATTGAATGGTGTTTGCTTTTAGACATGCACTGCAGCTTTATAATATGTCTAACATAGTTGTAGTCAACCATATTTTCCTTGACAAAAAAGAGACATTAACAGGCAATATTAATGTTTAACCATAAAACTGACAAAATGCATGTTTACTTTTTTCAGCTAGACAAGATGACACTAAATGTTGGAGGGCAGTCTGCCCAACATTATAAATCAATGATATTTCAGTTCTTGTGATGATAAATATCTGTGTATTTTCATCAGTGTCAAACAGAAAATATATTTGCAACTATAGTTTGACTAGGGCTGGGCTTTGATATGGTTCTGTTGATACCAACGCCATTATTGTTTCTGCTTATCTATCAGATTCTTAAATAATTCCAGCAATGATTCTGATGTATTTTCTGTGTGGGCAAATGTTGGTCTACACAGGTTTACAGTCTCAACAATGTCAAACTCGTGACTCCTGATAGTTAATGCTGTGCCGCGTAGATGGATGTTCCTCCAAATTAATGGTGTTTCCACCCTCTTAAAGTTGTGTAGTAAGTGTCTTTTTTGTAAAAAATTAAAACCAGGTTTTGACCCCTTCTGCCCCTTGCCCCAAGATCACATCTCTGACTTCTTTATTATTGTTTGCAGACTGCATCTGTTGAGAGCATGACATCCTAGATTCACAATGGGGAAGGAATTGATAAGGGAATTGTAAAGCAGAAGACTAATAATATTGATTCCTTGAGGGAGTTGCTGTCAATTCTCAACTGGAATTAGTTTTTAGTTCACATCCCTAAGTTTGACATTGTCACATATTTTACCTAATGAAAGATGGGCATTGATCGTAAAGATAGTTGGGGTATCAAATAGGATGTTAATATAATTTAAAACTAAGCTACCAAGAAGATAGCCCTCTACTAGTGGACGTCCTTAATTCAGAATATTCCTGTGATAAATGTATTTAATATAATTAAGTATTGATAGAACATTTAATGAGTTTATTACAATTAAGTTCATCTTACTATTCCCCTTTTTTGAATTAAACAGAGAGGGCATTTTAACTAAAATTTATGAAGTATATGTAAAGGACTTTTTGTTACTGAACAGGACCAAAATATTGAAGCTTTTCCTGAACAACAAAAACCATTCAAGATAGAGGGCAAAAATGCCTTAAATAATAAAAAATGTATTCTTATCTAAAGACTAACACAGGTCATACCACACAAGTTTTTGTCTGTTATGATGGTCAGTTTATGCAATCATGGAGCCAAAAGGATGCACAGTGACTTGATCAACAGACATAATAGTCTGCACGGTCCCAGACCACACATTACACCCACACATGATGTGGAAGAAGGAGTGACACCAAAGATGGCAAACAAAAACACTGTTTTTACAGGACTTAACTGTACTTTTGTCTCTTCAAGCGCTTTTATGGTATGATGATGTTTTGTCAGTCTAAGTTAATGTTATTTTTGATCATCCACATCTAAACAACTAGAACTCTGTCATGACTGAATGGTTATTAGTGGAAAATAGATTGAAGTAAAGCAGTCCTGTACTGCTTTAAGCCAGAAGGCTGGGTTAGGCCCCACAGAAAGACATCTCACACTTGAAGCAAAAACTCATAACCAAACAACATACTGAAGTATGAAGTCCAAAGAGGCACAAATACCCTCAATACATTACGAATGTTTACAGCAGATACTCACTTGATTGCTGTGTCTCACATTTTTCTATCTCCAATTTAGGCCCTCTCTGACACATTATGAAGGCAGTGAAGAGGCAAAAGAAAAAAACATTGCTATGTTTTCTGTTGTGAGTCGTCTCAGATGAAGACGAGGCAGGATCACACACTGATCAGACTGTGGGTCCTACAGCCGAACCTCTGTCTGGCTAAACCATAATCATGCTAAAGCCAAGTAGTCTGTTTCTGGCATTGGACTAAATCTAAAACAGCTGACGATATTAGCACTGATTTACTTTAAATATTTTAACTGTAGATATGCATCATGAAAACATGCAAAAAACCCTTTGCACTTAACAGTTATGATAAATGTCTACTCCAGGTTGAAGGTGCGAACTGGTCGAATGGGCAGTAACCCGTCTCTGTCTGTCAGCTGTCGCCCTGATGCTCAAGACTCCTGGGATCTGCTCAAACCTGCCCCACTGGCCTCATCTGCAGGGGCAAGGTCAGTTTTGGGACCTTCATAGATGAATGTGAAATTTCCACAGATGGGCTGGTACCTAAAATTTCCTTTAAGGCTGCTAAATACGAGCAAGACAGAAGGAGAAACTCGGAGCATGGATTAAATTAGACTTTGTAAGAGCTGCAGATCCTTAAATCTTTAGAAAGGTCAGATTTACATGAAACCATTTTTTTACAATATTTAGCATAAAATAAACATATACATAGTGCATTTTGTTATGCTCAGATATGAAACAAAGGTGTTTGAGGTTATCGCAGTCTTTGGTGACATCTGTTGGCATATTTGAGCATTGTGTGAGTTTGAGTTGGGCGTGTGTTTTTTTAAATGTGGATGTGTGCATCTGGGCGTGATGAGTCACATGACTTGAGTTCTGCCTAGATACTGCTGCCATCCCTGCTCAATAAGTGTTTACAGTAGGATGACACAAAAATACAGACGCTCGCTGAGACAGTTCACAAAGACTAGATGGCCCCGGGCTCATTCATGCAGTAAATGCTCACACATGCATGCACAGTGTTCTCCTGCAAGGCTGAAAAGAGAGTCATATTTCACTGTGACAAAATATTCATGTGTGAATATCAATATGAATTTAACTTCCTCTTTTTCTGTTACATTATGCAAACTGATTACAGCTGGGGTATTCAATATCTCTTCCCTTTTGTCTATTTTTTTTCTAATTCTCTACTTACATGTCGTGCTCCTCATGTGTTTTTATATATGTTTATTGTGTTTTTTATTATTTATTGCTTTTAATGCCTTTTGATGCACTGCAATCCAGTAAAGTACTGATTGCTTTAATTGTGTTTTATAAATAAAATTGGACAGGACTGGCATAAAATAAACATAATACTCAATACATTAAACTACTTCAGTGTCTTGCAGTCACATGAGGAAAGAAAATTTTGCCTTGTTTTCTGAAGTTAACAAAATACTTCTTTCCAAATTACTTGAAACATATTTAGAGAAAAAAACAGCAGAAGTGCTTAAGGAGCAAACATAGCCAAGTCGGGTGATAACTTGTTTTCCAACATTATTATGTGACAAAGCATTCACAAGCTGTTAATGGTGTAGGACGAAAAAGCTCAAGAAACTTTAGGCTTTAAAAGGATAACGAAGGAAGGAAATGCTTGGTAAACAAGGATAAGGCAGAGATATTCAAAATAAAGCTTTTAAACTGGACAAGAGGAATCAAAACCATTCAGTCCTACGGAAATTGGAAGAACACAACACTAAGCAGTGCGTAAATTGAATATTGTTTTTTCTTATTTATGTCTTGAAGGTTTTATGAAACATAAATTCTGTGTTGAAAGGTTGCATCTACCCTCATCTTGTAATTTCTGGTTTATTACTACTATTATTTACTACAAGGTAAAAGATGACATAAATTATTTGTTTTTTAATCATCTATATATTTGTTAATACATCTTGATTGATTGATTTCTCTGTTTCCATTGATCAGTGCTGAAGTGTTGGTTGAAGATTCAAACCCCTCTGTTCCCAAGTTGCCCCCTGAGTCTGGTGGTGAAGCCATAGCACCAAAGGTAACATGTTTTATAGAGCTCAGTTGCTTATTCTGATGCATTAATATTTGCTTATGTTGAAGAACAATAAAAAATGTTCACTTATACTGAATAAGGACAGATACTTTCCTATAGAGCAGAAACTTTTCCGTTCCTTTATTGATCTGTTCTGACTCTTGGTAAGGCTTGTCCCATACTCAATAATGTCTATTCTTACAGCCACTGAAGATATTCTCTTTGACCTGGATATTATCTTGAAATCATTAGAACAAATGTCTTGATTTAGAATATGTTCTCAATTTTTCATGTTGATTTGTCGTCATAAAGTGTATTTGTGACTACATGTAGGCTAAAGCGGAGGAGGTTGACCTGCCTGTTGCTGCCCCGCTGTCTGACAACCTGATTGATTTTACAGATCCAACTCCTGTTGTAAGTCCACAAAAATATATATGTCTGTGTTGGAGGATTTGTAGAGCAACACTCATTATTGACTTAACTTAGAAAACTAGGAAGTAAGCATTGACAATGCAGGGTCTGATCAAGCTTCTCTTAATAAAGTCAAATCATCTTCTCCCATGCACTTATAACCACCCATTATCAATCTCAGGGATGTAAAACCCATTTAGTGGAGGTATTTTTTTCAGAAATAATAATGGTTATTTTAAAAGTTTTTTTTAAATTATGATGAGCATACACAACTTTAAGATTGACACCTATAATTAGAAGAAGCAGAAGCACCGTTTAGCTAAAGTTTAGTTTACCAGGGTTAGCAAAGTTGCTCATGTGCACAAAGTAAGGTCTGCTTTGTTCTAAATACTGGGGTCTAAAGTGTGTTGCAAAGCCTGTATTGGGTTGTGAATGAGGAATTTGAAAAAAGCATTATAATGTAAGAAGTCTACTATGAATGCAGGAGGTCAAGGGTCAGGCATGAGAAAAATGATTACGGGAGGAGACTTTTTTTCATGATGCACTTTGAGCAAAACTGAAGTTAAATGTTGATACTTTAAAAACAATTGTTATGAAAAGCTTAAAGGAAAATGAGAGTTCATGTTCAAATGTATTCAGAAAAACATTAAGATAACAAGAAAATAATGAAACTTTGACAATGAAAAGCTGAAGTAGAATTTCCATGGTTATAGATCACACCTTTTGTGGTTTGATTTCATCCTCACAATTTTGACTTCACTCTTGACTCCTGGACATTCTCCTCTTTAGATTTTTTTCTTGAATGCATAATAAAACCCTTCCTCCTCAATATTTTTATTCCTGCCTGTCACTAATACTCTTCGGTAATGGTGTAGTTTGTTTGAAAGCAAGTTGTCTTAATTTTTTCTATCTCATGTCAAAACTGCACAATTTTTTTATTAAAAACATTTGAATATTGGAAAAATAAATGTATAATGAATATTGTATTGTATTAGCATAAAAACAAATCTTTGGGAATAGAAATGTAAACTAAATTTTAGTTTACTCTTGTCAACAAGACACGACAAGACTCAAATTTTAGGGGTCTCTGTCAGACATCTTTATGTCATTCATGATATACCAGTTGATTTGAGGAGACCCCCTCTTTTACCCAACAGTATAAAATCAAGATAGATTATTGCTGGTGAGGGTGACTTTTCAGTATTCTAGCCTCTTGTAAAAAAGAAAAATAGAACAAGAGTATGGCTTTGACTTAATCTCTTGTTAAGTGTCTTGAAATAAAATTAGTTATGATCTAATTGATAGACTAAGTCATGTTAATAACTTGTTAAACCAATGGAGACCTGAACTGCTTGAATCTAGGCGCAACAATGATTCATTATTGCATGCATTACAATCTTCCACCCTGTCAAGGTTACATTTCTAACAGGGTGAAGGTTTGTAGGGAAATATTTTATACCAATTAAACCATTAACGTGTCTTAAAACTGAAATCATATCAACTGTATTTTAACAATGGGAAAAAATCCACCTGGACTCCGGTTTAAAGGGTTTTGCAAAATATATTTGGATTAGAGGCCTTTGCTAGAAATGATCCATTTACAACTACATTAGAAATGCAATGTCTACATCTGTCCAAATCAAAACAAGGTATATCATTATTTTCTTTTCTTTTGAAATATTTAATTTGTTGATCATGCAACATAGTGAAAAATAAAATGATAAATTTTAAGGTTTGGCTTATTGAAACATTTTAAGGAAACATTACTTAGAGTAATGACAACCAACCTTTTATTGACTTAAAATAGATTTCATCTTTGACCGGCAAAAAGACTGATGTGATCACCAACCCACAAGTACTTGCATCTAAAAACTGAGATTAAATCAAAATATCTCCCAAAATGAACACTGGTAACAGTTTTAAGTAAAAAAAGGTGGTGTGTTTGACGCTTGACAAGTTGAGAACTGCAGTTCTTGTGTATGCTACATGTTGACTCTAAATCTCATGGAAAACGTGAATCTGGAAACTTCACATTTTTACAAGTTTTCTTTTACCCACTGAAATATTTCCCCTCTATCTAAACCCAGTCCCTCTGTTGAAAATAGTTAAGGAAATACGATCCATTAAAAACCAAATAAACATTGTAGTTTCTCATTCCCAGCTACCACCCGTGCAGCAGCCCAAACCTCTCATCACACCTCGCTGGATCATCCCTACAAATGCAGTGAGTGTTTAGTCTCTGTGACTATCCTCCGGCTGTTCTGTATGTCTGGTGTTGATGTTCTTTGGGTCTGTCTTGTCTGCCTTAAGTTCTTATGAAAAATGATTTTGATGTTTTTATTTACTTTATGGCCGTTGTCTTGAAGTGATGGTTTAAGTTTATGACTGTTTTTGCACAACACTTGCATAGTTGCTGTTCACTCATGCTGATGTAGCAGCTATGTAGCAAGTGACCTCACACCTTCTCCCTCGTACCCCTCTAATGCAGCCTGCTGGTGTCTTTACTAACGGCCTGCTCGACCTCGACCCCCCTGCTAAGGTCAACCCTCCTCTGGCTGCAGATGGGGGAGCAGCTCTCACCCCAGCCCTCCCTCTCCTCGCTCATACACGCAACACAAACTCTGCCAGGTAAATGTTTAGATCACACAGTGCTTGTTCTGCAAACAGGCTTTGTAGAATGCTGCCCCCTGCCGATGGAGCAGGGTATTGCTTTAAAAGTGTTACTACGAACACAAGCATGCCAAATGTTGTGAGCTTCTGTAATGACTTTTTCTTAGACTATTAAACCATTAGAGTACTGGGGTTCACTGAAAGGTTTTCAGGAGGGAGGGAGGAGGGAGGTATATACACATATATTCATATATACAGTGCTGAAGAAATGTATTAGACCACCATCCAGTATAAGGTTTATGCCACAGCTGCCCTAAATTAACAGCAGTGCAAACTATCAAAATCATCTTTTATTTTTTTGAAATGGTTAATACATCAATATGTAGAGGCTCATTAACTTAAATTATACTTTCAATGCTAAATGTAATTATTATTGTTATCCATGAATTTTCAAATTTACTACTTTACAAAAAATACAGAAAGATGGTAAAGCACATTATATTTCTTGAGTAAGATGTCAAATTATAGTTATTTATTGGCATTTTTAGACAGAAACATTACTTTTAGTGGTTGAATGTCATACTTGATTAATTTCAGACTTCCTTACGAAGCCCAGTGAGCTGCTCAAATCTGGGTATAAAAGGTGAATTTAGTTTTAAATTTCACATTCTTGTTCAAAATGAATGTCCAATAACAGTGACATCTTTAGTTTTGAACAAGTTTTTGAAAGATTTCTAAAATATTAATGTTTTCTCATTTTTATGTCAGGTGGTCTAATAAATGTGTTAAGCACTGTAAATGTTCTCATCTGAAAATCTCTACCTATGACAGATTTTGCTCATCCATGTGATAGCCATATAAGATTCCATATTCACACTCTTTTTGGACTGCTAGACCAAATATCACACCTCAGCATTTTGTGCTAAATGACAATACACTGCATGAAAAAAAAAATGCAGAAAACTGCAGAAAAAATCATTCACGTTATCCAAATTACATAAATACATCAGCAGCATTTCTGACAATTGAGGTTTTTCATGATGTATTATGTATCTAACCGATAAGTCTCCATTATTTTTATGTCTCATATGATCCAGTAGCACAGGGTAGTGAGTGGCTTGGTCTGGTGGTTTGCTCCACCCTCAATCAGGAGGTTGTGGTTTTGAGTCTGAAATTTAATTGTGGATATATTTTTGCTGAATGGCAATATCAATATATGTTTCAATATTTTTTCTCGATAAATGGTTAAAAAAACAGGGAAATTCACTTTAAGGTTGTATTATATTTTTAATGCTGAAGGCAACAAAAGCTTGAGGTTTGGGGCTGCAGCTCACATGTGACATAGACTTTCTATTACAGTTTGTGGTACTTGTGTGAAATCTGCCACCTGCTTTGACATTCTCAGCATTGGATTTCCTAATGGTGTCTCACTTAAAGCTATTTTAACAACTATATTGGTATAAATGATACTTTCCAAACTTGCATCTTGTTTGATAGTGTAGCGATATTTTTCAGAAACTCCATAATCTCCCTTAACCCTGGCTAAGGCTGTCACATGTTTATGTGTCCCTGGGCAAAACACTTAACCTCAGGATGTTCTCTTTGCTGTGTCAGTGGAGTGTAAATGGGTATAAAAGGGTGTGGATGTGTCAGCTACTACTGATGGATAGCTTACATAGAAACTCATAACAGTTAGTGAGTGAATGTGAGAGTGAATTGGTGTGAATTAGTTTATGTGAGCTGCGGTGTTAAAACCCTTTAAAGGAATAGTTCAGTATTTTTAAAGTTGGGTTGTATCAGGTACTTTACAGCAGTCAGTAAAGTGGCTGAGAAATCTCTCAGCAGCGCTGCATCTTTAAGGAGATCAAATTGAGACCACCAGAGAGGTACACTGTTGTTATGGGTAATGTTAGTTTGCGTAATTGTGTGGGTTTTAAAAAGAACCATGAAACTGTATTGGATTGAATGTACGATTAGGTGAAACATTTTTGAGCACTTTATTTTTCTCAGTGTGAGTCAATATGAGGGATAAGTGACAATAACGTTTCTTTTACTGTTGATGCACAGGCTTACCGTTATCAGGCTTTATCTTTTACCTGCAAGCCTATACTCTTAAATCTTCCTGATAAAGTGCTCTGAAATTTTTTGCCCAATCACACATTCTACCCAACATAGATCCATTACTTGTTTTTACATGATACACGCAATTACACAAAATAACTGTACCCATTAACAGCAGTGTACCTGACTGTTGATCTGAGCTTGTTCTCCTTAAAGCTGCAGTGCTGCTGAGAGCCTTTTCAACCACTTCACTGACTGTTGTCAAGAACCTGATACAACCCAACTTCAGAAATCCTGAACTGTCCCTTTAAGCAGTCAGAAAGACTATAAAATGGTCAGACTTCTGAGGAACGTGAGAAGGAATCATTTGACGAAGCATTAAGTCAGACCTTTAAAAAAAACATTTATTTATGAATTTATTAACATTTTTATTTATTTATGCATATACTGAATTATACTGTGGTGGGGCAGTCTGATAGTGCGCTTGGTCTGTAATCAGAAGGTTGCAGGTTCGAGCCCAGCTTCGGCTGTCACATGGCAAGTGTCCTTGGGCAAGACAGTTAACCCCGAGATGCTCCCGTCAGTGGCGTGTAAAATGGGTATGAAAGGGCGTTCATGTGTTAGTTGAACTGTTGGATTACTAACATAGAAACTCCAACCGTCAGTGAGTGAATGTGAGAGTGAATGTGACCTGTGGAGTAAAGCTGCTTTGAGTAGTCAAAGACTAGAAAAGCGCTATATAAGCTCCAAGTCCATTCACCATTTTACCATTTACTATTTTGAAGTCTCTACAAGTATGCATTCTTTTGTTAACAAACCATGAGTGATTATTTCATTTGGCAGCTCTGTGGGTCAGCAGCCAGCTTCAGAGGATGGAGCCAAACCCAGAGGTCTCCTGACCACTGAGCTCTGATGAAACAAGGCGCAGCCATCCCAGTATTCATCTGTTCTGACTGCCTCCTCACCTCATCACATTCACCATCCGCACACTAACCAGCTGGACCAACTGTGCTTAACACGAAGCATTTGGAGGAAACCAGGAAAGAAACATCATGAACTCTGCTCCAACTGCACCCACACTGACTTAACACTGGACAAGCTGAAGTGAGCACAGAGGAAGATTTGAAAATATGAGTCAACCTTTAACTTAAACACCTCACAAAGCCTAGTTTTTGTTAGCAGATAAAAACATGTCGCTTCAGTATTTGCAGAATGTTTGCTGTCAGTCCATCCAGCCAACAGACCTCACTCTGATCACTGTAGGGTATGTTTCATGAGCAGCCACCACTGGACCTCAAGGGTTATGTCTCTGTTAGCGCTGCTTTACTCCTGCTGTTTTAAGACTTGCTGTGTTATCACTGAATAATCACACCACTGAATCTCTGCTACTCTGAGCTTTTCTGTTCACACAGCACGTAAAGCTGCTCAAGTACACTGGATTATGGACAACAAAGAGGAATCTGTAAAACAAGGAGGACGGCGACTTCAAGTGTCGATTTGGAGATAAAACACCTGGACTCCGGACATGAGAAACATGGATTATACACTGTGCTGTTCCTGTAGCCCACCACAAACCCTCTGTTACTGTGTGAGAACAGTGAGTACTGGACACGAAGACTTCACTGGATTATTTTGCAACACTGGAGTTTGAAAGGAATCATTTTAATGACCACGTTATTTTCCCCCCTGATGTTTTTATCATTCAGCTCTTCTCCATTGCTGACTTCATGGATGCTTTTTTAATTGCTGATCACTGATCTTTAAATTCATCCATAGATGGAGATTTGAAGTTTACAAATGAGATTATGTTTGGTAAAGGGAAAGCATTTAAATGAGTCAAAGATGACTACACCCTCAACTTTCTCTCATTTGCTTTGGCTCCATTTTCAAATAAGATATTAAAAAATTGAGTTCTTACCTTTGAACTATTTTGTTCCTCGTTCACAGATTTCAATTTTGAATTCATTCTGCAAAATGCTCTGTTTTGATTCATGAGTGCATTAGAGTCATGATTATTATCCAGTGAAAATGAAAGTTTATTCTTTTTTGTTGAAACTATACTGGTCAAAAGGTGAAGTTGTTTTTTCACTGTCAAATCATACATTGCATCGTAATCTAATTTTGATTGTTGCTGCTTTGTGGAAAAACAGCTGCAACAAAGACATCTCACTTGTCTCGCTGTTTAACACTAAAAGTCCTCATTGTCTTTGTGGATCAGTATTAGGGGATGCAATTATTTTGCTCTCTAACAGGGATGTATTTTTTATTTGTCTGCAGTCATAATCCTTATGTATTTGCGACTATCAAATGAAAATACATTAATATACTTTATTTTGACCAGTATGGGTCAAATGTTAAAAAAACAGCATTTCAGCATTGGCCTATTGATATGTTTCAGTCTCTTGACTGGTGTATAATCCTGAAGGGTATAAAGCACAGGAATGAAGCTCACACCATTATGTGGAGCTGCAGCACAGGCTTTTCATTTTTTTCATCTCTAAGAATCAGCACATTTAAATCACCAGACCGCAGGTCGGACCACATGAGGTTTTTATCTGTTGTGATGGTCTGTGTCAGACTGGGCAATCACAAAGTCTTGAGTAAGAGCTGTGACTCTGCCAACAGCCACAACCATCTACGTGGATTAACCGTATCATGACCAACATGATGTCTCCCCTCTTTATTCCCACATCAGAGACAAACACTTCATTATTTTACTTTACTTTTGTCTTTTCAGATATTACAGTGAATGGTATGTGACTTACCGAGGTGCTACAGTGCCTCTGCCATTTCTCACAAACATTTTTCTCTATCTGTTGTTCTGTTTCCTCTTCTCCACTGCTTCATAGTTTCATCCCAAGGCAAAAGCTTTGGTTTGTTTGCAAAGACTGTTGAACTTGTAGAGTGCTCTGTGCTGTCACTTACTACTTCTCTGACATTAAAACATTCACGGGACAAAGGACAACAAACAAGCATGCTGGACCTTCTGTGAGGTGTACCAGATGGGGTTTTAATCGCCGTCCATGACACACTAAAATAAAATGGCAGTATTTTGCGACCAACAGGTCCTAAATCCCCGCAGCAAAAATGTTTCCTAAATTGGCAAAAGTGCTCACTGGAAAGTCACTTCAGCGATGTTACTGATATTTAGTGGAGGATCCTTCCCCTTACACTCCTGCAAGCATGAAAGTCTGAAAATATGGACAGTTTTATGCATTTTTAATGTTTTCATCAACAGTGATGCTGCTTGGAAGTTCAAGGAAAGAAAGTCTTCATGCGGTCACTTTTTGGCTGTACTGTGGGTCAGTCGTGTTGAAGGCAGTCGTAGTTTGTTGAAGTGAGGGATATTGTATGGCAGAATTACTGTTTTATATCAAATTTCAACTCATTTTATGTACACATTTTTAAAATGATGAGTAAAACAAACCTCTGGGGCTCATTTGTTTTTACAGAAAGAATCTTGTGACACTCCAAAAGTCCTAACCCACACTTAAGGAACCACTTTGCTAACGAACTGCAGCATCTGCTCCTTTCTGAGAGGGGGTTTGTTGAAGTAAGACCTGGGCTTGTCCCCCAAGCAGTTAGTGCAACCAAACTCGCTGTCTCACACAAAAGTCAACAGACTCAAACACAGAAGTGACCAAACAGACTGTGACATCCTATGAAAGCCAAGACTTTTTAACTTTTTGCAAACAGGCTCTTGATCTCTGTTGTATCATAAAACTGCTGTGACAACTGAACGTACAGTTTAGAAAAGACTGTTTTAAATATGAGCCAAAGCAACTGAGAAAAGGAGTAACATGAGGTTTTAATATTTTAAGCAAAATGCATCTTCTTTTATTGAAATGATTTTCCACCTGTTGCATTTTTTCCTCCATGAGTTGGCTTCATCGGTGGAACTACTTGTAACTGTGATTCCCTTTAGGTACAAACACTGTTTCCTTTTTTTTGACTAAACTGGATATCTGAGTTGATTTTAGACCATTATTTGATCTTGTAAGCGAACATTGCTCCAGTACTAACATGATGTAGCCACTACCCTGCCTTACGGAAATGAATGTATTCAATTAGACTCATCTAAGAATGCTGGAGATGCCACATTAGCAAAGTTTTACGACTATTATAATCAAAGTTGCTGATGTGTTTTATAACTAGAGGGAAAACTTGTGAACTATCTTAAAAAGCTGGTTTTGTACATGTGAAATTGAGGCCTAATTTTATTGCTTGAGTTCTTAATGAGGCATATCACATTAATGCTTAAGTCTAGACTTGTATATTGTTTATTTTTCAGTACTTCATCAGTATTCTCACTAAGTCTTGATGGACCCTCATGTAGTTTGTTAGTTTTTGTCACTGTAATGTTGGTTTAAATGACTGTATTCAACAACAAGGGAAAGGTGACTGTTATACAGTGTTGTCTTAGCAGTGACCGTTATTTATGCGACTCCACGGTGTAAGTGTTCCAACATGTCCAAAAGTGTTGTAGTGTTTTACTGTGGTAATGTATTGACAGTGTAATGGCATCAGCTGGCTGTAGATATGAAGTAGATTTATATATATTTTTGAAAATTATGTTGGCAGTATTCTTACAATGTTCTGATAAAGTTTCCACTTTAAGATGTTTTCTAATGACAGCAGAAGTAGAACATGTATTACTGATCAAACTGACTGGAAAATCACTCATCATGTCTCAAATGCAATTTTATACCAACTGTTGTTTTCTCCTGGACTACCTGTTCATGATTCAGTAAAGCTTTGCTGCAGTAGGAATCAGCTTGTTCTCATTCTTTTGGATATTGGGACAGTGTTTTTATTGAGTTTTCCTGATTCAAGATAGATATTTCTATTCAATTCTGCACAAAGGGCCATACGTGATTTTGCTTTTTCAACAAAGAAAGACACATATACGTGAACAATCTTGTCTTCTCTGCTCTAAAGCCACTGGCCTGTGGGACGCTTCATTGGAAAGTCCAGTAAACGCAGGGGACGTAGTGGAGCTTGGTCCTTTTAGCGTTTTCTGACTACTTTAAGTTAACATGTATAAATGATATGAGATGGGCTGATTACAGGCAGACTCCCTGCATATCCTGTATGTCATTGGTGATTTCTTGCTTGCATTCTGTTATTCACAACGTTACGCTCCACAAGATTTAAAGTTCTCTCTTCTTATGGATGCACCTTCATATCCTCCTTATCTTTAGCAAAAAATTGCCCATTGATGATGTTATATTCGTCTATTAAGAGCTACGGCATCTATGTAACAAGTAACATGTTCTTTAGTCTTACTTTTCCTTTAGTCCAGTGGTTTTCAGAATATGGAAGAGTGAGCCTACCCTGGAAGAGCATAATGTCTGTAGTAATGCCCCCACAAAAAATAGGATTTCAAAAGTGAATTTGATTAATGACTAATTCATATTTTTATCAAATATTAATCATAATAAAATATCAAACATTTAAACAATCTTGTTCAGATGTCAATGTTATTTTCTTTTCAAGCATTTGTTTATCTTTTTTCTTTGGAAAACATTTCTCTCCTTTTAAAAAAGAAATTCAAGAGTCTAAGTAAAATAAGCAAGTCTAAGCAAAATGTAGTGACAGTGACAGATCCACAGGACTGATCATAAATCTGTCCTCATCCAAAAGTATCATTTAACAAGAAGTTAAATGCTTTTCCTGCTCAAGTCTGTTTCTAACACAAATGAAAGGAACTTGTCAATCTTAGTTAAGCAGAGGCATTGTGCTCTTGAAAAAAAAAATACCAGTATCAATATCAGTGATAATAATTTGGGAATAATACACTCCTGATCAAAATTTTAAGACCTGTTGAAAAATTGCAAGAATTTACATTTTGCACTGTTGGATCTTAAGAGGGTTCTAAGTAGAGCTTCAAAATGCTACAAGAAGAAATGGGAGTGTGACAAACAAAAACTGAGTAAGCAATTTATTGCAAACAACAAACTGAAATAGGCTGTTCATCAGCTGATCAAAACTTTAAGACCATAGCTCAGAAATAAAAATTTTCAAAAAAGGACTCAGTAATGAGTAACTGCGCCATTCTTGTTAATCGCCTTAAAAGTTTGTTTCAGCATTGTTGATGCCAGTGTTTCCAGGAGGCTAGTGGGAATGCTGCTCTAAGTGGTGAAGATGGCTTCACGGAGGGCATCCACTGTCTGGTACTGATGTCCGTTTTTGTAAACTTCCCTTGCCATCCATCCCCAAATGTTCTCATTTGGACTTAGATCAGGGGAACAGGCAGGATGGTCCAAAAGAGTGACGTTATTCCTCTGGAAGAAGTCCTTTGTCAGGCGGCATTGTGAACTGCAGCGTTGTCCTGTTGAAAAACCCAGTCATTACCACACATACCAGGGCCCTCGGTCATTACCACACAGACCAGGGCCCTCAGTCATTACCACACAGACCAGGGCCCTCGGTCATTACCACACAGACCAGGGCCCTCGGTCATTACCACACAGACCAGGGCCCTCGGTCATTACCACACAGACCAGGGCCCTCGGTCATTACCACACAGACCAGGGCCCTCAGTCATTACCACACAGACCAGGGCCCTCGGTCATTACCACACATACCAGGGCCCTCAGTCATTACCACACAGACCAGGGCCCTCAGTCATTACCACACAGACGAGGGCCTTCAGTCATGAGGGATGCCCCCTGCAACATCTCCACATAGCCAGCTGCAGTTTGACGCCCCTGCACAGCCTGCAGCTCCATTGATCCACTGAAGGAGAAAGCAGCCCAGATCATGATGGCGCCCCCTCCACTGTGCCGTGTAGAAAACATCTCAGGTGGATCTTGTCATGACAGTAATGTTGGAAGAAATCAGGACCGTCAAGGTTAAATTTTTTCTCATCAGAGAAAAAAATTTTCTTCCACTTTTGTCCCATGTTTAGTGCTCTGGTGCAAACTCCAAACGGGCAGTTTTGTGAGACGAGGAGACGTTTAAGGAGACGAGGCCTTTGAAGATGTTTTTTGTCCTTAAAACCCTTGTCTCGCAGATGCCATCTGATGGTTATTGGACTGCAGTCGGCACCAGTAACAACCTCAATTTGGGCCAAGGATCAGCCCGTGTCTTGATGAAGATCCTCCGGCTCAGTTTTTTTGGGTCTGCCACTTGACTTTTTTGTTCCATAACCCTCAGGATCTTTTAAAGTGAAAATGACTGTTTTACTGCGTCCAACCTCAGCAGCAATGGTGCTGTGAGAGGTCTTGCTTCTGCAGCTCAACAATCTGACTGCGTGAGATGAGGGAAAGCTTTTTAACGCCATCAGGAGGTCATGACAGTGTGAATACCTGACAGAAAATGACACTGAATCCACATTTTTGCGAAGAGTTTGACTTTAAAAGGCTGTGGTCTTAAACTTTTGATCAGCTGATGAACAGCCTATTTCAGTTTAATGGTTGTTTGCAATAAATTGCTCTTTTTTGTCTTTTTCTTTTTGTCCCACTCCCATTTCTACTTTCTGCGTTTTGAAGCTCTACTTAGAACCTTCTCAAGATCCAACAATTCAAAATGTAAATTCATGCGATTTTTCAACTGGTCTTAAAATTTTGATCAGGAGTATATTGGCATATCGGAAACCAACAAAAATCCAACATCATGCATCTTTTTAGTGCCTTTTTCTTTTAGTGTATCAGTTAATTTGATAATTCACTCACTAATGGCCAGCTGAGGTCAGAGATGACCTATTGCATTATTTTGAGGCAACCTAAAAATATCAATACAAATACTGGAATAAAATTGAAATAATTTTGCCTTACCCTGTATCTTAATGAAAATACTGCATGTCAGTGTATTATAGTGGGCCTTAGTGAAACCAAAGCTAAGAAATGCATCCATGTTGTTGTTCAAATAGACACACTGAAATGGGTTTAATACAGAGCTATGTTTAAAGTAGTAGGATTTTAAATAGTAAACAAAAAGTGCACATGACTCAAAAGTTAAGGGATATGCCAAATATGGTTGTTCTTGGAAAGGAGGTCTTTCCCATCAACACTTCAGTCAGAAGAGTTTAATTTTATTTACCTAGAAGTATGATATTTGCCCTGACAGAAACACTGTGTAATATTTGGCCAAAGGGAGCTGTAAGAGTTCATCCAAAGGACACGCAGTTGGCTGAGTAAACAGATGAAGTGCTCTGCTAAAATGTTGACGCTGACTTGAGAGAAGATCTGTCCCTCTGATTTCAGCTGTAATCCCAGAGGTCAGTGCATGTTAGCCTAACGACCAGCAGATGGCGGCACATCACTGTTTTTGACCACACAGGTAACCAACCCGAGGAGTCAGTGTCCTGTGATATTAGAATATGATCTCACGGCTTCAAAAAGAAGAGTTAGGTGTAAAGTTGCTATTATGAGATAGAAAGTTTTAATAAAGTTGGAGATAAAGAGTAAGTTTCTTTACTGACTGAATTAATCAGGGGCAATCTCAACATACACCTTACTAAAAAGCTGCTGTTGCACTTTTAGTAGTAATATGAGTGTAGCCTCTGTGGCATCATGTTTCCCATTTAGTTGTTACTTAAGCCAAATTAGCCTGATCTTTTTTTAAAGCTGCTCCAGGATAAAAAAAAAATATGTAAAAGCAGCCAATATTAATCCTAATATGAGATCCAGAGCCGGCAGCAGGACGTGTTTAAAGCTTTATTATATTATCCTACCCTCTAGAGTGTAGTGCAGCCCCAGAGAAACAGTAAAGATTTTTTTTCTAAATCAACGTCTGGAATTAGGATTTTCTTATCTGATATTATAATGAAAAAAATCAACATAGACCTGATCACAGACTCACAAACAGGATTTGAGTGATTATTTCCCTCAGGTTACTCTCTGCCATGTCAATAAATCAAAGCCTAATATCTGCAGGTTCAAGATTAGTGTTTCATTTGCTGAGGAGAGGCTGTTAATCAGATTGGATATGAGTGATGTCTGCAGCAAGTCACAGCAATTATTTCTGTTAGTTTATTATAGTGTGCTAATGAACAAAGAGTGTCTTGATTTCAGACAGCAGTTAAAAAGAGGATTAAAAAAAATAGATGAGATTAGACCATTTTTAAGGGGTTTAGCACCTCTGAAACAGCGACGGGAGTATGTACTCCACATTTTGATTAGAACTGACAGACACTTTTTGTTTATTTAGAATTAAAGCAATCCTGATTTGGTACAAATTTTAAAATATGAAATTACCAAATAAATCAGTGTTGAGATACAGTGGGGGGGAAAATCACCCAAGTGATAGAGGGCAGAAAATCTAGAGAGAGGTCGATTACTTTTGTTAGAATAAGTCTCGTGTATTTGTAGGCTGTGAACCCTCAGGTCCCATGGGACACACACACAGTGAAATATTATCACTGAATCTTTCTTATGAAATGGCCCCTGCAGCTCAAAAATGTGTCATATTTTAGATTGTATGATAAACTTCAGATTTACAAGCCATGCTTAAAATGTGCCACTTTCCACCTTCTCGTTTTATTAGCTCAAGGCTAAAAACATTCAGTTCCCTGCATGACAGTAGTAATAATTTACAGTATATAGGGATGCTTATTTCTTTATCTGACAAGTCAAAAAATGCAGTGTACCAGCATGAATCATTTGTTTTAATAATTAATGATTATTTTAAATAATGATTCTTAAGATGATTTTTTCTACAACAATATCTGTGAACTTCCTTATACTGGCATGTAAAAGGTTAAAGTTCTAACAGTGATTAAATGTTTGGATTAAATTCATAAGCAGGACTGCGATATGTGAAAAATCTGTTGCAATAGAAGTAAAAGTCATGTTTATAACTTGAAGTGTTCAGTGAGCACAAACCTCCACCAGGACATTTTGGCCAAAATCAGCAGTTATTGGCAAAACTGTGCAAAATGCCCCAAACTAGCAACATAAACAAATCCTTTATAAAATCCTGGATACACATCTGGATTTGTGTCCTACCAAACTCAAATCACTTATTTCTTGTGATTAACATTACCACAAAATGTCATCAAAATCTCTTGAGGACTTGTTGAGTTCTCTGACTAACAGACAAATGGACAAACAGACAAACGCGGGCACAAACATAATCTCCTTGGTTTAGCTAATTATTTTAGCCATTTTTGCATGTGATCTGACACAGCATGAAAAAAAAAGTCAAATTCAAGTTCTGAAAGCTTGAAACAGACTCAAAGTTATGATGTAGGAGCTGAATATGATCAGAACTAAAAGGAGAGAAACAGCTTTTTTGGTGTCATCATGTTAAAAGATCTTTAATTAGAACCAGAGGACATGCAAACCCAGCTGGTATTTGTCAGTTTTAATATTGGTTTACATTTCAGTCTGCTCTCATTTGAAATTGATTGATTGTGTCCGGCTCAGCAGTGGAGTGATGCATAGTTGGAGCGTTATTAAACAGACGACAGCGTACAGCTCAATACCTCAGCCAGGAGTGCTCTCCTCAGCAGATGGACCCGCGTCCTCCACCTTCCAAATGAATAATTGATTACGTACACGGACCTTATGCCAGGTCATGATTGCTTAAGCATGCTCAGAGCTCGAGGTGGATTCATGGAGATTTGACTCATGGTCTGCACCCTCATGTCACCCATTTAGAGCACATTAAAGCAAAAATGACATGTCTTTTAATAGAAAACCCCCTGGCAAGCTATTCTGGAGTTGTGGAGGGCTTAAGAAGGAAACATATTTTAAATCATTAAGTTTGACACTGTGGACGTTGCCTTTTTGAAAGACCATTTACCATTTATAGACTGTAAATATATATTTACTGCTCATTCTTCAGTTTGCAATGCATCTAGTGCTCATATACACTCACCTGCCACTTTATTAGGTTCACCTTGTTGGTAGAGATTTAGACCCCCATTTTGCCATCAGGATTTTTTGCGGCAAAGATTGAACAAGGTGCTAACACATCCCTCAGAGACTGTGGTCCATTTGTGAACTCACTGTCATGTTCAAGAAACCAGTTTCAGGGGGGTTTAGCTCTGTGACATTGTGTATCATCCTGCTGGAAATAGCCATAAAAGACTGCAGTCATAAAGGGAGGACATGGTCAGCAAATATACTATGATAGGCTGCGGCGTTAACAGGGTGATCATTTGGTACTAAAAGTCCCAAAGACTGCCAAGAAAATATCCTCCAGACTATTACCACCCCAACCACCAGCCTGAGCCATCGTTACAGGCAGGATGGGACCTGTTGTCCAAACAGAAATGAAAGAACCACAATAAATGTCTCCACAACTGACTTGATATGTGTTTAACGGATGATGAACCCCTCAGAATAAATGCAGTTTGTAAGAAATATTGGACTCCACCCACAGAATTGCTAATACAGGATTTTACTGTTATAAGTAGGATGTGTATCAGTTCTGGGTTTTCCCATCTGTTAAATTTGGATGTATATATCAGCGTAAACAAGGCGAATATGGCTCTTTCTTATTTTTTCTTGTTTATCATGCCTGTATGCCAAAAGACACAAATTTACCCCCAAACCCAAACACACACACACGTTCCCCCTGTCATTCATTACAAAAGCTTTTGTTCTGTTGATCTGGCTGTTGCAGGAGATACTATTCTCTGACTGACTTTTTTCTAAAAGAGGCAGATAAATCACACCAATCAAAACAGATTCACCGCTCTTTGTGTGGCCTGTGTATGTTGGAGGTTTGGAGAGGTATTTGCTGTCTAAACTGTAAAATGATAAAATCAAGAACTACAAGCGCTCTTAGGAGCACAAACCTTTCCAACATTGTCAGGCAAGTTATGTCAAAAATGTAGAAAACTGCCCTATCTGACATTGTTTGATTAAAAAAAACAATCCTGGATATGGATCCAGGTGCAAATCACCACCAAACTCTTATCATTTCTTTCCTTTGCCATGACCAGCATTCCTTGAAAATGTCATGAAAATGGAGAACTTGTAGTTATTGATCAAAACATGGAAAAAAATGCTTGAAAAAGTCCTGGATCCACATCCAGATTCAGATCACCACTAAAATGCAACAACTCCTTCCTTGTTCATTGACTAACATTCTCTGAAAATTTAATCCGAATCTGTGCTTTAGTTTATGAGTTATCCGCTTCACAAACAAACAAAGACACTAATCAATGAACATAACCTACCTGGTGGAGTTAATAAGAGCTGTTTCATCCCAGTGGCTGGATTTTCTTCCTTTTTTTGAGCAAGTATCACATTCCTGTGTATAACTGATGAAGTTTTACGCACACATACACACACACATACACAAGTATATTTTCTAGACCTTTTATTTTTCCTAGGTATACCTGTATGAGAGTCCTGGTTCGACAAATTGATTAACCTGATCTAATGAAGTCTACTTAATTCCATTGGACACTTTATTAACTATAAGGCCCGCCACTCAATTAGTGTGTTTGTCTGGTTGTGCTGACAAGTTGTTTGTCAGTAGCATCCAAATTTTTCAGCCCAGTTTATAAAAACAAGCTGTAATTTATGGTCCTCTTACAAAAATATGCATTGGAAGTTGCTGCTCTGGCTGCGTTGTGAATACTTAGACTCTTCAGGAAAGCATTTTGGGACATTTTGCTGCCAAATGCATCTCTGTTAACCATCTACTCATTTCTCTGAGGATTGATGGTGAGCAGTTATTCTTCAGACTGTTTATAAGAGCGCTCTCTCTGAAAACAGTCCTCTGCTGCAGAATAAAACCACACTATAGAGCAGTTAAACTGATCCGAAACATTTCAATCTCACCACAGACGACAGAACAATTTGATGGATCTTGTTAGAAAACTTCATTAAGTTCAGGGGAAGAGCAGGTTTACAAAGGAGAAGCAGAGGTCATCATTTATATATGTAATTATGTTTTTATGTAATCAAGAAATTTGTTCAAGAGAAAAGATGAAGCTGCCTTAGGCACAAGAAATAGTTTGATCAGAATTAGGCCTACACGTCTGACCAATAGTAAGCAGCGGAGGGATATTTCCTATGAGTTGATTCCTAAAGACGGGCAGTGTCAAAGATCAGACTTTGAATTTATATCATCGTGACTCAGAGCACAAACCAGACAAGTCAGGATTTCTAAATGTATGCCTGTAAATATGAGTGCATTAGTTTTGTTTGTTAAATATTCATGCAGATAAAAATACACTGTCTCCTGTCCCTTGTTAAACTTTGCTTGCTTGTTCAGCCTGCAAAGACATTTTCTATTATGTAACATCAAGCTAACAGATTTAGGTGGTCCATCTGTGAGACACTTAAACATTCTGAGGTTTAGACTTTTCAGCTTCTGTTTTCACTTCTGAAGACTCATCTCACATGTGACCTGACTGCACATCTCCACCCCTCTTAGTCATTTCATATTGTAACTCAGGTGACATTGAAGGAGTTTAGTGTCCAAATATTCATTTAACTATCTGCTTATTAGCATGCTAATGATTAGCATACCAGCTGTTTGTAAGTCAGTGATAACGGGATTCTTATGCATCCTTTTTTTGAATGTGAGGCCATAAAAAGTTTTTTTTTTTAAAAAAAGTCTTATTTTTATGCGTGCAAGGTTGCATAAAGTGGCAACTGACAAAAATTGTCTAGACTAAAAATACTCTAAAGATTTCGAATTATAGGTTTACAGTCCTTTTTTGTCTACTGGCTCCTTGAATTATTACCTGGGAAATAAGCTGGGACAGGGGCATGTTTGCCACTGTGTCACATCACCTTTAGTTTGATAACAATAAGAGTTTGGGAACTGAGGACACTAATTGATTAAGCTTATGGATGAATTCTTTCCATTTGATGTAAGATTTCAGTTGCTTCACACTCTGGGGTCTTCATTGTAGTATTTTACACTTCATAATACTCCATACATTCACAAAGGGAGACAGGTCTGATACCCAGAGAGGAATCTTCAGTTTTAGAGAGATGGAAGAAGAACTCTTTGTAACTCTTGATATCTTCTCTGTTCTAAAGTGAATTCTCATCATTAATTCACTGGTAGATTCTCAGTCAATATGTATTACAAATGCAGCTGCTTCAATTTTCTCCTTCCAGCTGGATCCCTGCTGAGTTTCAGTCAATTACCAGCCTACTTCCAGCCACATGGAGTCAAGGACAGTCAAGGAAAGCTGGGAAATTTTTAGAGGCGCCATCTTTATTTGCTCCATCCTTCAAAGGAGCGTAGGCTACAGCTTAGCTGCTGTAATTTTGCTCTGGCAGAGCTTGACTCTGAATTATATCCATTGAGGTGCAGAGTTTTCAATGCTCAGCTCCCTCAGCAGAAAACACCCTCAGCGCCAGCTGCTCTTTGTCGCCAGACTCAACTGAAGACAGTTCAACTCTTGAAATAGTGCCACACTTTTTTGTTTTTGCAAATATTTACACATTTTGAATTTGATGCCCTCAACATGTTCCAGAAAAGCTGGGACAGGGGCATGTTTATCACTGTGTTACATCACCTTTAGTTTTGATAACACTCAATAGAAGTTTGGGAACTGAGGACACTAACTGATGAAGCTTTATAGATGAATGATTTCCACTTGATGCAAGATTTCAGTTGCTCCACATTTTGGGGTCTACATTGTCATATTCTGGCTTCATAATGCTCCATAAATTTACAATGGGAGACATGTCTGGGACCTACACTGTTTTACTCCGAAGACACGAGATAAAAGTGTGACACATGCTAAAGCATGCATCCAAGCCCACGCACGCTTGTGAAAGACTGAGCCTTTCTGGGTGATCCTTTTAAACCCAGTCATGACATTTACCTGTTGAATGTTCTGAACAGGTGGTTAACTTTCCCCCTCTTTTATTGCTTCTTGTTTTTTGGAACATGTTGCCGGCATCAAAATGAGTGAATATTTGCAGGACTTTCTTACATGATTTGCAAATAATTGGAATCTTTTTTTAAAAAACATTTTACAGAATGTCTCAACTTCATTGAATTGGAAGAATAAAGCAGATAATGTGAAGGTAGCAGCACTACTACTGTCTTCTTTTGCTTTTGTCAGTGTGGATGTATTGAATTATGTGTGGTCAAATGTCAGTCTGGTCTTTAAAGCCATCTTCAGTGACAAATAAGTGACAGAGACTCCCCAACACATCACTGGATACATATGAATGAGGGGCAGTCTCCCTGCAGAGAGGACTGATGCTGCTCTTATCAGGATATCAGGTTCAATGACTGGCTTCAGGCAGCACTGACAGGTTATGTGTATGTGTGTGTGTTTCAAGCACACAGCAGAGATTCCTGTCTTGTGAAAGTGTGTATTTAAAAGACGAGCATCTCTGTGTGTTCAACACAAATCAGAAGGTTAGCAAGACTCACCAATGTTAGTCTGTGTGAGTGTTTGCATGTGTGAGTGTGTGTTTGGAGGTATCTGACAGGCAGACAGCTTGACAGAGCTCATCGGTGGCGGTCACCCTCCTGTGTGTTATCAACAACGCCCAAACAGAGGCTGCCAATCACCACCATGCCGACGGGGACTCCACAGCCACACAACAAGCAAGACAGGATTCAGACACACACACACGGCTGCATTAACACACAGCCCAAGTCAGTCCATACACACACACTGAAATACACACACACATATATTAGATGATACTGAATGAAGGGCAGGTGTCACTCACATAGAGGGACAGAGAGAGGAGGTTCCAGCATCTGAACACACAGACACATCCACTGGCACTTAGGAATATACACAATGTATGAACTTTACTTCCATCAGAAGAGCTTCAGTTGTTTTTTGTAAAATACCTGATTCCAAGAAAGTTGGGACTTAAGACAGATAATCCAGAGAAATCTCTGTATGTAAGCAGATAGGCTGAAAACAAACACTGAATGCTTGTGACCTGACCGGACCAGACCTATTTCAGAGACCCTGGATTGTCAAGCAACATCAAGCAATAAAAGGAAGGAGCTTGTTCTGGACACTAATCACTAATGAGATGGACCAGGACCACCTCATGTTAAAGAGAGTTGCTGAGACCACAGTGCGACTTAAAGGATAAGTTTGGTTTTTTGACACCTGGACCTTATTTTTAGGATTAAATACGCTCGTAGACTCACCCAGACAATTTTGGCGGAGCTCGGGGTCGTTTTTGAGTAATTTAGATCCATCCGACGGCGTTTTTCTCTCATGCCATAGTAGCAGACAGGGCCAGATATCGAAGTCCCTAAATTAGACATAACATGAGCCAGAATATACCGGCGAGGAGCTTTTGAAAGAAGGATGCAGAGGGAAAGAGCCGAACAGCTGGCCAGAGAACAAGCAACCACTGCACGTCCACGAATGGGGGCTAACTGGTGGTGTTGTTGTGGACATTGCATGGCAATGGCAACAGAGGAGGAGTGAGTTTCACAGCAGATAATGTCTAATTCAGGGGCTTCGATTTCTGGCCCCGTCTGCTACTATGGCATGAGAGAAAAACGCCGTCGGATGGATCTAAATTGCTCAAAAATGGCTCCGTGCTCCGCCAAAATTGTCTGGGTGAGTCTACGAGCGTATTTAATCCTAAAATAAGGTCCAGGTGTCAAAAAAACGAACTTATCCTTTAAGGTGAAGAAGGGACCAGTGAACCAGTTAAACTGATTGGATCAGTGCTTAAGGGAGTGGACACTCCGTATCAGCTGTCACTAGGAAGACAGTGACGGTGAGGGAATGAATGAGAGGTGACTTCAATGATTGACTGAGTGAATGAATAACAGTCTTCCTGTTGGAACTTCTGCTTTAAGCTTTATTTCTCACTGTAGAAAATTTTCTGGCTCCACTCAGCCACATGGAAAAAAGCTTTACTCTCTGCTGTTATCATTAAATTCTGCAAACGTGTAAGTATTGGACTAATGTCACACTTGTATCAAATTATACAGGCGACTTAGCCCATTACCTCCTTGTTGAACCATCTTCTCTAAGCTGTGTACACAACTTGAAAACTTTCTAAACTAATTTGGAATCCTCAAGTTATAAGAGTGCACTCACAGGATGACACTAATGACACAAGATTTAAAATTCAGATTTGAAGGAATAAATGTTCAGAGTTGTTTAAGAAGACCCTTAAGAAGTTCAGCATACAACCAGAAATTTATATAATCCGCAAGGCTGCAACTAATGGTTGTAAAACTTACAGTTAAAATGTAAGTTTATCATTTTCTGTGAAATGATGCACGAGTATCAGATGATCAGCTGGGGGATTATCAGTGATTATTAGAGTTCTGTTTAAAAATATAAAATCCTTGGGACATGTCTGTGTGAACTTCTCTGTGAATTGGTTGTCTGTTGTTCATGAGCTGCTATTATTAGCTCACTTTAAGTGTGAATTTTTCATATTCAAATAAATCAATAATACGATTACGGTGAGAGAGGGATGACAGGCAGGCTGCAGGACTCTGTCATGTTCCTGTTTTCCTTTTACCATCAAAAGTGTGAAATATAGGAGTCTTAACGGTGGCTTCTTCTTTTTCTAATATGAATGAACAGAATGTGTGATAAAATTGTATCAAATAAAGGTTTATGAATACATGACATGGTTTATTTTGAGACCTTTTGGCCAGATATTAAAATGAAATTAGATCATTTTCTCCCATTAGTACCTGATGGAGGACCTCCTAGAGTAGATGTGCAAGCAGTATGGAGTACGTTTACTGTGTACCTTTTGAGCAATCTACTTTCCAAGTACATGAAATATACAATGTCCAGATATTCTCAGTAATTGAACAAGTCAAAAGGTGTGTTTGTCATCCTATTTTTGTGTACCTTGAAAGTGAGTTACTCAAAAAGTTTTGATGGTAAAAGGAAAACAGGGACATGATAAAGTCACGCAGCCTGCTTGTCATCCCCCTCTCACTCAGCACAGAGCATTTACCATAAAGGTTCAAATACATGAGCACTTCAGATTTAGGAGTGGCACTTCTGTTGTTGTACTTGGCTATGCTGTGCCTCTGCTCTTGCAGGTGTTATGCATATTTTGGCTTTATTCATAGGAGAAAGACAGTGGATAGGCTTGTGAAAGGGAATGAGAGAGAGCAGGGGTAGACATTCTGCAACTGGCCCTCAGGTTAGATTTGAACCCGAGCCAACAGGACCACGAGGGACGTGCCTGGTTGTTTACCACTCCACCAAACCAGCACCTCGAGTTTGCTACATTTTGGCAAAATCAGAACGTACAGCTAGTGAAGTAGGTGGATTCAGGTATGTCTTTTCCCTGCTCCATTTCTCCCCCTCTCAGATGTTTTGTTTTTTTTAACTGTAGTTGGTATAATCTACTTTAACTTTTAATTGTGGGTAATTAGCATTTGAAATCTGTTAATAAACCAAGCTGATAATTTAACCTCTGATTATGTTCTGGCCTGCCATGAAGCAACTTAATTGGCAACCCCTTGTGTAGAACAAAACAGAACAGCTGACCTGGATCCTCTCAACCTGATCCAAGGCTGAGCCTCTGATGGGACTGATAAATGAAAACATTCAGATTTCGATCTGACTTTAGAACAAACTAACAAGCTCCTGGAAAGTTAGCAAATGTGTTGGCAGAGTCCTGGAGGTTACATTCACGCTGTTTACTGAAGGAAAAACTGCTGATTAAACCAAACCGACCAGCTCAAGACCAAAGCAATTAGGGGAAGGAGATCCTGTCTACCACAGGTCTGGCTCAATCACATTTGGACAGAGAATAAAACAATACAAATCAGCAGCCAAGTTTTGTTTCTCTCACACAAAATGCAGTTGAAATTCTCACAATGATCAGTTTCTCTATTGCCATTCTTCCCCTTGGCAGATGAAATGCTTGATTGTTTGACAGATGGATTAAAACTCAAATAAACATATCAGTCTTTGAAAGTTCCATTTACTAAAACAGTTTAACTTTAGAAACTGTGTTAATATTTACAGCTAAACTTTGATAAGTCATTTAAATAACAGTATAAAGCATTTTTATGGTTGAATGTCTTTTCATTGCTTGGAAATAATATGATTCATTCTGTTTATTCATTTTAAAAGTCTCTGTTGTTAATGGTGTGGAATAATGATGCAGATTGAAATATTTACACCAGTTTGTTGGCATTTAGTCCCTTTTCTCCTTCCTGAATGTGTTCATCCGCTGCGTTCATTATGATGAATTTGCATTGTGTTCTTATTCTGCATTTTGTCCAGCTTCCTGTTTGGGGCACTTCATCCAAACCCATGTGTGTCCCCCGTGGTTTGTCGTATCCTGATCTGCCACAAACACATCTGTCACACTAACCATGGTTCCCATAACAACCATTATTGAGACCAGCAACTGCAGCCTGTTCAGTGAGTCAATTAACTCAAAGGGAAAGATGCACTGGCCCATGGACACACACTGTCCATGCAAATTCTGCAAACACACACACATAAATATCTCCATAACAGAATGGGTCACATTAGCTTAACAGAGGATTTTATTATTGCACCAATTCAAGCAGAAAATAATGATTAGTTACTCATTACCATGTCATTTATATAATTCTCTCGGTCCCCATTGCTCCCTCTCACTCTCTTTATGCACAAACCAAGCACACATATGCACACAAACACACACATGGACTGAGAGCAGTGCAACACGTCCTGCTTAGGAGTGTCAAGCTGTCTCATTCACTTTAATTGGAGAAGTGAAAATCTGTCAATCAAAACGGTCTGGCTCTGTGAAAGTGCCACACAGACACCATCTGCTAAAACAACAGCAGATGATATTATTAATATTTTTGGATGAGGTTTTGTTTTAAAAATAACTCTGATATGGGAGCAGGGCTGTAGGGTTCAGTGTGCAGAAGCAGCTCATTAGACATTCAGGCGTTTGTTCACAGAAAGCATGAGTGGTTCAGTCAGAAGAAGTGTGATTATAAGGTGTGAAAGTGAAGGAACATGGAAAAGGACACAGACTTGTGCAGGTGTGTAGCACTGATAGACAAAATTTTGTTCTTTCTGTGAGTTTTGATCATTCTAAGAGTTTTTAAGTTGTTGAAAAAATATTGCTGCTGAAATAGGGCCTCTACTTTCTAGGGGCAAAAAAAATGCCACTTACCTGTGTTATGTCCTCAGCTGGCTCCTTACCCTGGTGGACTGACCCTGCATCATGCTGTTTTCTTCTCCATGTCCTTCATATCTACAAAGCTTTTCAACTTCCCTGGCTTTTAGATAGGTTATGAGTTTTCAAGTTAGAATGAATCATTACACATAAGTTGAGATTGAATTTTTTTATTTTGCAAACAGCTGGAATACAGGACATCTTATAAGAACTTGCTGCTAATCTTTTTTGGCTAATCAGAGGATAGACCTTGATTTTGAGAGTGACACAGACCTACGCTTGAGTTTTTCCTTAGAGAAACAGTTGTCCAAGCTTAGTTTAAGAAAAAGGCTTAAAAAAACAATCAAGATAAAAAGCACCCCCTTTTTTACATAGGTACTAGCTATTGACTGAAGCCAGGTACACACTACAAGATAATCGGCTTTCAGGGGTTCAGCTCAGTTTCCCGCTTCCAACGGCAAATGCCCGATTATCTGCTGGTCCTAAGGATGATCGTAACTGATTATCCCATGATGTGAGGAAGAGGATCAGGCAGCCCCAAACTGAAATTATTGGTAGAAAGCACTCCGAGAGCGCAACATCCACCAAGGTAGCTCACATATTGCTGTTACATCTATAGCAATACTACCATGATAAAGTTACCATCATAATATGATTCCTTGACCCTGAAAACCCACATCTTGCACTTGGAATCAGGTTGATATCATTGTTAGTTAGACAGTTATTGAGCAAAAACGATCAATTGCTAATGGCGGTTATCTGGATCACCACCAAAATCTAATCATTTTTAAGTTGGGCCATTACCAACATCTCCTGAGAAATTTCAGCAAAATCCACCCAGTAGTTTTTGCGTAATCTTGCTAACAAACAGACAAAAAACCAACATACGCCAGCAAAAACATAACCTCCTTGGCGGAGGTTAATATTAACCATGTTCAGTATTGAGGAGGACAGCTGAGCACGCCCTCTGTGTTTTGTCACATGGAACGAAATAGAGCCAATCAAGGAACAGGCCGGCTGAAGGAGGAAGCAAACATAGCCTCTCAATGAGATTGAAAGTAGAGCATATAGTTAAACGAACATCAGAAGCAGAGGACCAACTTGTTTGTGCCAGACAACTGCCTGTCCAGTATGAGCTTTATATTACATTCAACAAACTGACAAGGAGAGAAGCTGGATGGAAATCACAACAGCCAAAGTCATAGAAAACTAACTGCTCTCGGCATTTAGCTTCAGTTTCATGTGACGCTGTCTGCCTTGTTTATTTACACTTGGCTTTTGATCGAGCAAGATGACAAGCTAAAAGAGAGTCAAGGCCCTGGTTGTTGGAGAATGAGTTGATTGGTTTGTGGTGTGCTATGTTGCGCTCTTTGTGGCACGCCACACACTACAAGAACAAAACTGCTAAATCTGTCATCATTTGTGCTCATGTGTGGGGTCTCTCAGTTTCAAAATTAGTTGATTTTTAAAATCATTGAGTGTGCCAGGCATAGATCACCTAATGACCTGAAATACTTGAGGAGAACTTTTCAGAAGTTGTACAGTTTTTAAAAAACAGAAACTGTGTCCCATTCAAGCATTTTTCAGTGGATGTGTTTAAAACTGTCCGTGTGAGCGGCACATCAAAGGCTGTCCACAGTCTCCAATAGTGATGTTGATAAAGAGTATTATTCTAGCTCAGTTTACCTCCACAACAACAATCAAGCATATACAGTATCTTTTCATCATGGAAACTTAATGAAACCATGGCTTCTGTCTTTACATAATAAACAATCAGTATAAGACTGAAAACTTCATCTAAATATAAAATTTCATTTGGCTTCTTTTGTCCTCCGTTTTTTCCTAATAGTTTGATAAATTGTGAATCTGGTCCCAACAAGTATAAATGTTCATCACAGCAGGGAGGCTCTGCATGATGACAGCTGCATGCTGCAGAGACATGTATGAAAGCTGCTGGTATCCCCATGACATAAGCTCGCAATTAACACACCTGCATCAACAGGTAATCCTCTAGTTTTCATGGTAGTTTCATCCATTTTTATGGTGACCTGCTGAATCTAGAAGTTCTTCTTGTGTGTACTCCTGACCATCCAGATATTCCCAAGGGTCCAAAGTATACGTCAGTCATATTTGCTACAAAAATCATCCATTTATGTGGTTTGGCAGCAGTTTGTTTCACTTTGTGAAGCAAGCTGTTGGTGCTGCTGACAAAATGACACCTAGGCTGTGCCAAATAGTGAAATAGTGCCCCCCCCAAAATAAATAAATAAATAAATAAATAAATAAATAGTAGCTTGTCAGTGGAAAAGTTAGTTGTTGTAAACAATCTGTTTATAGTGTATAATCACCCTATGCTGTTTGTGTGGCCTGTTTTCACCTTGAATTCTTGAAATCACATGGATTCAGTGGCACTGTTAGCAGAATTGAATATAGCCCTGGTGTCTGAGCCAACTATTTTGGGTCAGGCTGAGAGCTGCTGTCTGTCAGTGTGGCTAATGTGTGCCTTGGCAGTGCCTTAGTGCTCTCAGCGCACTTTTAGTTTCTAGCATAATGAGAAAGTCCTAATGGGTTAATTTGTCTAAAATCATTTTTTAACTCAAGATTAAGTTGTAGAACATCAATGATCCCTTTAAGTCTAAACCAGGGTGTCCAAACTTTTTACGTTGAGAGCCCCATAAAGAAAAATACATGGACAACTGGGCCATTTTGCTGTACCTCACTTTTAGTGTATTTAAGTAAACGTTTTCAAGCACCCCTGGCTAGCTCTGGCTAACACTGAATTCGCCCCTAGTCAGGGTGATAATGAGGTTCTGTGCGGCAGAGATTGGAGATGCTGACTGCTTATCTTCACAGTCAGATGCAAAACAAGAGTGAACTGCAAGAATGTGCCAAACTTTGTTGGGCTATTAGTGCTTGAAGATCGATATCACAATGTACTTTGTGTTTAGGACCTTGAGACAGACGGTCCCCTGGCCATAGTTTGGACATCCCTGGTATAAACCATTATTGCATCCTTATGTGTATTATTTGGTTGTGTATATACACAGCACATTGTGAATGACTTCTTCAATCTTGATGAGCCTGACATATTTAAGTCAAACTACAGAGGATCATAGACTTAAGTGACTTTGCAGCACTGATCAGAACTTCTTCTAACTTCAAGAGCAGAGAATATAAATGGATTGTACTGTTCTGCAAAGTAGGCATCCTTTATAGAAAAAAACACAAAGTGTGAGTGCATGGAGATGTACTTCGAGAGACTTTCACATTGACAGTCGGGCAAATACAAAGTTGGAGCAGGAAATTGAAGTTGGGTCAAAGGGTAATTGCCCACTCATCCTTACACACACTCATTTCTATAGACACACACATTTTTTATTGTTGCAAAGCATTTATGTTGCATTTCAAAGAGCATCTTTAGAGACTTTCATTGAACCAAGAAAATGGAGTGGAGGATATTAATCATCAGATCTATAAAGAGACAGAAAGACTGATGGAAGATGAGTCAGCCTGAACTTTGTTTCACAGTCATTTTTTCTCTGTGTGTACATCTGTGTGTCCATGTGTGTACATTTGTGTGTGTCTATGCTCAGAAAATGGAAGTTTGGAGCTTTGATGCTTCAGCACAAGGAGGAACTGGATGTGTGGAGTTTGCTTGTTTGTTGTCGTCCTTGTCATGTGTTTGTTTTTGTGTTTGGATGCCCCAGTTAAAACTCAACGCTCTGTTCCTCAAACTAATATGAGTCTCCAAACAACCCTGATACACATAAATTTTACATATGCAAATGGTTGTGCAGACACAGCATTAGTCAGGGTTTTTTGAGGAAACTTCAATCACCAAGGGCAATGCATGTAGAGAAGCCCAGAGAGATGGTGCATGAATTTACAGCTAAGTTTCAAACAAATAGAGCTTTAGATAGAACGGAGGGAAGTCCCCCTGTGGACTGCAGACTGTGCTAATTTTATGTCGAGATGAATGTGTTTAAACCCTCCTCAGTAACATCTGCTTTTTATAGCGAGAAAGAGAACTATGTCACAACTGAAAAATGCTCCAAGAACACGAACCTCAGCCAAGGCATTTCCAATGTTGTTGGGCAAGTTATTGTCCAAAATGTGGAAACTTCCCAATCTCACATTGTTAACAAATCCCTGAAAAATTGTTGGTTCCACAGGTGACAGGCGTTTTGTCCTTTGGTCATGCAAGTGTGTGTTTTCTGCTCACAGCTGTGAGGTTAGGTGAGATCATCTATAAATTTAGACATCTTTGACAGGGGACTTAAAACCTGAAGTCTGCTAATACATGCAGAATGTTTCAGAAGCACTATTCTGCCTGTTTCAGTGGCATCATTGTGAACGTTGTTTATATTTGTCATTATATTCGAAGTATTGTAAAATGCCTCATTTGTCCTTCTTTTGTTGATTGTTTTTTGATAAGCGTTATTAGAGACTCCATTGTTTTGTCTTATTATTGGCATGGTTTACTTCATAAATTTAGATGGATGGAAATGTGGTAATTAATATGTAATATTAATATAGGAAACAAGTACAACAATTGTATATTTAATCTTCATCAACATTGTGGGCGGTTATGGAGAAAAAGAAATGCTTTAGAGTAAATGCTTTATAAATTTTAACATGTAATTGTTTATCTGTCCACCAATACAAAAATGATTTAAAAAGAAATTAAATGATTTTGAAGCATATTTCTCTATACCTGCGAAAAAGATTAACACAGTATTGTACATATACATATCTCCATGGTCCCACAAAACTCATTCTTTCTCCTTCACAAATGCCCGTAAACATTAGGCAGGTGCCATATTTATATATGTTGCTGCCGCAAGGTATTATAGGGCACTCCTTCTTCTTTCCTTTTGTAAAGGATGGTCCAGTTTTTCCTGAGCTAAAAGAGATAATAAGAGAAGCAACATACTTCCTTCCCTTAGCTTTTGGAGGATTCAAACAGCTCTTACGATGGCTGATGCTGAAATGCTTCTGGATCATCTCTTCAGTTAGGAAAGTTCCTAACCCAAAAGGAACTTTTGAACACACCCCTTATCTTGAGAATGAGATACTTCAAAAACACTTGGACAGACATCTGTCAAATTTTGCTCACATGTCCACTCAGACAATAACCCACTCTCCTGATGACCTGATTGACTATTGTCTGTTTGCTGCGTGTTTGATGCACAGCACTCACTGTTGTTCTCTCGTCATACGTTGGTAAACTGCATGTGGAGTTTACATCCTCCTTTTAAATGTGTTATTTTCTTTGCATGGTGTAAATCCTGTTTTAATGAAAGTGTCAGCACTTTCAAAAAGTCAAACCCTTGCATATCACACATAGGTGAGGATAGATAAAAAGTAATTTTCACTTTGCCATGGTGCCCCTGTTACCCAGAGCGGTTAAATGTACAAACTGTGCCTGAAAACATGCTCAGGACAGATCCAGCTGTGGACCTGTGCTTTATTGGTCCTTTGTTCCCCACTCTCTGCATGAAAAAACACACAAATCAAAAGAAAAGAAAAGACACACAGATACCACCAGACCACCAACTGTAGCTGTATACCTAAAATCAGAGTTATTCGGGAAGCGCTTCCTATAACGTCATGTAATGATATCAGTGCACTCTAAATAAATCTGTTCAAAGTTCAAAAGGAAAGTCATATGAAAAGTGTTCTGTCAGCTTTTTGTAAGATGTGTAAGTGTTTTATATTAAATTGGCTCTAAGTTGAATCACCATGTTAAATATAACTGTTATATCCTCATACAAAATCAAATGTTTGCAGTTCATATTAACATTATATGGGTTGGCAAAGAGCTCCCATCTCCTCCTCATTCATTAATTTATCTTTGAAGTAAAAAAGAGTAAAAGAAAAATAGAATAAAGAAGAAAAATATACGAAAAAGGAAAATCATCAGGGCTTCGTATGAGCATGCAAAAAAAATCACCAAATTTTAGTTTTTAATGTAATGATTAATCTTTAATCAGGAGTCTGGATGAGCTGTTGATTACTATGAGAAGAAATCATTTATGAAATACATGAACTTCAAGAATAAGTTTTCTGTGGGACTCAGATTTTTTACATGAATTTTGAGTGTGACAGTCGGCCATAAAATGGAACATCGAATTGTCAGAAGTGAAAAATCTTTTTAATTTAGTCGGCGTGTGTGTGTAATGGTGCAGAACATACTGAATCAGCAGCATGAATAAAAATGATTGTCTTATTAGAAAACAGCAAGGCTTTCACGGATTTGTTCCTCCCTGCACTGCGGCAGTATATATTTAATTTCAGTGATGTTTAAATATTCTGGAATTTCATGTGCACAGTGTGCAGGTAAAATATAGTATTTCATTTAATTTTATTAAAACTCATGTCAAGCTTATCATGTCCATGTTTGTGCCTGGAAATTCAAGCTAGTTTTGAAGGATCTATCTAATAGAAACTTAATGAGGAAACTGTCATGAAGTGGAAATGACAGGTTGCATAAATGTCACGTAAAGTGAAGATCATAACACAATTTACTTTTGATTCAACTGAAAAATGTCATGGTTGAAACAGAGATTTATACTAATCTGACAAGGGCTTTTAGTTAAAGGGATAGTTTGGGATTGTTGAGATGGGGTAAGGGTTGTATGAGGTAAATGGCATGAGCATGAATGTAAGCCATAGTCACAAAGCTCAGTTTTCTGAGCAGAAAAAGACGGCACACAAGCTAATGCTAAACATTGCTGCATATGGTGCCACTTTTCTTTGTGAAAATAACTCACAAAAACAGATGGAGTCATCATACGCTCTAAAAAGTATATTTATTACAACTTACTTTTCCCCTACCAAACTGTTTTGTTTAGGCACTCCTTTGCAACATCGCACAACCTACGTGTCCCTCTGCAAGCGTTGTCGATGAGTTTGCTTCACTTGTGGAAAGTGATACATTTTTACTTGGATGAATTGGAGTACACCCAACATAAATTTCTGTAAATGGGGAGTCAACAGGTCTGAATTGAATATGGAGAATACTGTTATTGAAAGTGGAGGACACATTTGGTTAATCTTTATTTGGCTCAGTCTGGAATGACTGAGCTCAGTCTGCAGAAGCTCTGAGCAATCAGCACCCTTTAAGGAAAAACGAGTAGAAACTACAGGCAGGATTATGGTGAGAAGCAAATGCAAGCCTTAGAAAATGGTTGCCTGCTTTTGTGGCAGGTTTGGAAAATGCTCACAACATCTCTCCACCAAATAAAGAACAAAGAATGACAATGGAAACACTTTTCGATCTTTAGAAAATATTTTTGTGTCATTGTTATCATTGTCACTTTGGCACAGAGTGTTTGAAAGCAGAAGTAAACATCATGTGCTTCTAAAGTTAGCAGATTTGATACCAAGATGACAGACAGGACTTCAGTATGCTGTGGGAATATCCTTGTTATGTTGGATTTTAGGATATAGGGAAAAGAACATCACCAAAATCAAATGACGGTGATACATACAGTTTTACCTGTGCATAAAATGCATTGTCTCTGCCTATTTATTGGAAGACTGCAAGCATAGTAGGTGCTGTAAAGGTTATCATGCACATTATTCTGTCATTAAGGTTCAGAGTATTAGATTATGGGCCATAAAGTGTGCTGCTGGATGTCCACACATTAAAAGTAGATGTACTGTCTGCTGTGTGCAGTTTTATAACTGAACAGAGAAAAGAGAAGCGAAAGGGTCTTAATTTTTGGTGACACAAAATTACTTTAATGCTTTACATCTCTTGATTTGTAGCACAGTAATTTCATGGATTTCTTTTAAAAGACTCAACACTGGCTACAGGGTATACTGAAAATGTTTCTACTTTAACAAACCCATTTGGGATGAAGCTGTGGAGGCACTGGTTTTTATAATTACCTTCACCAACGAGGTTAGGTTTTCCCAGAGTTTAACTGTTTGTTTGTTTTGTATGTCTGTGAACACAATTTGATGACATGTTTTGGGAATGTTAGTCATGGCACAAACATGTATGCAGATCCAGGCAATACAAACTTGCTTAATATCACTCTATAAGAATTTTACCATTAGAAGCCTCAAGCACTGTTTTATTTAAAGGGATATTTCTGATTTATTGAAGTGGGGATGCTGGAAGCCTATGGCACTAGTACATATGATAACCAAAAAGAAACTTGAGAGCTTTGTACCTAATAGGAGATATCAGGGGGTGGATGCTAGCCAATAGAAATCAGTCAGTGGGGCCACCAAAAGCCTCGTCATCACCCCATAAATAGGTTAAAACTACTCATAAAATATCGACTTAACTAGGGGCTATGTATCCCTCAGCCATCAGCTTTTCAAGTCATTAGAAGAAACAGCAAACACTAACTTTACTGAAACTGAACAAAAAATTACCACGGAGGGAGAATTTTGGCAGATGGAGTCACAAGTAGTAAGAGTGATGGAAAAACTGTTGTGAAAACTGAGGAGCAGAACAGATCACAGGTTTCCTGGTGGTGCAGATGCACAAACTGTTAGCCCATGCACACAAACCTGGAGGCCCATTGCTGTCACGTGTGAGACATAGAAACACCACTTTGTCTAGACCTTTCATCAGAGCTCTTTAATCACAGTAGTCCTTTAAACAGCGGTCATGTGTCGTAGTCCTGATCAGTATGATGAGCACTGCAAACGTGGTGTTCTGTTGTAGCAGAGGGATAAGTCCTGATGTCCATATATAAAAGAACAAGCCAAAGTTTGCTGAGGCCCCACATCACACTATGGAAATCAGAAATTTGGTCATTTCTTTTACTTGTTTTTACGTCGTGATAAATACAGGAGCGAGCCATTTTTGTACTATCCAGGAAGTTAGATCTGTGCTCCTGTGGCCACTACCTGACCCCGCTGCTGTACTATGACATGAAAGGACAGCAGTGCGTTGCTAGTGGAAGAAATCATAGCCCACATGTTGTATCACAAGATAATTCTTATCACGCTTTGTTGAGGAAAAGCAAAACACAAAAATCTTTCCGTACACACTGAATTGAGAAGAGTTAGAATTTTGGTGTCAGCAAAATTTCTGCAAGTGCAGAGATAATTAAACTCCGGATGGAATCAAATCCCTAAAAATTTAATCTCAGATAAAAAGGAGTTGGTGTCGAAACAAGTGTCAGAATGATGTTTCAGTAAATCAACTATGATCTTTAGCTCTTGCTTTTTAATCATATGTCTCCAACCAAACATGGTATTTTTTATTTCAGCTACTTTTTTCCCATCTATATACAATAAATTAACACAGTGATGTTTATACTTTGCAGTGTTAATATATGGTTAACACTGAATATACTCTAAGAGAGTGCAATCCTAACACTACATAGAAGTGTTGACCAAAAGCCACTCTGTTCAGTGTTACAAAGTTCTGAATTTTAACTCCAAAAAGAGTCAACTATTACACTTAATGAGAGTTAAAGAAACTCTCCAAGAAGAGCATAAACTGCACTGTGTTATGTAGAACCATACAGACACTTAAGAAGTGCTGATATTAACCCTGGTGGTGTTAATTTGTCAAAACAGATTTTGCTGTGTAGCCTCTATTTGATCCAATGTGTTTTTTGTGTAGTTTTAACCTAAAAGTGAGTTAAGTACAAGGACTTTGGTTGCATTGACTGCCAGCATCCACTCCCAGCTATCTCCCATTAGGGACAAAGCTTGCAAGTTACTTTATAAGCAATCATATTAACTAGTGCCGTAGGCCTTGAGTAATCCCACTTCAATAAACCCAAACTATCCTTTTAAGTGCAACCTTACTAAGGATCCACAAATGTAACTCCGATTTAATCTTTTGCTCACTCTCTTTTGTGACTTGTTGCTTTCTTAAAGAGGAATAAAATAGGTCATTGTGTGAATGTGTATAAATGTGTTTTAATGGGAGTGTAATCTGATTTGTTCGGGTTCACTGAATCCTCTCCTGAACTCCTCTGAGCCACCACACACACATGTCACCACCTATTCATGCGGTCAGTGCTGTGATCCGAGCCGGCCTTTTGTGAATAATATCAATTCTCCATGGGAAACTAATGAGTGGTGGACGTGCCCACCGGTCAGAGGGGACACCATCCATTCCTTCACACTGGGCGTCTGTCGGAGGCTGTGTTGTGTCAGCGTGTCTGGGTGTGTGGAGCTGTCCCCTTCATGATGCACCATATGGTCAGTGCGTCAGGCCCCTCCAAGATTTTTTTGGAGAGTCACCCTGTTGTCTTGACTCTGCGTGTCCAGACATGGCACACTCATGCTGGGCCAAGATGGGGATACAGCGAGCACCTCAGAGGGGAGTGACTGATGATGGCAAAGGAAGAACTGCTCAAAGAAATTTGCCTGTTTGGAGGAAAAAGACGCTAAAGATTTGACTTAAAGAAGAAAAAATTCAGAGTTTATTTTTGAAGGCGTAAAAAGGGAAGATAAGACGAAAAGAGAGGGAGGAGACGCGGATGTCAGTGAAGACGGAGACGCTGTCAGATGGAGAGAAGTGACGGATTAAGAGAGACACACAGAAGAGAAAGAACCATTCAGTCGCAAAAAGGCGAGAGAGGAAGAGGAGGAGGGAAATATGGTGCGAACAGAGAAGAAAGAGGAATGATGAGAGAAGGAGAAAAGGGAGTAAAAGAGAGGAAATGGAGTGAGAAAAGTGAAGAGGCCAGGTGCAGCGGCAGAGCAGATGGAGGGAATGAGAGAGGGAGGGAGAGAAAAGAGTGATGGCAGGGGGGAAACATAGGGAGCGGAGAAGTTAATGTCTCGACTGTTGTGTGATGGGGCGTGTCTGTTCCAATGCCAGGACGCTTTTCTACACACTCATCTAAAGACCCAGCATTTTCTCCCAGTCTGTTCTGCCCTCTTTTTTACAAGCTTCCTTTCCTTTGCACTTTGTCTCAATTTTATGCTCTTTTTTTTTTTTCAGATCAGTTCTGTACTCTGACATCACCTCATAACACAAGAAAACCACTCCAAAGTTTTCCTTAAATTCAACTTGATTAAAAGAGATAACTTCATATGTTCGATCTAATCATTATATGTTAAGTCTAATCATATTCTGGCAAATTTCTTTGGCCACTACTCAAAGTTTAGCTGTGTAGCTCATTCTGCAAATGCACAATCTTTACAAGTTTTGCCTTGCTGTAAAAGTGACTAAGCAGGTTTTCTAACAATATAAAATACAATACCAACTGGTGTTATTTAAGGGGTGAATAATTGACCAAAGTAACTTTTCCACACTTCCTGAGGAGTATAGAAACACACATGAAAGAGTATTTAAGTAGAGAAGTGATATCTTGGGTCAGACATTATTATTTGTTATAGTGTATGAAGTTTTTGATGTTGTCATCTTTTCATTACCTCCATGTCCGGACTCAACCCCTCACACACACAAACACACACCACACACACACGCACAGATTTTCCTGACACTGAAGTCAAGGAGAAGGTTTTCCATCACAGGATTCAGGGTTGAAACAGCATGAACAATCTCTCTTCTTGCTGTCACAGGGTTATTGGAGCGGTGCAGACGTAAACATAATAATCCCTTTGAGCACTGTGGGGGGACAGGATGCCCATATATGGAAGCGAGGAGAAAGGGGGGCGTGCCGGGCTCTACGGGGCCGCGTCGAGGGAGTTGACATGGCGGAACGGCTGAATTATTTTGGAGGGCCTGAGAACAGTCGAGCATCCAGACTGTTGGATTGAAGTGACTGTCTGGGCACACACACGTGCACACACCCACACACACACACACACACACACATGCACACACACAAACACAATCTGCCGGTCCTTTTCCTCTCTCTGTTTCCCCCTCTCCACGCCTCTGTCCTTCATGCCTTTTCTCTTTTAAACACTGATTATTTTCAAACCCATCTGTCATCCACGGCAACTTTTGCCTCCTTTATTCTTTCTTTATTTGTGACTTCTCTTCTCTGCCTCCAGTCCTCCCTCCGTTTCCACCTCCACGTCCCACACCTGTTCGCTCTCTGTGGAAAGTCCAACATCCACCGCCAGAACCCTCCAAACACTGAATGATCGCATTTCTCTCTCAGAAACTGTTCCAGCATCTTCAAAGAGTGCAAAACAGTTTCTCGTCTTGTGACTGCAAAGCGATCCAGAACTCTGCTTTTCAAAATAAATGATGTTTACTGTCAGAGAAGTTGACGGTAGTTTGTTTTTCTGTGAGACGGTTTCATGGAAAAGTATTTTTCCTCCTTTTCAACAAGTCCTGAAATGTTGAAATGAGATTTGTCGGAGAGGATGAATGCTGGTTTTTAAGGAAATTAAACTTCTGACACTCTGAGTACCACAGTCTGAAATCTTTTTGAATCAACTGATGACATTTTAACCAAATGTCTCGAAGCTGTGAGGACTTTATTTTGCCCAAGATCAAATGTGTTGGTTGTTCCTTTGTGTGGTGTTCTTCATGTCTTTGTCAATTTATTTAAGTACGCTAAAGCCTGGTGTTGATTGGTGCATCGACCCTCTGCTCCAGCAGACTGTGACGGAGGTGTCTCCCACCAAAGGAGCAAGACAACATCATGACAGCAGTGGGTCCTCCCTCCCTCCAACCCCCCGTCCCAACAAGCCAAGCCTCTCCTCCCATGGTTTATTTTGTCTGTCAGAATGGAAAGATATGAATCATCAGTCAAGCTCACCTTGTTTTTTCCTGTTTGTTTAATAGTTAACAGAGATATGTTGATTAATTTAAAAGATTTGCTTAATCACCACAATCAGAGTATGAGGACCTCACTGAGAGTGTGGCTCATTACAAAGTGGGTGTCAATAAGGGGTAGGGTATGATTATTCAATCTAAATATTTGAGTAGCCATTAGCTTGAACTAATTTAAAGATTTCCTACCAATTTTATCACATCTTTAAATCATATTTTTCCATTATTTTTCTGATACTTGGCTTTATTGCACTCCTTTGCCAGGACAGGGGCTGTAGCGCATCTTCAGTGAATGTTATTTGCTGCTCTTACATGACAAAAGCAGATGAAATGTTCAAAAAAATAAATGAAACATTCCCTAACTTAGGAGATAAGAAATCTATTTAGTGATTTCTGTTCAATAAGGTGATTAATTTATGGATCCATCTTATTTGGTCTGTTGAGAGTAAGAGGTTGTTTTACTAGATAAAGTAAGCACAATCCAATGCTGTGTTTGGCAGCTTTCATCCATTCATTTGTTAGCATTAAGCAAACAAACCAAGATGTACTGGTCCAACCACTAAAAATGTTAATGCAGGGAGATAGGACACTTTCCTCTGGTGTATCTGCCATATTAAGTTTATTTAGTTTAGTTTAGTTAGTCCATCACTTAATTCTGTCTTCAGAGACCTGCTGCTTGAACTTCCTGTTTGATTTTTCATACCTTTTATAGATTTTTAAGCATGTATAGGCTAAGATTATTATATTTGTTTGAGTCGCCTTTGTTGCTGTGCATTTAGTGTGACTAGAATTCTGTACAGAGGGCACCTGGTCTGCCTATGAGCTACACCAGTTCTCAGTTTCTCTGTAAAACTTTACGGGTACATCTCTCTGTCTATAAAATATCCTTAAACAGACTGAGAGATGTACAGGATGCTTTGTCCTTGTTGTGCTTGTCTGAGATACAGACCTCCTCACCATTCACATTTTTAAATATCATGTTGGAAATTTCTCTGACACAGTTTGGGGTTGCAGCCTGAGAGATTATTCTAAAACTGTCATAGAGAGCATTAAGATGATTTGAACAACATGTTTATTTAACTGAACATAAGTAGGATATGCATTTGATCCTTTGTGATCTTACAATGATGCTGTCATGAGACTTACTGATCCGATGCACATCAAAAATGATTAATACTAAAAGACCTTGACTACAGAGGAACCCTCAGCATGGATGCAAGTACTGATAACTCAGGAGGTGGAAGTGTTTCTGCTTCCCTCCTTTTTGCATTTACAGCAAAAATGTAAGGTCCACTGGAGCTGGAGCTGGAGGTTTGTGAAGCCATATGACCAACAGACAAACTGGATTTGCAGGCCTCTATCTCTGAGGAAAATGGTGCCACTTTGGTGGCATTGATCTTTATTTTTCTCTGCATCATATATTCCCGTAATACCATTTTGCGCCTACGATTCTACTTTTTCTTTTATTATTCCTGGATCACTCCCATGTCTCTGAGGTTTTTCTTATTCAGCTGATGGGGATTTTTAACAGAGTTTTCTCTTCCAAGAATAGATGAAAACAGACTAAGAGGCCCTCAGAAGCAAGACAGTGATTTTTGGATAAATTAATGACATTTACTTAACTTTATGAGGGAGGCATTACCTAAATTACTGTGTAATGAATCTGCCCTTATTACATCCAGCACCAGGTCTGTTTATTCACTTCATATGACATTTCTGCCTGAAGTGATTAACACATTACAGGTTCACATGGAACAGTGTAAAACTATCCAGGAGAGGATTAATGGGTGTGTCACTGCAGACATGTTAAGCCTGCACAGATCACTCTCTTAATAGATTCAGCTGACTTTTAGTCAAGGACATGGCAGTGACATCATTTTCTCTTCTCAGTCTGGGGAATGTAAGAAAATAAAGGTTATTCCCCAAAACTTTAACTACTTAAAGTAGTTCCATGTCACTTTTGACTTTTGACAGAACACAATGATTTTGTGGACAAATTGTTTTATTGGAAAGACAAAAACAAGCTGGGGGAAACAAAGAGAAAAACATGACCAAGTACGCAAATGAAAAACGCCAAAAATTACAACCCACAACTGGTAATATTTGTATACAACCCAAAAGAAGAGCAGGCCCAAAGTTGCTTGTATTATATAACACAAAGCAGCTATGCTGAATAAAGACTGAGGGTCTCCCAAGTCGAAACAGCGCCACAGGTTTAAAATGAGCATGGAAAATCCACTTTAAGGAGGATGGAGCTAACATACAGGAACACCAGGTTTCTCGCACCTCTACTCTAGCTAACTAGACTATGTGCTGTGGCTGTCTGCTTCGCAAAAAGGCTAGAGCTGAGTGTCAGTGGGGGCAGAGCACTTAATTTACAAAACTTTAAGAAATCTATGGACAAGATGAGCATAACAAATCAGTTAAATACAAGTTAGAGGTCACAAATGTACTCCTTTTTGGCATGTTTATATCGGCCCCAGAACATTGCTCTGAAGATTCTTGGTGGAAAATCCAACCAGATATTGGATTTTTTTTTAGGCCTATAAACTTTTTTTTTTTTTAACTCTGCTCAGAACAAACTGTTAGAGTATAAATCTTCATGGGCTGCATCTGACCACGCCCTTCCCAAGAAGTGAATGTGGCTTTCCAGCACTGTGCTCTAGTGTTTACTGTGGATGCAAAGACAAGTCCAGACATGTTCTCTTCACTGGAGTCACCTGTGGGCTGATCGAGGACCTAACTCAGGGGGTGTCCCACATCTGAGGTTGGTGGGGTATCCCTGTTTGACATTATTAGGGGAAATTCTTCCAATGAACTGCTTAAGCACACAATTTCTTAGAAGTAGAGCGAACAGCAGAGGTTGAGGATGTTTTTTTCCTCATTTTGAGGGTTTGGAGACAAGCCGTAGACACTTGTCTTTGTATTAAATCATTAAAACATTCACGTTTCATGACATGTGACCCTTAAGTTTTTTTCGCCCATAAACAATAATAATGTTTTGTTATATTGCAACACAAATGAGCCTGCAACTGTCTTGACCTATCATTCCCCTGTCATTACCAGTTTGTTCTGCATATCTTGTAAATCAAAACATTGCTCTTATCATCATGTGATCATGGCAGACAGGAGACAAAAGCCGTCAACATGGTTTGATTTTACACAAAATGACACTAACTGCATAACTTCCCATGTCTGTGTGATTTCAAACCAGGCTCTAAACACCAGAAAGTTGCAGAAGCATTTGTCTCTGCAGCATCGTATTACAAATCAGGAGTGCCATGTGTCTGAAATTGTTGAAAAACCTGTGAAGGTCAAGTTTTTACCCACACAGAAAATCAAGAAGGGACTCCATAAAGAATCAATATCGGTAGATTGATGAGAATCAAAAATGTCCATGTAATCAATAAAATCGTATCAGTTCCCATCCCTATAAATTACCCAGTAATGTAAACTCAGTCTTTTATCTGCCAAATTGATGAATGCAAACTCAGTGGGAGGCAAGACCATTCTGAGTGAGGGTTCTTGACTTTGTGTCAGGGCACATGCTATGTTGCACACATCCAAGCTGTATTGCACCATGAACTGACACAGATATTACAGGTTTGTGGATTCAATGTGAATGTTTCAAGGTGGAAATATGATTGAGCTTAGTTGCTGCACTTTTACAAAAAGGCACTGTGAAAAGGGCTATCTTCTTCAGTGTTCTGCATCTCTTGTCATACAGAAGAATACCAACCATGCACACCACTAGGAGACACTAACCCCAAATGAATTTTCTCCAGTATTATTATAATATTGACACAGAAAATGGATCCACAATGTTAATCTCTTATTTCCAGGAGAGAAGGTTGCAGAGTTGCAGAATTGTTCAGAGCTGGCTTTAATATACCTTTTTTATGTGCAATTACCAAAATCTATATTTTAAAAGCAAGTCTGAGTGTTTAGTTAACATGTGGGATTTGAGGCTTTTCCTGGTAAAGAGTTTGAACTAAGCCTAGATTAGTTTGTGATGGTGGTGATGCGGATTTCTGCTTGTGTTGGATTCAATTTGATCATTAAGACCCTCAGCTCTCTCCATCTTTCTTTACACCATCAGTCTCCTCCTCCTGCCTCGCTCCTCCATCCTGAAAGATTTTAAATGTTTAAACAGCGACTGTGGTCAGTCATCAATCACACTGACGCAGATGATTACTGAAGACACACACACACTCTCAGTCATTACCAAACACCTAATGGACACACAGACCTGCAGTGGCCTTTAAGCACTGCGTCTATCATGCACACACATTCACACACACGTTACACTCTCAATCACTCAAGCTCATTAGCCTTCTCTTTCACTTCATCCATCTTTTCTCCCTGCTTATAATTCTCCCTTTTACCATCATTTTTCTCTCCTTCCATCCCCTTGTTGCGCAGTCGTCTTTCTAAAAACACCTTTTTCTCTCTCTCCCTGATGCCCAGTCTCCATCTTTCAACCTCTGATGGTCCATGCAGCACATTTGAACTCTTTCTGCCACATTTTAGTCTTCATTTCAGTACAACTGCATCTTCATCCCTCTCCCACTCCCCTTCCACCACACATGCAGGGCGTCATCCTCTGTAATAAATCTTGTTTCCTGTCCGTTGAGGCTGATGCGGCCTGCAGCTCTATGCAGAGTGATAGATGATACAATATTGAGCTGTTGTAAAGCCAAGACTGAGATCTAGGGTTCTCATAAGAAAAGGGTCTACATTAGCCTGTAGGGAGGGAAAGACAGAGAGGAGAGAGAGGACAGCAGTGTGTGAGGAGGGGAAAAGGAAAAGAAAAATGGGAAAATGGTGAAAGGAAAAAGTAAGGCATAGTGGAAAATGTATAATCATGAATAATTCAAGTGTCTTGACAAATGGATAAAAAGAATGAATTTATCTTTGGCTAGAGTGTAAAATATAACCTACACAAGAGACATTTAAACTCACAGCGTGCCAACTCTGAGCAAGCAGGTTACTAGAATAAAGAAGGACAAAAATGTCGAGGGATGTGCTGTTAGCAGCACCAGAGATATTGAGGTAGTTTTCACACCCACAGCACAGTTGCTTTGTTCCAATTCAGTTGAAAACAAAAGACTTAAAATCTGCTTATTTTCCTTTGAATATTTCATGTTGACAGGACACCATTTTGAAAAGACCTAGGGCCAGGCCGAGTCATGCCAGGGCCCTTCTGATTTGCACAAATGGTTGCCAACCAGCATTGCTTTGACTGTAAGTTGCACTGAGCATTATAGAAAGCAAGCAGGCTATGCAGTTCACAGAACAATTAAATTATAGTAGTGAGATTGGAGTTTAAATGTGCTTTGTCGGATAACACAGATGAGTATATTTACTACTGTGCCTTGCAATATAAGTGTGTATAAACTCAAAGAAGTGCACAAAGAAGAGGGGCTTTTGTTGCCGGCTACAGTGAACTATAGGGGTCACCAAATAGCTTGTTAACTAATTACACTGTAACACCTGAAGAAGTGTCTGCAGAGAAACTGTAAGTGATGCGGGAAAGTAGAGAGCAGCTTTGAAAATGATAAATTCTCCAGCTTGAATGATTTGGACTAAATTTTAAGATTTTAATGACTGAATCAGTTCATGTTGTTTAGTTCTGTGATGGCCTGCTGTGGAGACAGTGAGTAATGTTTACTTGTTGATATTTTCATGCTATGTAATGCCTGAAAATAGAAGGTGACTCTATGGGATCCAAAACATTATTTATTAGTAGCTCTTAGTCCTCAGTTTGGTTGCTGTAATGCAATTATCATTACTGCTGTTGCTGCTGATACTGCTACAGCAGTGTGATGAGTTAACTCGTCACCCTGCTTGAGTCAGTTTTTCGGTCTGCTCCAGGAGCGATTGAGAATGTGCTGAGACCACCTATTTTTGGCAAGCTTGGCCCAGTGGTTTGTGCTGACACAGGGTTCAATCGCTGTGTTCATTTATACACAAACAAACCATGTAGAGCATAGACGGGCCACTTTTATTGGATCAACTCTCTAAAATGAAATGATTGTTTGGAACAGTTTGCCAAGCAGTCAGAGACAGCTTGAGACACAACCCAGGAAGGCCACTTTTAACAGCTTTTCTCCAAATCATCATTTACAGGTCAAAATATACACCACATTTAGAGCAGTTACTGTTGAAAGACTTTTGAGTAATCTGCAAAATTTTAAGTGAAAACAAACAAAATTTTACAGGGGATTATTTTTTTCTGCACTGAAGGCATTTATGATGACTTACTTTCTGCTAGCAAGCACCTTTCTTCTGGCACCACTTCAGACAAAGCATAGCCTCTGCGTCTTTAAACATAGAATTATTATTATTGATCATTAAAAATTCAATTAAACTCACCATTACAGAGGACTCCCCCCTTCTCTTGCACACTCTCCACAGGCACTCTCAAAACTTAATAATCCCTCACCAGGATTTCTGAGTTTTGAGAATGAGTTCAACATGATACATACTCCTGTGAGACAAGGGTTAAGACAGATCTGAAAAATGTTGGGGATTAAGTGTTGGGAAACTTTTGGAAATGGGGGGGGGTTCAAGTATGAAAGGGGATAAACACAGTGACAAGAAAATAACACTGGCTCAAGTAAGTTTAGGGTGTTGTTAAGATTTCACAATGCTTAATATTTATGTTTTCTGGTAAGTTTAACATTTAAGAAACAAAACCTATTAGACTTAGACAAAACAAAACCATTGGTTGATCTTGTAAGAGAGAAATGCTGTGCTGGGCTATAGAAGAGAAACACCTGAGTTTGAACAAACTGATGTGTGTCCTGTCCCTAACACACTCAGAAAGTGGTACCAATGTGTGTGACACTGTTTGCTGAGGAGTTTAGACTGATAAATAGAGACACTTGTGGTTCTTTATTGAGGATAATGACACTACAGGCCAGCACAGGCTTACACAGTAATCCAAACACATTTGGACAACAAATGTAAACACACACTGACAAATTGACAAGAGCAATGAGACTGTCCAAACCAAAGATACTTGAAAAATTTAGGTAGCCAAGTTACTGGTTTCTCTAAAATCAACATTGTTACACGAAGGTTAGAGAAGGTAACAAGCTAATCTCCTGCTACAGCAGCATGACACAATAACCTTGTTACAAACCCCAATTCCAATGAAGTTAGGATACTGTGAAAAACATAAATAAGAACAGAATATAATGAACTACAAATCCATTTGACCCATATTCAATTGAATACACTACAGAGACCAGATTTTCTTTTTTCTTTTTTTTTTTAAATATCCACTCATTTTGAGTTTGATGCCTGTAACATATTCCCAAAAAGCTGGGACAGGGGCAACAAAAGACTGAAATAGTTGAGGAATGTTCAAAAAACTCCTGCTTGGAACATTCAGGTGAATGGTATATGGTAAATTATTAAATGGACTTAGTTGATGTAGCACTTTTATATTCTTTTTGACCACTCAAAGCAGCTTTACACCGCAGGTCACATCTACCCATTCATACCCATTCACTCACACCCACTGATGGCTTGGAGTTTTTATGTAAGTTTTCCATCAGTATCAACTAACACATTCTCGCCCTTTCATACGCATTTACACGCCACTGACGCAGCAGTGGGAGCAATTTGGGGTTAAGTGTCTTGCCAAAGGACACATAGCCATGTGACACCCGGAGCTGCAATCATCCGATTACTGACGAGCGAACTGTCAGACTGCACCACCAACGCCCCAATAGGTGAACCGGTTAACTGAAAACAAGCAAGTGTCATGATTTGGTAAAAAAGGAGAATCCCTGAAAGGCTCAGTTTTTCACAACAAGGGTGGGACGAGGTTCACCACTTTATAAACAACTGCCTGAGCAAATAATCCAACAGTTTGAGATCAATGTTTCTCAATGAACAATCACAAAGAATTTAGGGATTCTATCATCCACAATCCATAATATCATCAAGAGATTCAGAGAATCAGGAGAAATATTTTCATGTAGGCTACAAGGCTGAAAACCTACACTGAATGCTGCTGACTAGATTCCTCAGGCAGCACGGCATTAAAAATGGACATCATTAAATAAAGGATACTACCACGTGGGCTTAGGAACACTTCTGTCAACAACTGCCAGTCCACACAGTTTGTCACTACATCTACAAGTGCAAGTTAAAATGCTACCATGCAAAGTGAAAGTCATATATCAAAAACACCCAGAAATGCCTCTGGCTTTTCAGGGCCCAAGCTCATCTGAGATGGACTGATACAAAATGGAAAAGTATGCTGTGGGTCCACATTTCAAATTATTGTTAAAAATCATAGATGTTGTGTGGTATGAGCTAAAGAAGAAAAGGAGCATCCAGACTGTTATCAATGCAAAGTTCAAAAGCCAAACTCTCTAAAGGTATGAAGGTGTGTTAGTGCCCATAGCATGGGTAACTTGCACATCTGTGTAGGCACCATTAATGCTGACAAGTACTTACAGATTTCCGTGCAACATATGGTGTCAACCAAGGGATGTCTTTTCCAGGGACATCCCTGCTTAATTCAGTAAGACAATGCCGAGCCTGTAAATTAATTAACATTCTGTTACAACAGCATGGCTGCAAAAGAGAGCAGCTACACAACTAGCCTGCCTGTAGTCCAAACCTGACTCCCATTAAAAATGTTTGACACATTATGCAGCACAAATATGAGAAAAGAGACCCCAGACTGTTGAGCAGTTGAAGGTTTTCATGCAAGACTAGTAAAGAATTTCACCTGCAAAACTTCAACAGTTAGTGTCCTCAGTTTCTAAACACTAATTGAGTGTTGCCCCTGTCCCAGCTTTTTACTAACTTTTTGCAGGCATTATGTTCAAAATGTGTGGATATTTGGAAAAAAAACAATAAAATTTATCAGTTTGAACATTAAATATATTGTCTGTGTAGTGTTTTCTTTTAAAAATAGGTTGAAAAGGATACACATAGCAAACATTTTACACAACGTCCCAACGGAATTGGGGTTTGTATTCAAGAAAGTCCTAAACTTTTGTTTCATCAGGATCCCTGTCATTTTATTTGGACAGCTGTCAGATGGGTTATGCATTATAATTAGTGTAGCATCACAGTGTGTGTTTTGGTCCACCTAATCCTCTCAGGTGTGATATCCACTTTCACTTTTGCTCTGCATTGGCTCCCCACCATCTCCTGAGGGAAATTATTCGTTCTCAGACTGACAGAAAGCTCTACGTTCTTCAGCAGTAAGCTGCTAACTTAGTAGTTATGCTGTTTTAGAGGCAGCATGCAGTTGATTTAACAGAGCTTAAAGCTGAAAACATTGTCCTGTGGAGAAATACATAATGTGTGAGGGTAAATTGGTGGAGAGCCACTGTTTAAATCAGAATGAGCCTTTATTTACAGCTGCACCCTGGGGTTCCTCAGGTCAGTGCAGTTGTTGCTCAAAATCACCAGCTGTCACTCACTGCTGCATGCTGGGGGGAGACCGCAGACAGGACACACACACACATTTAACACACCAGATTGCAGACAAAATGCTGTGTGTGTGCTTCTTAAACACACACACCCACTAACACACACACACACGCAAACAGCATGCTGTGCAGGAGGTGTTTGGCGTCCAGTAACCTTCTCTTAACTCAGCAGGATACAGATGAGCCTGCACTACACACAAACACTCTACTCAAGCAGATTGATGTCTTTTTAAACTGGTCTTGTGCTCAGTGTTTGACTGTGGATGGATACGTATTTAAACTGTGGAGATAAATCTGAGTATTTTATTCCATTAGTCAAACCAGGACCATGTATAGTGGTCAAGTTATAACCACTTAACAATTTCCAAAAACATTTTTCAGTGTCATTTATGTTCTTTTGCTCTTTCATAATTCAAATAACATCTAACAAATGAGGTGGGACGTCATGCAAAATATAAATCAAAACAAAATACACTGATTTGTGCATTATCTTCAACCTACAGTCAGTTAAATACTGCACAAAACAAGATATTACAAGTTGGAACAGGTTATATTTAGACACAGAGTATGTACAATTTGAGCAAAAAAAAACCAAAAAAAAACAAACATAAATTGAGTGATTCAAAGCCATACATGTATGTTTAGTGAATCACTTCAAATGTTTCCATACGTTTCCAAAATGGAGAAATTATTACTTATAATGAAGACACTGGCCTTTTAATGGCAGTTTATTGCTGTCATGACAACAATAGTAATGCTTTAAAGGCTGCTGTATCACATTCACATTTTGTGCTGCTCACCTGTAATGGACCACCATTTTTTTTCTGTCTGCGGACTGTTCTGTCACTGAAACTTCCTCCTGTAACTCCATAAACATACGCTTACATGTTGAATAGAGATCCGCTATCTCCTTCGTCTGCCTACAAGAATCGTCTGTGTGCAGGAATAGTACCCCATGATGTGTATTCACCATACAGTGAACCAATGTTTCTTTTTCATGCATAAATTTCACATAACAAAAAAAAAAAAAACATTTTCTTTCCCTGGTTAATTTTTCCATGAAATGGAAGTGCTAGTTTTCTGTTTACTAAACACACCTCACATGGTGCTGTTTTGTTGAATAGAGTGAGGTCAAGTCAGGTTTAGGAGCACATACAGGGTCGGCACCTTGCATTTATCATTTCTGATGACTCTTCTGCACCACCAGCAACATCAGTCCTACTTCATACGTAGGTGTTCGCGTGCAATTAAGTTTAAGAGGCGCAAGGGTGCATACCCTGACCAGGAGTCTCTGGAGGCCAGGGATGCCAACTACTTTCAGCTGTGTTACCAAAAGCCAAAACCAGCAGCAGTGCACCAGGAAGTGAGCTTGCATCTTCCCAGCTTCCAAATTAATTTCCAAATATGTTTTGATCGAGCCACCTTCCAGTCCCCAGTCCAAGCGCTTACTGATAGGACTACACTGTTGAATGGAGCTCATAAGTTAAACAACAGTAAGCAGTTCAGGCAGGTATGAGTGACAGTGAGTCACTTTACACTTTGGTCTTGACTCATCAGCAGTTTTTTTTGTTTAGCTGAGAACCCCCTGATGGCATTTATGCACTGTTCCTTTAGTGTTTTATCTGGGCCAGCAGCATTTTTCTACTATTGTAGATAACATTTTCTTCTAACAACTCTAAATGTTGATTAGACGTGAAGTTTTTTCGGTTTAATAGCTTATCTAACAAGTAGAAGAGGAATTTTATGTCACATTTTCTTTTCATTTTCATTTTCAGCTTCTATTTACACAACATGTCACAAAATGCCAGGTCTTGGAATTGAGGTTTGTACAGAGTACCAACAAAAAGTGAAGGAAAAAAAAATAAATTCTAAACATAACACAAAATATCCAAAACTCCAAAAAAAGCACCTCCAACACCTTCTCTTTATCGCCTGTTCAAAATGAACAGGTCAATACACACACATGGGCTCATAAAGGGGGTCATCTGTCACTCTCCATCAGGTGATGAATAATACACCAGTCTGTCACCAAACCAATAAGCACACGCGGGGGCCCCGAGCTGCTGCTGCTAAACGCACAACACAGTGAAGCACAAAAACACACACCTGGTCACACAGAAGCGAGCACAGAAATATAAGCTGACACATGTGCAGACACACACTCTGAGCTGTGATTGATGTGTTGGAGCTGTGTTCACATGTGAAGCCATGGAGGCATTATTAGAAAACTAATGATAGAAGACTTTCATCCCCCAGAGAGGTACGGCTACAGTACACAAACAAACACACTGTGAAGCAGGGAGGCATTATTAGAAATCTTACGATGACAGGCCTGGCTTACATCATTACAAACTTTTCTGTGGTTTTATGATGAGACTTGTTGAATACAAAATATTGAAGACTGTTTTTTCTTGCCTTCCGGATGCCATGACAGGATACAAAAGAAACAAAGGCAACTACGACAGCATAAAATCCGTTGCTGTTAATCTCACAACCAATTGACAATCATCTGAAGTCTGAAAATTATTTGTTTGTTTTTATTTTTAAGTTGAGTAGTATCAGGTACTTGACAATAGTCAGTGAAGTGTCTGATAGGGCTCATGTCATTTTGTCAGAAGTTCTTTAAAGCAGAGGTTAAAGCAATAGTTAGTTAGCTAGATTTTTTTTTTTTTTCCTTTTGGTGTGAGTTTTATTCATTGTGTTTCTCAGCTTTCCTGTTCATTTTCCCTGTGAGTTTTGGGGATTGCAAGTGTCTTTATACTTTTTGCAGAGAACAAACAAGATTTGGACACTAAAATCATTGTCAAAAAATTGTATGTCGTCTGTGTAGCATAGATTGTTGCAAGGCAGGTGTTATTTCAGTGGTTATTTCTATGCCAAGCACCTATATTCAGACCCTAATTGGCTAATATGGACAAGTGGGATGATACCCGGTGCGCCAAGGTGGTTGTGGGCTGCAAGGGCTGCTGAACAGTGTGTGTAGATCAGGCCTGGAGTGGCTAATCGGGGAGAACCGGGACAATTTCCGGTGGGTCAGGCCAGTTGTAGGGCCGTGAGGGCTGGTGCACAGTACATATCAAAAATTTAGCAAGATAGAGTCAGAGTGATTGTCCCTCTGTCGTGATATACTTTTATTAACGGTATAGTGATATTGGGTCATTAATTCCCTTACAGTAACTGACAACTATAACTACACCCTGTTGGAGTATTTATGACTCCTCAGCCAGTCAAAAATCTGCAGCATCTGTATTGACCAGAGTTTGGAGAGAAAGGTCACATTGCCTTCTAGATGAAAACAGCAGAAGAAGGAGAAACAAGCAATCTGCATAGCTTTTCATGCTAGCTCTGTGGACACTACTGTTGGTATTTCCTTTAAGGAGACACATATCTCTTGCGGGTAATACTCTTACTATTGACCAGAACCTTGTGTAACCCAACCTAAAAAAATACTGAACTATCACTTTAACTCCACACAATATTCAAACATTAGCCAAAAGCAATCTTAAGTTTTAAACAGTAATGGTTCTGTTTAACTCATTGGACTTATCTGTCCTTCAGTCAGAAACTAAGATCATTTTTGGAGGAAACAAGATACATTTAAATCAATACTAAGACACAATCAGGTGCTGATCTTTCTGGGGGCAAATATTGATGCTCAGACTCCTCCATGTGAGTTTAAAATGTTTCCACATGAGCAGAACTTGCGTGTATTCTGGGACGTTGTGAATCCACTTCAGAGGAAAATCTGAGAGGGACTGGAGGGAAATAACAAAAAAGTTCTGCTGAGTTTTGAGTTCAGTCAGAGGCTCAGCTGAACAGACCCACTCCCACACATGGGTACTGCTTCTGCTGAAAGCCTGCAAACAGCTAACGTCTGCTCAGTTGGAGTATTAGCTCTTTGGGTCAAATAAACTCAGACAGACCGATGCCAAGACAATGAAAGCAGCTAAAAAAGTTGCTTCTTTTCTGTCTGAACCCACTACAAGACTGCTGAGGCAAACACAGGATCGACATCCCACTGAGTCTAAATACACTGCATGCTGGATTCATTTCTAAATCTCAAACTTTTAGGTAAGATTTGATGTAACAGAGCTGCACATACAGAGTGAAAGGCTGCTCTGTGGGCAGATCGGGTTTGATCCAACACTTATCGACAGGTATGTGTGGGCACGAGCCTTTGCAGTGAGGGAAAGTTGGCTGTGTGGGTGAGGACAGGGAGTACAAATCAGGCCTTCTGCTGCTGCCGGTGCCAGAAACAACCCCTGCACCACACACAGACACACACACCCATCCACATAAACGTACACACACTTTTTTTGCCACCTACCCAGATGAAAGCGTGCACTCCTTGGCTCCCTCAGAGGCCTTGTTGAGTGCTATTGTTGCTATTTACAGGAGAGGGTATCAGCAGGAGGTATGCTGCTGTATACTGTACACAATGCTTTGTTTGTTTTATGTGTATGTGTGTCTGTTTCTGTGGCTGATATTTTTCGGTATTTCTACTCCCTTACGTTAAAAGAAAGTGTGTCTTTTGAAGTGGATTTTGGAGAAACGATTTGATTGTGTGCTAGCCATAACCTTGCACAGCTGCTGGACCTGTCTGATTTAATTTCTGTATTCAGACAGATCCATCTTGCTAAGCTCCAGTCTACAGCAATTTTGAGTGGCCCAAAGTGAGACAACCCAATCAGCGTACTTTGGAGAACAAACAGGTGGGAGATATGAGCGTGAGGACAGCAGGAAGAGACTGCTCGGACAGGCATTAGCCTAGATGCTAACAGCTTTTATAGCAGTTTAATTTGATCTGGAACGCATTTCTATATGAAATTTAAATCAAACTACAACAATACAAACTTATCTATAGAAAGGATATTTTTGCTCCAGTTCCAACAGGGGACAGTTTGTTCTACAAATTGGTTCCCATTCCCGTCCTTTACACAACAGCAGCAGTGCCTGCCTGCTACATTATCTGATTGGCACATAATAAATGTGATTGACAGAACAATTGTCCAATTACCAGCTGGATATGCTTTCGAAAGCTTCTGCCTGTCTCTAAACACTTTCAATGGGCTGTCTCCCGAAAGGACAAGTGAAATATATTGAGCAGTCCATCTTGTGTGTCAGGTTAACCAAAATAATCTAAAAAGTGGAGCTAAAAGGGCTTCAGTCTGTTGATTGGTCACAAAAATCATCAATTCCCATGTGACAGAATTGAGTCCCCCAAAAAATGTGCCAAAATCCCCTGCAACTGAAAGCAGAGAGGCAGCATTATATGGTGTCAGCCCTGGTACTATTTTCAAACTTATGACCAAGTTCTGCATGACCGGTGGAGTCAAAGACAGACCACAAAGTGGGCATCTCAGGAAGACAGCACCACAAGAAGACTAGTTCCTCACCCTTGCTTCATTGGGAACCACAGACTGTCTTCCAGAGAAAGATGGGATTTTGGCATATTTTTTAGGGGTGCTACACACACTCTGTTACTTATTCCATTAATGTACAATTCTTACAAGTTGTACCTTGTTGTAAAGGTGACTAATCAGACTTTTCAGTAATGTAAAATACAATACCAACTGGTATTACATAGGGGAGAAATCATCAACCAAAATAATGTTTCCAAACCTTTTTTGAGGTGTACAGTCATATCTCTAATTTTTCATGGAAAGGTAGTAGCCTACAAACACACTGGGTTTTATTTCACTCTATAAAATAAACACTGGTGTGAGTGTGGTGCCTTCTTGGAGGTTTCATTAAGACCCTCTACATTTGCACTATGACAGGCTCTCTATATTTTCACACACGCTCAGACACACTGGCTCACTCGCCCTCCACTGAGGGGATGAAAAACCACAGCCTTGGATAGTTTAAGAGTCTCAGTGTCAACAAGCAGCTCTAAAAGCACAAGTGTTCGAGGCCAAGCAGCTGGTTCAGATAAGCAGAAGGCTACTGAATGGAAAGGCTGATATCATCATGAAAGAATGTACTCACTGTGATGCTGAGTGATGAAATGTTTCATAAACAAATGAAAGGAGTGACAAATAAAACAAAGAGAAGAGCAAGCAGGGATATGAAGCTCCCAGAGCTTTGTAAATAGTACAATATTTAAAAACCATTAAAAAGATACTGATATCTATGAGGACAAACCAATCAGGGAAAAAAATCACTACATTTCAGAAACGCCAGTATAGTCATTAGTATGAAAGTATTGATATTGCACTAACATCAGTAAAATGCAATTATCAGTATATTTAAATCTGGCTAAGTTAGATAGTTTAACAAAAAAAAAAAGAACAGATTTTAGAATTATAATGATTTCTTTTCCATGAACAAAATAAGAGTAAAATGGTTTTTTTGTGACTAAAATGTGTCTATAAATAAAAAAAGAATTTGATATAAGGGCAGTGTGTTGGTGTAGCAGGTTAGAGCACTTTGCAGTCTGAAACTCAAAATAGCACATTTGGGCTTTTTTACTTGCCAGAATGCAGTAAGCTTTAATCAGCATTAGCAGTGGTAGTTGTAGTGATAGTGTGGCTACAAGATCATTTCAATTACAAATTATAGTAAAATATTAAAGGTTCCATGTTTTGGTGTGTTTGACTGTTTACATCATGTCTTGGTTGTCTATTAAGAAAGAATTTGATTTAAGTTGAATGAAAAAAATGAACAATTTCAAGGATCAGATGTAACTCTTTGTCCCTCCCCTTTGGAAAGAACAGAGGGGGAAGAGAGGCTACTGGAGACTATGATAATCAGCTCCATGGTAATTGGCTTCCCAAAGACGTCTGATAGGAGGGGTTACAGGCCTCAGAGCAGACTTTCAAAACAGTCAAGGCGTATGCCTGTGACAAGCTGAAAACTCACATATAGGTGGAGGCTGTACAGCTATGACATTATTAACCCCAGGAAGTAAAAACACAGCTTTTTAAGGAGCATTTTCTTTAAAGATACAGAACCCATTTCTCTGTGAACTGTCATGTTCGTCTGCTCCCCAAGTCACTTCTAACAGCATTACTAGAAAGCACTCAGAGAACTTCCGCCAAGGTAGCTCATATATTGCTGGTACATCTATTAACAATAGTTCCCTGATAAAGTAACCATCATAATATGATTCCTTGACTCTGAAAACCCACACCTTGCACTCAGAATCATGTTGATATCATTATTAGTTAGACAGTTATTGAGCAAAAACACTTATTTGCTAATGGTGGTTAACTGGATCACCACCTAAATCTAATAATTTCTAAGTTGAGCCATTGCCAACATCTCCTTAAAATTTTAGCAAAATCCGTCAGCAGTTCTTGCGTAATCTTGCTAACGAGCAAACAAACATATGCCGGTGACAAAAATTCCTTGGCGGAGCAAGGAAGCAAAAGCAAAGAAAACTGACTTTGCATGGCATGGGACCCAGTGAAGACTCTGGACCTCTCTTGGTGTTTGGGCACCAAGTAGGGCTGCAATTCTTATAATACTACTTTGTGATTGTCAAATGGCCACTCTGGGTGTAACAAATGGCCACATTGCTGTGAAACAAACATGCTGTCACCTGCTCCTCACACACAATGCACACTGGGTAGTGAAGCTGGACTCCATGACAAGAAAAACTCCATGAACAATTGTAACTGCAGGACTACCACTGAAAATTTTAATAGCAAACATTATGTTGTATTGGGTGACAGAGAGAGAAGATTTTGTGATTATAATGAAACAGAGGGGTGAAGAGAATAAATATTGTAAACAGAAACAGTCATGATGGTTGATGGAACAGAAAGGGAGCACAGGGAAAGAAAAGTTAATTACACAAAATCGAATGAGTTTTTCAGGTGAACCATGCGGCTTTGTTGTAAATCTCTTGTTTGGTGAAAATTCAGGGATGGTTGCCAGCACCTGGCAAACAGCCAAACAAATGAAAACCCCAGAAATGAAAAAGCAATAAACCTTAAACTGTGATTAGATTTACAACAATCTTATTTGTACTGGAGTAGTGAAAGAAAAAAAGCTTTTGTCTGATGAAATGTAATTTGATTTAGCAGCATGCAGCCAGCGAGTTGGGGACATTAGAGAGCAGGGTGCTGGAAGCTGCCCAGACCAAGAACAGCTCTCTCTCCAAGACGCCCACCCAGGTGGGGGAGATAGGATATAAAAAAAAAAAGCTTGTAATCAATTTAATACACTTGGTAAGGAAGACATTTTGCACTTAGCTTACTTTTATGTCTACCTCAATTGAAAAATAAGATTCATTGAGAGACTACAGAGCATGCAAATGTAATTTGTAGCTCATTATTGAGAAAATGCTTTTAAGTCCTGTCTCTTGTTTGCTAACACTGTTGCTGCTGTGTTCCTTTAACATGTTATCAAAATAATTGAAGCTCATCAATTTGCAGAATTAGCTGAGAGGTAAAAAAACAAAAAACAAAGAAAAAAGGTGTATTGATATTGATAAGTATTGATATCCAGTATCAAAGTATCATTACTTTTGCAAGCACTTATTGGTATCGATTACTTCCCTAATACATTGCTACCAAATGAGGGGGCATTTATCTGTGCTCTTCTCCAAAATGTATTCAGTCATTCTCACTTTCTCTGTGCCAAAGCAGCGGCACTTTCCATGTCATGCGATTGAGGAGACCAGTTAGACGTACTAAACAGTACCCTGCTGCAAGCTGACACACAGAAATGTAACATAGTTTTATATCAAAATAAAATAGTAATAACAGAAAGAAAACATGATGAAATGTATTGCTGCTTTCCACAAAATATTTTTAAGAATTACTTAGTTAACTGATCAATGGTTAACAAAATTAATTTTATAATTAACTGTGCTTCTGCAGTGTGTTTTTTACTCCCAATTTATCATCTGCATGATTTTGATAAGACAAGCTCTTAATAATAGAGTCCTTAAATCAACAATAATGCCAAATCTTAAGCATTATATACAAATTTAGATTTTTTTCCATTTTTATCATCATTCATTATTTGAGTCGTGGTTTGTGTTGAAGACCACAATCATGCAAAAGTAATTAAAGTAGTTGCAATTATATTAGGAGTAATAGTTCACTTTAGAGTTTCTCTTGTTTATATTCATGGCCTTCCAGGACCTTTGCGTTGGAGCTGTCCCTCCTCCATTGCATTTCCTAACTGAGGCAGGTATTGATTTATTAAAGAGCTCATATTCACACAAAAAAAAAAAAAAAAAAACCTCAAGTCCATTCTAGGACTGTAAAAGCTCAGCGTAGTGCATAATTTGTTCCTGCAGCTTTCAGGGCTGCTGGTGAGTATTACTGCCCTCCAATAAGTACCAGACTCACCTTGTATATAAGGGTCTGCTGCTGCTTTATGTGGGAGTTATGTGCATTTGGATGTTATATTAAAATATAGAGGCAGGAATGGAAAACAAAAAAGTGGAGGTTGACAGTTGGTCACTGTTTGTGTGCACCCCGTCATAACTCCTGACTCAAACAAATCTGAAGAATATCTAAGGGAAGGTGCCTTCTACCATTACAATAATTTTTGGATTGAAAAGTCTTAACATACATGTTAAATCAACTGTTTTTAAACTTAATTATTGGTTTTGACATCAAACAATTATATATATTTTCAATGAAGCTGAAAATTTCCAAAATACAAATGCATTTGTACTGTTTGATATAACATCTTGTAAGTCTGTGTATGTGTGTTAGTGTGTCTGTATCTGTGTGTGTATTAGGTATGTGTGTCTCTCAAATGATCAGAGTTTGTGCTACAGAGCAGAGAGTTAAAATCTATGTCAGTAGGTTACACTCTCAGCAAATGCTAACCACAAGAGACCCTCTGAAGTGTGTGTTGCATCTTCATGTGTTCATGTGTTTGTAAGTTCACACTAACATGCTTGAATTTGTGCTCCTCAATTGCTTCCAGGATCTTTGATGGTCGGATTAAAATGAGATTTGGAGAACATGAGCGCTTTAACTGAGGTAAGGGCATAAATGTTTTACCCTGAATACCATCATTAATTAGGGCCGCATTAATAAAATATGAGTGGAAGGTGACACTGCCACAGAACCTCTGTGTGCAGGTACAGTGATACAGGTCTGCTAAGTAAAATGTACTATCATTACAAGGGGTGCAACACAACTGCAACTGTTAACTCTCCAGCTGGCAAACTAAGCATAAGCCAGAAACTTAAATCACGGCAGATTATGAGTAATGTCCACAGATTACTTCAGTCTTGGCTTTGTTCATTATTGTTTTTCAGGGAAATTTAAGTGTTCTCTGGAAACTTCAGTGAAAGTGGGAAGAGGGCTGTTGCACCAGTCTGAACGTGTGTGGTGAGCTCCAGCTAGTGTTTCTTTGTGTTCTTAAGGTTTGAAGTATGGTTCCAGGTGTATGACAGTATTTGTAAGTACCACATCTGTACAAAAGTAAACAGCCAGAACAAAACAGTTCAGGATAAACCATTACACACCTAATTATTACACAGCTTTTGTTCATACACATAAACTCCTGTCAACTTTTTCAACCACTACTTCTGGTCCACTGCTGTTTATTTATGCACCGCTACACTGCATATGTATCCATTTCTTTTCTTCTTTTCTTTTTAGCTTGTATCTCTTGTTAACCATGCGCATACAAAATTTACCATCTTGTCTTAATTTTATTGTTGCCCTATGTTTGCAAATGGAACAGTTAAATTGAATCTCCCTTTGACCAATACAGAAACTATCTATCCATCCATCCATCCATCCAACTGTTCATTATTAGTCTAGTAATGAACTCTGTTGCCTGTAGCCCTTTTCAAAGCCTATTTAAGGAAAAGCACTCCAATGAAAGTTCAGCATCTTTAGGTAACACATTAGTTCTATGAGGATATGACATTTGTGTCAGTTTTCAGCTTTAGGGAGCAGGAGAGAACACACCTGCCACCTGCTCCCATCTCCTCAATATTACCCTCTCATTCTACCGCTAGAGAATAAATGAGAGGTCAGCTCATTCCTTAATACCACCTCTACAACATTTTACAGGACAGGCAAAATGTCAAAGGTTGAAATTGGTTTGTGAACAAGGCTCTTACATACACTGTTAAATTTTTACTTAAGCTTACCTGAATGAGAGCAAAACTGCCCACCTTATGAGGGTTGTGTTTGTGTGGTTTACTTGCCACCACACTGTATCCTTCGTGGTATGGTTGTTGCGACCAGCCAGCTTGAATATGGTCAATGGTTGTTCAGGTTAAGACAGTGCAACATAAACCTGCACCCAAATGATCTGTTAAAAAAACAATAATGTAAGTTTAGTCCTTTATTGCCTTAGGTGTCTTGTGTTCTAGCATTCGACCTAAGTTGGAGATATACTTGCAACTAACAACGCTGACACAGAAGCATGATGCCTTCCACGTTTCCCCTGCTTCAATTCAGTGCGTCCCGTCGGTTGTGCACGTCCTCAAGAATTAACATGATGTGGTTGGAGATGCAGTCCACATGTTGACGGATAAATAACGGCAACAGAGACATCTATAACAGAAAGTTTAAAAGACAAACTGGCAAATCAAGACCACGATCATCTACATCTAAATAATGTTCAGTTCATCAAGGTGATAATGGATAAATTGTCCTTTAGAAGTGGGGAAACAAGAAAATAAGTTTGGTGTGGTAATTCAATTGGTGGCCGTGTACACTGGTGACTAGGAGTTGACACCATGGTTGACTTTGTCTGTAGATATGTTTGTGTTAGCTTTATTTCCTTGGCTGCATTTTCTTACATAAAAAATAATGAGGTATTCTTTGATGCAATTTTTGACTATTAGCACAGTCGGCTGCAAGTCATCAATTAACATGGTAACTCATTGCACCCATACACTGAGACAGTTCTGAGGTAAGATATTGTAGAAAAGGAGTTCAGACAATGGTCTGACCACTGGTTATCAGTTGTCAACAAATATTTGATGAAGATATTGGTTTCTGGTGGTTTTTTGTGACTTTACTCTCAGAATTACCACCATGTTTGCATTGTAATTCTGACACAACAAGTAGTTACATACAGCCTGGTGCCTTTTGAGCCTTCTAATGTTGCCCTCCAGTAACATGCATCGCACACAGGAAAGTATATAAACAAATATGCTCATGGCGCCAACAGACGCAGATGTGAATACAGGGGCAAACTGCAGGTTTATCTCCAGTTTTATATTGCATTGTCAACTCCATAATGTTGTTTGCCTCTTGCATCATCACAAGTTTGGCTGATAACAGCAAATGACTCAAAATGCAACACCCTCAGAAGTCTAACATCAGTACTGACCCTTTATCTCCAAGCCTACCAATCACGCCTTCTTCAAGACACAAACACAGATGAATCTCTACATGTATTATGATCTTAGTCACTATCTGTTTTTGCTTAAGGTCATTCCCCAATAGCAGCTGTACCTCTCACTTTCTGCATCTTTACTTAGCTGTTGACTCAGACAGATCTTTTCCTGTAAACTGCATTCACAATGTGTGCGAGTGTGCAGACCCTTTTAGTGCTTCTGTCAGTGAATGCCGACACATGCATGTACAAAAATGTGTGTTTCTATGTCAGGGGAAGCGTGAGAACAGCTGAGCTCCTCAGATCACCTAAGGAGTAACAAAGAGAGAAAGAAGAGATGAATAAATGAGGGCAGGAGTGATGAGAAAAGACTGAGAACAGAGAGAAGAAATGCTGATGCAGAGAAATCATTGGTAATGGCTCTCTGAGCTAATTAGAGGTCTAAAACCAAATTAGCATTGCTCTGTATACAGTTAGAGCTAATTAGGAAGCATTGTGAAGTGGGGCAGATGGTCAGGCCTTTTGGGCAGTCTTTAGTAAAGTTATTTAGGCCTTGGAAACAAATCATCTCTGACTGGAATTAGTCATCTATAAAGTGATTTATGACATACACCGAAGCATATTACCATAATGAGACACAGAGGGTGTTTTCTCCTCCAGTCAGACAATAATCCTTATGTGTCTTCATTTTTGCCCAATAGCCACTCTTGTGAGATGGCGGTATTGCTGTTTGTGATCTACAGCATATCACCACAAGATATGCTTTGGTTTTGGTGCTTTTCTGGGTAAATCCTGTTAATTAGGAAAAGCTTTCAAGGCCTGAATAATTGTAGAGGCTCTTTGATCCTACACATTTCTACATCTCATGGGGACAAACACCAGGATGCCCGTGAGACCTAAATGAAAGAGAAAATGAAGAAAAAGAAAAGAGAAAGAGTAAGGCTGGAGATATACTTGCTGTTAGCTACGCATATGCATGATGGCTGCCATGTGTCCCCTGTGACGGATCAGTGCATCAGATGTGCACATCATCCAGAATTAATGCAACACAGACACAATCTGCAGTTTGTAGAGGCAGGGGATACGTGTCAGTGTCAACACAGCAGCAGGAACAACTATAAAAGAAAGTTTTAAAGACAAACTAATAAATCAAGTCCAAAGCCATAAACATCTAAACAATGTGTTGGACTGCACGGACACAAACATGACTGTTCATAGAGCTGATGAAGAAACTGGGAAACAGGGAAATAAGCTCAGGGTATTATTTCAACTAGTCACTGTAAATTGGCAACTTTGTGTTTGACTTGAGTTGACACACTGGTCAAGTCCATGTGTCTGTGTTAGCGTGTCTTTGGTTGTATGTTCTTGCATATAAACTGCTGATTAGCATTTTTCATAAAAGTGATAAAAAAAAAAAAAAAACTTCACAGTGAAGCACTGGAGACGGCACCCGTTGCTTTCGGTGGTGCTTTAAATATCAGCACAGTCAGATGAAAGTCACTACATGACCACCCTTACAACATAAAATCAAGACATTTACGATGGTGCACCAGGAAAATATTGTAGAAAAACAATACAGACAATACTAGTTAGGAGGTCTGACCACTTGTCATCAGTTGCTAACAAATATTTGATGATGACATTAATTATTTGCATTTATTTTGTTACTTTTACTCTTTATCTGTTGTAATGTTTGCAGTTTACTTCTCACCCAGTTGGTGGTTACATACAGCCTGATGACTTTTCATGCTCTATAATGGTATCCTCCAGTAACAGGCATCCTACGCAGGCAAGTATATAAACAGAAATGCTCAGGGTGCCAATGGATGCATGTGCGAATGTGAGGACAAACTGCATGTATGTCTCTGGCCCAAGAGCGGTGGAAGGAAGATAAGCAAGAAAGAGAAAACAGATAATGGCAGAGCTCATCAAAAACAGAGTTCTTTTGCTCCTTCACAGCACTTTGTTGGCATTTTCACCCTCTGTGTATCCACAAATGCCTACTGCCTAAATCAAAGCATACACTCGAGATGATGGAATATCATTGATATGATCAGGTGGTCACACAACCCTACTGAGAACTCTTCAAATGAGGATCTGTGCTTTTGCAGACTGTTGTCAGTCTTTCTCTCTTGAGCAGTGTTGTTTCCTGTGTCATGTGACTGTGGACTCCAATCAGATGTATCAAACTGCATCCACGAACTTACAAACCAACGAACAACGCAGTTAGAAATCTACAGTTCTGTTCTTGATATGGTTAAAGATGTCTTTTGGCTTCTACCACACTCACACTTTTTTTGTTGTTTGTTTTTTTTTTAATTAGAGAGGCATTTCTGACATTTTTAGTTGAGTTTTCAGCAAAAAAGTGGAAAGCTGTCCCACCTCTGGATGTTATCAAATCCTGGATTCACATACAGATTTGGATCACATCCAAAACCATATAACCTTTTTCTTTTGTCCATCCATCCATCCATCTTCTTCCGCTTATCCGTAGTCGGGTCGCGGGGGCAGCAGCCTGAGCAGGGAAGCCCAGACTTCCCTCTCCCCAGCTACTTCGTCCAGCTCCTCCCGGGGGATCCCGAGACGTTCCCAGGCCAGCTGAGAGACATAGTCCCTCCAGCGTGTCCTGGGTCTTCCCCGGGGCCGCCTACCAGTGGGACGTGCCCGGAACACCTCACCAGGGAGGCGTCCAGGAGGCATCCTTACCAGATGCCCGAGCCACTTCATCTGGCTCCTCTCAACGCGGAGGAGCAGCAGCTCTACTCCGAGCCCCTCCCGGATGACCGAGCTTCTGACCCTGTCTCTAAGGGAGAGTCCGGACACCCTGCGAAGGAAACTCATTTCGGCCGCTTGTACTCGGGATCGTGTTTTTTCGGTCACGACCCAAAGCTCGTGACCATATGTGAGGATAGGAGTGAAGATCGAGTGGTAAATCGAGAGCTTTGCCTTACGGCTCAGTTCCCTTTTTATCATGACGGACCGGTGTAGAGTCCGCATCACTGCCGACGCCGCACCGATCCGCCTGTCGATCTCCCGGTCCATCCTTCCTCCGCTCGTGAACAAGACCCCGAGATACTTGAACTCCTCCACTTGGGGTAGAATCTCATCCCTGACCCGGAGAGGGCACTCCACCCTCCCCCGGGTGAGGACCATGGACTCGGATTTGGAGGTGCTGATTCTCATCCCAGCCGCTTCACACTCAGCTGCGAACCGATCCAGTGAGAGCTGTAGGTCTCGGTCTGACGAAGCCAACAGGACCACATCATCTGCAAAAAGCAGCGACCTGATCCTGAGGTCACCGAACCGGAACCCCTCAACACCCTGGCTGCGCCTAGAAATTCTGTCCATAAAAGTAATGAACAGAATCGGTGACAAAGGGCAGCCCTGGCGGAGTCCAACCCTCACTGGAAACGGTTCTGATGTACTGCCGGAAATGCGGACCAGGCTCTGGCACCGGTCATACAGAGAACGAACAGCCCGTATCAGGGTGTCTGCTACCCCATACTCCCGGAGCACCCCCCACAGAACCCCACGAGGAACACGGTCGAAAGCCTTCTCCAGGTCCACAAAACACATGTAGACTGGTTGGGCAAACTCCCATGCACCCTCGAGGACCCTGTGGAGGGTATAGAGCTGGTCAATATTTCCACGGCCAGGACGAAAACCACATTGCTCCTCCTGAATCCGAGGTTCGACAATCCGGCGGACCCTCCTCTCCAGTACCCCTGAATAGACCTTCCCAGGGAGGCTGAGGAGTGTGATCCCCCTGTAGTTGGAGCACACCCTCCGGTCCCCTTTCTTGAAAAGGGGAACCACCACCCCAGTCTGCCAATCCAGTGGTACTGCCCCCGATGTCCACGCGATGTTGCAGAGTCGTGTCAGCTATGACAGCCCCACAACATCCAGAGCCTTGAGAAACTCCGGACGGATCTCGTCCACCCCCGGAGCCCTGCCACCGAGGAGCTTTTCTTTTTCTTTTGTCATGAACAATATTCCCTGAAAATGTAATCAAAATCCATTTATAACTTTTCAATTTCTCTTGCTTACAGACAGACAAATACTGTCAAAAACACAACCTTCTTTGCAAAGGTAAAAGCAATTATAATATATACACACATTTGGAACAAAGAGACGGAGACAAAAATCCCTTGTTATTTAGCCTTTATTAAATAATAATAATAACATTAAAAAAAGAAATTCTTCTGTACAAAGTCTACAAACAACAGTTTGAGTTATCTGGCCAGTGCCATAGGTGAGTGTGTACATCTTAATGTAGTCTGTTTGTGTTTAAATTTATGTCTGCATGTGTGTATCCATCGCAACAAAAGAGGTAATACTGTTGAAGAAAAGAGGAAAAAACAAGGAGAAAGAGATGATAGGTGATGTTTATCTTTCTGTTTCACTAAGCAGTATGTTCTGTTTAAGGTATGTGATAGACAGAGAAAGAGAGAGATAGAGAGACATAAAAAAGAGCTCCAAGGCACTTGGAAAACAGTCCAATACAGTCAAAATGCATTTAGATGGACAGAGAGTCTCTCCATCTCTCTCTCCATTGTCACCTTCCCTCTACCTTTGTCTGACTCTTTATTTGGATCCACTGTTTATTCATTCTCAACAGGTCTCCATGACTGCCCTTAAACAAAAAGTGATGACAGAGAAAACAAAGTTAGACTCCCTTTTTCTCCTTGTGCCCCCAGATCTCACCATCTGAACCTGTTTTTGAACAATTTTAATTCTGGGTTTTTCCTGTGATTGACTGTCTTCTGAGATTGAGCTGAGAGTAAAAATATAGAAGAATATAAATTCATAACTGATATAACACTGTGTTTCTGTTTTGTTTTAATTCACTGTCACATTGTTTGTTGGTCTGTCTTTTGTGATGAAGTGATGTTATGATGCTGACAGCTTCATTTTGTTTTTCATTTTGTTTATGTTTTGTCTGTCCTCTGCATCCATTGGCTAAGTGGCAAATTAAATATTTTTACAGACAAAAAGATACAAACAACAAAACCTGTTTATTGTATAGTCTGCTTTTCTGTTATATTTTGTGATTGAATGTGCTAGAAAGTTTATCATATGGATTAAGTACACGGTTTTCTCATTCCTAAATTGTTGGAAGAGAACATTGTGGGAAAAACAACAGAAAATGTATTAGCATAAGCACTTCATTGATGAATTATCAATAGCATTGAGAAGCATTAAAGAACCCTGTGGTGTTTCTGTCTTTCTTTTGTTGCTTTAACACAAAGCCATTCTCACTCAGTTTCTGTGTGCACCGCTGAAGTTTAATAACGGTGTTGTAATGTTCATGTTTTTTTCCTTAAAATGCACAATTAAAAAAAAAAAAAAAATCTTCCTCTAATGTTTTTTTTAACGAGGCGTTAGTCTTGTGTATTTGTTGTGTATGAGATGCAAACAAAATCAAACCTCTCTCTGTAAACAGAGCTCCACAGTGCTCCCAGTGGTCAAAAACACCACATAGTTCCACAAGTTATACCATGTGATATACATTCATACGTATATCAATGCAAATTAAAGACTTCTGTTGTAAACATAACCACCAATTTCTAACTTTCTCCCTTTCCTCTTGTTTTTACATTTTCCTCTGTGTCTTTGTATGCACATGTGTTTGTGTGTGTGGGTTCATGTATATGTGTGTATGGGTGTCTCCTCTTCTTTATAAGTCTCTCCAGCAGCACTGGCCCTCCTCGATGGCTGTCCTCCGATACAGCGTATACTGTAGTTAGCTTAAGGCTCAATTGTGTGTCCAAGATTTCCGTTCTCCTCCATCAGTCATTCTTCCTCTTTCTGTTTTTGAGTGTCCTTCATTCAGGGGGTGAATGAAAGGCGGGATAAGTCCATGTTCTGCCTTTCTTAACACTTCTTCTGACCCCCTGTGCTCATGCACAGCTCTTTGGCAATCCATAGGTTGCAATTAAACAATCACTGACATTTTTTTACACAGTGTCTGTCCCTCATTTGGGCATCATACAGTCTGAAAATCAAAAAATATAGATATATACCAAAGACAAACTCTAGAATACTGAATCTAAAGCACGACTCCATAACAGCATGTTAGATTTAGATAAACCTCTGATTACTGTCTTTATCTTCCTTTATCACTCTTCTTTGTAGAGACTGATCATTTGTAATGGAAAAATGTGTCAAAATAGAAAAAGAAGACTAAAGTAATATGGAGTCCAACACAATGCTAAAGAAAGTCTAAAAAAATGGTGCAAGAGCTCTACAGGGCAGCTACAAACTGAAGCTTACTTTGCCTCTTTATTCCAAACCGACACAAGCCTAAAACAAAACAAAAACAGTCACCATTACTCTTCTATGCCACTGGTTTCACAAAGCGCAGACCAAGGGCGGACAAATGAGCGAGCAAGCGCCTTTTGGCAGGCTATTGGACAGTTGAACTCCCAGAAATTATATCTTAAACTTTGAGAAATAAAAACAAAGGTCCTTATTCATTCTCTTTCTTCACCTTTAGAAATCTAGATTCTTTTGAGTTCTGCAGTTCAGTATCTCTTAAACTTCTTTAGGCATTCTCTTGATATGTGTTGTTTCAGTCATAGTACCCACTGATGCTGAAGCCTTCACAAACAGTCAGAAGCTGCAACTTTTGGTTTTCTACATGCCATCTCTTTTAACCACATTCAAATTTAAGAGAGTAAGGACGGTTTTCCCATTGACCCTATGCAAAGTTAGGGGTATGTGTTGATGAGACTCTTTTCTTCATTAAGAATCTCGTTTCTAACATTTTTCTCCAAACAGCCAAACCTCTGCTGTCATTTGTAGTCCAAATGTCCAGATTGTCATGGATGCTGTTGTCCATCTCATCCCTAGCTTCACTGCAGTGGCTGGTGGTTTGTGTTCTATGGTAGATCTGTCATTCATAATCATTGATTCATTCCTTCATTCATTCACAGGCTTTAGAATCAAGCAGGCTATCTCCTGCAGGCGGAGGAGAAAGTTCTGTTGGAAAGCAAACCAGGGCCATTGTTACCCAAGTTTAGCAATCCAAGTTTATCAAAAGTTCCCACTGGCACACAAACAGTTGGGGTGAGAGTTCCCCCTTTAGACATCAGAGCAGGATATTAGGAAGGGGTCACTGGGGTTGAAGTAACAGATAGTGCTTCCTTTTAAACTTTTCTTTGACTGAACAAAAACTACTTTTTCAGGGGCTCAAAGGTCAAGTCTCTCCCCATTGTCCGTCTCCTCATGCCTCTGAGCAGCACCTTTGCTGGTTGATCTTCACTTTGTGTTTAATGCCGTCATACAACTCAAAATTGTAGTTCTCCAGTGTTGTGGAGGAGCGTGAGGAAAGCCCACTGTAGGAGCACGTGCAGTATAGAAGCAGTCCCGCACAAACTGCGCCAAGCAGGACACCTAAAGAGCTCATGACGATAATGGTGAGGAGGATGGGATCCAACGTGTACAGCCAAGCGTTGTCTTTGTCTTTCTCTGACACCAGAGTGACGGAGGGAGGGTCCACATCAGAGGAAGGGGTGGAGAAAGAAGAAGGCCATCCCGGGAACATATACCCTGAAGAGCAAAAGATTACATAATGAGTAAACACAATACTTCACGTGATTACAGACATGTTTAGGTAAAAAAAAAAGATATATCTGTCAACATTTTTGTGATCACTGATACTTTTTATACTGTTGTCAGTAGTCAGACTGACCAAATTTAGATAGATAGAAAAAGAGAAAACTAGAAAATAAATTGGTAAGTAAAATCTTTAACAATTTGTACCCTTACAAATTGTGAATATGTAATCATTCTTTTCCAGATATACTCAAGACCTTTAATGGGGCCATACAAACAGATGAGTAAATAAGATTTGTTTTAAGAAGAGTGCTGTTAAATGAATAGAACTAAACTCTCCCTTTCTTATAGGCTACAATAAATGTGAGAGAGACATTCATAATATGACTTAAAGGTAGTTTTGGATTTTGGTTGCACCTGAAAAATCAACCAAAACTAATAGATACATGTAGAACATGATATATCTCAAATCATAATTATTTTTTAGAGCCCAAACCCTGCAGCTTACATTTTATTTACAATTCCTTCAGTAGTACAAATGTTAGGTGTCTCTTTGCTGCTAATTTGGACTAGATTAATTATGAATGCAGTTCCACACATTTTAATCTTGGGTGAAGCTGAACACGCTTGTTTAAAAAAGCCCATCTTCACAGAAGAAAAAAAACAAATTTTGTCTGGAAGCATGTCCTGATTGGCAAACATTGGAGGGGAAGTATTTTTTTAACAACCAATCCATCTTTCTTTCTTATGGATACAAGTTAGGTGCGGCAAAGATATTGCTGATAGGACTGATAGGTGGGTTAGGATGTGTTGAAGCTGCCTGTGAGGAGGCTTAAGAACATATAAGGTCCACCTCTTTGCCTGTAACTAGGTGACTGAAAGTAAGTCTGAAACAGTGTTTCAAATATAGCAAATACCACCAATGGGCCTCACTTAGGAAATCAATGGTGTTGTTGAGACTTTGTTCTTGTTGATACAAATCACACAACCATGGTGCTACAGACTGTTAAAACACTAAGAAACCGAACAAGTACTTATACTCTCAATGATTATTCTATTCAAAATGCTGTTTTAAATTAAAATGTTTTGCTAAAGTCACTGCATGAAATGTAAATTTATTATGTCAGCCTGTTGGGGACAGGTTGCTGACTTGAGTGCTTTAATGAAGTGTTCAGTTTAGTTTAGTACAGCATGGTACAGCTTTCTGGATCTCCTACAATCAGTCACACTCTTATTTGATACAAAGGACATTTAACATGATGCTTTCTAGTTGTCTTTTGATTAACACTACTCCATTAGAAGTGACAGTTCTTTCGACCAATCAACAGACTTTAGTCTAGCACAGCCCTTATGGCCACAGAAAATGCCTGATACTCCAACAGGAAGGGTAGCAAAAATGAAGTACAGTATAAGTTGTCTTTTGGTACCTTTTTGCAACTTTTGACTGTTCAAACTCAAACAGTTTGTACCACACCACACAACTTTACAGACTAAGGCATTTAACCTGGTTTGATCTGAGGAATTACACCATCTGTTGAAATAATGCATCAGCTGTCAGTGGATTGGTTGAAAAGTTACCCACATAGACCTAAAATCTCCAACAATGGATGCTGATAGCCTAGAGGTCCATTTGATCAATGTATAGAGACCAGTGCTTTAAAAGCAGGTGGTCTGAGGTCAAATTCAACTTCTAGGTCCTTGCCTGCAGTAATTTCCCCTTTTTCTCCTTTCTACTATCTTTTATAAATAACGGCATAAAAGTCCCTAAAAAAACAAATCTTAAAAAATCCCCAACTAATACGAATGTATCCACAGAATCTGTTAATATAAGCTTGTCATCATACTAGTTAGGCTGTGGCAACAAACCTCCATACTATAACCCTATTTTATACAAAGCAGGAATTGTTTTATTGCTTACAGATGTTTTTTTTTTTATTATTGTGAAAGAGGTAATGTGGTCTGCCTTTTCTCCAAAGTCCCACAGTCTAGCTTTAGGGAAATTAATTTAAGAGGCAAATGTTCCACATTATCGCTGATATATTCAAGAACTGCTAATTCTGCACACTGCAGCCCCAAGTCGTTATTGACTTCACAAATATGGAAACATAATGAAAAGAATTACAGTTAAGGTGCTCTCTGGTGTCTCTTGTGTGCTGGAGTGTGCACATCCTGTTGGCATAAGCAATCATGCTAATCCACTTAATGAATGTATACTCATGAACAAGCCAATCCACAATTAAGTAGTGCATTTGGAGTGTTTTATGGAAGAACACACACGCAGAAGGACACACACACACACACACAGGAAAGCAGTCAACAGACTTGTTTAGTGAGGTAAAGGCTGAGTACTCCTCTTGTATCTGTCAGGGGGAAGACACACATTTTCACAGACATACACACACAGGAAGTAAACGGTGATTGTAACAGACAGATGTTTTGGAGGTGCCCAGGAGGAAGCTGTCTGTCTTGCTTTGTCTGCTGTGGAAAATGAAAGAGGAGGAGAGGAGACACACGCTAACATGCTCACATGAACGCACACTTTTTAAGGTACTATCACACTCTGCCCTGCTCAAACACACACTCCAGAGATCGTCTGTCACTGATGCCACAGGCTTTTTCCATCGTGGAACCACATGTAGAACAGAGAGCCGTGGGCATGCCTCTGCTTAAAGAGCTATTCCACTTTTACGTATGGTGAGACTTGTAAAACAGTTGGTATCGCCTCAGGGCTGAGATGAAGGAGAACAGAGGAGGAAAGGAAGACTCACCTCCATCGATGGGGGGCTTGTGGTTGAAAACAAGATCCTTTTCGAAATCCATTGGCCTGGGATCTGTTCAAAGACGGAAAAATAATGTCATCAATTACAAACATTCAGTCAAATCTGGAACAAACAGAGAATTATCAGGACTAGGCATAACAAAGAAAAAAGAGAGGAGAGCTATATTTGTTGTGACAAAAGCTTAAATGGTAGACACAACGAAGCTTGAACATATTGTCTGACACACTTACACCACAGATCACACTTAACCATTCACATTCATGTCTACACACTGATGGTAAAAGATGCTCCAGGAGATGAATGTACTTGAGTTTGTATAGAGCTTTTTTAAGTCTGTTGACTCAAAACACTTTTGAGGAATGTAAGGTTGTATGAAGGCCATGATAGGTCAAACTTGTGGATTTGCACTTTAGCACAGCATTGAGTAACCATGTTTACAGTAGAAATGTGGACATTAAACTTTAAAGACAAGGGCTGGAGATGCTAATCGTAGCTACATATCAGCCTGCAAATCAACTTCCCATCTTTCAGTGCTGATGTTTTGATCTGATGTAAGTTATTCATCTATCCATCATCTGTACCACCGATTGCTTTCAAGGGTGCCAGGGGCTGAAGTCTGTCCCAGCTGACTTTGGCTGGAAGGCAGGGTACTCCCTGGACTAGAGTTCACAGGGGGTTCGAACCACCAACCTTTTTGCTGTGAAGCATGCGCACTACCTTCTACACTACTGTACTGCCCCATGTACGACGTAAAGAGATTATTTTTTTCTCTGTTTTGAGTGTATCATTTGATTTAGATGAAGAGGCTGGATACATTTTAATCAGATACAAAATTATTAACTTTTTCCAAGTTTCTTTCTCAAAGTGTATAATTAAAAAAATCCCCCCTCCTGCTTTGTTTTTGTCACCTGCCCAGCCCTAATCCTCTCCAGCAGAAACATGTCATGATAAGACCTCTCAATCTGTCACACTTTCAGCTTACAACTTACATTTGTAGATGGAAATCAGAGCACAAAAACAGCTCAGAGAGTGAGTGATCTTGTTTAAACTTTCTAAGAGATCAGGGAGCAGATCTCCAATAAACAAGAGTTTTATTCTACCAAGGGAAAATAACATTTGAGATTACCAAATATTTCAGCAAGACTACCTGCTTAAAGCCAAGAAGTTTCATTATGTGATAAGCATCAGTGCTCTTTTTTATTTACGTAGAAATGAAAACAGTCAGGAGATTGAGAGAGTAAGTACAAAGATATGGGAAGAGAGCAAGCGAGAAGGTGAAACTGCAGTGTGAAAAAAGCACACAAACTGTTTCATAAAAAAATATCACTTTTATTATTACCATCACATTCTCAACAATACAATTTCTTTTTAACTCCAAGACTGTGAAATTCAACAAGCTAAAATACCACATTATAGTTTCCCAAGCAGGCTGAAGTGCAAAGCTTATTTGATAGGTTTGGAAGCTCAGTTATGTTTTATTTCAGGAAATTGATATTACAGTCCTCAGGGGAAAAAAATAGAGCAATATCTGAGCAGCTGATAATCACTTATTGCTGGGGCAGAAGAAATCAAAAACATATTATGAAGTGAAACTGTAATAGATATTCAGAGGAGAGGAGGTGAAAAACTCATTTAATAGTTATGGAATAAGATAAGGAGTCTAATTTCCTGTTTAAGATACGGTTGATTTTTTATGAGACAATTAAACATAGGGGAGATTACACCTTTCAAAAGCTGGCCTTTATTGCACTTCATTCAGTAAATAGTTAAAAGGCTGCACTTTTGTAAGACTTACCATCTGTGAAAGAATTAAACAAACATGGATTCAATTTAGAGAAACATCCTTGAAAATTAAAAAGACTCAAATCCATGTTCAGATGTTTAAAACTGACCGAGAATTGTCATGCAGACTGTGTAATACGATATAGAAAGACAGGGGTTTTCCACAATAAGAAACAAATCCTCAGCTAATTGAAGCATTCCTTCACAGATGCTTGACGTGGGAGCTGCCTATTACATTATTTGACTGGGAATAAAGATGCCTCTATTGGCTTTGTCTCTGGTTCAATATTTAATTTGCTTGAAGTGTGAGACAGTGCGATCCATAGCAAGTCAACAGGCAATCATAAAGACGAGGTCTTTCCTTAACAGAGGCAAAGAAATTAACAGAAAAGAATGAGAGTGAACTGGAGGATAACATTAATGAATTTTAACAGTCAGTTTTGGTTGTATTTAGACATTGAGATTGTTAAGCAATTTGTTCAAACTGGCAACAAGAGAGAGAATGCTCTGCAACATTATGACAGCACATATGTTTAGACCCCTGCAACTGGGGTTGATGATGGCTGTTTCTGAAACCAACCTCTGTATACTAGTGTGGTAATAGTATGACTTCTAAACACTTTTTATTTCACTGTATGTGCTGTATGCTGGGTTTGGCTTTGCTTATTTCTGGTCTTGGTAAACAAGGGTTAATATCTAGACACAAGTTCAGACTAGACTAGTTTAGAACAAATGGCTTGACTAGTACTGAACTAACCAGACTGAGGAATCTAAATGCATGCCAAACCTCAGAGCGCCGTTTACATTGTAAACATGACATCAGATAATGCTGGCAATAATCTAAACTGTACAAATAAAAGTAAGCCCAATATGGCTGTTTCCACTATACATACACTGTAAGGTGTAGTATTTTAAGAAGGCATGAGTGAAATATTTCCTTCTTGTAAGGTTAATGGGCTGGGCTTGCTTTTTCAAGTGATCCTTAACTACATAGTGAGTAGATTTGAAGAAAATGTCAATTAAAAAGTGAGAAGCACAAACACCACTTGAGAGTCAGCCATTGCTGCTGCATACTTATGTATGGCTATCGACTACAACCCTAACGTGCATGTGCAAAAAGCTCACTTGCACATGGCTATTGACTTGAAGTGTAGTGTGCATATGCAGGAAGTCCCCATTTCCAAAGAGAGCTCTATTTTTCGGATTTTCACTACAGTGGTGATGGTGCCATTTTCAAATCTTTGTATTTATTTTTTTAAACGATTATTTTTCAGGTACCCAAACATGGTTGCTTATAAATGTACAGCAAAAGAGCAAAAGGTCACCATTTCTGGCTGGAAACATTGTCATTAAAATGTGGCCTTAGACTCTGGTTAGTACATCTCATCTGCCCTCTCTTCTGTCCAATAGTTGTGTAGATTTACTTCCTAACAAGTGACCCTCCAGGCTGTGCATTCGCCTCGCTCAAGCTTATCACCAAAGGAGACAAGGCAAAGAAAAAAGAGGGGGAGGGGTTATTATAAGATAGATGCCTGGACACTCTTCGGACGACTGTTGAACACTTCTAATGATCCTGACTTATCGCCCTCAGGCTAGGATCCTAAAAAGCATCATCGTGTGGATCTGGAAGGAGATTAAAACTCCCTGCAGTCCCATTTTGTCTCTACTGTCCAATTAGTAAAGAGAGGCATAAAAAAAAGGCGGTCTCTTTTATTCAGGCATAAGCATGGGATGGCTCTTTGGCACCATACGCTGCTGCAGTGGGGGCCTGAGGACCTGTTAGAGTGCTTTCACTTATAAAATTCCCCCAGAACACAGAAGAGGAGGAGGCAGAATGAAAAAAAAGTTGAGATGGCCTGAGGGCTAGAAGTGCTTACTGCAGGGTTTTATGAATGCAATCAGCTCCATTAACTAATTGGAAATATTAAATGGCTTCAAAGTAGTCTGTGATGGTGGGGGGAGGGAGGGGGCTTGATTTAAAAGCACTGCATGAGAGGGTGCCAACACGTTTTCCAAATCTTGCAAAAAGTTTGATAGAGGGAAAGAGAATGAGAGGGAAAAGTGCAAGAGTAGCAAAACATAAATACAGCTATATATAATTTCTCTATTTGAATTTGGGGCTGGTATTGATTGGGTTAGAGCACAGGGCTGCTAGAATGAGTCACATAATGTGTAAATCATACACAAGTCGATTGAAATGGAAGGCAGAGGGGATGGATATTCAAGCACTAAATAGCTAAAATACTTGTTGACTGAAGCACAAAGGCACATTTTATGAGGCACAATTCAATGAAATGTGTCGATATGTAGAGCTGCAGTGAAGGGGCAATCTTAGAGCATGCAGCATGCATGACACTACTGAAAAAAATATGCTTGGTTCTTTTGGAATTTGAAACAGATATACAAATTCTGGAAGAAACTCGTCTGATTTAAACCAAAGAATTGATAGTGGTATCAATAAAGAGTCATTCATACAGTAGTAGTATCAATAAGGGTTGGTTACAGTATCAATAAAGCTAACCTACTGAGGCTACTCCAGTACTGTTGACGTCCTGTATTCAATGTATGCCTCAGTTGTCACTGATTTATTTTGAATACTTAAATATTTGAAATGGTGCATTAACATTAGGAAACAGTTATACTCACTTTACAGTTTGTGTAATCCAGTTAGTCTAAAAAGTAAACATTCTGGCTTAAAGCAATGACTAACTTGTAAGACTTGACTTTTTATGATTGGATAAATGACATGGCTAAAACCTGACTAGAACTTTAGAGGGCCAAATGACTAAAATATGTTGAAAACAGCTACACAAGACTATTTTACGCCAAATTATGACCCAGATTCACCTCTCTCACTGTCTTTTGGTGTATGACCTGCAGCTGTTACCTCCCAATTGTTGAGGGAGGCAAATCAGGTCCAAATTCTGGCTTCAGATTGTCTAGGGTGCAACTTCCCCTAATTTAATACATATTTTCATTAAAAAAAAACTACGACTAAATTCAAAAAACCGACCACCATCAATGCTGCAATGTGTGTTGGACCATGTGTATGCTGTGCTTACGTGTCTCCATCACTGGGTGTATTCTGCCAAAAGACTTCTTTCATCTGCTTTTGTGTTTGAAACAACCTGCCCTCCTCCTTTTATTCTCCCCCTCCTTCAATCCAAACCCCTAACCTGCCTCCCTGTTAGCCTTCTTTTCAGAGTAACAGAGAGAGAGAGAGAGAAATCTATCTTTAGAAAGTAAAGAGAGCTGTTTTTTTATCTTTACTTCTTTCATCTTCCTCCATCTCTGGGCGCATTCTTCGGAGGGAAACGGGGTTCGCTTAATGGGCCCTTCTCCTCTGAGAGGTTTTGCTCTCCTCCATTTCTGCCTCTCATTTCCTCTACTGTGTTTTTGCTGGGAGGATTTGCAATGAAGGGAAGGGGCAGAATAAGGAAAAGAGAGGGTTTTGATAAAAGAGGCTGGGGGATTTGGGCATGAACAAAACGATGTAGGGGAAAAGCAAGCAATGCTAGATTGTAAGCTGCTAAGAATCCAAGAAAAATAAGTGCCACAGAGGTGTACTCCATTTCAATGATGTGAATTTGAAAAAAGGGTGAAACCGAGCCTCCTAATGCAAAACCAAATGTATTAAACTGTACATTTTTTGTTTTCAGATCAAAATGAAACCAAGGAACATGTTGGTTTGCATATTCCCCCATGCCACAAGCTTGACACTCTCTACTTTGCAAAATGGCTTCATCCACTGGAGGATTTGACATCAAATAAAAGTCAAGAAAAGTCTTTAAGATTTTCTCAGTGAACACAAAGCGTATAAAAAATAAACACTGTATTACTATAATACACCAAAAAGCACATCAGCATACTAAATATGTGGTTACAAAGGGAACAACAGATCATATTTCACAATCAGTACTATACCCAACAGGTTTGCTTACATTAAGTTTCACAGTTAATGTAAGAAAGTATAAGTCATAAATCATCAGAGCCTTCAATTAATGATTAAGATGCAAAAAAGTGCTTCAGTTACTCATAACATTGCAAATAAAAAAGAAACCTCACGACAGAAAGTGCATGATATAACAGTTGATGTAATGACTTTGCAAATTTCAGTCCAAACTTGTGTGCACTCTATTAACATGGTAAATGAAAGAGCAAATTAATGTTGGTGCAGTGCACAGAAAATCAGACAAATCTTAACAGGACTGTAAGGCACAGCAGAAACTCAAAATTTATCAAGTGTTGTTGTCACAATTCAAGTCAAAATATCTGCACTAACTTAATATGGGCAACATTTACCTAACAAGTCCAGATAAACATCATATTTGAGGATATAAAAAGCAAAATTAGGGTTAGATGGATCCTGCTAAGTAAAAAAAATCCACCAATGGAACCAGGAAGCCATTTTTTTAACTCGCCGTATGTCTTGAAATTGGATGTATGTTTAAAATACACAAGTAAAAATGTTCCCATGTTCCACTGACAGACTATCTTTTATTTATTTAAGTCAATTCAGCATGGATGGATGTGTATTAAAGTCACATGAGAAAATATATTTTGCTCCTTCAAATTCAAAAGATTGTCATCTCAGAATAACTGTTCCCTTTACTGGAAAAAATATGCTCTGTCTTTTCTTTTTTTTTTTTAAGATAAATGGCATGACAAACATGGAATAACAATTTTCCGTTTTATAAAGAAAAATCTCTTTTTCTCTTAAGTTGACCATCTCAAAATTGCACTCATGCTGGCTGCACAAGGATGTTATCTTGTCCCTGTGGTTTAGTTTGATACAATTTTATTTTTGTTAGGGTTGCTCTTCAGTGGGATGCAGACGTTTGTGATTTTCTGGGGGATAAATGTTTGGTTAATTTAGAAAAGCAGAGACAATTTCTATTTTCTCATGTAATTACAGTATAGTTCCTTAATCAAGGCCCTATTGTTTTCATTTGATAACTTAAATAAAATGATCCTGGCTTACAGTTAGTAATTAGATATTTATGACAACAAGTACACTTGGTAAAATAAGTTTTTTCAGGGTAGTGTGGTAGAACGCCCTGCACATAAGTTTTCTTAACACACCATATTGAAATCATCCAAGAAACTGACCCACAATAGTAGACCAGCTCTAAACTAACATTTTACAAACAAGTGGATGATTGATTCTGATTTCTTAGTACCAAGTTCCTAAGCAAAAATTCTGAAAATTATTACATTGTCAACTATCATGATGTGAAAAGTTTCAACAAACATAAGTGAAAAAATAAAAAGTAAAGTGTAACAGCAGCTTTGGATTGAAAATACAAAGGCTTTTGTATTTGCTTCATTCACCAATTGTCTAATGTGAGCAGGACATACAACATTGTTTGATTGGACATTAACAGACACAGGCATTGGATTATCCATGGTATCCAGGCAAAAAAAAAGTCCATTCATACTCTTCCAGGACACTGAGGCACTCCCTCATTCTGGAGGTACAGTGATTTTAAAGCACACTTTAGAAAAAGGCATATCACCGTGTCATTAAAAATAAAAATACACTCTTGGTAACGAGAGACTTAGCCAGTGAAGTGTCCGTGCATATATAAATGTGTATGTATGTGGCTTTGAGCCCCTGTAGAGTGTGTAGGGTTGTGTGAATTTTGTATCGACATCCATTTTAGGTATTGGATACCAAGTTGACCACACTGCAGTAAATTCATCCACACTTAGAAACGAAAATACCTCTCTAGTGAAAACCTGGAATCCATACTACATTGCTTTTGCGCTCAAGCTTAACATGATTTATTTACATTACACCAGCCTTGTTGATCACTCATTGAGTTATTTCAATCTAATCAGTACCCCATACAGATTTTTACTTAACAGCATGACAGTGTTTCCTTTAAAGGCACATTTATGACAAAATGAGGGAAAAGCTGTTAAAAAGCCATCGCTTGCCTCATAGCTAGTTTTTTCCAGCATGCTAAGTGCAATGAAGCTACTGGCAAGACAAGTGATTTGTATGATTAGCCATAGCCTAAGAAACTAGTGACGCCTCTTCAATAGCTTTTCTCCCTCATTAACATTTTTTTGGCATACCATTCATAAATTGTGGAAGGTGATTAGGTAAAATAACAAAATTTCAGGGCAACAAATGACCACATGTAATGATGTGTTCTTCCTTAATAATACAGTTTTAAGAGTCATACCTGCTTTTGTAAGCAGTAGGCTCCAATTTGTTTATAACAGAACAGAGTAAAGGTGTTACACAGGTAATGCTAATCTCAAAAGCTGGTTTATTCCAAAATTCTAGGTGCAAAAAAATCTACTGCCAATACAGTGAAGAATTTGTTTAAAACACAATCTAAGAGGTTAGCTGCACCTCTATTACAGCTTTTCTCCTTTATTTCCAAAGAAAGCAGTGATTCATAATTTAGAAAATAAACCATTTGGGTTGTGGTTAGATAAAATAACAACTTAAGACAAGTGATAAGTGAGTTGTTTTGTATTCTTCCCAAACAATATTGTTTTAAGAACTGACTCATATGGAACAACTGAAGCAGGCTCTCATTTGTTTAGAAAAAATGATGGAGAAAGGCCTTAAAAGGCAGTGCTAACCTCTTGGCTCAAATATCCCACTGAAGCTGCTAGCAGCACAAATTGCTGGATGAATGATTAACATTTAGCGAAAACATTAATGTACTGACAAGATGAAATGACAACTCATATCAAGACAATACATGATGATTAGTCATGTGTCGTTCACAAATGAATCAGTTCTAAGAGGCAATTCTTAGATTAATGATAGGATCAAAATTCCATGTGAGAGCCAGATTCCTTTTATTAATGTTTGTTGAGATTTGATGGACAAAAAAGGCCAATATGTCCTGCATAACAGGCCATTTAGCGCTGAAAAATAAGCTCTCATGACTAAGCAGAGCTAAATGATGCAAATCACTGAAAAGACTTAGCACTCACCACAAGCCATGATCCTTGATTACTGGCAGACTAGCAGTTTACACTCTGTGGTCATTAATGTGTGCCATACCGTACCAGTCTGAGACATCCCAGACCACCCCTCTGCATTCTGTCTGAACTGTTGGCTGTCAAACTAAAGGGCATATTGTGGTATGTCAACACCATTGAGGACTATCATTTCATTTTCAATTGCCCAGAGCTGATGCTGATACATGGTGTAAGATAGTGTGTGTGTGTCTGTGTATCTAGCTTTTTGTGGATGCGATGTAAGCTGTCTTGTCCCTCCTCCCCCTCATGTAAACCAGACAGGAAGCAGTGCAACACTTATTCCTCCACAGTCTCTGACCACAGAGGCCACTCTCTGAGGATGTGTCACTGTCTTTGTGTCACAGCCGGACACACAACACTAATTCTTCCCGCACCTCTTGTTCCTCTGCTCTTAATCTGTCCCTGTCACTCTCAGTCTGTTGCAGGCTGGAGGACAAACAAACAGCAACAGCTAAGGAAATGGCTTCTTCTCTTTATGCAGCACACACAGTGACTTCTATCTCCCTGTACCTGTAAATCCCTCCTCGGTTCGACAGGCTGTGGAACACAACAGGGCAGACGGATCCTTAAAGAAGGGGACGACAGGCCAACATTCTCTCTGCATATATCTCTGTTTACAGTCTGTAAGTCAGTAAACCTGTCCATTAGTAGTTACTCTGATCTTAACCCATTTTCTTTTCAGGTTTGGGTGCAGTTGCAGAAGCCAGTAGGTGCATCACAGAAGTTGCGGTTCCCTCTGAGGGATGTTGGTAAAGTTTAATGTGGGGTTCATTTATTTCAGCTGCATCCTGCATTGGTTTAAAAGTTCAGTCATCAAGAACAGGAACTGCAGTGCCTCTTCCGGGTTGATTTTTATCATTGAAGAGAGAATTTTCTGTAGATCCTTTTATTTTAAGAGGTTTTCACACCCTTTCATTCACTTAAAACATTAAATAAAGTATCATATTTCAGAGCTTGTCCCCTTGTACTCAGCACTGTGAGTCATAGCTGTCGTCTTTCTCCAGTTTGATGGTCAACATAGGGTCAACACAGGACCCAGTTCCTGGGTACAGGTGGTTTTGGTTGGGGCTGTGGATCAGATTATAGCTGAGGTTTTGGTTCTGGTAGCAGTTTTGATGGCTTTGCAGATTTGGATGCTGGCTGTTGTGGTACATCACTGAATGATGGTGACTGCTGCTGGTCTTCAGAGTGGCCCAGTGGTACCGATGGCAGCACAGAACCACTGCCACAGTGACAGTGATCAGCAGCAGGAGGGCACCCACTCCTGCTAACACATAGTACCAGTAGGCAGGGAGAGGCTGCACTGCCACTGTGTCTACTGTAGGCTCCATCCCAGATATGGCACCCCCTGGAGGGCAGGATGACACATTACTGATTGGCACTATAGAGGGGCAGCCATGCATTTTTTTTCATTTTAATTATTATTATATATATATATATTTTAATTTAACTTAATTTTTTTTTTTTTTTTTTTTAGAGAGAGAGAGTTTTAGGCTTAAAGTTCTATTGACCATCCACTGAAACTCTGAGCAACCATTTTTTCTCACAGATATTAATGGGTCTCTTTGAAAGGTTGTTCAGTCGATGGGAAATGAAGCTCTTAATATCAATGTAAGCTACACAGTCCTGGCACACAGGTGTCAGACAATGTGCAACACAGTGCAGCATCAAATGCACATCGTCCACATTGTATCTATGGAATGATATATTGCATGAATTATAAATTTTTGTTTCCCCAGCTAAGCTTTGAGTGATCAGACACCTCCTTCCTTACTGTACCTTTTTACCGTCCTTCACTTCATTGAGCACAGCTAGGCACATCAACATTTCTCTGTATCCATGAACAACTATTCTGTTCTCTTCTCCTCCAGCACCATACTTCAATGTGAGAGGAGAATGGTAAGTGGTGAAGAGGTAAGGTCTTCGATGATGGATGGTGGTATAAAACCATCCATCATGGTGATATAAAAATGGTGCTCCACGCTGCTGACTGGCTATTACAATAGAAACGATGAAAAAATTAGTGTAATTTTTGTAACATTTTTTTTGTTTTTTCATTTTTAAATTGTTTTTGTAATTGAGATTATGTTCAGACACGTTAAAAACTGGAAGCCTTTTCTAGAATTATTTTTATTCATCTATAAAAAAAAAATCAAGGCTGTATTAAGGAAACTTGAAATTTAAATTTGAAATCTTTATCAATACAAAATATATTGAAACTATGACAGAATCCAAAGATTGACAGGCCTACAAGCAATAGCAAAGGTTGTCAGGATTTAGTAAATGGTCAATAACTGCAGCATTACATCACAATTAATTGTCCCTGCTGATACACAACAGGGATTATATCTCACATCTTAAGTAGGCAAGGAAAAATTGCCTAGTTAGCTGATATTTGGCTAACTCTCCCATTATTTACATTGAACATCAAACTGCATATTACTTCTCATTTATGGTTTTCATTTTGCAAACAACACCCAATGCATATATTTGGATAATACTTGATTTATTCAGAAAATGAGTTAAATGCAAAAAGCAACAAGCATAAGCTGCACATTAACACGCAGAGGCTCATGCCATGCGTCCAGATTTCCATCACAGAATGCAAAGCTTTGATTATGCAGTGACTGGCTGATTCAGACGGAGGATAGGGAGCTGTTAAGTGCTTGTTTATCAGGGCAAGATCACATTGAAGGGGAATCGAACTACGGGAGAAAGGGATGGTGTGGGGGAGGAATTACAGGGGTAGAGAGGGGATAAGAGAGAAGGCATTAAAGGAAAGAATGAAAGAAGAAAGAATGGGGTGAAATAGAGAGGGTTAGTAGAAAGTGAAAGGAGCGGGAGGGAGGGTGGGGAAGTGAAGGGAGCTAGCTAATCCTGCCATGATATCTTTAATCCTGCATTAGAGGGTCTGTCTGAAACTTCAATACTCTGTCAACTCGCTGTGAAAGAAACCCACTGAGAGAGAGGTGGTGGAAGAAAGACAGACAGAGAAAAAAGAGAGAATGAAAGAATGTGAGTGAGAGATGAAGAAAGGCAAGAACAAGGCCATCAAGTATAAGATAGAGACGGAGAGAGAGAAGGTAGTGAAAGGACAGAGGAAGGAGAGGTGCACAGAAAAACTCCAGTAAGCCTAATTTTGTCCATTTTTCAAGTTCAGACGTACTCTTTAAAGATTTAAATTTGCTTTCATTGTGAAGCTGAGCTCTAAGCATCCTGCGCAGGGAGAGTTCCCAACAGTGGATTAAGACACAGATGAGTTCTGTGACTGCAAAAAAAATTCCACTGCTAAGTTCCTTTAATCAAAAGGGCAAAAAGGGGGATCTTTTCTCAACAGCTCTATTCCTGAAGAGAGCTTAAAAAGTGCTGCTTTCAAGGAACTTGGGTCATAAGAGTGTTTCTGATCCTTAAAACCTTTCTTAACTTCAATGTGATGGAACACAAATGTAGTCGATTCTCTTGAGCTTACATGTTTGTATGTACAGTATGTGAGGATTTACATGCTGCATGATTGGTCTCTGCTTGCAAACATTGCAATCAAGCTGCTTCTTTACTGTTATGAATCCATGATATTAGGCTGTTAGCACGGATACCCCATCTAATTTTATCCCAGTATCAAAAGTTTATTCCCCATAGATTATGGACAAATTCTAAGTTTTCCCTGAGTAATCACAAACCAGATTTGCAATTAAGTAATTCCCCCCTCTACTATGGTTGATTTACAATCCTAGTTACATGTTGGACTAGTATATAAAATAAGAGAAATAAAGCTGCATTGCACTGATTTCATACCTGACATGCATCAATATTTAATCGACAAAAAACATACTACAGAATAGTGGGTCAATTGAGCTGCAAGATTTTTGCCAGCTCTGCCCTGCGTCAGTGCTGTTCGTTTACTTTTAACCCTCTACTGCCAAAAATCCATCTGTAGACTGGCAGGGGGGGTTATGACAGTAATTCATCTCTCACCAAGTTCTATCTGTAAATGGGGTTGAGGTCTTTTGCTCTGCTACAAAAGTACAGGTATAATGACCATTTGACATGTAGCTGGTGAGAGCCCGGATCAAATGGCCAACCATCAGGTTGAAAAATAATCAACCTCATCACTGACCTATTGCTGTCCCTTAACCCCTAATGGTTCAAATTTCTGTTTCAACTTGCAGTCAAGATAGGCCATTTTTATTTTTACTATTTATTTTATACTGTAGTTTAGTTCTATATTGCCTGTTTGCACCGTGGGTCAGAGAGGACTGAAATTTCATCTGTGCTGTATGTCAAGCATGTATAGCATATTTGACAATAAAGTTGACTTTGACTTTGAAGATTACAATGCTGACAAGAATCACAGTTAACTATTAACCAAAAGTATTTAAGATCAGCTTATTAGAGATGATGATGATGGATGTTACAACTTTCAACAAATCCTAATTTCAACTCTGCCACAACCTACATCTAAACCATTTCATCAACCAAGGCTGCACTAACAATGCAGGCAAGGAAACCTTTATTACGTTTTTTAATCTTTTTGAAACCAATATTATATTTTTTAATCATACATGAAAACCCTTGTTAAACCCTTTTTCAGTCCATTTTTCATGTGGATCCATATAATTCAAATCGAATGATTATACAGGCCACCTTTAACAAAGTAATGTGGACATACAAACATCTGACATGAGCAAAAATAATACTGTAAGATGAAGGCTAAATCATAACCACTGAAGCCCTAAACAAATACATGTTTTGTATACAGGGTTCAGCTACCATCTGCTCACTCAAAGAGAAATACTTAAGTACTTGGCTCACTTTTCAACACACATCACAAAGCTGTTAATCCTACTTTCCGGGGTTCAGGCTTATAAAAACACAAATGTATGACCTAACACTGCTGTCATGCTGGGAGTCACAAGATATCTGCTCTGGATCCAGTCGTCTTGGAAACCTCAAAAGCATTAGGTCAAATACTCAAGTCGGAGTCAGTGCACTCAAGGTTTGGCTCTTTAATTTGACTATTTTAGGGAATGGAATTTCAGCCTTTATTGTACCGAACTGTGGCAAACAAGACAGAGCGCTGCTCAAGTATCTGACAGTGTGTGAGGAATGTTTTTTATCTAATCACACATCACAAACTCAAGCACATATAAACACATTGAACTGACTGAATGAGGCACAAAACATCATTAAATTTATGCAAACTGAATCAAGTGATCAAGTCAATTGGTAATTACTTTTAGTCACTGGCCTTCATCTTCAATTACATTAAAATGGGCAGTAATTTGATTTAAAAAAAAAAAAAAGAAAGAAAGAAACAGATATGTTCAACCACTCATGATAAATCTGGACACTATTCAAAAATCATGGAAGACCCTGTTTATATGACGTTAATATATGATAATGTGTCACAAAGGTAGACATATTTTTCATGTGTTTTTAAACAAAAGCAGTCCAGAAGTAATCATTAGAGGTCCAAACCCCATCTCTGAAAACAGGACATCCAGGAGCATAATCTGCCTAAGCTCTTTTTATCTGCCTTCAAAAGGCCTATTTGAGGATGAAGGAGAGAAGAAGGAAGAAAAAAATAAAAAAAGCTGGACGGTGATCAGCTCTGTATTTCATTCAGGTGGCATCAACAGCTTATGAAAATAAAGACGGGGCAGAGAGGAGAAGAAGAAAGAGAAGAGAAAGATGAAAACAGAGGCAGTATGGAATGTAAGAGAGTAGTTTTGATAAAAGAAGAGAAGCAGAGAAGAGGAATTATAAAGAGAGAAGTACAGAAGAGGGGAATTGGATGAACTTGGAGAGATGGGGAAAAAAACGGCTCTTGTATGGTGTCTAAGACAAAGAGAGGAATTACTGATATGCAGATGATGTTCTCATACACTGAACTGGTAAAGTGAGACTCATCAGATACTGTAAAATCCAGAATATGGGTGGCGATGGTACATAAGCTGCAGTTTTTTTAAGTCTCCCACAGGGTTAAAGTTCTTTAAGCTGTCTTTCTGTACGATGATTTATACTGTTACCTACAACCCTTAACGTGCAGTTTCTGTGTTACTGTAATTATTTTATTCTTTTATCTGTTTCTTCCAAAGTGTTACTATTACTTGTTTTTGGTACTAATCAGAGTATGATGGTTTGTCTATGTCAGCTGTATGTCTATGTTAATTTAAAGATGGTAGTTCACAAACTGTCTGAGGAGTCTGAGGAGGAGCCCTGTGGCTCAAAATGTCACTTGTTGCTTAATAAAATCCTTCTTAGAGAGATTTTTGGGGATCTCTCTGTTATAACTCACGTTTGTGCTTTTGAAAAAAGCTGGATGCTTCATTTTTTCCTTACTGTCCTTGGCAGAGTCTTGGCTCATCCGTGACAGGACCTACCCAACTTCATGGCTGTAGTGAGATTCACCACAAAGACATGATAAACACGTACCACTCATGTTTGACGGGATATATAAATAAAAATTTAGATTAGCATGAAATTTACCTTTAGATAAAGAAATTGAGAACAAAACAATTCATTAATAAAAAAATTAATTATGTTATAAAGTTACTAGAAAAGTCTGTAAGAGACTTGACCGACTAGAGTCTTGTGTTAAGAGCTCTTTGCATTATACTCAGAACCATGGTGTCTGTACTTGACTCATCCATTGGAGGAAATAAAAGTATACTAGAGCAGGTATAAACTGTAAACTTTAGGATATGTTTGGGGGAATTTGTGTTGACAGGCTTGCCCTCTGATGGTTTTGCAGCTACTCTAATATGGGCAAAGGTTGAAGTCCACCACATGTGTTTTTGTGAGGGAAATGCCATTTCAGGGGATACCCTGCAATTGCATGAATAGACGTGTTTATAGTGGAATTTACTTGCTAGAACTCAGCTGGTATTTGGCTGGGAGGGAAAAACTGAAGTGGCTGCATCTGTGCTAATAAATGTCTCTAAAAAATTTTTCACAACTGGATGAATATTTCTGCCACGAGGAATTTACACTTCTACTGGCCATATTAATAAGACAAAGCTCTTAGCCTGTCGGACGCATGTGCAGACTGACAGCCTGTGAATGTCACCCTGTCAATCTCCACTTGTCACTTGAGCCAGTGTTTTATCTAAGCATGAGGCTGTGATCTAATAAGAAAGAAATGCTGCTGAGGTCAACTCCTTCCAGCTCTGTTTGTACTGCTGTTACCTGCACATCCTGAGCCTGAAGCAATCGCTTGCAGTAAACTGTGGAGCAAACTCTTACTAAAGCTTGGCTAAGTGCAAGTAGGATGGCTGTTGTGTATTGATTCATTCATACATTAAGTCATCTGTCATTCATCTATCCTCTCACTTTTCCTGTCTTCTGGCAGTAGTAATCCACTGATTAGTGGCGTTACTTACCTCAGCATCAAACCAACCAGCTCCTGCCACGGCCTTACTTGATCTTACTTGATCTTATTTTACCTTATTTTACCCATCATCGTTCTGCTGTCTTATATTTTAAATCAGTTCCCATATCCCACAATCATTTTGTCATTTCAGTGTGTTAAGCAACCGTCCTTCTCTACCAAACCACCTTCAACTCATCATTGTCTGGCTCTGGGAGTTTTTTCATGTCTAATCATGTATCCCTCACCACCACCAGCAACAACATTGATACTTCACAAAGGAGAACCCTATCCGGCCTTGCTTTCCCCAAAATGTACACGAAGACACCACAATGGGGTCTAATCACCAAAGACTAATCACATTTCTCATTTATCCAAATATGTCAAATAAAAAAAACATAGTTCCCTCATATTGAAATCTCCCCCAGTTTTGATGTATTAGGTTGTGTGTAGTGTGTGATAGTAGAGTGAAAAAATACCCTCTTATTGAAATAAGTCCACCTTATGTGTGGACAACAACTTCATGATTGGAACAGTATTCCACATATCAACTTGTTTGCCCTACCAGCAAGAAACAGAACACTGTAAAACAACAACAAAGAAAAAAAATAAACAAAACTTCACAAAACCCAACAACTGGCTTCTTGAAATAACCCCCTTAGACTGAACAACTGTTGCATACACAGTATAAAAGTACATTATCATAAATATTATGGTGCACCCTGGCAAACACTTATCCAGCCGTGTAATGTGCAAATAAATCCTGATGTATTTATTCAGCTGAACGGCTCGAGTTGTGTACCATCTGCCCAGTTAGCATTGTTGTAAATAAACCAGTTTTACTGTTTGTGTTCTTGATATGAATTATTATTTTTCCAATGAGGAACAAACCAGACTGCATTACCAAGTGTGCCAGCCCAGCATGCAGGGAGTCATGCTGGAACAATGCAGTGGTTCAATTCCATCAGGCTGCTGATCCCATGATCCATTTTAAAGTTGATTAAAAGTGTATGTAAAATGTGCACAAAGTTTTAAAAATGTGAATAATTTGTATGTCGATATAAACAAATGTGATAGAAATTATCATATATTTTTGAAGTAAAGTAAGATTTATAAATGACTATTGTGTGTATTTTTGAAAGGATTTTTGTAGCTTAAGTGTATTTAACTGTAAGTAAATTATCTTAAGCACAAACATTCTAAATGCATGTTGTAAGGTTTCTGAAGGCCAGTGCAGGGCTGTGAGCTCGGCTAAGCAACAAGCAGAAAGCGCGAACATTAGGCACAGAAAGTACAAGAGAAGCAGGGAGAAAAACTTACTGGTTATGCCAGGAGTTAAAGCAGGTAAAGGCTCTGGAAAAGAGAGAAAAAGGAGGGTTATTTATGATGGTTAATAAATGATGAGTATTAGATAAGAGGGATGAGCAACAGGGATCATGTAGGAAAGAGCATCTGCAAAACCACAATCTGACGATCTGAGAAGTCTAATGATGGTATTTGTTACAAGTTTCTCGAGACTGAGACTGGGCTTTCTTTTTGTTTTTCATGTTCCCCCTTCTCCCTGTCTTTGCCTTATCAGTCTAGGCCACTGACAATTCACCTATGGCCCAGTTTTCTCCATCATTTCTTCTTGTTAAAACGTATTTTCCTCATCTCTGTCTGCAATTGCTTTTTTTTTTTTTTTTTTAAGTTTTTCTCAGTTTGTGAAAATGGCTTAAGCTTCAGGAATGATCAAAATATATATGTTAGTTTCTTTTGTGGCTAAAAAAATAAAAGTGATTTGCTTAATTAACTGATATGTTTTGAGATGTTTTTAAACAGTTAATTTATAGAACATAGCACCAAATGCTTTACATCCTTGTATGCCCTGTCACAGAGTCCAGTAGCAAGATTTCTGCACTCAGCTGACATCCTACTGCTATATTTCTTTGATATCAAGCAAACAGGCTGATTCACAAAGCAGGAGGACGCTGCACTTTCTGTTACAGTGCTTGTTTCTTCCTATTGAGAAAATCAATAAAGATCTGTAGAGTTCTGTTATGTGAATGGGTTTTAAGCTTCATAATTCAAGGATGGCAGCCATTTTTAAAAAATGAGGACAAAACAAAGAGAAGATGGTAGAGGAGTGGGCTGACAGGTTTGGAAAAGAGGATTTAAGTCTCTGGTTTGCTCTCAGCTTCTTTTTGCTTTGTCATTCACTGTCTCCTGTTGCTGTGATGGTGTCATAACTCTCTCTTTCCTGGGGTGAAAGGAGGTTGGATGGAAGATTGAGTGATGGGAGAGAGGGAGGGGTGAAGCGAAGGGAAAGAGAGAGATGGGAAAAAAGGGTGGAGGTAAGTTAAGGGTCATGGGAACAGGGACTGAAATTTACGGCTGTTTATTATATGCCGGAGGATACAGCGTGGGTTATGAAAGTGAGAGGGAGCGAGAAGATGAAAAATCAGAGAAAGAGACAGTGGGCTTAAAACAGAGTGAAACCATAACAAGAGAAGTTACAGATTCAAGGAAGAATAAGGGAAGCAATAAGAGGGTACTTAGAGGAATTAAAAGAAATGTTCAAAGAAAAGCATGTAGTCAGGAGACAGGGCACTGGTGGGCCTTTCTCCCCACCCTTTGGCAGGCTGCAGGCCAGTAAATGAAAATTGATCTTTGACCTATGCACCTCTTCTTTCAAATGGTCAGAGTAATAATATCCAATCAGACTGATAAACAAAGGAATAACACTGAAAATGTCAGTGCTACAATGCCAGCAATCACATAGATCTAGGATTATTTCCTGTTTCATCTTGAATTGCTTGATTTAAAAATACATCAAAAATGTGCCCTCTTTAAAAATATCAGAGGCAAACTTAATCAGTAAAAAAATTAAACCTGCACAACTTTTGAGGTATTTGTGTGAGAAAATTATAATACTTATGACCAAATTATGGCTGCTGTATCAGAGAGACTTAAAGACTTGATCCATAGAATGTGAACCACGATAACGACTGTTTTATGCTTGACAAGTTGTGAGGTCGTGAGCATCCATACAGTCAGTGTGACATCACATGTTTAGACACGCCCCTTTGCATGTATCCTGTGCAGTGGATTTTTACCTGACCTAGCACATCCCAAAAATTTTAACAGAGGTAAACAAAAATAAGTTTGGGAACTTTGAGGATATCTGGCTAATGCAGTTAGTGACTCAGCTGCAAGGGGATTGGCATCCTGCCATCACATTGGAGCATAGGATTTGCACCCTTGTGTGCTTCCATGTGGAAAGCATAACCAAGACTTTTGAACTAATTCAGTAATAATGAAACTCCAGGAAAACTTCCTGCTGTGAGGTACAAGTATGAAAAAAGAAGTCCTGGAATTATCAGATAAAGTTACTTGTTTGAAAAGAGCTTTTTATAATGTGTACACCAAACACTCAACAATTTTGACTAAAAATTTGACAATTGAACCCCCTGAAACAAAATGCTCACTGACATTTTGGCCAACTTCTGCAGACGTATAGGAAAATGTTGAGCCATGTTAAGCTTAGCTAGGCTGTGAAGAACTAAGTTAACATCAGCGGGACACTATCAATGCTCATTGAGTACGTGAGCCCTGCATTCCTCTCTGTCAGTGAACATTTGGGACTTCCCTTCCATAGTTCAATGTAAATCAGCTCTGTTGGCTCAAGCTGTTTCTTCCTCAGGACTGACTCTTTTTGGAAAACTAGCGTCGCCCTTTTGAGGACAGATGTCTTTTAGTCCTCTAGGCATGGTGTTGAAATACTGAGTGCAGCTGCAGCTGCATGTAGTGAAATAGAGTGAATAAGATTTGACAGTGTGCATGGGAACTGCAGTAATTCATCGCCAATGTGTAGTCTTTAAGCTCTTAAGGCCCCCTTGCTTAAGCCTGTTCAAAGACACATTAGGTTTTATATAAATAGTTTCACATGTTAAATGGTTCATCTCATGACAAGTTCATTGTTTTTTATTAGGACAATCTGCACATATTTTCTCCAAAGCTCATTATGCTAAAATCATAAAACAATGAGGTGAGGGCAGAAACATTTAGAGCCTGCATCATCTTACTGGGGTGGAATAGAACTGAAATGACAAAGAAGTTGGATGGAAATGAGACAAATTTACTCCATTTGGCTGAATTGATTAAGGTTGAAAGGGAAGCCGCGGTGCCCTAGAAAGTAAGCTAGTTTACAGGAGTGTGTGGGCGCATGCTGTAATGTGTCATGGTTATTAATGTAAAACAACTGTGGAAGTTTTTGCATGTCATTACCCACTAGTGTGTTTCTGTTTGTGTGCATCCTCACATCAGGGTGACTATCACTGTCCTGCTGCACCCAGTGCGCTGGTGTTTCGCTACATTAAATGCTAAAAATATGCTCATTATTTAACGTGACAGAGAGAACAAACTGTGTATTAGTCTGAGTGATATGTGAAGCATTTAAAACTTAATCCAGTGTCTAGTCAGTGTGTTTAAAGTAAGACTGGGTTTGTGTTGCAGTAATAACATCCATCAGTGAAGCCAATAGTTATTAATAGCCCCCTCTGGCTAGCTTGTGTCTGTGTGCAGAACTGTGAGGTAGATAGAGACGGTTCAGACACATAAAAATGACATGTTGCACTCTCATGTGATCATGCACAGACACATAAAAGTTTTCTTTTGGTCCTCTGTGGGCGAGAGACAGCCCAGACTGGGAAGAAGATGAGACCAAGGATGGAGAGAGAGTGAACGAGAGATGCAGAGAAGGAATGAGGAGAATGATAAACCAGCAGGGTGGGGTGGTGGAGGAAAAGACTGAGGGAGGTAGAGAGAGGGAGATATGAAAGATAGATTAGAATCCATGCCCAAAGGCCACTTGCGGCCTACTTTCATTTTTTATATCTATTTTTTCCTTTTTTATCTGAGTGAGTGTGTAAACGAGAAACATCATGGGAGTCTCCCCTCTTTCTCTGTTGACTGATCTTTGGTGAAAACAGATAAAGAGCTGGGAGAGAGGGAAGCTCAGAGATAGATAGAAATTAGAAAGACAGACAGATGGACTGAGTGCAGCCTGTAGTTTTATATATATGTAGATAAATGGGCAGATAGGTAAACAGACAGGTAAATGGACTTACGTGTGCACTGCTCCAGCTCAATGCTGTTGCTCATGTGGATGTTGTCTATTCTAATGTGGCCTCTTGTTGGGTGATCAAAAAATCCCTCAAACACCACCTAGAGGAGAACAAGTGATAAATGGAGAAAGTGGTGTAATAACAGTAATGATATAATTAGAAGCAAGAGAGCTAGAGCAATCTCTATGCACAAAAGTCATGTTTATAAACCAAAGAGATCATAAGATCTTTGACTTTTGAAGACGATAAATCATACACTTTGCATGACCCCGGTCGTACATTCAAGTTCAGTGGACTCACTTCCATTCTGAGGTGAGCTTGCAGCATTGTTGCATTAGATTTCACTGATGCACAAATGTTGTATGACACAACCAGTCGCCAATTTACTGTTGTGGTCAGATGCTCCTGCCTTCAACCGTTTGTGTTGTTAATAGTTAAATCTTTGCACTTTTATTTACTATTTACTATTTTACTATTAGAGGTTTTATTTCACAAAAGATTCTTCCCATGGTAATTTTTGCTTGTTTCATTTCTATTTCTATTTATACTTCTACTAATATTGTATTTTGTTGTCTGTATCTTGAGATTCTTGCTCCTTAACTGAGTATAAGAACAACGAAAACAACTGGATTTCCTCTTGGGTATTAATAAAGTTTTTATGATTCCGGATCCAATTCCACCAGCCTGTTTTTGCACTGTTACTCAGAAATGTTCAGTAGTAGAGTAAAGCTCTAGTAGCAACTAGATAGCCTCCTAATAGCCGAAGGTTTGGCTGTATTTTGGGTGACAAAATAAAGAAAAACCGTTAGATATGACTGGTATATCCACAAGGTGAATGTGTTTGCACATTCAACTCAGACTTGTAGATGTTGATTTTCATGAAGGGAGGCTGGAAGAACCAATGCTAATGGTAGTCATTCTCCACTAAGCTATTTTATTTTTCTTCATGCTATATTAGCTTGCTTGCTGTTGTTGATTCTGAAATATCTAGCCAAATTCAACTCATAATAAACTTCTATTGGTTCACTTTCATTGTTTGGTTTTAGATTGGTTTGGATCACTTTTACACCTGTGGCCAGAATCTGGTGCGCTTTGAAGTGAACCAAGACCCAGTGTGATTCCCTCCTGGTCTAGCCTCAAGACCTACCACTGCCCCCTCATGAGAAATTTCAACCCAAATGAAAAAAAGTAACAACTTAAAATAGCTTGATAAGAAAATGTTGTGGTTTATTCCTTCAGTGTATCTGTACATAGAGACCATAAAAAGCAAATGTGCTTAAAAAGTTTATCATTACAGAGGCCCTGAGAGGACATGCATGCACTTTTTTCCTCTACTCATCCCCCCGTGCGTGTGAATGTTTGCAGTTTTCTTGATATTTTAAGAAACTAACTTGTCATTATGATAAAACCAGAGTCATTATGCTAAGTAGTAAGAGATAAATAAGCTTGGGACATCAAGAAAGCTACTAAAATATCCTTGTTATCATTGAAGAAGAGTTCAAGAAATAAATTGATTTATAGGGCTATTGCACACCATCAATATTTGCAACAAATCTATTCCTAGGCATACAATCATCCCTCGCATTTCAGTCCTGAACTACCAGAAACCAGTGCTGCATACTAAACAGAAGAGGGCTATCTGCCTTTGAGTGCAGGGTTTCTGCCCTTTAAAATGAAGTTTCTCCTTGCTATTGCTGCCAAGTTGCACACTGGCTGATTAATTCAGGTCCTAAGTTTATAATATTGCAGCTAATGTGGTCTAAGCCTCTTGATTTAAGTGTAATGACTTTATGTTATTGGCTCTATATAATATAAAATTTATCAAATAAATAGTTGCTTGTGTTAGAAGCATTCTCCTTTCTTTATTTGATCACACCATGGTTACAAGAATAGGAGCCATATACAGTATTTAAACATTTAATTTCTTTTTTTTTTCTAAGCTTAATAAACTGTTTTGTTTCCTGCCAGTTAACTAATAAATTTGCCCTTTGATTGCATTTAATTTCTTTTCATTTTATGGCATACAAGTTGATATCATTTGGTTACTTCTTAAATAGTATTAAATTCCAACTACTTGATTCAGACAAGGGGAGAATAAGGTCATTGGCTATTGAAATTCAGTTCATAGGATTTTTTAATTTGAAATGCAGAAACTGTACAAAACTGCAAACAGGAGAAACAGCCTTCAAAACAATCCTTACCTGATACTCTCTTGGACTCTGAGGAAGGATGGTGCGGCCCTCCCTCCAGTGTGGCCCTTGGTCTCCTTTTAAAGCCCACAGCAGTGTCTCCTCCTGGTCGCTGTCTTTCAGCAGCACCCTGAGGCTCCCCTGTGCCTCTCCCTGGAGCTGATAGTAGAAGAGAAGGCACAGTGGGCCTCGCTCTGGTCCCACTTCCGGGCTCATTAGTCGGGCTCGCTTGCGCTGGGTGTGGGCTCCTGCATCCAGATGGAGGTAGTTCCCTGAGAAGTCTGAGGGACAAGAAGAGACAAACAGGAAATTGGTGTTTGATCAGCGATGTTGCAAGGCAAGGTCAGAAAAGGCAATTTGTTATTTATTATTTTCGCACATTTCAGCAACAAAGCAGTTTAAAGATCTTTATGCAATACATCAGAAATAATGGTAAATAGAAGCATAAAAAGAAAACATTCATCAAATTATGAAGTTACCAGCACCATAGCCTCCTGGTGACACCTCTTCTCCTGCTGTTCCCAGGATAAAAAGGGAGAGGTCCCAATGCCATAGACTTTGTTGTCATGTGTACAGAAGTACACTGTCATGCAAAGGAGGCACGTAAAAGGTTCAAGGGCACAGGAAACTCCAAAAAGCACCAATATGATCCATCAAAAAGATTTCTTTGGATACATATTCTGATTTTTGACAGCTCTTGTAGATTTCCACAGGCCCAGCATACAGCACAAAGTAGTCATGGAGTTAAATGTGGTTGCTCTGAGTTAAAGGCATTACCACAATCATTCTACAGAATGAGGTTTTACAGCAAAGGAGAAGCCGCCATTTCATTATGGTCGCTAATGGCCATGGGCTCATATGAACACACACACAGTAAAGCCACACAAACACAGCTACAGCCATTTTAAAACAGCCTTAATCATCCTGAATGCTAACATCTCGTTTTGTTGCTCTGTCTGTTCTGGACAAAGAGCCATCACACAAACAGGTAGCCCTCATTTTACTAATACTTATTCGCTTTCCTTTTCTCATTTTGGCACAAAGAACTGATGGGTGTGAGAGCAAAGGAGGCATAAGGATGGAGAGAAGGGGGGACTGAGTGAAAGAGAGAGCAAACATGGCAAGAGAGAGAAAGAAAAGCAGTGCTGTAGTGTATTTCCCACCAAAACAGGACCATAATCATTAGCCTGCTGCTGAGTTTGGTTGTTTGTCTATTTTTGCTATTATGGACAGAGACTAAAAGCTTCGCTGGAGCTGCAAATAGTGTTTTTAACGATATACAGACGCCATGTGTGACACCTCATGGAGAGAAAGGAAGAAGCATCAAAGAGACTATCTATCTTTGTATCTATCTATTTTTCTGTCTATACATCTGTTTTCTACCCTCTGCCAGGAACAGGAAAACACCAGATACATTTTGCAGCAGATCACACTTAATGAATAGTGGATTTGGGTTGAGGTAACTCTGTTTCTTCACTTGGCAGCGATGAAATCGGGGACCTAAATTACCGTCTCTCATTAAGTACAGTTAGAGAAAGTTGCAGTGTTTTTCTGTCTCTCCTCGTTTGATCTTGGCGAACGTACAAAGGAGGGAATTAATTAACAAGCCTCTATGGGAGGGAGAGGCAGGGATGTAGATTGGCTCAGAGGGAAATGTGTGTATGTGTGTGCTGAGGTCTGTTTACATGAGTCTGTATTTATGGATATATCTCTGTGTAGATGTAAGGATCTGAGTTCATCTGTCAGTCAAAGAGTGTACCTGCAAGTACTTTTCTGAAGTCTGATTTCATAAATATATAAGGAGTCTAATTTGAGTGTTTACTGTCTTCAATCTGAGGCAAGACAAAAGTAGTGATTTTGAAGAATGGCACATTAATGGCACATTAAAGCTCCTTTGAGAACTTTAGTTTTGTTGGCATTTCAAAAGGCATTTCCTGTAGATGATAAGATGATCATTCTGTCAATCATCATCTTCGTCAGACGTTGTAGTAGGAAGGCACTACTGCCACAGAGTAAAGTACAAAACATGTACACATCAGGTCGGATATGGAGCTAAAGTATCCTTTCTGTTGGTAAAATTGCTTTCAATGTTGTTATTTGTTTTTTCATTTAATAAAGAAATGCTGTCCAGATCTGACAAAGCTGCTACTGAAGCTGTTAGCATCTATGCTAATCCCTGTACAAGCAGTCACTTCCTGCTGTTGTCACGCTCATGGCTACCACCTCCTCTGCTTTAAAGGACTCTGATAGAGTTCTGAGTCTACAAACCAATTGTTTTGGCTTGGATCTTTGCAAGATGGATCTGATGGATTACAGACAATGAATACAGCAGCACTGTAAGGATACCTACCGTGAGGATCACTGCACAGTCCTACACAGGTCAAATTTTACAAATTCCCACAACTTGTACGTACATCTTGGAGCTGCAACCCCAATTTCATAATTTAATTAGTTATTCCATTCAGTACTATAAAAAATACACTTAATTGGATTTGGGGTCTTCAAATGAGGATTGCGATTTTTAAAAGATTTTTTTTCGCTAAACTATTTATCCTTTCATTAACCTGGTTGTTTCCGATTGCAATCACAAGCCCTCACAACACATGCATACTACAGTGCCAAAACAAAGCACTGCCGTAACTATGCCTTAATACATTCATATTGATTCCAGAGTTAAATATTAGTGTCATTAATTTACAGCTTGTTACAGAGCTGCAAAAGCTTGGGAGAGCTCTGCACAGGGGGGCTTCAAATGTACACACATTCAGAAATGAACATGCAGCGTTATGCTCCCCCATTGGCTCAGCTTACCCTACCTAGCCCTGTACCGCCTCTGTTACCCGTTTGAAACCAGCACAGAAAACTGTTCACTTCTTTACCCCTTCACCCCTTCTCAGTGCACTGGTAACATTCAAATGCTGCAAAGGTTGAAAATACCAGGTTTAAAAAAGGCCTTTGAATGAGCCAACTAAAATTAAGTCTGCAATGATTTAATGAGGTAAACCATTTCTTAACAGATTGTTTGAACCAGTTTGGAAAAACACACTTTAACTGTGCTGAAATTATGATCATTTAATATTTAGTTGTTCATTCTTTTTGATTTAATTGCATCATTCTGTTATTTCAGCTTATGTCTTAGAAAACTGACAGAGACTTTGAGTGTAGGATGTCAGGGAAAAGATCAGTGAAAATAAAGTCTGGTTCCTGCTTTGTTCTAAAATAATATCTTCAGGACGAGGATATTATGATGTCAATTTTCAGCCTTTGAACCCTCCCTCATTCTCATTTCCTCCTCTTATCAATAACTAAACTACTCCCGACAGCAGTGTGAAGAGCTTCCTTCGATGAAATCTCCACAGGGTGCAGAGTTTCAGTCCCGCCCTGTCTGAGATCAAAAGAATAACTTATGAGCTCTGTTCAGGTTGGATTTTCTCTTTTTAAACCCTTTTCCATGACAAGACTTGGGGATTTGATTTGCATACTGAGACAGCTCAAGACAGGGTGCCAGGCTAATGTTGCTGTTGAACAAGACTTAATGTCATGTTGCTGTCTGACGCCGAGACAGCGACGCTGCTATGTCAATTATAGAAACGCACAAACACACTAATAGCAGCACAGTAAAGCGCATTTAAATGAATGCATCTCTCACACACACAGCAGCTGAGTAAGATGTAGAGACTCGCCTTATGTCACGGCCCTGTCTGTTTATAAAAGAGCAGCTCAGCCAACCATACTGATGGCTTCAACAGATACAGAGAAAACCTTGGTGGAGAGCAAGGTCGAGTGTGTGTGCGAGAGAAAAACCCACACACCTTGAGTGTTTAATATGCGGTCAGTCCCACCTTGACTGGTTGTAAAATAGTGTGTGTGGGTGTGTGTGGGTGTGTGTGTGTGTGTGGGGGGGCATCGGGGGGAGCTTTAGAGCTAAGGCAGCACTTCTGTCAAAGCCATCATCTGAGTTATCTGACTGCTCTGGGAAAAGTGTGTATGAGAGGCTTATGGGTGAGTAAGTACAGTAGGCAGGGGCACCACCAGGACTGCAAGTACCCATGAAAAAGTTTGAACACTGGGATCCTACCACCATAGCCTGATCTCACTAATATTGTAGGTAACATAAAGACAAACTAATCAGCAAGAGCACTAAGATTATGTTGATCCAACCTAGATTACTATTAAAGAATTGAACTGAAGAAGAAATGAATTTTTTATCAAAGTAAATTGTTACTCCTAGAAAAGGCATTTACCTTTACATTCTATTAAGAAAATATCAACCAACCTAACAAAAAAAAACAAATAAAACAAGCAAAAACATCAGAACTGTATCTTTGTGCCAGCAGAAAGTAAACACAGCTGTATCAGTGAGCCAGAAACTGTGGAAAACATTGGATAAATCCAGTGGGACATTATCCATTGGTTACCAAGGGGGGGACTTAAGGGGTATCTCCACAGCATCTGTCATTCTGAAAACACTGTCTTCATTACCTTTCCATCACTGTGCTAAAAGACAAAGAGGCCAAGCTGAGGTGGGTCATAAACTTCCTGGCAAACAGCTCAGCACTGTGTCTTGTATTTGTATCAACATGCCATTAACAAAATTCACAACAAAGAGTTTTTATCTTCTGGTAACGCAGTGCTCTAAAGCCTAGTTCAGATCAAGATTTGAAACAAGATGAGGTAAAACTTGAAACTGGTTGCAGGTGGCCGCTCCTCAATGCTCTTAAAGTTTGTGAATTTACAAACAACTTTAAGCGACAATGTGTTGTTTCCATTCAATTTCCATTTTTATTTTTGCATTACTTTCCTGTCTTGCAGCTGCATATTAGGACAGTGAAAGTGGTTTCTCACTATAGCTGCAATTCTGCTTCCTTCTGTTTGAGCAGAATACCCCAGGAGCTTACATTAATTAATGCTGTGAGCTTGAGGCTGGAGATATCCCACAGTTTTGTCATTCAATAAAAATGCTTTATCTCTCAGGACAAAGACAACAGTTTGTACAGTATTAAACCAAGAGAACGGCTGATGATTACATTGTACTTCTTGGGAACAGGTGAGCCATTACCATTTCTATACATTGCAGACTGGGGATGGACAACTTTGGTCATAAGAATTGACTTTTTCAACATTTAAATATTTAAACTTATATCAAATCAGCAATACTTCATCTAAGAAACTAAACACAGAATTTGAGCCTGTTTCAGATTCATTTTTTTATGCAAAGCATGGCATTTGCTGGCTATCCATGAATATTTTACCTACATTTTTATATCTCTACTGACAAATGCATGAGAGAGTTTAACAGAAATAGTTACAGAATAATATAGCTCTATTTTCTTGGAAATATTGCTATTTAACATTGTCATAGCAGATTTTGTCAGGTTTTGTTTACATTTATTTTTACAATTTCAACCTACTTGCAGACCAATTTAAGGTCATAGGAGGGCCACATGTTGCCCCCAGGCCACCAGTTGCCAACCCCTGATGTAGACTATGTTTGGTGTAGCTCATTTGTGCTTTTTTTTTGGCTTTGAGGTGATGAGTGGCTGTCAAAACACATGAAGTTATGTCCTAAAAATCCGACGAATTTGACAAAGTAGATTACAGGCAACAGCATCAGCCAGATAAGCTTTTTTTTTTATTTCAACATAGAATACGTATGTATAAAAATGCCCCACTCAGCTTCCAACGTTTCTCACATTTTGAAGGGCAATTCCTAACAGGTTAACTGAAAGAGGAACAGAAATTACTCAATTTTAGTGTTTCTCCTGACATTGAAAGTATGGACAATATTAGGACCGTGTTAACCATGTTGTAAAATCAGATCAAAATGTAACCAATGTTCCAATATTTCTTGGCCCCTGTGAGTCATCTGTGCATCAGATCTGTAAATCATCAAAACATTTGGTAGATGGTGAATGGACTTTAGCTTGTGTAACACTTATTTAAAGTTGTCCCATGACTAAAGGTGCTTTTTAGATTTTTTTAATGGACAAAGTACTGGAAGTAAGTGTCTTCTCCAAGGGCACATCAGTATGTAACTGCAGGAGCTGGGGACTGAGCCCCAACCCTCCAGTCAAAAAAAGACTGGCTCCACCACTGACCCACAGCTGCCCCAATTTAACCTCCATACAACCCCCCTGACAGTGATGTGTGTAATGTATAAAGCAGTCATGGTGATCCTCTCGCTGTCTTATTAACAGCTGACAGACGTGGAAAAAGACAAGTACCACTGTGGGAAATGAGAGAAGGGTCAGTGAGGAGAGAACAAAGTGATACCACTGATGGAGTGAGAGGGCTGGATGTGGAAAGTGACACAAAAATACAGACATGATATACTGTTAGAGCATGTGAAGGAAATGGTAGAGGGTAATAAAGAGAAATGAGATGTTAGAGATTGAAAGCAGAAAGACAATTACTCTGACATTTGGGTTCATAAAGCCCAGGGTGAATCGGATTAAAGAAGACAGGAGTGAGTTTTAAAATGGAGGCAATTTCAGAATATGAAGGAAGCAGACAAAGGAGATAAAGTCAAAGGGTAAAAACATTTGGCAAGACTTCAAAAAGAGACAAAGTTTTGGTTTAAAAAGCTAAATTAAAGAAGGACGTAAAAAAGAACTGAAAAGAGACAATAAAGAAGTAAACTAGGTTAGGGAAAGTAAAACTGTTAAACCTAGCATCTTTGAAAATGAAGTCCAATTAAGTAGTAAGCAGATCTGAGTGAAATCCTTGCATCATATTTGTTGTCAGTGGTTCCCTCCAGCACTGCATCTGAAATATTCCACCACGGGACAAGCACTTTGTTCTTAATTAGCTTCATAAGTCTTTGTGCTAAAGAAGGTAAAATATGGCAACATGACGATGCTTTCTTCTATGTGTTTATTAAATGAGAAATATCATGAAATGCAGAACAACTCAGTGATGAGAGCAGCAACGTTCTACTGGGAAAGTTTTGAGAAAGTTTGACTAATTAGAGATGACCTAGCCTGAACGGTACATTTTTATGGGAGCTTTTTTGTATAAAATTTAAGCTTAGAATAATCATAAATGTGTTAATATCCATAGTCATAAAAGCACCAATGTGCATTATTTGGTTTCCTGGTGCAAAACCTTACTATCAGTTTAATCATCCAACTCATGTTTGTAATGTAATTTAAGACATCATTGTCTTGTTTGGGATAAATACTGGAATATGTTAAACCTGAGGAGTAACACAACTTGGCCTTCAGTTCTGCTTGGCAAGGTTTGCTGAGGGATGCTGGGTTGGCAATGGGATTGGGATTACAGTGCAGTATTGGGTCACAAAAGTGGTCATGAAATAGTAATAGGATGAATAGAAAAAAAAACAGACCACTAAATTTAGAGGATGTGCTCTGCAAATGTCAGTAAAGAATACAGCCTCATTTGCCTGCATTGACTGCTAACGTGCAACACTGATTTTGATCAAAATGTTCGTATCATATTGATAGGTACAGTTTCCCTTAAAAGTTACAATGTGTAGCTTGTCTACCTTGAAATAATAATGATATTATATTAGCAGTGTCATCTTTGAATCCACCTGTGCAACAAGTTGAAACCCATTGTCACAGAGGGCCATGGGTAAGCTGTTCTCTTAGCCTTCAGCTAAAAAGAAGCCAGACAATGACCGATAAGCAACTAAGAGAAAACAACAGTGACGTAACAACTAGGCAGACTCCAGTAACTACACAACAGGCTACTGAAGACCATTCACTCGTCCTGGAGAGCTTTCATTTGGACACAGGTTTAACACTGAATTGGCTATAACACTGTTGGAACTTTGTGTATATGCACATACGTCAAATGTCAGCACTTTGCAAAATACAGGCTGTAGATCCCACCAGAGTTAAACTAGCACAAAATACCCCAGTGATGCTACTGGAGCTTGTCATGTGTCAGGCGTCACAGCATTTTGTAGTATATGGCTGTGCAAACAATTAAGCTCTCCCACCTAAAAATATGTCAAAGGTACAGTTTATTGTGAGTGCCTTAATGCTCAATGTACAAGTCATATGTCATCACCAAATCTGTACTCACTGTCCAGTCCAAGCGACAGATCCTGCCTCGTCCCATGTGCTCCATGTCCTGTTGAACTGCTGCTGGCTGTGTGCAGAGACCAGCTCACACCAGACTGAGGATCAGCTGACCAGCCACACAAGCTCTGCTCAAAGTCACACACAGCCGACAAGGACGGGGTAGTGGCTGCAAAAGAGACACCGATGATGAATAAAGACTTTTCAAAGTGCATTTCTTTACCTGTCAATTTTTTTTTGCAACATATTCAGGGTGATCCCAGAGCTTTATCATATTTGTGCTTTTCATATCTCAGTTTCATATCATACTTTTCGGCCGCAGCGCTCTGCTCCTTTTTTATTTTGATACTTCTTTGAGTTTGATTGTGTTTGGATGTTTTGGCAATGATGCTCATGTAAATGAAAGCTCAATAAATCATGCTGAACACAAATATTACAGTAAAGGGGAGATTGTTTGTTCAGAGAAAGAGCTAGATGGAAAATAAGAGGAGAGGATGAGAGAAAGCAAACAAAGACAGAACATGATCAGAAAAATATCAGTTCAGCAAGGGGAATTTTGACACAAAATAAAAGAAGAATAGGATCAAATTTACAGAAGAGAACATGGGAATAACAGGTATAATATTTGATAAAATAAAGAGAAGAGTGCTGAAGAAGCAATTGATTTTCTCTGTTTGGTTTGAGCCCCAGAATTTTGCTACAGTATTCATCTAAAAGAACCCTCTTGGGCTACATGATCGTACATTTTTCCCAGAAATGCTACATGAGTGACGCTCTGATACCTGTGGAGTCACAGTCACATTACGTCTGTGTGTTTGAGGAGGTGAGATCTTCTGGCTGTGAGGGCTTATTTCCACCAAGCTTCCTGTGGGACTTTTGAATCTAACTGACTTCAAAGCTCAGAGGCCCCATGGTGCTCAGTGACATCATGAGTTTGACCTTAAGAGTGGGAGTGTGTGTGGACGAGAGACAGAGACTGAAGTAATGTATGTGTGTTTAACAGACCCACCGGCAGTGAGTGCGAAGAGTGTTTTTACCTGGCCTCCATGCAGCAGTTGTTTGTTCCTCTCTGGGCACTGTGGGGGTTGCAGTGTCAGGTATGGTGGTGGTCTCTGAAACATCGAGAAAAGAAATGACAGTGAAAATGAAATCAATCAAACTGTTTAATTCTAATGAAATCAAATGTTTCAGCTCTGACAAACTGCACTTGTATAGCACTTTACGAGACTCCTGACCATTCAAATCAACTTCACCCTGCATGTACACTCCTCACTCACTCCTTCGTTAACTGACACTCATGAAATGATACATAAGATGCGGCCATCAAATCTGAATCCAAGAATTTTGTTTAAAAAAAAATAAGAAAATAAAAAAAAAGTACACGACTACACTCAATATTTTCACATTTATTGAGTCCAGTTAATCATCTTGTTTCAAAACATTTGAGGCAAAAACTAAGGCCTGGAAATAGCCTGTTTTCTCATTTGTGCATTTTCCGATTATTTTCTGTTCCCCTACAATGAGCAATGCAGGTCATTGGTCTTGCCTCATATCATGAAATAAGATGGTTCTCTAGATTTGCATACTTTTAATCTGATAATTTGGCTGGAAATACAGAACATACACATCATTACATTTAAGTTTTGCCAGCAAAACTCCATTTATTTGGATTCACACAGTGCTGGTTATGTTACTGTTTTGGGTACAGTGACTTCTTACAGGACACTTTGCCACTTAATGGGAGAGATACAGTATGATCAAACTGTCAACCTTATAGTCGAAAGATTACCAACTGCAGCCCTGAGCCACAACTGCCACATGAATACAATGCATCAGATAAAATAATATTTTGATAAAAGATGTAAACTTTCTGATTTTTTGCAGATATTTTTATCTTTACACACCCAAAGTCCTTCAGTGTTTCCTTATCTCAAAGACACAAACACCAGTCAGATGCATAACATGTAAAATTCTGTAGCTGAGGAGCTTGATCAAAAACTAAACAACAGATTTCAAGAACTGACCAGTGATGGTAGAAAGCAAGAGATGACACGCTGTCACCTCTGGTCACCTTCACATTTTTACTTTCACCTTGTAAGGAAGAAAAGCTCTTAAAAGCAGCTTTTTATTGATTTCACTGTGAGTTATTTGCTAGAAAGTTCATTTTCAAGAGCTTTTAACCATAAGAAATTAATTCACAAAACAGGAGCTTTAGCTTGCTGACAAGTAATCCTTATGGGGTGCTTAATTCTTAAATATAGTCCTCAGTTATTAAAGAAAACTACTGAAGGTGGTATGAGCTGGCAGCAGGTTATTTAGGGGGCTGAACAATAGAGACACATGTTATGGGGGCAGTTTGGGCAACAGGACCAACAGCATCTTGATTAACTGTCATTCATCACTGATAAGCAGCATAAAACATGAATAAGAGACAGAAACATACAGACAGAATTGAGAAGCAAGTCTTGCTTTCTTGTGCAGCAGTGTTTAACATAACATGAAATGTTTCTATGGCAACGATAATGTGGCCAGTGTATGTCATAGGGGCTCCATTACAGTGGTTACCACAACAAGACATGTTCCCTTACAACAATCAAGAAAATCAACTATCTCCCTGTCTTTGAAAACTTCTGGAAATATTTGAGGTGCTCATCTTTGAGAGCTGACAATTAATAATTTAACATTTGTCATTTTTGTAATTCACTTAAAAAAATCTAGTTTTCTGAATATTATAGACGTTATATCTTCAATTATATTAGCTGAATATATCCTTGCCTACAATATCTAACTATGGGACTAAGATAAGCAGGCACCACCGTGGCAAAAAAAAAAAAAAAAAATGTCGCCAGAACTGAAGCGCCGCCTTGGTGGGGCAGATATTAAAATACACAGCTTTGAATGCAAATAAAATGCAAAACATTTAAATACTGGTACAAAACAAAAGATTCCTACAGCTAATTGGACTTTTATATAATGTTGTTCCTACTTATTTCATGTCAGCTTTAATGTATGTAAATTTAGGTACATGGTCATTTTAAGTCAAAAAAATTCCCCACTTGTTTAATGCTATGAGTCGTGTGATGGTTAGTTGTGTGGTAAATTGTTTAAAAAGATTGTCAAACTTGCAACAACAAACAGACAAATAACACTGAATGTAAGAAACCCCCCAAAACAAATGTCACCTTCAATGTTGGCATGTACATCAGCAATAATACAGCCAGAACATTAGGCTATGTATTATATTTCACAAAAGATCCATTGAATTTAAAGTGATGATTTGCACGGGCCATCTGCTTAATTTAAACATGATGCTAACTTTAAACAGCACTGAGCCCACAGTGACAAAAGCTAAGCTCTTCTGTTGAAATGTGCACACTTTGTTTTGCAGCTGTTTCACGGCACACTGGAAAAGAGAAATATTTTCACAGACCAGCAGTGATGTTTGAGTAAAGTAAGATTTAGTTTTCATTCAGTGACTAATGATGTTTGTACAGCCAACACTGTTGTTTTCCAAGACTGTGTATTAAGGCTGAAGTTTGTCATGACGGTGACAGTGACAGAGTGAGCTGAGGATGTAAGCTGGCACTCAGCTGTACGCTATGCCACAACACTCATTCTACCCACTGCAGGCTGGCATACACACACAAATATACACACCAGCAACGCTACGATGATAGATGCTGCACTCGGACTGACCTTGGTGCACAGCAGCATGAGACCACTGTATGATAGATCAAATAGAGGCACACACAGACGCACACACAGACGCACACATGTCAGCAGAGAGCTATTTCAGAGTAACCCAAATAAGGTCTGGAATCAATATGTAGATTTGATAACACAGGTGGGTACTTTATTACAAGAACCATTTGATCAAGGAATCAACAATTTTGTCTCAATATTGAAAAACAGTTGTGGAACTAACTGCAGGTTAACTATCAGTTAACCAGTAGAAAGTGATTGACCTCATTAAATTCTGTAAAATTACTGATTACTCCTGGTTCATTTTCTTACTGTTTGGTGTTATCAAACTTTAAGCCATTTAAATATTGCGTAACTACTTAATCCTCATATTGTGCACTGTACTGTAAAATAAACCATAATAATCTGGCCATTTATACTGAGATTAACAATAGCACTTAAGTGCTAATTTGTTAGCCTGTAGGTGTACAAATTTGGAGAATGAATTGCATTTAGTTTCTCATTGGCTCCCTGGTTAGCTAGTTGTTATTTAACTTTTTGCTCGTTGGTAAGCTTGCAGTAAATTACTCTTCTTCTCCCTGTTCAAATGTTTACTCATCTGTTAACAAGTAGTAAATTACTCAGCAGTAGGCAAAGTTAAAAATTTTGAAACATCTTTGAAAACATATCCTTTACCTACAAATATTAAAGTGACCAATCTGCTTTAAAGTTACTTTGGCTATTAGCCTCCCTTTTCAAAAAAAAAAAAAATCTGTAACAGGTTTTAAATGAAGTTTACAATAGACAAAAATATTCTTTGTTTTCACGGACACAGAAAGAGTAAAATTATTAAAGAATGATCTCGCAAGTAACTAGTTAGTGCCCACACTGCTAGCTTATTTGTTACTTTTTTGCTTGCTCATAAATAACGTGTTATTTTTCTGCGTGACACACGCATTTTAACCTATTCACACGGTCACACACCAAACCTGGTATTTCTCACGCATGAAAATTAATTGTGTAGCGCCCACCGACTTACACCGCTACATATGCATCCATGGGACATGTAGCATGACGCTCTGAGCACAGAGCTGAACGGGAGCTTGACACGACCCAGCCATAATATCAACTACCTATTAGCCAATCAAAAGATAACATACAGCTGTATATTAGCCAATCCGATAATAGCACTGCTGTATCCGGGTAAGAACGTTCCGAGGTGAGGATGCATACTTCACAGTCACGGCGGGGGAGCCTTATCGTATGTGTACAGTAAGTTATCTCATCGTTTGATTTTGTAGCCTGCTGAATCATGAAATTACTTATTGTGCAAAAGGAAAATGAGAGCTTATTCTTGTTCTTCCGCCACACCTACCATTAAACAGTAAAGCAAAGTCTAATTACATTGACATAAAAACTGTGGTTGCCAGGCACCATATTAATCAAAATCATCAGTTTTAAGTTAGTTAAGTTAATAGCTAATAATAAATAAAAACTGCACATTTTTAGTTTGAAAGAATATGGTGAAATGTTGTCTCAACCAAAAAGCTCACCCTGAACTGAGATCAAAACTTGATCAAAACTTGACAGCCCTGTTTTTCTTGTTACTAAGCCATTTTGGGGAATGCATACAGTCAGGTATTTATTTATTTCCTGGTTAGATAGAAGTATGTTTCTTATTTTGCCCTTGGTTAACTGAACCTTAATTGTTTCTCACTGTAAAGTTGCATTTGACAAAATTTCATTGCATCATTTGTAACCGACTCATCATACCAATTTAATGTAAGTTAATCATTCATGTCCTGGTTTGCTAGCAGTAGTTACATGTTTGGAAGCCATCAGCAGGTTACTCATTCGCTCCCTGGTATGCTGGACAGTTCGTTAACTTTTTTTGTTCCCTGGTTGGTATGTGACTCATCCATCTCCCGATTAGCTAGCAGTTCAGTCTGCATTTGTTTAATAGCAATTATTCGCATAGCAGTTACTTATTTTGCACCTAATTACTTTGTTTTGTGGGCTTATGGGCTTAAATACCAATAATTTGTTTCCTGGTTAAATACAAGATAGTTCCTCATTTGTTAGGTAGCAGTTACTTGCTCATTAGGAACTCATTTGTTACGTCATTACCATGCTAATTTGGTGTGATTTCTGTAAATATTCAATAATTTCTCATTAGTTAGTGTAAGTAACTTATTTTTACACAGGTGAAATTAAACTTTTTTTTATTTTCATTTCCTTTTTTGCAAGCAGTTAGTGGTAAAATTATTTGCTCTTTGGTTAGCAAGTAGAATGTTGTTAAGCAAGCACTTAGTAACTAATTTCTCTCCCTGTTGTTTACAGTCCCTATAGAAAGAAAGGCTTAACCAGCTCCCATTTGAATGCAGTAACATCTGTGCTGGCTTGTAAGGCTTGCTGGCTGGCATGGCACAGGGCTGACATGATCACCTCAGCAAATTATTCCCTGAAACGACTTCCTTCTGTCTGATATTTTCTTTTGCATCAATCAACTCCCTCTGGGCTTTGAAAATCCCCTCCTTCTTTCCATCCTTTCTCGGTCATTTGTCTCCATAAATATGACCACTTTCAGTTCTGCTATGCGAAACCACAATCAACACCACAAAGAGCCCGTTCTGCACACACACACAAATATGCTCTCTTACTCATATATACACTCACAATCCCTCGCCCCGTCATGGAGGTGAAACCCTATCTACTGTTGTTTCTGTTTTACCACAACCACAATTTTCTTCCCAATAACTCTTTCTCTCGGTCTTTCTGTCATCTCTCCCTGAAGCATATTTTGATTTCCACTCTTCCAGATCTTTCTTTCCCTTTGTTAAGGTTGTGTCTCCTTGTTTTGCTCTCCCTTCAACCTTTCAGCGCTTCTCCCTGTGCTGCAGCTCTGTCTGTTGATATTTTATGTCACTTCTAACCACCAGGTCAGTAAATCTGAGACCACTGTTGACTTACCGTTGTTTGGTTTCATCTGTGTTTTCATGACTCACTTGGTGATCTGCATTTGTGGGTGTCTTGTGTTGCATGAACTTTTGACCTATGGTAGCATTTAGCTTTAAATCCACAGTGTTTTGTTTGTGCATAGCTTTATTAAGTTGTTAGCACAGTCTGCTCACAGTGAAAGTATGCAGGATTATTATGTAAGCCAAAACAGAATGGTCTCATATTACCAACCAACACACACACATAGCACACACACACATTCACACAGCCAACACACACACATTCACACACAGAATTAGATATTACCATTGGATAAGTAGCTCCCAGCTGCTGACATTAAGCTGTTTTAATTTGGTGCCCTTTACCTCTGTAATTAGCCCCCCCATATGGAGAGGAGAGAGGGAGGGATGGAAATAAGAGGGAGGGGTAGAGACACATAGAAAGACACCGCAGAGGGAAAGAGAGAGAGAGAGAGAGACATGGAGAAGGGTACATAACCCTTTCAACCTCTTGCCACCATTTTCCTAATTAGTGACCACACACAGCTCCTGCCAGCCCCACATTTCTATCCTCATCTCCTCAGCACATGTCTAATCCAATTTGGGTCCCTCTTTGCCACCTTCCCTTCTCTTATTTCTTCTTTTTCTAGTCCTCTTCATCATCCTCTTGAACTCTCTTGTAACAATCTACTATGGCTCTGGCTGCAGCTACTATAAAGGTCAGTAGATTAAGTAAGATGCATATTTTTCAATTAGACTTATTCAGGCAGTTATTATGCATACAAATGTGAGTTAAGAGTTACTTTTGCAAGATTTTTTTTCTATTAACCAATTTTAATTTGACCTCTCTAGGAAGTGTTTTAAGTCTCTTATGTTGGAAAATTTACTTTGTAAGCAATGGTTATATGTTCAAGCATGATCCGAAGACTTTCTAATGGCGCCCACATTTTGAACCAAGTGAACGGTGTCTACCACATTACCACAGAGCACCCCTGGCTGGCTGCTTTCAGAACCACACAACTTTGGCAGTGAGCTGATGTTCTCATATGAGAGGAGCATATGGTTCACACACCAGTCCGCAGCAAAAAGTAGCTAACTAGCCTAACTAGGCTAAAGAAATGGAGAGTAACCAAGCAAGACTGCAGATGATGGGCAATTATCCAACAGCAAAATATCAATGACCACAGATATTATTCATGACTATCAACTTCAAAAAGATTGTTTTTTAACTCACAATACCTGAAACACACAAACCAGACAATTCAGTCAGACAGTGAGACAACACCTAACGACAGATACAAAATCTCACAAAGACTTGTGAAGGTGGACTAACACTGTTAAACTGTATTTGACAAAAGAAACATATTTGATTTGATTGAAAATATCTATTGTAAATGGAGGTAAAAATAATAATTCACCCCCCTTTGTTTTTTTTTATTTTATTGATCATTCACAGAAAATTTATCACTACCACTGTATGGTTAATTGGACTCACTGGAGTTTTGTAACTTGCCAGATGATATGGCTCTGTGGCTTTTCTTTTAACAAACCAACATTATCTCAAAGAGAGCGCTTGGCAGCAATATTGGTCCCCTGTGCATTCAGGGACCTCCCGTGGGCGTCAAAGTGTACCGAATCAAAATTCCTTCATAGTGTGTCTTAAAACACCAGGAGTTAAATATGCATTTAAAAGTAAGTCCAATAGCTACATATGCGCTCTGCAGATGGGTCAAGCCCAACCCCACAGAGCTACACCAGCACGTCATGACTCTCCATCTCGTCCTCTCTCACAAACACACCTCAAACTGAGAAACTGTGAAGGTCTACAGTTCTTTAATACAAACTGACACACACACACGCACTGACACACACTGACACACACTGTCATGGGCCTCAGGGCTCGTTGTAAAGCTGCTGACTGTGCAGGCTGAAGCGGAAACAGAGAGACGAAAACTGTTCAATTATGGAAAGAGCTCTGGGTATAAATCTACCTCTGTCGGCCTAAATAATGACTACTGACACAGTGTGTGACTGTGTGTGAGTGAGTGAACCAGTGTGCGTGTGTGTGTTTGTATTTGGGGAAAAGAGGGAAAGTTGACTCTTCAGATTATTGGTGGCACAGTGCATGTATGTGTGCATGTTGAGGGGGTTTCCTCGACTATAATGATTATGTGATTGACTGAACAGCACTGAATGACTTTCTGTGTGTGCATGTGTGTGTGTCTTTATGTTTTATTACAGGGACCTCCGCTAATAGTTACCCACTATTAACTGTTACCACAAGCTAACTTGTGTGCTGTCTGCATCTGTTAACTATAAAATGTCTCTTGCGGCTTTGTGCAATTTAGACGGTTAGAAGGGTAGATGTTCATGCAGGAACTTTTTTTTGTTAATAATTCCATGAAATTCATGAAAGAGTCAGAATAATTGTGGTTTTACCATTCATTATTTTGCGATACTGTAGAAATAATAATGTCTGGGCAATTTTTAAAAAATCTAATTAGGACTGGTTTTTTTTTAAAGATATGAACCATGGTTTAGTTTTTGGTGTTTTAATGTACAATAGAAAAAAAAAGCACAATTTTATTCTTGGCATGCTGTTCTGAAGGGAAAACAGAATTACTGCCTGCTTTGGTAATTATATATGAAGGAAGTTACCTAATAAGCTTAGCTGATGACAAAATGAGACATAGTTTAACCTGGAGAAAAGGGGTCAATGTCGACAAAAAAAAAAAGATTGTACAGACAAGCATTTTTATCAAACTATTAACTATTCAATGATATTTGTTGTTTTTTCTATCAGTTGGGATAAAAGTTGCATGGTATTGCTATTATTGCTGCTGCTCCTTATCAAAGCAAGATGATGGATTAACCGCAAAGGCTGTTTGATCCACTTTTGGGGTGATTGCATTTCACGGCAAACAATCATCTGTAAGCAACATTCTACCTTTACCAAAAATTATTAACAACTTGAAATGTTCAAGTATGACATCACATAAGTGGTAAAACAAGATTTTTTGGATAACATTTGCACCAAGTGAAATGGATGGGGAATCAGTAAATTAAAACCAAAAGAGCACATTTGCTTCATCTGTTGTTAAATTACTGGACTAATAACTCCCTAAAGTGTACACAATGGATGGAGAATTTCTTCTTTATAGCAGGAAACTCTTTTGGGACTAAAGCCTAATTAGTCCATTGTATACAGCAAACTTTCAGTAATATCTGGTTTTGCTTAAGTGCTTCACTCAACCACATTTTTTAACGTTTGGTAGTAGAAGAAAGAGACTCACTGAGAGTGACACCAAGCACAAGACTGTGGTTTCAAACCCACCAACAATAGAGCATTAAGTGTGGCTTTAAAAGCACAGCCATGTACCACACAGCTGTGGCGCTAAAAGCAAAAGAACTGAGTGTGTCAGGACATAACAGACAGTGAATTGCTCATTAGCTGATGGTGCAACAAAGCACCATAAGGTATGTGGATGTAATTGTAGCCTTAAGTGTGAAGCTAAGTACGACAACAACCGAGATGATAAAAAAAAAAAGCTGCTGGCAATGAATGGCTGACTACATCAGTGAACAGTAGTCAGCTACAAAGGAAATGAGTTTAAGTGTGGCAGAAACCATTAAGCTAAGTATGCCATTAACCGCTCTGGAGAAAAAGAAAGGCAGCGCTCCAGATTAAAAAGCAGTAATATGGTCAAGAAGGTATGGATTTAACCATTTCCAAGGCCCAATCTGTGCTTCTTGGCTTTAGTGCAGAGCAGGTACTTTGGGGGTAAGCATGTAAATGATGGTACATATAGGGAGAACAAGCAAACATTTTTCTCTTTTTTCTAAAAAAATGTGTAAAAGCCTTGTTTCATCTTATTGGTTCTAAAAACCATGGTAGCCTGCCAAGTTTTTACTTGACAGATCTGTTGTAATAATCACATGCAATTTTATTACAGCAACAACCTAAACCCAAAGTTCTTTTCATTACATATAACTGCTTGAGTCAACTGAGCTAGTCCCCTGAAATTGAATGCTCTAAATTGAGCCAGACATACCCAAGACAGCCACCCACTTAAGATTATAAACAAACATGAGAGACCAAGAAAAGAATAAAACCACCGAAGCAATCCCATCCAATCAGATGGATGGACACAAAACATGGCTTTTAAATAAACCAGGGGGACTCATTTTCCAGACACAGCATGTTCTCTAAGTCCAGGTCCAAGGAGCATATGTCTCTTTTACCCTTCTAAAAACAAATCTCTCTGAACCAGGTAAAAGTTCAAAATTGAGAAAGAAATTGGACAAGTCTGAGTGATGTAAGCGATTTGGTCACTATATTAAACGTTTAAATCAAATATTTGCTGGCTGATATGTTAAAACATTTCCTCAAACTAACTTTTGTAAATCTGTAAACAGACAAAGATGTGGCACTGCAGTGGTTCTTAAGCCCTCTGTCAAACAGCTTGTATAGTGTCATCTATGCCCTTTAATATGCAAAAGGGCAGACCAAATTAGTTATCCTAAAAAAATTCTTCAGTGTGTCGGCATTAAGATTTATTCTGAATATTTTGTGTGTGTGAGGCTGTAAACATGTTTATTCCTCCTCTGTGTTTGTGGATAATTGTGCTGCTGCTGTTAGCCTCAAGTGGATACTTGAGGAACTGCAGCTTTTGCACTTTTCTGTTGGCTTCATCTTTCAGCACCAGAGGATGCTGCTTGGTACACATCCAAACATAAAGCTGAAAAATTCTAGAAGTGTAAAGGTTATACAAATACAAGGGACGTTAACTGTCATTGCTTTACGTTTGAATACATCAGTCAACATATTAATGAAGTGTACAATGATAAGTGTGGGGCTCTGATGTTGGTTATAAGTTTTAGTGTCCTGCACTACTTCTATGGCAGGGCTGTTCCCTGCTAGTTCTCCCTTCATTCGTACTGTTGCAGCTGCAACAAGTCCTGAGTTCATGTCATTGTGATAATTAGGCACATGCACACTGGAACAATACTGATTTTGTGGTTAATTCTGAGTTGTTAGGCTCAGAAACAGCCGTCTTATGCTTCTTAATTGTTTCAACTCATTGTCAGTAGGAATGACTGTGTCCATCTACGTCTCACATATGTGCTTGTGTTCATGCATTATCAAATGAAGCACACCCCTTCCCTCTGTGTCAGTGCCAAGGAAGTGTGTCATTTTTAAGTGTGACAGAGCCTTCACACTATACCAACAACTGGGCTTAAGGATTGTAACATGCTTGGGCACAGTACAGACTGCCATGTGTCGTAAAGGTGGAGTAAACAAGAGTAAGGTATGTAGATCACATCATCATAGTCTAACACACTATAGAAGGTGGCCTGCATCCATTTTTTCAGGATTAATATCTAAAATGAAAACCTAATATTAGATTAGTCACTGAATTTTAAAGTGTGAAATACCTTAATATTTGACATGGTTGACATTTTTTTCAAGGAATCCCCCTTTCAGAGTGTAGAATTTGGCTTATTTGTGTTGTTTAATGCATTTTGAATTCCATTTTTCTGGCCAACAAGAACACAGGTGGCAGATTTACATTGTAAACTGACTATGAGAGGATAAAAAGACGATGAAAGTTTGCCCCTGCAGATGAATGTCTGAATATGTGTGTAATGCTCAAACAAGACCATAACATTTATGTGGATGGATAATAAAATAAGCATGGAAAAAGGGGAACAAAGGGTCGTTTTAACCATGGAAAAGCTGCAAATAAGAAGTGAGCCACACCTCAATATTTGGAAAAACAAACTTTTTGCCCATGGACACATATAAACACCCACAATGAACTAGTGCCCACTGCTGAGTGTTTCCATGTGTGGTATATCATCCATGGAGGAAAAGAAAGTACCAAACTTAACCTCCTTCCAGACGGGAACAGAACAGGATTGGTTGTAGTTCAAAAATCTGTAGAGCCTTTTCTAAAGTAGTTTGAGCTGCCAGGAGTTCATTTTTGAACATCTTAAAATGTGTCCCACTGCTGACATGGCTGCTGTGATTTTTGGCACATATGATGGAGTCAGGATGCTTCTGCTGAGTATTTAAGCCCTCGACACTGGTGGCCAGTATATTTTTTCCCAGCCACTTTGTTCTTCACTGTCAACCAAATGGGAGCAAATTGTAAAAACTCCAAACAAATATCCTCCAGGAGCCAGCATTTATAAGGGGATATTAGATTCTCTCCTTGTGCACCATATAGTCCTTGATTTGTGGGCTGGCTGGCTGTGAAGTCATGAAACATTCACTGAGGAGAAAACATCAGCCTTACAAACAGTTAAAGTTGAATAAGCTATTGAAACAGGAATGAGTTCGCCTTGGCTCACCAAAGTTTTTGACAGGTGAGGGAGAAACTTTGAAAAAGAAGGAGGAGAGGAGGAAGAGGAGAGAGGAGCAGATATGAGGGCAATGAGGTCAGGGGAAAGGAGAGGTGGAGAGGTAGGATAGATGGTGTGTGTATGCTCGGTGTTTGTTACAGGAGCCTTGGCAGGAGACAGGAGAGTGATTGAATTCTTCAGTTGGGGAGGGGGTCAAGGAGGTGGAGGTTGGGCGAGTTCTGCAGCAGCAAGAGGTAACTTTCACACATGAAAATCAAGCTAATGTAGAAGTGTAAAAAAAATCTGTAGTTCTTAGGGTGTCCAGTTGAGGCTGACTGCAAAGGCACCTCCTGAAGCTTGCATGTACAGGGCCTGGGTCTGTTAAAAGTGACAGTGCAGTTTGAGCCTTGCTCACCAGGTGTTAGAATAGGCAAAGATAAAGACATTATACCTATTAATATGCCATGTTGCAAGAGCTAGAATAAAGGAAGGTGGCTACACTACAGGGCACATAAAACTTGAAAAAATACAATATGACCTATTTAAATAAAACAAACAGAACTGATTATTTAAAAATACTGATACAACTTGCTTTGTCTTTTAAGGAGCCCCTTTTCACCTGTGACACCGTTGTCTGTGGTTTAAATTAAATGTCTTTGATATCTTTTGGTCACACCATAACATGGTACATTAAACCATGAGAGGTTGTTGGTCCTTTACATACAAGCCCTAAACAGCTTTTCTTAGAAATATCAGTTTTTTGTGTTTCTCTTTTTAAATACAAATGAAGCCTCCATCACCCTGCCCTTCTCTTCTAAAGAGGTGTGTCAACACAAATACAGCAGTGAGATCTGTGAGCAAAATTACCAGGTGGGGGGCAGATATTATTATAATTCACTGTGACGCCACAGCAAGCCCAGATTCTGAACAGACTGTCAGTATTCATGTAGTCAGACTGGAGTGAGTTGGACTCTTTCACTTTATGTAGGCTGGAAGAAACTACACAGTACTATATCTGACATTTCAAAGGTTTTTTTTGATAACGATAAATCCCATCCTAAAGTAATAAATGTACATCCATGTAAAGTAATGGATGAAGAACTAACTATTAAGACTGCAAAGAATATTTTGCAATTTTTGTAGTCATTACTGGTAACGAATGTTTTTAAAATCAGAGTCCAATCTCTGTCTGGAGCAGCAGACAGAAGAGGGAGAGCAGAGAAGACGTATGAGTGGGTGTAAGTCAGGACACATCCCACCAATCACATGAGAGCATCTGGACAGGAGCCACGACTCACATGTGAAAGCTATCAGCAATGTTAGACCTGGAAAACACACAAATGTACAAACACACACACACTTGGCTAAACCTGAATGGTTGGCTGGAGACCTGGAACACTTCTAAAATGTTCTCAAAAAGGGACTGCAAACAACATTCCCTCCTGGGTGCCACTGTAACAACGGACCTGATTTTCCATATCCAATTGTATGTAGAAGACAGCCACAGGGAAGAATCTAATGTCAGTCAAGCTATGTGTAACAGCAAAAGGTATACAACTATTCAACATTGATTTTGACTTTGGGAATGAACATTTAACAATGAATGTGTTCCAAAAATATGTAAGCCTCATAAGATTTAATGATTTATAAGAATACACATTTGTAATGGGATGTTTGATGTGTAACTGTCTCTTTGAAGGATTGGCCACAACAAAATCTGCTAAAAGATTTATATTAATTGATTTTGGGTTCTCTTGGGTTATAGTGATTCGAACAGATGAGTCTATTCTTGCGTACAAAACATTAAAGAATTACATTCTGTCAAGGTCCTTGGCTTTTCAAACAGACACACAATTTTCCTTTTGGCTCTTTTCTTGGGATGCATGGGCTGAAATTAGTCATCTATCATTCCCAGCCTCAGAGGCATCTGCAGACTCTCAGAGATACAAGTTACTGCAGAGATGTTTGTACAAATGCTGAAAAAGTTAGTTTTTTTGGCAGACAAGGCATTAGGAGGAGACCAATTTTACTCCAACAAAACCCTCCTCACTGATGTTTTCCCTAACCTCAATAATTCATTTTTTTCTGCCAAAACTAACCAATAAAATGAGAAGAACAAGCTTGTCATAAAAGTGTTTTTATATATGACACAAAACAGGTCCAATTTTGATGTCAGTTTGAAACACAAAATGAAACAATTTACAACTAAATTGTTTATTAATGGGTCATAAAAGATATTTGGTCAAAAACCTGGGATCCAAATTTGTTAAGCTTATCTGCTACCAGTCTCACGGCCAACCTCTTATTAAAATCAGTATAACAGGGCATTTCTTTGTACACACCTGGAATGATGCTTGTAACACTTCTGTTACCTCCAGCGAGGGGGGATCAATTTGTCTGTGGCATTTATACTGAAATAAGATTTTCACAAAGGCACGAATACCAAATTATACAAAAAGGCCTTATGCTGCAAAAATCTGGTCTGCCTGTAGCAGCAGCAGCTTTATCAGAAATATATAATTGGGCTTTAAACACGAGGATTTTCTGTTTGGCTAAATATTTTCAGACTAATACACAGTTAAACGGCCTAACATTTTAAGTTGGATGACAAAATAGCCACCACCAGATTAACAAGTTGTTCAACCAATTCTATTTTTGTTTTTCAGTACACGTCTGAAGTCCTGCTCAAATGCTTAGTCCAAACTGTAACACTGCAGCCGACTACTGTAGTCACCTCTGTGGCTTCACTTAATAGCGGCTGCTTTGCTGTAAAACTACGCTCGATTCCAACTGTGAGAAAGAACATTGAAAAAGCAGATGGAACTAATAGTGTCTTATAGGAATGACATGGTTTGGGAATGGTTTGATCTAAAAAAAAAAAAAAAAAAAAACTTGACTTAAGTAGTATTAAGTCTGTCAAGTTGTTTTCACATGCAACATCAGGCCAAGTCAGAGGCCAAGTCTGATAGTGTGCTATCAGTGCATCTGGGCTATCTGAGTCCAGCACCCTTTTATTAGCTAACAATAAGCTTCAATAAAGTTTTATTCATTTTCAATAACTTTGTTAATAACCAAAGTGTATAGTCTCTTTTTAGGAACTAAGCTTACTTTTTGGCAATGGCCCAAAAAAACCCACGTCACTGTCAATAAAACCTGTGTGTTTCTAACTTTCTCGTTGGCCAAAAAAATTACATCAAACCTGCCGTTTCTCCATCTGGTCGGCAGTTTCTAATATTTCATATACTAACATTTATTTTGTAAAAAGCAGCTAAAGCAGCAGATGAATGTAAACAGAGCTTTTATGAGTCCCTCTAAGACACTGGATACAGAGCTGCTTTCTCTCAATGTTTATATCTCTCAGTGTGTCTCTGTAATTTTCCCTGAATGCCTTACCCGCCTATAACTCTGCACTTTTCAATACAGATTAAAAACTGAGCATTTATTTACCCAACTAAGAAGAAACCTTTGTCTTTATGCCAAGCAGGTGGTGTGTGTGTGTTCACATGTGCCTGCCAACAGCTAGGTGCGGAGTGAAAAAGATGAGAGCATAGCAGATGTTCTGATAGCTTTGTCATTTAAAAATGAACAAAACTAGCAGCTTGGCAGCTCTTACTTCACATCAGATAGTCGGGGTTACTTGTCCTAAATTACACATTGCCTCCGTAGCTAGCGCAAATGTTCAGAATGAGTCCTGTGATAATATTCTGGCTCTTGTTTCTCTTTTTGCATTACATGATTTAGCACAATGATGACATGCTACACTACATGACTGTGCTCTCCCGAAGAACTGTGTATCCATAATTTGTGATTTCTTTATTGTAATTGGATGCTGAGATTGTTTCACCCATGTGAGGAAATTGTTTCATAGGGGTTAAAGTCAGGTCAGTGCACTCCAGTACAGAATGGGTAAACAATACAGTGGCAGTAATGGAAAACAATTCATTTGTTACAGCAAATGTTCAGTGGATATGAAGTTTATAGATGCATAAAGTCACTTTTTTCTTTGTCTGTTTTAAACAACAGTTAAACTAGTCAGTTAAGAAGGAAAAACTACTGCTTACAAATTTACAGCAGTTCAAAATGCAAAAAGTGGCACAGTGATGATGAAAAAGGAAAATGATGTTAATGGACACCACGTTTACTGAAAGTTAAAGGCCTAGATAAACGTCTCTAAAACTAATGTTGAGTTTTAAATGAATCTAAAATTTTAGCAGTGTATACGTGTGCACCAGGACTATTGACTTGATTGCAATAGTCCTGGTTCAAAGCTGGCCCCCATGTCATCCTCCCTCTCTCTCTCTGCCCTATTTCAAACTTTTTCTTTTGTCCTTTCTCTTTAATAAAAGCATACATATCACATCTCGCAAATACAACCTAAAAAAAAAAAAAAAAAAAATCAATTCAGATAACAAGCAATTAAAGTGGTTTACCTGCAGAGTGCTCACTCTGCAGACTATGCTCTTCAAGGATTCAAATGGTTTTATGCAATATGAATTGTTTGAAGGAAGTCTTGGTGTGTTTTGTTTTTTTTCTTACATCTGCAGGGAACAGAGGTCTGAAGCAAATCACTGAATAATAGAGAGGTTGATGTGTGCGTCTGCATGAATGTGTGTTTGTGGGTCTGTCAATGAAAATGTGGTTTCCTTACATTGCTGATGTCTGCATTAGTTATTTATTTATTTATTTACTCATTCTTTTACTTCTGGAGCATAGCTGAGATGGGCCAAGCTTTGGACTGATTGCAACATAAATCTCATAAAAAAATGAAAAAGAAAACTTTTTTAATTTCAAATCTTACAAACTTAGAGTGTATCATACTTAGTGAAAGGGCAAATGAATCACACAGCTTTTTTTATTAAGGAAATTGGACAGTATTAAGATAGATAGAGGGAGGAGGACAGCTTTATTTGATTTAATCCTAACAGAGATAAAAAGATCCTGTTAGGTCTTTTCCTCTATGACTTTATATCTTACTTCCTTTCTTCAGCTCGGTGTGTGTGTCTGTGTGTGTATTTACAGGAGAGGTCCACTGGAGTTGAGTGTGTACCTCTCTGTGTGCCTGTGACTTATGTGTAAACAGCTGTGCTCAGTGGACTGAAGCTGATGCACTCTGTTGAATATTTTATCTTTCGTTACGACTCAACACTTGCAAGCACACAAAACACTGGAGAGCGGAAAAACAAAGTCTATTTTATCTTCTGTCAGATGTGCTTTTTGGTTTTATTGTTTCATTTGTTGCTCTGGTAAACATGAGTGCACGACTGGTGAGATCATGTGTTTGTCAGCTCCAGCGTCATTCAGCGTGGAGACGATCAGAAGCCCAGACAAAGTGGAAATTAAGTTGTTCTAAGCCTCTAAAGACACAGAATCATCTTACTGACTGGTTGTTTGTGGTGCTCAGGATGGTAGCAGTGGTTGAAGTGGTGGTCATGCTGAGTGAAAATGAACTGTTTTCATGTCTAATGCGTGGATTACGTCCAGAGGGCAAACATATGGCACGCAGACGCAGACAGCCAGACCTGCAGATGATCACTGAACCTGTCATCGCCCTGGGGTTGATCAGTGCTGTGATCATGAAGATGATGGCTGCAGATATGATGTGTGTAATGTCTTCAACAACAGTAACAAAAACTGTGTCTAGCTAGGATAGAAACAATTGCTGTGATGTTCACACAGGTTGCACTCAGCATTATAAAACACTTTGACTCCATTAGAGAGAAATCTGTGACTGCTAGTTATGATTTACAACTACTGCAAGATGCATAATTATTTAAGTGCAAGCCCTTTCATTAATCATGCCGTCGTGAGAACAGGCATGTGAAATTTATAATGACAAATAAAAGACACAATGTGCGCATCTCAATTAAATAAAGTTTAACTGGAGAAACTATAAAAGAGATAGTGCCAACAAGTAATTGTCTTTTATTATATATATGAACATGAGACTGGTACCCATTTAAGCATATTAAAACTTCACCTTTCACACTATATTTAGAAGAAAGGTACCTTAAAAACAGGGTACTGATCATTGTCGGCCACTTTCATTGGAAATAAATGATTAAATTAAGGGGCAGTAAGTCAGGCACTCTAATGATAGGCCTTTGAGGTAGTCTGCAGCTATTAAAGGAAATATCCTACCTTAAACTCTCAGCTTAAGAACAGCTTGGTTAACCTGGTTAATCTGCTGCTCAAACATCCACCTAGAGCAGAAAAACTCTCACAAACTTGGTTTTGCAGGTCCTATGGTTAAAAGTTGTAATCTATGTATAAATCAGTTTAGAAATCTGACTTAAAATCCATGTTGCAGCCTGCGAAGTAGAAGTTGGTAAGCTGACCAAACAAGGCAACATTACATGACATTTAGACGAGTTCAGTGTCCCGTTATTAAAAGAACTACTGGGCAACGTAAAAAGTCTTGTTTGTTGAATTATTATCAAGCAATGTTTTCAGCGTCAAAATGATGAATGCAAAATGATGAGACCTGCCAAAAAATGCTGGAAACTATTTCTCGTGCATTATATATTACTTTTATGTAAAGCTCAATTCTTTAATAATTATGTTGCAAAACAGTCCTTATGGAACCAAATTTCAACCCACCATATACTGGTAAATGGCTGAAACTACATCAAAACTTGACTTAAAGCTTATAAGTGACTAATATTGGCAGCTAAAAACCTGTTAGTGGTCTCCCTCATGAACTGAGTACTTCTGTGGCATTGTTTACCATTTTATTTTCCACCATTTGTTGTAATGTTAACTTTTCTTAACAACTTTGGTCATGTAAATACTGATTTTAGTTTATTCTCGTGAGTTTTTTTGATTAGTAAAATGAGTCCCCTCTGCTGGGGCTCCTGTGTACTTATGTGTAGAAGTCTGTGTCTCATTGTCTATCAGCTTTTCCTTATTGATTTGTAACAACTCAGCAAAGACACTTTAAAATGGATGAATATCCATAGGACACATTTGTGAGGGTCTTTGACATTTCAATAACCCAATATTCCTCTGCTGTTATCAGATACTGACTGTTTTAATTTTCCTTATTTATTGTGGACAGTCTCCACATTATCCTGGTGTATTTTTTGGAGTTGGTTATTAAAATAATAGCTTTGAGGGAGCTAATATGCTTCTGTTTTCATGAGAATAACAGCAATTCAAGAGTGGAAGTTCATGTATGGTTAACTACACAGTATCTTGATACTAAGTTTGTTTTATGCCAAAATAATGGTTTTGATGTAGTCATAGTAACCTGTTAAAAGTTATGTTTACAGCAGAGGATGTCCTGTTCTCAGCATCATTGCAAGCCTCACAGATGGTCCTGACACATCTAGGATATACTGTTCCCTTTGGGCTCACTCTCTACTTCTCACTTTCTTTTTCCCTATATCTATCCATCCATCTCTCTTTCTCTCTCACTCACACAAACACAGGCACACACTACCAGGTTCACAATAACAGAGAGCAGTCCACTTCATGTCCATTGGGAACTGGTTCATGTCATATTCTGTTCTTGTCTTCACCTCTCACATGTCACAACCTGACTAAAGTGGTAAGATCTGATGGTACATGAAGGAGAAGAGAAGAGCAGGAAGCTATGACTACATCACTCTGAGCAAGGCATTTTTGAGCATGGAGGTCAGAAAACAGTATATTATACGTTGTATGAAAAGGAACAACATGTTAATGCTGGAACCACAGGGCTCTTACCAAAAAAAAAGAAAAAGTTGTGTACAGATGGACTGACCTCTGCTGATTTCTGTACTTGGTTGTTTGAGTCCAGGACCCCCTTTTAGAAGAGCTACACTCTTTACAGTGGACCGACAAAATGGGAAACGACTGGCTCCCTTGGACTTGGAAAAGTCTACAGTACTTGGATCGTGCCTCAATAGGATGAGGGAACAATGTACTGTCACGTTACAGGGGAACTTGTTTGGCAGAATGTGCAGCATAGTAGAGAATGATCATGGTCCATTACAAGTAAGATGCACAAAACATGAAAGATACCAGAAAAAGAGCAGCAACTTTCTGCAGCAGTTTCATGTATCAGTCTTCAACACAACATTCAGGCCCTATTACATGCCTGGCAAAAAGTATTTTGGAATGAAGTGCAGTTGTCTTCCCTAATTCCCTCCTGATGTTTATGTCATTTATACATTGTGCACTTTTAAAAGCAAATGATCATGCCTGCCTGTTTGTGCCCTGGGGTGTGTTTGTCTGAAGATGAGGAGTGGTCATGCGAAAAGCTGGTGCATTCCTAACTTGAGGATGCAGAGAATGACTGTGCTTTAAACCTCCTCATATCCTGGTTTAAAGTCTAACGTCTTTTGCACAGAGTGTTTCTGTTGAGGATGCATTAGAGAGATGGGCACACATCTGCAAGATCAAAACACACAATTTGCTTGTTTAATTCACATGGGATGCACTCCAGCACTCGTCTACTGTTAAATATCAGAGCAGTTGTTGAAAAATTCCACTTAAAAGATAAACAGGACATCAAAATAGGGCCTTCATTGTTGCCATTGCAAAACAAGCATGCTGTGTCATGTAATGGCACTTCTCTCTTTGAGGTCACCATAATTTCTCTGTATTTCAACTGTGCCGGTGAAGAAGTTGACGTTGAAAACTGTTTGAAATACATGCCATGATGCAAGTTTTTCCAAACTAAATATTAGTCCCATGGGGTATAAACTCAGCCTTTTTAGCAAGTAAAGGTCTACATACTGTGCTTTATTATTTATCAATACATTTTTGTGCCTTTTTTAGGTTCTTTCCCAAGCAACAATATTCAGTGTTCAAAAATTAAGCAAATGCAGAATACTACAGTTCCTTCATTGTCCACTAGAGTGTGTCCTTGGAAGCATTAGAAGTCACATGCAGAACCCAGGTTGAAAATGCTATTTGTTTATAACCAGGACCAAAAAAAAAAATTTTTGGTTTGAATAGCTCATGAGCTTGCATGGCAAGAAGTACCCAATCCTTACAGCAGGAAGGTTGCTGGTTCTACTCTCAAAGTTGGCCAGGGTCTGTCCTTATAGAGATTACCTGTTCTCCCTGTGCATGTGTGGGTTTTCTCAGGGCACTTAGGTTTCCAACAGAACAAAAACATTATTGTTACATTAAGTGGTGTCTGTCTCTGTGTGTTGGCCCTGATTGGCAAGCAAACAGTCCAAGATATAAGCTGCTTCTTACCCAATGACAACTTGTTCCAATGACCTTGGAAAGGAAATGCAGGACAGGTAATGATGGATGGATGGATTTCTTTGTGTCCTTCCACCTTACGAGGGTGCATAATTGTCTTTAAGATTTGAGGGAGCGCAAAGTTATGGGCATGGCTAACATGACTGAAAGCTGGCATGGAATAACCTTTTTTCAGTCTGTCATTAGTCCAGCCTCAATCTGGCCTCTTTGTCTGTTTCAATTGATCTGTAGATAGTTTCAAGACAGTGTTTTCAACATGCCTGTAGATTAGCCTCCAAACCCACCTGTAGTTACCAAACAGCTGATGTCACTCTGGGCTCATGCTGTAATTTCAACAGTTAGTTTCTATTGATGAAACAGCCTGAACTCTGATTTCTCTACAACATAATGAAAGCGATTATAGCCTGACCCTTTATTGCTGCTAAATCTATGCATCACATCATTATTGCAAACTTAAGTAATAACTGCAGCGGAGTTGGAATAATGGCTCACTTTATTACTGAAGTTCACATCCAGCTGAGAATAATTTACTCACCAGAGCTAACAAGCTCAATAAACAGTAATGTATTGTTACAAATGACACCTTCACAGTGCAGTCATGAACCATAAAGCTAATGGTCTGTATCCAATATCCCGTTTTATAAACAACCATGTACAAGAAACTTTGATGAGAAATATATAGAAAATTGTGAGAATAATGCAGAAAAGATCACAGATTGTTCAAGAAAAATAGCGAATGCAGCAGACCATTTTGTTCACCTTATACGCAGCACAAACTAGCAACACGTTATCTACATAATAGGCTGTGAACACAATAAAGTACCACTACACAGCTGGCCACTATTAGTAAAAGTCCCATGACCTAGACATGTTAATCCCTGTCCAGACATGGTGCAATACCTCCTATAGAGCAACATGATTAACTTCAACCTCTGTGCAGAATGCATGTGAGTAAATATGTGCACTCAAGCACACATACATACATACTGTGCACATTAACCCTAACACATTGAGAATACAAAAGAAAACACACATTCTTGATGCTTATATACACACCCAGCCACCATCAGCACACTAATTGCAGATGTCAAAGAGATTAATGATGTGATTCACACAACACATTAAAGTCACAGTTTGGTTTGTAATTATGTTTATGGATCATGTAATATACATGCATGCAGAAGCATCATAATAGCAATGATGAAATATGCATGTTCAGGAAGAGATTGCTCTTGATCACAGATAGTGGCTAATTTATCTTAATGGCTCTTTTTCTTGTGTGCTCTTTTATGTGTGGACTATTAACAAAGGAGAATACTTGCACAGGGAATCAGTTTGTTTATGTGTTTATCTCTGAGCATTTGCATTTCTTGGCACATAGCTGGCCGTCCTTCTGTGATCATGTCATGTGTTTGTGGTCTGAAAATATCCGTGGCTTCTGTGTTTTGTCAAACAAGTCTGAGTGTGTGTGTTCTTACCAGGCAGGTCACAGCCAAGCACCTCCATCCTCATGCCGATCCCAGCGGGGGACCACCGCTCCGGAAACACTCTGATGTACTGGGCCACAATCTCATCAAACCTCCTGACCTCTGGAGTGTCGTAGTGACTGTTCCCCTCGAAAATCTAAATAAAGAGGGGCAGACAAAGAGCTAAATTGTTTGTGTGGGGATTGCTTTTTATTGTGTTTTTCTGCAGAAACAAGAGGGTAATCCATTTATTCAAAACCTTGGTTCATATTGTTGAATATACTATGCATAACTCATGCCCTGTGCATTTTTAGCACACATATAGAGAGACAACAAGATATTAAATGCTACCCCGTGGGCTGATCACAGGGCTTGTGTTCTAGTCTGGTTGGTGTGATATGCATAGTTACAACTTTAGAGGCTGCATGTCAGGCTTTTGCATGGGTTAAGGGCTATGAAAACCTGTGGCACTTGTTATGTCATGCAACTAATGCCAAGTATATATCAGGCTTAAAGAGTAACTAAACAGGGTGAATACTTTACATACTTGTTTACTCTAACTTTATACTAATGGTCATTCAATTAAATTCTTTGCAGTCAAATTGATAACTTCATTAAAATAAGAATTTTTAAATTTAATAGTGGCAGCTGGACATGCTCCACTAATCAGCAACAACATCACTGTGACACTGTGGGATCCTGGGTGGTGTAGTTGCTTTGTCAGAGATCACAATTAAAACTTCTGTTCTGAAAATAGGGTTGAAAAACTACAAATTCTAAGTTTTCTTCAAGAGTATTGACTATCATTTCACAAAAAATGTTTGAAGTCTGTCTTGGATGGTGACGGCAGAATGGCTGCTGATCACATCTGCAACAGTAGCAATGACTGTATGACGGTGTGGCTGATTGGGAAAGCATAAAGGAGTGAGTGGGCTTGTTTTATCCTCACCCTCATCCAGGCCCCATCCATAACATTCTGAGACCTTTTTTAAACTTTAAGGATAGGATGTCCCAGCTGAGACTCTGGAGTTCAGTTTCTCTTCAAAGTATAAAATGACTTTTCCTGCCAATTTTTACATTCCTTAGTTCAATTTATGCAGTCTACAGGAGCATTTGGCAAACGTCTGTGGCCCGCTCCCCACATGACAGCCTCTCTTTAGTCTATCTCAGCACGGTTGCATCCTGCAGTGCTGATTTGAGGGGAAACATGTTAAAAGTATCAGTGCTTGTCCCAGAGTTTGTCAAAGGGCCAAAGCTGTCTACGATACAAAACGATGACTGATAGGTTTTACTCCATGTTTGTCTGATAAATGTGAAATCTGTCAGAGTGGGCGCATTGACAGCACTGAGGATGAGTATCTTAAAACAATAAAGAGCAGTGCAGAGGAAGTAAAAATTTGTCATTTCGCCACTCCACCGTTCACGCCTAATTGCAAAACAATGGGGAAATTGTGAGCCTGTCTCTCTAAAGGCATATAACACTTCTAGTCAGCATTGTTTCCACGCATGGTATGACACATGTCATAAAAATAACAACAGAGACTGCGTTCCCTTTGATTTTCAAGTAATATTTTCTGATGCGGCTCGCAGCAGCCGCTGGCGAAAAGACGAGATTTATTACAAGCTGAAAACTGGCTAGACTCCACCATGAAAGCTCTTAGTGTATAGGCTGTGAAAGTTGTAATATTGGTTTCATTAATTACATTTTATCACCCATCTCCCCTTTTTTATTTTAAAAAAAGGAAACAAAGGATGAATTTCCCATGATGCTCATTTAACAAGACAGGCAGATGAGAGAGAACAGGGTTTGAGCATCAGGAGAAAAGCCATCCGCTCAGTAGTGCTATTAAAGCGCTTAAAGACATGGTCTCTGAAAGGAGAACAGAGTTTAAAGAGCCCCGTCTCTCTCTGTGCGTTACACTGCCAGCCGCGCTGAGTGGTGATGCAGGAAAGACATTTTTAATTAACACCCATGAGAGACAAATACAGGATGAGTGAACAAGAGGATGAGACAGAGGAGAGCTGAGTGAGAGTACAGCCGACTGAAAGAGAGAGACAGAAGCGGGGAGAATGAGGAGTGAGGTGATTCAATTGAATTATTATCAGAGCTGAGGCGGTAATAAAAAGGTTTTTTTCCTGAAAATGACAAGACTGAAGGAAGGGAGACAGAGGCAGAGAGGGGAAGAAAGAGAGGGAGAGTGAGGAGGCACTGGGTTGAAAGACAGCTATAAATAAACTACAAATGAGGGAGAGCTGACAGTGACAATTAGAGAGAGGAGGGTACATATGTTTGTGTCAGGCACACAGAGATAATGTGTGTGTCTCAGTGTGGGTTTTTGTGTATTCCCCGTCTTCTTACCTTAGCAAAGCTGGTCTTGCTGTCAATGATGTAAGTCCAGTCTTTGCCTGTCAAGCTGTGGGCCAGTTTGTACTTCCTAACAAAAGCTCTGTTCTCAGCGCTGGTGCTCCCTTCAAGTCCTCTTGCACCCTGGGTAATGATGCCACGCACCATTTTTGGCACACCAAGGTCCACCTGTAACACAGAAAAACATATTCAGCCCATGTGAGTCGGGTTGGTTGTCTTAAAATGGGAAGTTGGGGGTTTGGAAAAAGATTCTGGCACCACAAGGCCAAGTCTATTTGACATCCTTTTCAGAACATGAAAACCACCCCATGAATGTATGTTAAAAAATGTTTATTCATTCCTTTTTGGTTCACTTCACAAAGTGTATTAACTTTTTTAGTAAACTGATTTGTAAATGGACTCAAGCTTGTAGAGCTTTCTTAGCCATTACACTACCCAGGGATGCCCTCTGCGCTGCTAGTCATGCTTGACAATCCATACTTAATGCGGAGTAGGTGGCTAAGCTGGCGAGTTATTGTTCTGTTGGCTTCAGGTTAAGGGATTCAGTCCAAGCTCCTGAAGGGCCCTCGGGTAAGACACATAAATGCTCATTAATTTAATGATGGAAAATGACATGAAAACTCTGACCATCAGAGCCTGAATGTGTTTTAAGTGTGACTGATGGTGTAAAAGCACTTTGAGTAATCACATGACCAGGTAAGTGCAATACAAGCTCATGTATATTTACCACTTACTACATAAACACACTGATGGCAGAGGTTTTATAAAGTTTGAATCCCTAATCCCAATCATATACAAAAAAGACTCAGCAGTGGGAGCAATTTCATGCAAACAGAAATGTCACAGGAACTCGAGACCACCATCTGACTGATTCTACCATTGATTCACAGCCACTGAACACATCAAACTGTTGATTCCAGCTATTCTCTCAATGGTCCACAATTTACACGTTTTCTGAGGCTGAACTTTCTAATATTTGGTAATCACTTCAGCAGTTTCTCTACTATAGGCGCTGTAGTTATGAAGTATTTTGATACAATCTTGTTTCATGACTTCTCGTATCAGCATGCAGAGGGTATCTGAAGTAAGGCAAAGGAGTTCACAATGGCTCAGTGTTACATAATGTTTGTTTCTGTCAAGGATAAAAGCCTTAGACTGAGTTATAATGAGGCTCCGACTGGCAATATTTACACTCTGATGCAAGACAAAGTAACACAATTAACCCCGTTGGCAGTTCCTCGTCCTCACATACAGGCTCATTTCATTATGAAACATCCGCCATATTTAAAACAATACCACTAATTAAAAAGGCATGGTGATGTACCTGTAGCCACTCTTCTCCAGCTATGGGTTGTGTTGGGTTTGGAAACCACCCCGATCGACTGGCCACTAGCCTGGCTGCTCCTGTGGAGCCATGGATGTCCCTCATGGAAGAAGCTGAGATCTGGGAGTCTGGTAGAAGACCAGACAGCATGCCCTGCAGCTCTGAGCAAGGAGCATCTGAATGAAGAACACAAAGAGAAATCAATAGAGTACCAAATGTTAGTGCTTAACAGATATTAAAACACAACATTACTTTTGTTTTCACATCATTTTCAGAATCAGAATAAGAATTTGTGTTTTATTGCCAAGCACATTTACACATACAAGGAATTTGACTTGGTAAATTAGTGCAAAACAATCAACATATAATTAGAATAAAACGTAAAGAGTCAGGAGGATTAAAAAAAAGGATAAAAATAGGTAGAAAATAGTGCAAATTGAGTTAGGCAGATATAAATATTTACAAAATATGCAATATATACCATAGGCACAAAAGGAGCAAAAACACAACTTAGTGATGTATACAGAAGGTGCGGTGAAGGAGCTGTACAGATAAGTAGTCATTTTTTACATTATAAATATAATACAAACATGTATACAGTGTGCAGTGGATAAAATTTGGCTGGATGGCAGCCTCTTTTATGGGGGAGTGAGCTTAGGGCTAGGGTTCATGATGCTGACAGTAGAGGGAAAGAAACTGCTCAGTTGCCAATTTTTAAAGCCACGTTGTAGTGAATTTGACCTTTTAAAATGTTGCTATTAGAACAAACCTATAACAGGGTTGCTGATGTTTTTAGCTTTAAACTATTTTCCCTCCTCTGCTGTAAGAGTTAAATACAGTGTCCAAGATTTGAAAATTGTCACATGGCTTTTTCCAATTCTTTCTACAGGACCCAAAGGATGATTTACAAATCCTCTTTATCTATATTCAGTTATATACACAATGAAGACAAGATATTACATGTTCAAACTGATGAACTTGATATTTTTTTGCAAATAATGACTCTTTTTTAATTTGATTCCTGTAACACATCCAAAAAAAGCTGGGACAGGGGCATGTTTACCATTGTGTTGAATCCCTTTTTCTTTTAACAACACTCATTTGTGCTGTGTCTCAAAATAGTGCCTAATCAAAATCATGGTGTGGTGGAAAATAAAGTTGATATAAACAAACTTTTTGAAGAGTGTGATGACCCCACATTGTTTATGTGGCTTGTTTTTTCCCACAATTCTTTTAATTCAGTGGAGAATATGGCCAGATGTACAGCAATGTGAGTCTGTGGCACGCGTTCAGGCTCATGCCATGTACCTCACATAACCTGGCTTCAAAAAACCCAAATTATCCCTTTAGGGTCAGGACTAAGTTTGTGCCACCGTTTGCTCTCAACAGGGGAGAAAACTCTTATTCCTTAACTCTTAATGGTGGCATGAATTTTTAAAATCAACAACTGGTGTTTTGCACTCTGTTGCTTTCCATCAAACCTTTTCATTATTTTTCCTTCCTGCCGCTGCTGCTGCAGAGTTGATGCAAAACTTGAACCGAGCTACCAAAGGGGGATTCTTCATGGGGAATTGAGTCGGCAAACTCCCAAACCGAGAAACTAAATGAAAGCATGTTTCAGATCAAAGAGGCACTGCTTATTATACTGACAAATGTGTTTTGGTCTAACAAGCATCAGGATATGTTGCAGCACTAAATAATGATGGAAAACAAAGGTAACAAAACAGAGTGACCAATTTCATTTAGGAATAAGGGTCGAATCTGCAATGGAGGAATGTAGAGAGGCAAAAGAAGGTGATGAAATGGAGTTAAAGGACAAGGAGGAGATAGAGAGATGGACAAAAGGTCAAACACAAAGATGGACTAAAGAGAGAGCGGGTGAATAGAAAGGGTGAGAAAGATAAAGAGAGATTGTGTTGAAAGGAGTGAGAGGGAGCAGATTGACAGTGAAGGGTGACGGTGATTGATGGTGACATTCTTCGGGGTCCACACGGAGATGAATGTTTAATGCCGTGACGTTTTGCAGCCGCGCTTCACTTTGGTAAATAATGAATCAACAATAAACAGCAGCAGCTCGAGGCAGGCTAAATGAGCTCCCTCAAGCTTTCTAATAGACATGAAAACTGATTAGCAAGAAGAAAATTCTATCATTGCATTGTTTATTCTAAGTTTGTTGTTTTCTGTTTTTCTGTAAAGGCAGCTGCACTCCAGGAGAGTGATGTTTTTATATACAGGGGAGTAGTGGGAGTGGATTAGAATATCATCTCTGGAGAGGGAGCCAGCAGCAGAAATACCTATCAAACAACAGCATAAGAGCCCCTGAAGCTCTCTCACACTCAAACATAAACATGCATCATAAAATTCTAACACACAACCAGACTTATACACACTTGAAGTAGGAATCACAGGGTAGCTCATGATACAACAGTGCAGCCCAGGGAACTTTTTTAGTCCAGCCCAGAAGTTCGCATCACACAGGTTTCATTAACCAAAAGATCATTCAATTATTCATCAAACAAAGCTCTGTAATGAAAAACATACAACACACATTTTAGTCATCAAGATAACTTTTGCAAATTAGCCATATTTTCATGACTGATTTTGGCTACAGTTAAATTAGCTAAACTAATGTAATGTTTTCAATTTGTGAACACGATGAACCACTCCGTTAACTAGTACTGACTGCTGCTAACATTTTCCTCACTGTCATCTGCTTCCTTAATCCTGCCAAATTCTTCTTCTGCAAATTAACCTCCACTTTATTAAAGTCAAAGGCACTGCTGTGAAAAAGCGATGAAGTATTGCTGCGGTGAGGCCAGGGTTGTAGCCTAGCTGTCATGCCCACATGTAGGGTGGCTGTTGTTTCCAAAGTGGACAACCTGGATTCACATCTATGTGGCTTCTTTTTAACAGGTCATTCTAAACTCTCTTTCTCTCCACTTTCTGATCCTATCCAGTTAAAGGCATAAAAGCCCAAAATCAAATACTTCTTAAAAGAAGCAATGCCATGGTTAGTCAATTAGCTCTTAAACCATATTTAATACGCCAGGATGATGATATTGCTACATCCTGACTGTGTCCCACTCCAACTATAAACATCAACATAAACTGAATAATCATAACCTAAAATGCTGCAACACACCTCCACTTGCACATGCTCAGATGTTAAGCCCGCACATGAACGCACACACTCCTCTACTTTGCTTTTACTGATAACAAGGCACTAAAAAGCTGCAAAGTACACCATTTAGGGTCCACCTAGCCACAAAGCATGCCTATACATCCACACATGTACAGCTTAACAAACACACACACACTGCACAAGCTTGGTGAGAAGAAACGATAAAGGTGCTAAAAATAAATGATTGATGGGTGCTGCAGGGCTGAAATAAAATGAGATTAAGTGAGGAGAGAAAGACGGATGGAGGAACGAGGAGTTGAACGAGGCAGGGATGGAGAAGATTTAAGGCGAGGCAAAGAGGAGGGGAGGAATGAAAGACAGCAGGAGAAAAGTGGGAATAGGAGCTGTCAGCAAAGGCAGCAGAAGGACGGAGGAACGAGCAGCAGAGAGGAGGGAAGGAAAAACAGAGCCACAATGAAGAAGGATGGGTAGAAAGAGGGGGAAAAAGTGGAGGGAGAGACATAAAAGTGTGATTTAAGTTAATGACATGTCACTGACTGACTGCTTTATGTCTGCCTTTATAGGCCTGTGTAGGGCATTATCACATTCCCCCTGGCAGTGTGTGTGGCTGTGTGCTTGTCAATACTTCTGCGCACATGGGGTAAAAAGCAAAAAGAATAGATACTGCATTGCTATTAGCAGCCATGTTTGGTTATAAAGTTTCCTCTGTGGTGATTTTCCCCTCAGATAACCGCTAAAGTCACAGAATAGGCCCATTCTTAAAGCATAAACTGTCAAAGTTTACCATATAAACTCAGTGTTTTTCTGCCTTGTGATGGATTGCAAGCATTACAAGGCAGCAGAGATGGGCAATACAAGAGGAAAAAAGAAATGGCCAAGGGACGTGTTGAATTGGGTCTCGGTGGTAAAGTACATTGCAGAAAGACGGGTGATATATATGGCAATTTCAGGTGATAGAGTAGGTAAAAATATCTGATTTGTAGACAAGACCATGTGTAAGGATGCTTGATATATGCAGTGCTGGACAGGACAAGGTATCATAAAATATGGTGTATAAGCTTCACTTAAAAAGCATATTTTTTTCATCCAAAATGTTGGCTGCTGCCCATAAAACAACACAAACAATCCATACTCATTGCACACAACCTGATGATATTAAAACTTTGCTCTGATGCAGCCTTCTGTGCAGCTTAATGCAAGCGGCAACTTAAGTGCTCAAAAACTGAAGAAAGCAATGTTTGAGACAGACCAGGTGGAGGTTAGCACCCCCTTTGAACATCATTTCTTCCCCCTTATCCTGTCATTCTCCTGTGTTTTGTAAAACACAGGTATAAAGTGAAGTAAGTAAACCATGTCCATCACTGATTTGCTCAAAATGACTTTCCAGTTTAAGGCAGCAGGCATCCAGCAGGCAGGTCAACTCCCAGAGGATGTTGGTGTGTACTTCACATCAGTCAGTGGCCTGAGACCTAAACTACCATCACACAATATGGTAAGCAGAAGTGCAAACTTCACTTTAGGAGGGCAAATTATACTGAAAAAAGAACACAGCTTAGAAGAAACTGCATGTTGTGGACTTTACTGAATACAGTGTAAGTCGGAGATGGGCAACTGGTGGCATGCGGGTGACCTGCGGCCCCCTGCTCACTCAATGTGGCCCCCAAATCAATTTGTAATATCACATAAATAATGCTGCTGCTCTGTGTACCAGAACACCAGCTTTCAGTTGCAGAAGATTTAGCCATTTTTTTTTGTTTGGCGGTGCTACCCACACATTTAGCTGAGTTACTCATTCCATGAATGCACCATCCCTAAGTTGTACCTCACTGTAAAGGTGATAAATCAGGCTTTCCAGGGATATAATTACAATACCAACTTTTACTATTAAATGGGTGAAATTATCAACCGAAATATCATTACACATTATGTGTCAAAAATGCTTGTGGAAAAGCAAGAGCGCAAAGTGTGCAGTCACCCTACCCTGTGCTTCTTTCCATCCAAAATACTTTAAATTATGCAGTGTATTCTGCCCAAATTTTCTCCAATAAAAAGGCCCTCACTTTTGTGCTGCCCCTTTTTTACATAGTTGGAAGCTGGTTTGGTAACTGAGGAGATGCGAGCTGACTTCCTGGGGCACTGCCACCACTTGCAGAAGTTGATAATACAGATGAAAGTGGTTGGTGTCCCCTGCCTCTGATGCCTCAGGGCGTAGGCTTTGCACCACTGTGCCCTTAAACTTCAAAAATGAAAAGGGGTTAACAATGCTAGTGGTGCACATGAGTCACCAGGAATGATTAATGGCGAAGTGCCGACCCGGCATGTGCCCCCAAACCTGACCTGACCTTTTCTTACAGGTGTAGTGCTGATCTCCATCATTGTGGCTAATGCTTTTACAATACCGCCAACGTACCTCAGACAAACCCACTTAAAAAATTTCAAACTGTCCCTTTAAGTAATGTTATATAGAGGACTTATTCCGTCGCTAGTTTTATGCCACGTCCCTGCCTTTTTTGCATGCTGAGTTTCTTCCTATTTCGAACAAACACATACATACACACAGAGTGACATGCACACATGAGCAGCATCATATTGTCATGGTGTGATTGTGATTTGTGTGGGTGCTGAAATAGCCCTCCTAGATAAGAGCATATCTGTCCCTCTCAATGGCCACTATGATGGCTGCAGAGAGAGGCCCTAACCTAATAATGATACAGTGGAGCTGGGACACACACACACGCTCACACATCCACACACACATACACACAAACACACTCAAATGGATTGAAACACTCTCTCTTTCACCATTGCTATAACACAGGCACACACACAAACAGAGACAGTCTAATTAAGTTTTATCTATTTATAGTATTGAGCTGATTATGCTGGTTGAAATCATGTTTGTTTGCCGGGCTGCAGATGAAAGCTGAGAGCCTGTTACTCTCTGATGTTATCACCCACACATCACACTAGTATTATTCTATTAGGACTGAGTGTGTTTCTATTTGTGTATGTGCGTGCGTGCGTGCGTGTGTGTGTGTTTGTGTGTGTGTGGGAAACAAAGAGGCAGGATATGTATATGAAAGAGCGAGGGCAAGAGTGTGAGTGCACACGAGGGCGGCTTTTTTTGTGTGGATGTAAAAAAGTAAAGGGGGTAGATGACAGCAAGGCAAGGAAAAGTATGAATAGAAATGCTGGATAGATTGATGGGTGGATAAACAAAAGAATTACAGATCATTAGGTTATATAAAGGATGAAAAGGAACCCTTTCACATTGCCTGGTTCTTTTCCAGGATACATCTTCTTGCAGAGTTATTTTTAATACAACCCACCCTCTGACCCTGTAAAAGTCAATATATCACTGGTATAACTGAGTAGTATTTTCACGTGTCCCATGAGGGGATAGGCTAGAAAAAGTCTGAGAAACTCCACAGAAGAAATCACTTCGTCTTTCTTACCCGTGATCTGACAGCCGTAAAGCTCGAAACGCAGGGCAATGCCATTCTTCCATGTCTGAGGTCTGATACGGACGAAGCGGGCCAGCACCGGCTGGGGGATCCGGTTGAGAACCACCTCTGTAGCATCAGCATTGGCATGGAACACCTGCAGGGGGAAATATACAGATGAAATTATGGTAAACTAGAAAAAAAAGGCTGAAGGAGGTTATATGTCTTCTCACATTTGCAGAAAGTGCAAAATAAGTCAATGGCACGTGAGAAATCAGCATCAGGTTGTTCTTTGGGACATTTTACCACAACACTGACACAGACTCTTTTAGGTACAAATGACAGCGAATACTGTTGAATGCAGCTGAATGTAGTGCCAATATTTATTTGTTTTCCCCTCATTAGACCACTAGTCTGTATTTAAATCAAATGACTATAGACTCTGTAGTAAATAAGCATGTATAGCACTGAGTTTCAAAAAGACTCCTGATTAACAAATAATAATGAGTAGTGGGGGAGGGCAGTGGGTTTGACAGCTGGTTTAAACTTCACAACAATCTATGCTAGCTGAGAGCTCAACTACAGTGATATAGCCATTAGAAGAGCAAAGTCCCTAGTTTGAAAGCTGACTGTACTAAAGGAGTGACACAGGATCACATTAACTCCAAGTTGTCTTTTTAGCACAGCGTAAATCATATACTGAGGCAGTTAAAACCTTTTCCTTTGGGGTACACTTCATCCAAGACTGTGATTTACAAACACAAGCATGTGACTTGTGAGTCATATTACAGATTACATGGTACACTGATAAAGAGGGATGGCAGGGGTGTGAAAGTCTCACCTTGAACTGGCAATTTAAAAGAGGCAAAAGTTAAAACTGTGGTCCCATGTTAAATTTCTTTTTGATGGCTCTCTAACAATTTCAGAGATGTTTATGTTTCCAGGAATCCGTCTATTAAAACAGGCTCCAAAAGTTTCACGTCTCGCATCGCTACCAAAAACTGACCCATGCAGCTGTAAGTAGATCAAGTAATTAAGAGTATGCTAAAAAGCACAATCCTTGCAAGCTGTCCCTCCTTGTAAAGTTGACTAATCAGGCATTTCACCTTCATGAAATGCAAATTTTTAAAGGGGTAAAAATAATCAACCAAATTCTTTGCAAACTTATTTTGAGGAATATGTTTTCTGATTAGTAATGGGGACTACATATATATCTTTCTGATCTTTCAACAAAACCCACACACACTGACTAAAAAGTTTTTGCTCACAAAAGGAGGAAACAAGCACATTTTTTTTTTTCTTTCACACACTCAGACCGAGGGCAAACAGCGTGTAATAAATCAATCGTTTAAGTATGTGGGAGAGCATCCTCTTCTCACGTCCTCTTGACTTAAGCACAAGCACGCTCTCTGTCTCACACACACACACACACACACACACACCTACACATACATTTACACACCACCGGAAAACATCATGTTTAATCCTTCACGCACAGAGAGCAAAGAAAAACACACACGGTCGCCCCTCAATGAACAAGCACACACACAATTTCTACAAACGCACTGCTACTACACACAATCATCACACACACACACACCTCTGAACACAAACTGTCTTTCCTTTGCCTTACAAAGTGCCCTCAGAGCTCCCACACGCTGCACACACACCCTTTGAAAACACTTGCAGATAAAAAGGAAATTGAATGCAAGCGCACATGGCCAGAAGCACTCTTTTTGTCTCCCGACACCCAGACTTTATATCTGTGTCTATCTGACAAAGTGTCATGTCTCTCTGTCGGTCTATGACTACCATCTCTGCTGGGCTCACCACAGGGAAACACAGCTGGGCTTCCTCTTTTCTCCCTATCGTTTCACGTTCAATCTCCCTCTGTCTCTTTGTTTGACATCTCTATCTCCCACTCTCTGTACAGCAATAACACAATGCTGTAAATCTTGGAAGAAAAACTTGACATGTTGTTTCATTAGAGTAGTGGGTTCAAACTGTCTTTATACCACCAACACCATCACTAGTCTTTCTGACGACGAAAAGCACTTTTACTCTGCAGGTCAAACCAACCGATTCACACCAATTCACTCTCACATCCACTCACTTATTGGTTAAAGTATCTATGCAAGTTATCCATCAGCGCAACCAAATCAATGTTTTTTCATACCCATTTACATGCCACTGACGCAAAGTCCCCTGGTTCACTAATATGGACAAATTCTTGGAACTAAACCAGTTGTTGAAACGGTCAATGTTATTGAGTCCTGATGCTCTGCTGATGAGACAGTAAAGTGACGTAAGCTAATTGCTATTTTTATACTAATTAATTAGTACCCAAGCACAGACTGCTGTGCAATGATCCTATTGGGTTGAAAATCAATATCATTATTTTTAGTATATAACTTCTGCTGCTGCTAGAGTTTGATGTTGAGGGAACTTACCCACCTGGTTGCTGGATCGGTTGCTTTCTTACTGCAAATGAACTGCTCAAGCGTTTGATTAGAAGCAAGCCAAGAGCACCTCTTCGGGGCTATCTTAGTGTCTCCATTATACTCTGATACAGAGTTTGATTGCAGTGTTCGAAGGTGGTCAAACAAGCTGAGCCAAAGGGGGGAGCTCATTTGTTTTTGAGCAACTATTCCAAATGGTCCAGTGGCTAAAGCACCTTTAGTGTCAAATCTTGACAATGAAGATGTAGAGATGAATGTAGGAGAATGTCATTGTTCAAATTCAAACAACTTCAGGGTCCATTAGTCAGAAAAAAGGAAATTAAGTTATTATTATTTCTTTTTAAATCTCTGAATTGACAGGTTCTCAGTGATCTACAGCTCCTTTGGGCCCTTCAGAACACCTCAAAAGCTTTTTTTCCTGATGAATCTCTAACAGTTTCTTCATTGAGTTTAATCAGTGCTGAAAACACAGCATCCGGTGTTTAATACAGAGAGCAGCAAACCTCATTCAACAGAGCCAAAGGCCTTGCAATTACTTGCTTGGGTACTCGTGTAGATGTTTGCTTGTTCTGGGAGTGTGTATGAGTCTGTGTGTAACCTCATCACGTCTTCCTGTTCCTGATCCATTAAACAGCAGGGTCCATCAGGGGTGACAAAATATGGATGAAAGGGGTTTCCTACTCACAGGAACAGGAGCATGCTGCTGGCCCAGCTGGGAACTGAACCTGTGACCTGCAGCATTCACGACACAAAGTCAGAGCCAGTGAACTCATGGCCTTACAGTGGCTTTAATTCTACAAACTGTGACCAGTTAAATGATGGAAAAATGCCGAAAGGCCCCAAAAGACTTAATGGGAATGTGGTAGCTGACTGTAATTACAAGAGTGTGTGAGCTGGTGTGTGTGTCGATGTGTAAAAGTGTAATTATGAAGTCTTACTCCTAGGGATTGGGGGCTGCCGGGCCCTTTCTGATTTCCCTGGGTGCACACTGAAACATTTCCTCCATGAAGTGTGCACACACACACAAACACACAGTGTGTGCTTTTATGTAGGAATACATGAGAGTGTACACACTGTTTCAGTTTTGGTTGGTTGTGTGTACACATGTTTGTATGAAGCTTTAACCTTGTTACTGTCCTTCTCCAGCTCTTGAGTCAGTGATTATATGTTTGTGTAAGTCCCAGGCTCTGCAGTACTCTGGGCCTTGGAAACAAATCTGGCCTCCACTTTTTTCATTTCATTTTACTTTGTACAATGTTTCTAAACGGTGGAGCTCCTGCTTAATAATAAAAAAAAAAATGCTTCCACCACTCTTTTACAATGCTCCAGTAAACTAAATCTTTTTTGGTGCATATATAAAAGAAAAAATTCAGCAGATGTTATAACCAAACATTGTTATGACCTCTCCTTGTAAAAAGGTTTTCATATTGCTCCTATCCCTGCTCACAGATTGCTGGCAGAAAAACAAATAGTTGTCTATTATGATTTGTGAAAATGTATTTAGCATTCAGCAGCAAAGAAATAACCTATCAGAGCAGCATTCATATGGGGAGCTACATATTATCGTTTGACTACAGTTATATGTTAATGTGTGTCTACTCAAAAAAAGAACTAAGAGGGATCCCATTAGTAAGGTAATCATTGAGTACTGAGTAAATACTTGTTTTCATGCTTCATTTTACTAAAGGATAGTGGCTCTTAATTTTGGGTCCAGACCCAAAAGTGGGTGGCAATGTTGTTTTATAGAAGTTGCAAATGTGTGCCCATTTTGAACAGAAACCCTACACAGACATAGCATATATTTATTTCATTTCAGCATGGTAATAGGTAAATTTTAGCTATGTATCACATTATCTCGGGATGATAAAACTATTATGATCTAGGCCATTAGGCTGATTGGTGACTCAAAATTGCCCTTAGGTATGAGTGTAAGAGTAAACAGTTGTTTGTCTCTCTATGTGACCCTGCAATTGGCTTGCAACTAGCTCAGGGAGTACCCTGACTCTTGCCCAACCTCAGCTGAGTCAGGCTTCAGCCCCACAAATCCAAAAGAAATAAGCGGTGCAAACAATCCAACTCTGGTTACTACGTAGCATAATGATCTACTCTGATTAACTAAAAATGTTTAAATAAGAAGAATATATTGGTTTTAGTGTGCTCACACTCAATAATTCAAATTATTAAAATCAAATTAAAACTGTATTTAACCATGACAACCTCTTTGAGATTAAGAAACTCAGTTACAAGAGTGTTCTGGCCGAAACAGGCAGCAGAAAATTGATCACATTACAGACATGAAACAATGACAATGAAAAACAGAAAATAACTCTTTTTTCAGTGACAGATCACAAGATTCCACATAATCCACGAACAAATGATTGTAATATTTAAGAATCATTCTCAGTGTAATCATTAGCTACTCTTCAAGCTGGAGATTACTTGCTGTTTTTGTTTATTTGAGTTTAAATCAGCCAGCATCACGAGCGCCATTGTACCGTTACCCTCCCTTAAGTAACACATATTACCAGAGGAAACCACTAGAGGGCACACTTAAGAGCTCAGGCAGAACAAAACTACTTCTTTGAGAAACTTGCAAACTTGGTGACAGGAACATCAACAAGGACGGCGTTTAAACTAACAAAATAAACTACAATAATAAAAACAATGTAAGATAAGCCAAGGAGAGTGATGAAAAGTGGACAGAACACACCGGCAATACTGGCTTCTCTCCAGTCCAACAACAGTTTCTCCTTCAACCAAGTTAACTGGTGACATTCAGCTGACTGTGAATAGTTACAAAATTAAGCATCTTGTATCTGCGCCGTCAATTCTGGAGATCACATACAGCTGTCATTCTAAAAAGATGCAAGGGACGCATGATAGCTGTCATGCAGCTGCATCACTGTAGTTGACAGGGAGAGCACTCATTATCCACACATAAACTTGTGATTAACCAGTAGTTGGTTCTTTAGTCATTCCTCAAAAATGCCTCAATGTTTTGTTCCCCATAGTAACTACATTGTGTGCCTTGTTGCTAAGTGTTGCCATATTTTGCCTCTTAATTTTCAAAAATTATCTTGTTAGGGATTCATTATTTGTGATAGGGTTCAACAATTTTTCCATCAAAGAAAAATTAGCCCTCATCAACAGCAGCCTGTCTTAAAGGTTCTGGCTCTGCAGTTGGAGTCCACCGTGAGAGCATGTAAGAGGATACTTAGCATCTCTGAGGTCTTTAACTCCTTAATTCAGTGCTAACAGACTCTTTCTAAAAGGTTTCAGCAACAATCAGCTAATGGACCACCGCCACAACAGAGATCAAGTTATGTGTGGGAGAAACACAGAGCAGGTGTAAAGTTCAGCATCTGCTCCTGGTGTCTGCTTCCAGGTAAGAACATCTGATCATTACCAGACGTGCACAAAACCACACTCACAAACTGTTGTTTAGCAGCACATTATAAAACAATGCCAACCAAGTAAAGTCTTCCATATTCAAACAGTGCTTTCATCTCTCAGAGGAGGTCACAGGTGACAGACATGAAGCGAATGCTGTTTTCTCCTTCATTTACACACACCTGCTCAGCTGAATAACAATAGTGCGCAGCACAGACTTACATATTGTGTGTCTGTCTCCGGTTTGCAGTCAAAAGGAGACTAACCAGGCTTAACTTGTAACTACAGGGCAGAAAAAAGAGCAAGGCAAGGAATAGGTTCACCTCATGGGAAAGAAAGAACAGGTGTGTGTGTGTGTGTTTGAGTGTCGCCCTGCAGGGTGGCAGTCAGTCAGCTGGTGAGGACCAGAGCAGACACTGAATTATTCAAATGTCCGTGCTGTGTGTGCTTTGTGAGTTTGTGTGCGGATAAAGCTATAAAATAGTAAAACAGACCCCATCTCCTCTCATTTCATCACACAAGGACAAACACACACACACAGGCTTGGGGAAGGTAATTTGTATTTGACAGCAGTATACGTGTGTCTGATAGTGCTGTCCAAAATGTCTAATGTCCAAATGCATATTTAAATTGTTTGGTTAACCATCCAAGTTTGATAAAAGACTCATAAAACAGTCCAAATTTGATGAGTGATATGAAGTTGGTTTGCAGTCAGCAGTACTAACACTGCCAGACTTTGATTTTTCTTGCAGGACAACATGCTTGTGATGCTTGTACTGAACGTGTAAACGGATTGTTTCAGCCTAGTGGTTATTTTTAAGTATAATCTGACATTCGAGTGGGGTAATGTGGCCTTAACGAAATAAGTCTTTTTTTCACTTTAAAAGAAGCCTGTGGTGACATGTCTGTGCATGAAATCCCAGAGAAATGTGTTGGAAGACTTTCATGTAGTCTCACTACATGAAAGTCTTTCATGTAGTTAGGTGCTGTAACTTTAACTTAAGAGTGTGGATAGCGTATCTCCTTAGTTGTATTTAGCCACAACTGAAAGAATGACAATTTCCTGGTTTGCCCACATTAAATAAAAGTTGAAACTTCAAACTTGTTGGAGAATTCACATTTTATCATAAAAGAAGCTTAAAACAAGCCAGTCATGGGTTGAGCGCACCTTTAAGCAGATTTTATTCTGTTTTAAAGGAGAATAATATAGCTTGCAGCCCTGAATAATAAAAGGCAGCATTAAATGATTCCAGGAAATGTAGTCTGTAATAAAGTCACAGACCAGCAGAAATGCTCTGCAAAGCAAGTGAGCTGACTTTATGTATGTTCAGTGCCTGTTTACAGGATTACTTTCCAGTAACTTACAACAGTCAAGCATAACATTATGACCTCTGAGAGGTAAAGTGAATTTCACTGATGATCTCTTTATCATGGCCCTGGTTAGTGATATGCTTGGCAGCAAATGAATATTTTGTCTTTAAAATTGGTGTTAGAAGCAGGGAAAATGAGCAAATATATGGATTTGAGTGATTTTGAGAAAGGACCAACTGTTTTTGTAAGACAACTGGGTCAGAGCATCTCCAAAACTGCAGCTCTTGTGATGTGTTTCCAGTCTGAAGAGGTCAGTGTTGATCTAAAGTGGTCCTAAAGTGACTGTTTTATTCTGATGGTTTTTAGCTCCAGTGTTTCCTCATGGGGGCTCTCCATGCTAGGAGCTGCTCCTGGTCCACTTCTGGGGCCGCTGCTGGTGGATGGCTCCACCTGCGTGGCTGGAGGCCCCTGCACTGTGGTGTGGGGCCTCGTGTCTGCGCGGGGGGGGGGGGGGGGGGGGGGGGGGGGGGTCTCCGGCTACGCTCCTCGTGGGCCAGGAGCCCTCCTCAGCGTTGATGGTCCCCAAAGGTGGCTTATCCCTTACCTCAGACCTCAGTGCCCAGCCATGTCTCTCTTTTACAATAGCTCGTGTGAATGTGTGTGTGGGCGCAGGTGTGTGTGTGTGTGTGTGTATGCTGATGTCTGCGAGTGTGTGTCTCGATATGTCTCTATATTTTTTGGGGGTGGGATGGACGGGTTTGTTGTTTTATGTTGTTTTTAGCCTCTGTGAGGCACTTAGTGTTGCTTTTAAGTATGAAAAGTGCCTTATAAATAAAGCTTGATTGATTGATTGATTGATTGATTGATTGATTGATTGATTGATTGATTGATTGAAGGAAAACAGCAGTGAACCAGTGACAGGGCCTTAGGTGGCCAAGGCTCACTGATGCACATGAGGAGAGAAGGCTGACCCATGTGGATTGGAGTGGCGTGCTTTCAGTTCATCCTCTTGTGTACATAGTTATGCAACATGTACTATATGTACAAACTAGTGACAACAATGTCCCAAATATGTCCTAAGCACAAATACTGGTGATGATGTTATTACCAGTTTTTTGCCAGGCACTACGAGTCACATACAACATAACCTCCAGGTTTTTAAATCAAAAAAATGCCCATCCACGCTGTTTCTGCTCTCAAAAAGCATCCTTTCATTTCGTAACATTCATTCATTGTCCTTGTTTACCTGCATAAGAGATGAGGTGCATTTGGCAACAAGCAGTAGCCCAAAGCCATGCTACAGAGGCAACCAGTGGCAAGCAGCTTTTCCAGCCTACATTGATTAAAACCATCAAACATTAGTTTAGCAAACCTTTGAATCTGGTGACTTTTGACATTTTGGTAGAATACTGCACATCCTAACATCAACCTAACATTACCTCTTTCCCTTCCTCCCCCTCCTCTTTTCAGTCTTCATTTTTCACAAACTCTAATCCCACAACTCTTTTTTCCTCCCTTTCTTCTACTCTTTTCTCACCTCAATCTGCCCCACCCTCTCCCATCTACTCTGCTGGTTTAATTTAATTTCCCCTCTCCTGACATTCTTCCAGGTTGCGGTGTTGCATGGACTTCTGATTTTTCCAGTGGGACTCGTGGTCAACACCCCAGTCTGCAATTCTCATTATTCCTGCCCTCCTCTTTGCCTGTGTCTGTCCGTCTCTCTGTTGCTCTGTGTTTCCCCTGTGAACTGCCTCCTTCTCTCACTCACTTGTTCCCTCATGTACCTTGCTTTTCTCTCTCTGGTTTCCACTTCTCTTTCTCCCTCTGCACCACTCACTTTTTATCCCTCTTTCCCTTCAGTGTGTTACTGGCTGACCTTTTGCTTGTGGTTTCTTTCTGTATTTCTTTCTCTCTTTTTTTCTGAGCTTCCATCTCATCACTATCCCCATTCCTCTCATTCCACCTTGTCAGCAACCTCCGTCCCTCTCTCTTCATCCATCTTCCCTCCCACAGATTAAGGTGGGAATAGAAGGATTAGGTCTTGGCTCAGGTCCAGTTTAGTGGCCAAAGACAGTGAGCCAGGAGGTTTATGAAATGAAGTGCTACATTGAGCTTAACTGCAGCTCTACTAGTGAAATTGTGTATGACCCCTGCAGATGTGCATTCAAGTCAGGTAAACAAACAAAGTCAATGGGAAATGCAACTTGTCTCATATGGGTAACTTCTCTAAATCCAGCAAAATTCTAAGAAAATAAGGCTTGGATCTTGTTGAAGCAGACTTCTCACTCTTGCTCTGCTAATCCTTTGCTTTTCAAAAAAACTTTGCTTCTCTTCTCCATAATGTCTTTCCCCATAAAAAAGAGAAACAAGAGGATGGTAGAGTATACAGCCCAATGCAAAAGAAATAGTATCAGTTCTAAACAGACTTTCATACAGGATTTGCCTTCCCTTTACTCTTTCTGACTTTTCTTCCCTTCTCTTTCATCGCCTCCCTCATGGAAAACGAGACTAGAGGGAGGTAGTGCACACAACCTAACCCAACAAGGATAAAAGCAAGCAACAGGCTTCTCACCCAAGCTCTACCATTCCCATTCTTTTGACTTTTCTCTCCCTCTATGTTTTCTATCTTCATTTTTTTTAAATGTGATAAAATGTAAGAAAATGTGGGAATGCCAAGCCCAAACAGGCTTCTCACCCTGGCTGTGCCACCCTTTTCCCTCATACAAATAGGGACTTGGAGGGGGTGGTGTACACAATCATACCCAATTCTCTTTTTATTTTCTTCAATGGGGACTAAGGGAAAGCAGTGCAAATAGCCCAGCCAAACAGGAGTGAGCTTAAGCCTGAACAGGCAACTGACCCTGACACTGCATGTCCTGCCCTGTTTCTAACATTTATGTGGACTTAATTGTATTTTCTTTACTTACTTATTTGTTATTTTAAAGTTTCTCAAAAATTATTTTTTGATCCCAGAAGTAGCTGCATATTGTTAGTCCGGTGCATTAGGGCCCATGTGGTAGAGCATGTAGTGTTTGCAATCTCACTACCTGGAGCTCGCAAGTTTAGACTCTTCTACCAGTCTGTTTAGGTTGTCAATGCTGTTTGGGTTTTAATGGAAATAATGTAGAATGAGCAAGATAAAGAGAACTTGCATGTAGTTATGTTGGCTTAAAAGAGCAAGCAGAGAGAGGGTGACTGTTGGACCTTAAAGCTCACTGTCAAGCCTTTCTGAGGTGTTATGGGACTTGATGAATGGAGATTGTCAGATGATGGTGCTGGTAATGTCCTGGTCTATGCTACCCACCAGTGTACACACTCAGATTAATAGCCAGTAAAAAGCATGATTTAGAATTTGTGTTGCTTTACCGAGCTTGCATTCTGTCATTGTATCTGTCAAGTATTTTGTTGTTAAGCAGTAATTTAGCCATTAGGGTGCCTTAAATTTCAAATTTCAAATTAGAGCTAGTTGTCTCTTGACCAGTCAGATAGAGGTTCAACCTCCCTCAAAGACTGGGCATCCTTGGACAAGAAACAAACCCTAAATTACTCATGTGTAACTGTATGTAGACTTAACACAGGATCGTCAAACACTGAATACCGTGAGATCTTCAAAGAAACCCTTTGATTAAGTAAAAGACTGGAAAAGTGCTATTCAAGCTGAATTGTACCATTCCCAAATAAGCAATTTGATTATTTGACAATATTTGGACATAAATGGGGTGATTAAAAAGATAACATGGATCGATTAAATTTTAAAAAATCATTAGTAGACAAAGAAAAAAAGAGCTTTTCCCAACAGAAAAGAAACAGCAGTTTGACTCTACTGATAACTTCAGTGTGTAGTTCTTTGTCGCTGCATCGTATACTTTGCCCATCTGTTTGTTTCTTCCCATAATTCTCTGGTGCATGTCTTGATTCAGTACCTGTCATGTGGGAGTCTGTCACTACAACACAGCAACAAATGCTGCATGGATATTACTGCTTCTTCTCCCCGAAACATTCCTGCAAGTTGACATGAATTCCATATGTTCCATCTGGTTCACTGTGGGCCTTAATGACACTATCACAGACATTACAGATCACACAAATCATGGTGATGCTGTGTGACATTAACTCCACCTCTACGGGCTGGATTCCAGATGTGTAAAACCAAAATGTGTGTGTGATCAGTCGCTGCTTTATAAAGAGTAGCTTATCTGAGAAATAAGATAAGGAGAGCAAACTAAAGGGGTTTTAAACAGACATTTGTCTACATGCATTCATGGGTATATATATAGAGGTACAAATTTGTGTTGTGTACAAGTGTGTGGTCCTATTGGTGCAGACAGTATGCTACGCTCATGCTTTTCCTTTTATCCATGTGGCTCCCATTAATTTCCGTCCTCCTTTAATGCCTCTTGCTCATAAAACACTAATTCAATAATTCATCAAGACGCACACACACACTCACCAAATGCTGTGGCCAAGCACAGAAAGTCATTTGTTCAGGCAGCATAAACTCGCCTGTCTAAACCATGATGACTTTCTCAGAAACATATGGAGGGAGGAAGCATAAATGATGGAGTGCTGAGGGAGGCAAGAGGAGGGAAGATAGAAAAGAGAGCAAGAGAGGAAGGATGAGGTGGATGAAGATGTGAGGAGAGAGGAGAGGAAGGGAGGGTTAGATGGATGAAGAGAGTTTGAGGGAACTAGTGAAGGAGTAAGTGAATGAAAATGTCAGGTAAGAAATTCATGGTGGAAGGACAAGTTTGATGTAGGATCGAAAAGTTCAACAGAAGGGAGTCGGGTCATTTCTGTATATACCTTTCTTTGGTATAAAGGCTTCCATATGGAAAGTATCAATAAATATTTCTGTATGGCTTTCCCGTGCATTCAAGTGAAGAAAATAAAATATGACATGCTTACAGCTCCTCCAAGATCTGTTATCAATTATAAAAACAATTTCCTGGAGATATACTCTGAAAGCAGACATGGGATTTTACACACCCAAACTATAAAACACTTTGCCAAAAGAGCTTCTTGGCTGTTGCTTTTGAGTTATTTATACATCTTTCTAACATAAAACACACAGTCATAAAACACACACTCAACTTACATACAAAAAAACTGAAGAGAAATGCAAGTTGAGGCCTCCTAAGATGTAATACCTTGAAAGGACAGGCATCTGTACTGAAGTTGACACTATCTTTGATTTTTAACAAATTATACACCACTTGTCTTGTCTCTTTTTAATTTCTCAAAGCTGTAACTTGACTGTTCTTCCTCCATATTAGATCAAATAAAGCAAATGATGGCTGGATGCAGTATAATCAGACTGCTGCACTGACTGGATCTGCAGGGTGGCCAAAAAACTCAAAAGAACCAGACCAGTTGTTGTGAGTTAGTAGTGTATGTGTTTGTTCAAATGGATACTCAACAAGAGGCTGTTGCTGATTTAAACCCTGTGTCATTTTAAATCACGCACACATACAAATTCATAATCACACACACGCCCACACATCCCTCTGTGTCTCCCTTAGCATTCAGTTCTGAGGCAGCTTTCCAAGGTTGGGGAAGAATCAAGGGGGATTATGGGTGGTTACATCAGCTGAAACCTCAAAAATCGTTGTTAAAGTGGCTGTATTGTTGTACGTTTAAACCCTGGTATCAGCAAATTAATGATTATTGATTGACCGTACAGCAGACTGAAAGGTAACATTGACATAAAAAGTAAGCATGTGTCTAAATGTACAGTTAAGTTAAACTTCAGTTCAAGCTCCATTACTAGACTTTGGTCTTTGTCTCAGCATAGATACTTTTGCACCTGCTTCACAAATGAAACAAAACTGGAGTCAAAACCCAAATTGCCACTAAAACCCAAATTGCCACTAAAAATTCAGAAAGACTCAACAAAAGGGCTGTCTTGCTGTGTAGTTGGCAGCAAAACGAGAAGGGAATACTGATGTCACAAAGCTGACAATTGGACGGTCTGCTCCTGTTTGTTATCATTTACTTTTTCAGTGAACATTCTTGGTCCCTTAGTGTAAGTGACCCCACATATGTAGAAAGAATGGGATTGTCAAAAACAAGCCATAAACAGCTTGCTAGCTAGTGTTAGCTAGCATGTCTGGAAGGTTGTGTTGCCTCCAGCTGTCTTGCCAACTAAAAAAGGGAAACAGTTTGCAAACATGCCCTAACGGAAACTGATCTGATGACAGGGGCATAGTTATATCCGCTAAGTAGATGGTGATATGCTTCTTTTAGGTAGTTACTTTAAACCATCTTCCAATTGACCTCCCTATCAAGTTAGCAAGCAGCTAAATGGTTGTATGTTAAACGGTAAAAAAAATGTTAATCATACAGGTCTCTGATTTTCAGCATGCTATGCACTAAACTTTTGCCAGGGCTCTAAATTTGATTTTCTGTTGAAGACTTATTTATCATCTTGCCAATTATTATAAAATTGAGCATAGTGTTAGTTCTAGCACCTCACAGAGACAAGATTGCTATTATGCCAACATTCTATTGTTAAACAGCTGATCCAAAGCTAGCCTGCCACCATTGACAGCCAGCTGATTGCCTCGAAGTTGCTTTTGCATAAATGCACTCAGACTACCTTAGTTAAGCTGCTCTAGCTGGCCTACTCTTTGTTGCTCATGCTGCAAGCTGCTTTGCAACCCTCCTCCACCCCTACTTCTCCTTTAAGAGACTTTTCCAAATGCTCAATATACCTGATTAAAAACAAGCTCTAAACTGACTTTTTGTCCTCATTCTATCATCCTACACATTCCCACCATACCTTGCTTTCCAGTCTCACTGTGTCTTATCCATCAATCACTTCTCTGCTAGATAGCTACAGCTTTAAGACATCTGGGATCTGCAGTCCAGGACTTGCATACAGATGGTAAGACTGGATCTCCTGTTTCCCTTGTTTCCCTTTCACAGAAATAAGCATTTGTACATATGCATGTGAGTATTTGTGCATGCATTAGCATTCATGGTGGAATGATGGTTTACTGCACACAGCTAGACGTGGCATTAGGCCGCAGGACAAACACATGTGACCACTGTAGCAGTGGGAGCGCAAGTGTGATGGAAAAAACAGCCACAACCACTGGAACGCTCTTTTGGTTTAATTGCAGTTGCAACCATTTTACAGACCCCGGGTACAGTCTGCTTCATTTCTACCCAGCACTCCCAGTTTCAGCTCACTTCCAGATGATTCATCATGCTTTAACGCCTCGGAGAGAAGCAGCTCACAAACCTGTCCAAGCAGGTCGACATTAGGCAGAAATCTGACCAGCATGTAACACAAACCAGATGGGATGTGAAGAGCAGACCATGCGGTGTGAGTGGAGCGGTGTTCAATGATGTAAGGTGTCTTTTTTGCTCGGAGACGTGTGCTGTTTCTGGCATGGTCGTAAACCCTTTAAATTAAGCCAACTGAGCAGTGGTGGAATGACTGTAATTGCAGACACCAGTTGGATTCTGGGCTTGTGGTCAGCTTTTGCTGCATATATTCCGTCTCGTGCTTTTCTCAGCCTCTTCCATGTGTGTGCATGTCGAGGCATGTGTGTCACATAAGAGCATCCAGACTTTCTCCAGCCGCCCTGATTAGATTATGGTCAAACCCTTGGTAGCAATGTGTGTGGCATGTGTGTTTGAGTCTCTGCCTACCTTATGATTCTTGCCATGCCTGTAGATCATCCAGTCCTCTCCATTGGTGCTGACCTCTAGTTTGAAGGTGGTGACATAGTAAGCCTTCTGGGTTTCCTTAGAAATCGCACCTTGTGTGGCAATGCCTGTGAGCACCTTCAAAGTGTGGAGGTCCACCTGTTGGTTAAGAACAGAGAAGCATAAGTAGAAATAAAACATTATTGGCATCACAATGACTCCGCTGCACTTACAACCTTTTTGTTGCAAAGGAGAAAAATATCATTAATTATATCTTCTAATAGTAAAGCAACAGAATTCAAAACTAAAAATGATAAATACTGCATTTGAAGAAAAGAGGGAAAGTCCTTCTGAAATACCAAACAAATTCTCAGAACTGTCCCTGTCATTATTTCTTTACATTTGAAAGGCCTTTGCACAATGAGGCCATTTATCTAATCCATGTTCTAGATACATATTCCAATAATAAAAGTTACATAAAAAAAAAAACTTGCATCCGGGGTGTTCATTAGTCTATTCATTATGAAGAGTTAGCAGTACAAGACAAACAGCCTTAATCATTAAGGCTGTCTTGTGATACTTTTACTCTTTAAAAACAAAAATGATATCATTTCATACAATGTTGACCCAAAAAAGGACTGAGTGTGTAAAGGCCCCTGCTCTCAGTAATGATGGACATCACTCTCCAGTGGAAGATCATACATCTTACATCTGAATTCATCAGTCTAATGCTAATACTTACTGGAAATTTTCATTTGCAAGTTAACAAAAAGGCATCAAAATTTCAGTAATTTAACTTTGAAAATGGCTGAAATAAAAAATACATAGTCATGGGACATGATGTCAAGGTAGTTTCTCGGCATCTGTACAGCCTGTAACACTACAGATGTCCTATTAGTCATTAATCTTTGTTTTCTGGGCTGAAAACTCTGGCCCAAATGACCAACAAATTTAAGCAACAAGCTCTCCAGCCACTCATTTGTACAACTAAAATAAGGAGGCGGTGGTATCCACTTTGACGATATGGATACCACCATTTGGAAACACGCATTTTTTCTTGAAACATTCTACGACTGGTAACTACTCTTGACTACATTCAAGTACTGTAAGTTATTAGAAGAATATTTTCCTCATTTTATCTTTTAAAAAAGAAAAGGGAGTATATCACCTGTCCCCTCCATATGTCGAGGCTTAACATGACTCGACTCTATTTATGTACAGAGCACTTTATTGTCCATTACAGTGTATACTTTGGTGGTATATCCTTTTAAGGTTGTTGTGTGAAACTGCCACTATGCCAAGAAGATCAACATCTGAGGACAATAGTGTAGTTGGCTTTCAGTCTTTGGCTTTTTATCACAGCAAAGAGGTAAGTTTTGCTCTGGACACAGTCACAAGAAGAAAGATAAAATAAGTCATTCATCCAACTAGTGATGCTCCCAGTAACATTATTCTCTGAGAGGTTGGTAGTGTTTTCTATTACTTTTAAGTACTGGCTCTGTTTGCTTCAAAATGTGCTGGAGGTGATAAAAAAAATCTTGGTATCATATACAAAGCCAATTTTAAAATAAAAAAGGAGAAAAGTCAAAGCATGCCGAGCCAGAACTGCATGGTGAAAATGCACTCAAAGTCATACACCTTTAAAACGCCCACATGCCAAAGCTTGGAAAACACTACACAAACTAGAAAATAACCATAACCACAGAAATTATTCACCTTAACTCACCATCATCCTCTCACCTTCCCTCCTCTCCTTTCCAATCCCCTCTCATCCCTCTCCCTTACTCTCTCTCTCCTGACCGATCAATAGTAATGACCCAGGGCTCATTTTAATTTCCTCCCATACAATAGCCATAATCACATCCCCGTCCTGATTGTGGATGCTATGCTACGTGTTGTGAATGCTGCTGGCTGAAGTGTATTGAACCTGGACCCCATGTGTAACAGATGCAGACTCGAGGCTCTTTTATTTCAAAGTCCCTCAAGTAGATACACGTTTGTTTTTCTCCACAGTGTCCAAAATGAGCAATTCAAGTAGAAAAAGCAGCTCTTTAAAAAAGAATAGAAAAAGACAAAAGGCATTCTCTGTGATTTAATTTGTTCAGAGGGTCTAATAGAATTCATTTGTTCTGTTCTGTGCCAAGAACACAGCACACATTAGTACATCCCATTTTTAAGCCCTCAGTTTACATGTTCCTGCTGCACTGGGATATCGATTTGAGATACAGGCCTCTACCTCCGAAAATGAGCTTTCGTATGGAGGAGAAAAGAGCCTCAAACAAAAAGAAGCCGCTGACAAATCAAGAGCAGGAGATGAGAAAGGGTTTATTGTAAGTTATAACATTTTTCTCCCTCATTGGGGCTGCTGAAACCTGTAGATTAATCAGAACTTGTTGTGTGTGTTTGTGTGGGAGTGTGCATGCTGTGTGTCCCACAGGGGTATGGTGCAAAACACTGAGGGAGGTAAAATGCTGCGCTTGTTATCTGTCAGGGAGACAGGTGTTTTAGATTAGTACCAACACACATACACACACTTTCACGAGCACACACACACACTCATGAACACACATACACACACACGCCCCCTGCACACTTTAGGGCCAGACAGAGATCCACCAAGACAAGTAATCAATAGTCCGGAACTGAGGACAGGAACGATTGAGAAGAGGAGGGGCTGGAAGGAAGGGAATAAGGGATAGAGAGAGAAAGAAGGGGAGAGAAGGAAGGAAAGAATGAATGAAGGAGAAAGAGAGAGAGAGATGCTAAGTGAGCCTTCCCAAGGCTTCTCATCAATCACAGAGTTGTTAGAATAACGAAACCACCAGAGCTCACATCATCAATCTGAACCACACCTCAATGACCACAGCACACACACACACAGGACTGAACAGAACGGAACTGAGCTTAACAGTCTGTAATGGTACGGATTAGAAAAGGATAAAGAAAAAAATAGAAAACAACAGAGAAATAAACCTTGATAGAAATTACAAATAGAAGCGCTCAGACAGCACAAACCTCTCCCAAGGCATTTATAACATTGTTGGCAAGTTATTAGCGAAAATGTGTAAAACTGCCTTATCTTGTACAATTAAGAAATGCTTTAAAAAATTCCAGGATCTGCACCTGAGTTCAGATCACCACCACCTTTGTGCCATGACCAACATTACTTAAAAATGACATGAAAATGGTACAGGTACAGATCACCACCAAATTCAAATCAATTCTTCCTTGTACAATGACTGGCTGTCTGAAAAATGAATCAAACTCTATCCATAACTTTTTGAGTTATTCTGTTCACAAACTAACAAACGAACAAAGAAAGAGCAAATGCCAGCAAAAAGATATCCCTCTTGGCTGAGCTAATAAGCAACCCAGCTCAGAACTGACAGCTCTCAGTCATACAACTTGCAAGGAGGACAAAAAGAGATTAGCTTTTATTTAACACAACATGGATCTGCTGCACAGGCATTATCATTCTCTGAATCTTTGGAGTAATACAACATTTACGCCCCATGACAACTGCCATTTTTTTTAATGGGTTTGAATTTTATAAAACCCATTCACAAACAAGGAAGATGACCAATAGCATGGTTTTATGAAAAGAAATTTAAATCATAAAAATTGGAAATAAGAGTCTTTGCCTGACAGCAACAGTATGTAAGTGCCAATGAGCAAATGTTGGCTTAACAACAGTACAAGTATCCCTATCAGTTTCCAAATGGCCATCTATCTATCTTACATTTTGAAGTCCTAGTCCTCTAACAAAAAATCAGGAGGACTCTGCTTATAAGATGATTGCTCTTTTCACATCACAGTGGTTGTGACCATATTGGAGGCTAACCACTGATAAATTTGTTTTCAGCAGAAACAAATATGATGACGACAGATCTATGATTGGTCCATGGATCTGTCATTAACTTTAATTCTTACTTTAGTCCACTTGTCTCCGCCCACCTCCCTTCCTTCGCCCACACACCCAACACAGCGTAATGTGGATGGCTGTTCATCATGAGACTCGGGTCCACATTCAAGATTTCCTGCTGCTTAACAGAGGGTTTTTTCTTGCTGCCAAGATGAGGGATTCCTGCTACTGGATTCATGTCGGGTGTTGGATGTATATATTTGTATATATATATGTATGTGTGTATTTTATATATGTATATATGTATCTATGCATATATGTGTATCCATAAAATGAAGAGTTCTACTGTAAAGTGTCTTGAGACAACACTTGTTATGAATTGGCGCTAAAATAAAGATTGATTAAGATTGACTGATTGACCATAAAGTCTTCAGAAATCATCTTAACTGTAAAATAAGCTGTTTTAGATTTAAACCTTAAACTTTGATATTCTATTTAAATTTAAAAAAAATATCAAGGCTTGCTCCTAGGGGCTTAAAGTTAGGGAAAGGCTGCACCAGAGCATCAGCATTAACCCTCTATTTGCTTCTACTTTGGTATAAAGATCATGGCTTGTCTTCTTGTTAGTCAGTGTTTCCCATTAAATATCAACTATCTTTCATTTAAAAAGTAACAACTGAGCTGGTTAAACGTGTGTTGCAACCAAGACTTTTAACTTCTTCATAGTGTGAAGCTGAGAACAGTTTGAAATAAAAATAAGATATTGTTGAAAAAGCAAGATAGAAAAAGAATACAACACAACTACTACTACCGGAGCAACACAGAACTAACTAGTATTTCCACATGAGCACTGTAATACTACAAGATAAATATGCCTGTCCTTTACTTTAAAATTTAGAGTGCCTCACCAATTAAAGTTCTGCTTTAAGACTGCAGACTAACCAATTTTCCAGATTCTGTCATTTACCTTAAAATAAAACATGTTGAAACTAGCTTACAGTGTCCTCACTGACCCAAAACTTACTCTAAAATGGGAATGTGGGGTTAATACAAAAGAATGGAATAAGACATATTTAGCAGAACAAGAACGAAACTTAACTTAATCAGTGGTATGAATCATATTATTAATGGTGAAATTAATTTTGGGAGGACAATTTAACAGATTTTGATGAAAATTAGTAGAATAGTAAACAAGCAAAAAATGTGGTAGAGAGAAAACAACAAGCTTCACCAGAGAAAGAGCCCCACAGAAAGATTTAAACCACACACGTGGCTCTTGAGCCAACATAGCAACACACACATGCCTGAGCCGCATGGGTCACACATATCATCCAACACACACACACACACACATACTGTACATGAGCTCACCCCACACACTTAGTTATAAGAGAACCGGGTGCAAATTCAAGAAGGAGAGGCATGTTGGCATTTATGACAGCTGCTTGTCAAGACAGGAGCCTGCGAACCACACACACACATAGACACTCTTATGTGTACACACAGATACACACACCCACACACACACAGGGCCTGCTTTCTGCTAGGTGTTAACGCAGGGGAACAGCTGAGAGCCCCTGAGGAACGCAGCCACCTGACCACAACACCGGTGACCAGAGAGAGAGAGAGAGACAGATCGACAACATCAAGGAAGCAGAGGCTTCATTTTCAGTCAACTGTCCAGATCCTTTTTTTTTCGTCTGAAGTTTGATGCTTTAGGAATGTTATGGTACTACATGAATAAGACTTAAAGTTACAGCTCTAGAGCTTGTGACCTTATTTCTTTCCCTACATGATGCACCTGATAAGGAAGTGCTACCTAAACTTCCTTAAATGAGTGCAAAGCTACCCTATTTGTGGGTTATATGTGTTTTGTGGCCACACTGTTTTGTAAGTTGAAGTGACTAGCTTGTTCTCTAATAGATCAGCAGTGGTGGTCTTGGCCAGCATAAATACTGTCATTGGCTTTTAGGTTAAGAGTTGAGTATTAAGGTGCAACGTATATCCCCCTGCATAGTGATGTGGCAAATATACTATGATAATAACTAAGTCTATCATTGTCACCAGTGTCTTGGTTGTATGGGCACAAGCATTATTTTAGAAGTACTGACTTATCACAGGCATCCAAAAAAAACAACAATACCCAAATCCCCTGATGCTATAAGAAACTGACCCTTAATACATCTCCATAAAGTTTATCATAACAGAAATGATTGCATGCAAATCAGGGGTCTTTTAATTGGCATACAAGACATAACAGTCAAGCTGAACACCAGAAAAAAAAATCAAAGTGAATATGGAGAGTCGTTTAATTTTATTCACGTTCAGCAAATTCCTCAATGTCAGCTAATTCTGAGAGTGTCCCAGTGAGAGGGGGCGAGCTGTCAGCTGCTGTGGAGGTGAGACAGGAAGGAAGCCTGATGAGACTGATGAGACCTTGGCCTCATGCTGCCTCCTGGCCTCAGTCCTTTCCTGTGTTTGCTGGCCCTCATTCTGGCCACAGCGGAGCTCAGATAATCAGAACTACTGCTTCCATTCCACATGTGTTTGTGGCTGTCTGGGGCTTTGTCTTTGTTCCTGAAAAACAATAATAGAGGCGTTTGTCTGGCTTTTTCTCTCACTGACTCATTTACAGTTACCAGAATAAAAAGTCATTATTTTTGGAAGCCACATTCTCAGGCAATATACTGTCAGTAATGAAATAATGGAATAAAAAAAGGAACTCTTCAATGTTTTTTCATATATTTTGGCTGAAAAACAAAGAAATAAGCAGCCAGGTATCTTCCCATTTGTTTAGGCAACCAATTCAAAATTAAAACTGTTAAACCACACCTTTAAGTGTGGTTCATTTTTAAGATTTGCCTTTTGTAAGATTCATTAAGCATTAATGGCTTTATTAAAAGTAGAGCAGTGAATAACACTATAAGTGTTTTCAATGGTAAAGATACAGGTTTCTTAAGGCGTAGAGCCTGAAATAGATTAATGCAAGAGCTGGCCTAGGATGTAGTCTAGGGGCCCCTGGATTAGCCAGATTATTGATAGTGTCTTTAGAAGAAAAACTGGTATCAACAACTATTGGTCCATAAGAAACATTTCTTACAGGTGCTAGTATGGTTAGATATAATGGGCCATTTCTAGCTTTCCAAGTCAGGGTCGGTCCATGTTCATAGTGTGAGGATAGCACTGCTCTGGCATCGGAAAATGTCACAGAAAATATGAAAGCTAAAATCTGTAGTCAGACAGCAATGCACCTTGATGATTTTTTTCTGTGGCCATGTAATAGTCATACTGAAAGCAAACCAGCATATCTTAATGACTAAAGTTACACTTCCAGGTAAAGCTGATGAGCAGGCACAACAAAACCAGTAGCCTAGGGGTCAAGATCATGCCAATCTGCCACTGTGTAGCATACACTTTCTACGGCTGTCTGATCCACCCATAATATATGTAGGCAGAGCTTTTGTCCAGAAACCTTTCAAATTATCTTGTTTTTAAGTTTCTCTCCCACCACAACCAGTCTATAGGCCCAGATGGACAGTGGCAGTGGGTGGTGAAATTTGTGTATTGTAGGTCCATACTCTGCAACAAACACCGTAGGCTGAAAAATAAACAATAATGTTACCTGGTTGGATTAAATGAATAAGCAGTACCAGGAATAGGTAAACATCTGAAAAGAGATTGCTGGTCGGGGACTTTGTTTATCACAATGAAAGTCTTCATGCAGCGTAACAGTTTGAATAGGTCATTACCTCTGACCACTAGACAAGACACTTTAGTAAGTACTGGTGCCAACTAACATTCAAAACAATCTTTATTCCATTAACATGAGATTAACAAACAATGAGGAATAGAAAAATGCAGTCTTGAGGCTACTGTACAAGATGTTCACACCCAAAAGGATAATGTGTTGTTTACAGAAGGCGTCTCTGCAGAGTGCCTCGCAGGCTGGTTTGAATCCATTTCTGGCTGAGCTTCTGTATGAACCTCACACTGCCTTTCCCCTCTCACCCAGACAGCCTCATAACTCAACCTGAGCGCAGGATGGCACAAAGTTGGCACTGTGATAGAATACAGGAAACAATGCCTTACCCAGGCATGTAGCTGTTAAACCTTGATATCGCCGCACCTCCCACTCACTCGCTCTCACTCACTCTTTCTCCCACACACGCACACACATCCACCACCACAAATATAGCTGTGGTGGAGTTATTATGTGTGACTTGTCAACACAAGAAAAGGGATGCTATAAAAATAAGAATGCAGTCTGCTTTTAGTTAAGGCAGGGTAAACTTTTTCAGATGGGGGTCTTGGTGTTTAACAGAACTTAAGTAGAAGTGCAGCAGTTTCAGATGACGCTATTTTCAGGTCCAGATGTGGACATGGCCCAATTATGTGGTTGTAAGACTCTATAATGAATCTGTATCTGTTTTCCGTCAGAGTCACATTTTGAAACTTAAGGTAAGGACTTCTTCCTACCTGTATGTACTCCCTGTTGCTGTCTTTGTTTGGCGTCCATCCATTGTCATTGTAGTTGAGTCGGGCCTGTTGGGGCAGCCAGCGGTCGTCGTAGAAGGTGGACGAGGCCGTGATCTGGTCATCTGTGATTTTTCCTGATTCCAGCCCGAATGCATTACTACAATGAAAAGCTAGGAAGAATAAGAAAAGATATAAGTGATTAATACCAACATGTTGGCATATTTTTAATTTCAAGAAGAAAAAACATTGACTTACTTTCACTGACTTCCTTGTGTGTCATGTTGTACCGTGCTGAAAAACCATCCTTTGCCACAGCCATGTCAGTGTGGAAGGACAGAGCAAGAATTCCAGTAGATGACTGGATCTCAGGGGGAAACCTTGTTCCACAGTATCGACCAATCAGAGGGCCCACTGTAGGTAAAAGGAGAAGTACTGGTTTAGACATTATTCTGATATAAATACTTGGACTTTCATGAAAAAACACATTTCATTTCTTTGCACATATATTTCAATATTCCTCGTATCAACCTCCACACTTATTATGAAAATAGCCAGCCCTTGTCTTTCATCTGTGGTCCACCAAAGTCCGAAAACATGAAATTTGATTATCAATTGAGAGTCGAGGCTTGTGACATCACAGTAATGTCCACCCTCAACCAGTATCATGACCCTAGATCTTCACCAATAGCAATGGAAGCACAAAGCTAGTCTGGGCAGCAGCCCATAGAAAGTGTCTGGGAGGGAGGAAACTTTCAAAAACATATCAAAAGATGGCTGGATGATCATTCTGCACCATAAATGCCACTAAAGCAAGCAGCATTTATGGTAATCTTTGCACGAGCAGCTGATGTTTATAGGCTTGCAGTGGTTTCTCACTGTTGTCATACTGATTGGAGAGAGTGAGGCGAGTCAGCTGAGCTGAATGAGCTGAAAGCAGGGGTGTCCAAACTATGGCCCAAGGGCCAACTGTGACAATTTTTAATTGGCTTTTATTGGCCTTTATTTAACATTTAAGTAAATTCAATTTGCTAAAAAAATAGAATAAAATCAGTTCATCATAGGAATGTGATTTTCGTGCTTGACTGATGAAAACTGATCAACAGATTATAGCAGAAAATAACACTCTACCCTCTATATTTTAAAGCCCAGTCTACAAAAATCTTTGTACCAATCATCTTAAGGCAGCAACACTCCTAATAGTCCGGCAGCTTTGTGCAGTTTGCTTTAGTTTTGGGTATAACTGCTAATATGAGCCATAAGCACCTCAACTCTTCTTTACCTCCCTGATCTAGTGGAAGCCAAGGCCAACTAGATCATCCAGAATCTGATTTTCTGATCAAAAATTTCTCAACTACAAATTGACTATTTGCCTTGTCAAGCCATCAGTGGAAAGCTGTGATGTATATTTATCCATCCATCCATCCATCTATTTATCAACTACTCTACCAGTCGATCACAGGGCCACATAGGAAGGGAAATGTAGTGTCACCAGTTAACCTAACGAGCACGTCTTTGGTCTGTGGGAGGCAACTGGAGTGCTCAGAGAAAACACATGCAGGCCCGGGGGGACAATGCAAACTTCACACAAAAAGACCCTGATTGATACAGGGGGTCGAATCATCAATTTTGTTGCTGTGAGGCACACACACGAACCTGTTGTGCAACCATGCCACACATCTATCCATCCATCCATTATCTCCACCACTTCCCTCTTTTTGGGTCAACGAGGAGGCTGCAGCCTATGCCAGTTGTTCATGGGCAACAGGCCACACCATTGACTGGATACCAGCCAATCACAGGCAGGCTTTCCTTGTGTCTTTTAGCTTGTTTAATCATCAAGCATATCTTTATCAACATTGGTTTGGTTTCAGTTGCTTTAACAGTAAAGGCAAGGTGTTTTCAAGTGGCCCAATTTCCATATATTTTTTCTGAATGTGGCCTTTAATAAAACAAGTTTGGACAATCCTGGTTTAGAGTTTAGCAGGTTAATACTCATGTTTAAGCTTGATTGTTTTTCATAGAAATATAAGCATTGTTCTCTTTATTTAATGTATAAAACAGATAAAAACTGTGAGTATGTCACCTTATTCTTTATTTGTATATCCTATGATGTGAAACTCTGTCAGTTACGTAAGATCTTTTCAGGGTCTCACTCACAGGTGTCGAGATGTTACATTAAATAACCCTCTATAAAAATCCTTTTATCCCATAATCCCCACATTTGTTTCTCTCTCTCCCTCATTGTTTTCATTTGTATTTTTCCATTCATCCATTTCCTCTGATTCCCTCCTCCGCTGACAGCTGCTCATCACTCCACCCTCTCATGTCATCACCTCTCTCCTCTATTCCTCCGTTCTATTCCACCACTGGAGATGCTTTTTAATGCTCTCTGAATACAACACTCTGGTGAGTAACTCCAGAGATGTAAGTGATCCCTCTACTGTCTTCTTCTCTGATTTCACAACTTGTTCATGTCAACACAAACAGATGAGTGTGATTAGGAGCCTTCAGGTGTTAGTGTGTATAAGTGTGTGTCGGTGTGTTAAAGGCCTGGAGCACAGTTAGTAGACTCATCCCGCTCTTCTCTGGCTCTTCTTTCAGATACACTAACACACAAAAGGAGAACTGTGGAGGAGGAGGGAGAGGAAGAAGACGAGAAAATAGCCAGCAATCGATCAGTGCTATTGATTTTCGTCTTTCCTTTTGGAGCCGGTGGATGTTTGAAATAGGGCTCTTGAGCAAATAACAGTAATAACTCTTTAGCTGATGGTGGTGGGGAAAAGGGAGAAAGAACAGAAAATGAGGAGGAAAGAAAAAACAGAAGACGAAGAAAAAGGAAAATGAAAAGAGAAAAGTTAAAAAATAAAAGAAAGGAAGGAAAATTATATGAAAAAAAGAGAAAAAAAAGAGTATAGTTAGTAAAGGAGGAGAGGAAATAAAAGAAGAAAAGAAAAGGAGCAAAAAGAAAAGACAGAAAAGTTAAAAACAATTACAAAGAAAGACAATAGACAAAAAAAACAAGAAAATGAAACAGAAAGAAACCAGAATAAATGTTAAGTAACAAAACAGGAAGATGAAGTGAAAGGGGACAAAATCATAGGGAAAAATCACATATGAAACAACAGAGGGGAAATCTACGTGACAAAAATCAAGAGATAAAATGTAAAGAAAACAAGATGAACTGATTGCAAAAGAAAACATGAGAATACAAAAAGGAAACACAAGGACAGATGAGAAAACAAGAAATGATGAGATAAGATAATATGAAATGACAAAAGTTAAAAAAAAGATGATCAAAACAAAGGTAGAGAAAGAAAATAATGTAACTGGAACATAAAGTAAAGGAAAGTAAAAAAAAAAAAAAAAGAGGGAAACAAAAGGTGAATACAGAAAGACAGGAAAGGAGAAAGGACAGAAAATAAAACAAGAGAAAATGACAGGAAGGAGGCAGGAAAAGAAAGAAAGATGAGGAAAGAAGAACAGGACAAATAAGCAGAGCAGAGAAAATAGAATTCAAGGAAAAGAAAGGAAGGACAAGAATATAGACAATAAAAGGTTAGGAAACAAATAGAAATGAAAAACAGAGGAAGGAAAAGGATATGAAAAGAAAGGAATGGACAGAAATATTAGAAAAAGGGAAATAAAATAGAAAGAAGAAAAAGAAAAGAAAAAGAAGTGGAAGGAAGGGAATCAAAAGATGAAAGAAACAAGAAATGATTAAAATAAAGGAAAAGAAAGGAAAGGAAAAGACTCATAATGGAAACAAACTGAAGGAACAAAAAGAGGATAACTGAGAATAAAATATGGGAAAAACATGAAAGAACAGGAAGAAGGGTAAGTAAGAGAGGAGAACAAACTAAAGAGATGAATTAAGAAGAGTTACAAATAAAGACGGAAAAAAACAAATATGAAAAGATGGAATACAACTCAATGATAAGAAAAACAGGAAAAGATGAATAGGAGAGTTTACTTGAGGAAAAATGGAAATAGAAAGAAAAGAAAAAAGTAAACAGTAAACAAGATGACATGAAAATAAAATTAAAAGTGGGAAAAAAAGAAAGCAAATAGAAAAAGAGAATGGGAAAAAGGAAATAGACAGTAGACAGTACTTATCATAACAAATGTACCCTTTGCAAAAACAAGATGCTCAAATAAAGTCAATGAGTTTCAGTATTTCCAGCTAACTTTAAAACTATAAATGCTGCATTTTATTTCACAGAGTTATAGATGCAATTTATTTCATTGATGCACACATCAGAACACAGTGCAACTGAACAGCACCTAGTTCATAGTCTAAGATTTTCTTTCTTATTATGCTATTTCTTTATTGTTGTTCTTCACCCGATCAAGTCAGACCAAGACCTCGCTGCTTCCTTTTCCCTCTGCACTTCCTCTAAATATCTAGGTTTTTAGTCCAGGTCTCTCTCTTCCCACCTTTCCTCCCTCTCACCAACACCCCTAACCTTATGAGAAACATACATGCACATTGTTTTTGCCTTCAGCTCTTTTTCTTCATCCTCTCTCTCCTGCTCAGGACTCCACAATTGCACACGGGGTGAATCCAAGTCCTTCACCTCTGAAGCTCATCCTGCTAAGTTCCTTCCCTTTCAACCTCCTCCCACTTCTGTCCACCTTCCTCCCCTTTCTTTCATCCTGCTATCTTTTGCGTAGTCTGTGCACATCACTGAGAGCAAAGGCCTTTCATGCTCTCTTTCTCTTAAATCTCTGTTTCGTTTCTAGTCATCTTCATTTACATCTTTGCTTAAAGCTGTGGGAGACAATTCATGTATTTTAGTCCTTATTGTAGACATTTTCTATACATTCAAGCAGAGATCAAATGCTCTGTGAGGAAGGAAAGGAATGATATCAAAGGCTGTTGAAGCCCCATAATAAGGTTATACAGTCCTTTTATTGAACCTGCAGGCAATACCTAGACCTCCATTTCCTTTATTCGGCCTTCCTGCTTATCTATGTGTCTTTCATCTAGATAGGTAGACACATATCTACCCTTAGGAGCTTCAAGTGGTGAAGTCCTGTCACTTTTTTGGGATGAATACTTAATCCTAGCATAGGGTGGCAACACAATAGATGACTTATTGATTATTAGTCCACACTGTTTCATGTATGTGATGTCAGTATGAATCTTCCACTGGTTATAATTGAGTCTTATGATTGACAGACTCTGCTTATGATAGCCTGACACTTCAGAAGGATGCTGTATTTGAGAAACGATAAAGCATCACTTCTAAAAAATTGTCTAAAGATAGCAAAACCTACTAAAAAAACTTAGAAAAAACTCTGTAACTGTTGGAAATAACATCCGTCCTTCACATTTATTATCTGTCAACTTTAGGATCTGATAAGGTGTTGCTGTTGACTACAAAATACTACCCAGTTGGGAAATCAAATGTATCACCAAAACAGGACAACTTAACAAAACAACAACCAAAGTTACTACTCCTTTCTCCTTAAAAGGGCACCAGCAAGCCATTTTCCTACCACAAACATTTCAGCATGAAGATTTGCAAGTTGATCTGCCGAGTGACAGACATGGAAGCTGGAGAATCTGCCACCTTACAGAATTATAGTCAGAGCCTCCCTGATCAGAAAATCAAACATGCTTCAGGCCACCTTCCACAAAGTGCCCTTAGCTGCCACTAGAGAAATCAGAGCACGAGGAAGTCACCAACCTGATGTTGAATACTTTTACTGCTTACAAACATGGGAGCAAACACAACTGCCCTCCCCAAGCGGGTGAAATATAACAAAAGAATACAAACTTTTAGAATTACAAAAGCATTGCAATGTACTACATAATGTTTTTGTAAGAAATACAGTTGATGTCATCAACTGTGCTCCTCTGTTTGTCTTTCGAAGTCATATTTGATCACCAGGATTCTTTGAGCTCTTCTATCTGTGGGATCATCACTGAAAAAATGTTTCTATAGACAACAGGTGTGTCATCTTGCAGCCAAGCCAAATCATCCTATATGCACAAAGCCAGTTGAAACTTTCCTTTCACACACATTTTTAAGATTGGATCTGATCTAAAAATCATCTAGTCTCGAGCTAGTCTATCTTATGTTACATATCTTATATTACATTTGACCTCTCTTGACCTCTTTTCAATTCTCTGAAAAGCAGATAGAAAGATGTCATGGCACTTTTCCTCTCATATTCTTTGACTGCCCGTTTTCTTTGCACCATCTCTGTCTGACCAGTTTGACTTTTTCCTCTGGCTACGTTCACACTTACAGAAATGTTGCTAATAAGAGGGAAAGTACATTTAAAGGGATAAAACAACTTTTTAAAATGCTTCATATGGTCTCTTTATTAGAAAACAATTTATGATGAATACAGTTATTATTCCACAAAAGCAGGAAGAGATTTTTGTTAATTAACATATATAGAAAAAATCCAGCATAGTAGTGAAGGCCACCATTTTGTCAACAGGGGACCCAAAACCAATACAAATAAAAGTGCATCTTTGGAGCTATAAGCATTCAGAATATATCAAGTCAAATCTCACAATCCAAAGCACAAATGAATAACAGTAAAACACTACAGAATATAAAGGGCTATCAGTTCCAACATGCACCTTCCTTCCTGATTCCAGTGCCAATTGTTGAACTTTTTTCAAATCAAAGTATTTCTCCTCCTCCTCCCAGTCTTCTTCCTGAGGGCAGACAAGAGGTCTCCTAACCTTCATTTACTCATCCCAACATCTCCTACCTTTGTTCCAGTCTTCCCAGCAGTGGTCGACTTCTCTCTGCCTGTCCACTGCTCTTCTTTTGCTTTCTACATCTTCCAACCCTTGAAACTGGATCCAAGGTCTCTGTGCCTTAGATTCATCCTCCTGAGCTTTTTCCAGTCCTCCTAGCAGCAAGACCAGAAATATCCTAACCCTCCACTGTTCCTCCTCTCACCTCCCCTCTTTTTTCCCTCTTCACAGCTACTCCTTTTTTATTTTCCCCTTAAAAACTTATGTTGTTTCTCCACACTGGGTGCCAGCATCCTGCCTGTAAGCTTAGCTTTCATCTACCAACGCAGAGCTACTAAAATAGTTGCTACTCCACCTCAGTCAATAATGATGTAGGCAGGGCAGAATGCACAACATTTTAACTCTGCTCAGGGTATTGACTCACGCAGAGGCAGAATGATTGTTCCACCTCTCCATCAGGATCATCATTATCATCACTTTTACCAGAAACATCATGATCATTTGGAGATGATCATTACGAGGGAAAGACAACACATCTATCTGATCAATGTCTCACCTCCTGGAAGACCGTCCCACACCTCCAGCCAGTCGTACTTGCAGTCACCCTCGCTTCCAGGAAGAGGATCATTCTCCAAGTCAAAAGTGAGGAAGGTAAGAGTAATGTCCATGCTGGGGGGCACGATGATGATGAAGGAGCACTCAAGGTTGTGGGGGTATTTGTCAGGGAAGCCTGGAGACTCAATGAGACCCGTAGGACTGGTGAAGTTGCGGGAACAGTCCGAACCTGGGATGAGGTTAAAAAGTGAAATTGTACATTAGATACTCAGAGAAAACAGAATGAAAACATTACAACTGCATGACATAGGTATACATGTGCAAACCAAAGAAACATAAAAACCTTTATTATAATTCATGTATTTAAAAAAGGACGTACACACCATTGACTAAAATCAACACAAACTAAGGTAAGTGTTATTCTGTGCAGAATATTAAACTATTTCAAATAATACTGAGCAGTTCAAATCTGAGTGTTATAAGGTGTAAATGGGATACAGTGATCCCCCCTCTGTGCTGGCTTTAGAGGTAGATACAGGGGTATTATAGAAGCAAAATGGATCCAACACAGTAGGGGAATAATGCTCAGTGTATGTGCATCACTGACTGTGCGTGTGTAAGGAGCTCCTACGGTACTGTACTTTCTCTTACTTAAAAAACAACATGAGACAACTTTAGTCACCTTTGTGGAGTCAATATCAATGCCATAGGGTACACTCACTCAAGACCCGGCTCCCACAAAATGTGCTTAAGTACAATCATCCCCCTTCCCCAGTCCCCTTCAGGTATAATTGAGTTATCTTGTTGTCATACAAGACAGTCAGCACAAGAGAGCAACACTGGGAATATGACACAAACTTAACCGAATTAAGCTGAAAGTTGCTTTACAAAAATTACAGAACATAAAGGTGCCACAAATGTGCCCTTCCTGTCCTAAGCCTTCATTGTCTATAATACTGTAGGGGCGTTAAGTCTTGAGAAAGGAAACAGGCAAAGGAGTTAGTCCTGGATTCAGACTGAACTTTGGCAAAACTGTGCAACATGAAATGGTCAGTTGTCAGTATGCTATGCCATAAAGAAACATTCATGATGCAGTGAGCTACAAGCCAGCAGGCGACTTAGCAAACTAATAAGATACTGGGCTAACAGGCTTTTCAGTGAGCTAACAGAGTAATGGACTATGCAGTGGGCTGAATATTGGGTTGTTAAATGTTTGAATCAATTCAGAATCCTAGAGTGAGAACTGAGAGTCTGACATGAACAAGTTTTTGGCCCACCACTAAGAAACAGTCACGTCAACTTTATGTATCATTCATATTGTGCACCCATACCTGTCCACATGCATGAGCAAGCCAAAGCACTTCTATTCCAACTGTGTTAGGGCCTGGTGAGTGCACTGTGCTTGAGTATAGCACAGAGCACTCAGACTAGTTAGACAAAATGGACTCCGAGGGTCAAATGTGCCAGAGCACAATGCTGAATTCCTAGTCTGAGTGCATACAAAAAATGTAAAGATGAGCTTAAATAAAGCTCCAAAAAAGCCCAAACTTTGGTGTCAAAAAGACAGAAAATGTACCCAATCCCGCCGGTGGGATCAAAATACCACTTATTTTTAAATGACTGGCATTTACAAACCATTTGTCCTATCCAGAAAAGGAAAACACTGGTGAAATCATTAGATTTTCAAGTTTCCGAGGGTACCTTAATGTATCACAAGTAACGTCGACAATGTGTCAAAAAAACAGGATAAAACAGGCGAATTTCATGAGATTTCATCAATATCACTTTAATTCTCATGTCTTCTTTGAAAATTTGCAGAAAATTAACCGTTTGCTCTGGCTAAATTTTGTAAAAACAACAAAAAATCTACGCTTCTTACTGCGTTCAACAAGACCTGAATGATTCACATACTTCCTGAATTCATTCAAAAAAATCATTGAATTTTCAGCCCACGGCTGTGTCTTGCAGGCTCAAATTCCTGCTTAGAGCCGTTCAGCACTAATAAGTGCTGAGCAGCGACACCTGCTGTCAGAGCCTTGAAGACCTGTTACAGGGCAAACTTTTGCCAGCAAACTGCTGTTTTTATAAAGGAAAGAGTACTTTGCAGATTGCCTCTGCAGTGTAGACTGTAAATTGATAATATTAATATAATTAATATTAATAATATGATAAATATTAATAAATATTTAGAAAATTTTTATGTTTGTTTTTCCTTTCTTCTAATGATTTTAAGCTTTTAAATTTTGTTACACTGCATAAAGTAATAATTGAGTTACATCAGTTAATAGCCATAGGTGTCCTGAATCTATAGACGTGCTGGACTTTATATTGCAGAGAAAAATGAGACCATAGTGAGTAAAAATGTGAGAGAAGCAAAAAACGACCAGAAACTGCTTGGGATAGTAAGGAAATGTGTCTCTAAAAATGCAAAGGCCATTTGCACATATACTGTTGTATAATTTTTAAAAAATAATGCATAATCCCCCTTTAATCGCCCAAAGTTAGTTGTTCACACATGCAGTAAGAGACCATCCCTTTTGTAGTGAGGAGGGTTTCTAGGGGGCAAGACATGATGTAAAGGGATTAATGCAAATAAGGCAACACACTCAGCTACTCAGTGCTTTCATGATATTAAACAATGAATCAATGCTGTGTGCTGCATATACACTCAGGGCATCAATAGGGAATTAGGCAAAAAGAGAAAATAATCAAGCAGTTTAATTAGGTACAGGACAGCTCACATCATTCACTGTGTGGCAGTGGGTTGTGTGCCAGACTGCCAGGAGCAGGACATTTTTGGTCATCAACTCCTCCTGCTTGCTCATGATGAGTTTTGCTGAATATTTCCTGTTGTGTTTTTACATCAGCTTAACCAAACTACTCAGGAAATCTACAAGGGGGCTGGCAAGATGAAGACTTGGATAAGTCTGGGTTTGGCTGTTGTGGTAAAGTACAAAGCCTCTGAAACATTAGAGCTTTAGAAAGGTTTGTGTTTGTATGAATATGGCTAATGCCTCTTTCAGTATGGATTCAAGGGACGCAAAAACAAACAATGAAGGTGAAGTAACGATGCGTTCCATTTTCCTTAAAACTCAGAGGTGGGAATTATGTCCCATCCCACCTTAATGCATTCCAGGTGTGAGCTGATAAAATCAGGGAGGCTGTTCTAATTTTCTAGTAGGAAATAAACCACATAGGGCGTTCCCATTGACAAAACTAATTTGCAACTCAGAGAATCCAACATCTGAGATCAACTTGAAGTCACAGAGGGCAATGAAACTAAAATAGGATACAGAAAAATTATCATCCTAGGAGAGCTTGAAAGAGAAATATGTCCTAAACACGGTACAGGAACAAACCAGACACTGTTTGTGGTATCATGATTTGCTGGTCAAACAGTCATGAGAAGCTTTGGTTTATATTATACGTGCACACACATGCACAGATATAGACACTCACGCACACACAGTAATCTGAGGTAATCTAGAGCCCTTTATATTCCATCTGCAGTAATACCCTCTCTATTAATACTTCATACACATACACACACATGGGCGGTAGAGTGGATATGTTCAAAGCTACTGGACTATTATTCCAGTCTACCCAGCCATGTATGACCAAACACCCAGACAGACACACACACACACTCACGCTGTCTAAGCCTCTTATGGTAACCCATTTCCCTCCAGTCTGTTTGGGTGTCTGCTATTGTGCTCTCATGCCTGCATGAGTAAATGAGGAGAAAGTGAGTGAAACACATTAAGAGAGTGTTGTCTGGTGTGGAAGGTGGATTTAAGAAGATGAGTGTGCATGTGCAGTAAGGTGTAGAATTGTGTTCAACTCTACGTTACTGTGGGGGATACAATCCTCAACATCACACACACTATAGCCCCCTCATTACTACAGCACACAGGAGACCCCAGCATCAGATCAGGCAAAGCTTATTTTTTATCTGTACAAAACAAACACATTGACTGAAAAAGTAAAACATCTACTTGTTGTTGCCATCACACCAAAAAAAAAAAAAAAGATTTGAAAAAAAAGTATTTCTGATCAACCTGGATGTCTGTTATTGAGTTAAAATAAATTCTAACTAAAATGAAGTATCAAACGATTTTGTCAGCTGTATAAATACAGCACTTATTTGATTTAAAGAAGATTTTTTTTTACTTTCCTGAAAGTTATGGAGAAATACGTTTTTGCCTGACGGTGATGTTATGCTCCTCAGTATTGTTCACTAAATGCTATCATTAGGTTTATATATCAGAAATTATAATTATAAAAGGCAACAATATGTTCATGTAAATGATAAAATGATTAAATATGGGGTTCCACAGGGATCAAGATTAGGGCCACAAATCTGTTTATTCTACTTGCATTCAAAAGAGAAAAACACTGTCATGGTTGTAGTTAGTTATGTTTTATTTAGTGTGTTTTTCTTTGTACTCCTTGATTAAACCTTTTTTGTCATCTTTCTTGTCAGGCATTTGTGTGGACCTCTGGTTCCTCCTGTTTTTTTGTGTTTCTCAGTCATTTGTGTAGACTTCTTGTTTCTTGTGTTTCCTGTTTTATTTTGAAGTCCCCCGTTTCATGGTGTGTTTCTTGCCCTCACCTCTGTGTGATTCCCTCCACCTGTGTGATTGTCTCGCCTGTGTTTGATTATTTCCCAGTGTATTTCGACTCTGTGTTCCCCCTTGTCTTTGTCGGCTCAGTGGTCTTCCCTGCGACATTCCCTGCATAAGTCTCCAGTGTTTCCAGTGTTTCCCCCTAGTTGTTAGTTAGCTTGTATTTTGGTTTGTTTGTTTTTCTTTTCTTTTTTTTTTTTTGTTTTTGATTACTTTGATTTGTATTTTTACTTCTAGTTTTTCCTTTCTTTGTTGGTAGCTTGTTTGACTACGTACTTTTTGAAAGAGTTTTTGTTTTGCATTTTGCATTTTTTGTAAAGAATAAGTTTTTGGTTATTGATCCTTTTTTAGTTTTAATAAAGCTTTTTGTTGATCTGCATTTGGGTCCTTCTCCTTGTTTTTGTTAGTTTAATTTTGGAAGAACCTTCACAAAACACAAAATTTAATGAAAGCAAACCAAGTTTTAATGCATTCCCCTAAAATAGGAACCAAGTATTGTCGACCGTGTATGCATCAAGATAAACTGTGGAGTTTTTGTTGGCTTCAAATTGACAAAATTGGTGGAGATTTGCATCAGTAGGTTGCATTCTGCATTGATAAATACTGAATTTCAAAAAGCAATTCTTGAGATACAAGGTTTTTGCTTGATAGTGATGTTTTACTTCTTTGTAGATGGATCAGAACAATAAAATGTGATTAGGCTTTAAGTCAAAAACATTATTTATACAAGGAAAGAAGAGGTACCTGTGACTGGTTCCAGTAAAGCAGTTAAATATGGGGCTCCACGGGGATAAATATTGTAGACTATTAATTCTAGATCTAATTTCCAGTGTATTCTTGAATAATAAACTTATCACTAAATACAAGGAAATCAAATTTAAATGTTGTTGGATAGAAAACAAAATATTGTTGTACTGGGTGTATCAAAATAAATAGTAGTGCTACAGTGAGGGTCAAATTTAAACAACAACCTGAGAGTTTGCATTCATACCATTTTTAGTGTTAAACATAATGTTGGAAGAAATTATCTTAACGTTTTGGCTTATTTCAAGCTTGAACATCAATGCTCAGCTTTGACTGTTTTATAAATCAATCAATCAAACACACTTTATTTATATAGCACATGTGATAGAGCACAGTTTTAGATTTAAATACGTTAGTTCTAGGTTGCAGATTAAGAATCATGCCCATGTACATATTTTAATACTCAGGCCATGACTTAAAAGCTCAGGATAGCTTTAAAGGAGTACCATTTTACAAACAACTTTTTTGAGGAGATAAAATTATTGATCATAGCTCCACTTGAACTAATTTTGCAACAAACTACATTGAAATTGACATTATTCCTCTTGCAAACAGGTATTGTGCTCTTTCTGCTGTTAGTGGACTTAAGTTTGGTAGTTACACCAGGGAACATTTAAATTCAGTTATTCAGCAGATTGAAAGACTCAGTGACAAAATAAACTGAATTTGATACGTTTTCTCTTACAAACATACAAACTGGGCTCTCTCTGCTCCTAAAAATTACATTTTTCACAGCAAAATTTGTGAATTTGTGCAACAACAAAAAAACCATGGAGACAAGGTTGATGCTCTAGGGTTAGTTTATACTCAGTTATTCAGCAGACTGTAAGATTCTGTGGGTGTCAGGCAGACTTTTTCACCACCTCTCTCTAAATTTGCCTAAATGTTCTCCAAATCCTCCCTGATCAAGCTTGTCAGCAGTCAAATTTGATTGATTTACACTGACTGCTGCTAATTAACTTTGACATATGGTAGAAATTAAAATGGACTAAACTTCTTTCTAGTTTATTTACAGATCTATAAAAATGCCTCCAAAAATACTTGTTTTCCTGCAGCAACATCTATTTTTGGCATGATACAGATTGTCTATTTGTGTGTTTTTCTGTCCCACTTTCTAGCCTGATGTGCTTGTTATTGTGACCTTCTCCCTCATGCACTGACCCCAGATGCAACCAACCAACACACACACATGCTGACACACACTGTCTCACATGGGGTTACCCTTGCGTCTGGCCCCCCCGCAGAGTCAGTCACTGGATCACACCGGCCTGCGTGACTATGAGCATGTGTGTGTGTGGTGCGAGTGCGTAGCGTGAACGCCTGACCAGCTCTGTTGCCGGCAGCGGTTTTATTCCGTTCTCATTACTTCATGTTCATGAGCAGCACAAAAACACTTCTGCCCTCTTTTCTCTTGTCTTCCCTATTCTGGACGGGCCTTTCTCACATAGTCAACACCTTGTTCGCCCACTTTCTAATCAACTTAATTCCGAAAAAGTGTGTAGATGTGCTTCAATTTTACTGAAATCTAGTGTACTCTTTGTTTGATCTAAGTCCATCTGTGTGTTTTCAAAGACCCCTCTTTTGTCCATCATTCAACTTAAACCTCATTCATTCCTCCCTTCTTTTCTTGTCCTGTCTTTCTTCTTCCCTTCTCCCCTGCTGTTCTTTCTTTACCGTCTTCTCATGCATCTTTTCATCCTCCACACTTCTATTATTCCTCTTTCCCTCCTACTGTCTCATTTCCTATTCTTTTCTGCTCACTTCCCAGCTGTCTAAATTGTATGAGTTAAAAAGAAACACGTGCTTCATGGGGTAAGGTTAGCGGAAGTGTGTGAGTCACTCAGTGTGCTTGTGTACGGGGTGTTGCTGGGTAGATCTGGCGCTAGTGTTTATGGCTCACTGATCCCTGGTAGACGGGTCAGGGGCAGTTAATGTATGTGTGTGTGCGTGTATAGTAAGTTGGCATGTACAAACCTGCGTTCAGCTATTGTCTCTCATTTAGCATACATTTAATTGTTTGTGTCTGTGTGTTAAGCTGGTCGGCAGAAATGCACTTTTATTTCTAAAGCCAATCAACTAATTGTGCCCCCTCCCCCCACTAAGCTTTACCAGACATATACCAACACACATACTACTTCACGTGCCAGTGACATTCAGTATGTTTTCATGTGCAGTTATTTGAACGTGATGCAGAGCTTAGTTGGGTAATTTCATTGGACTCTGCCATTTGTCTCTTTAAGCATGTAAGAACTAAAGTACATCTGATTCCACCACAGTAGGCTGAAATGGGATGCACATTATTCTTTAGGCCTGGATGGATCATGTTGTCTAGTATATGTTTTTTACGTTGTTGGAGATCCAGGTCAGAACTCAGCACATAAGTAGCATGTGCAGAACTAGTGCAAAAGTACAGACAGTGCAGAGCAGACAATGCAACTGCAGTGGAGCCATGCTGTAAAGGGCCCTGATGTGAGAGGGCCCCTAGCAAGATCAGGTCATTAATGTTTCAATATAAATATTCTTAATAGTGTACTTTCAAATTGAACTATAAACGAACCATTCTGTATTTATATAAGGACTCTGAACTTACACTTGAAAATTGAATATCAATTTGAGCATGAGGGTAAAAATCCATACTTGAACTGTAAATATACATACAAAGAGAAAGTTTACATGTGGAAGCACTTTGAGCTCAACTGTGTTTCACTTATGTGCAAATCAGCTGGTCCAGTCCTAGTCCACAACAAATCTGATGGCTGATTTGTCAGCCTTCCACCCCCCACTGCCCAACAGCAGCTCGGCAAGTGCTCAGCCCAGTGACACTGTGTCATGGGTTCAAATATCTTCAGTAATATTTTCATGTGTGCTCAAAAACAGATTGAGTTTGAATTTCTGTGAAAATTGACAGCCCTAATAATTAAGACAAGACTTTGACTTTGGTTTGACTCACCACAAATCTACTCTGTTTTTCCCCACTTGTGGTTGTTCTTGCGATACAATTTTCTCTTATTACCACTGAGGAGGTTCCAAGCAAGCTGAGACTCTGATCCAAAAGAACTCATTCAAAAAAATGTCCACTACAAATGAGAGAGGTGCTTTATGCCTATCATTCTTTCAATCATATTATAAATATTAATATTCAAATATTAATTCTGAATGAGTCTTTCTGGTTCTCTTTCTCTCTCTTCCCTTCACTCCAGCGGATTTGCAGACATGTGCAGTTGATAAGAAGGAATCTTCCAACAGTGCAGCGCACAAGCTGTCGGCTTTTTCATCGCGGAGTTTTAAGTTTGTTAAAGAAAAGCTGCACAAAAATGCTTGTGGTACATGATTGAGATTCCTTTCGAAATACAAACGAGACATCAGTGTAGTGTAAGTGAAGTGTACGATTATTTTGTGTAAAGATAACAAAAATTTGACCCAAACAACTGTTAAATGTTAGGAACCTCCGGCTTGTGTAAATTACAGTGACCCTTGTGGACAAGTTTGACAAATCCTGTTCTGACATCACCAGCTTAACTTGTAATATTGCTTTATGGAAAATAAACAATGTGAATCTTGAACATCTTATGTCTTACTGTGGTGTCATTTGAAGTGCAAAAATGTTAAAAAAACCCAAAAAAGTCTGTTTCCTCATTGACACCTACTGTGTGACACTTTGAACAACAGCTAAGGAAATAACCAGGTTTCTTAAAACAGTGTGGTATGCTTTCTTAGGATGGATTGCGACATCAATGTTAATATCAGACTGTTTTACTATCAGCTAAAATTTCCCCTCTGGAGCTTTAAATGTCAATAAAAGGGTACCAAATATTACTTGCAGATGATAAAACTTAACTTTTTCATTTCAGGTTTGTCTGTGTTTTGAGTCTGAAGGAAATCCTTCATCTATTGTTTCTACATTAACTCTGCCAAAAATGCACCTACTGCTTTCCAAAGGGTCAGATCTGGATCAACGTTCTTCAATGAAAACCAGAGAGGAGGCGGAGCGAGCAATGTGATTGGTTGGATGGTGTAACAAACTGACTTGATGAGAAGTTGGACAAAGGCTGGAGAGGAAGAGCCTTCAGGCATTTGGTAAAATGTAAACAACAGCAGTTATTGGAAGGATTGTCATGATGGCTTCCACATTACAACGCCTGAGGAGTGTGTGTATCTATGTAAGTGAGAGTGTGCAAGTGTGTGTGTGTGTGTGTGTGTGTGTGTCAGACAAAAATCTGTTCAAACAGTGCACCGAGGGGACTCACTTTTCATTTGGGTCGAAAGATTGTCCCCAGAAGGTGAATCATATACATTTTAGGGATAAAATTTGGATTTTGTGTAACATTAATGTGTGTGTAAGCTAAAGTGTAGCAGTGTGTGTGCAGCTGTCCTGCATCAGTGAGTAACCATGACGGCAGCATCCGTGTATTCATACATGTATGTGTGTATGATTGTGTGCATGAGTCTGTGTCTGTCTGGTGAGTTCTGGGTCACAATAACAGCTGGGGGCACACTACCTAGACACTGATTTCTGATTGGTTGTCACATTCTGGCGGCTTTGCTCTTATTGGCTGGAATTTTACTACAGTATCCACAGCAACAGAGCTGTAAACAAAAACAAGTGGGGCATGTGTGTTTGTTTTCTATTTGCTGTTGTGTTTTTACAAGTTTTTATTGTATTTATCTAAGGCCTTAATTTGGATCTTTGTTATTTTTCATGCATGCATGAACCTTTTGTCTGTGTTAACCTATTTCCTGATGCCTTATACAGTATGTGGATTAACAGTTGATAAGCATAGCTGCTTTTTGTTCTGCAAATAGGACATTAAATTGAAAAAAAAAATCATATGCATGCTTTTGTGTTGCAAGTACATGTTTTCCCAAGGAAGAATTATCATTCACTCCCCCTGTTTGTGTCATTTCCAGACTGATTAGACTGTTAATCTTTGACGGGTCAGTTTGAGGGATAATTAGGACACCCAGTGTGTGTGTGTGTGTGTGTGTGTGTGTGTGGGGAGGGGGGGGGGGAACAATCCTCAACAACAAACGCACACTGGCCACCTCATTACTACAGTACACAGTGGACCCCAGCAACAGAGGGGCAAAGACACCCCCCACCCACCCCCAACCCCATAAATATTCAGTCAAGGGGATGAAGGAATTAAAACCACTGTTATCCCTACATCAGCATGCTATAGGATAAAGGTCAAATGACTGCATGACTGCATAATTCTACAAACACAAGATATATCTGTTAAATTTAGACATTAACAGAAAAAACACTAGCACTTCATATATATATATATATATATATATATATATATATATATATATGTGTGTGTGTGTATATATATATATATGCATATATATATGTATATATATATATATATATATACAGTATATATATATATATACATATATACATGTATATATATGTATATATACATATATATACATATATACACACACACACACACACACATATATATATATATATATATATATATATATATATATATATATATATACATATATATATATATATATATATATATATATGTATATATATAAAATGTAATTAATTACTTAAATATCCCGTTAAAACTGAAAGGATCAGGTAAGTTTATGTTCATGATAAACCTGTTTAATCTACATCAGAAAACATTTGGCTTATTTATTCTCCTTCCTGCAGTAATCCTTTGCTCTGTTCTGTTTTGCATTTCTGTGAGCATAATTATCGTGACATATTCTCAATATGAGATCCAAATACTACTGAAATGATGACAAAATCCAATTTCTGCTAAATTAACAAGAGACATGTAACAGCAAAAGAAAAAGAAATAAAAGAAAAGCAATCTGGAAAAATCTCCTATGCTTGATAAACTTTCCACTACAAGTGCATCTACTTTTGTTTTCCTTCACATTTAGTAGTGAGATATTGTTTTCTAGTAAGTAAAGGCTATTGTACCACACAAAAGAAAGGCAGGAAGAGGAGAGGAGAAAGGCTTTGTCTTTCTTGTAAGAACTTGAGCAGCAGCAGAGACGGATACATATTTAGACAGTTTGCCTCCAGGACATACAGTATGTAGAACACACGAAGAAATAAACCTTTACACACTCATACACATACAAAGGAAAGTCACCCACACAACCAGACGCTCAGTTGCACCTTCCAGGATAACAAGATCTTGTTAGCAGTATGGCAACAGCTTGAATCTTCCAAATGGTGCCATCATTACAGCCAGGGAAGGCTGAACCCAAGAACACACAAATACACAAAAATACACACAAGAAACAGAGAATAAGAGGGAGCCTTGTGTATATTACTGCATGGTTTGATTGATGAAGGATATTTAAAGAAGCAACAGAAGATCACATTTATTTTGCACAGGAGGACCAATTTGAATTAGGGATGCACAATATTAGGTTTTTTTCGATGTCCAAAATGTAGATATTTCTGACCTAATTACTGCTGATATCAATATTTCTGGGTCTGAGATCTGCAGTCACCTCTTCACAACCTTTGTTCCTTACCCTTTGAAAGTTTAGCCAATGAAAGGTGGTAAATGTGGTTGTCTTTGTAAGCCTGATACATTGGACATAAATATCAGAATGTTATAATATTTTAAATTATATATCAGATACTTTTGTGTCTGCAGATATCCACATGTTACTTTTTGAGCTATTATGGGACTCTACCGCATTCCTAATCCAAACAAGAGAAAAGAATTCAAAGTAAAACTCATAAATACCGTTATTTGAATCCATCTGATTTGTGAATGGATAAACAGTTAAGAATTGTACTTTGTCAATACAGTCTCAACCACAAAATATAAAAACTAAGAGCAAAGAAACACAATTCTAAAAGTGTGATTCAATGTTGTTAATCTTGAGTTAACTGTCAAAGGTTAGGGTTAGTACAGTCAAATCTTTTGACTGTACTAAAGTTTTATACATTTTTAATTAAAAAAAAATGTTAATTGATAAGAAAAAAGTTTAAAAAGTCTTTAAATATTGACTTTATAAACTAAAAATATTATATTTATGAATGGAAATTGGGTCTTGCATCTGTCCAGTGAGCTTTACTTCAACTCATCCAATTTACTTGATTGTTTTATTTTTTCTGAATAACCCAAATTTACAATAATGTGTTTCTGCAAATAAATGTACTGGTCCATGATCTCAGAAGATGTTTTTTTATAATCATCATATTCATTCTATTATTTTGTTAGAGTTTCCCTAATACACAGTTGTGCTCTCTCAATTTCTCTGTTTGTCTATCTTTAACTCCCCAGGGTGTTAGGGTGTGAACACTGACACCCTTGTTGTTTTTGAGTCCATCAGGTGGACTGTGTCAAGAGCACAGAAGAAATCCCAACAGGCCGGTGTCAGTGAGCGAGAAACAGCGCACGTGTTGTGTTAGTAACCTCAGCCCTCTGTGTGTGTGAGTGTGTATGTGTGTGTGTGTAAATGTATGTGAGTGTCTCAGGGGAACGGGGCTCAGGACTCAATTAAGCCGGCATGTGTGGAATGCTTTCAGGGGGAACGGGACAAGATGGCTGTGGGGCCGACACTATGCGCCCCTCTGTCTCACTCGCCCTTGATCTCAATTGGTCTCGCTTTGGCTGACCCATGGCAGCGTGAAGGGGAGCCATGTCAGGCACACACACATATACACACATATAAAGTGGCATGAAGACGAGCGATGTCTCGCCTGGACAGTCTAAAGGGCCCTCATGGGTCCTCTGCTGTGTCTCATGTCTCTTACTCATAGTCTCCCATGACAGCAGGGAGATGAAGCAGGCTCGATCACCTAGTGAAGCATGTTGAGTTCTCTATGAGGAGCTTGTAATAAAGCTCCTAATGGGCCATTATAAAAGTTCAATCCCTCAAATATCATGTTCTCTCTTCTTAAGTCTGTCCACGCATATGGGTCATTGACTGGGGTCATGTCCTTCTTTCCAGTCTTTGATTCTTTAACAAAGGCTTTGGGACGTGTTTCACTTGAATAAGAAAATGTTTTCGGTCTATTCAGTTATGTCACACTTGGACATTGTGGACTCTTTTTGGAAAAAAATCAATACTTTAAAAACACAAGACTGACTGAGATGTGTTTTTCATTGTCTTTTCCAATTTACTATCCTTTTTCTTCATTTGGGTCAGTGGTCTTCAGTCATCAGAGGGGGATGTAGTGTGGTTAACTTATTAATTTTCATTTGCCACAAGTGAATGCAGTCGAGTGGAGTGGACATTGCCACCTGTAAATAATGAGACTGGAGAAAATAAGATGAAAGGTTTCTTTTTAATCATTTCAGGGGCTTCCCTCGCCTTCACTGTGGTGGATAGGACTGTGCACAGAGACAGAACCTGGGACTAGAGCAGGGATGTTCAAACTATGTCCAGGGACAAACTGCGGCCCTCAGTCCTCTTTGAGTCGGCCTGCAGCTGATTCCAAAAAAAAAGGAAGTTTGACCATCATTAGAAGATGAAGCTTGTGCGTAAATGATGAATAAAGATAAGTGGATTATTGCAGCAAACAGCAGCAATAGTTTCTCTTATTTGCATAAGTCTGGCTTACGAATAGTACAGTGCCAATCATCTTCAAGAACCTTCTTAACCTTGCTCTTGTTTTGTGTCTGAATTTGTAGATAAACTATGAGAATTCTTCCTCTGAGCTGCAGATTGCATGGTTAAGATTCATATCATTGGTGGATCCTGTGTAACCAGGGCCCCAAATATCACAAAAGCCATCCAAAAGTCCTTTACAATGATTGACTATTTACAATGTCAAGCCATAAATGAAAAGGAGGAATGGGTTATCCTTCATCAGACAGGACAGCAGACAGAGAGGAACTCTGTAAAAGAGAGGGTAATGGCATACAAAAAAGGAGTCACACACTGAATTTCAACCAGGCACAAATCTCAGGGTCTTAAAACAGAGGCCCATGCAGAAGTGCTTAAAACTGTAGTACCCTGAGTGTCCACTCAAGGCTAGCTGCAGAAACCTGACACCTTAATGACTGTATGTGGGGAAAATGTGTTTTTTACAGCCAATACATATCTCTACAACCTGGTTAAAAAAAGAGCTTCAGTCAAAATATACACCTACTGTATGTGCTGTCACTGTGAGGGGGGTAATTTTTTTATGTCATGCCTGTTTTTCTTTAATGAGGGATTTATTAAGGATCTTTTGGTTTTGTAAATATGGCATCGCTATTGGTTAAACGACCTTAAGTCCCACCACAACACAGCCTCTCTGTCGTAAGTAGATTGAGCTGAAGTTCTGTTTAGATGACACTTGCAGTATGGTAGCGTCCATTAGAGGGCACCAGCAGCGTTCCAAAGGCTCCCATGTTATATAAATAGCTGATGTCACATGGCTTCGTCCAATTCTTTTATGGTCTGTGATATCAACTTGCTTTGCTCCCTAGTAGGACAGTAGCTTCAGTATATGTGACACAGCCCAACCACCAGGCCATCAGCCCCCTGTGATTTCTTGAGCAAAGAAATTAGAGAAAAAAAATGAGTAATGTCCAGAGCATTAGCTTACCTGTTTTGAAGATTTCATAGCGTAGTGAGAAGCCTGCCCCCTGGTGGGCGTAGTCCGACACAAACTTGATGTGGAGTGAAGGTCCTGATGAAATGATGGGCGCTGGGGCGATGTTGCTGCAGTGCTTCCCCAGGACGTCAGCTGACTCTGAGTTTCCATCATTGATCTCGACATAGTCATACCTAAAGAGGACAAACAATATAATGCTGTTAAAAAGATATTCTCCTGCACGTCCACTGCAAGTGCTTGAGCTGTGCGGCACTTGGATCAGCAGCATATGGAATCTCTGAGAATCAACACAATTATCATTTCCATTAAAATGCAGCATGAAAGGATCAGAATATCCTCTTCTGCTTAATGTGCTAAAAATTTTGAGAATGAGCTTTTGCATGAGCAAACAAATGCTGAAAAAATGTCATCTACTCTGACTTTAGATAAAATGTTTACTATTATCTTAAAGTTCTTTGTCAGTATTTTGACCTGGTAAAGAGGAACAAAGAAAAAAGATTTAAGAAGATTCCAGGGACCTGATCCAAAATTGATAGATTGTGCTTTTAAGAAAACACAGAGTACATCAGTGGGGAAATAAAAAAATGACAGGAGCACATGTGCAGAGAGGCTGTGTGGACATTTTGGCAAGGTAAAACTAATGGGACAAACGGTTTTGGGCAAATGTAAGACTCTCACTGTGGATTTAATGTTTAAAAAGGTACTTTGGCAAAAAGCAACTCTGCATCTTGAGCTGAAAAGTTATTATTTTTTATTCTATGCATGTCAAAGAACTGTCACAATTCTTTTACTTTTGTCATGTTTTCTAGTACCAAGCACACAGAGCTATTAAAATGACTTTACAAATACTACAGGTAGAGGTAAGAGTTAATTTCTGTAACCTTTCAACAGTAAACCCCGGTGAGGAGCCTTTTGAACCTGAGGCTGTGTGCCCTGCCTGTGCAAAAGCGCTAGAGATGGTGCAGAGTGAGTTTGGGATGTGGTAAAGCGGCATAAAGATATATACCTCACCAGGCCCCACAATTCCTGATGGCGCCCTGGATCTTGTAAGTATCACATTTGATTTGGCTTCAAACCAGAAGCAATAGTTGGCATTCAAACTACTTCATACAGCAGAGCAAATGTCAGCAGAAGTCTGCGTGTCATTACAATTCAAATGCAGTGACAGCTTGCAGATGGCAGAGGAGGAAAAGAACCACCTGCAGGAGGCGAGAAAGAAAAAGAAACCTTTTTGAGACTCTACAACTGCACTGTAATAGAGTGATTATATACTCCAACTGCTGTGAGCATCACACACTGCAGAGCACCATTTTTAGGATTAATACTATACTATAATGGAAACAGGAGAAGAGTGTGAATGTTAAATGACTTGCCTTCTTTCAGCTCTTATAAGGAAACAGTGGTATCACATGTGCACGGCATTATACAAACTCAAAAGGAAACTGATTCCCAATCTCACATGACTAATTCACCTCATTTCCTGCTTGTTACTTTCAAAGCAAATTACAAGTGATTCTTTTTCAAAGCAATGCACCGAAAGAAATTATCCCCAAATGAGCTTTGGATGGTGAGAGAAAATCGATGTAAGGCAGAAAAATGTAGCCACAGGTGTTCTGCTTTGTGTTATACTAGGTCAAAGCCGGAGTGTGAGAATGTATGTAATGGTAAAGTCTTTTTGAACTGCACATGACCCCACAGCCTCTGAAGCTAAAAAAAGGATTAATGCGTAACAAATGACTCTAGTTTACATCTCTGCCCAGGTCTAATGCAATAATGTTTGTAACTGAGCCTCAAGGCCTTTGGTCTTCATAGAAATACCCTTTTTACACGTTTTACAGCAGAGCATGCTTGCTTTTGCATTCTTTCTTAATTCCTCTTTCCTTAGAAAAATCTCACATGATGTGTTGAACGAAAAGGGTAAAATACAACTAATCATGTTATAGAGCTTCACTTCTCATGATGACAGGATTGCTTTTTAGTGTAGTACTGAACACAAGTTAATGAGAATGTCAGCTTTCCTGTGATTTCACATCAACTTCCCCATGAATTTCAAAATCTTCACACTAAGAATGAAGCAGAAAAGATGAATAATAAAATCTGAATCCATCCCAAACCCACAGTTTTGCTCAGCATGACACCTCAGCAGAAAAGCAGCCCGGGACTTCTTCTCTCCATAAAAGGAGTACTCTGACTTGAACTCTATTTTCATTCCTGTTTCTTTTATGTTTTGTGACCACAAATGTGCAGCCCTGTCTCCGGACCCCCAGCAGGAGTGTTGCCTCTGTGTCTGGTTACCACAAACACACCTGCCTGCCTCTTAAATAGCCTCCTGGAGAGGAATTCCTTGCCATAAAAGAAGTCATTAGTTTGATCTCAAGTTAAGTCAATTAAATCCTGAGTGAAAGATTTTTCTTACATTAAAGAACTACTTTGGTTGTACCACATTCACTGTAGTACAGCCATAGTAGTACTGTGGTTATATTGTTCAGTTCTGACCACACAGTAAGCTCCAATATAGAAAAGTTAAAAATTCTTAGAAGACATTTTTTACCTGAAAAGAACCTAAGTTACTTTTTAGTCTTAATGTGTCAAAAATTAATGCAGGCAATGCATAATTCATTTATATCCCTCAAAAAGTTTGGAAACATTAATTTGGTTGATTATTTCTCCCCTTTAATTACACCAATTGATATTGTATTTTATATTGTTAAAAAGCCCAATTAGTAACTTTAACAACCAGGTATAACTTTTAAGGATTGTGCATTCCTGGAATAAGCAACACAGCTAAGTTTTTGGGTACTGTCCTAATAAAAGTGCCCAAATCCCCTCTTGCCCCGGAATAAACCCTACACTTCCTCACGGAAGCAAGGGTTAGGAACTGGTCTTTATTGAGGTGTTGTCTTCCTGAGACACCGTCTTTGCCGTCTGTCCCTGAGTTTCCCAGCTCTCAGAATTTGGTCTTATGTTTTGAAATGGAACGAGGCCTGACACCTAATAATGCTGCCACTCAGCTAACTGGAACTCTAGCTTTCAGTATCAGGACTTTGGCACATTTGGCACCTACAAAATCCATCCACCCATTCATTATCTATACCACTTGGTCCCTTTTGAGGTTTTGGGGGGGCTTCAGAGTACCCTAGTTGTCATTGGGCAAGAGGCAACATACAGCCAGGACTGAATGCCAACTGGTCACAGGGCTGACCAAGAGAAACATACAATAGTTCACACATCTAGACTCACCTATGGACAATTTAGAGTCCCCAATGACCAAATGCCTTTTTTTAAACTATGAAGGGAAACCAAGGTCTGGAAAAACTCACACATGCACTGGGAGAACATGCACATACACCAAAAGGCCTGGTCCAACTGTGGAGTTGAAACTGCAACCCTCTTGCGATGAGGTAACAGAACTACCCACTGCACCACTGTGAAACCTTAACTTCTATCCTGACTTGGATAGAAGTTTAACTGTTACTAAGCATTTAGGTGGAGTATTGGAACTCTAGCAGACACCAGTGCACAACCATTTAGTGCCCATTACAGCATGGGTCACTTTCAAGTATGTGTCTTGGACAGCAGAGGTTTAAATCAGGATCTTTATCTTAAAATACCGATTAACCTCTTATTGAGCTTAATTGTTTTGCATGACAATTTAGGATAAGATATTAATACAACCACAAAATTTGATCCCTCTGTGTGTTTTGCCTGTAATGATGAGAGTAGGAAAAAAATGATTCTGTTTTGTTTATTAAATGACCCCAAAAAGTAAGAATAAAGGAAGAAAACGATCTCAAATGAAGCCAGCTCTCATGACTACAGCTCATACAGCTAGCTTGTTTAGAATGGCCACATTACTGCATTAACTTCAATGAAGCTGCATGAAAAGAATTAGGGCCGGATATTTGTGATTGTGCAACAGACATTCACTCAAATACCAACAAAGTGCATGCATTCTCACAAATACAGAGAATTTTCCTTACCATTGGTCTTGTAACAGTGTAAAACATGCATTGCGAGACAAACACAAACAATGGCAGTTGCTTCCACCCTTTCAACTTCACAAAAGTCTGCCATGTTTACAGATGAGAACTCTCCTCACATAGACACACTGTGAAATCTACACTGACACAAAGAAGTGTGTTTTTCTCAGGCTCACATGGTTCAAGTCTGTCTGCGTGTTTTGTGGGGTTTTTTTCTGACAGGTGAGAAAGCCCCTGACATAATGAGGGTCACGCACCTCCCACTCTCCCATCATGCTTTGTGTCATTTGTACGTGGAAATAACACCACCGTTCTGACTCAAGCTGTCACAGCAGCATGAGCATGAGTGTGAGTCTGTGTGTCTTTGTGTAGCTATGCGTGTTTGTGTGTGTGCCACAGTTCCTGTCATACGTTCCCAAGACAGCGCCTCATCCCTGCGACAGTTTCCTCCTCTTCCTCTGCTCTGTACTTACAACTTTATTTTATGGCTACTCATTTCCGGACATGATTTGTTTTTTCTTACTTCCCCTGGCTCATATTTCCCCTAATTCATTTTTGGTGTTTAATTTTCCAAAGCTTTATTTTTCATTTCAAGCTTTATGTCACCTTACATGTGCTGTCAGGTGCATAGCGAGTGGCCTAATGCCAGTGTGTGGGTGAGACAGAGGAGGCAGAGATGGGTGATGAAGAGGGTATCAGAAATCTAGAATATTTCAATGAAAACATTTTAATTTGAAAAACTAAAAGAGAGGATGTACAATAAAACACACCAGTTAAAGAATCAAAACAGGGGTGGGGGAACCAAAAGGAAGTACAGTAAGCACTCTCCAGTCAGATATAAAATTCACAGGCACCGAGATAGGCTTTTGTGATTTTCATACACTGCAACCTCACTTTGGTTTAACAGCATTCTTATGAATATATGATCATGTTGGCTTAAAAGAATACCTTAGCAGTCATTACCTAAATTGGTAGGCTACAAGTCAAGAAATGTAGAGCTTATTATGAGTTTGTAGTGAGAATGGGCTGACAAGATACATTCAGCGCATTTACATTCACAGTCAAAAACAAACAATGGTAGTCATCTGATTGGCTACTTAGAAAAAGCATACTCTTTTGATCCCACATGGAAATTCCATCCATTATGCTCTTTTGTCGGACATACTAGACAAACATGCTACTAGTGAGATGTCAGAGGTGTCAGAGTGATGCTCTGCTGCTCTCAAGGGAGCACACCTATAAGAGGATGGGGATTAGGTGCACTGCAGAAAAAAAAGTGAAGCAGCAGTTCTCTTGAACATGCACAGACCACATCTGTGTCTGAAAATGCAATATACATCCTTACAAAAAGAGTTTGAAAACATTATTTTGGTCAACCTTTGCTTTGTATTTTATATCCTTGGAAAGCCTGATTAGTCTCCTTTACAACGAGGTGCAGCTTTCAAGGATCATGTATTCCCAGGAATGAGCAACACAGACAAAGGTGTGGGTAGAAATGTGCCAAAATCTCTTTTTGCCCTGGAAAAAAGCCTATGGTAAATCTGTGAAGTAAGGCTGAGAACCTGTCTTCTTGGGGTGTTGTCTTTGCCCACTTGACTTCAGTCTCACAGAACTTATTTATAGGTTAGGTTTGGAAATGGTACCAGGACTGACACCAAATAATTCTGACACTCTAGAAAACCAAGACACCAGCTTCAGTTGCAGGGAATTTTGGCACATTTTTTGGGGTGCTATCCACACATTTAGCTGTGTTGCTCATTCCAATGCACGATCCTTACAAGCTGTATCTCATTGTTAAAGTGACCAGGCTTTCCAATGATTTCAAATACAGTACCAATTGGTGTTATTATAGAGGAGAAATAATCAACCAACGTACCCTCCAAACCTTTTCAGAGGTGTTAATTATAATATTATCACTGTTGACACTGTTTATGCACTTTAGAAGTACAATAATCCATTTTTTAACTGCACCTAAACATACTGATAGTCATTTTAAGGGTTGAACATAGGTTGGGTAACAGCCAACAGAGGAAACTGTTAAACTTCACAGTAACGGAGCTCCTAACAGTGCCTGAGCAGCCATGCACAATCAGTCTCCAAAGCTCAGTTTGCTTTGCCTCCCAGCAAAACTCCATGCTGGTGTTTGACAGGATTCATTCACTGTGAAGGCTGTTAAAAGCTCATTTTTAGTGTGAACTGGGCAAAAAAATAAAGACAAACAGAATTCAAATTTAGCCGGCACAGTGTGGACGTAGGGAGAGAGAGAACATGACACTGCATCCGCCCTGCCAACTCATCCCCACAGACAGACAGAGACAGGTGTCCCTCCATCTCCTCCTCCCTCCCTGCAGCCTTCAGGGAAAATCAGGGGGACACACCAAGTCAACACACATACAGTATGTGCGTACACAAGACCTACACAAACACACTGTCTCACACAAAAATACACTGATACACACAGAGCCTGTGGCCATGCTCTCAGATGGATCATACAAGGGTTTGAGGTTCCCTCCAATCTGTCTCTGTGTAGGAGGCACACGGCTTCTAACGTACTGTTTAATCCCATCATCCCTCACTCTCTCTCGCTCTCTCATCCACTCTCTCTCTCTCTTCTCCCCTGATATATTTCACTGCAGCTAATCAGAGCTTTTTCTGAGACTTGCCACAGGGAATGACAAGCGGTCTGATTTTGTTTTCTCCTACATTTTCGCCTGGGATTCTCCTGTTAACAAGGGCTGTACAAGATGTTTTGTCTTTGCTTACAAGGAGGAATTGATGAGTAAATGATGCTTCCAAAATGTGTAACATGGCAATGAAGAGTTGTAAGCACAGATTTAGTCTTGGAAGTAGGCGTAAAAGTAATAGATTTGACATTTGAAAGATATAAGTGTGATTGTGTGTGTAATGGGGTGGGGGAGTTTCTGTGAGCGAGAAAGCACTCCAGAGGCAGTCTGACGTGAACCGGGGAAAAGGTTTGTGTACTGACACACTTACACCCCTCCTCCAGCACTGCTGCTCCTCCCGTCTGTCTTGGTCTTAATTGCCTTTCACACGTTCTCTCTCTCTATCTTTGGGTCAGGAGTTGTCTCCTTACACCTGCATATTTCTTTCAAACATCAGGGGTGCACTCCACCTCAGACAGAGCGTCTGCAGGCCAGACACACTAACACATGGACAAACACACGTTAAGGAGAGCTAAGAAAAGACTGACTATATGTTTAGTTAGAATTACAGATACTATGATTGATTCTTTTGTTTATTCCCTTTATTCTTATTGTTGGGAAAAAAAATGGGTGAGCAACTTGGACTCAAACTGAACTGAGCTAAGAACTGAGAACACAGCATGAAGTTTTTATGGAGTTAACTGAAGGTCAAGATACCTCATGGAATTTAAAAAGGGAAGTGGAATCAGTGGTTGAAGAAAACAAAGATTTAAAGGAAGTGAAACACCAAATCCTGAGTGACTTCACACTTACCAACACATTTAAATGTTTCCAACTCAAAAACAAGTGACTCACAAACCAGGCTATATTCATCTTTAAGATGTATTTTTTAAAGTTGAAAATAGAAAAGTAAAATTGTGCCTAGAGAGGGAAGAGGTTGACTCAAATCTGTTGACTATTTCAGGACGCCTCCTAACTTATTGATAGAGCTTAACAGTAACCACCCAGTTTCTCTTCCTCTTGATATAAAACAAAGAATCCCACAAAATTTCTCACTGACAGTTCAAAAAATCTTTTTGTAAATGGTAAATGCACTTAAGCATTTTTCTAGTCTCTCTGACCACTTGAAACACTTTACACCACAGGTCACAGCTATCCCTTCAAACCCATTCACTCTCACATTGACTCACTAATGGTTTTTAGTTTCTGTATAAGTGTCCCAATAGTATGAACACATTCTTGCCTTTTTACACCCATTTACCCACCACTGACCAAAAGCCAGAGCAACTTGGGGTTAAGTGTCTTGCCCCAGGACATGTCAACATGTGACAGCCAGGCTGGAACATTCAACCCTCCAATCACAGATAGAGCACACCATTAGTCTGAACACCTCAATGAAAACACATCCCAACTCTGCTCCACTTGGGGGGGGGGGGGGGTATGAACCCTGAACCTCCTTACTGGTGGGCATTACCCCTTACCACTGAGCTAGCAAGCCAATATCTTGCCAATAATTAAATCATAGAACCAACTATCTCCTGAACACGTGACTACATAAAATATGCTTGAAAAATAGATTCAGATTAGAAAAACAGAAAAGGGCAAAAAGGCAAAGAACATTTAATTGTAATACTCCTTTGTTTATGATCACTTTGCAACAGCAAACAAAAAGAAACAAACAACTCAGGAGATGCTCTCTATAATTTTTAAAGTTTTTGTCCCAATTAATTGACCAAGATTTTGCTTTTCTTTGGCAACTCCTAAGCAATGTTTCAGTCAGACGTGTTTGTTTTCCCTTAAAAATCACTGTAGCAGCAGGGAAAAGTCTGGGTTTAGCATTTAAGCTCTGATCTCATCATTCCTTGCAGATATTTTGAACACAAAATCTAAGGAGTGAGGAGTAGGCATCTTTAATGAACAGGTGGATGCTTTGAGGATAAACGGTTAAAGCAAGGATGCAGTACTGATACAGGGCAGAGCTGGCAGAGGCAAAACAATGAAAATAAATTGTACATTTTTAAGCTTAAAAAGACTGGTAATTGGAAAGGCATCTCTCTACTGTTTCTCTGTTTGGGCATCCCCCAATTTAAAGTGTTTTTCAATGCATATTGGGACTTTTTAAAAAATAATTTTTCATAACCTTTTATCATTTTTTAACCCCGTATTCAATATCTTAAACTGATTTGAAATCAGAAGAGAATCAACGGGATGAATAGTTATGAATAGCTCTTCAAAAACATGCATGGACCCTCTGTCTTCATTATATTATTAGAAGCTGTAATGTTGCATAATACTGTTATAATTCATTGCTGCTTGTGTTGATATAGTGTTTGTATAGTCCACATCAACAGTAGACCAGCAGAATTTGCATGCACAGTAGTCGTTTTATTAATTAAAACAGGCTCCACCAATCAAAGATGTATCTGGGATTGTGGGTAGTATAGTTTTTCTCCAAATTACTGTGTTTCTCATAAAACAAAATTGACATCATATGAGCTTGTGTCCTCCTCAGGAGCATAAAGCTTTTCTTTGACTGGTTATGACAGTTTTGCAATTCACCAGTTCTGATATTGAGAAAACAAATGGGACGTTACCTTCCCCAGATCCAGTCTGAGTACCTGAAACTGTTTTAGAGGGAATGAATCACTCATTATCTTTGGCCTACACTGTGTTCACTTTATTTTTTGCTTTAAAGGAGTTGTATGCTGTGTTTGGTGAAAACAAGTTTCTGCACCTGCATAAATGCATGTGTTGCAGAGGAAGTAGCTGCAGTCAGTCTTGCACTTAAACAGTTAGCAGGATGACTGACTTCACTGTTATCAAGTAATGGCCCTGTTACTCCAGAAGGATGGACAATGTGTGTCTGTATATATGTGTATGTGTGAGTGTATATGTGTGTGTTCAGGTGTGTGTGGGTGTGTGTGTGTGCGTGTGTGTCCAGCAGTCCCTAGGACAACCAATCGATTCCTCATTATGGCTTTAACACACATTGATCAGGGTCAGTCCTTCAAAGACACATCTACAGACACACACCCACACACACACACACTCTTGTACACACACAAGCAATACAGTAGCAGACATTGATCAGGTGGACCTTCAGGCCTCAGAGAGTGTGAGTAAGTCAGACCACTAATATCATCATCATCACCTGCATTATCTGTCTGTGAGTAAAAGGAAGAGAGGATATTCTAAAACACCTTAGGGCAAATATTTTTTTGCACCTCAAGATCCATTCATCTATTATCTACATCCCTTGTTCTGTGCAGGGTCATCAGGAGCTAATCCCAGCTGTTGTCAAGAGGCCGGCCCACCCTGGACTGGCTACTAGTCAATCACAAGGCATGTAACTCAAAATTGTCCAAGCATTTACAACAAACGCTTCTTGGGTTGCTTGACTACAGCAAAATGTGCTGATATTTGGACTGATGTATGTATCATGATTGTAAGATGTGGTAACTCATTGATTTCACAATATCTGCATTATATGGAGTTTTTTAACTTATATAGTCGTCTGTGTAGATTCTCATTCATCCAGGTCATGGTCATCTTGAAGATTCAAAAACAAGGCAACTGGACTGTGTTGAGTCACAGTCCAGTTGCCTTGTTTTTGAATCTTCAAGATAGCTTATATAGTCTCAAGACTTGAACACTGGACCTATTGTCACCCGATCATAGGGCCAACATTGAGAGACAGACAACCATTCGCACACATACCCACAGGCAAGTTATGGTGCGTTTCAACTGACAAACAAGAAGAAAGGTACCCAGATGACTGATCCATGTCATCCCATTGAAGGGATGCCAATCAACAGTGATTCTACTGTAACAGCTGCATCCATACCAAAGGTTCCCATTTTTGGTTGTCCTTGGGCAAGACACTTAACCCCAGATTGCTCCGACTGCTGCATCATTAGTGTTTAAATGGGTATGAAAGAGCTTGGATATGTTAGCTGATGAATAACTATCTCGGTACTTCGACTATTAGTGAGATAATGTGTGAGTGAATGGGTAGATGTTACCTGTAGTGTAAAGCTGTTTTGAGTAGTGAGAAAACTAAAAAAATGCTTAACAAATTTAATTCCATTACCATTTACCATGTACTTCCAGAAGGCATTTTCTTACAAGTTGTAGAATACCTGGGATTTGTTTAGTGACAATAGGACCAAGGAATCTTTCCCCATAATTTATTATACATACATGTATACTTTTAAAGCAAAATAACACAAAATTAATGTTAATTAAAGCTACTCTGTTAATGATTTTCAATGTGTATTTATTTGGTAATCAAAGAATGTTTTGTTTGCATTTTCATCACCCCATCACCCGAAAGGGATAGGCAGTAAAGATAACCAATGGATGGATTTTTGGATGTTTGCATTTTCTTATGTGTCTAAAGACATCCATTCACAACTACAACAGTTTACTTCAGAAATTAATGAAACATATAAACTCGTTGTGTATAAAGACACTATAAACAGAAATTTAAAAAATGGGGTAGCACTTCCATTTCTCATGTTTTGCACCAACAGTGATGCTGTAAAAACTTCTGGCCTCTTACAAACAAACCACAGCCTTCTACCAGAGATACATAGTGCTCAAACTGTGACTGGGACCATTACCCAAGTCAAGGTGGAAAAGCAACATATTGTTGCTTGAGTGTGCGTAACAATGTGTTGAGACTAAAGTTGAAGTGAATAGTAACAGATTTCATCACGTTTTTTTATTTTTTATTAACAATTTATTGGTCTCTTAAATTGACTTGATGACTGCATTAAATTTGAATAGGGTGGTCTTTGCTGGTTTATAACACTGGGAGTATCATATGAGAACATGTAGAGTTAATTTGGGTTGGACGGGCTTAATGGTTAGCTGTGGGATGCTCTTTTATAAGCCCTAATAAGGTTAAAGGGCCTGATGTTCACACTGGGCATGAATAACTTTTATGGACAGAATTTCCTCGTCACTGTTGCTTTTTCAGGCTTCTGGTTTGGAGAAACACATGGAAGTGATTGTCTGTCTAAACAAATAACCACAAAAATGAGTGGAAAGCTAACTATCTTTTGTTTCTCAGACCAGTGTGAGTCATTTCATTTCACAGACTTTCCCCACAACAGCCTGAGGAAAATCCCAGTGTGGAAATAAAGCTTTTAAACTTCAGGTAAGCTTTTTATTTGTAAAGTTGATTAGAGCCTCTTGATTAGTGTCTGGGAAACACTGCCAACCAAGGCAAGCCATCACGCTTCCAAAACATATGGCAACTTCCGACTCCTCACAACTTAAGGGGAACACAGCATGGTTCACATCACATTATCGATAATTATAGTAGCCTGAACATTTGCCTACAGAGTTCTGGTTCATCATAATCATATATATAAACCTCAAACTGTGTAATGCTGCTAATCTGGTCATCCCAAGGTGTCTTTGGGCTTTGTTCTGGGATGCCTGCCCTGTAAGCACAACTCTCCTGCTGATAATGTCACAGTGATGCTAATTCAAACATGCAGCCAGCTGCTAAATGTCCAGAGTCGGTGGCTGAAAACCCACTGTCACTATGAGTACAGTTCCTCTCTCTGTCATATGGTCTCTTCATCTCCTCTGCAGCACTCTCTTTTTTCTCCTGTGCCCTGAGGCCAGTGTCACATCAGATCATTGCGACCTTTTACTCTGCTTCTGGTCATGTCCTCAGGACTTTAGTCTGCCGGTAAGGTGTTTGTATAACTGTAAGAGTGTAAGCCCCAATATTCCAGGATTTCTAGAACAATACATGCAGCTCTTAAGATCAGGGTTTGTAAATGGTAAAAGTAAATCAACTTAAAACTCAAACTTCCTTACGGGTTACCACAGGTAAAAATCACCCATTCACATTCAAGCTTTGATGGCGTTAAATATCCAGACTAAGGACATGTTAACATGTGGCTGAAAGCGTAGGAATTAAACCAACAAATTGCTGGTCGAAAGACAACAGACTCGTACTATGGGCAAAAAAAGAGACTGAAAGATATGGCTAAATTTGAACTTGAAACAAGTAAACACAGCATATAATTGAAGCTGTAAGTTGTCTCCCAATCCAACCTTTAATAAAAAATAGCTTTCTAATGTTACCCATATAGCCTTCAGGAATTGCTCTAAGTGTAAACCAGGAAGGCCACTTTTAGTAGCTTTTCTCCTTCCTTCTTCTGAAATTCAGTCATAAAACAAAAACAGTGATTAACTGTCCTATAAGCACATCTAATTGGGAGCATAATTTTGAAATACATTCCTAAATAACAAATAATCACTCTGCACAACATTAAAAGTAAAACTCATGATCCATCTACTTTACTCTGCTCTCTGCCATGCAACCAAAACAGATAAAGAGAGAAATGGTAGGACGATCAGACAAAGCCAAACCATTGTATTAACAGAAGACAACACTACTAAACACAAGGCAATGTGATGCAATGTTTTGCAACAAATGCAGCATTTGGCAATGCAACACTACACACATCTCAACAATACATAATGCATTGATACACAATGCAACACTATGCAAAGCTTATATCTTTACAACAATATGCACTTCAACAATACACATAATAATAGACAATGCAACAATATGCAAGGCAAAAAAAGGCACTGTAACAGCACACAATGCAATGAAACGCAATAAAAGTAATTGCTATGAATTGTTACACAACACAGTCCTACAGTATGCATTGCTGTGTTATGCAAGGCTTTGCAACACTAAGGAAGCACTGCTTGCAAAACTGCAATGCACAAAACTGCAATGCAATGTAGCGCAATGCTGCACAACACAATGCAACCCTACAGAACATAGCTCAACATAATGTTAAAGAAGCATTTCACAATGCAGTAGTATGCAATGCAACTTTACGCAAAGTTATATGTGTACAGCAATATGCATTGCAATGACATGCGATGCAACCAATTGCTACGAAAAATTACACAACACATTCCTGTGCAAGGGTTTGCAACATTATACAATGGAACACAAGGTAACAGTGAATGGAACTTTGAAATGTGATGCAGCACAAAGCAGGACAAACCCAATGTAACCCTATACAACACAACTCAACTCTAATAAAACTCTGCAACTCAACACTTCAGCACAAGACAATTCAGCACAACACTAGACATTGTAGCATTCCACAGTGTAATGCTAAATAATGCTCAGCAATGCAAAATAACTTATTGCAACACTACACCTTTCAAAGCAATGCATTACAGCACAATGTGGATTTCAGGGGTTTTGGAGATTAGAGATAGTGGATGGAGGTGCATTTTAGGTTTAATGGGGGAGCTAAGGCAATAAAATGCAACACTGATGGCAAAAAAATGTAATGGTCCATCACAGGAAAGCAGCACAAAACATGAATGAGACTTAGATGCAGAAAGCAGCTTCCGGTGGCAGTTCCCATTTCTTTGTAAAGCAGCTTTCACAGCACATCCAGTGTTGGTAGGCAATATACCATGGTCGCTCTGTCATAGCAGCCACTCTGATTATTAAGACCATTACGACTTATTATGAAGATTTTTTTTTTAATTGAAACTTCTTGGAATTTTTGGGGGTAAATTAATGTAATGGGTAATGTTTTCAACTAAAACAAAACAATGAGAGTCACTTACTTTTTGATTATTTTTGACATTTTGGTACAAAAAATCTACATGTTGGGCCTTTAAAGGAGAAGGACTGAGAGAAGAGAAGAAGAGAGGAAGAAAAAAGAGATGAGGACAGAAAACAGAGCTAGCAAGCATGAAGTTAAATGATTGATTGAGGCGGAGTACAAAGACAAGGTCTAAATCATTAGTGAAACCATTATCGTTGACTGCAGCTTCTCTGTCATATAAATCACTTCTTAACTCACTGCTTTACTCCACACTTATTGTGTGAGCCACATTGCCGTGAAACTGCCTACGTGCCTGTCTGCCTGTCATTCTATCTCAGCCTATAAGTTTATTTGAGAGCAATAAAAAATGTTTGCCACTACTTGTTTAAGTAAGGAAAGTAAGCCCTATACTTCAAGCGAGTGTACATTCATCTGCATAGGTGTGTTTCTGTGATAATTGATCCAAGTAACCTCAGAATTTGGTACAACCTATAGGACTGGAGGACTGAGGAGGATGAGAATAAGAGACAGACGTATAGAGAGAGGGTTTAAGTGATGGATAGACATAGAGCAGAGGATAAAAGAGGATGAAGACAGATATAGGCTGAGGGAAATGATAAAGGAAGTAGAATAGCATTTTAAAGAGGGGAGCTGAGGAGGAGGAGGAGGAGGAGGGGAGAGAGGAAGAAAGACAGAGAAAAATAGGCGTGTGTGGCATTTGGCTCACTGCCAGTGTGTTTTTCCGTATGCAATGCTGAATGATGATTCGGCCAATAAGGGATTGGCACACTGCAGAGGGATGAGGGTAAGGATGGAAAGAAGAGGTGGATGAGGAAGAAGGAGAATGAAGAAAGAGGTGACATGGAGGAAGAAGGGGAGGGGGAAAGGAAGGTAGGACACAGGGATAGACGCAGAGCAGATGAAGGATGATGGATGGGGTCCACTGGGCAACGCTGAGGGAGCGGGTGGGGTGAGGAAGGGTGAGAATGAATGGAGGGAAGAGGAGAGGCAGCAGGAAAGAGGAGAGGAAAGAGAGAGAGGGAGAGGAGGTAGCTGTCAGGATGATTTGAGCCTGCCCTCAGCGGACCCTGACTCTGCACTTTTCCCTAACCAACTGTGTGTGTGTCTGTGGATGGGTGCGTTCTTTCCAAACACTCCAAATAGAGATCTCGCTTCCAGAGACAGAGCGGTGCAGTGAGCTAAGAGGAAAATGTGAAGGAGACAACCAACCGCCGCCTCAGAGGGCTCCATAAACTGTGAAAAGGGGACTTTTAGGAGATCACTGACCTCAGCTGTCCTGATGCCTGCCATGTGGAGACACTGATATCGCTATCTGCTGCCAAGGAGCTACTTTAGTTTGAAATGTTCATGCTATCCTTTCAAACTAAGTGTCAAAGCAGCAGTTTTAATTTTGAGGATGGAGGAGCATGATCAAGGATTTTTACCATTTGTAAGTCTTTTCTTTGTTAGTACAACTCTTCTACACTTAATGGTGTGTTTTTCAATTATTAAAAATTATCATGAGTAGACCACCTATTACTTTTAAATCACCTAGCTGCACCCATTTGTCTTTATTTATCCATTTATGTATTTATTTAGCAGTCACATGTTGCTTAAGATTCCATCCAGCCATTAGCCTATCTATACCACTTTTCCCTTTCAGGGTCATGGGGGGCTGGAGACTATCCCAGCTGACTTTGACAACAGGCAGGGTACACTCTGAACCAGTCGTCAGCCAACTGCAGGGCCACATAGAGAGAGACAACCATTCACGCTCACACTCACACCTAAGTGCAATTTGGAGTCACCAATTGACTTCCTGTAGAGGGAAGCCGGAGTGCCCAGAGAGAACCCACGTATGCACGGGAAGAACATGCAAACTCCACACGGAAAGCCCTGACTGACCTGGCGACCTTCTTCCTGTGAGGCACGTGACCTACCTGCTGCGCCACCATGCTGCCCTTGCTTAAGATTGTTTACTTTAATTGCTTTTTTAGTACATATTATGAATGCAACTAGAACTTTGCAGTGCTTGGAGTCCAAGGTAGATTTTCTCTGAGGGCCAATATCATACGATACAACAGAGAGTGCTTATGTTCAACAAAGGCTATTATAGACCAGAAACTTCAGTGCTTAGTGCCTTGAACTGAAAGAGAGTCAGGTGCTTTATGACTCTGCACTCCCAACACTCTCAGTTGAACATGGTTCAACTTTTAAAACAGTGCCACATTTGTCAATGTTACATCTCCCTAGCTGAGTAAGCAAAATCAGAATCAGACCTCTTGCGTTCAGTCCATTAACAACAACAGCAGAAGAAAATGATCTGACTCATATTTCTTCGAGGAAGGTCTTGTGGTCTTTAGCTGTGATTAGTAGGAGACATAATTCCTTGGCCTCTTTTCATTTTTCAAGTTGATATTTCCATGAATGAGAGGGAAAATAAAGCACACAGAGGCACTTAAAGTGGAAGTCAACTTTGTGTCTTAGCAGAATAATTGTGGTAAAAATGCTCTGAAGCTGAGGTTGAGAGCCCTGTCAGAGTAATAAGCAGGACGAATGTCATGTGTAGTCTGGTATGGTGCTGTGTTGTGTAAAATCATAGTGTATCATATCGTACTGTATTGTGTTATTGTATCATTTGGCCTCATTGACATTGTGTTGTATTTTATTGTAATGGTTTAATTGTATGGTATCATAATCAAATAGTATCTTTAATACACACCATGTCACATCCTGTTGTACCCAATGTATCATATAGGATCGTACCAATTAAACTGCATTGTGTCGATCATGTCTTATTGAATTATATCTTATTTTACCATATTGTATCCTACCGTAATCTATCAAATCATATTGTATTATATCATATGGTGTAATTGGTATTGGTTAGTATTATATGGTAACATACTACATCTTATTGCACCATTTCATATTCAACAAATTGTATCATGTATCATTTTAAGCCATATCTTATCATTTCATATCCTTTTATGTTATATCATAGGACGTGGCATTGTTTGCCACTGTGCATCAGTACAGCGTCATATCATTAATATTGTATAAAGGTACCCTGTCACAGTGATTCAAGGCGTATTATGTTTTATATTATCAATCAATTATCAGTCAATCAGTAAACCAATCTTTATTTTTGTAACACAAAGTCATAACAAATGTTTTCCCAAGACCCTTTTTTGGAGAGTAGGTCAATGCCATACCCTTCATTTATGTTTTATTAAGCCTGGCATAGACAAAGGGCCTAAATGAGAATTTACGAAAACAATAAATTTATGGATGCCCAGAACATAAAACTGTCTTTGTCATATTTCTTTGATGAAAAGATAATAATATAATTGCCTAATCTAAAATGCAAATGATCAAGTATCTAAAGATTATGATTATTATGAACTTTTGCATTACATTTAAAATATATACCTACTCTCAAGCAGACACCTCCATTCATTTATCAGACTGCCATATGGTTTTCATAACATGACCCACATGCAGCAGCTCACATACAGCAGCTGGGTGATAACTGAAACCTGTCACCAGAGACACACTAATGTGTTAGCATGTACCTCGTCATGTGATGGGAAATAGAAAGTCATGGTGAGTCATGTTGGCTCTGCAAATGATCTGCGTGCTGTCTCACTCCCTGCAGCTGTCTCCTTGCTCTTAAATTGCTCCTGTATATGAATCTTAATGAAAACATCTCTCTACGTCTCACCTCCTCTCAATCGATTTGTGAGCGCAGCCAGAGCAGTGCTTGACAAAATGTGATGCATTATAGATTACAGATTAGCATCTTAAATTGCAATCTGGGCCATAATAGATTAGAATGATCCAATGTAGTGGCATAATAAAGTAACCTCTGTCTGACCAGGGCAAACAGATTTATAGCTGTGCTGTTTCTACTTGCGAGTATATATGTGTGTGCTGAGACAAGATTTTGCTCAGATTTGTAGATTTTAAATGAAAAGTACAGTATGGAGCTCCGATTTTGTATTTATTTTTTTCTCCTTCAATGATGGGATGTTAAGGGTGGAGATGGAATGGGAAGTGGGTATGCACATTGTATTCCTTATTTCTTAGAAATCCTTACTTGATTGTTGGGCAACAGCAGAATAAATATATGGATTTTTTTTTTAAGTCAAGAGTTTTTTAAAGGAACAATATGTAGAGTTTTGTCACTGAGACATATAAATTAATAAAAAAAAGAGATTATTCCATGTTGTATGTATTTGTGTTTGAGGAATTAAAGGTCTTGTATATTACTCTTTTCCAACAAGCTAACATTGGTCCACAATATCCCTTTTTGATGTTTGATTTATTTTTTAATTGCTTGAAAATTCAGAGATTAGATTTTGGTATGCCTTCAGACTGTATTTGCTTCAGCCCTGCTCAGAACAGGCTCTTTTGGTTACTGTAGCTTTCAATCACAGGAGTCATGTCTAAGCCCACCCCTCTGTGGAGGAAGATGTTGCTCTGGTTTGCCAGTGCAGTGCTGTCACACCTTGACATATCCCTAGGCAAAAACTTGGGTGCTGGGAGGTTGAATGACTGGGTTTATATAACAAACAGCTGGCATAGAGAGTGCCCCCCTTCTAAAGGAGGTGGCTTATCCCCTCTTAACATGACTAAGGATTTTTTTTTTTTTTACAAACAGACTGTTTGAGAACACATTTTCTAAAAGATGGAGCAATTTCTTTCATGTTGGGGGTTGTGTGGACAGACTATGGGCATATATTTTATATTAAAACCATAAAAAAGTATATTTTGAATAACACATGACCTCTAAATTCCCTTTCATATCTCAAACAGATTTCTAAGCCAGAGAAATCATCCAATTTTTATTGTTGTAATTTTCTGTGTAACCATGATGGTCACCATAACAATACACAAAATGTCAATACCTGCCAAGAGACATTGACTGTTAGGTCAAAGACTGCAACATAAGGAAGTAGGAACTGCTTTCTGAAGCTACAGTTCTCCAAGTGTATCTCAGTCCTGTTTTTTATTGCATATTTGGATGAATTACTTCTTGCCACTGGCTTTGCTCTCTGTTGCACAAGTTCCCCCCAAGTCCGCTCCACATGATCCCTTAAGGCCTTTGCACACCAGACCCAGTTTTTTTGTGTGAATAATTAATATGATTTTTTAGGGGGGGTATATCCCACATTATCAATGCAAGCTTAGATACCAGCATTGTAATGTCACTAAGCCAAAAAGAAGCTTTTATTTGTATTCGACAGCAGTTGATTTTTCTAAAGCAGACATCTGACCGATGAAAGCACGTGTTGTTAGCATGTACACCACAGTCTGTCTAAACATTCAACATTGCAGCCCTTGTGATGGTGTGTTTGTTTCACAGCAGCCTGTTTTATTTGACCAAAGTCATCAAAATGACAAGAAAAATAAATCTCAACACAATGTATGAGGGAGGATAGTGTTAGAGCTGCAGTATGATGACTGTATTATGTGTTTAGTTAATAAATATCTTGTGAGAAAGGGGCAGACTCTAAGATTTTTTCATTCTGCTCCTTTTCATTCACATGTTTGAGATTTTTCTTTGTTTGTATTAAATGTTTATATACTTACAGAATGAAATAAAGACCTAAACGGTGTGTGTGTAAACTACTGTTGAGAACAGTTGGTCCTGAAGTAGCATTTTTAAGCCCCTGAAAAGCACCAAGTTTTCCTTTTCTTTACAAAGTCAGTTGCACCTATTTAGTTTCTGTTCTGTCAAATCAGCCCCAGGTTGCTGTGACTTGATGTTAAGTCCGTTGGCTTTAGGAGCACTAGTGCTTTCGGAATGTACACAACATTTATACACGAACGTACAGAGCTTTTAGAAAAAAATAGAATATCACCTCTAAAATAAACACAATTTCATGATGTTTGCAACACCCTTGGTATGTTAAGGCCTTTACTGTGTGATTTAATTTGACATTATCTAGTTAAGAAGAGTTGTATTGCTAAGCTGTCCTCCCCTCAACTTTTTATTTTGTTTTATTGAGGGCGCTTTTCACTAAAAATGCACTCCATAAGGTCTATTTACATAACGGTTATTATAATTTTTGTTTAATACATGATTCTCCCATAATGAGGAGAAAAAGCTGTCAAAGTAGACTCTCTGGTATGTGCATCTGGCAATTCCAGAGAGCTTTAAAAACATCTTGCAGCAAAACAGGTGGTCATTGTTTTAAAATACATCTCATATACTGCAGTCTTAATTGAGAAGGGTCCTCACTTCAAATGACTGATCAGTGGTGGTGGGCAAAGCTTACAGCACGTCTCTACACATCAATACTGTGCTTAAGAGACAGAGAAAGGCCATTATGTCAGCAAATAGAATAGTCTTAGTCGCCAAATGCACCCATTTTGCCTTTATGAAATAAGTGTGTGTCTTTATGCATGTTTCACTCTACAAATTGACGTTTTACAGCAGTTTTTGTGTTATTCAAGCTACAAGCTCAAGAATAGAAACATGCCGATGATGGTATTCTGACCAAAGTGAACAGATATAAAGATTTTAAACGACTGCAAAGAAAAAGATGCAAAAATGTGCCTGAAAGAGACACCATCTGACTGCCAGACACAGCGGAGACACCGGTGTGCATGTGTGCATGTGTGTGTCTGGATGTTGCTGACAATCATTGGGTGAGCATACGTCTGCAGGCCCTCACCACCATCACTTGCTCACACTCATGCTATGTTTCTTCTGCTTGGCCTCTTTGCCCTCTGAACCTAACAGCTCAATTTCAGCCTACCCCTGCACACACTCGCTCACAAACAACCACACACACACACACACACACACACACGCTCCAGGCATCGGACGCCTGCGGACTGAAATAGCTCCGCGCAGCATGACACTTGTAAATAACAACCTATTAGACTTCAGTTTCTGCCACCAACGCTGCAAAGACCTCAAGGTATGATTAAACTAAAACTTTTTAACTGTAGCATAGAAGCAAACCAAAGCTAAGAAAACAGTTAAACAAACAGCAAAAACCTCATAAAATAGAGCAACCACAAGTACACAAACTGTACTCATTCACCATCATAAATAAATCAGAGCCTGTTGTTTCACCCAGATTTTCTTCTTCTGGGAAACCACTGGACTTTAAATGGATGAAAGAAATTCAAAGAGAAAGAGGAAATAAGGGCAGGGGCAGTGGAGGGAGGAGAGAGGAAAGAAAGATGAGGGACGCATAAATGAAAGAACAAAAAAAAAAGCATAGAGACATGCATCAAACCGATCCGGGGATAAGAACAGTGGAGATGAAATTCAGACACAGAGACATGTTTCTCATTTCCACAGCTCTGTGTGAGGGTAAAACAGAGCACCACACAGCGTGCCTTTTTCAACCTTTCAGCCTTTTTGAACAAACAGCGAGCCGGTGAAATATTGATGCTTCAATTCCAACAAAGAAATGTCTGAATGATTTTGGTACATCTGAGTGGGGAAATTCACCTATCCATAATTGATACAGCTGAAATGTTAATAACTGGATGGGAAAGCACCGTCACAGAGAGAAGGGATAAGTTTGAGAGTGTGTGTGTGCAAATGTGTGTGTTTCTGTATCGGTCTGCCCTCTGGCCTGTCTCAGTGGGTTTCTATCTGTGACCATTTAGACTAATGGTGTCCATTGGAGCCCTAAAAGCCAAAGACCTCTGCTCCAGGAGGCAGTCATACATGACTCAAGCTCTCAAAGAATATAAGGGAATTCAAGAAGTCTCATTTTATTGACTTTTCTTGTTAATAAATTAAAGTTAGGATTTTTCTTTTTCATTAAAACGCCCCAAGGGCATTTGTTTACTGACAGCTGGAATAAATGGATAAGCAGATCTAAGGGTCTGTGCCCAAAGCTGCCGTATTTAATGCGCTGGAGGCAACCATTTTTAATACTCAGGGTGCTTCAGGAGCAAAAACCTTCACCAAGGCATTTTTGATATTGTTCCCCAAGTCATTACCTCTGCCAAGTAGGTTATGTTTTTGCTGGCCTTTATCAGTCTGTTTGTCTGTTGGCAAGATAATCCAAAAAGTTATGAACTTATTTTAATGGAAATTTCAGGGAACACTACTCATGACACAAGGGAGAAGTTATTAGACTCTGGTAGTGATCTGAATCCAGATGAAGGTCCAGGATTTTTTTTAAAGATTTGTTAACATTGCTAGATAGGGCAAACCGTGTGAGAAATGCCTTGGCAGAGGATTGTGCTTCTGGGACACTTCTAGTTAAAAATACAGATAACAGCCCTAACAACCTATGCTAACAAATCCTTAAAAAATTCTGAATCTGCGTCTGGATTGAGATCACCATGAAAATCTGATCGCTTCTCCTTTGTGGCATGACCAAGTGAGAACTAGAACAGAAGTTCCTCAGGGTTCGGTTCATGGGCCACTGCTGTTTAGTTTATACATTAGAAATTTGCAACAGTTATGTGTAGGCGCAGGTCTTCAGATGTATGCGGATGATACAGTCCTGTATATATATACGAAAAAACAGCTTCATCTGTTTCTGAACAGCAGCTGGATGGACATTGCAACTTAGCTCAGGCTGTAAATGGCATAGTGTGTGGCAACATTGTCTTTTTTTCATACTGTTGCTACACAAATAGACAGAGACAGACAGACAGACAGACAGACAGATGGATAGATAGATAGAAAGTAAACCAAAATGTGTCTTTTCTTCTTAACCATTTCCCCTCCTTTGTGCAAGCTTCCCTCTATGTTTCGCAGCATGCCTCTCTGCATGCCTCCATCACTCTGTGCTGTATTTTTTTTATCCTTTCTCTGAAACTTTCTTCCTTTCTTTCACTCTCACCACGCACACCAAAACCAAACAAGCCAAATACAATGATGGACACCAAATCCTCTAATGTGTGTTAAATCTTCTCGAGGTGTGAAAACCATCCTGGAACAGTGAATGTGTTGTAATTACACTTTGATAATTAGAGGCAAGGGACAGAGGGAGGTCCTACAGTGATTATTATGGAATAGCTAAAGCCAAAAAAGCAGAAGAGTGGGCTGAAGTTCACCAAATAGATCCAGAACAACTCTCTCACAAACAAGCTGGTGAAGCCATACTCCAAAGAAAAAGTTGCTTTTTCACAATAGTCAAAACTTCCCTCACTTCACACTCATTAATATTCAACCTCTAAGAAAATCCAAATCATCATCTTCCTGCTGATTCTTGTTCTTCCAAAACTGTTTTTGTAACACCCAACTGATACTGTTAAAGTCCCTTCACAAACACAACAGCCACAGTGTTTACCTGCAGTCCAGCTTCTCAATCTCAAAGTGAGGGTTAAAATTGAGGACAATGCGTTGTGAGGGCTCAGGGGCGGTGATGATCCAGCGGCAGTTCTGGTGAGGCGGGTACTCCAGGGGGTAGCCAGGAGTGGTGATGTAGCCGGCATCACTGGCATCTAAGTAACCTCCACATGGCTCAGAAGCTGAGGGGAGAGAGGAGAACAGTGAAAAGGTGACAGAATACAAAAGTTAGAAAAAAGGTCAACTGAATGAAGGAACATGTTTGTTTTATTGATGTAATATGTCAAATGATTTCTTTTCATAAGTCCAAAATGTTTTTTTCAGCATACTAACACTAGTTCCAGATGTCCCCTAAACATATTTTTGTAGTTTCTTGCCAAAAATCCCCTCAAATATTTGATTTGTTATATAATTGATGCCTACAAACCCCTCTGTTTCAGCCCTGTTCAGAACAGGCTGTATAGAGTCATTCTTGAAGAGCTGGATCAGACCACACCACTCTTAAGAAGTGAATATGGCTCTACCTTTATAGGTCTGTGCTCTTAAGTTTACTAGGCTGCACAGACATGCCAAGACACTTTTTCAACAGAAACCACTTTTGGGCTGAATGAACACCTATTACTGAAGACAACAGAGGTGAAAAGGGCCAGGAGGGGTTTTTTTTTATTATATCAGGGGATTTGTAGAAAAGTCATTGGCACATATTTCTGTTTAAAATAGAACTTCTGCAAATCTAAAGTGATAAAATATCACTTAATTAATCCAATCAAAAAGATACAATATATTATTTTCAATCTCATCTGCTAACAGTAAAAAACAAGAATGGAAGTCGCATTGCAAACATTAAGAGGAACAAGAGAAGGGAGAGAGGAATAAATAAACTGAAAGCCTAAGAATCTTTTTTTCCCAAAGCAAGACAATACAATGACTAAACAGATAAACCATGAATAACAATGCGCATAACCCCTGTTTGCTTATATATTTGATCATTAAACATGATTTCAACACGGAAAAGTGGGCAAAATGGATAAAGTGCTGATAAGAGTTGTGTTTGCAGAGACAGGATATGAGAAACAAAGACGTGTGTGTGCATAAGTGTCCCTGCAGACGTGTGGTCAAGGGTCAACTCAGCATCATGCCCAACAAAGAGTCCATTCTGACCTGTGCGGACTGGCACACACATACACACATATACCCAAAGTGTCACACATAGCGACACACACACGGTGATTAAGCCCCCCAGATGCCACAGTTACTGTCACAGAGCGGACCCACTTGTCGGCAGTCATACGTCTGTGCCGTGTCACACACAATGCTGCTCATTCACAGCTGCACATGGAGCCTCACATTGATGGGTAACTCATATGTATCTGTGACACCCAACGACATAACACACACAACTTCACTGTACTACATGTATGGCACCTATTGTACACCAATGCTGGCTGCTCGGTTTGATAGACTGTGCGGACATGAGCTGAGCCTCTGCACTGTTTAAAAGACACAGAGCTCAAGTTAAACCATCGTGGACGATTACCATCTTTGTTAAGAATGGCCATTTCTGATGTCAAGACAAGCATGAGCTGTGATATGACAAAATTAACTTGTTTCTTGCATCATTTAAATATGCAACTGTGCAAGCCAATGTATCATGAATATAGTAATCGATTTTCAAATGAGGTATGAGGTTAAGAATTTTTGTATCGATATAGTTTATGTTAGGGTTGGGCAATGGACCGAAACTAATATCTCAAATTTAAGTCATTCATTGTTTTATAAAAATATAAAAAACACAACCTAATTTGCACAAAAGTATTGGGAATATTTTGATCAACTGAGGTTGTCAACATTGTCAAAAATCATAATTACCATGTGTTATAAAGTGTTGCAATCTTCATCATTATGATGATAATCAGTGGGACTGAATGATGCAATATTTGATGTGACTGCAAGGTGCACATGCACAGTTTTTAAGGTCCCATGTCCTGGTGTGTTTGACCATAAGATTTGATTTGAGCAGAGAGGGCGGTCTAAAAATAACTGAATTTTTCTGCCTGACGAGCTGAAAGCACACATGTAAGTGAAGACTGTAGCCAATGACATAATAAACACCAGGAAGTTAAAAACAGAGCAATTTAAGAGGCATTTTCTTTAATGAGGGATGGTGCATTTCTCTGCAAACTGAGGGTTTAGTAAAAGGTGGCATGTTCTTCTGCTCCCCAAGCCCCTTTTAACAACATGAAAGGCAAAGAAAACAGAATTTGCTCAATGTCATCCAACTCTAAAGCACAAAATGACTAAAACATAAAATTTGATTTTTGGTGTTGAATTGACTTTCATTCTAAATGACTTTATCCATTTCATCATGCGTGCACCATGATGAAGTAAATATTTAAACACAAGCAGATGAATTTTCCAATAAACAGTTTGGACAAACCATGGCTACACGAACCAGAAAATTATGATCAACAGCATCTGTTATAGCGGGCTGCTTTCTGGGAAGCTTTTGACCGATGAGCAACCTCTTTGATAATTTCCTGTTTATGGGGGGAAAAAAAGCAAACTCTCCATCAAGCATCTGACAGTATGTATTATTGTTTCAATAAAGGCTAAATATGTCTGCTTGAGGAAGAATTCAATGGTGAGAGAAGCCATAAATTTGTGTGTATTCGTTTTTTATGTGCCACCGTCTCACAGCTCTCCTTGTGCTATGACGTTTTATTTATTGCCAGCGTGCTGAGTAGGGTGTCGTAGCCAAGTCAAACTACTCAGCAGAATACAACATATTTTAATGCTTTAAATAGACTGGCTACTGTAAGCCAATGCTAAGAGGAGTCACACATGCAAACATTAACACATTCACGCATGGTATAAACACTCTCCCAGACACCATGTTCAAAATAAAATCAAATAGTAAGCTAAAAAAGACCAGCAGCTTCTAAAACCTCTCTACTTTCATCCTAACTGCAAATTTATCATTAAAAAATAGCATTTACTAGTTGAAGTTTGGTTTCAATATCTGATGTATTTTTTATCTGTTATTTTGTCTATTGTGTTTTGTTTGTTGGTTGTTGTGTTTTATACTTGTGTATAAAGCTTTGTTGTATTTGGTACTGTTGTGTTTTTGATTGTTTATTACTGATGCTGTTGTTTTCTACTTTGCTGTAGAATTACCGAATAACTTGGTTTGATGATGTACTTTTAATTTGTCATGGTGTTTTTTTTTTACATGGTTTGTTGTTGTGTCTCCTCTCTGTCATTGTATTTTCTGTTCTGTTGTGCCCTAAAACTCTTATGACCCTTTGACTTTTTTGTTGGAGTTACTTTGCCAACATAACAATTTACAGTCAAGACTTTGGGAATGAAGATAGAATCAGAGGTCAGATCCCAGCTCACACTGTGATTGACAATCTGGCATCTCTATCTGGCATCTACCTCACACTCTGCAAACAATTAGTGATCTCCCGTCTTCTGCATCTCTCTTTATCTCTCTACTCTGTCGCTCTCTCCCTCCTCCGTCATGCTGTGAGCCAACTAGTCCTGTCCATCTCCTTTTCCAATCTCCCCAGTGACCTGCAGTAATACAGGGCTAGAGTTACAGGTCCCATGTAACCCGGCCAGATGCATTTCATCTCAGCACCACCTGGATTAGTGTTTAACCACTGTGGAATCTCACAGCACCATCAGCCAAACACCACATTTAGCCCACTGCTTAGTTAACTGTCTCTGACCAAAAAATGTGGGTGATGCAGAGGGTGAAGAGGGAAGCATCGAGGGTTGTTGGAAAAATGATACTGATGAATCTCTGGATACTGGGACTCATAAGGCTCATTGAGTTGTTCTTGGAATGGGCCTTAAAGTGAGGAAAGACAAACAATGTTTTCATTAAACAGTCCCTGAACAAGACTTGGAAAGACATTGAGAAAATTTTGTCTTTTTTTTTGGAATGAAAAATAACAATATTCTTCACTTCCCTCACCCTTTATTTTTACAGCAGAATGCCTTTAAACTTTAATAAATATACAGTCAAGAGTAAAAACTAAGAGAACATGAACACTTGTTTACAATCCTGATAATTATCTTTAACAAAGCTGATGGGTTGATGAAATTCAACAACCTAACCTGACAAACAAGATTGCCCATTCAATTTATTTTACTAGTCTATGTAGGAAAGAGCCCATAGAAAGTGTTTGGGAATAGGCAGAACCTTTCAAAAGCATATCTGGCAGATGACTGGACAATCGTTCTGTCAATTATATCATTACAGGCAAATCAGATAATGTAGCAGGTAGGCGCTGCTGCAGCAGTGTAAAAGACAGAATGTTAGCCACTTCATAAAACAAACTCTTGTCAAAACATATTGGAAGTGGAGAGAAAATATCCTTCCTAGAGAGAAGCTTGTAGTGTTGTTATTTGTTTTTCATTTACTAAAGAAATGTGGTCCAAATTTGATAAAACTGCTACTGAAACGACAAATCTTATAACATCTAGATATTTTTTTTTTTTTTAAATGTTACTTTAAATGTTTCCACCAGTTTTCAAAGAAAAAATCCTTAATTTTCACCCACAGAAATGTCTTGGCCCCTGAAAGACCTCGTAGGTCCCCATATATCATCTATTTGACACTTGCTTGTATAATAGCGTTAGCATTCCTAGGTCTGGCTCAAACCAGTTTTGCAGTTGACTAAGTAAAAGCTTGTAGCAGGTCCAAGAATGGCTATACACACCAATATTGCTGACCCAACAATTCAGTTCGTCACCCCACCCAGGATATGCATTAGTTGTTTTGATAAGTAATGGTGAGGGTTTAGGTTAAAAAAGTTCAAGACCTGAAATTCAGGATGGACCATGTCTGTTTTAACCCTTCACAGGCCTCAGAAAGTTTCCCGGCCCCTCATGGGCAGCCTTGTTTGTTAATATATCTTGTGATGTGCAGGCTTAATTGATTAGAGTCCCCGATATTGAATGAGTAAGCTGTATAGCCAGGAGGAGAGGACAGCATGTCTCTGGACATTATTGTTTTTTTATTGTTTTGGTTGAGAACCCCCTGGCAGTGGATTTGACATACTGTGCATCTAGTTACAAAGGAAGCTGCTGATAAATAATATTTCTGTGATAAAGAGGCAGGCATTGTGTTTGCATGAAGTATTTGTTTTAGGTGCCTACCAGTCTGTAGACACACACACATACACACATAGAACCACAAAAGCAGAAATAAATTAAATAATTAATGCAAAAAAAAGAGGCAAAGGGAGACATAATGGGGCGATGAGTGCATGTATGATCACAAATTCTTTGCATATTGCACTACTTTTTGGATTTAATGTAAAAAACATGTTAAAGAAGCATTTAATTGAGAATTTGAACCATTTTTCTTTGTAATAGAGCTTTGTAGCAACTTTGTCTCTGTTTCTAGAATGCAGCTTCCAGAAGTAAATCTATAGGAAAACTAATTTGTATTCCACCCTGCAGCATCCTGACCTGCATGCTGAGAAGAATGTGTAATGTCTGTGTACTTATGTGTCAGAACAGAGGAGATGCTGAGCTGGGTGGAAAAAAGGCCTGAAATCATGCCAAGAATGATCAAACTGGTAAAAGTTATGAAGATAGGAGGGTGGAGGCTGATGAAAAGAGGATGAAGCTGAAGAGATCATGATGTACAAGATGAAGCAAAGACAAGAAGAATGTTAAACTTGTTGAGTCCTCAATCATGATTTTCCACAACAGGCTTTTAGGGAAGCTTCTGTATTTTTCAAAAACTACAAAATTATGATAACCTTTTCTGAAATTATGGGAAATATCTGCAAATGCAGTCTATAAATTACCACAATAAACGTAAACAAAAAATAACATTGAGTGTAATGGGGACATGTGGGACAATTTCCCTGTTACCCTTCCTCTTACTGAAATCAAACTCTGATTGGACCATTGTCAAGACAGACAGGGAGCTCTAGCGACAAACCATTCAGGTGATGGCAGAAAAAACTTATGGGCCATTACTATTATTACAACTACCCCTCACTGTTTATTACCTCTGCAAGGTGCACAATAATCAGGTAGTGAAGACACAAAAGTGGGTCAAGCAGAGGGGCTTGGTTAGTTTCGATTGTAGTATGAACAAGGGATAATCATTAGGCCTGATGACTCTGACCTTGTCCCTTTCAAATTTTAACCAGGTTATTTTTAAGTCACAGAAGATGTCTTTGCAAAGTCTAAAGAAAATCTCTCCTCACAATATTAAGATATTCCACTCACAAGCAAGGGATGAGTATGAAGCCCGGGGACCTCAAAGTATGACCTCCAAAAGTTAATCAGTTAATCTTCAATTGGAGACGCCATTGCTTTCAAAGGCAAGAGATGAACATGAGAATGAACATTCTAACAGTTTTGGGAGAAATCCCTTACGGCATTCTTAAAATGTGTCTTTTCCAGAATTCAGACAGTGGGATAAACATGAAGCTCATTAATCTTGGCCTTTGACCCATGACCATGACTATTTATTATTCAAGTGAGAAAGGCTGTTTATGCAAAGTTTTAAGGGAACCCCTTAAAGGATTCTTGAGATATACCATTCACGAGCAAGGAAGGAACCTATGCAATGACAATGACATTTGACCTATAACCTCCAATATCATATTATTTCATACTTGGGTTCTCCGAATGTTCAGAATGAATCTAGACATTTAGTCCAATAATTCACATACTTCACAGCCTTTGTCCTGTGTTTAGGGCCCATACATAAAGATTATGTAGCCAACACTGACCAACTTTGAGTAATCATCAAAATTTCAGTGAAAGTACAAACCCAGGGTCATTGTTGCTGTTTTCAATGCAGGTTGACTTATCCAAGAGTGACATGCTGTGCTGGTGGGATAAGACACTTCCTGATGGCCCACAGACTAACTGTAGACAGATTTTGAGCATTCACCAACGAAGATGTAATGCATGGCTTTTTGACCGTAGTCACTGTGCAGCCCTTTGTTGTTTTTAAAATTGTGATGTATAAATAAAGTGGATTCAAAAAAGTAGATTGCATTGGGAAGCATGCTCAGCTTAGGGGAGCTTTGGTCTGATGTAGCTTGGCTCTACTGAATGTTGTACATACGGTACGTACATATTGTGATGTCACTCAATGAAGGCCATATGAAGCGGACATACATGCCACTTTATCACATGTAGCTGCAGTTAGACCCAGATTCCAACTACATGTCTAGAGGACGGAAGACGTGGTTCCCAAAAGGGTGCCTCAAGTCATACAACTGACATTAACTTAGTTCTGTGTGGCTTGGCTTAGCTCGACACGGCTTGACCTTTCCCTCTACATCAGAAAAAGTTGGCCAAAACATCAGTGCAAGAGGGTGGCTTTAAAAAAAGTCCCTGTTGCCAGAATGACCACATCAGACACTGCATATAACTTCTGAGGGGATGTAACCCATGACATTTAAATAATGTGTCACAAAGATGAACCAAAATCATATCCTTTGTAAACTATACCACCACTTCCTTCAACTTGACCCAAAATTTTACAACAACCAAACAGCTTTTCTCAAAGCCACTCTAGTAATCTTCAAGGAGCAGTTGTATTTAGATAGCATATCCACAATGAATGCACAAACACAACCACAAAACATTGCTTAACCTTGCCTCTTCCTGAAACAGCACCAAATTCAGACCACACACACACACAAATACACAACCACACACAGGCACACAAACAGAATAAGCAGCAGTAAACGGTGCTAAGCAGTCGAGCCGGGATATAAGACAGGTCACTGCATTATTTATGGCTCTCTGCCACATGTAGTATTGCATCTTGATAACACCTATTCAGCAACTTTTCCCCACATGCACATACCTACACACAAATGCACCCATATGAAATGTAATAAAAACCTGCATACACAGCAACATGCACGAAGGAGGGAGCAAAATGTATCACACAACACAAAGAAAAACGCACACACTTCCAAGCTGCCTCGAAAAAGATTTGAACTTGTTTGTCAGCCCCAAATGCAAATTTTCTAACCTTGTTTCTAAACTCTCTTACAGATTCATTTCCCCACTGAGCAGGAGGTCTGATGTGACTCTAAAGAGACGCTTTCCGGCATGTTGCAACCAATTTGCTACTCCGTGAGAACTCTGTTAGAATGTTGGACTATAGTGTGCATTAATTACCTTTGACCACAGGCCATAATGAAAGCGTAAGTGTTTATTTAAGGAAGTGTGCTTCAACCATCTTTGCCATGCCTGTTAAATGTGAGGCTTTTAATTTACAGATCAACCCTTTATCCAGCAGCAAAGGTCTTTATGCTCTAAACAAGTGGTGGGAAACTTTGCTTCCAAGAAGGTCACATAAAATCTCTCAACATCTGACAGCCACATTGTCTTTAAAAGTCTTTAAAAGACAATATTAATGACTGATAACTGACAAAATGTATAGTTTTCTTTATCAATCATTATACCATTATTTAGCTGTTCAAGCTAAGTGCAAATGCTAAATAGAATATACAAAACAGATTTAAGACACATAAAGCTACTTGTTTAAAATCAATGCACAGTTTGTTATGGTGGTGTTTTAGTAGATCCATTTAGAGTTGTGGACTTTAGGTGATGGGTGGAGTTGTTAGGCAAAGAATCAGAAGAATAAAGTTATACAATGGGGTGTGGTGTTTGATTTATTTGCTTTCATGACCCAGACTTGGACTTCAGTAGAGTGATATGTGGAGCACATGGGGATGACGCCAAGAGACACTAGACACTGGAGACAGTAGGGCCTAAGAAAATGTTTTTTTGTTTGATTCAGTACTATACTATTGGTTTAAATTATACCCACTTAACCGGAAATCAACAAACAAGAGAGAGGAGGTTGAAAAAGACCCATAGCCTTCGTATGTGTTCTATGAATGGCTGCTGTTTGTTTTTGGTACTGTTAAAATCTGCCTTCCTTGTGTAAATGATACCTGTTACATAAAAATATTATCTAATGTTGTCAATTTTAAGATTTCCATTAATGCATAATACATTTTTGAATGATGTTTATGCTAAAAAATATATTCGTCCATGGCCTGACAACAACCTCCCCATACATGATGAAAATGCCTTTTCTCTCTCTGTTGCCATTGCATGGGATGGATTGGGTTAGGGTATGTACCAACTCCTCCTTAGATCTGGAAACATGCCCTAAGCTAGGTATTGGTTTAGCCCATAGCCAGCTCTAGTGGAAGCAAGTCTGGGCATGCCTGTGCAACCACAGGAAACGTTTAAAGTACAGTACAAGAAAGCTGAAGCCACATCCACATCTTCAGAGGGGTGTAGTCAGATGCTATTACACCAAAACAGTCTGTTCTGAGCAGGGATGAAACTGAGGGGTTTCTGTGCATGCCAAAATCAAATATCTGAGTAAGATTTTTAAGCAAGAAACTTAAGAAATATGTACATCTGGGACCACTGCAGAATTTAATCATCCTATCCCAAGCAGTCCTATCCGTTGCAATACCAGGCTTGCATATCTCCACTCACATTTAACTACAATGTTATCTTTTATAGTTTTTACATGTGTTAAACATTTCTTTCAAATGTTTAAACATAGTAACAAACAGAACAAAGTCAACTAGACCCATATGTCCTAAAAAGTGTTCAGAAATTCACGCCAAGCTAATAAAGCTGATTCTAATTCTACAAAGGGGGCTGGAGGGGCTTCATTTAGCCCCCTCAAGTACCAGTTCCCCATCCGTGCCCCAAATAGTTCAGCGAGTCTCATTTTGTGACCTTGTTGGAAACTGGTCCCTGAATTTAGCAATCAATAAACACTGAATCAAAGCCTGAGGGGATAAAATGCTAATTTTTATTGATTTCTTTCATTTTCTCCAGCATGCATATTAAACAGGATGGCTTAGTTCCAGCATCATGAAACAGTCAAAAAAAGCTTCCAGCATTGTTGCCTGGAATGATAGAAACAGAGAAACATTTGTACCAAAAAGATTTATCTTGGCTCTAGGAATACATGGAACACTGAAAATAATAGGCTAAATGTCTTCTTTGGATCTGAGGAGCTTTTAGTCACAAAACCTGGGAAACCTCTGGAATGGATGGAGAGAATCGAGAGAGAAAAGAAAGGGAGAGCTAGGCCAGAACATCTGTCTCCCATCATCTGAAAAGAGAAAGTCAGCAGCTCAGTAAAGCCCACTGGACAGAAAAAACAGCTCACACAAACAGGTGGGGTCGTGGTTCTCCAGGTGCCTGGCATTAAACCACAGTGGAAAACTACAGAGAGAAAACTGAGGGTGTGTGTTTGGATGTGTTCAATAAAGAGCAAAAAGGCGGAAGACTACAAAGGATATGAGAAACAACAAGGAGTGAAAGAGGTGAAGACTCATAATAAAAGAAGGATGAGTGTGTCAAACAGAAAAATAACTGACATCAGAGTGAGCTTCTTAACGCTGATCTGAAGAGCTTTAGACAGTAAACTCACAAAAGATACGAAAGACATTAAAGGTCAATAACTGTGGGAGGGGGCAGGGAAGTGACTGAAGGAGAAGAGCAAGAGAAACAGAGGGTGACAATAGAAAAAACTTCATAGAGACAAAAGTTGAAAAGTTGCAATCACATGCTGATATTTTGGCAAACTATATCGACATATAGGGAAATGTTTAACTGCGTGTAGCTCAGTCAGACCACGCAGAACTAAGTTAACGTCATTTGGGCAATGCTGATGTTTGTCAGGTAAGTCAAGAAATGCTGTTTGATCCAACACCAGCAAGAGTTGACCTTGTTCAGCTCTGTTGGCAAATGGGTCTGCCAGCCGATAGTTCCACAGGCAACAGCTTTGTCAGGTCCAGCTGATTTTGTCCTCAGGACTGGACTCGAGGCACCCTTCGGTGACAGCCGTCTTTCGTTCTCTAGGCATGGTGTCGAAATACTGAGACCAACTACAGCAGCACATGTTGAGATGGCATATATGTCCGCCTTATATGGCATTCGTTGAGTGATGCCACAATACATTTGTACAACGTTCAGCAGCGCCAAGCTTCATTTGGCCAAAGCTCCCCTAAGTTAAGTACACTTCTCATGCATTACATCTGCATTGGTAAACAAAATCCATTTTCAATTAGTCAGGGGGCCATAGGGACATGTCATACTCCACCAGCACAATGTTTCCCTCCTCTTAAGATGTATGACCCCTGGAGAGTCCTCTCACAGAAATTTTGACAATAACTCAGTGTTGGTCGTGTCAGCTACTATACAATGATCAATGGATGCCTCCTAAAGGGAGTTATCAGGGTCAAAATTCTGGGAAAAATGCTAACATTTCAAGGGCGTGGTACTTGACTAGCTACAGTTGACCACTAGCTTCGATATCCACAAGTTTGCTGTGATGCATGATTTGTGAAAAAAAGAAAATGTTGAGTGGACAGGAGCTTGTGTGGCATATTTCTGGTTATCCCACTTATTAAGCTGCTTTTTACACCTCAGGACATACCTTCATGATCACACACATTCACACCACATTTGCAAGCTGACTGTTAAGGTTGTGTAGTGTGTAAAATAGCATTTTGTACAATTTTATACGCATTCACATGCCACTTCAGGGGTAATCTGAGGTTAGATGTCTTTCAATGATGCAAACATCTTGCTGCAGGAGCTGAGATCAAGCCCACGGCTGATAATATCTCCTCTTTAATAGTACCAAATGGTATTGAAATTTATGTGTGATGAAGTTTAAGGATGCAAGGGTGCAAACCCAACACCCTGAGGCTCAGCAGGCAAGAGGCGCCAACCCCTTCAGCTGCGTTACCAAATGCCGTAACTGGCAGCAGTGCCACAGGAAGTTGGCTTGCATCTCCCCAACAATGAACCGGCAACCCTGAGGTCCTGAGCCCCAGCCCTTACGGAGTGAGTTACACTGCTGCCTGTCCCCAGCTTTCAACTAAAATCACAGAGGTCCGACAAGGTCTCTTGTGCTGTTTGTCCTACAGAGCAGAGAAGCCCCATGTTCCTACCTGGCACCATCATCTGACATTGTGTTTATGCATTCCTCTTTCAGGTCCTGTTTACACGACTCCGTTTTCGGCCATATCCGAAGAGTTATTGCGTTTTAGCCTCCCGTTTACATGAGACCAGTGCTCGGAGTGCTTGAATCCGCAAACTTTTGAAACCAGGGTCCAAGGCGGAGAGTTTTCAAATTGCATCGCCATCCGGCTCCATGTAAACACGATTCATCGTTTCAGGGGGAAACGCTGATGGCCCCGCATGCGCAGTACTTTTTCACATGAAGGCTGCGGGCCCATACCAGGAACAACAGCTTCGGCCGTCTACAGAGTAACATGTGTGATGCTTACTGTGCCTGGCTTGTTATCCAGACAAAACTCTCCAGACAGATTTGTTGTCCAGACAAGAAACTCCTGCGTCTTCGTGTGTCCACTCTACATTGTCGTTTGTGAAAAGTTTTTCTTCTTCGTACGTGTGTTGTAACAGCGCTGTTTCTCTGCAAAACCTACATCGTCATCTACTGGACTGGCATGCACACTACAGCGTTTTCAGTCGTTCTCGAGTCTCCGTCTGAACGCAGATCGTTTTTGAAGACGCAAAGGAAAAACCTTTGCGCTTCAGGTGAGAGCGTCTCCATGTAAACAGGGCCTCAGTTTACCTTTGAACACACCATTAAACATGGGGTCAAGTGCTGTTTGTTAAACCTGGAGATCATTCAAATGACCTTACAAGGACCCTTCTGGAGGTAATTTAAAACTTTCTCTACTCTTGTTTTTGTTCAGTTTACTCTTATCTGAAAATCTTATCTCTAAAAACAACAACAACTGGTACCTTAAAAAGTCATTTCAGCCCTATCTTTAGAATTGCTTACACACTGTACTGCTGAATTCTTACTCTTTTATGAAGTTATCACAAACTAATGAAATAATAACACAAACTTTGTTTAATGACATTTATCACACTTTTTGTCACTCTAATAATAAACCTGCTTACCTTAACCCTTCAACATTTTCTACTTTTTTATTTTTTGGTCCACCAGGACTTTTTTGCAATCATCCATGCAAAACTTTAACTCTGGCAAGCACAATCAAACTAAAGACATTATATCCAGGACATCCTAGGCTGTCAGAATATTTATGTGACACTAATGTCAGATTTGTTAAATAAAAGTTGTGCAACCAAAGACATTAAACAAAAATTCAAAATGGAATTGAAATCTCACAAAACTTTACACGAATCACATAAATATTTTCGTCTAAATACTATCCATTCAAGCTTTGGGGATTTTAGGGAAAAAAACACACAAGTATATTTTGAGACTCCTGGCAAAACATCTTTACATATTTACAATTATTCCTCCAGATGCTTTTTTCCCCTCATATATGTATCAGAGCCATGCTTGGATGCAATTTCTGTCTTAAATGTTTCAAGGGCCATGTGACATTACTCAAACTTCATTTTTAATTGTTTTGGGGAGTGATAGGTAACCATCTTTTCTCTTTTTGACCTTTGGTTGCCACTGATTACCCTCAAGACAACAAAAGAGGTAGAAAATGGGTGCACCCAATTGGTCCATCAGACTGACAGGAAATTGTCACTTTCTTTAAGGGTCAAAATTAAGGTCTAATAACATCACGGGTAAATTTTCTATTACAGAAACTGTTATGAAAAACATCACTAATTACTGATTTTTTTCCTGTGGATCAAACAATACAGAATTTCTGAAATAAAACACTGCGTCCAAGGCTGAATTAAAAACTTTTTGTTAGGGATGTTTTTTGTCCTGAAGCCTTTTTTGAATTGATAAAAGTGTTATCTTCCAAACAGAGTTGTCCCCATAAAGATCTGCTTGACAGCTTCAGAGGTGTAAGTAAACAATGTAAGTGTTACCAACTTAGAGTTGAGAGGGTTAAGCCTCCTAAAGATCCATCCCCCCAGTTTGTCTGTGAGTTTGATCTTTTATTTGAGAAACTGCATCAAAAAGTGATTCATCCTCCTTGATGCATTACATCAGACTTTTAAGACATGTATGAATGAAGTCTCACAACCCGTCTGAATGGATCCCCAACTGTTGCTCTTGATTCTTTTCACCACAGAGATGGGAAAGATCCAAAAAGCGCTGACTAACAGATAGACTATATAAGATAAAGAAAAACAAGAGGTGAATGAAAGAGTAAAAAGATTTCCCACCATGACAAAGTGAGGCGTAAAGAAGGTGAGGGAGGTTTCTTAATCGGAGCGAGGGAAAACACAGACAGAGGGAGGTGTGGAGAAAGAGACAGAGCGCGCTATTAAGGAGAGGTGAAGTGCCATGAAAAGAGGAAAACAACACGATGATTCAGCGTGAAGGGGGAGACAAAAAGGAAAACAACCTGTGGCCTCTCACGGCACTGCTCCAGAGGGACTGCTGTGGACGCAAAAGGCTTAGCATACACACACGCACACACACATTTCTGTGTGCGGAGGTTTAAATAGAAGCAAGGACACTCAAATATCCTCATTTGAAGGATTTCCATGATCCCTCCTTTCCCTTGGTGAACGTTTTCCCATCACATGTGTGCAAACACACACACACTGATTTCTCCATCCTCTCTAATTACTCCAGCCATTACCAATGAAGACTGTGGAATACTAGCAGTTTACTAATGACATGATAACTGTAATTACAACATCCTGCTGAAGACCTGCTAATTGTCCTGTCCTTTTACAGACCAGGGAGACACAGAGCGAGAGAAAGAGAAAGAAAGTAGGGTTAATTAGCTAAATGTTTATTCAGTCATTGAAAACCAGGTTGTTGATGTCAGGAGACTCCCCTCTGTTGTATAATCCCAATTATCTCAGTGATAACCACACTCATGTCCTCTTATTGACTACCAAATTTTGATTTTTGGGCAGAATTTTCTGGCTTATTTGAATATGCTTTTAATTGGGGACTGGTTGACCAGTAGTTGTATCCATGCAACCACTGTGCATTGTGCTGTGGTTCTAGAGGCTGGCTTGGGGGAGGGGGCAGTCTGGCATGTTGCCCCTCTACCTTTTCTCCTCCAAGTTCCTCCTCTATCCATAGTCCTGTCTCAGCTAAGATGTAAAAGCCCAAAAAATAAATCTTAAAATACTAATTGGACATGGTTTGAGAAGACAAACCTCCACCAAGGCATTTCCAATGTTGGCAATTTATTGTCAAAAATGTGGAAAACTGCCATATCTGGCACTGTTCAGAAATCCTTAAAAAAATTACAGGATAGAGATACAGATTTAGATCACCACCAAAATCGTATCACTCATTCCTTGTGCTTAACCAACATTCAGTGAAAATGCCCTAAAAATCTGTTAAAACCTCTATGAGTTATTAACAACAATGTGAAAAACTGCCCTAGCTCATTCTGTTAAGACATCCTTTAAAAATCCTGGATCCACATCTTGGTTAATAAACTGGTTCTCCACTGGTGGATTTATACTAAAACACAGACAGCAGTCCAGCTAAATAGCCTGCGCTTTAGTTGTAGCTTGACTTAACTGTGCATGTAAACGCACTGAAATTTAAGAAATCTGAAAATTAAAAAAACTGACTACAAGTTTGAAAAAAGTCTGTTGCACTGCCATTTTTAAATAATAATGTAGAAAATATTTCCATTTTTAATACGTTATCATCAGCATACTTAATAACATTTTGATTGACCTTAGCACATTCTGCTGCCTACTTCCTCTTAATCTAATACAACCTTGTGCATCCTTCCATCAGTTTCTCCCTTAACCTCTCTATTCTTCAAGGGCAAATGCTTTAATTTTCCTGCTCTTACTATGTGATCCCCACACTCTTACTTTGGCTTCATCGCTTCAGTGTGCTTTACTTGGACAAAGACCATGAATACATATTAGTAAAGAATTTCCTGATGGCCTCACATCTGATCCAAATTATGAAAGACTCAAATGGGCTAACAGTAACAAAGAAGATACCAAGGCATTGTGGAAAATACACAAATAAAAATGTTTATATGAGTAAATGTCAGAGACATTGGCTGTCCTTTCTTTCTTATAGCCATCTGTAAAAAAAAAACCTGCTGCTAATACTGAGAGTTGGTTCTCTTCCGTCTGTCATTGCCTACTGACTTATTCCTATTTATTTTCGAGCCTCTATAAAGTTTGCTTTCTACTCTTTCATGCAAGTGTAATGAGAAATTCTAGTTAGATTTACATTTTTAGAAAAACAATTTCCGTTTTATTCTAGGCCAACAACTGATAGCAAACAGAATAGCATGTCTGTTGCAGCGAGTCAATTCATTATGCAGTGAGTTAAAACAGGGTCTAACCCCACTGTGTGAACAAATGACATGCTTGGTTTGGTTTATTGATTGGCAATTGGAGCCTGAAATGCACTATGAGCCACACCAATGTAACTTTTAATTGTTACAAGCTGCTCTCACCGGGCAACATGACATCTGAATTACATGTGGGCTTTAAGAGGAAAATTACAGGATGTAATTTAGAAATCAAAAAGTCCTGCAACCTTCAGGGGGTGAACATGCAGATTAGGTTACAGCAAATATCTGAAACACACAAACAATCAATTGAAAAGGGAGATACATATAATTTTAGGATGATATCATCAACATGTTATCAATATTTGACAGACAAAAACTCCACAAGTAAATGATCTTTTTTGATCAATATCAAAATGTGTGCACAAATGTATTTTAGTTATCTCAGCCATGGATACTGTAACAACATGCAAATGAACTTGTGCAGTTCAAAGCAGCAAAGTGTACCTCATCTTGAGTTTATTTTCATTTCCATCCTCATTATTTTACTTTAAAATTAATTTTAATAGCTTCAATTTTCAGGTCTGAACATTTTGTTTTAATGTTGCTGCACGTGGAACGACAAAAAGACTAAGCAGATGAGGTATCAAGATGAAGGGGCTTGCAGCAGAAAAGTTAAACACTGAAACTGTCTGTGGTATCATTTTCATCTAAAATTTACCAAATTTGAAGGAGCTTCTGGTCTGATCTGCAGCAATTTACAGCCTAAGTTCTCAATCTGGTCTCTCCTTCAAGGGCAGAGCTGAACAGGGTATTTAAGCTTGATTTTACAAGTTTTCATGTTTGGTCCAGACCAAATGAACTCTGGTTGTGTATTCTGAGAAATTAACTTGATATGGGGTGATGTGGAAGCTTATTGAAAGAAGCCTTCAGTAACTAAGAAGGACCAAAAAGGGAGTGAACCAAAAGGCATTGAACAATACCAAACAGCATGTGGATTATGTTAGCAATGCTAGCATAATTTGAAGAAAACACCATGACATCCAAACAATTTAAGTGCTGGGTGCCAGATACAAATACAGTTCCAACAAGGGAAAAGGAGAAAAAGGTCTGCACTCCAAAAGTTGCCCCAAGGTCAATTAAATGATGAAAGGTGTGGTGTTTTGAGTCTTAGCCCTTCATCAGACTTGCTTGCCAGCACAACCAGTCTCTGGTCCTCCTAATAAATTAAAGCTTGCAAGTCTGTGCAGAATATGGCCACACAAAGCTCCAGTCAATATGCCAGTCACATGACACAACATAAATACAGCTCTGTCTCTATCTTGCTTAAAGTACTTCTGAACCGCTTCAAGCTAAACAATGTTATTCCTCAGTGCCCTCTGTGTGTAACAATAGGCCGGATGGCAGGAATAAAGAATGCTGCCACAGTCCCAACTACTGGTGGGTTGCTGGATACCTCAACTTCTGACTTTGTTCACCTGACAAAGTGAGCTGTGAAACCGAATAAAATAAATTTTCAACATTTTTGAAAATTCACTCCAAACCAAACCAAATCAGCTGAACTTTCTATGTGCAACTACTGGCATAGACATCATCTATTCCCTCGAAAAAATACTGAACTATCCCTTTAACAGGAGATACACAGTTTTGTAAATGGGCTTTTGCAAACCCCAAGGTCCTAGTGTTGAACTATCCCGGAGAACAAGTGAACTTCAAACTAGACCAAACTTTGGTAGCTCTCAGTATGTGGGCGGAGTTGACTTAAAGCAGGACAACAAATTTCTCTTGCTGTGTTCCAGTCTTCTTTAAACCTCACTGGATTTGTTAGACACATCAAAAGTAGTCCCACAAACCAGTCCTCAATGCATACCTGTGGGCATTTCACCCCACTGCTAAAACTCCTCACAGTGCATCATCTCAGTGAGCCTGTTTCATCATCCAGCAGATTTCAGCCGAGACTCTATAGAGGCAGACAGCTGGTCTTGAGTGGCCAATTACGTCCGTTTATCTCCCTTCCAGGCACAGCTGTGATCAAACGGAATAAAGAAACAGGATCAAACAGCACAGCTAAAAAAATCATTCTTCCGTTTCGTTCGCTTCTCTTTCGCAGCTTCCCTCTGCCCGTTTCTGTCTCTGCTGCTTCCTCCCCCCTGCACTTCCATCCCTCCCTCTCTCGTATCCCTCTCTATATATACACACTTCTCCGCCTCACTATGCTTTTCTTGCTCATCTCTCCAGAGACAACAGAGCAGAGGCATCTGTAAAAGTTTATTGCTGAGGAAGCTTGATCCTGCGGCGCGTTACTGCTGAGCATGTGTGCTTCTCAGTGAACCAGTGGGGAGACCTTGAACACAGCTTGAGGGAGTCCCCAGAAAAATGAGGCTTTATTTTTTTTCCAACAGATTCTCTGCCAGCCAAGAGAACTCATCCATATATATACAATTTCTTGGAAAAAAAACAACTTTTTGCCAACTGCTTTGAAAAGGGAACATATTGGTGTTGTAATTCTGGTTTAAGGTGTCTTAGGTGGTTTTCCATTTAGGTACAAGTTGGACATCAGTGCCTCGTCCACCCAGGGACCTCAAAATATAGTCAGTGTAAATCAAATATAAGATGTACATCTAAAATCACATTCAATGACTGAAATATGTACTTTGAATATACTGCAAACCGGGGAAAGGGGCACATCTCCAAACTCTGCCATTTTATTTGTGCAAGGTGAGGGTGTATACAGGAAATCTGACATAAATCCTAAAACCTTTCAAGACCCAATTATATCTTGTTGTTAACCATCTGCATAAGCTCCAAATATATATGTACTGATTAAAAAAAAAAAACAGCGTTGATTCTGTAAAAAGGGCTTATGGTAGCAGGACAGTCTGATTGTCTAAAAACTTCTTATCATTGCAGCATGATTCAGACTTTGGGGTGGAAATAAATACAAAAGAAATAAGTTGAGAAACTAACCCGATGTAACGCTCAAAGTATTTGTGGGAGAAATCATGTAAACCAGCACTGAGCTGTAAACAAAACTGCAAAACGGATTTCAAGATTTTTATACTCTTAAAGTGCCAGTGTGCTCCATCAATTCAGACAATGTAAGGAGATTAGTTGCAAATTTTAGACAGAAATGATCAGTTTCTGCATTGTTTGCTTTTATCCCAAAATTATTTTGCTTTCCATAAATTTTGTAATCTGTTTGCTCAGTTTAGACAATGCTTCTCTTCTTTGGTTGAATATATTCCTGCTCAATTCTACACAGTCGCAAAATTGCAAATGTAGGATTGGAAATGTGTGTGAAAAAGGGTTTCTATTGCCTTTCGCGTTTTTGCCCACTTTTCCAAGTGTCGCCAACATTACAAGCAAACTCTTGACCTTGTCTTAATTCCACAAACAAAGTTTCTAAGCAGGGAAACTGCCAAAAGTGCAAACATCCAGGCAGAGTCAACTTTATCAGCCAAGAATAAGTGCAGATAGAAGGAGTGTGACTTTGGTTTACTTTGCTCTCTGACAATAAACATTTAATTACGTGTAAATGTTTGAGCGTTTACCCACTTGCCCAGTTGTACTAAACATTACCAACTTATTTGAGCAAATTTATTGTGCTCTTTCCCTTTCGGTTGACAGATTATTAATCTTCAGTATTTCCAAAGTCTAAAATAGTTTCGTGTCATAGAAAATATGGTATAGTATTTATAGTTAGATCGATCCTAGAGACATGGGGAGGGAGGGGCCAGGTATTAGTCTAAGCCTGGGGCCTCTGAATTACTGCCGTCTCATCTGGCGTCAAATTTAATTTCTTGTGCATTTACCCTGACTGTTTAAACTTCCCTTTAGGTAAGCTAATCTCATAGCCACAGTGGAAGTAAACACAGACCTTTTTAAGCTCCTGATCAAATAACCAGTCGTTATCTGTCTCAGACAGTCTTGGAAGTGAATTTAAATAGCATCAGCACCTAAGTGTATCTTCTCTCATTAGGAGTGAGGCGGGATGCAAAGAATGCCTCTCCTGTGCTCTCTGTGCGCACTGTTTTCCTCCAAAGCGACATTTGGCAGACAAGACCACTAAAGCCAAGTCATGAGATCTGGAAAAGCCCCAGACAGTCTCCTGAATACCTTCAATTAATCAAACTTAGAGTCACAAACTTCTCAGAAGATTCACTTTCTCTTTCAGTATCGTGTTAAAGAACATTTTAAGACCAAATCATCACCCGCAAAAAAAAACATTAAAGCAGCGTTTGCCTGAAATCAGAAAATGTGTCATGACTTCAATAATTCGTATTTTACGTATTTATATATTCAATTTCTTTATTTCATAAGTTATTCAATTATATGCAAGGGCCATTATGAGAAATAATATCACTGAAGTAGGAATTAATCTTAGACAAAAAATATAACAATGTTTATGATAAAATTTCAAGAGTTGAATGTAAACTATGAAACATGTAAATATTAGTGAGCTACAGTTTATAATCCTAAAGTAGGCTACTTTGTACTTGTTCGTCGTTCTCCTACGACGCTTAAAACTGACTGCGGGATAACCTCAGAATGACATGGACTGTAAGTTAAAAGATCGGTGACTTCACCTGTTGTCACCAAGATGCAGTCCTGTCATACAGACCAAAAAGACTTCTCCTTCAGCTCATATGTGCAGAGCGTTGCAGGGGTTTTCCCTGTGTTCACTTCATGCGTAAAGATCGCTTTTACGCACACCAACAACGTTCAAAAAGCAGCGTGGAACGCTCTAATCTCGCGAAACCCGGGATTCCCTTTGCCTTAAATTAAGTTTCAAACAGAAATCTCAAATAGATTCTCGTACCACGACAGCTGTGTCCTCAGTTAGCACCGAACCTCATCGCGCTCACGGAATAAGGAGAAAGAGAGCACCGCGACCCCGGTGCCTGGAGGCTGACAGGACCGGGACCTCCGCGCCTCTGCAGCCCTAGTGCTGCCCTCCTGGAGAGGGACAGATCCAGATTGGAGCCCGACCAGATTCCCAGCAACCTCTTCACTATTCTAATGATTAAAATTAAACGCGAATTCCTGCTTGTCAAATTCGAGCTATTTTGTTTTCATTAATGTTATGAAACGACTTCAAATTGGCTCATTATGAGCTGTCAGATGTGCGATAAAGTCACTTTAATTCTCCCCGTCACTACCTTACAGACCTCTAACACTGACACTTCAGTCCCGCAAGGATTATTATTGTAACATAGGAGTGCTTTTTCATTATTGAACAGCTCTCCTGAGATCAGTCATTGATTAAACTGCAGATTAAAATCCACAGCATATGTTTAAGATGTTTGTCACGAAGACAAAAATCAATATTGAAACTAAGCCAACATCCCAGCATCCCTCAGTTATTATAGGAGGACCTGGAACAAGCTCTCGAGACGAGAAGTTATTTTACGGTAAAGTCAAAAGAGGGTTGTGTGCATTTACAGATACCAAACTTTACGCACGGAGCGCCGTGCATAGAACTTCCACGAAATTGAATTTCATTCCTTTTTTTGATTTAAATTAAAAAAAAAAACACAGAAATGATTTTGCTTACATTGATCAGCTGCAACACTTAACTCTCCTTTATTTCCCCTCTCTACCTCAAAGGCCGTCTGAGAGAGGTGTCGATGCTGATGAGTTGAAAGAGCACAGGACATCCTGCAGCAGGACTCTCCCTCCTAAATGTGCTTAAACTGAGCTAATGTCCCTCAGCAGGTCCATTCTAAATGTGTTACTTAGATTAAAGAGCATGTTATGGATGATGCAGCCTCAGAATGCATAAAAAGTGTTAGTTTAATCAAAGTTTAATTTTCTCATTTGTAACGGGTTTTAATGGGGGAATTAGCGTCTCTAATTAAATCCTGTGATGTGGATTAGGGGAACAAAAAGCGGGTTCATTTTAATCTATCACCAAGGTGTGACGGAGTGATTCGAGCGGGCAAGCAAAAGGTGTCAAACTTACCTCCCTCCTCAGCTTTGATTGAAGGCAAGAGAAAAGCCAGTAAACATCCACAGAGCCATACGAATAAATCCATCTTTCCCTCTGATGTGAAGAAAAGAACACGTCTTCTTCTTTCTATAGTTTTACTGTGTGTAAATAAGGCAAAACTGCAGTCCCAAAGTCCTCTTCCCTTCTTTTCAACAGTTTTAAAGCCCTACCAAAGTAGTGCCACGAAACGCCGGGGTTGCGTTCACTGAGCTTTCCAGGAATACAAAACTTGTCCAACGCTGTTTGTTCAACACAACTCTTTTAAGACAGCCAGTGTGCGCAGAAAATGTTCTGATATCAGCACAAATTTCATTCTGATCATGATATTAAAGTCACGAAATCCATCGCGGTGCGCACGGTCGGGAGCTCCTGTCAGTCAGAACGCGCGTGGGCATCGATTTGAAAGACAAAATCTTTGATTACTCACAAAAAAATCCAACCAGGAAACACCAGAGCCAGCAGAAACATCTGCCAAAACTATCAACTTTTACTAAACCTTTCAAAAAGTATCATGAAATTGTCCGCATCCAAGTGAAATATCCAAGAAACCCTCTCTCTTTCAAAATGGGAACATTTACATGACAAGAGCACGTGTGGCTAAAAGTGGAAAAAAATATTTACTCTTGGATAATTCCTTTCAAAAAATGAATTTTGTCCAAAAACCGATGCGTTCTTGCGCAAAAGATACCACAAGCTCTCCGGAACGAGGCAGCTCCGGCGTGCGTAAAACTGGTCGAGAGAACAGAAACGTGCAGCCTCTCCGCTCTCCTCCTGCAAACTGTGCGCTGCTTTGCATAAACGCGCTCTGCTTTGCCCGTTCGCTCTCTCTCTCTCTCTCCTTTACGCTGAGTCTTCCTCTCTCTCACTCTCATTTGCTCTCCCGGCAGCGCGCTCCTTCCTCTCCGATCTCCGCCTGGTTTGTGGCAGCGATCAGGACTGCTCACTCAGTCCCCTGTCTCCGTGTGCGTGCACGCGGGCCGCGCGAGCGTGTATCGGATTACAGTAGGCACCTCGGCCCGCCTCCGTGTAGCCCCTCACTGATTAAAGAGCAGCTTCATCCCCGCTCACTTCTCCCTCTCTCTCTCTCTCTCCCTCTCTCTTTTACCTTCCTTCATCTTTCCATCTGACTCATTTAAAGTGTCTCTCTAGTCAGTCTGATATTTCCTCCTCTTTCCACTCTTAAGATACTCCTGATTCACATCTTTAGCCCCCATCACTCTCTTTTGTTCCTTCAGCCTTCTGTCTGTCTTGAGGAATAAAGGGAACAGAGGGAGGTGGAGAGAAGAAAGGCAGATCATGGGAGAAACAGGCCTGCTGAACAGTTGTATGTGCTTAGTAGAAGAGCTGGAGGCTTTTAAAGGAGTCTGCTGCTGGGCTGCTGGTGTAGACCCTTACTGACGAAACCATGGACATGTGCAAGTTATCCAGCTAAACAGAATCTGAGGAGCTTTTATGTAAATCATCTCCAAATATATTAATAACCTTTGATTTAGATTTAGATAAATAAATTAAATGCCATTGGGGTAAATCAGATTTGAGATGTGCCAAGGCCGGACACATCCAGTCAAGACTTTTTCAAGACCACATAGAAAGTTTTATTGCATGGCAAAGTATGAGGTATGGCTATTAAAACAAAATTAATGCTGTCCTACTGCATCAACACACCACTGCATTCACTCTTCCACTGGTCAAAGCAGTGAAGAAGGAGGTCTATGGACCATTGCCTCAGAATTTCTGTCCTCCCTTTCTTAATTTTCCTTGAGCACGATGAGCATGATATGTCAAGGAAAAGGTCACACAGTGCTAGATCAGATGAATAGGGGGGCTGGTCATGCACTCTGATTTGTTTTTGGGACAGACAGTTTTACCAAGAGCCCAGTGTGAGCTGGCATGTTGTCTTGATGAAGAATGAAACCATTTATCTGCCATTGTGGTCTTTCTCTTTGGAGTCTTTTTCAGTTTCTGTAGAACCTTTTTGTTATTGTTTTGATTCACTGTTGAACCTTCTGCAACCCACTCCTCCAAAATTATACCCTTGATGTCAAAGACAACAATCAACACGGCCTTGAATTTGGACTTTCTTTGTCGTGCTTTTTTCATCCTTAGTGACAAGGTGTTTTCCAATGCATTGACTGATGTTTTGTCTCAGGATCATATTGGAAAATCTATGCTTCATAACATGCAATCACTCCTAAATAACTTAGAGTTCCATCAGTTTGTTCCAAAATGTCTCTACAAATTTGCTTGTGTTTTTCTTTTTGATCAATAGTGAAAAAGCTTGGATTCAACTTTGGCACACAATATTTTCATCTTCAAGTTTTCATGCAAAGTTTGCAGAATAGTCTCTTTATGTAACATACATTATTTTAATACAATGGACACAATTTAACAAAAAAAATGAGAACTCATTTTGAATATGGAAAAGAGGAAAAAAATGGGGTTTTTTTAGGGGTGCTTGGACGGTATTTGGCAGACAAAAATGTATTTTAGGAACTCCTTTACAACAACAATCTTTACAGTCTGCCCCAGGGCATCTGAAATTTGAACTGCATCTCTAAGACTTTTTGCATTTGTTATGTCAAATTTCATGGATAGGACAAAAAAATTCCTCAATTTTTGGGATGCCCCTTCTAAATCAACAAAGTCATGCTTGTCTACCAGGAGCAAGGACTTTCTGTCCTTAGTGGGCTGCTGTCATGTTTACATGTACCCCCCAGTGACAAACTGAAAAGGTCAATGAAGGGAAGAAGAAAGAAGAGAGAGCAAAAAATAAGCTGCATTTACAACTTGAAGTTTTATGTTTGAGTGGCCCATTAATAAATATGTTTTTTGAGAAAAGAGTAATTAATTTAAAAAAAAAGACAAAATGTTAAAAGTTTTTGCTTAAATTTTTGCTTTAAAATACATATCTCCATGTTGAAAATGTGTCATAAAATGTAAAGTTCATAAGAATGTTTAAAAATGCATTCATATATTTTATTTAATTTATTTCGTTTCAGAGATGTTAATTCTTTTGAGAGGTCACTTCCTGGAAAAGTGCACCTGGTCACAGCTGTAGCTTTACCTGTGTTAATTGGCTCACGTGAGGCGCATGCAGTGATGTCATGTCCGTGCGTGGGTGCGCTCAAAGGAAATGGAGCATGCAAGTGTTTTAGTCTATGAGAAGTTTTCCAGAGGTTGTGCACAAATGTGCATTTTAAAATGATGTCTACTGATTATTATCGAGGTAATCTAAAAGAAGACTTGCTTATAAGAAACAACTTCAGCATAAAGTTTTAAAAGGCATTTGGAATCAATTATCTGCTCCAAAACTAGGGATGGGAAGAAATATCGATTCAGCAATGCATTGCAATAATTCCCCCTCCCAATTCAATATCGATTCAGTAAATCCTCTGAATCAATTCACCTCCTGGCCAGTGGGGGGCGCTGTGCGCCTTTTCAGTGTTTATCCAGCTGCCACCAGATGCCGAAGAAGACTGAAGGACTGAGAGCCTAAAGCCCCGTTTCCACCAGAGGGTTCATTTCGGTTAGTCTCGGTACGGCTCGCTTTTTGTGGCGTTTCCGTAGCCTAAAACCGGGACAGGACCCCTTATAAGCGAACTGTACCGTCCTACTTTTTGGGACACTTCTATTGGGGTGCCAAGCACACCGATCCGACCCCAGAAGTTGGAGCTAGAAACACTGCAGCCCGATGATTGGTCAAAGGAGACGTCACTTCCCATGCGACAGTGGCAATAAAGAACAACACAGCCCCGCCACGTTTAAATCTCCACTCGTCTTGATGAAGATAACTCTCAAGGCTTTTCTGTTTGGAAAATGGCATCAAGATCGAGTGTCCCATGGTCTACTGTGGAGGTGCAGACCTTCCTCAGTATTCTCGGTGAAGAGAACCGTTACTCTTTGTTTACTGTGTCGCGTTTTCTTCTTCTTGTATTTAATAGCCGGGTTCCCGCCTTGTCGCGCTGCTATTTCGTCATGCTATCGGCATCCGGCTTAGACACCGCCTACCAAGTAGGGTACGGCTGGCTGTGGAAATGCAACCAGGATCAGGCTTTACCGATCCAGCCTGAGCCAAACCATGCCGATCCATGCCGGATCACTTGGTGGAAACGGTGCTTAGCATGAGAGTGATTTCAACGGCGGTTTATCAGTATTTTCTGTGTAAATAATGTAAAATATTAAACACAATAGCATTAATATCATTCCGGAGTTTTTTCTTTTCATTCTCTTACCATATTTTCTCTGTGTTTTGCCGTATTTCCACAAATTTCCTCGTGTTTTATCATCTTTTTTTAAACATTTATCGTCTTTTTGATCATAGTTTATTTTTTAATGATTCCATAAATAGTGGTTTTAGAAATATTGGAGGAAGAAATGTCGAGATCTCTGTCTTCAGCTTGACAGGAACTGCTTTAGGGACTACCATCAGTAAAAAATGCCTGGACATGGTCTAATATAACAGGCTATGACATGGACACTAAACGCTGTAGTCAAACAACAATGTTTGCGTTCATGTAAAATAGGTGAAGTTTATTTTTGGTAATCTCAGAAAATTTCTACATGTTCATTTACAATTATTTTTGAAGAGAATCCTGTTAAAAATTCAAATCCGTTTTTAATCTTTTCTTTTAATCACACACTGTTTTAAGCATTTATAACATAATAATGACAAATACTTGCAAGAATTGTTTACTGAAAAAACTGTTGAAAAAAGGTTGAAAAAATGCATTCAAAGGACAATTCCTGACACATTTGTTGACAAAAAAAGACCAGATGGACATTTATAATTATAGTGTTAACCGTCATGTTTTTACTGTTGTACTCCATAAGCAGTATTACTGCGCACATTTTTATTTTCAGATGTTAGCTCCAAATATGAGGTGACATACCACATATGTTCACATTGGCATCAAAATAAAAAAAAAGTCAAAAATTGTCAACAGGTACTCTAATTATTTGTGTATTTCTACTTCTTACTGAATCAATACCGAATCGAATTACCGCCCAAAGAATCGAAATCGAATTGTGAGGATCTTAACAATGCCCAGCCCTATCCAAAACCCAGTGAGCGAGCAGGTGTGGAAAACGGAAGGACTCACACTGCTGTAAACTAACTCAGCTAGCTTCATTTGGACTGTCTTTAACCTTGGATTGTTATCATCCTGAAAATGTGGAACAACAACCAGAGCACGCTCTGAGCTGTCAGGGATGCTCAGAGCTCCTCTGGCAACGCTGGATAAGTCCTGAACTTCATGACTCTGCCTGCCTGCTCTCCAACTTGCTACCAAGGAAAGGAAGATGGTTAAGGAATCTTTTCTGTGGACAAGACGTCTGCAAAAAGGCACTGTTCTCATCTTTGATTTTCTCATGTTCAGCCTGAGTGAAGCAACCGCTCACTTTTTGTTCTCACTGCACACAAGCAGCCACACAGGTCTGCAACACTGTTATTTTTATTTAGAATAATTTATTATAGCTGACTGGCTTAGTATAAAGGGTTTGATGAAGTGTATTTGATATTCACTGTAAGAAAACAAAAAGAACTGTACATTTTGTTAGAACAAAATTAAAGAATTTGTGTGTAAAGGATAACACCTGTTAACAAGAAAGTTATAAGAACAAATTTTGTTTTATTGTTACAATAAAAAATAATACTCATTTTAGTTTTAATACCGTTGGTGTGATTATTATTTTAAATAAGGTGGTTTTATCTGGTTTAAAAGGTCATCATACAATACAATCATTTCCTTGAGATGGACAGAAAAAGATATTTTGAGAGTATTAAGTTTTTTACAAAGCCATATCTAAAATAAATATTGCCACCAAAAACAAGGCTAAAGAGTCAGGGCCCCTTTCCACTAGGCTATATGGTCAACAGACTACATTTGTTTTGGGTTTGTGTTCACAGGCGATGCATAGATTACTGTTGTATGTTGTAAACTCCATTTGAAACCAGTTGTTGATCAGTTTTAAATCAGAAAATTTAACAAGTAACTTGGTAGTAGAGTGCTTCATTACTTTTCATACTTAGTAATGTTTAAGGTAATTTTTTATAAATTTGAAGAGTAGTAAGTAAAAAGAACTTGTGCCCAACACTGTATACACACACATGTGCTAACATTAGACATGTTTGCAGGCATGGTCATGTGGTGGCACATGCAACATTGGGGTTAGATAGTACGTAAAGTGTTTAATTTCACTGAGTTTACAGAGTTTTTGCAGCTTTAAACCCACGACACTGATTCATTGTCTTTATATCCTCCCTGTCTTACTCCATCTGTCTTTTCCTCTCTCTCTCTTTCTGCCTCACTCACAGTAATATAAAACAGGGTGAAAGTCAGTGGGAGGTGTGTTTTAGGGCCTGTAGCAACACCAAAGCTCGTGGTCTGTAAAACTAACCGAACCCCGGCTCTTGCAGTGCCTTCCCAGGACACACCCTGCACACATTCACACACACATCCAGGCCATAATGACGGAGCTGAACTCACCAGTGACCGCTCAGAATAAATGGCATTGCGCATCGAGTTATCTCATGGGAAGAAAAGCCCTTTGAAACTTGTTTTTGTTTTATGACGGGAGAGAAAGTCACACGATTGCTGGTGTTTCTTTTTTCTTACCATCATGTGGCAATTATTTATAGAGCCTTAAGAGAACCAAGCTATCTGTGTCAACAAAATTACCAACGCACTCACTCGTATTTAGTGATGGGAATCCTGATTCTTTCTCGTGGTCTAGCTCAATTTGCCTTACAAACATTCATCAACATTTTTCTTTTTTATTGGGTGGGTGGGGGGGCATAAAGTTCTGTGGCAAAAAGTGGCATTTGGAGCCCGCTCATTTCCCAAAGTCTCAAGGAAGACTCCATGATTTGTTTTAGTTACCTCCATTAACCAGAATACAGATGATTCACAGGTCTCAGCTCAGGACATTGACATGTGACACATGCACACACACATACTGCACACGCCATCAAACCTTCACTCAGATGTTTCCTTACGTCTCTGGAGGTCTGAAGGTATTAAGTTCTTTTTCCATGACAGGTCTGTACATATGTGTGTGTAATAGAGAGAGAGCTGTCACCCTACTTATTCCCCGGGTCCCCTCAGTCGTATGACCCTTCTAACCTGTCCCTCTCTCCCCTCTCGCTTTCCTGGTCCTGTTTCATTCCTCCATCCCACACCTACCTTGGTGAGGAAGAATTTGGAAACTTTAGCAGGCACAGTTTTAGTGATTTGGAGGGCCCAGGCTAAGATTCACATGAGGGCTATCTCTAATTTGAAGCAATCACAGCTACAGAGGAAGATATTTAGTTGCATTTCTGAGCAATAAAATAAGCAAAACTAGAAGTTCTCCAAACCTGGGCCTCGGTTAAATTGTGATCATAGCATAAAGTTCTGCTCTGCCTTAAGGTGCGTTCACACCGAGTGTGATTTGGCGACCTGGCGACCACTCTCCTCGTGATGGTGCTACCGGGTTGCTGCAACAGCCAATCAGCATTGTGTGGGTGAGTGATGACACCTGTGACAGTTCACAACAACTGTTTTTAATTCCAGATCACATTCGAGTGACAATCCATGTCCATGTGGGAACATGAGTTAGTGAGTACATTAGTCCCGCTTTATTGGTAGATGAGTGAAAAGGATACGCGATCTCGGTCACCAAGTTGTGTTCAGTGTGAACGCACCTTTACTGCTGTATTATGATCGTCTCCTGACCACTGGTGACCCCCTCCTCCACCAATTCTCTCCTGTCCAGCAGGAACTACTCCCTGCTGAGAGGAGCAAGTGTGAAAGACCATGTCAGGGAATTACCCAAGCACAAGGCAGAAGGCAATACCCGATCCTCACCCATAGGGTAGAACTGTCGAAAAATATTTTAAAGTATGGTCAAACAATTATTTATTTCAAAAGCTTGGCTACATAATAAATGTGTGTTATCTGGGTGATAAGTGGGTCTTTTGCAAATTTGACTCCATTTTGATGCTGTCATGTTCTCAAAGGGGTAGTGAGGCCAACAGTAGGATATGATGACCCCCTTTATGGAGTGTAGACACTGGACATGGTGGACCTGGACCTAATGAGATGGATTTGTGGTGACTGAAGCAGTAGATTAGTGAAGGGTTTGCAGAAATCATACTGAAATGACAGGTTGACAGTGGGGAAAAAAGGAAAATGGATTTGTAAATACAAATTGACTTAAATGAATGAATGGGTGAACAAATACACGGCAGTCTTCTTGTTAACCTTCCACTACAATCTTCATAAGGTGTTGATAAAAATTAGGATTTCATTGTTTGAGCACAAAAAAAATGACTGTATGATTTGAAGTAAATGTTAATTGCAAACTACAGTGATTTGTTACCCTTGTTTGTGTTATCGAAAGAGGGGAATTCAATCTGTCAGCTAAGATAATGGAAATATTTTTTTAAGTTAGAGTTTAGATTTCTGGAGTGGAGCTGGCTGACTGCATAAAAGTGTCTTAAATCTTAGAATCCACAAACTGGCAGAGAGGATTCAAGCAGAAAAAAAATAAGTGGTAACCTCTGTGGATCACTCTCAGTTCTCACCAACTCACCACTTGGGCCTTGGCCGTCTGGACTTTTCCTTCACACATTCCTCTGAACTATCAGCAGTATGTATTGAAACTAGGATATGCTAATCCATGACACCTTTTCTGCCAGCCAAGCAGTGGCCTGGCTTTCCCAGAAGTCATCACTGATATCACTGTGGATCCTTTTAAGGAAAATGGACATAAATGCTGCTCGTGCTTGTGGAGAAAAACCCATACACTGTTTCTGCCAAACTAAAAACAACCATTTTTATTTTGTCATAGATTAAGTGTAAGGACCAATCTAACCAGTCTATTTGTTGCATTTTATATTACAAGACTTTGTAACACAGAGATGATGTATAATCTAGGATGTCCAGCCTTAGAAAAATATACGTACATATTTTGACTGTTTATCAGCCAAAAAAAAAAAAAAAAAACACACACACACAACAAAACCCCTCACAACTACTATTTTAGGACAAGAATTTTCAACATTTTCAAAGCGTTTTCATATCAATCGTAAAATGATAAAAAAACAACATGCTGCAGTGTATATCATTATAATATATACCTATGGCTCTGATCAGTTGGATTGGCACCCAAAAGTGGGTTTTAGAGCTGTTTTAAGAGGGACAGGAATATGTTTTTGAAAAAAAAGTTAAGTCAAAGGGCTTTTTTGATGATGTGAAGCATGTTGTCAAAATAGTGAAACTGCACAGTGGTTTGCAGTGTGTTAGTCTATATTTTGCTATCAGAAGGACTCTTTGTCCTCTAGTGTAGCACAAATTAAATCATCAGAGTATTCGCTCTATTCACTTCAAAAGCTGTGTCCCCTACCAGCCAGCATTTTTGGTTTACACTGGGGGCTTCATTCTTTGATATGAACTCCTGGGGGGTCATTTGATTTGTTTCCTCTTAATGTGCCAATAAACAAGTATAACATGGACGACACTTCATGACGAGTTAATATTCAGACCAAAGTTGCATTTCACTGAAGCATTCTGTCAACATCAAACACAATGAAAGCAGATATCATGAATGCTGTATGACCCTTTTAAAACTGTAACCTCATGAATTATTAAAATTTCTTTAGAAAACCACCCAAATCAGACGTGTTAATGCTTACAAATGTTGCATTTGTTCCGCATCAAGGTCAACTGTAAATATTATATTGTGTATATAATATATTCACCAATTTCCTTGGCCTGAATCCTTAGCTGTACTCTCTCAAGGCTGGACTAGATGGACTGGACAAATCTCAGGTGCACTCACGGTTATGCAACACCATTAACATGGGTCCTTGTTGTAGAAGTACTTTGGAGTGTGTGTGTACTTCGGTGTGTTTCTGGATGGACAAACAAAAAAGGCACCATTGCCCTCAACCCTCTGTTCCATTAAAAACTTTGAGTTGCCTCCATGAGCATCAGACTTTAGACCTCGGATTCTTGATGCAGTCATTCTCTATGTCCTTAAGACAGTAGTGTGCCGTGTGAACTTGATGACTCCTCATTTTCACACAAACACACCCCAGGGCTGCCAACTGCAGTGCATGTTCATTTGCTCTCTGAATGACATGAGTGTTCATTATTAAAGCGCCTCCTTTTGTCTTAACTCACATTTTTTAATCAAGTTTGATGACTGCTTGAGTATGTTCACAATCTTTTTTGTTCAGAAAATCTTTTGGTTTTAACAAACTGAGCACCCCTGATCAGACTGTATTCTCCTTCTGTCTGAGACCCTCTGTTGGAGCTTCTGTCCCTTTAAGGCTGCTGTGCAATGATTGGTCAGTTTGGTGCTTTTGGGTGCCATGTTGACAATGACTGCATTTATTCTACAGTCTCTGGCTTGACTTACCAACCTGGACGTATGGGCTTGGAATGCTGACAAAGCAATGGTACCACATCGTGCTGGTAGGTCTTTCTGGGAACAAGCCTTCTGTGGCAGCTACTGGTGCTGTAAACAGATAAGAGGTCCTGATGCTGTTGACTTTTTGTCTTGTGCATGGAAGTACTGTATTTTGAAGGAGACATGCTTAACAAAATAATGGCATAGAACATTTCAAAAAGCATAATTTAGGCTATTGAAATGAAAACTGTTAGCTGGAATATAGTAATGACATTGTCACTGCAAGCCAAGATGCGCTGGGCCAGACTAACAGATCCTGAGTGTGTCTGTGAGTTCAAGAGCTTCTGTAGCCAGCTTCAAGTAGAATCTTGGGTAACTGCAGCTTTCTTTCCGTCTCTGTGTTCACTTTTTTAATAGCAAGGGTTTCTGCTTTGTTTCAACATTCAGTGTCAGAAAGCACTTTTAATAGACTCCTGGTATTGACCCTTTCTGTTACTGTCTAAAACAACAGTCTTGACATTTACTACAACTTCCTGCTGAGATAATCCAGCTGTGTGGAGGTGTAAAAGAAGACAGTTTCAACTTCTCTCTTTATCTCTTCACTTTCCTGAAACAAATATTTCCATCTCTTTGAATAGGAACTACCAAGTTCAACACAGTGAATGCCTCCAGGAGTAACAGTTTAAAAATGTCTATTCTTTTTTCTATATCTAATCAATACTAAGCCTCTGCTGTTACTCAATACTAGCTGCCAGATTTTTTAGAGACTGCACGGCCCCCTTTGTGCCAAAAATGGTGTTATGTCTTTACTGGAGATCTACCTCACACAGCTGGGTTCAGTCACTGTGTGGAGAGTTAAAAGATAGGTGTGCTCATATAAAAACATTCTTGAGTGTACATGTGTGTTGCAAAAGAGCTGTGAAACCAGTAGAGGGTAAGGTGATACCTGCTCTGCGTCAAGGGGAGAACGTGTCTGCTGGCCTGTCGACATGCACTTCAGGCCTTGTCTGCACATTGCCAACACACTGCCTCCTCAATCACACACTCATGTTTGGTCAGTTTTATGCATGTTTTCATTGATTAGTTTATCCCAAGTCATTTTTTAGATTTGGTTTTTGCTCTCTGCATTATCTTTGTCAGCTCTCTTAATTTTTCCCGGGTCATTCCATATGAACTCAACCAGGTGGCCAACTGCTAAAGAAAATTGTGTTGGTGCCTCTACATGTAAAATGAACATGTGCAAAGTTTTAGGTGGACAATCTGAAGGGTTTCTGAACTGTGGGCCTTTAAAAAAGGACTTGAGACTTTTAGACTTGCGAATTTCATATGTTCTTGTGCAACAAATTTTGGATGCCAATATCCCTGAAACAAGCAAAGACGAAAAAGGACGAAAAAGGGGTCTCAAAGAAGGGCCAGTAATTAAAACTATCTGTAAAGGCACATGGGATAAATAATATTACATTGAGCAGATATTCTAAAGCACTGCAGAACCTTAAGCCAGGTGGTCAAGAGATTGTGTAGGCTGCAATAGAAGCATGAAAGCCTGACGTGTAGGAGGTTGCTTTGGCTGACCATGGGTGCATTCACTCCAAAGTCCAAAGTCACCTGAGATCAAACGTGTAAAGATAGTGTAAACAGCACAAATCAGATGTAATCAGGTTGGATTTGATTTGATCTCTACATTTAGGTTTGGTTCAACCCAGGTGCAGGTCTGATCTTTGCGCTATAGTTCCCTAGTCTGAACAGAAAAATCAGCCAATACATTTTATAAATCAAGAACAAAAAGCATGTTAAAAAATATGATGTTAAACTATACCCCTCAAAAAAGTTTGGAAACATTATTTTGGTCGGTTATTTTTTCCACTTTGGTATCAAATGGTATTTTATTTTATATCACTGGAAAGCCTGATTTTACACCTTTACAACTAGGGGTGGGCAGAAATATCGATTCAGCAATGCATTGTAATTTTTCCCCTCCCAATTCAATATCGATTAAGCAAGTCTTCTGAATCGATTCACCCCCTGGCCAGTGGGGGGCGCAGTGCACGTTTTCAGTGTTTATCCAGCTGTTGCCGATCGCAGAAGAAGACATGCTTGCAGAGTGATAGGATTGAGAGCCGAACATGAGAGTGATTTAAATGGCCGTTTATCAGTATTTTCTGTGTAAATAATGTAAAATATTAAACACAATAGCATTAGTATCATTCTGGAGCATTTTCTTTCCATCTTTTGCTGTATTTTCTCAGTGTTTTGCCATATTTCTGACGTATTTCCCTGTGTTTTACCGTCTTTTTTTGTCATTGATCAACTCTTTCATCATAGTTCGTTTTTTATGGATTCTATAAATCGTAATTTTAGAAATATTGGAGGAAGAAATGTCGAGATCTCTGTCTTCAGCTTGACAGGAACAGCTTCAGGGACCATCATCAGTAAAAAAACGCCTGGACATGGTCTAATATAACAGGCTATGACACTGACACGAAACGCTGTAGTCAAACAAAAATGTTTGAGTTTGTTTAAAATGGGTGAAGTTTATTTTTGGTCATCTCAGAAAATTTCTACATGTTCATTTACAATTGTTTATGAAGAGAATCCTGTTAAAAATTCAAATCAGTTTTTATTCTTTTCTTGTAATTACACACTGTTTTAAGCATTTCTAACATAATATTGACAAATACTTGCAAGAATTGTTAACTTTTATTTCTCATGAAAAAAGGGTGAACAATGTATTCAAAAGGACAATTCCTGACACATTTATTGACAAAAAAGAACAGGCGGACATTTATTATTATAGTGTTAAGTGTCATGTTTTTACTTTTGTACTCCATATGCAGAAATAAGTTATTACTGCGCAAAGTTTTATTTTCAGATGTTATCTCAAAAATATGAAGTGACATACCACATATGTTCACACTGGCATCAAAATAAAAATTCAAAAGTTGTCAGCAGGTTTGTGAGCAGATTGTGGATGAACAAATAGTTAAGAGGTTATAAGTACACAGTATATTTTGTGGAAATGAATTGATAAATCATGACTTATTTGGTAACATGTAGCATATCTGGCAGTTTAGGCATAAATATTTCACCTAGCTTAGATGGTAAATAGATACAATTACAGGGCTTTCAAAATAACTATCAAAACAAGGAAATCTGCTATTTATCTTATAGAATAGATAATGAATTAACATTTTCAGGATTGAGGACCTTTTTAAGTTTGCTGCAGAAAGATTACTGTAAACCACTGATAAAACATTATACACTCACTGGATTTCAGAGTTAGGGTAGGTTGTTAAAGATTGCTGTTTCATTTCATTGGACCTTTTGAAATATTTTTTCATGTGTTTTATGTTTTTTGGCATCTTTTTCATAGCTGTTACAACCTACTCTGGTGTTGGAACAAGTTGTAAGAAAGGACCACCTTGTATTTGACATTATTTTACGAGGTCAAGGAAACCCTTGCGGGAGTTTGCACTGGTTTCATTTGTAGTACACTAATGTGGGTACATCTCATTAATGTATGAGAACTCTGTACCCCAAACGATAGATTTATAAGAGCTGAAGCAAAACGTGTTACAACCATCCCAGGTCTCCTTTTATCTTTATTTTTAACCATCTTTCAAACAGGCGCTCCTTGAAATTTCTAGAAATTTTATGGCCTGCTCTTGAGCAGAATAGGAAGTAAGTTAAGTAGAAAAGAGTATGAAGCCACGTCATTGTATACACAAAAAGGCAATCAGTCATGTATGATCAGAATAAAAACGTCATCACTCTCTCGATTTTCAAAACACATGAAGCGATGCTGAATAGTGATGAGGCTGGCACCAGGTTGCCAGTTCCCCCGTCCTCACACAATCAGCAATCATCTCAACTCTTACAAGCATGGTAGCTGGTATCGTGATGCCAGTATCGCCTGCCATGTGCCACCAGCTCAATGCACAGCCACTGCAGGTGGGTTTAGCTAGCACTGGGATGCCATCAGCCACAACCATCCAGCAATTGCCACAGGTTAACACAGGACGAATTCCTGGCACTAGTATGCCAGCTCACTCTTCCTCCCAGTTTTATCACCCCTGACAGCACATCCCAGCTGCAGGCACTGGCACTGCAATGCCGACACCAAGCCTTTCTATGTCATTTCAGCAGTAAGCGCAGTTTACTTCAGTACAATAATAACAATGCCTTTCCCTTTCAACCCATCCAGCAACTTATAAATTTACCTTGTGATCACCCCATCCAGCACTTTGCCCTCCCAATGTTTTGATCTCTCATCCCAAGCCTGTCCCAACCAATCTACACATCCACATCCCCTTCGACTCTCATTTTACTGGTCTGCTTGGAAATGCTTTAAACACCTCCACAGTGAGTACAAGATCTCCTGCCCATCATCTGATATCATAATCTTGACCTGCTTCATCACCATTTTGAGATGTTAGTCAAGACACTAAACATTAAGGTTATCTCAGTGTCATCAACTTATGTTCATAACTTATGACTCATACCCTTGCCCGGTCTCAAGCTTTCCTAAGATGACTTACCTCCTCAAAGGATACCAGCATCAAGAATCTTCCTCCATGAGACCACAACATCGAAGACCACAGTCACTCTACCCTTCTTTGGCTTCCTAAGATTTTCCGCGTTAACACCTCCAATTCTTCACTTTGACCCCCTCCATTATGCTTGGTCAATGCCACTTCCTTTTAACTGAAGGAGGGAGCATCAATATCAGGAATGGACAGGACTATTTTTTTTTAGAATTGTAACAACAATTGCAGGAAGAAACTGACCTGACTTGTTTTGTCATGCTGGTAAAGTTTCTTTGTCTCAGATTGCTGCTAGAAGGTTCAGATTGTACTTTTTGTGACACTATATACAGAAATCCAAATTTTTATGTCAATTACAAACACTGCGCACTTCATCATTTAATCATATAGTTCATGTGCATTTGTGTGTTTCTGTTTGCTATTAGTTGAACCAAAGCAGCCTTAACCATACCCAAAAGTTAATAACCCCTTTGAGATTTCCTCTCATCCTCCTGGTTTCCTTTTTATCCCTACTTGCGTTTCTACCTCCATCCGTCTTTTAGCTTAATGACACACGGAGAATGTGGTGATCTCAGAGGGACCAGCAGCTCCATGTCCATCAACCTCTCCTCACGTCAGAGCATATGTGTGTCTGCGGCTATGAATAAATGTTTTTGTATGTGTCTGCATGTTGGAGTGTTGGAAAATGTCTGAGTGCAAAGTTTGAGTCTCTCATTAGTGTGTTAGAATTTTTTTTTTTTTTTTTTTTTTTTTTTACCTTTGTGAGTGTGCGGTTTTAACCTGTTGGCACTTCTACACTCCAGGGACACTGTAGTGTCAGGATTATGCATTTTTCAGCACCGACCAATTTCCAGCTCAAGATCTCTCAAAAAACATGTTTCCACTTCTCTTAAATTGTTTCAGTTCTACAGCTTAACCAGTTAAGAAATGAAATTACTATTTCCTTTGGATATATCATAAATTGGAAATGTTTGTCGGTGACTTCTATCCTTGAGGAAGAAGGACAATAAGCTATAACATAATTTTTGATGATAAAAATTCAGACAAATGTGTGTTCAGTTTTCACTAAATGGTTGAGACAAGAGTAAATGACAGTGCTGGGCTGTCAAACATTTTAAATGGGAAAGTTTGAGTTTTATTTTTAACTGGTTTACAAGCTCTGACTGCAGCTTGTTAACACACCAAACATTGATAACATGTTATTCAAAAAAGGTATCCCAGTGTTGAATTGGTGTCAACATCAACAGAATTAAGGGTGGTTAGCTGAGTATATGTGGTGACAAATGAGGTTACATTATGATATGTTCAAGGTTGGCTAGGTGTAGGGCAAAAATAAAGAAAACTTCATTATGCTGTGTTAAATACAACATAAGAATTAAGAAAAATCCAGCTTTATAAAGATAAATAAAAATATATGTTCGTAAGAGAAATGTGTATTTTTTAGAAAAATGAAACAGACTTATAAAGTCTGTTTATAACACAGCTGTTGGGATCATGCTTGAGATTTATTTGGGCTAGAATTATGGCAGGCTTCAATGAACTGGTTAAAGGAGGAGCTGGGATAACATGTTGCGAGTGTCATATGACAAGGGAGAGCAACCATTAGTATTTGAAGACACAGAAGGAGGAGAGCACCATCTTGCAAGGCTCTTGAAAACACTTCGAGATCAAGATAACATTATGTTTTATTCCACACAGCACTAAGCCACAGGTTTTGAGTTCACTCTATAAACCTTGACAATCAGCAACAAAGCTGAAGCTGAAGGATGACCACCATCACAAGTTCAAAGGAGCGCAGCAAAACTAGGTAGTGGTGAGTCAAGCTAACTTTTAGTGTCCCAACAGACAGAGTAGTTTTGAACTCATTTATGGAAGCTTAGGTTACACTTTTACATTTAATACATCTCAGAGGGAGAGGCTATGAACTATAGGCTCATTGGCGCTGGGGCAATGACCTTGCTTAAAGGGCCCATATCTGGCTATTTTGAATTGTATATACCTTTCAGTTTGTCTTACATGTCTCCACCATGCGATAGAGCATGTTGATGACCAAGACAAAAAGTCTGCATTATCAGGACTTCTTCTTCCCCCCCCCCCCCCCCCCTTTACTGAACCAATGACTGCTGCCTCCAGCATTCCTCCAGCCCCAAGAAAGAGACCTACCAGTGTGAAGTCTGACCGTTGTTTCATGAGCAGTATAAGCTCATCGGATTAGGTTAGCAAGCCCAGTGCAGAGCGAAGAATAAATCCAAAATTCGGGACAACATGGGGCAGAGCAGAGCTGAACTGACCGATCACCACAGAGCAGACTGGTCAACCAATAAGGGCCCACATCTAGAAGGGGGTCTTAAAGGGACAGGAGCTCTAAGAGATTGTCACAGACAGAGAATGGGGGTGGATCAGGTGTGCTGTGAGCCTGAGTCAATGCAAAATATGGGCTCTTTTAATTGTTTCACACAAAAATATGCATCCCTTGAAGGGCCCTATTTTGACTATGTACAAAGTGCTTTGTCTGTATTGTGTGAGAACTTTTATGGCACTACCCACACGTTTAGCTGTGTTGCTCATTTCACAAATGCATGATCCTTACATCGCATTGTAAAGGTGACTGTCAGGCCTTCCAACGATATAAACTACACCACCAATTGGTATTATTAGAGGGGGCAAATAATCAACTGAAGAAAAGGTTTCCAAAACTTTTTTTTTTAGGAGTTTATGTCACCTGGGAACCACTCCCTGAGTCAGCTGTGTTTTCAGCCCACGTAAACATTGGAGCACACTGACAGAAAGATGTAAGCTGTGTCAACCTCTTTAGGGGGACATTGTCAGACACAGGCAACTCACCTGGATTTAAATAAACAGCCTGTTCTGAGCAGGGCTGAAACAGATGGGTTTAAAGGCATGCCAAGATCCAATATCTGAGGGATTTTTTCTTTGCTAATTGTAAAAAAAATTCTTGGGATTTCAAGAAACATTGTTAATTTGTTAAAGGGATATACTATGAGACCTTTTACTGTGCATATGAATCTATTGCATGTGCAAAAATGTTACATACAAATGAGATTGCATTTCTTTACAGCGTCTCCCAATCTTAGAAAAAAAGGCCTTAAATATATAACGACAGCCAAAATTGACCCTGCATATAATAGCTCAGTCCACATATGTATGTAAAAGGAAAACATTTACACACTCCACCCTTCTCCTGACCCACAGCTATCAATAATGTCTCGCAAACAGACACATTTACACACACAGAATAAATATTTATGTGTGCATACATCACGCAAGGTCTGACCATATTTATCTGTTGTGCAGCGGGTATTTTATCTCCAGTGTGGGTACACAAGCACTGAAAACACTCAGTAATGCAAACACACACACACACACTCCCTGTGGCCTCATCAATGAGCCATATTACTGAGCAGGTCTTACGGGAAGCCACAGTAAATTAGTGTGTCAACAGTTAACATGGACTGCACTGACATACTCATTTAATGCAGGAGCAGAGCAGAGACGTGCTGCTGTGGCGCACACCAACACACTCTCAGAGAACAGATACGGACACACAGATCTGTGAAGATTTACACACTTACACAGACACACACCCAGACAGACGTGTAAAGAAGAACACACAAACGCAGCACCATGAAGCAGACAAAAACAAAAGCATCATGCATGATCTTGTTTGAATCCTGGAAATCTATTCTCTTTCCATGTCTACCTGTACATGCATGTACAGAAGTCTAAAAATAGTATTCACTCATGTGTGTTTTCTGTGTGTAGGTGTGCACACGTCATACTATGTCCATGTGTGAGAGTGTGTCTCTGTGTGGGCGCACAACTAAGTGGTGATAATCACAGTACAGCCTGTGTAGACCGCAGGGAGTCCACTCAGCTATTAGCAAGGACACAGAGGTGATAGAGAGAGACAAATACACACACACACAGGCACAGACGTTCACTGATACACGGACACATACACACAAGAGGCGTCAAGGGATCACAGCATGCCGTCAGGGGCGAGCACAGTCTGTGAAAAATGTCTACTCCCTCTATAACTTTATTTCCAGTTTTTCCTTCATCCATCTACTTCTATGTCTTCTTCCCCATGTTCTTTCCATCATTTTACTGTATTTTTATTGTGTGTTTTACTCCATTCTTCTCCTGTTGGCTTCTCACATCCTTTACCTTTTACTCTTCTCCCCCGTGTCTAACTGTCTTGTTACCTGCTCTCTTTTAACGTAATTTTCCCTCTCGCCCTCCTCCCCGTCTCCTCTCTTTTTCTCTCTGTGTTTGTCGATAAGGATGTCCTCTCTGAATGTTTGACTCAGCGGGCAGCACAGTAGCAGCCTTTAGAGCTTATGCCTCATTGCCACAACACAGTCAGCTCAACTCAACCTCACTCGACTCGAGAAACTTGTACTTATCTTTTTTTCTGGTTCTTGAACCTACCTGTTGTGTTGTCCTTCTATATGTCAACTCAGCTGAGTTTCCAGTCGAGCTACACCAATTCTAAAAGGCTAATACACCCCCAATCAAAATCTTAAGACCAGTAAAAAATTGCCAGAATTTAGACTATTGGATCTTAAGAGGGTTCTAAGTAGAGCTTCAAAATGCAGAAAGAAGAAATGGAGGGAAGAGACGAAACATTTTGAGCAGGCAATTTATTGAAAACTGCCTTTAAACTCAAACATGCCTTTGTCAGCTGATCAAAAGTTTAAGACCACAGCCTTTAAAAGACAAAATCTGCGCAAAAACTGAACTCCATGTCATTTTCTGTCAGGTATTCACATTGTCATGACCTCCTGATGGGAAACGTAAAAAAAGCTTTCAGTCTTTGAACTTGGTGGGACTGTTGAGCTGCACAAGCAAGGCTCCTCGCAATGTGATGTCACTGCTGAGGTTGGATGCAGTAAGACAGTCATTTTTGATTTCTTAAAAAGCCTGACATTCACAGAACAAAAAAGTCAAATGGTAGACCCAAAAAATTTCACTGGGCACTGAGCTGGAGGATCCAATTGGCTGTCCATCAAGACACGAGACAATCCTCGACCCAAATTAAGGCTGTTACTGGTGCTGGCTGCAGCCCAATAATCATCAAAAGGCATCTGCAAAGAGCTTAAAACAAAAACAAAAAGTGTCTTCAAAGTCCACATCTCCTTCAACACAACAAAATTGCCCGTTTGGACTCGTGACTGAGGGCCCTCGTCTGTGTGGTGGTGACTGGGGGCCCTCGTCTGTGTGGTAATGACTGGGTTTTTCAACAAAACAATGCTCCACTTCACAATGTCCTCCTACATTTAGGGATAGATGGCAAGGGAAGTTTAAAAAAATGGACATCAGTTCCAGACAGTGGATGCACTTGGAGCAATGTTCCCACTAGCATCCTGGAAACACTCACATCAAGCATGCCTAAATGAATTTTTTAAGTGATCAACACGGATGGTGGAGCTACTCATTACTGAGTTGTTTTTTTGACACTTTCATTTCAGTTTTGAGGGGGTTTTCAGGAGATTGTAAGCTACGGTCTTAAACTTTTAAGCAGCTGATGAACGGCCAATTTCATTGTTTATTTAATTGTTGTTTTCAATGAATTGCTTGTTCAAAATGTTTTGTCTCTAGCTTTCGTTTCTTCTTTTTGCATTTTGAAGTGTAGAACTTTCTCTTTTGATTGGGATTGTACTTGTAGATTTCTGAATGATCAAAGAATATGAACACTTAGGACATTATACTACAGTAAACTATGTACATCTTTACATTATTTTTTACTTGTACTGGCGAAATTTGTTGCATGCAAATTCTGTTACTTAAGGGTATATTATGCAACATTTAAAAATTTTAGTAAACAAGAAATGGAAATTCCAACTAAACATAGCAGTGAGTCACAACTCTAATAAAAAGAAAGTTAAGTCATACACTTGTTGGATTTGTAGTGCTCAGCTTTGTGTTCACAGTACATTTACATGAACTGTATGTAACATAATAATACATTTTCTTTCATAAAATAGTTATTTCAATGTTTAATTATACACTTAACATTCATCAGGGAGACTGGTTCCAGTTTTGCTGCTTTACAGTACTGGTTAAAACGGCAGTCCCCACATGAAAAGAAGCACATTGGTCCCCCTTTCTGTGCTGTTTGATATAATAGATGAGACCAAGATTCAGAAGAGGAAGATGACAGATGGAGCTAGAAAGGAAAAGAGAGAGAGAAAAATGACAAAGATTAACACGAATGCCATTCTTAGCACCAAAAGTACTTTAAGATCAACCTGGGAATAAATATTTCAAGGTAAAAAAGTCACGTATTGATGCCTTAAGTCAAGCCACACTTATACCTTAAAGAAAACGTTTAAATGGAGTGCTGTCATTGTTGCAGCATACATGCAGTAAGGGACAATCAAATTAATGATAGAGGCCTGTCTGCCCCCATGACGATAGGTGACACTAAGCTTGAGTTAAGGTACTGCTAAGACTTTCCCCGGTTGATCTTGATTTCTAATGGTTGTGTGTTGAACAAATATGACCAACTTTACAGTTAGGTCTATTTAAACACACAGTAGGATTTACCTTTGAAATAAATGAGATGAAAGTTATTTCTCTAGACTGTGGTGCTTTCAGAAAAAAAGACAATGTGATTTCTTTCAACACGTAACTTTTATGCACTAAAGTAGCTGCTTGCTGCTTGGCTTTCAGGAAAGTGCAGAATGTCTAATCTCATCTGTTCTAATTAAGGTGTTTACATGTCAGAGGAAATGGATCTCTGAATTCATTTTCTAGTGTGTGTGTATTCCAACTTTGATCAATTTAGTCAGGTTAATATGTTAACATGTGTTTTAGAACTCTAGTTTGATTTGGACAAACACAATAACAGACTTTTACTAATTGTATGTAAACATACTGACTAATGGGAAAACCCAACTGCTTCAGCAACTTTATGTTTAACTCAGGCAAACTATGTTACAATATATCTTTAACTAATGTAAATTAGCACTGCATAGTGTAAATGTTGCTGTATGTGTACTGTAAATAAATGGGGGAAAATAGCTGGAATAGAGATACCATGTAAAAAAAAAAAAAAAAAAAAAAACATTTTTCATGACATTGGCTTTTGGCAGCTATTGGTGGGAACAGTAATGATGATCAACAGAGTCGCATATAAGTACAGAGTTAAGGATCCTACAGTAAAACCTGTGGATTTGATTTACTTAAACATAAGTTTCACACTTGTTTTTGACACCAACTCTTCTTCAACTAACAATAAATTTTTAGAGATTTTACCCCGTCCAGATTATAGTTAACTCTGCACTTGCTGAAACTTTGCAGACACTAAATTTTAACTCTTCTCAGTTTGCTCTGCGGGATGAATTACTAGCCTTTGAGCATTTTGTGGTTATAAGGAACAGCCTGGAAGTCCATCATTCAGATGACATGATTAAAAATTTTAACCTCAACAAAAAGTATGATGTAGTACTGCAATTAATTGAAAACACCTTTGTTTGTGAAATTGACTTAACTTTAAATAGTTAATCAAAGTTTATTTACTTTTAATGTGCACCATGATGAGAACAGCACAAGCCTGGCAAACACCACAGTTACAGGGTTTGTATCCCCTGTCTTGACATTTTACATTTCCATGTTTTGGGTGTGACAGCTGAGGTGTTTTGTTTGGTACCATCAGTCACTGTCTGACAAGAACAGACAGCTTACAGTGAAAAGAAAAGGGGTGAGGGGAGAAAACCCCCTTCACACCCTTCACCACCCTCCCCCTTTCATCCTCTTCTTTTGTTTTCTTCACTCTTTTATTATTCTAACTTCAGATCAGTTCATTAGTCCACCTATTCTTCTCTCTTTTAAGGCGCCACTACCAGAGTCTCAGTAATTGGAACTAACTGTACTTTAGTGTATGGGAAACACACACACGCACAGACGCACACAGAGTTTTCACGATCCACTACCTTTGAATCGGACAGTACAGTCAGATGTATGGTGGTATTGTTGAGGAGGAACAAAAGACAGACCTGTTTGTGGGCAGGTCAGTCAACTGAAACACAGAGAGTACAGAGACACACGGGTCACTGCTCACGAGTCTGTCGTACACACATTTATACACACACACGTACTTTCAGTGGCAGGAAACAGGGCATCTCCACATTCTTCTCCGGCTAATGACTGTATCAATAACATCAGCCGGAGGGATATGTGTGTGCGAGTGTGTTTGGGGAGTGGACCTTCAGTTTGCTATAAGAACTTTATCAGTGTTTTTCTTTGCGGGAGGGGATCCCATGTCGTCTTAGATGACACAAACTGATAGGATTATCAGTAATGGCTTAATCACACAGACGACACCAGCACTAACACAAAGAGACACACACATACATGCAGAGACGGGTTGATGTCTGATCACTGATAAGACTCTGGGTCACAAACCTCACACTGATAAAGAGGCCTCAGACCCCTCAGAGGGATGATAACAGACACGGCTGCAGATTGAGTGTGTGTTTGTTTGTGTGTCTATGTGGGGGTGTGTATGCCCTTTTGTGATGTAACAGAGAATTTTTGTCTTTCACTTTTTCTCACTTCACTTGTCTCCAGTATTTTTCATTTTGAGATGTATGAAAGACACATTTACAAACCCCTGTCCCACTTTATCTCACCCTTTCTCCCTATGTGACACATAGGCCCCCTTCACATATGTACTGGGGATGGGAGTCTGTAGCCAAATCAGTATTGAAGTACTCTCACTATCATGAAGCAGTACTTAAGTCTTTATTCATTATCTCTGTATTTTTGCTGTGGACATGTTGATGACTCACTTTGTTGACAGTCAGTGTCTCACTATTACTTAAAATATCAGTTATCAATGAAACAACTAGGCACATGAATTCCATACTATAGTTATGGGAGATCAACTTAAATTCACAAAGCTTTATGGTCCTCAGATACACCGTTTTAAATTTCTACATGAATATATTATTTTTCAGAAGAAAAATCAGGATCTGTAATTTGGTCTTGTCGCATTTCATGCCATAATACGTTCACAGAAAAAACGACAGAATCAGAGACAAGTGTATTAATTGTTGTATTTTTACAACGGAAAAGCTCCTGTGTTTTTAAAAATATTCCTGTCCAAATGCATAAGTGCACTGACAAAAGGCTCTTCAATATATTCATAATATAAAGGGTTTTTTTTTTCAATTTCCTATGCAAAACTTTTTTATTTTCATATATATTCCTACTACAATGTTCGACTGGTGCTATGGTATAACTTGTGGCTATGTTAACTGGTGACAGCAGACGTGGTGAGTTAGTATTTCTTTGTTTATATGTAGTTTCAAGACTTAACCTTGTTAAAACCTTGCTATTAATGGAGTTTTGGGGGCACCTTTGTTGGATTTAACAACTGTTCTAACCTTTGCAAGCACAGGCACAAGCACAGCTATAGGTCCCCAGTCAACATGGTAACTTGTAAAACAATAACACCAGATCTCTTTCAAAATGTTGGCAGCGTTTGTATTATCTGAATGTTTTTAAACCAGTGTCATGGTGAAGGAGTAACAATGTCTGTGTGAGCATGTAAATCATCCAGTTATCAACATTCCACCGGAAACAATTTAGCAACGTCCACTGCAACATAATGAATGTAAGCTACTGTGAGGATGTCGCATCGAGACCCTGAGAAGAGGTCACAGAGTGTGATGTTTAAGTCCTAAAAAGTAGTTTCCCTGTCTTGACTGAGACACCCATAAATAACCGTCACCTTGGCCAGGGTTTTCCAAAATATCAGCTTTGGTGTCCTAAAACTCTGTCCATATGTGGACAGAAGGCTAAAAAACATAAAAGACTCACTTTTAAAATACCCACCTTTATGTGGACATAGCCAAAGATGCACTTCTGCAACTTTAAAAACTCAAACTGCTGAGGGTCAGGGGGCTACTGTAGGCATATAAGTGTCATGACAGCATGTTAGTGGACCTTTCTGCAAGACAACGACAAAAGTAGCAACAATGTAGTGACAACTTAGTTCCCAATTAAGTCTAGAAAGAAGGGAAACTTGGCTCAACAACCTCCGTGCAGGTTCTTCTCTAACAGGGACTGCAATGTCTCAGTGGCTAATGTGTAAACTGACATGTACCTCCAACAACCCAACTTCAAAAATACATCCATTCATTAGGACTGTCAGGAAATTGAAACAACAGGACAAAGGGCATTTGGACCTTGTCACTTCTTGGAACTTAGATTTACACCTTCACAAAACAGAAGATTCAGGTAAGTGTCATTACAACATGTGTGTGGACCTTTCTGCAAAGCAAAGAAAAGAATAGCAATGATGCACTGACAACTTAGCCCTAAATTTAGTCCTAAAAGTTGTGAAACTTTGCTTAACATATTAATTGTATAACCCCATGTCCACACTATAACACACCAGCTTCACACGCACTTTTTAGATGGGAGTAGGTAGAGTATAATCTGCATAAAGTCAGGATAAGGCACGAATACTCAGTTGCATTCATCCCCCTCCACCTTTCACTTCTCTTCCTCCTTTTATCATTTCCTGCATTCACTCTACTGTTTATGTTTATATGGAAACAAGGTGCATACTGTGTTCCCTCAATACTCTAACACCCCCTGTATGCTAATGTTGACTGTAAACACCTTGAAGTGATCTGGCTGTTGTCTTAGCTTGTAATTAAGGGAAACAATAGTCAATTACAAACAAGCAAACATGCTGAAACACATCTCACACAGAAATAGCATCAGGTTTACACAGGAGGGCTCCTATAAGGAAATACAACATGGATATTCTGATATTGTTTAGTTTATTCTATGTGCCTGGACACGTGTCGTTGAGGAGATCATGTTTGATTTAGCTTTGAAAACCCTTGAACATAAGATTAAGAAAAAAGAGACATCGTAGATACACACATACACACGCACAGATGACTTCGTTGAGCCTGCACTGCGCACACACCTAATTTTCAAGCTCCTCTAAAGCTCATATGCAGTATGGGTGACATTTCCGTCTCCTATAGGGGACTGAAATGGAAAATATGTTGACCTTAATGCAACCATACTTATAGGATGGTAGAAGAGGATTGGAGAGGAGGATTGACGGGAGAAGTGGTGGGACTTGATGGAAGGCTGGAAGAACAGAGTGATGGAGCAATAACTCAGGAGTGAAGGAGATGGAGAGAAATATTGGACTAAGGTATGATACAATTGAAAATAATAATAATAGAAGCTGCTTTGGTCAGGGATTGTTTTGAAAGGTGCAATAGGAGAACTTTAAACTGAAATGAGAAAGTCCAGTTTGCTAAAACACCCATGAGGTTAAGGGTTTATCAGAGGGTGGAAACACAGCACAGCAGTTTATAATACTGAGAGGTTCAATATTACAGTTCAGGCAATTTTCACAGAGAACATTTAATCCTTCATCTCACATTTTGCAAAGTTACATTATATGACTTACTCCAAGGAATGTGTGCTTGCAGTTTGCTTTTGTTGCAGCAAAAGTTCAGCAAGTTTTTTTTTTGTTTTGTTTTGTTTTTTTTTTATGGAATGGCAGCACATCTATTATAAGTACATCTCTTACTCACAAGATTAAGGTTGGCTTTCTACACAGGTTGTTGTTTGGCCAGAGAAACAACCATGATCTTGAGAGTCTAGAACTACCAAGACTTCGGGGGCCAAGAGAGTTCCCAAGATATTTTCCACTTTTAAACATTAAGGCAGGTTTCAAACCTTAATGAATGGAAGAATACAGATGTGTAACTTGCTGAAAGTTTGGGGATGGAGATGGTTAAGAAGATGTCATTGTTAATTCTACTTATGAATACAGTTCTTAGCAAGTTCCCTTATTTGTTTCCAGGGATTTTCTCTGTGTCGCTGTCAAAGACCTGATATTCAGTGTTGTGCCACATCAACAAATGTTTCAGCATTTATAACCATGTTTGCTTGAAACCACACAGCCACAGACATTTCATGTTTCATGAAATCCAGATGTCTGACAGGGTAAAGTCAGTGAGGTCAAAGGGGACCTTTTCAGAAAAAGTTTTCATTTTGATCTTGCAAGACAGAGGAACATACTGCGTACATTATGGATGGTTACTGTCTTAAACGGGTGTAAAATAATTTGTAACTTGCCATACTTGATAACTGTAGTACAGCTTAGATGAGCATGACATGGCACAAACCCCCACATACTCACTTATGGTGCACCTGCATCCCTGTGCCTCTCTCTCTCTGATATTTCTATGTACCACCTTTGCAAATTTGGGGTCAATTGGTTCCCCCCATTTCCATCTCGGTGACATTCACAGTGGAGGCAAAGCGTCACAGGGGAGTAAATATTGCAGCTTGACATGGCAGCGTGAGTGGGACTATAGGGTCAGTACAATGGAGAGCAGTACAGAGTGTATGACTGCAACTCCCTTGATTTTATGGCTCTGTCTAGGTAACTTTCATTAAATACAGTCTTATTAAACAACACTCTTGTTGAAAAATATTGCTGTGAGGAGCAACTGTGTCATGTTCTGGTCACCCACTCATACTTGTCCTTGTGTGTAAGCTTTTAACCGATGTCTTGCTACTCAAAATTCCAGGATATTAGGAAATTCTGGTTTTGACTTTAACACATAAAGTCTCACATTCATTGTATTTTTCAGCTAAAGGTTAAGTGTTTCAAATAACAGATGAATTTTCTTTCTGATACATTTGTCTCCACTTTTTTATTCGAATGAAGGATCTATGTTTTGAATAACTATCAGAAAAATTTAGTGTATTTTTTACCAGAAATCTAACACAACTGAGACATTGCAAAAGATATGAGACGCACAAAAAATTGCAACACAAAGAGGCCTGAACATGTGTTTACATGCGCAATGTAAAATAAAACTGACACTCTTTGGCACAAAAATAATTTACTGTCATGACATTACTGGTTTTGATGGCTCGAACATGTAGAACTGATGGCTTCGGTAGAATAGACAGCTAAACTCTCAATTACACTTTTAAAAGATCCTTTCTGTGTGTATGTGTGGTTGTATGGTTTTAGTACCTCCAACAGCTCCCTAGAGCAGTATTTTAGTTTTTTATTTGGTCTGGTGGTACTTACTTCAAATACATATTTTTGATGGTTTTACAAGAACTTTGACCAATAAATGGGTCTTATGCATGATTCAATGCAAGCACACTATAAATTATGACAGTCATTTACATCATCCATCCTGATGAGCTAATGATGTTATCTTTAAACTAGAATATATGGCTGCATGTCAAGATAACCTCTCATATCTAATTAGCTTTCCTGCTACAACAACATGTTTCCTGTGATTATCCTTCTACATCTTATTGAGAAACATGTAAACCAGCACACATGACCGTAAAATCAGAATTCTCCAGGAGGATATAACTTCAGACACCTGTAATTGGTACCTGACTTCTAGATAATATGACATTTAGAATTGACCTATGAATGAAGCTTTGGTAACTATTAATGAACTACACAAGGCTCTTAATACAATGCTACTATAAACATGGCCTGTAAGGAATTCAACTTAGAGAAAACAGAAAGGAAATGGGTGAAGGAAGGAAGCCAACTATCCTGAATGGTTGGATGTATTCCTATGTTGACTTCATCATCAACTATTTACATGACTGAAGGTCAATATAACTTGATTCATTGTGGTATAAAACAATGGTGGTTTATACTGTGGCATACAGGAAGTGATGTGTTTATTTGGAATAAATACAAGCAGAAGAGGAAGGCAGGCCGGGGCTGTAATTGCAGTCGTTAAAGTTACTCCACCTACATAAAGCAGAATTTAAAATTGACAAACTTGGGGATTACCACTTTGATGACGTTAATTAAGACAGGAATTACAGGGAAACAAATTTAGGGTTTACACATCTATTTATAGGAAACAGGGAGGAGGAGGGAGCCAGGGCCAGAAGGAGGAGAGTGATATAATAATTGGAGTTACTTCCAGGGAAAATCCTATTTTTGCTGTCTGGCAGAGATAAAGGAACATGCGAATGGTTGGAGGATTGAGGGGAAGGGAGGAGTACACAATTGCTTACTGGAGAAAATCCTATTTTCTCAATCTGGCTACGAGGAAAGGATAGACAGTTGGTTTTCTTGCTGGCTTGGGGGATGATAGATGGATGGATGGATGGATGGATGAGTGGATGAATATATGGATGGAAATATGAATATGGATTTATGGATAAATGGATACGGCAGATGAATAATGGATGGATGGACTGACAGATGGATGGATTGATGGATAAATAAATGAATGGCAAAATCTATGATAATTTAAAAATGTACATTTAGAGCATTTCAAACGTCAGTGCCACAGTTAGGGCCTGTGTCCCACATGCAGCACTTTTTGCTGTGGCAGCACTTGGTTTTAACTCAAAACCAAAGTAGTACAGTGTTCTCTGCACTCAGTGTTCATGGTGGAAAAGTGCCTTTAGAGTCAGCTGATTTTTGTCACCACGCTCCCGCCCTTTTAGTGTCACTTCTCCCTTAATGCCCAATCAAAAGCAAGAAGTGGCATGACATCTGATCTTCTCTTTGTAAACCACAATGGTGAGGTTGAAAATAAGCTGCCTCGTATTTACAAGGGAACTCATCCTGGTCTTTCGCTTGATAGCAGTGGTCAGACATGATTTCATTACTTTATGTTAGTTTTTTCAGGGTGATATTTTCAGTACTGATGGAAAATTTGAACCACATGGACCTATTTTAAACAGCATTATAGTGAGAGAGAGGCGAAAATCAGCTGTTGCTACCTAGCAACATTAAGTGCCAGTGAGAAGTGCTCTGAAACTTGAAGCTAAGAGTGGGTTTAGTGGAAAAAACTTTGCATAAGGACACAGGCCCTTTTTAGATTAAAGCTGTAAGCTTCCATCCATCTAGCCATTAAGAGACCGACTTATCCCTTTTGGGGTTGTGGGGGCTGGAGCAGGGTACAGCCTGGACTGCTTGCCAGCCTTAAAATAGGCCTGCACACAGTCACACATAAGGACAATTTACAGTCACCAATTAAAATTTACATGCTGTATATTTTGTTACTATCAATAAATGTTATTTGGCCCCTGCATTTACTTTTTGGCCAAATGAAGTTACAGCACTATATTCCTTTGTTTGGAAGTTATACTAGAAAAGTTAAGCAGATCCTTACGTCTCTGTGGTAACCAAACAAAGACACAACTGAAGTTACAGCACATTAAGTTTCAATTCAGGGATAAGTGTGGACTTATCACTAAAACATAGGTCCTTGGTTGCACATACATAGCTGGTGCAACAGGATACAGCTAATTTAATAATGAACCGTAGTACTTCAAACATCTATGGATACAGTGAGAACTAAATCTTAACAGTTTTTTATATTGATTGTAACATCAGTCTCTGTAGAAAAGCAAAATTGTTAAAAAAAAAAAAACAAAAAAAAAACAAGGCACAACATGGCTCAGAGGTAATATGATGATGTAGCCTACATGAGACGCCAATAATGTTTTAAAGACAATTCAGAAGAAGGCACACGCTAACCCTGAACCATGACCTTCTCATCCAGGCTGTTTCTGAAGACCTGCTAAGTATGCCTGTAGTCATGAAAGCACTTTCATTAATGGTGAATAGAAGGGCTTTGGGGCTCCATTTCAATCTAAAGATCTTGGTACCTGAAATATGCAGTAGCTGGTTTAATCCTAATAGTTCAATGCATTGTTTAATCAATGGCATCAGATCATGTTCTTACACCAAACAAACTAGTCTAGAGTCCAATAAAGCAGACTAGGCCCATCTTATGTTTTTGCTTTGATTGACAGCTTTCAGGTCAGCCCAAACAAACTACAGTAAAGCCACACTAAAAGCTTTTTTGAACCTATAGCCAGTTATTGTAAGCTTACACACCAGCAAAGTGATTCGGCAAAGCAGTGTGGATTTTTTCTTCTCTATTGGCCAATAATTTTAAAGTTTTGCATCCAAAAAGCCTGTATCTGACCAAAGAAAGCACTTGTCGTCTCGTACGTCATAGTCAAAACATTCAACGTGCTTTGACACCTACATCGCTTGCCTTTGTTTCAGGGCTCTGTGTTTTATTTGACAAAAGTCAAGAAAAAAGGATAATGAATTTAAAGATAATGCATGGAAGAAAATGGTGTTGGAGCTGTAGTTTGACAATATGAATTTCTGCCGTGGTGCTGAAGCAGCCGTGTTTTTGGCTCTGAATTGAGCGCTGGAACTCACCACGTTCTCCTGTCCTTTATGGAATCATTTACCCATTTAGTGTCAGTTTATTTAGAATGAGCTACAGGTCAAAACCACTTCATGTAGCTTTCATTTTGACTTCTGTGGCAGAATGCTTTTAGAATGCAAAATAAAGGTATATATGAATTGTCCCTAATGTGAACTGGAAGGCAGGTCAAAAATCACCTCTGAAATATTTGCAATTTACTACCATTTAACGGCATCGCCCTTGCAAAGCCCTTAACTTGACCAAGGGACCAGGGTTAGTCTAAACTGAACCAAACAGGTTAGGTGTAAATAGCCCTGAGAATGCATTGATGGACAGAGAGATGCATGCAGGAATGTATGAATGATCAAATGGGTGGAGGATAGATGGATAGATGGATGGATGGATGATGAGATGGATAGGGGAATGGGCTGGTGGAAGATGGACAGCTGAGTAGAGAGAAGGAGGGAGGGATGCGATTGCTTCCAGTAAAATCCTATTTCCTGCAGCTGGTAGATTTAGCACCTGGAGTCCTCAGATTACCATAATAATCTACCATGAGGAAAGGACAAGATTCAGGACTCAGGTGTTTGTGTGTTTGTTTGTGAGTCTTGTGTGCATGTGTAAGTTGTTTTGGGTTTGTGTTTGTGAAGGTATGAACAATTCCAACTTGTGTTTCTTCATTTAATGTGTCTACAGTGCTCCTGTGTGTGGGTGTGTGTGTGTGTGCGTGTGTGTTTGAAAGGAAAGCAGAGAATGGGAAATGAGCGGTTGCTCCTCGGGCCCACAAATTTGATTTGGAGCTGCCGCTTCAATGAGATGGTTGACCACATCCACCACCGTCCCCTCCCCAACACACACACATACACTCACATACACACTCAGATATTAGTGGACACTAATTGATTGAGGAGCATTGGCTGATGGACAGCTTCTGAGATGGGTAGAAGAGATGAGGGGGTCAACAGCTGTTTCTTTTCCCAGACCTACTAAAGTGTGTTAACAGACAGTGAACAAACACACAAAGCAATACACACAAACACACACACCCCCCCACACACACACACACATTTATACCAGTGTAAGGTTGTCATGTGGCACCGAAAGGCCTAGATGACACAGAAAGGAGGAGACTGACACATACACACATATGGACACTCTGATGGTCTTTTAATGCTATCATTTAAGCTTGGCTGAGCATGTTAGAAAACACACGTGCACTGTGAGTGTAGACAAAAAGAAACACACACACACAAACTCTTAAACCCAACCATGGGAGTGTAACATGCGCCGGTGTCAGGTCACCTTTAGATTGCTAACAGGGGACATGAGTGATCTTGTCTGATCATTAATCAGTCAAGCTTAAATCTGGGTCAAAGATTCAATCATCATCAAATACTGCTGACAGGCGGCAGACACTGACTGAACAATAGCAGCATAAATGTTAAACAACACTATTGTTGTCCTGAATGGTGTATATTTTAAGATTTATAAGCTGGAGCTTTGGCTACAGACTGATTATGCACTCTGTCAATGAAAGTCAGACAGAATGACTGACTGTGTTTTTCAACCAGCCAGATTTCTTCTTTGTCCACATGCAGGAGTACGGCCAGAAATGTTGGCCCCATGAAAAGACATCAGACTGTGCCCTATCCCAAACCGGCTCTGCACAGTGTTTTAAGCCACCTGTCAAGCAAATGGATAAATAAATATTATGATATCTACTTTTTAATGGAGCACTCATAACTATTACAGCAAAGGTCTTCTGTTTAAGGACACAAATAAGCTTAAAACAGGGGAGAAAACACTCGTCTCTGGTGAATTGAACTGTACTTGACTTGGTTTCTTAACTATTTTTCTGTTGAGGAGGGCTAAAGATGAGATGAGAAAAACCTCAACACTGCAATTAAATAGTACCCATAAAAATGTCATTCTACTTCCCCTTGTTTAGCATCTTAAATGCACAAGTGGTTATTATTGGGCTTTTTTAAAATACAAAACTTAAATACAGTAAACTGCCAATAATAGGAACTTGAGTCTGGGACAATAGACACAACCTTAATATAGTGTAGCCACAAGGTAGCCAGCAAGTTTTTTTTCCTGACAATTTTGCAAAAGTCATCATTTATTGATAAGGTTACTGACTTTTTTAACCAGTAAAATATCATAATTTTATCTTCTTTTACTGCAGTAGTACTACTGGATAAAGTGGATAGTTTAGATTCTGAGTTGTGATGATGACAATGTAAGCTTGTTTTGCAGCAGCTGATTAAGTTTATCACACATACTCTAAATACACCTGCCAGCTCAAAAAGAAATGCTTCCTAAATGCTGTTGATGAGGTAAGACTCACCAGCCAGGGTATTAGAATTTTGATTTCAGAAGAGAATACATATTATACTATTTGTCTCAGATCATTCACTAATAATCTGCATAATCACAATTACACTTAGTTGAATTTTCATATTTTCAAGGCATCCCTGACAAAGCCAGAGGGCTCCCTATGGTGCCCTTGCAACCCTTGCACTAAGCAGAACTTTAAAACATTTAGACCATGTCCAACATTCAGTTTTTTAAATTTATTGTATAATCAGTCTTTATGGATCTCTGGACTTTTAACCTTCTAATGGATTGAAAACTTGCAGAATATATCAATCTCAATCAATCAATCAATCTTTATTTGTATAGCATCAATTCATCACAAGTGTTATCTCAAGACACTTAGAGCAGGTTGGAGTCACACTCTTCATTTTATAGATACACATACATTTATATATACATATGTTAAATACACAATTATGCATATATGCATATATACATACACCCAAACTCAAATCCACCATGAGTGCCAGCACTAGGCCAACCTATAGTGCAGAGCATCTGTAGGAGGCCTTCAGTAACAGTGGCAAAAACAACAACAACAACAAAAAAAACTCTGTTTAGCAGTTGGCAATCTTTATCATGGACTGTCTCACATATGAGTGGGAAATACAGTGAGTCCATCTGGGTACAGACTGTGATGGAACACAAGCTCCTTGTACCAAACCAAGCACAGTCAAGCCCAGCTAAGCCATTATTTTACAAATAGAAAAGCTCCAACGTTTTTGGAAGTCCTTATACATGTCAATTGTGCAGGCAGGACAGCACATAATTTTTAACGCTATCATCAATATCTGATTACTTTTATGTTTTGAAAGTAAAATATCTGATACCTTCAGTAGCAGAACTTGCAGGTTTTGTCACTTATCACAACACAACCATAATGTGGATGTGTTCATGGATTACTTTGTGATGCATTGCCTCCAACACTGCAACTGAGATATTCCCACTTCACAGCAGATTAGATTTTAAGGAAATTTTTAATTGCTGGGTAAAGAAATTAAGCTTAGTTTTAGGTGAAATGGTTATTGCTTTGCCTACTTGAGATTATGCTCACGTTAAATACAATGTTAAATCAGCAGCACATATAATCTTCCACTTTCTTTTACTTTTATTTTTTGCTATGATTTGAAATTGGTATACTATATTAATTATTGGAAAGACAAAAGGGCAACGGCACCAGAAGTTAAAACAGCCCAGTTCCAACAGCTTGCCCAAAATTACACAGTTGGGCCCTACCAAGACTTGATCTTATGGCTCCTCTGTTCTGCACCAAAGTCCCTTTGGATCGAGCCACTGCCACCCTCACTTGCTTTTACTTTTACTTTGTAAAATATATCAACTTTGTATAAATATTCTCATCTCATACTCTCACATTGCTGTGTATTCTCTCCCTCTGATGAGAGTATTTTTGACTGGTCTTTTAAATTGTCTGTTCTCCTCTCATTATATTACTTCCTTCTGTGATTTTCCTTATTTATCACACATTCAAACACCCTCTAGTCTGTTATTCCATGTTCTCCCTCTTTTTGTTCTGTCCCTGTCTATAGCACTCTGTGATGCAGAAACCCAGTTTTACAGCCTTAAACATCTTTCATCCTCTCTCACCCCTTAATTTGTCTATCATAAAGAATGAAGTCAGCAAGCCAAAAAGAGGCAGTGTGAGTGTGAGTTTGTGTTCCAGTCATGCCAGAGTTTTTGTATTCAACTTTTCTGTACTTTCTGGCACAGCTTTCCTAGATTGTCATGCTTATCTGTTGTTATTGTGCAGTTGGACATCTAGCTTGAGAGCCATAGGGGTATTGGGTTGGAAACCCACAGGCCTCCTGGCCAAAGTAAATGGTTGAATGGACTTCAGCTTATAAAGTGCTCTTACACCGCAGGTCACATCTATCCATTCTTACGCATTCACTCTCATGTTAGCTCACTGATAGTTTAAAGTTTCTTTTCAAGTTATGCATCAGTATTTGCTAACACATCCTCACACTTTCATACTCATTTCCTACTCACTTGAACCCGTCACCTTCCATATTCTGGTAGACTGCACTACTAGACTAAGCTGTCAATGCCCATTGTCCCTCTGGGACCATGTTTGTGCATTTGTCTTGTACCTAAAATTCTGCAAATTAGTTTCCTGAGCTCTGCTTTGATACCTTCAAGCAAGGCACCAAACACCAACTGCTCAGGTGCCTACATGTGTAGATCTTCCCTCTAAAATCACCACAGCCTGTCAATAGTGAGTCATGCAGCCTCCCACCACTAGTTGGGGCTGTAGCTAAGGTTAGTTGCTGCTGCCATCCACCCAATTATTGCACTTTGACCCACAAGTGAACAAATTGGCATTCGAGCTCCAGTGGTATTGCATAGTGCACAGCAGTTCAAAATTATTTTGTGCTATAAAACAAAGACAAAGGGCCAAATCTACAGAGAATTTGCACATAGGTTTTCGGTGCTAGACCAGCACAAGTGACTGGAAAATAACTGGAAAATATGTCTAATCCACAGAGTGTGTGCAAAGGGTAAAATGCGTGCAAATTGCTCTCCGTTTTCTTTGTGTGGCTATGTTATTTGCACAGAAGCAAATGGATACAAATGAAGGAATTTTCACATTTTCAGTGCAGAATATATCCCTCCATATGCAAATATGTCCCATTGCAAAAAGCACTGTACCCAGAGGCCAGCGCTGTTTGCTAAAATCAATAAAAGTGGTGCAATTTAATGCTTCTGAGACTTGTGTATTAAACTGAAAAACCCTTTCCTCTCTATTTTCTATCTCTTTCAGTCACTGACCAGTGATTGTCATTTGATAGTCTTTGTTCTCTGTTCATTTGATCGTCAAAGTTCTGCCTTATTTGCTTTTGTTCTGTCTGTTAAAGCACTTTGTAAATGTCTGTTTTTAAAGGTGCTATATAAATAAATGTATTATTATAATTATTTTATTTACAAGCTGCACAGCCGAAATAGCATGATTTTGACTAAAATAGCTTGAAAAATCAACTATATATGCAACCAAATTTAATTTACACAATTGTAATGCATGCCCCAACTGCCATCGTAAATAAATTATTTTTGCTGTCTAAGAACACATTTACTGTTTTTCATGTGTCAGAACCAAATATTTGGACTAAAAGAAACTAAATATTAAATATGCACAGCATTAGAGTGAAAATTCAAACTGCATCTGTTCAAATAATAATCAGATAAATTGTAAAAATTGCAGACCGTTGTCTGATGTTGACTTTTCCGAACAGCTCTGATGTGCTTTACGCACCAAAGTGTCCATGCATCTGCTTGCCTTCTCCATACAGTTTAATAATTAAACTCACATATTTGACAACTTACCCTGTGAAGTTTGTGTTCTGGCTTAGTTAAACACCTGTCATTTATTGCCAAATTCAAAACACAATGCACCAGTTTTTGTTTCACTCCCCTTGTTTGATTAAGATTGTTTTACAGGAATGGAAAACCAAACTGTGAACTTAAAAGAGCACCTAGCCCCAGTTCTTTGTTTGAATATTTAGACCACTATCAAACTTTACGCTGAAGGGAACCAGGGTTTGTTTAAACCAAACCAATTTTGTCAGGTGTGAAAGCAATCTAACATTCACTAAACCAGGGTCTCGAAACAACCAGAACCAGCCTCAGATGGTTGGTGGGAGTATTTACCAATTTGACAACAAAGTACAGTATCTTAGTAAAAGGTGGAAACTGCAAATGTCACGAGGAAAGATACTTAAAATGCAAGAGATAACTGATGCTGGACTATTCAGCAACAGCCCATAGAGGGCTGGGAAGGGGCAAAACCTTTTAAAAGCACATCTGGAAGTGATTGGATAATCGTTCCATCACTCACATTCCTTCTGCCCCAATCAGATAATGTAGTAGATGGGGGCTACTGCTGCGGTGTAAAGGATAGAGTGTAAGCTCTTTCATAAAACAAACTTGGCAAAACATGTCAGAAGTAGAGCAAAAATTTCCTTTGAATCCAGATTTGCTTTCAGTGTTATTTGTTTTTCATTTCATAAAGATATGCAGTCCAGATCTGATAACACTGCTACTTAAGCTGTTAGCGTCTATGCTAAGCTCTGTACAAGCAGTTGCTTCCTGCTGTCGCCTCGCTTATAGCTTCTGTCTCTTCCTGCTCTTAGGGCTCTGATAAGGGCCGTGCCACTTTGGGCCGTTTACAGTCATTGTAGACTGAAGCTTGGCCAGATGGCTCAGTCTGATCACAGACAACACATCAGGCTGATCCATCTGCACTGCAAAGTTAGATAAGATCTGGTAGAATAAAAGGTAGAAAAGACAATGACAAAGGGTTTGATTCAAAGCATACTTGGTTGTATTAACTTTATTTTAAAGGTCTTTAGACATGACAATCTTTGATATATAAATTGATCATTTTTATATTCAAACGGTTTCTCTTTTTTTTGTATCCTCAGGCGTTTGTTTCCCTTTTTTTCAACTTCTCTTCTTCCATCTTTCAGCTTTTTCTGTCTCAGGAGAAATGTATTTTTCTGAGATAAGAGTGTATTTTGCAGATTTATTGACAAGAGAGAGGAGAGGAGATGGGGGGCAAAGATGGAGCGAGTCGATGAAAATGCAAAAGCCCACGATAGCTCAATCTTTTATGTTTTTCTCTTTTCCATCTGCCTCTCTCTCTCTCTCCCTCTTCTTTATGGCCCTGGGTCGCTTTAGAACAAGGCACAGGATGAAATACAAAGGATTTAATGAAGCATCTCTCTCACTCTCTCTCTAACTCACAAACACACACACACATGCACATAGCTTCTCTATTTACAGCTCCGTAGTTTTAGGGCCCTCCTCTCACCCCAGAGTTTTATGGCACCGTAGTAAAATAGACAAAAGACAAATGGTGAGTGAAGAATTGGCTCTACAAGGGGTGTTTAGTAGTCACTTTGTCATTCAGCTGGTCAGTTAGTCTGTCAATAAGTGGACCATACCACCAAACAGACGGTGACCAAACCAGTTGTCCACTCAGTCAGTACGGAGACATTCATCTGGTGAAGGTGCTATTTTTACAGAAAATGCAGTTTGAGAGAAACAGAAATGTGGTAAGAGAGTAAAAGAGGTTAACATTGAAGACAATCACTGAAAATATGTCTTTCTTCTTTGCACTGCCTCTAATACAAAGAAAACTCACAAGCATGCCCAACCACGTAAAAACTGTTCTCCTTCAAAAACAACAATTGACCCCAGCTCCCAATAAACACTGCTGTTTTCTTGGTGTGACCCCCTGCTGTGGCCCCACTCAATCAAGTCTAATGGGTTGTGACACACTCACATACACACCCTAGCACACACATACACTGCTTAGATGCATGTTATCCTGTTTTACAAAAAAAAGGCTGTTAATTCAGTCATGTCTGTAGATAGTGTATTTTTTTTGCAATGGCAGCACTTGTTTTAAATTGTAAACCAGTGTTGTCATTGTTTGAACAGCGCAATGTCCTGAACACAAAACAGTTTTCTTTATATATTTGATCTATTTTCCAATTTTCTAGGTGCTCTAGTTCTAGGCTTAGTTAAATTTAGTTCTACTAGTTCTAGTTCTGCTAAAATTATTTCCTCCCTCACTCACCAATCAAGAAGCAGCAGGATTTAAGGTGTCATCCCTGTCCATATCAAAGGGAAAAATGGCTGTTGTATTCTGAATATTTTTGTCAGGCAACAATTTTAGGCCTAGGTAATGTATTTTAATGGTGTGAAGCATGTTGTCTAAAAGTGAGTGGCACACAGCTGTTTTGGCAATGAAGATCTTATTATTCAATCTAAGTGACCCATAATTCGAGAGCAAAGGGAGATGCAGAGTCCAAATAGATGGATTATGTACCTTAATTAAGCAAAGATGTGTTACATTTTGTATGAAAAGTGCTTTACAAATAAAGTTTGATTGATTGATTGATTGACATGAATCCAACCAGTGAGTGTCACCTCACAGCAAGAAGGTTTATGGTTTAACTCCTTGCTTGGTCAGGGCTTTTCTGAGTGGAGTTTCTGAGAGTGGAGCAATTAATTTACACCAATATAACACTTACTTTGGCACAGTGACGCAGCAGGTAATGCACCAGCATCACAGCATATTCTCCCTGTGCATGTGTGGATTCTCTCTGGGCACTCCGGCTTCCTCTCACAGACCAAAACCACGCTCAATAGGTTGATTGTTGACTCCAAATTGCCCTGAGGCATGAGTGTAAGTGTGAATGGTTGTCTGTCTCTGTGGGCTGCCACATTTAAGGGAAATTGTAAAAAAAATTGTAAGATTTTTTTGAAATATTTAAATGAAAAAAATATATAACCCTTACTACCCAGATACGTAGATAGATAGATACATACATACATACATATATACATATTGATACTCTCTGTTATCAGCTTGTGCTATGGGTGTGTGGTGACATTAATGAAAAAGTTGTGGGTGTGTCTTTTTTTTTATAACCATATAACTTCTGTCACTTCTGTAACTTTAGCAGGAGTTAAAGTCTCATCAATTGAAGCATGCAGGGATTCTTGTGGAAAACACTGACAGTCAAAGGATTGCCCCACACAGGCATGACCTTAAATTTTGTTTTCTATCTGAGGAATAAATTATTTTGTTTCAAGCATCCTGTTTGATAGCTGTGATCTTTATATGGCCACTTTTCACAAATTAATGTCTGCAAAGACAGCCCACAATAAAGTACATTACAGCGAACCAAATCAGCTAGCTTTTTGCTTGTTCACATATATTCCTAAATAAAGCAAACCTTTGAGGAGAAATAAAAAAATGCTTTTAAAAATGCAGATGGAGGTCTGATGTTTTCCAAGAGGAAAGAAATGTTTACTGTAGTTTGCAAATTAAAAGTGACAGAGGGCTAACTAAAACTTGTGCAGAACTTTGGCTATGCTCTCATTGGCTTTCCTCACTCAAAAGGCATTTAGGTATGCTAGTGCAACCTCAATTAGCTAACATAACTTAAAGCTGTTTTAATGGGTTGCTTAAACCTGATTAGTTTGGCATTGTGAGGCAGTTGTAGTGGTGTTTTATCACCTGTTGTGTGTTCCTCCTCTTGTAAAAAGAGGCATTCCACATTTTTTTGCTATAACAGGTAACTATGTCTAACTCACATGCCTTTTTATGCAGAGATGGGGAATGTATTAGCCAAAGTGGCAGATGAGATTAAATGCATCAAAACATCACAAAATCTAATATGTCTGTACCACAGGATATATGCCTGACTATCAGTAAATAGGCTGATGATGGTAATCAGTCATGGTGATGGAGACCTTTCATTTCTTAACATTTTGCATTTTTCACTTCTACTGTATATAGAACGGGCAGTCAGTATGAAGTATTGAGTTTAATTCTTCAGACTGGAGTTCCCTCTCCATCTCAGTCTCTCTGTATGGCACAAAGTTTTAGAATTAGAAAAAGGCAATACTTCCTGTTATTTCTGCTGTCCAATAGCCCTGCTGTAGCGTTTGTATTCTTTTTCAGCTGATCAACTTCTGCTCATGTCACCTTAAATGATCTCATCAATATCACAGTGAGGATTCAATAGTACTACCAGACTGAGTCAAATCACTGGAGAAATCTAATGAAAGCACCATATGTGAAATAACAAATGTCAGTATTTTAGTAGCCATACTTATTATGGAATTGCACGTCAGGACAACTTATCATCAAATTGAAGTAGGTTTTTTGTTGAAGGAACCAACAAGATGCTAAATTTGGGTTGCTCCACAAAATTCCATCATCCATGCATCACTCTATTCACCCTCGTCCTGTTGAGCTTGTCAACAAGCTAGCAGGTGGACAGTTGGTTGAAGGCGAGTAGCAACCTCTGAGGCTGAAAAAGGAGGCCATGCCAAAGTGTCAAAAGCTGTAGTTCCTCGAGTGTCCACTTGAGGCTGGCTACAGAACTCCTGGTGGTGTTATAATTGTGTGTGGAAAACACCAAAATAAACAAGTTTCGAGCCTGATTAAAAATCCAGTCTAATTGTATAATAGGATGGATTTTTTAAATTATTCATTTATTTTGTTTTATTTCCTGTTTTATTTTATTGAGGATTTCCGGTTTTAGAAATAAAGGACATGATTAACATGGCTACATGTCTGAGCAGATTCGCTTTGGTCAGAAAGCCTCAAAACCTGCCTCTATACAGCCTCTTCCTGTTGAGAGTAGTTCACACAGTATGACACCGTCAATTACAACACATTAACATCGTTTTCATTCCTCTGACAATTGAATGACTGACATCCCATGGCTTCATCCACTTCTTTTTATAGTCTATGGTTGTTGGCCTACGTTGGAGGTATGAATGTATGGCTCTGCATATTTTATACACCTTCAAAGCTTTTTTTAAGCAAAGCATTGAAAGAGTCAGCTCTATTGAAGGTTTATATATGCAAAAAATTAATGTGAATCAATGTTAGCCTGACCCCAATAAATTTGATTTTGGACAATTGTAGTTTAACTTTAGCCCTAAAGAATTTTCCTTCCTCTTGAGGGGCCTCAGTGAGGCTTCTTTAACTGTGGCTAAGCCGAATTTCATGATGGGAACATACAAAACACTCCCTCTCTCCCCACCCAAACTAACCAGGTCTCGGCCTTAAGTCACAAACCTCACTCTGCACCCACAAACGTTTGATTCCCATTCAGAATGCAAACAGCAGCTACCCCTCATAAGTAAGTGGATGATTATGGTACACTTGACAGGGGAAGAAGCTCTGTAATGTCAGAGTTAGCAGGGTGTGGACTTAGGAACGACCCTTTGAACTTTTCCATTCAGTCAAAAAAGTTTACACTACAACAGATGGAGTTATTTTCTGTGATGAGCTCATAAAAGCCATAATTAGATCAGGTTTTCTTTGTGCAATTTTTTATTTATGTAGAGGGAGTTGGTGTGCCCAATTTTAGCATTTCTGTTCTCCACAATAAAAAGATTTTGAAGAAGAAAGTAGTTGAAGACTCGGAGTTTAAAAACATTTTAACAAAATATGAAAATTAAGGCAACATTATGAAGGGATGATAAGCAGGGGTACAGCAAGGGGAAGAAAAGTCAGGACACTTTTAAGGTTCCATGACTTCCAGGAGCTCTTAAATTACCAAAACAGTCACTTGTTTTTTTTAACTTGTAGCCATGAGAGGTAACTCTTGCTACACAGTTTTGAAACACCCATTTCTTTGCTATTTCTTGTTTTATTGGAGAAAATAGGAAGCCTCTTTATTGCTTTAAAGGAAAGTTAAATAAAAACTGAGGGTATTAACTAAAATATTATGGTCCTGTAGACTAACGTAATGCAAAATACAGTCAGGCTTGCTTTTAAACTTTACACCTGTGATCTGATCCAAATAAATTATAATTCCCTATTTTGTAAAAAAAAATTGTTTGATTTGGGCTGGTGTGAAACCTCCTACAAACTCTGGTGTGGGCTACTACATGTTCAATTCTCAATGGGTGTGAAAGCCATCCAAACTAAACAAGAACCACAAAAGCAGTGTGTCGTGGCTTAAGGTTATTGTGCAACTATTAGCTGTATTGCAGGAACAAAGACTGCAGCTACAGACCCAGGATAGCACATAGCACATCATTTGACAGATTGTGGTCTGCCTGACAAAGTGCAGTGTGAAAGAAAACCAAAAAAATGCTAGAGTTGCAGCTTCACCTGGGTTGTACAACAGTTGGTTCCTGGTCGTAGAGAAACAAAAATCTTTACAAACAGGGACCAAAGGGTATTTTATTTTGAAAGAATGCCCTGATTCTCACCTGTCTGTCCATGTAGTGTGACTTCACAGACCATACACTCAGGTCCTCTGACTCTGTCACCAATGTGATGAACAAAGAAGAAAAGCACAACCTGAGATGAACTTGTGGTTAAATCTTGTGTTCATGCACTTTTCCGTCTGTGCTTTTGACATAATTGTGAAAATATCTGACTCTGCATAATGTGCAAAACTGGACGACAGTGAAGGCATACAAGAGCGCTTAACTTCCTGCTGTGTAAGGATTCAGTTCAGAGGTAAGAACAGGTAAAATACCCATTAGTAATCAATAGAAACATCAGATCAGCTCTGACTGATGACAAATAAATAAAACTCACACTACCAGCATTGTATGCATGCTGTTTTTACTGCATTTCCCTCTGGGCTCAAAAGGTATAACCATTTAATTAGCAACCAAGTCAATAGGTGACTTTCAGCCAACTTAAGCAGCTGTTAAAACCAAGTGAGTGCTGATGAATGTCTCTCTAATTCAGGTAAAAAAAAATCTCATGGCTTTCTCTGATACTGCCTAATAGTGAGTTATAATTTTCATACTGAGTGTTTGTATGTTGCCACCATTATCACCCCTGCTCCTCCATTAAGGCCAGTCTGTAATTATATTGTATTACATAAAACCATGCTGTAGAAAAAAAAAGGTTAGGAACCACTGGTCTGTGTAATGTTGCCCAGATGGACTTTTTAATGTCTGGTCGATATGTTAGGTTTGTATTGACATAAGCTCAACACATGTATATTCAACTGGCTAATTCAGTTAAAGAAATGACTGCTTTTCTGACTAAAGCTGACTTGGTGTGCAAAAATTACAAAAATGTTACTTTGACTGAAACACACTTTGGCTTAAGACTAATTCTAAATCCAAGATTGCTGCCAAAGCCAACACTGTTGAGCAAAACATTTAATATAATTGAACTGATTTGAAACAAATTGGATTTGATTCACTTCAAATTCATTGAGTGAATTTGAAGGGAGGGAAAAGCCCTCCGCAGGTGATGAAGAGTGTGTGTATGTGTGTCAGTTAATGCATTGTGAGGCTAATTTCCCAACAGCCTCCTGCAGACTCACATTGTTTCATTTCAATATCAAACGGCTGTGAGGGAAAGCTTTTCAAATGACACACTAATTGTTGAAATGCTGTGTTCCTCTGCATATCTCCCCCCTCTCTCTCGCTCCCTCTCCCCTTGTACAACCTCTCCCTCCTCCTTTCACACTGTATTATAATGACCTGCTCCCATCTTCCTCTGTCTCTTGTTGCACGCACACATGAGCACACATTTGTGAGTGACAGTTTAATGAGGAGTGCTTTTCCATTAAAGAGACAAAGGAGAGAATGCATCAATTAACACCCACTTACAAACAGCATGCACACGCACACACATGCAGCCATACATGGATAAGATTTGATGTCTTCAGTTCAGATTTACAAAAATGCAAAGATTGATGTTGAGATGCATTAATCATAGGTAGATTTTATTAGCATTAAAGTAGGTAATACCCAGGCAGAAAGATCTTTGTGGTCAAAAATAAAAACCTGGTAAGATAGCAAAGTACTGACCAGAGGTTTTTAGAGACAGTATAAACCAAAAAAGATCAATCATTTTGTGACTGAGATGGCCCTGTGAGGGTTCACAGACAGCTGTTCTCCTCGCCTCAGTTTGTCTTTGCTCTCCTCCTCTTCCTCTGTGTCATCTGATTCCAAAAGTTTGTTGGTGTGGGAGATGATAATCAGAAGAAGTTCCCCACAACCAAGTGCAGACTTTCCTCTAGGATGCTTCTCATGTTTGCTAACAGCTAGCCAACACCAGTATGGAGGCCCATCCAGCAACAGTATAAACCAAAGGCTTTATCGTTGTTAACAAGGGTGGCACTACAAGGGTACTGACTTATGCAGGGATGGTATGAAATATGGCAGTATACAGTATTTCATATGCTAGAGGCGCCACTCCATGATGGTTTGCTTAAGATACGTAGCAAGCCTATGTTTATCAAGACCTTATAGAGCCATGTCACTCTTCATTAAGCAGACTGATCCAAACAAGAAGACAATTGCACAAATTATAAGGTAATTTTTTTAAATAGAGCATGGACTTCAGATTATAAGTCTCACTATGTCAACATTACATGACATCCGGGAACACAAGGCCAAAACTCAATAGTTACTCAAAAGGTCCATATGTAATTTGATATCATAGATAAAGTGCAGCTAATTTTGCATATACACACTCTCTACAATGACATCAACAAACAAAACAAGGCAACAAGGTGTCTCAAGCTATTCAGCGCTGTGCTCCATGGTACAGTGCTTCAAAATAGTATCCAGTCTGCCAGTGTGGAGCAAAACTGTGGAGCAGAACACTGCGCTGTCAGACTTGTTGCTGAGAGACTTGCTCTAAGTCTTGAGGAAATTAAGGAAAGTCCTTGTAACCCCACAGAGAAATCAGCAATAACATTTTACATGTCTGGATATTTGATTCTATGGAAACTCACCAATTTAACTCATGCCTTTAGCACATCAAATAGGGGCACTGGTGGCTCATTCTGGTGGTTTGCTTGCTTAATTGAAAGTTCTAATGTTTGAGCCAATCATGGTTTGTCACATGTTAATGTGCCCTTGGGCACAAGACTCTCTACCCTGGGTTGCTCCCACTTCTGCATCAGTGGTGTGTAAATGGCTATGAGAGGGCTTGAATGTTAGCCAATACTGATGGACAACTTACATATAAATTCATCAGTGAGAGTGGATGGGTGTGAATGGGCACGTGTGACTTGCAGTGTTTAAGAGTAATAAAATGTCACTGAAGTTGTCAGCTCAGTCTGGTCACCTTAAGAAGACTCACAAACAGAAAAACAAGCGCAGACCGGACTACAACAGCCGCTGCATTGCAGTCATGCAGTCAGACAGCACATGACTGGTTGTTTACAGGGAGGCTCAATATAGTAAAAACAGCTACTTTCCAGGAATTTTGACTGCGTTTTGTTTTGAAAGAACACAGAGTACACACCACAAAAACGTCTGCTGATGGAGAGGGTTTGAATGATTAATAGCTTAAACCTTAATGGGAGCTGGAGGACATGATAACATCTGGGTTACCTGTGGATGCAGGGGTGACATTTTAGGCTAATGTCAAATTCTGTGAAATACCAGTGTGAATTGGTAAAAACACACAAGGATGTTTCAGCACCAGAGGAATAACATTTATACTTGTACAGACCCAAATCAGCAGTTTTCATACAAAGACAAACCAGAAGGACCGAATTAAAGGTCATCTTTATAGTAGGCTTTCAGCTTACACTGATTGTTTATTGGATGAAGACAATTTTTAATGATAATTTTACTTGTCGATTGCTAGCATAGGCATAGTTCACAAAGTGTACTGTTGCATAATAGTTTCAGCTTCATAAAATGACATGCAAATATATCAAATGCACAAGTAAAGCCTTGTTAGAATTGTCCCCTGCAAAACAGTAGATAATTATGGTCAGATATGTAGGTATAAGTTCACCACGGGGACATTCATTAAGTAACATGCTGGATGACATTGTTTTTGACGTACAGCTTAAACGGAACAGAGTGTGACGTAACGTGCAATACAAGCTCAAGTCCTTTCTAATTTGGCTTATTTTATATTGGCTCATTGTAATGCAAGTCACAAATTTCAAGACAGAGCTCCAGGTGGCCAAGGATTCATGAGCGTATTTTTACTTAAACTAAATGAGCATGAACTCAAGTGGGTGAGCCTGAGAGAAAAACAGAAGAAAACAAAAGATATTAGAGTGAATCCATAAGCATGCAGTAACAGAAAGAAGTTGTAGCTCCCTTTCAAAGTTAATTTCCGTTCCCCTCAGAGAAACTGTAATCAAATACGTTCACATACTGTACACAGACACAGATACAAGCAGCTGAACAGGGATGATTGGACTCCATAAGTGGTTTATACCTCAATAAATGAATATAAACAAACAAATGCGCACCAGAGGTCTTTGCTCATGGACTCCATGGTGTAGGTTTTTTCCTCTTGAAAAATGGGAGAGGAAGAAAGAAAGAATGAAGCGAAGTGGGAAATAGAGTCCATAATGAAAGAGAAAGAAATAACAGAAGAAAGCAAAGAGACAGGGGGCACCAGATTTACACAAACTAGGGGTGAGAATAAAATTGATAAAATTAACACAAGAAATATTTACAGTCGTACTTTTTTGTGCACATGCCCTGAAAAGTAAGTCACACAAACCTAAGAAGCCAGAGTGGTTTGTCTTTGATATGTGTCTGTGTTTACCCACACTCCTCGACGGGAAGTTATCTGTTTTTGCATTTTTATGTTGACCACAAACTTTTAATGATCTAGAAACTACAAACAGAAAAAACTTACAAAGTATAAATGTCCTTCTAAACTATGTCCAGCATCATGGAGCCACAGCTTGTAGCAGAAAATACACTTTTTTTCTCTCTTACTAAAACAAGGCAACAGAGATTTTTTATTTTGACAGTCTCCAATCTTTCTGGTTGGTTCAGATTTGTTTCCTCAATCACACATTTAAATGTACATCCTTGCAGTATGTACATTTTTCTGTAAGGAAGCTCTTTGTCAAAACTACCTAAAAAAAAATGAAATCAAGCAGCTCCACCCATCTTGGCTGCTCGCTTTTTGCACTGACCTTTAAAATTGAGGTGTATCTCTGTAACATTAAATCACAGTTCTGCTGCTGTAGATAACTTTTACATTTTTGGGGAGCAAAGCTGTTAAAATTGGTCCTATGGTTTAGAACAGGAGCTACTTCTCTTCATTCTTCAACCACTTGTGAACTCAGACAGAGCGGCAACAACTACTAACAGCCTTTCTCTCATAATGTTAAATAATGAGCTAATTCAGTTAAAAAATAAATAAAATGTTAACTTTTTATGACAACACACATTATGGAAAACTGTTTGTTCCATATATGCTTTATTACACACTGGTTACCTTGGGATAAGGTGTCTTGGGTAAGACACAGTGGTATGTAAAGAGGTATGAAAGGCTGTGATTGTGTTATAATGAGAAACTCTGACCACCAGTGAGTGATTGTTATAATGAATGGGTGGGAATGGGTAGATGTGACCTGCAGTCTAAAGGTACGTTCACACCGCACACGACTTGAGCGACCTGGGAGACCACTCTTCATGCAGAGTCAATGTACAGCTGCGATCAGCCGCAACCAGCCGCGACCAGATCATCACGATGTGATGGACGCGATCTGGGCGACTTGGTCGCGTCTTGGGAGACAAATTGTACCGCCCTTGTTCCTGCAGACGGGTACTCTTGGGGTCGCTTTGGACACGTGACCAGGTTGCGGCACTCGGTCGCTAAAGTTGAAAAATTTGAACTTTTCAGGTGATGGTGTGTGACTGTGCCACGACAGCCAATCAGCGTTGTGTGGGTGTGTGACGACACCTGTGACAGACTGTTTTTATCCTGTTGACAAGAGTGACAATCCATGTCAGTGTGGGAACATTATTTAGTGATTACATTAGCTCCTCCTAGACGGACCGCAGAGATCAGCTGCAGTGTTTTGTGGTTGGTAGGTGAGTGAAAAGGATACAGTTGGAATAATGTCAGCTAATACATCCTATGATATGGTATAATACGATCATGGTAAAACTCGAGCAGGCTTGACGTCACTGAGCGACGGTGCCAGTGATAAAATGAACTATGGACAGCCAACGCAACTTGCTTTGGCGACGCAATCTCGGTCCCCCAAGTCACATTCGGTGTGAGCGGACCTTTAAGGTTCTTTCAGTAGTCAAAGAGACTAGGAAAGTGCCATATAAGCTCAAGCCCATTTTACCATTTACATGTACATTACAATAGCCAGAATGTTACAAGACATGAAATGTTTCTGCAAATTGATTAACATTTTATGTAACATCCACCCAAAAGTTGTTAAAAAAATCTTGATTGTTGGGTGAAAAAAATCACACAGGGAGGAAATAACATGCATTTTAAGATTTACAGGCTTTGTGTGAGTATAGTCCTGCAGGGAGACCACCAACACTGCTGGAAGTAATATAAATATACATCATTTAAGAACCCTGGGCAGACCAGCAGAGTTGCATAATATGTCTTATGTTTATGACTGCAGTAAAAAGTCTAACATTTTCCTCTGCAATGGTAATAACACAGTGAGTCATAGTTAAACATCCACAAAAATCACCAAAGAAAGTGATCAGTCTAGGCATTTTCACACCTAAGGTTTGTTGGCTGTGGTCCAAATGATCATCAGTTTGTTACACTGCTGTGTAACTAACTCTTACTCGGCCTGTGTTTACATGTGGATATGAATGAGTAAGCAAAAATGTGTGATGCTCAAAGAAAATGCTCTCTTAAATGGTCAGAAATTATTTTGGGAAAAGTCAGAAAAGGTTGAAGGAGTAGGTGCATGTTAATCCTCCTTAACCATGAAATGCTCATGACCTGACCCACCAAAATTATATCCGAAGATCCATGAGGTGTTTTTGGCATTTAACAAATGAACAACAATGATGAACTGGGAGGGTGCACACTGACTGTGTGAAGGTTATTCTATTTATTCCAAGGTGAGTTTCCCAAATACATCATCATAAAATTGCAAACTTGTTAAACTGTAAAAGGGAATCAAATTGTTGTCCAAATGTTTCATTACGCTTAACAAATTGCTACTTGGTAAAATAATTTAATTCAAGTGATAAACCTTTGCAATGGCTCATCTAATCTAAAAAAGTGCAATGTCTTGTGTAGTTTGGTTGGATAGATGTCTGTTTACGTTCTTACCACAAACAAGGCACCAGAAAAATCAGAAAAAGCAAACAGACACCAACCTTTTTAGCAGTCCTGGTACTGTTGTTTGGTTTGCACAATGGCTCAATTGACAGTCGGCTAAGTTTTGTTTTGATCAGATGTTGTGAGAAATTTGAAGGAGATTATGTTTTGGTGAATGTTTTGTAAAGTTATGCTTGATACATCCTTTGGTGTTGCACCTGCAAAAATCAGGATACCATGGTGACCAATAAGAAGAACACACTATCAGAGAGTAGATCAAGTGCAATTAACAAAACAAGCAGCTATTGACTGACATGCAATTAATGCAACAAAGAAAAGGGCACATCAAAGGAGTCAAAATTTACAGCTGCTTGTTCAGCTGAGGCACAGGATTGGGTTTTTAGCTATTTTTTGGCAACTTATGGTGCTTTTCCAACTGTGGTATCTGCTCAGTTTAGCTCGACTCCGCTAACTTCTCCATTTTCAATTACAGTAAAGACTGTATTAGTACCTCTTTAAGGTAGGTCATAGTGTGTCTGCTTGAAACTGGTGGCATCCTCACAAAAACAAAGGAGGAAACAAAAGTGATAGAGCTGCTGGCTCCTTTGTGGCTTTTTGTATCAGAAGATGATTTTTGGTGACAAGCAGCAGAAACTTTTTGCAGAGTTTGGAAAGTCACGCAGCCTCCTGGAGCCCCAACTTTGACGAGATACTCTGGTCACCCAGATGGCAGCAGTGTTTCCATGCCACTTTTAGTCCTACCTCAGCTCTCTTGAAGCTAGCGGGGGTGATACAACAAACTGCAAGGTAATAAAAAGGATGTAAAATAGAAAACCAAAACAACCGATTAAAGTTGGCCCCGAGCTGAGCATGTACCATGTATTGGAAAAGCCCTATAAATGAGTAAATAAATTCTGATATCCAAGCAAATGAATTGAAGGTAGTGGGTTGTTGACTGTTACAAAGTCATGCTTGAGACATATTCAGATATTTGGGGACTGGTCTTCAGTCAGAAAGAAAGCTCATGTCATGCGACGGAACATGATGAAATCAGACTTTTGGCCTTTTTTTTTTTTTCTTTTTTTTTGATTATGCATTTGGGATAAATACAGGAGTGACCTATTCTTGTAATATCCAGGGAGTTAGATTATTTCTGTTTCAGCTCCTGCAACCACTGTCTGACCCACTGCAGTCTAAAGCCTTCTGACCTGACCATCTAATGAGAAGAGTTGCTGATGGAAGGATAAATAGCCCAATATCTTGCATCACAAAACAGTCACAAACCAAGTGGCAACCTCCAGGGCTGACAATGGAGGCCCGTGCTGAAGTACCAAACCCTGTAGTGCCTCGAGTGTCCACTTGAGGTTGGCTGCAGAAACCTGACACCCAATGATTGTGTGCAGGAAACAAACATTTTTTACAGCCTAAACAGACATCTCTACAGCCGAGTTCAAAATAAACAGCTCCAGTCTAAATATATGATACATCAATGTGCTCTCACTTTACGGGGGGGTGAATTTTTTATATCACGCCCATTTCTATTTTGAGGATTTCTGGTTTTGGAAAGAAGTACACAACTGACACAGCTACACATCCAAGTGGAGTCGTGATTGATCAGGCAGCCTTAAGTACCGCGTTAACAAGGTCTCTCAGTCTTTGAGTAGTTTGAGCTTAAGTTTAGTTGAGAAGAAATTTGATTACAAAAAGCTGATGTCTCATGGCTTTGTCCAGGTTATTTACAGTCTATGTTCCAAACACTGGGGCTTTGTTAAGGAAAACTTAAACACTGAAAAAATCTTACAGTAGTGTCTAGTTGAGCCAACATAGTTATTTGTGTAGTTTGAACCTAAAGTGGGTTATATATGGGGCTTTTGGTGGCACCATTGCTATGTATTGCCTAGCGTTGCTAGCCAACTATCTCCCACCAGGAACAAAGATGGCAAGTTGCTTTAGTGGCAGTCATATTAACATGCCATGGGCCTCGAGCAACCCTTGAGAAACTCTGCTTTAAGTTGAGTGTCCTTAAATTATGTTACGCACCCGTCTAGGGGGAAGGTGCCTAACATATTTGGAAGGGAAAAGGGAAAACAGAAAATCACTCTCGGTCTCCAAATCTCAATTAACCCAAACAATGATCAAATTTATCACAATTTATTTACAGCAAACAAACAAAAAAACAAGCCAAAGGCAAAAAGGTATGTACAAAAAAACAAACTTAAAAAGCCGAGATCTTAAGCCAAAAAAAAAAGGTACAAAAACAAAAGGCCGCGAAGGCTGGCACACAAACTAAAGAGTTACCCAAAACTAGAGCGAGCTGTCTAAATACAAAGAAAATATCTGAGAACTATACTAACTAAAATTAGTACACAATTGGCAAAAACACATTTGGAGGCCGACAGTGACGTGGAGCTGCTGCTGTCAGAAGGGACGCCGACTTCCATCTTCTGACTGAGGCTATTTGAATTTGAAGCCGTTCTTCTTGGGCCAATAGCAGGGCCGCTTCTCCCTCAGCCGATCCAGCACCTCAGCCAATCAAGCCCGGCCACCTGAGTACTGCCTCAAAGATCCTCCTGGGGAGAAGAGCTCTCACTCCACACGCACTCTCAAACACTCACACACGCATATATGTAACAATATACGGCCAGGGCCGTAACATAGGGAACTTAGTTGAGCAATAAAAATATGCCTTAGACCCAATAACAGCCTGCATGGACTTCTCTTCAGATTGTGTTAAAACATTAGCTTGTGAATATAATATCCTCCTCTTTGCATAACTTAACTTTATAAGAAGGTGGTTTGTGTGTGAAAGTGTGACACTTCTGTTGGAGCCATTTCCTTAAAGCACTTCAGAGAACAGCCGGTTCATGTTGGTGGCTCCAGTGGGTAAGTGATAGCTAAAGGATAAGGCTGTGTGTTTGTGTATGTGTTTCAGAAGGGGCCAATGACTCTCAAAGACCACATTCAGACTTTGAGGCAGTTCACTGTTCTTTTTTTTTAGTGTATGCGTGTTGAGAGGAAGCAAGATAAGAGGCGCCACTAAAAGCTTCCTTATTCTCTCTCATACACACAGTGTTGTTTGTTTATTAAACAGGGTCAGATATTTTTGTTTGTGTTGTGGGCCTTTTATTGTGTGTGTGCTGTTTGAGAGTATGTCACCCTGAGACTGAGTGAGAGGACAGACAGAGCGGAGGAGAGTGATGAAGAGGGCACACGTCGAAGTCACTCGGGTGTCAAAATGACAGCAGGGAGGAAAAGGAAGGAGAGGAGAAAGACGGAGAGAGCGGCAGATGAGAGAAGATGAGCAAAGGTCGAGAATTTGAAAAGAAGGAGGAAGTCTGTGTGACAAACGATCCCTGATCTTTCTCTTTATTTCCTAACTTCTCTCAGAAACGGTTTGTTTGCTTTTCTCTGTCATGCTGACTGCTGGAACGGTCCCTGCTCGTCCGCCCCTTTGACCCCAGCTTTATTTCAAACAGATAGAAAAACACACACTACAAGAACAACTAGTTGAACACGACTTTAGGAGAAATTCACTTCAGGGAAGAAGAAAAATAAATAAACAAATGTAGAATTTTAATTTGAGCTTCTGAGAGTAACTGAATTAAAAAACAATTGTGTGGGTTGTTGGAAAATACAGTAGAGAAACAGAAGATATTAAAATATAAAACCTGGCCCAAATACAACACAGTTTTTCTGTATTTAGTGTATTTCCATCAGGGCTGGCCTTGGCCAATGAGGGCACGAAACAGAATTTTTGTTTGAGGCCCCCTGCCCTGCCGAAGGTGCTCCTCCAAAATGAATGCCCAACAAATGTCACCCAAGTGGATCTTTATTGAAGAGCAAATATTTTTTTCTGAACTTAGATTCTAGCACTGCTCGATTTTGGAAGAAATGATAATACGCCTTATTTTGAGTGATATTGAGATCACAGTTATGAAGCAGTTGTTCACTGATTATACAATGTCTGCAGAATTTTTAAGGGAATAAATGAATCTTTACAGAGATGGTATAAGTTGTTTTAAAGGTTCTCAGGAATTCTGCTTTATAAAAAAATCTCACTGACATTAAAACATGTACCTAACTGACGTACAGGCACAAAAAACCTGCATGCAAAGAGAGGCAGATATGGAGATATGTAAACGTCACTTGCATTTTTTCCACATTGTTTAAACAGTTTATACAATCACTTGTTATTTGAAACATGTTTTGTTGTGAAGAGAGTTTAGAACACACGATACAAAAGGGATACACAACTTTGTGAGAACCTTCAATGACTGAAAAACTGGCCCTTTCAGAATTGAAGCATCATGTAAAAATGCTGTCAGTCTAGGGCTGAACGATATGGACAAAATTTCATCTCGATATTCATGCCAGATATCTCGATATTGATACGATACGATATGACTACGGGTTCGGTGAAAACCAAGCATTTTTCAGAAAAATAAAAACATCATAATACAAAAGAATGTGGAAAGTGCAGTTTTAGCGCGGGGGAAATCTATATCATTAATATTGTTGCTTTTCGATATTAATATCTTGAATGTTCATATCTCGATATCGATACGATAACGATATATTGTTCAGCCCCATGTCAGTCCCATCATTGAATAAAACAGTTCTGGCTTTTACTTTTAAGCATGCTGTGGAAGTCCTATTGCTTTAGGTTAAGCCCTGGTTGTATCGAAAGTTAGGGAGCATACCTGCGCTAAATGAGCCCCAGCTCACACACGCAGTGTCTCCCGAAGCACACACACACGCTCTTTTTCTGTCTTTATAGTAAGACGCGCTCTCATCTCTTCCATGCTTCGAATATTGAACTGTTAAATAAGCTGTTCATCAAAAATATGAGTTCATTCAGTGTGTGAAGGCTGAACTCTGCAGAGCAGAAGAGCAGCACTGTGAGAGAAGGGGGGGGGGGGGGGGGGGGGGGCCTTTATCAACTCATGACAGAATGAGCACTGTGACCATCTAATGTAATGTTAATTTCTTTGTTTTGTTATAGTGAGAGGCCTTGATCATAATCGTAGCTGAACTTTAATTAGTTGCCCAGCACTATCGGGCTGGTATATCTGATTCTAGAGACTTCTAGAGCATGTTTACTATCACTGATATTAAAAAAAACCTTCAAGTTTCCATGTACTGACTACTCCTGATCCAGCCATATTCTTATCCTGTCTGAGATGCTCTGTTGGAGCTCCTGTCACTTCAAGGCCCCATTTCCTTATGTGGACTCCTCAAGATGGTTGACCGCTCTTCTCTGCAATAATTGGTCAGTGCAGCACAGGTGAAGTCGCTATACAGTCTATAGTTTTTACTGGGTTTGCAAGCTGCAGCCAATGGCTTGCACTGCTGATGTAGCAGTGGTTGGACCCCATCAATAGGTATATTTGGGGAAGGTGGAGATAGCTGTTTCAAGCAGCCACTTGCACTTTTCACAGGAGAGAGGGAGATGTCCCTGTGGTGCAGACCCTGATGTCTTGTGCAAAGATGTACTCTATCCTATGGAGAAGACTTGTTAAACACACTGAGCCGTGTATATAACACATGACCTCTTCAAAAAAGAGAAATTACAAATGGGCTTTAAGTTATGATTAATATTGCTTTTTGCAGCCGCAGAGCTAATTGAGGACAACAATCAATAACCTGTAAATATTTGTTAAGTTAGTTTTTTCTAAGTCTAATTCTAATCCTGCTTTATTGCTACACTTAAAGGGATAGTTCAAGTTTTTTTGAAGTGGGGTTGTGTGAGGTACATGCCATGAGTCTGAACGTGTGCCACAGTGTCACAGCACAGTTCTCTCTCTGTTCAGAAATCTCAGGATAGACCCTAATGTTATACATTACTCTACATGTGCCAAACTCTCAGTGTAATTAAAAGAATCGTGGACGAAAACATCACATGCTACAGTTTGTTCACATCAACTTACCATCCCACTACCAAGCCGCTTTGCAGAGGCACTATTTTGAGACACAGCACAGCCTACGTGTCCTTCTGCCAGCAGAGGGAGGGTAAAATTATGGACTTAACTGAATTTGCCCAACACTTCATCCCAAATAAAGATTGTATGTATGTAATGTATGACTTTTAAGGATTATCCTGCTGACCAAGCACAGTAATTCTGACAAAGAGCTCAGAAAAAAATATTGAATAAAAAGAAGCAAAAAGGAGAATAATTCTGTAAAATCTGCCCCTCTTTTACTGAACACTGATTAACAAAACAAAAAATTTAACATTCACATATTAGTGGTGGCAGCTCTAATTAAAACAATGATGGCTTAAATGCTTGCATATCATTATTATTTTTTATTATTTTTATTATTTTTTGTAATTGTGCTTCAACAAAAGAGGCAGACAAGTCTAAGCTGCACAGAAATTGTGTGTATATATGCATATACATGTATATATACATATACAGTATATATATACATATATATACACACACACACAATATCTGTGCAGCTTAGACTTGTCTGCCTCTTGTTGAATATTTAACTAAAAGATCATAAAGTTTCTGTATTTCAAAGCCCCTTTGAATATGTTGCTTACATGCTATGATAGCTTTAAAGCTTACTGGGGAGGGAGGGCCTCATATTGGTCTTTTGGTCTTTGCCTTGGGCTTCAAAATGACTAAAACCACTCCAGTACACTTAAAAAAGAAAACTAAAGGTAAGGATTAAGAACAATAGAAGAGGCAGATGTCCACAGCTTCAGCTTTAATAGCACATTCTATTTGTTCTGGCAGAGAGAGACACAGGCTGAACTTTACAGCCGCAGCTGCTGGTTTAACTTCTGAAATGGCTGCTTTTTTATGTTTTGGCTTCTTTCAAAGTGTGTTTACAGGCTTTGGCAGACGACCAAACAGATAGGCAGTGGGGTCAGTAAAAGAACACTTTTCATTCAACTACTTCTTTCCTTCCAACACACACAAACACTCTCTTAAGAGCACTGTTAAATTGCTATTTTCACCAGTGCTGGGCCGATTGAAACACTGTAAACAGAGTGAGTGCCGCTTCACTGGCTTTTGTCAGTTCTGTCCAACAGTACAAATGACTTTTATTGACTTCTATTTTTGCACTGCTGAAGAAAAGAGCAGTGAACCTCACATCTCCATGTCTGTTTGGTTCTTACTGTTCTGGTATCCAAAACTGAAAAAGACTGTGCAGCAGCTATTTGCATACCTTAAACCATTGTAGTGACTCCTGTTTTCTTTCAGCAGCAAACTCCTGTCATCAGTGCACTCAGTTGACCTTTTATACACACACTGTAACCATGAACTAATAAAGATATAACCCAGAGGAGCTGCATGTGATAGACAAATGTTTGAATTAGCTGATCCTGACATTAAAAATACTTTACCTTGAAGACTTGTGAGTACAAACAAGTGTAATGTCAAGTCCATGTGTGAACAGAGCAGGTAATTATCAGGGACATTCACAAAAAACAAGAAGACATGTTATGGCTTTTCTCTGAAAATAGCATCTCCACACTGTTGGACCCAAACCTTTAACTTTCTTTCCACTGTTTTGTTAACACTGTAGATACATCAAAATGTATTTTATGGGGATATCAGTGTACAAGCACTCATTTTTACCACTAAACCATGCCCTGGTGCCAACCCCAAGAGAAGTTGAATTGTTTGGAATTTTTTGTTGTCTCCAGAAAGAACATTTACCAACTACTGGTCAAAAAACATTTCCAACAGCTCTCAAATCAAGTATATTTTGTGACAAAGTGCAGTTGCGAGGCAAACAAATTAAAAACAAATAATTAAAAAGAAATTGGGGCATCTTAAAAAGTGACAGCTCTCATAGAGAACTTCAGAAAAGCCCCCTCTTTAAATGATGAACTGGTGAGTAGTTCTCCCCCCTTTGGCACAGAAACCCTGGCAAGTCAATTAAGCAGGCAACTTCAAGTGTGGGTATTAAAATCACTGTGATAATATGACAAAAAGCAACTTCTTTACAGACTATAAGTCAAGTCATAAAATTGAGAAAAAAGATGACATCTTCCATACATTGTGACACTACAGTGCTTAACAAACATATCAGACCACCTGTCATAAAATTGACAAAAAATAAATATGACAAAAACCTTTTCATACCCAAATTAGAGCTCTCTGAATAGTCAAAAAATTAAACTAGAATAACATTTAATCTCTAAAACTGACTTTTCTGTTCAGGAATACAAGTAAATAACTATTATTTGATGTCATGATCAAGAAATAATAATACTTTAGTTTCTTTTTGTTAAACAGTAAATTTGAAAGATAATTTTATTTTAGTTAAAGACCTTTTATATATACTGGTGTTTTAATCATCACAGAAACAAAAAAAACTATTTTGTTAATTGCCAATGCTGTAAATGTAGGGCAGCTGTGGTATTAACCCTACAATGGTGGAGGTCTAATAAACGTGTTGAGCACTGAATGTGGTTTACAGGCTTGAGTGGTCATGTGGCTGTTTTTATATTGGCAGAACAAAATGAGACTGGCAGAGCATTAAGGGGCAATAAGAACTGGCAAATCCTCAACATAGTCCTGCACAGGTCCTATTTTTCCAACCCGCATCCCTGCTACCCGCAAATCTCCCAATGTCAAGTCCACACCCGTCCGAACCTGTGTACATTAGGCCTGTGACCTGACCCACAATTCATACAATACACAATGGCCACACAATCTCCTACTTTACTGAGGACAGTACTGAACATCCACTCTATGATCTCCTGTATGGACACAGACGCACAGTCACTGACACAGCTCCACTTATTCCTCCCCCTCCCCTCTACACCTCTCTGACTCTCTCACACAATTTCTTTTTCTTCCACGACAAACAGACTCTTGACAATGAATGTATGCTGCTTCTGACCCCCAATTTTCACATTCCGTCCAGTCCCTCCGTTTGTGCAAGGATCCGTACATGTCGCACACACTGTGGCAAATCGCCACCAGTCTCTTCAAACAATCAGTTTCCACAACCTGTGCCTTAAACCAATTTAACCAAATTCACCTGTGCCTGAAATATGCAGCAAGTCTATTTTCAGTGTGAGCCGCTTCAACTCCACGTCAATCACCGCCAAGCAGATCGACCCAAAACAGGAAAACAATTGCTCAGAGCTTCTGGAACATTTGAAATATATACAAGAATATCATATCATATCATATTGTAGGAATTAAAGAGATTTGACTTGAATTGATCACAGTTAATGACTGGATGTGTTTTCTCTCGTCTATGGTCAGATAATAAAACGTAAATACTAGACATTTAAGGCATTAATAAGCTCAGAACATATAGTGTTAAAAGCTTTTTACTCTGCTGTGTACTCACCCATTGTAGAAGCAGAGAAGGCATGGAAATCAGTAAAAAGTAATCAGTGGAAGTTTTTTTCAAAGGTGGGCTGGCTGTAAAACCAGTTGTTTAGATGTTGCTCTTCTCATAAATAATAATAATAATAATACATTTTATATATATATATATATATATATATATATATATATATATATATATATATATATACACTGCCCAGTATAAATAAGTACACCTCCTATAAAAAGTAATGTGTTAATCATTATCTAAATGAACAAAAGAACAATTTCCATAGTTTTGACGAAGTTGAGTTTAACATGACATTTTTTTTTACCATGAGATGAAAATAACGGTAATATGATTACTAAAATTTAGCCTTGCTCCCACCCCTTTGATTGGGGTGTACTCATTTTTGCATCCTTGTGACGGAGCAGCGCCGTCACTGACTTTACACACCCGCCCCGCGGAGCACACGTACAGACGCGAAGGAAACGCGCACGCACGCACACAAACACAAACACCCGCCCCGCGGAGCACATATACAGATGCGAAGCAAACGCGCACACACACACAGTGAGCGCAAAGACAGACGCAAAGGCCGGCTTGAGTCCACACAACTACACCAAACTTTTCCTTCCTGCTAGCGTTTTTCTCACTCTGTAAAAACTCACCACTTTCCTCCTTCCCCTCTCTGTCTTTTAGCGTGACCAAGGGTGCAAACTTGGGAGCTCTAATCATTTATCTGCATACATTTACACAACTTTAAAGCACTCCTACCTTGACGAGCATCTTAAAGACACCATGCTGCGTCCCGGTCTTGAATTTGGATGAAAAACCGGAGGGCATAATTTCCGGTTCCTATAAACGAAATCTCGCGGGAATTCATGCTCACATGACTAGGGACAGAGCAGTTTTTGTGGTTATTGAGTTTATATGCCTTTTCGTATGGAAATACGAATTCTAAAAAAAAATAGGGATAAAAATGTAATAAAAATGATGATTAAAGGGGTAGGTAAATAAAAGTGGAAAATGTTTCAATTATGAAGAAAATACATGTTTCAGTATAAGTTATGTAACTAATTACGCCCAGTGGGAGGGGCTTCAGCTTTAAAAGATGGCTGCTACAGCCTGCTGGGGAGAGTGGGGACTGGGTAACAGAGCAGGTAACAGCTCCATGTGAGATGTCGAGGAACTCTGTGGAATATCACATTATTTTTCCCTTTGTTTTTGTAAATATTTTATAAACATTTTTTCACCGTTACATTTTTTTTGTTTAAGTTTCTTGCACTGCCAGATGGGAGGCCGGCATAAATAAACAACACCAAACGCATTCTTCTGACTATGCCTGTGTTTTTTTTAAGTTTTTGGGTGTTTAAGAGAAGGACCCCGCGACTATCCTGATCTTAAATTGAGAAAAATACTTTTCTGTGTGCAACTTAGAAAGTCTTGTTTTTTACTAATCAATGGCCCACATTCGGGGGAGTATTAGTAGTGTGCCATAGAAAATGTTGATTTTGAAGGAAACTAAAGGTTTTCTGACAAATCTGAAGGGATGTACTCATTTATGCTGAGCACTGTACATAGCTGTTATCTTGTGATTATGTTTCTTGCCACAGCGCTGCCCATCGCCACCAGCTCTGCTGAATCAGTCTCACAACAACCAGGACCTCAGCTCAGAACATTATCCTTTTTCTTGGTAATTGAGTCTTTCACAGACAAAAAAACAACATCAGTGCCTTTTACCTGAAGAACCGTTGGAGAGCCGGTAGATATCAGGTGGAAAAAGTTTTCACACAAGTTCAATCATTAAAAATGAGAGATTTAGTCTTTTTTGAAAGCTACCGCTACCCACCCACATTATGTTTGTTTTCACTTGATTGATGATTCTTTTTTTTTTTTTACCCACACCTGTATGTTTTTGACGGGTAACTGTCAGATACACACTGGTACCCAATTGCAGTGCAGGACTCTGATCCTCAATATCCCATGGCTTTACAGTACAAGGATGTAAATCATGGCAGCTGAATTCTTTAAAAATAACCAGCAATGAACATATACCTCAATCAGAGAGGGAAACGCATTGAAACTGCTTTTACGAAGAGTCTCGTTTCTTGTAGTTGTTTTGTTTGAGGATTTCAGCTTTTGAAGGAGTTTACTTACTTGTACATTTGGTGTATTTTAGATCATATTTATTGTTTTTTATTATCTTTAGGTTTCTGCACTGGTATCAGAGTAATTATTTCCTCAGTTTAAATGTAACTTGTTTCCTCACGTGACCTGCATTGATCATGTGACTGGCCCAAAACCTTAGAGGAAGTAACATGGTGGCCATTTTGTACCTGCCTTGATGAAGGCCTCAATGGTTAAAACAAGTTGGCATGATTTTACGTATGTAGCCCTTGATGAAGTAAAGCCTTTAACTATTAATCCCTGAGGGCCTCAGACCTTGTGTATACACTTTATGTTGGATACCAGGGGAAAACTTATTTCAGCAAAATTTTTACAATTTTTCACAGTTACCCACACCTGAGTAACACTCCATGTGTCTTTTTAATAACTGAGAATGAAAGGAGGTGGTTTAGATGTGAATTATAAAGTAACTTAAAGACCTGACAGTGTCTGAAATGAGAGAAATTATGATTTTTTTTATCAAAATGTAATTAATACACACAATAACTGAAACTTCATGTATTTTATGTTGTTTCTTGAAAAAAGATTAATAGAATCCCAAAGGGAAAATGCCACATTTTTGTGTGTGCATGTCATTCAGTATCACCCTAAATAGGTTAGGAAGAAAATAAAATAACAATTGTATCAAATACTAAAAATGGAAAAACACATTTCTGTTGCCAGGTTCATTAAGACAAAAATGGTGAAATAATTTAAAACCCAAGTCATCATAATGATTCAGCTGAAATCACTGATTGTGTACTGTAAACTGAATCAGTATGGGCTGAAAACAGCTGAGAGAAATTAACCAGAGTGGCTGGAGAAGAATAGCTCATTACTGTTTATGTGCATGTTTGCGGGAGCACGCGTGTGGGTATTTATGATTATTATTCATGTGGAGTTGCTATGATACAGCAGTGCCAGCTGGGGAGCAAGCACTGCGCTCAACCTTTGTTGCCCTTCCTCATTTATTAAACACACAGAGAAGTGCATGCAAGCAACACCCTGAACACACAAACACACAAATCAGTAGTCTGCCCGAGAAGCGCAAACACAAATACCCAACCCCTCGTACCCTGGCTCGTGTTAACATTCACTTTTTATAGTAGCAGGCTTAGTGAGTGGCTTCCTCTCCGCCTACATGCAGACTGAGAGCAATGAAAACACTAATACACAACATAAAGCCATGCCAACTACAAAACAACACATTAAGACTGCTTGTGGGCTTAGTCATTTCATACAACAGCTTCTTTCTCTGACCTGCAGATGTTTTTCTCACCCTTGGCCAATTAAAACTGAAACATGCACAAATCCGCAAAGCAACAGCTGGTTTCCAGTGTAACTGCATCAAATGATCTTTTAAGTTATTCAAACTGATCAACTGAGTTAAGTTCAAATGAACTGACCTGTGAGGAACAACAAGAAGACAAGGCTCAAAGACAAAGATAAAGCAAGCAAACTGTTATTTTTAATCACACAGAAAACATGCCCAGTATGCCTCTCTGTGGTTAACCAGCCCTGTGGTCTGTATCACAGCAATCTGTTTGTGTCTTTGAAATGACTTTCCATGAAAAATGGCACAAAGCCTGGTCGCATTACCATCAGGGATGACTTTACATATTCAGAGGGTTTCTAAAATACTTCTTTTGACAAAAGGAATGAGAACAAGTTTAAATGCTGAATGTAGAATTTGGCAATAATGAGGGAACATCATATCCTAAGGTACAAAAGTTTAGCCACGGTTTCCCTTTTAAGAGTCCATATTTTGCCTCAACTCTGGTTCTTATATTTGTATCTGATGAGTTCTAGAGTATGCTCACAAATAGCTAAAGGTAAGAAAACTGCCCGTTGAGTACCCCTGGTCTATGCTCTGCACTGCACTTTCCAGCTCCAGCCAACAGGCTTAAACTGCTGATGAAACAATAGTAGGATGGTGCAGGGGCTGAGCTCTGTACTGATTGGCTGCAAACCAATGTGTGATAGGGACAGGGAAGGATGGGTAACAGGCTGAGGAGCAACTTAGCCGTGGTATCTGCCTGTGACAAGCAGAACACACACGTAGGTGGAGGCTGTATAACTGTGACTTAAAAAAAAAGACATCACCCCACATCACCACCCCATGTCAAGCTGGGGTTGGGGGCAAAAACGACCAGTTCATTTTTTTCTTTAAACCAAGGTCAGATAGGCATATTTCTCCTCTACCTCCTTCACCTTAATACATAGTGTGTATGTGACTGCTGTTGCTTTTGCAGAGTGTCTCATGTGGACACTCAAGGAACAACAATTTTGGCGTCAGGTTATAGACTTTCTGCTGCCTAGTTGTTGCCTTGTCATCAATTTCAAAATTCATAGTCCTAAAACATCCAATATTTTAATTTCATGTTAAGCACAGGCAGAACAAATGATTTTCTTAATTGGAATTATTAAATACATTTAGTTTTGTTACACCTTCAATTTACAACAGCAGGCGGGGAAAATCAAGGTCTCAAACATAAATTTAGACTTGTTATCTTTAGTATGGGTAAGAGAAAAAATCATATTAATGAGGAGATTTGGGACAGAATGCAAACAAGGAAGAGAAGCCTGTTCAAATTCAGAAGCTTTGGCCCTTGTTTTTATTTTGAGAGGCATATCTTGTCTTTCTCTCTTAAATACAATCTGTCACATGCAGTTGTGACACACACCAAACCTTTTTAACAGTGCTCTAAAAATGAAAGACAGATGTAGACATTTTTTTATTGCAGCCTTTGTATTGGTGCAGATAAGTAAAGCAGGGTTAAAAGCCAGTGATGAAGATGTTCTGTATGCAGATGTGTCTAATTTATGTTTGCCTGCAGCAGAGTGTATGTATGCATATGCATGTGTTGAAAAGTAACTTGTCTCTATATGTGCGTGTGGGAATCATAACAAGGTTATCCTGATCAATATGGTGATCAATGCAAAACGGAGCAATCATTACTAATCCTGTGTGGGTTCTTTTGCACTGAGCTGCATATTCATGCAATAATACATTACTGCACATCTATATGCACTACCATGTGTTGATATAAAACTTGATGACCCCTGGATCTGTTTCTGATCCGTCCCGTTTCGTTTCTTTCCCACTTGCTCAGAGAAGGAATATGAGTCCAGTCATGGTATAGACTGGTGAGAGGTCAGTGTAGAGCTGCAGTGTGATAAACATGGAATCAAATGTCACTTTGTATTTGTGACAAGAGGATCATTAGAATACCAGTCGAACTGTTTGTCCTGGTGACTATAGATTTTATGTGTCTGATGTTTTGACTCACATGGGCAGACATCAGCAACTGAACCTCTAAATCTTAAGGTTTGCATAAAACCTGGTGGTTTACAAGAAAAGATCACTTATCTGACAATCAGTTGTTTCATAAAAGTTTTGTACATCGTGTGAAATGTAAATCAGCAATGATACATTTAAACTTTACTACAAGAAAAAAAAGATGATCCTCGTTTGAGGTCCAGCTCTTTACCAGCCTTGGATTACTGAATGCTACCGCAAATGCATACAAGTCTCAACTAAATGCCAATATTCACTAAGTTTTAAAATGATTTATGAATCTTTGAAGCAGAAAGCAGGATCTGTCAACATCTGACAAAATGTTGTGAAATCATCGTGAGCCAGTTATAATTACTTACTTGTAACATGAATCTAAGAAATCAGTATCAGCTCTTATTCTCCCACTATCTAAATGTGATTTTTGGATTAATCACTGTTGATTGTAGAATGTATTATAGTCTGTATAATATGTTACCAACAAAATTAACTCCAGACAGTTCTTTAAACTTTTCCAGAAACCTTTTTGCTGTAAACCAAGACCTTATTATTAGTCTTTAGAGTAATGTGATTTCAGGTTTAAGCAGCCACAGTCTATTTTGGTTGGTATTTTATTTATAAATAAATTGAACAGCCAGTTCTTTAAACATTTCCTCTTAGTTATGCCACATAACACACAGACATATAACTCTGTATTCAGTTTTCTTACAGAGAATTGAATTTTAATGATACTAGAGCATTCCCACAGAAATAAACAAAAGGGTGCAATGAGCATTTCTGAATGAGGAATTTAACAATTATTGTTGGTAAAATTTCAAGGCACTTCATCAGCAATAGACAGGATCTATTTTGATAAATGCTCTGTGTGCTCAGCATTCAATAAATTACAGATGAAACATTTATTTACTTGTTTAATCTGCTGTAATTGTTCGCTAGATTCTATAGCATGTACATGAAGTCTGAAAAAAACATTGTTTCTGGTAAAAACTCCAATTGAATATGACATTGTACGAAACAATTACATTAGTTGTTAAATACATATGAGGTTTCAGTGTTTCGAAAATCAATATTATTATTATTATTTACTTATTTTTTTTATAAATGCTAAACACATTGTCTCAGCTTTTTTAGAAAATGGTTTGTGTTTGGCCTACTGTCAGTTTGAGGTCATCAGAATTGACCCTTTGTCAAGCCTCTCCCTTTACAGGAGGAGATCCTCCATCAGGCCCTGCCCTTTTTAGTAACTATTACTAGGTTAGACAAAATCTGTTGTTGCAGGCCTCTCTCCCATTTGAAAGAATCTAAATTAACTAGCTTTTTGACTAACTTTTATTCTTTTTCAGTTAAGTTGATCCTATGTCAAATCTTGCCTGAGGGAAAGAATAAAGACAAAACTACAGTAGGGTGTATGAAGAAATCCAAGTCTTTATAAATCTACTAGAATAATTTAAAATATAACTTGTGATTGGCCTCAGTAATGTCATCTAACATTGACTGTTCACATCAGCAAAATGCTTTATTATTTCAGCCAAGTATTTCTAGAACATCAAATATTGTCAGTGTTTACATGTTTCTTTTTACCTCTCAGTGTAGACAAATTTCCTGTATAATTTTCAGCTTTTAAGTCAAATAGAAGATAACAATTTTCCCCAATGCATTAAACTAGACTCTGCCAACACAGAGGTTGTCTGACTGGGTAACCTGGCAGCAGCTGCTTTGAGAAAAGGCTCTCAGATTCTTATTGGTTTGTTGGTGGATTATTCAGAGAGCCAACAAAGAGTCGATTAAGTTAGGGTTTACAAACATTTACTAATAACAATGATAATACTTTTGCTGCCTACTTTCCTCAGATGTGGTTTGGTCCATTTTATCAGGATTTTATTCATAAAACAACTGTAAAGAATCCATGCTAATTTTACGTGGCAGAGTTTGTCTTTTTTCCACATGGGCCTTGGCACAATTATTTCATTACACCGTAGCTGTACCCAGAATAACAAGCACTTAAAGTACACTTTGCCAGTGTATTTCCAGCTTCCACTTGAGCAGATTCATAGAGTGCTATTTTGGGTCAAAACTGGACTTTTCCTTGAGTACAACAGTTTTGTTATCTTTTACCCCTGGTTGTAGCTACAAAAGAATATCAAAAGAACAAAACACAGTCAGACATGGGCATGCTGAGCTGAAGCTGTAGCAAAACAGTGGAGAGAGACAGACCCTCCTCAGGTGATGGCGATGCTCTGGAGGCAAGGTGCTAAAGGTCGACAGTCCATGACCTGTCTGGACAAACATACATAAACACACATATCAAACCATGCAGTGAAATGGTGACTAAGCTAACGAGGACCTTATTATCACTTGGCTCTTACATGCACTGCTGTCCACCCAACAACAACAACACACACACATAAAGGCCAAACACACATCTGGGCCAGGCGATGGCATCAGTCAAGAGTCGCCAAGCAGGATTTGAACCACATCCCCTACAACCACAGGGGTGTCAGTGTGTGGGCCTGTCTGCATATATTTACATTAGAGCCTGTGTGTGCACATGTCCTTGTGGTTGTCAAAGTGTGTGTGTGCATGTGTGTCTCAGAGGGCCAGCGAAACCTGCCCCTGCCATTGATACCCTCAGACTGTCACACACGCCTCTGAGCAGCTACAGGAAGAAGGAAATGAGAGGATCTGGACTGTGACATTTCTGTTTGAGAGAGTGTATGGCTCTGTGTTTGCATGTGTTTGTGTTCAAGTGCAGGCCGTATTTCCTCGTCCGTCTGTGAGGTTGCACGGGTCAATGAGATGGTTGGCGTGTATTAAGAAGGAGCAATGGAGCATTCAGTATTGCTTCACTGCAAGTGTTTGTGTAGACAGAGAAGGTTCAGTGTGTGTCAGAGAGACGGCAGGTAACTCGAGGAGGTGAAATAAACAGAGGGGAAGTGAGAAGGGGTAGGGTGGATGGGAGGAAGGAAGTTAGGGAAATGAAGGTAAAAGAGGCAAAACAAGGAGTGATGAGAGGTAAAAGTGAAGAAATGTTGTAAAGGGACAGCTTTGATTTAAAACTACAGTACAAGTAGAGGAGGAGACTGCCAATCACTCCATCAACCAATCCTTATTTGTATAGCGCCAAATCATAGCACATGTAATCTCAGGAAACTATACAAAAGAGTAGGCTGATGCTATACTCTTCTCTTTATTTAATTGATTTTTATTTTATTTTTAGTCTTTGACTCAGGTCCGCGTCAAGGATACTTTGTTTGGCAAAATTTTTCTGCAGCCAGACAGATAGAGACAACCAACATGCCACACAGATACCAAAACAGATGCCCAGAGAGCAACATAACAGAGAGAAAATCAAACAACACCAACCCTAATTAGGACTTATTTTTTATGTCTATTTCAAACCCAGCATGAATCCACCATGAGTACAGCGCTTTGCCACAACTGGCAACAATTAAAGTGGCAAGAAAAAACCTCTGTTCAGCAGCAGAAAATCTTGAGCAGAACCAGACTTATGTTGAACAGCCATCCACTGATATTGTGTTGGAGGTGTGAGTGGACAGAGATAAAGAAGGGCAAAGACAAAGGGACTAAAATGAGAAGTCAAGATACTGATAAATTTATGGATGCCTGGACCACAAATGTGTCATTATTATATTTATCTCTATTGAGTTGAAGTTAATTAGAGGTGAGCCCCTTTAAATGTGGCATCTTGTCCTCAAGATGGTCCCCTTCTATATAGATGTCGATGTAGTTGTGTTGGAATTGGCAATAACAACCATGGATAGAGAGAGATTGTTGCTGATTTCTGTAGCAACATTTATTTGACTTGCAGTTAATTTGGGTTTTATCAGTTTAAGTTAGATTTATGTTAAATGGCGCAGTTTCTGTTGATGGGGTAGGATAAAGCAGATGGAGTCAAGTGGGTCCACAGCAACAGGTCGTCCATGCTGGAAGTCATAGTTACAGTAATACATGTCCAGTATATGCAGGAAATACCATGCATTTTAATTGATTGATCACTGAGGTTAATACAAGGAACTGTAATGATAATGGAGTGGGACAAAGAAATAAGGAACAGCTATGTAGGTCCACAGCAACAAGTTGACCCCACAAACACTCCAGAACAACAAGACAAACCAGAGATGAATACAAGAGTTTTTTGTTTTTTTTTACAAAGAGAGCAAGAGAAGAGGAAAAGAGTGTTGGAGAGACAGAGAGGGGTCTAAGCCTGTTGCAGCCTAACTATAAGCTGGTCCAAGCCTGCGATAGCCCTAACTAATAGCTTTATTGTAAAGGAACGTTTTAAGTCCAAGCTTAAAGGTAGAGAGAGAGTCTACCATGATTTGTAAATTATTCCAAAGAAGAGGAGCCTTATAAATGAAGGCTCTACCTCCCATACTACTGTTAGAAACTGTCAATACCAGAATTTCAGTTTTGTCAATATCGCAGCTAAGACTAAGAAGTCTCAGGCACCAAGTACAGATTAATTTAAGTCAGAAAGGCAGTATGACAATAAATATGTAATTGTGCAACCAAGAGAGTGTGCAGAAGTTTGCTTGTATTTTTTTAAAGAACTTATGACCTCTGAGAAAGAAGTTATGTTTTTTTGCAGGTACAATCACTTCACCTGACATGCTAGATAGACAGTTCAATACATGCTACACAGGACATATTTCATAAGCAAACAGCCCATAGAAAGTATGTGGGGAGGGCAAAACTTTTCAAAAACACAACCAGAGGGTGACTGGACAAATATGCTGTCAGTCACATTCAGTATTGGCCTATCAAATTATGTCTTGCTGTCATCATGCTCACAGCTCCTCACCTCTTTCTGCTTAAAGGCTGCTGATTGGGCAGTGCCCCTGTAGACTGAGTTCAATCGTTCCAGCTTTAAGCTTGCAGACACTGAATCAGGTGGATCCAGCAGCAAGGTTTGATATCACAGAGATTCCAATAGAGATTAATGGACTTCTGCTGGACTGGTACAAGAACTTCAGTTCGTAGAGCTGGTAGGACAGCAGGGTGAGCACAAGAACTTAAGCTTTCACACTTTGCCTCAGGCCTTACTTTTACAGTGTCATGGTTGTGACAGAGACAGAGAGCCCTTTATGTCAAGCCTTGACAGTCAACGTCCAGACAAGTCAAAGATGGTGATTTTTAGATGTATGTCTCCCCACAGACTGGTTTTCAAAAACAGGAAGTAAAAATAATCATATCTCTGAGTGACCTGTCACCAAATGACCCACAGTCTGGCAGAGGCTGCGTCGTGGTAGTTGGAGGCCCCTCCATTATACCAGCACACACACTCAAACAACACATCCCTCCATCAGCCTCTTTCTCTCTCTCTTTTTCTCTTTGTACCTCTATCACTCACCCCCTTTCTCACACTTACAGACACCCACACACACTCCTCTAGGTGTAATATTACAACGCAGCCTGTTAACATTCCCGGGCCGCCTGCTGAAGCTTTCCAGATTGTCCTGTTTATACAATCGCTGCTGCAGAGGAGACAGTGGAAGAGAGGGATGAAGGATGGATAACGCGCGGCGAGATACGAATAAACACGAGTGTGCAAATGGGAGCAAGCAGACATGCAAAGAAACACATGTGCATCATGTACCCTAGCACACACACAAAACTACACGCATGTGCTCTTGAGTGCATGTAAACTCAGACACAGATGCGGTTCATCCTGCAGAAGGACCCTCAGCTCTCCGTCTCTCATTATGCTGTTGAAATGTCAGCCTCGTTAAAGAGGCCTATTTGACTTAATTGAGAAGCAGAGTGTAAATAAATGCTTCAGTCCAGTTTGTTTTCACGGCTCTCTGGCACTCTGCTCTCATTCCAAACCAATTTATCAAAGAACCCTTCACTCTCCTCAGATTTCTTTATTTTTGTTCTTTTTCTTCCTCTTTCCATCATTTACCTTCATCCCTCCTTTGATGCACACCTTTTCTCTGCCAGTGTCAATTTGAAGTGCCTTTTCTCTTTTTTGCCCTCACTGGGGACTGAAATCTGAATATTGCAGCTCATGTTGGTTTGATTTTGAGCTTTTCTCGAGGCAAATTGCTCTTAAATTGCTGTAGCTTTTGAGAAAAAAGAAGCACACAGATCTTAATTCTAATAAAACATCCTCTCAGAATTTACATTTTAGCTGGGCGGTGAGAACCCTCCTACACAAACTATCCATAAAATGTCAAAAGAGCACAGTTACACAAGACTTAAAATTGCAGTAAAAGCACCCACTCAAAACTCCTTATAGCAGTTTTAAAGGCTTGCTTCGGCTCTTTGACTTCAGAAAAACTTTAACAGTAAGAATTCACCTGTTAGCATGAAGAAATCTCACTGTGTGATGTAAGCTTAGTAAGCATTATTTAAAGATCTAAATAAATGTCAATTTCAAAAACTTTGAGTTGTTAAACAAATTAGTGTCAACACAAAAGCACCCAAAAAATACAATATCAACTTCAATTATTATTTTCTTACACTTTTTCCATTTAAATATATTCGGTAAATACCACTGACAATAGAAGAACTTGACAAAAATCATTTGACATTAAACATTTGATCGTCAAAAAAGCAATTGTAGTGTTGTTAAGGCCAATCCATAGATGCAGCCATACAATACACAGCAAATTGACAAGAGTCAATGGTGTTGGCAAAGTTTCTGCAAGGGCGAAGGGTGAGTGGAGGCAAATCCCTGAAAATGTACTCTCAGCTGAAAAAGTGTTGGTGTCAAAAACAAGTGTGAAAATGATGTTTCAGTAAAAAATATAGGTGTCATTGTGGGATCCTTAACTCTGAACATTTCTCTCTGAACTGAAGTAAGTGACAACTGTAGAGTCAATCATTCTGCCCATCCCCCATAAATGGACACCAACAGCTGTCACAAGCCCTCGACATGAAAACTGCAGTGCAAATGTTTTTTTTAATTTTGTTTGTTTGTTTTGTTTTTGAATATATGTGCTCTAACAATGCATGGTATCTTTATTTCAGCTAATTTCCCCCGCTGATTTACATTTATAAATAGATCAAAATTTACACTTTGCAGTGTTAATATAGAGTTAACCCATAAGGAGTTGAAAGTGTACTCCAGAAGAGTGCATTCCTAACTCTACAAACAAGTGTTGATCAAAATTCACACTGATAAGTGTTGCAAAGTTTGGAATTTTAACTCGACAAAGAGTCAACAATTACACCTGATGAGAGTTATAAGTACCAACTCTCTAAAAGAGTGAAAACAACACTCTGTTGTGCGGACCCATTCAGACATTGAAGAAGTGTTACTATTGACTCTGATGATTTTAATTTGTCTAAACAGATTTTGCTGAGCACATGCTTTTTCCAACTGAACTTTTGATCCATCTACTGGCAGACAGAGAGACTGAGTTGAGGTGGGGCTTAAAGCCATCTGAACAACAGAGACTCCACGTAGAATTATAGCCATGTCAGTCATGCCCCTATTTCCAAATCCCGAAATACTCAATAAAATAAAAACAGGCATGATACAAAAAATTCAAACCCCATACAGTGAGAGCCTTATGATATACTGTATATTTGGACAAAAGCTGTTTGTTGAACCAGACTGTAAATATGTTTATTTTGGCTGTTAATAGTGTCTGTTTCTCACACATAATCATTGAATATCCAGATATAGGTAAAAGCCAGCCTCAAGCGGACACTTGAGGAACTACTGTTTTTGGCACCTTAGCATTGCCTTCATTTGTTAGCACGAGCAGTTGTTGTTTGGTAAATACAAATTAAAATGATAAAGTTAGTCTAACTAAATGTTTGCAACAACAAAATGAATTTAAGTTTATCCAACTAAATCAAATTATTTCAGCTCAACACATAATTTTCAAGCTGATCGGAATTAATTCAGTGAATTATGCAATTGTTTTAAGATGGTTTAATTCTTTCTGTATTGTTGGTTATAGTTGACTCTGACTGAAGATATACTGTACACTGTGGCACACAAAGTCTTTCATGTTTCAGTTGTTAAATAAATGCAGTCAACTTTGATTTTGAACCCACAGCAATCTGGATTCTCGTTCTGTTTTCTGCTTTGTTAGTTTCTGGAATAAATTTTAGTGCCTATCTTGTGTCAAATATTTCATCTTGTCATATTCTTTTAAAATACTGTATCTCTTTGCAGTTTTGCTAAGACATTACTCGAAACCTTTCCTCCTTTTATCTAATCAGTAAACACAAATCAGTTTTCAAACTGCGTTCACTAGACCTCTGACTCTTGACGCATAATCAAACACCGACCTCATGTCACAAACTCAGCAGTCAGAATGAAAACACTACTGAGCAGGAAACACTTGCACAACTCAAAACAGAAAACACAGGGGTCACTGACCACAGCCAAAAAACAAAAAAAACAAAAAAAACAAACGTTAATTTATGCAACAATAGTAAGACTAAAACGTTTAAGTGTAAGTAAAGTTCATCACAATACAATTATTAATGCTACTGTACATTTTCAAAGGAAATGAACCAACTTTTGCCCACAGCTGCAGACAGAAACACAAGCAGACTGGAGGCACACTGTCATCTGCACTGTTGTAGAAGTCTTTTCTTTTTTCTTTTTCACTGAAATAAAGATTCACAACTAAAGTAACAGTAATTGTGTCCAGCCCTGGAGTGACTCAACAGTGTATAATGTTCCAAACATATTTCATTTTCATATAGCCTACATTCCTTTTCATCAAATGCTTTAACAATACTGTTCTGCGCTAGTCCTGAAAATAAAGCTCTTTTGAGCTGAATAGAACTGAATCCCCTGAATTGTTTTTAAATAGTAAAGTCACAATTTGTTCAGGCAGATGACAGTGTGCAGGAACCTTTACATTTTTGTGGAAAAAAAAAACTATCAGCTGAGTGTCACTTTTCATGTTGCATTAGTGTAAGTTTATACCTTTGACAACAACTTTCAACTCACTTGAGCTTTCTGAAATCACCTGTACTGGTTTCATCAGGGCCACCTGATTAGTGTTTGACTCGAGTGTTTTTGATTTTGACCTGCAGATGAAGAAGTGACTCCTGTGTTGCACATAAATTTAACTTCTCCAATGGCCACCATTCAATATCGCAAGACGAGAAAATGATAACGTGTATAAGAGGGTGATTGTGTTTTGAAATTGACAATAAATGAAGAGGAATTAAATAATCCAGAACCTCGTCGTGTAAATGGCTAAAAGCCAGCCAATGGGCGTGCACTGATTAAAAGGGAATGAAAGCTGACACTCTGATTGGTTTGATCCACGTTATGCCCAGACACCCCCATGCATAATCAAGGCACATAATCAGTCCTCTGTGGGCCCTGCGCCTGGCTTTGCACTGACAATTTGAGATGTCAAAGCAGCTCAGCATAGACTGACGTACCCCAAACCATCTTGCACCATGCGGTTTAGACAATGTACTTCACACTGTCAAAACAGAGCCCAAAGAGTTCTCCTGAATGTCTCATTATTTAGATATTTATTATAGTTTCAAACATCGTCATCAAATATGCATTAATGAAAAACTAAACTTGTATAAGTTGACTGCTGAAATCACCACTTTATATGATCACTGGCTGGAATGATACACCAATCCTGTTTCCATTTAGTTTTTCAGAGAAACATCCTTGTTTTGATTTGTTTTGTTTTTTTTGTTTGGTTTTTGTTGGGGTTTTTTTTGGTTTTTTTTCAATTAAAAATACTGTCTTACATGAAACTGGTCTGTGGCACTAAAAAGTTGGGGGCAGTTAATCAAGCAAAAAAGTTTGGTGTGATGGAGGCAGATGGATGGAGAAGTGAAGCTTTGGTTTCGCATGCGTGTTTTTCGGCGTGCGTGTGCATACCCTTAGGAATGCAGCACTTTGGAGCTCAGGGGAAACTCCCTCTGTGGTAATGTTTTAAGCAGCTAATAAACTCTCTTGGCTGAAAGGATGAAACTCTATCCAGACCAGGTGAGAACCATTTCTCGTCCTCTCGTGTTTAGATGTGAGCTAATGCACAGACTCTCCTATGTGTGTGCACATGTGTGTGTACCGTATGGTTAGTATACACACACATGTTCTGTCTTTATGTGTAAAATGTCTGTGTGAGGGATGACAGCTTTATTCTCAGCGGGATCTTTGTGAGCATGCAGCGTGTATGTTTTAAGCTTTAACATAGAACAGAACACCAGCCAAAAGATCCATTAAGTGGACATCAGAAAGTCTTTACCAAAATAGAAGAGGCTCTGAAAAATAAGCTTTCATAAGTGGATGTACGGCACATTTCTCCTGAACTAACAGAGGTGCAATGTAAACACTTTGTGAATTTATTGTCATATGTAAAAAAAAAAAAAAAGTTAGAGCCCTAATTCCAGGGGAGTTGAGATATGAGTAAAGTGTGAATTAAAGCAACATAAAATAATATTTGAATCACTTTTATAATAAATTCAGTTTAATAAAGCAGGAAGGCAAACCTGTAAAATTCTGCTTTTTTGGAAACTCAGTATAGATTTGATGCATTCAACATGTTAAAAAAAAAAGTTGGGATAGCGTCAAGAGAATACTGGAAAAAGATGAAAATTTGTCTAATACACCTGAACAGTCCACGGGGAAGTCTGTAAAAAGTCTCGAAAGTTCCTCAACCAGTTTATTGCTTTTACATGACAACACCCACTCATGGATTACTCCCCTGGCAGACAAGAAATGCTGTCGCTTTCCTTTGCTTTACTCTATCAAGAAATTGGCACTCTTGGTTGCCAACCACGATTTGACCAAGTTGATTGCTTTTTCTTAATAAAAGATTTTTTTTTTTAAATCTGATGCATCGTGGAGAAAAGTTTGAATTATATTTCTACAGAATCTTTAAGTTACAAACCCATGAGTAACAAACATAGTTTCCCTAATCCTACCAAACTTGTTTGCGTTTACGTGTTCAGAATATCACCTCCTATAATAAAATAACTTTTCCAAAACATTGACTGAAGTGAAGAGTTGATAATGAATCTGAAACTGTACATAGATACCACTAAAGAGCTAAAGTAAGCTCATTTCTGATCTATTTTTTGATGAGGTTTTTTTTCCTCACTCGCTGGGCAGCAAAATTATTGAGTCATACACATCACACAAAAAAAAACAGCCCAGATTCTTACACTGGCAATGGTGTATGAGGAAGATTTCTTTATTATTTGTTACGTAAACACACTTGAAGAGAAGTTCTAGCAAGTTGTGCTGTTATAAAGAGTCCATATTATGCTTTTTCAAGTATTATAATACACCCTTAGTGTTCAACATGCCTGCTTTGCATGACAGAGTACTTCTGTGCACAAGACAAAAAGTCTGTGGCATCCGTACTTCCCCTCTCCTCCTGTAAACAGCACCAGTAGCTGCCTAGACCTACCAGTGTGTCGTCCACCCATTGTTTTTCCAGCAGATAAAGCTCATCGGCCAGAGTGGCAAGCCAAGTGATGAGCTGGGACTAAGAATGAATGCAGAGTCGATGATTATGGCACCAGGCAACACTGAACTGACTATTAACCACAAAGAAAAAACCTGTCAACCAATGAGAGCAGTCTGGGACCAAGTGGGGAAGGGGACCTTAAAGGGGTGGGAGCTCTGCCAGAGTACCTCTAACAGACTGAGAAGAAGAGAGGTGAATCAGGGGACTCAGTGGAACTAGAAAGTTCTTTTTTACATTAGTGATTGCGAGTATACACTAGCAGTCATCATAAATGCACATTTGCTTTATATAATATATTAACCAGAGTACAGTTAAAATTTTAGTTCTTGAGAAATAAATATTATCAGGGGAACTGTATGGGGATTCTAACTGAAAGCTGTTAATCACAAAAAATTCAGATGTTTCAACATCAACAGTCCAAAATACAATCAAAATAGTCAGAAAATTTAGAGAAATCCCTGCATTTAAAGGGAAAAGCCAAAAAAACAACATTGAATGTCTTTGACCTTTGACCTTGACCTTTGATCTCTCAGGACCCACTACATTTTAATCAGTTGTTATTTTATGACAGACATCTTAATATGAGCATGGGAACACTTAGGAACCACTGATGGGGCGTCGGTGGCGCAGCTGGATAGTGCGCTTGGTCAGTGATCGGGAGGTTGCAGGTTCAAGCCCAGCTCCGAGCGACACATGGCGATATGTCCTTGAGCAAGCTCCCATTGCTGCGTCAGTGGCATGTAAATGGGCATGAAGCGGCGTGAAAGTGTTAGCTGATACTGATGGATAACTAACATAGGAACTCTGAACCATCAGTGAGTGAATGTGAGAGCGAATGGGTATGAATGGGTAACTGTGACCTGCGGTGTAAAGCAGCTTTGAGTAGTCAAAGACTAGAAAGGCGCTATATAAGCTCAAGTCCATTTACCATCTACTGTTAATTAACACGGCGCATAATTGCTCTTAAAAAGCACCATAAAACTCTATATGCTAAGCAAGAGTCATACAACAACATCATCCTCTCAAGGCCCACACTCACATGAGATTTGTGATGGTGCGAGGTGTATGAGTGCCCATGGCATGGGTACCTTGTGCATCTGTGAATGCACCATAACTATCCCTTCCATTTAGACATCTTTTGTTTTGTTTATTTCAGCAAGAAAATGCAAAGCCACATTCTGCATTAGTAACGACAGCATGGACTTGCACTAAAAGTGTGCGGGTATTAGACTGGCCATTATGTAGTCCAGACCTGTCCCCATAAAAAAAGGCATATTAGAAATATAGAAACCTACTGTGCTGTTGAGTGACTGCAGCTGCACTCCAAGCCAGAGTGGAGAGGTTCTCACTTTGAATACTTCAGTAGTTAACATCTTCAGTCCTCAGATGGTTAAAGAGTGTTGTGAGCTGAAGTGGACCTCACCTTCTCCTCCTGTTTTGTGGGGTTACAAATGCAGAATGTCTATATTTCCAGTTTCAGTTGAAACATCAAATATCAACTCTTTTGAAATTGATGTTTTTAGTTAACACTCCAGCTCTGCATCTGATCTGGTTAATAGTCAACCTCAAACCATCACTCAACACAGACCTGTGCTTTCTACTGATAAGTTGTCCTCCCTGCACCAGAACCCATGAGTGTTTAAATCTGTGTTCATTTCACAGCAAAAAACACCATTTATGTGGGACTCAGCTATTGTGGGAAGTTAATCAAAGAGGCATTATTTCTGTAGTCTGACAATTACACAGTCTTTCTGTTTAAAGGGTTCGATGTTTCAAATAGATAGTGTTGTCAAATGAACTTTGTTATGATTATACCAGTTATTGAGTGCACCCCTTTTCATCAGCAACAAAGTGACTTTATTTGTGTAAAAAAGAATAGATTCAGAGAACAATGGGCACAAATCTATCCAGTGCTAACAAGTGTATTTACATATCAGCACACAAAAATATGACTCACTGACGAATGGCATAATACACAAAAGCCGAGTCATTTAATGTACCTGTCAGGTCTGTTTATGTTCGTCTTTCTCCTGTATTCTGGACTTTGTCTGTGCTCTGCATGTGTTTAAATGTATGTCTCAGTGTTTGGGATATAAGCCTGTGGGATATTAACAGAGATGAATGCAAAGTTGAACAAATACACAAACAAACGTATCACAGAGCCACTGGAAGACAGATTTCTCTGTTGAGATCTGAAAGGACACCTTTATTCTTTATTATCTATCACAGTCTGTTTAAAGTATTGGATGGAGTTAGGTGACTTCGTCTGTTTGGTTACTGAGGCTTTCTCAAAAGTCTGTATTATGGTGAAATTTCTGACAGGAGACAGGGCTGTGGCAGCACAGGGACACGGTCATAATGGCAAGCACCTGGTCTGAAAGTCATGGCATTACAAGGAAGAGCTGGCGTGTGCATCGACCTTATACATCGACTGTGTTTGTGCCATGATGCACTTTTTGTGTCATAGGTAGTGGCTCAAATTGGCAGGGTTGTCACAGCAGTTTCACAACAACAGTGGAGGAAACAGAGGCGCTGATGTAGCCAGCTCTCTTTCGTATACAACATTTTTGGAGGTTGTGCAGTTTTAAGGGGCCAACAACAGGAGCCATTTCACTTTTGTATCAGATATCCCCATTATGTTGTAACAATACTCAAATAATTATATGTATAGAAGTATGAAGCCCATCTGTTAGAAAACATTAAAACCCCACATTTCAGTTACTGTAAATTTCGGGCTATTAAGCGCACCTGAATATTAGCCGCACCCACTAAATCGAAAAAAAAAAATGTGTACTTCTAGGCCACACTTGTCTATAAGCCGCAGGTGCACACTTGTCTATAAGCCGCGGTGTCAAGTGAGTGGAGCTGATCAGGAGGGCGAGGGGAAGGACTTTGGCCAGAGCACTGAGTGTTTTTTCTAACAAGCTGGAGCGTCACCTTATTTTTTGCTCCTTCCTGCTCCAATTTCGCCCCGGTACCGTTCACACCATGCGTCTGAAGGGTTGAAATTTGAGTGGAAGGTGGAGGGATAATTAGCAGAGCGGCGTGCATCCCCTCTGAGTGGACAAGTGGGCGCAATGAACAGCTCTGTGCGCGAGAGGGACAATTCATCGCTCCACTCCGCTCACACGCTCTGGCATTGTCCACATTGTAACACAAGATATTTACACACATATATGTTACACAGAAAGATTTTTTGACTCTAAATTAAATCTGATGTGACAAGGCTAAATGAAATGTAAAAAAAACTTTAAATTAGCCACATCATTGTTTAAGCCGCAGGGTTCAAAGCGTGGGGAAAAAGTAGCAGCTTGTAGTCTGGAAATTACGGTAAATGTTGAATGAAAAACGTCTCATTAATATATACGTTTATGGCTGCTCTGACTTTCCTCTGTGTTTTTCTCCATAATTTGGCCAGAATTTCATCACATTACAATATTTATTCATGTGAATAATGAACAATTCACAATTGCTGCAGAGCTTAAAATGAAATGACACAGAGAATAATGTCACACTTTGCTTGTTAGCTTATTTGCATTTCAGACCCGGCTCACAAAGCAGAGCTGCGATGGACGCCACATTCTGGAAAATTAATTAAGTCCCTGTTGACTATAAAACACGTTTCTCAGTATCATCAGTGCTCCTAAATGCTTGTTGCAAGTCTAGCGCTTTAAACTCTCTCATGACTGTGGAGTGTTAAAAGTTTCTCCATGGGGACAATGTTCTGTGACAGTGTATGAGTGTGTGTGTGTGTGTGTGGCACAGCACTGATGAACATGATTCAAGAAGCTTTTTGGAGTCCACTCCATTTTAAATGCTTTTAGGCTCCATGGATTAGCTCCATATCAGTTTTTATGAGAGAAATCCCTGCCAGCCTTTTTTGTTCACCATGATACATATTAAAACAGGGTTTGGAACGGGTGATGGAGCTTTGTCAATGTTTGACTAAATGTCACCTAAGCCTGCTCGTCACAACATCTCCAAACCAAAGCACATATTCAGAGCTTAAAGTTGATCCACATCAAGATCGTCAACAAAGAAGCTACCCCAACCTCAAATACACCCTGATCCTCTCACTGCCAGTGCACTCCTCTTCCCCAAAAATGATTTTTTTTTCTATAATTTGTTGTTTGTCATACTTGAATGTTCCAACAAAGCAACAGTTTTGTCCAGATCTCTCTGCCACTTGTTCACACAACTGTTCAAATGGACAGATACAACAGTCTAAATATGCCCGAGTCTGTTTCAAGCAAGAGAACACCCATCAGTCTGTCCTCTCTTTCCTGGTAAAATTTTAACAGTAGCATCGCCCTCTGTTAAATGGATGGTAATAGAGGAAGATCACAATTTTACATGCCATGGTACCCACCAGGTGAATTGTACAACCTTTTTTATTGCTTCAGTGATTTAAGAACATAAATATGGTGTGATGCTAAGGACTTTTTATGGTTGTGGTATAGTGGGGTCATATTGCTGATCCCAGCTGTCAGCTGGCAGGAGACAGACTAGTGGCCTGTCAGTCACAGGGCTGGGAAACCAACACAGACAAAGAATTAGACAAACATTTATGCATTATCTATACCACTTAATCCCTTTAGATTTTTTTTTACAATCACCAGGTGACCCATCAAGCATGTTTTTGGACTGCCAGAGGGAGGCAGAGTTCTGTGAGAAGACCCACTCATGCACAGGAAAACATACAAACTCAACACAGAAATGTGTCGATCCAGATATCTTGCTGGCACTACCCTGCTGCACCACCGTGCTAACTAACATTTTCAATCTTGCACTTGCTTTTAGATGTTGTCAGATCACTGCAGAGTACCCCAAATGGGTAGTTTGTACATGGTGGAGCACTGTCACAACACCAAAGTTTAATGTCATTTGTAGCTGTCCCTACAGATATAACCAATAAAATAAAACAAAAAAAAATGATGACCTCTCAGGTCCTGAGAGTCTTGGCTGGGGTTGGAGACCATACAGAGCAAAAATGATGACATGAGTATGAGCTTGATCTGCCATCCATAGCTGCAGACGAGCTTTGCAATGCAGAGGGAAGCAGCTGTGAAACCTGATAACCACCAAGGAAAAATATACAAAGTTAGCACTTGCTTTCCCAGTACAATAACAATGACGTAAAAATGATTAAAGATGACAAATCCCATGTCTTTAACAGCAAACGAGAAAAAGCTGCAGCTGATACACTAAGCACATCAAACTTTGTCAAACCAGAGCCCTCCAGCACTAAGACACTTTAGTAAAAGTAAAAACAATAACAGGGAAGTCATTTTAAAGATGACTTACCTGATTAAACATCAAGTTGATCTGGGTTAATTATAAAGGGTCATTGTCCGCAAAGTGGTATATGTTTGTCATCAGCGTAATGTAGACAAACAGCAGCATCTCCTCTATCTACAATGACCGGCTACTTTGTTATGTACAGCCGTTCTACTGTTTGTTGATGTAACATGTTGAATCTTGGGCTACAGCAGCAAAATACCACAGTGGCCACTCATGTGAGCTAAGAACAGGAAACTGAGGCTGCAACCTGTACAGGCCCACCAAAATTGGACAATAGAAGACTGTGAAAATATTGAACATTGACTTAAATGAGTCTCAAGGGTCAGAATTTATCATAAAAAACAATGTAAAACATGGATCCATCCTTTCTTGTAAAAGCAGTTCAGGCTGGTGGTGGTGGTGTGAGGGATATTTTCTTGGCCCACTTTAGGTTCCTTAGAACCAACTGAATATCATGTCAACACCACAGCCTGACTTGGTAATTTTTTTTACCATGTCCATTGTTTCATAGTGTACATCGTAATATGTTCACTGTACTCCAGTGCCTTCCACAGTCACCAGATCTCAGTCCAATACAGCGCCTTGTGATGTGGTGGACAGGGAGGTTCATGGATGTGCAGCAGCTGCATGATGCTGTCATGTCAATGTAGACTAAAATCTCTGAGGGATGTTAGCAGCAGCTTGTTGAATCTATGCCTGTGGCAGTTCTGAAGGCAAAAGGGAGTCCAACCTATATGTAGAATTGTGTCATAGAATGGTAAGTGAATAATATATTCACTGAAAAAATAGTTAGGTCAGGGACCAATTTGACCATTTGCACATTCAACAAATTAAGATAAGATAAGATAGTCCTTTATTGATCCCCAAAGGGGAAATTCTGGTATTGCAGCAGTACAGGGCAAGTACAGGGATAGTAGCATGCGTAAGACATAGATCAAATTGAACAAAGTGCTTGAAATGATCAACCATGCTGTATAAGAATGATCGCAGAAATGGTCTCCATGAATAAAGAGACAGTTCTGCGATCATTTAATGAAAATTTGAACATGGCAAAGGTGTCTGCAAAATGCAAGCAAACAAACTGACAAAAAAAAAATTTTTTAGAGGGGCTGATTACATGCAATGAAACTCAGATCTTCCAGCATGATTCTGAGATGACGCAAGTCCAAATTCAAGGCCATGTTTATTGTTTTCTTTGTCATTAAGAGTGTAATTTTGGAGTAGGTGGTCATGGAAGGGTCAACAGTGAATCAACACTATTACAAACAGGTTCTAGAAAATCTGTGAAAAACAGTCTGAGAGACTACAATGGTGGAAAAAAAGGTTTCATTCTTCATCAAGACAACAGTCCAGCTCACACTGCACTCACTGTAAAGCAGTTTCTGAATCCAAATCAAACCACCGCACTTGATCACCCTCAATCTTCACCTGATTTATCTTTGTGTGACTTTTACCTAAGGTCAAATCTGTGCTTAAAGAAACACAATCTATCAGTCTGTGTCAGAAGTTAAGAAAGAATGACAGAGGTTCTGAGACCTACAGCACTACTTTGAGCAGTGGAAGACCTACATGCAGCAGTGTGTTGATGCAGAGGGGGAGGAGACTGAAGGAGAAAGACAATGAAACATATTAATGTTCAATAAAACTGAATTACAGCATTAGTCTAGTTCTTATAGTCTGACCTCATATGTATATATATCAAAATGTTTAATTTGGGGACAGCCCTGTGTTTTGTGTGCTTGGCCTTTTTTACAACTTACAACAGAAAAACAGAAAAGCATTTATCCTTTCGTCACCTGTCATGAATGATAGCAAATAAAAAATAGCTGTAAAAACACTCTGGATCCCATAATGTTCTCTTGGCTTTTACCTGATATAATTAACTAAAGCCAAGTACAACTATTAAGCCAGACATATTATTTAGCTTCAGCTTTTATAACCAGATTCATTAGTACATCTATAAAGGTGATGAATGTGAAAAGTTTACTTTTTGGTTCCGTGAGCCATAAAATTGCTAAATGAACCAGGGACCAGCTTTAGTCATCAAGGCGCTTGCATTCATACTCCTTCTAAGTCACGATGATTCAAAAAGCACAAACAAAGGGAGATGCTGCCAAAAGGACAGCAGAGAGTGTTACTGTGTGACAGCAGAGATGGCCAAAGACTAAGCTAATGAAGTCAGTGGAGGCTGCAGTAGCATCTGAACAAACAGAGAAGAAACAACCCATGTCTGGACAGTGTGACTGTTGTTAGATGTCACCAGAAATCTTAATAAACCTCACTTTAGTCAAAAAAACAGGGTCAGCATTAGTTTAGCAAAAATACTTAACAAACCTTCTATACAACAATTATGTTATATTTGTTAGTCATTTAAAAACAAATTTATAAATGCTTTAATGATTCATCAGATCATAAGGAAATAAGATGTCTGTGTAGTTCTCAGTCATCCAGGTCGTGGTTATCCAACGCTGCTCAAAGTGCCAACTGGACTGGTTCTGATTCTTGGATCAAGATTCACATTTGGACACTCACTCGTTGTCAGATACAATATTTAATACGTGTTACGACCCGGCTCAGCGGGGGAAAAGGAAGTAACATACATGAACCAGATATAATTGGTTAAATTAAAGTTATTTTTCGACTTAAAGAACACGTAGTCAAAGTGTACAAATGGGGCTGAGAAAGGGCAGACTAAAACTAAAGAAACTAAAAGGCTTTTAAATTAAAATTCAAAACTACATTCACCAAATATCAATAAGAGCAAAGTTAAATGATCTCTAAATATAAATAAGGAGACTATATGTAAACACGAGAATTACATAATACTTAGATTATTGCCTGTTTCTTTACAAGGCCTCTAAAAACCAGAATAGTGAATTTTGGCTCTAACAAAGTTCAGTCCAGTTGGAGCTGCAGGCTCTCTGTGGCATCTTGGTGCCTCTTAAAGTTGAAGAGGTGCAGAGTGGATCTGTGATGATTGGCTGCTGCTCCACATCAGCCTAATCGCAGTGCACCTGTGGCCTCACACACACACTCGCACACACACAGAGCACTCCAAAGGCAGATTAAAACACAGGAGAGGATGGGGGGTGGAGGCGGCTGTCACAATGTGGTAGAGGGAAAACTTCCCAGTTGTTTGCCTGCATACACGTCTCACCTGTTGAGACTGCAGGACCAAAGGTTTGCTAAACTGGTACTAGCAAGCAACGTTAGTACAAAGAGTCCTGCATATGGCACAAAAATCTGTAGCCTGTTTTATCTCTGAAGCCCAAATCCTAATACTGTTTCAAGCTGTAATATTTACCCCCCGTGAGGCTTTGCCTCCACTGTTGCCGAGACAGGATGGGGGAAATTAGTGAACCCCTTATTTGTTCTGTCTCCAGAGATGGTACCAGAGGCACGTCAGATGCTAGACTACAAAATATTGGACCACTGTGAACTGTTGAGCTCGAAAGACGGGAAAGATGTGATGCAGTGTGTGACGTTTGACGTGTTACTTCTACAGCCGACAGTGCCCTGTAGTTTTTCCTTTTCTGCCTGGGGATACACGTCACCCGCTTGAGTCTGTCATATTCTGTAGCATACATATCACAGTGCAAAGCGATTTTTCTTGAGTCAGCATAATGTGCACCACGAGAAAAAGCACTACAGGTAACTCGTCCACCATCCTTGTTTTGGTAGCTGTCCTGCTGCCGTCAATTATAGTGTGCATTACTGCTTCAGCGATGAGGCCATCCTGGTGCACTTCCCACAGATACAACGCCCCCCCCCTCCACACACACACACACACACACACACACACACACACACACACACACACACACACACACACACTTTGGTACTGCAGTACCATAACTACACTGTGAATTCAGTGACTGTTGACACCAAATTTACTCCCCAGTCGAACTAATATGAATCGCTCTAATGCGCATGATGGGGATACCAGCATGGTACATTTGCGCATATATGCTGTGAAAAGGGCTTGAGACTTACAGCTGTACCATGGTATTCAGAGTGATTGATTTTGTTTCCCACTAAATACCTGGGCCCAATTACCTCATATCAAATGGATTTATTTCACAAACAGCAACTGACCTATTTAAAGAAAAAGGAGATTGTGATGCCTGAATAACATGCAGGCCAAATGTTCCAAATCAAAGGGAAATAGAAAAAAGTAGGAATGAAAAAAAAAAGTATAATATTTTTCTTTGCTGTGTCTTTTGTCATATTATTTCAGCACATTATTCTTTAAAGTGCTTGTTCACAATATACCCCAAATCTTCTTTAATCATTAGATGGCTGTAATTTGTCTCTCTTTAGTTTGTTTAAATGTTTGCATAATTTTTGAAGCCAATAAAGGGATGTCGACAGGAGCAAATATGTCAAACCGTGACAACAGTTTTGTGTGATAATAAAATATAATATAAAATTGTTTAATACAAAAAAATTATATATAAAATAATTTTAGAAAATGTCTAGACAAAGGACCGCAATCATTTTTTTGTGTGAAATTATAGCCTATAACTGTTTGTTTTACCCTTTTTATTACATAATGTAAACAAAAAAATCATGGGATTTCCTTATCATTTTGAATCGAACCAAAATGAACCATACCAGATCACAGTGGATTGACCAAATTGTGTTATGTTTTGAAAATCTTAATTGAAACAAATCATACCCTTTGAATTGGGAAAAGAATTAAATTGGCTTGCAAAGGAAATATTTTATCCCCAATAAATATAATCAGACAAAATGAGAAAAGGAAAGGAAGCAGGGTATTTTTTGGTGATGTTGAGATGGAATGGAGAGGATCAGGAGATAGGCTTATGTGTTCTTGCATCTAATTTTAATACTTAACAGTTGTATTTACTAAAAAAAAAAGTATCCACATGTGGTTAATTCAAAACACTCCTTCACTGAAAAATCATTTGATGACCTTTAAAAAACTTCAACTCTCAAAAACAAGTGGAGATTCTGAGAGAGAGTGAGCGAGGAAAACCAAACGTTCCACAGAGAAAACAACTAATCCTCATCCTCTTGCATTCTTTATCCCCTTTAACTCCTTCATCCATGTTCAACTCTTCCTCTCATCCCTGACTCGCTCTTGTTATGTGGCGCTAATACATGCCGGGTATAAGACAGAGCATCCAAATATCTCCTAAACCGCATATTTCAGACCTCGGCTGCTGACATTTTGTACATTTTTTCATGTTGTTATCCCTGTATCCTTCAAAATGACACAAACAGGTACAGGGACGATGCCTACAGTGAGACACATGGAGAGAAGAAAGTGAGAAACAGTTGGAGGGTCCTGACCTGAGCAGCCCTCTCCTACTGTGTCCATCCACTCCTCAATACCACAAGATAGAGACGGCTTTAGGAGAGAGTCTGTCCACCAGTTCTTCATGCCAGCACATGGCTCTCAGTCACCAGGAGATCAACTTATGGCACCACCAACAATCTTGAATAAACTGAATCAGGCTGGAGACGAGCAGGCCACCTGGACCCTGGACTTTGTGCAGCACTGTATGGATGCTACAGGCGGTAGAGTCTGGGCATCTTAATTCTTAACTGTCAGATGTCCAGAAAAAGCTGTACTTGCATGTCCACAATACACAATACATACAGAGCACGTCTGGAGGTTAAAATACTAACCATTATGAAATGAAACTAAAAAAAAGGCAAAAAGCAAAACACAAGGAAAAGAGTGAACACAAAGTCATGCTGGCTGGATTCACTCAGCTCAGTTAACTTCCTGATTAATTACTAACAGCTCTCTAAAATGTGTGCAAGTTCAACCACTAATCACCCCTATTTTAGTGGAGCAATTACAGGAGAGCATTTCTTGGAGCTTCTGCTGTGCCATTCTCTCTTGCACTTCTGCAACTCCACAGCACGGTGAATAAACAAAGGGGATAGTAATGTTGCCCATAGCAGAATCAATATCAACATAGTAGGCATGTTAACTGAGGAATTTGGAAATAATTCTGTGGTGTTGTACAAAGAGCTAAAAATGTGGCTGCTCACCTTCACACATGCAGCTTGCTCTTAAAATTACCACAAGTTTTCAAGAGTTTTGTGCATGTGTAAAAGCACCAACAGATTCTCTTGTGTACAGAGTATAATATACAAAACTACCTTGAATGAGACTCCAGTACAGTTAACGCAGAAATACATACAATGGGCCAACCAGCAGACTGTTCCCCACAGCCAGGAGACCTGAGTGTTATACACTGAAGGTTGAGTATTCGCACACAATTGCTGTAAGTTTCCAATGAGTGACGTCTTTAATGGACTGCTAGTCATTGATTGAAGTGATTGTGCTTTTGCTGAATGATGAGCTTCAAAGTTGAGGGACGCATTGACGCATTGGAGCAGCAGCTGAATCTTTTCATATGTTAACTGGAGTGTATGGGAAAGAGTGCATGTCATGTGCACATGTGTTTAAATGGTACAAAAGATTTTGTGAAGGTAGAAAATGTCCAAAACGACGAACGTCCTGGGCAACCATGCACTAAAAAAAACTAATGAAAAATATTCAGCAAATTGAAAAAATAGCTGAAAATGATTGACAGTAGCATAGTAGAAATTGTATTCATTGGTAAAAAAGACAGTTTGGCAAATTTGGCATGAAAATTTGAACATGACAAAAGTTTGTGCCAAAGTTAACTCAGAACTTCTGACTCCTGATCAAAAACAAATAAGCAAATTTGTGGAAACATTTTGGAAAAAGAGAAGGAAACCCAGAAGTATTTTGGGACAACTTTGGCAGACATTTGACAGTTTTATCCTCACAAGCACACTCTCATTATTCAATAGCCATACTTGTAACAAAAGGCAGTGTAGTTACATGTTGATTTCACATTTGAATTAAACACAAGAAGTACTCCAGTATGAACATATACCAGGAAAGTCTTGATAGATGAAGCAGAGCCCTACAGCAGCTCACAGAGTGCTGTCACACGCAGTCTGTATGTGGATTCAACTGAACAGGAGTAACTATAAACTCTCAATGCCTCTGGAAATTGATTGGTTGCTCACAGAGTAAACCACCCTCACGTTTGTTCATGAGTTTAAAAATGAATGCTCAGCATGTTTGGACACAACTCTGGCTTTTATCAACTTCAGCCCTCGGTAAAACAACAACTCCTAAATCACCACCAGAAGAAAAAAATATTGTTTCAGGAAATTTCCCAAAATGATGATTGTATTGGAAGCATAGGTTAGGAAAAAGCTAGCTGAAAAAAGTATAAACATTGTCTGTTTTGCATACATTTGACAAGTTAGTATGTTTATATTTAAGACTTTCCAAGGATTTAATTGTCTTAGTTAAGAAATGAGGAGAAATTCTCTGAACAGCTCAGCATTTCTCTTGTTAACGTTGACAAACTTCCATTGAGCAGATGGAATCTATGACAAGGGGGATAAATCTAAATGTGATGTTTATATTAAAAACACCTTGTTCAAAGTTACAGGAGGAGAAAATGAAAATGAAATTACATGCCACTTAAAGCTGCAGAGATACTTCATAATTTCACAACTGGCATCAAATGAAATCCCAGCTGTGATTCATTATTGCGTGTTGCTTGAGTGTCTTAATAAAACTAATAAAAAGGAGGGGATGATAGATCGGCACTCTAACTGCAGAACACAAAGAAATACAAACAAGAGTGCAATTTCCTTTTCTCACCACTAATCTTCATCTTTCATTCTCCTGTCAGGTTTTTCCTCCCTGTCCTTGCGTGCCCCTCTGCCAAAGGGAACCCCCCCTCTCCCTCAGCAGTCATTCCCTTCATTCCTTTCCTGCTCTTTCATTCCTACGGTTCTCTCTGGTCTCTAGGGAGCCAACCAAAACTCTTACAAATTATTTAGCAGACACGTATGTCCAAAGTGACATACATTTATAAGCAAGTACATCACTGGCAAGAGTTAGACAGAGGAAACATCAGTCGGTGCAAACAGCAGCATCAAGTCAGACTCAACGGGAGTCTCCATGCACCGGGCCATAGACCTGTACTAGACAGTGGATCATTTAGTATAGGTTTGACCAGAGATATCAAACCTTAAATTTACTGCCCCGTTTAATAACTTAATCAAAATAAGATTCTCTCTCCTCTTTATGAATCTCTACTTTCACCACTTCACGTATTTGCTGTTTGTCTCTGTCACAGCTGTTAAGAAAAAACATAAGGCCTGATGTAAACTTCCTCCTGAACCTCGTACTCCAGTTTCCTCCCGCAGACCAAAAACTAGCTCTTAGGTCAATAGAGTGGTGCAGGGAGGACATATAGACCAATGTATTTTTGTATGTATGTCGGCCAATGTGGAAGTTAGCATCGCGCTGGCTTTCTTGACTAAAAGCGTGCAGGATTTTTCACTCTGTTCTGAATCATTGCTGATAATGAGCTCTTTAGCAAACAAAAAATATGAAACTTAAATGTTCTGTTGCTTGTGATAATGGTAAGGTTTGAAAATGCTGTGCAGTCACTAAACGCAGCTAGTTTCAGCTAGTCTTTTTATTTCGATACATTCTAGTATCAGTTAACTCTTTTTTACATTTTAGTGTTTGATTTGTCAATGAGTCTTACCTTGCCATGGGAACAATTAGCATAAATATCCATGCTCTTACACAGCAGGTCACATCTACCCATCCACACCCATTCACTTTCACGTTCAACCGCTGATGGTTCTGAGTGTAAGTTGTCCAGTATGAGCTAAAGCACCTGTGCCCTTTCATACCCATATACACACCACTGATGCAGCAGCGGGAACAACTTGGAATTAAGTGTCTTGCTAGCTGGAGTTGGGCTCAAATCCTCAACCTTCCAACTGATGGTAGGATTAGCTGCCGCACGATGCCGCCAACGCCCTCTTGGTCAGTTTACCTGGTCTCTGGTTGAGTTCAGACAGCAATATTGTTTCCATGCTGTTTTCTGTAAGAGTTATTATCAGGGTACTGTTGATCCTGGGTTAATGTGACTTTCATTCATCATGCACATTTTGTTTTGTTGTTTTTAGGTTGACCCCCCACCCCTGTGCAAAGATTGCCTTACATGGACTTAGCAAAATGTATTGTTTTCACTTTGTGCATTTTCTTTGGACTCTACCTGTCTGCACCCAAGTTGTGGCAGCATCCATCTGCTTTTTTAACTACGGACCAACTGTCTTAATCAACCACATAAAGTTCACTTCCAAATAGCACAGCCCCCACCTACAAACTTATAAAGCTGTGTCTTTAAGTACCAGAACAGATTCTTCATGTCTGTACCTTGAGGAAACATGAAATGCATTTGAATTAAACCTTGTTAATAAGAAAACCAAACACAAACCTTTAACTGAGGGCCCAACAATCCATTTCTAAATAGCATTACATTATTCAAGAGAGACGGAGGAAAAACTGCATGACTGCTCTGTTATTCCCAGGAACTGTTGGTTTAGATACAAAAATAAACATCAAAACAGGCATAAAACTGTGAATCTAAGTTTACACCCACCCCCTACCCCGTCACTGTCCCCTCTTCTGCTTCTTTTCCTCCAGTGATTTGAACACAAATCCTCAACCACTGAGTCTATTAGGTTGGACAGGGATTGTGTAAAGAGGGAGATGTATTTTTGGAAGATTATAATTGCTCATGTCATGCTGGTCCCCGCTCTGTGACTGACTGTGTGATCAGCGTGTGTGTGTAAAGCTCTCCACAGCTGTATGAACAATGTATGTGTGTGTCAGTGTGTATGTGTGAGAGAGAGGAGAGAGGACTGAGAAGAGCACTGCTGATCCATAGACGAGCTTTGAACTCTTTTATTCATCCATTTAACTGAAAATATCAAAGTTTTCTTAAATGGGTCACTCATGCCCTGAATTGAAGCTGTCAGGTTCTTTGATTCTTTCCCATTTAGGATACTTTGCAAAGCCTACTACAAACAACCCTGAAAAATTCAAATATCTGATTGGATGAGAATCGACGCAGAGGCAAAAGAAATACCTACTTGTTTACTGAGGGCATCTGTTGAGGCTATACTGTGGTGGTCCGTGTGCTCATACACGTATACACTGATGCAGCAGTGGGAGCAGTTTAGGGGTTATGAGCCTTGCTCAAGGACGCAATGATGTATTTACACCGATAAGGCAAAACATTATGAGCACTAACAGGAAAAGTGAATGACGCTTGTTATTTTTACATTATGGTACCTGTTAGTGGGCGTGATATATTAGGCAGCAAGTGAACATTTGTCCTCAAAGTTGATGTGTTAGAAGCAAGAAAAAAGAGCAAGTGTTAGTATTTGAGTGAGTTTGACAAGGGCCAAGCTGTGATGGCCAGAGAGCAGGGTCAGAGCATCTCCAAAACTGCAGCTCTTTTGGGTTATTACTAGTCTGCAGTGGACAGTATTTATCAAAAGTGGTCCAAGGAAGGAACAGTGGTGAACTGACCACAAGGTCATGGGAGGCCAAGGCTCATTGATTGAGACCTGCTTCACTCCATGTGCTTTGTCCTGCATCAACCATTGACAAAAATGGCATAATTTAATATAAATTCATATATTGAGACCAGTTAAACCCAATTTTAATGGCAGTTGAACTAGATGCTGCTGTATTAATAAACATCATTCCAGTTTATAATCATTATAGATGTTAATGTTAATATTAGATTGATCTCTCTATCCATTGGTTGTATTGATTATACATCCATAGTACTATCATTACAACCATATAAGCATGAGAACCCTCTTGAAAATGAGATGCCACATCTCAAGAGGCTTACCTTTAATAAATTTATATTCAACAGAGACAAATAGATACTCTTAGGCTACGTTCACACTGCAGCCCTTAATGCTCAATTCCGATTTATTGCTCAAATCCGATTATTTTGTTTGGCTGTTCAGATTACGCCTTTAAATGTGGCCTGTCTTCAGACTGCGGTGTGAACAGCTCAAGCTTCAGAAGTGACACTAATGCTCAGTTGAACATTACGCATTATGATGAGGGGCAATAAACAGAGAGACAAAAATGTGCTTTACACTGCTGGAGAAGTTTGTTCTCATAACGCAGAACCTGATGTTACAGCAGCTCATCTTGAGTGAGCTCTTATTAAAGTAATTATAGGTATATTTTATTTCTTGAACACTGACCCCTGCCGATGAGAGATTGCTGCTGGAGAGAAAAACAGCTCAGAGCCATAGCGTGTGGAACAGGTGAACAAAGAGGCCAAAAAAATTAGTTTTAGCATCTATTCTGATGTTTCTTATTTTATCTGAGAGCAGATCAGACAGGAGCAGACTGTTCACTGACCGACGCTGTCTCATAGAAACATACAGTAGTGCACAAATGCGCACGGATGAGATGGACAGCAGTGGATCATCAGTGTCTCCGTGTCCTGTAAACTGTCACTTAGCCTGATAAATTCATTAAAATGTTGGTGCAGTGTTAATCAACTACGTTTATCAGATATCATAACACAAATAGTGTAAAGACGTATGATTCATTCACGTTTATTGTTTATTGTACGTGTAATGGAGACACCAGTCGATCGCCCCAGCTCTCTCACTTTCTCTCATCACTCCTCCCTTTATGCATTATTTGATGCTTGTAGAGGGAAAATCAACTAAAACTCTTTATTTTAGGAAAAAAATGGTAGAAACATTTTAATAATCATGTCTATATATTAACCTCTGATTATGTTCTGGCCATGAAGTGACTTTGAAAATATTTGACCTGAGGTAAATTGCCGACCCCTGCTCCAGAATGAGGTCAAAGTCACATTGAATGTGACCTGGCTGTTCAGACCGCGGTCGCATTCAAGAAAATCAGATGCGTATCTGATTCAGTACCACATTTGAAAGTGGCCTGAATCTGATTCGAAAATGTCAGATTCAATGTGACTTGTGCTGTTCACACTGTCAGAAACAAAGCAGATACAGGTCACATTTGAGCCAAAAAAAATCAGATTCAGGTCACTTTGACTGCAGTGTGAACGTAGCTTTAGTTTGACTGTAAGAGAAGTTGTGTATGAAAGAGCTCATAATATATAAACTGTACCGAAACTAATGAACAGTGACTGAAATGTCAAACTGAACTGATTTTTTTCTGTGCCGTTACCCCTGAGTAAACATACATCTATAGTGATGGGATTTGATAAGATTTTATTGATACCAGAGCCATTAACAATTCTGCTTGTCGTTTCGATACTTTAATGATTCCTTTATCAATTCCTGTCGATTTTCTCTGTTGGAAAAAGTTGGATTATATGGTTTTCAGCGGGAACAATGTTAACATGACACTCCTTATATACCATGAAGAATTGAATGATTCTGCAAGTTGCTGTTGTTTTGATTTACTGCCTTTCTTCTAACTTTTGCTGACTACTTCTGATGAGAGCGTGACAGCCTTGATTTACAAAGCATTAAGAACAGATTGGAAGGCATTGATAAGGGAATCGATAAGCCAATGGACCAATGATGTTGATACCTTTTTGGATTTGTTATCGATTCTCAACTGAAGTTGTTTTTTTTTTCCAAGTTATCTCCATACTAAACTATAATAAGAACTATTGCCCTTTTGACTGAAAGTGTTACAGCTTGAAGCTTTGCAAGATGGTTCTGCTTTGGCCCCAAAATACAGTAGCAAGTCATAAAACCCATGTTGTGCTGAGTCCATCAAGCATTTCTTTTAAACCTAAAAATCATCTAAATAATGAGTTTTGATAATGACTTCGCAAAATAATGTTTTGAGTTTCCTCTCTGTTATCATATCATAAGTAATCATTAAGATTGGTTATTTATGAATGATTTGCTTTTCTGTTTAACCAACAGTTGTAATTACTTTAGAAAACTCAAATTAATTCACAAGACTGTAAATATTTGATAAAGATAAAACAATGCCGCAGCTGTCACAACTGCTGACTGACAGCTTTGGAAACTAAACAACTATTTTCTGTCTATAATTGATTTGTCACCATAGTTTCTGTGCTGAGTTTGTTTCTTGACCTCAGAGTCAATTGCATGTTTACAGAATCATTTGGACATTTTCACTTTCACCATATCAGCACTTCTTCTGTATAAGATGTAACAGCAGAAAATCGCAAAATGCAAGTTTTCCTCTTGTAAAATCAGTGTCCTTGGAGGTCCAGAGGGTGAAAGGGTAATTACAAAGTAGATCAGATCAGACGACGTATATTAAGAAAAGTTTAGATTGTCTGCTGGTTTGTATCATTGTGGAATAAAAGAAAAGAAGACAAAGAGGAAATCAGACATTAAGGTGAATAAGAAATGTTACTCTTTTTTGAGAAAACGCAGCAGTTCCTTCATTTTCTTTCACTTTGCCTTTTTTCTCTCTGATGGATGTCATTTCTCCTTTTATCATTTTCTCCTGACAAACTAAACACTACAGCAGTGAAGATTAATGTGTCGTCTGAAGATGAGGAGTGCTTGCGCAGGTGTTGGATTGTGCATAGACTGCATATTGAATGAAACTACGCTGACATTCAAAGCTGTTCAAAAAGGTTCAGACTCAGATCTTCAACGATAACACAGAATCTTTCTCCTGAACTGTTAATCACGTTAAAATTACAACTGCAAATGTTACATCCAAGGGGATTTAAATGAAGTTCACCAAAGGACTTTAGTTACAAGCTCAACTGTTTTAAGTCAATGATAATTTTGACTTCATTCAAAACTTTAACCCTTGACTTTCATCATAACAGCCAAGAAGATGGGTTTCTATTGTAGTCAATGAGGGTGATTCCACCAGACCTGCAGTGCTGCATCTCACTCCATCCCAGCTCCAGTCATTTTGGAGCCCTCTACAGCAGATTCACAGGGACTGGATGCTTGAGCATTGTGTATCAGTTCAGCATGGAGTAGGTCAAAGAAGTCAGACACACTTTAAACCATACTGCCAGCTCCAGAAGCAATGTGGTCTTCAGTCTCTAGGACAGCTATTGAGGGGGGTCAAAGGCCAAAAGATTTGAGAACACCTTAAAAAATGCAAATATGACTTGAGGGAATCTAAATTCAGCTGGACAAACATGTTTACATGTATTTCAAAAGTCCAGATTATTATAATCTAGTAGGGCTGTCACTTTCCCAAATAATCAAACTTGATTGTTTTTTTAAGCATACACGTTAATAACCGAAGACAGTAGTTTTTCAACATATGACCCTCACACACATGGCATTTCCGCTAGATAATTTCAATATTTACCTCTCCTGAGGCAACATCAATGAGCCACATGTCCTTGCATATGAAGCTTTCAATCTTGTCTGTGATGGCCTTTTTCACACCTCTGGCGAGGGGCTTGGTGAGGGGCCTGCTGAAGAGGACTCAGAAGTACTTGGCTAAGCACTTGACAAGGCACCGCTAGACTGTGGTGGGTGAAAGACTGGCGAATTGACTCGTGGGTTTGTCATTGTGGGCCAGATACTTTGCACATAATCGACACACAGAGGAGCCCAAAGTGCTTCCACATGGTGCTCCTAAAATGTTTCACTGTTGTTGTTGTCCAAATGGGTGGCTTTGTCAGTCCTCCATTTCCTTGGGGTTTGTTATTTGTGTGTTTGATTCCGGCAGATGAGATGTAGCTTTTGTTGAGGTCAAAAGAGCACTGACAGGTTGCACTGGGAGCGCCCTCTGCTGGCTCAGGTGGTTCACTGCTTCAGGCATTCAATGTGCTGTTAAGCTGTTAAGCTGTTTATGTAATATTAAAATGTTTATTTACACTTTAAGTACATATTTTTACCTCCACGCGCATATGAATATTCACATATTGGGTATAAGGAGACAGCCCTATTATCTATCTGCATGTAAATGCACTGATTCATATTTCAGGAGGTCTGTCTTGTTTTTCCGTCTGCTACAATTAATAAAATCATCAGTCATAAAATATGGATTCATCAGATTCAATAACAACATGACCTTGACCTTTGACCCTTAAAACATTGTAAGCTTTGCTTATCATGCAGCCTTGGACTCATGTAAAATGTAAAGGTACTGCCCCCAGGTGTTCACAGAGGGGCTCAGTCCAAAAACTGGGACAGACAGATGGACAGTGTAACAAACAGAATGCCTCTGGACATGGTTACTGAAGGCACTCTGCCAATAAATGTGGTGTCTATGAAAGCCACATGAAGCAGTGGCCCACTTCCCTAGTTTCAGCCTCACAGCCGCTTTAATGGAGTACATGTAGATAGCAACAACTTAAATATTTTGATGGTCTGTGTAGAAGTATTGTCTTGCCTCCTTGCAGCTCAGATTGGAGTGTGTGACAAACTGTTTATTTCAAAGTTCTCCAGGTTTAATATCTGTCTGCTTGCTGCTGTCCTGGAAGTCCTTCAGTGAACTTTGTATCATTTAAAACACTGGCAAACATTCAGAAACAGCAACAAAAACTCTTCAACAAATGCCACCCAATGTGACAGAGCACTGCACCCAGCCTGATAGTCAGTCCCACAAACCTCTTTAGCAGAAAAACTGATCAAACTTGAAAGAAAGTTTGAGCATGTCAGCTTTAAAAGTCAGTCTCTCTAACAGGTCCTGTTAGAGCCTCGACTCTGGCATTCTTGTACAATGCACCTGTAAATGAACTAAATATTTCTATAATTCATATGATTAAGCTATGAAAACTATATGATGATGAATTTAAGTGTTTCATTACATTATAGAGGGAATGCATTCACGTCACAATTTGAGCCAGGCTGGCAGATTCATCCACTGGGTGGCAGGCAGTAATGTGTAGTTATTGAAACTGGTGGTGAGAAACAGAGAAGTATTTTAATTCACCTGAAGAGTTCCATGTTTTTAGTCATTTTCAGTAGGACTTATCAATTTTGATGAAATTCATCATGAAACAATCTGATTTCTGCTTTTAAAAATGACGAAGTGAAACCTTTTTAACCATAAAGTCACATTAAAAATCCAACATTTATTAGACTGAGTTAAAGGATAAAGCCCTGTAGTGACTGTAACTCTGTATTTGTGTGATTTTGAATATGTGGAAAATAAGATTGATGTACCCAGGCTTTCTTTCTGTGAGCATACTGTTTTAGCTGACCTTTAAATGTCGATTCCTCTCGTTTAATTTTAATGTGACACCTGAACTGGTCGGATACTTTCATTTTATGAAAAACTAGCTAAAAAGTGTCAATAATTGGCCAAATGTAGGTCATATTAATTTCTTAATTTTGTGTTAAATGTATGGACTTAACTTTTTTTAAACTGATTATTGCCGAACCAGAAGTTGTAATCAGACTTCTCTGAGTTTTACGTCGGCTAAAAGCATGAAAACATTATCTGTTGTCCTCAGTGCCTCTTCATCTGAAATATTGATGTCTGATTTTTTCTGAAGAATAAGATGGACCTTTTGCCCAGTCATATTTGATGGATGTTTCGGAGGAGCTTGCATGTGCCTGAATGAGTTCGTCTTTCAAACCTTAGCTTATTAGGTCACCAGAGCAAATAAAATTAGCTATTTGTTTTGCCAAGGTTGGGTCAGGGAAGGTCAGTGTTAGCATGACCCTGGGCCCCTGGTGTTTCTGCCGACCTCTGAGAAATGTCGTGGGATTAACTGGACATAACAGCTGTGGAAGTAAGTTCCCATTTGACAGCCACAGTGATGTCCTGGTTCTTGACGTCCATCAGCCGATGAAGGGCCATGTGGCAGTAGGGGTGTAAATCACCAGTTTCATGACGATACGATACGATATCGATTCTTTGGACAACGATACGATATTTGCAGATATCACAAAGTCTGATGATATTATGTGCTCACTGAACACAATCAGCTACATTTCACCTAAAGCAAGAAAGAAATACAAAGCAATTTCTAAGTTTTGACAGTTTTATTACTGAAATGTGAAACGATGTGCTGACCTTTGGGTATGATAAGTTATAGAGGATTATAACCATCTGTATGATCTAACCATGTTTAAAATTAAATTGGGTCAATTAGTAGTCAGGTGTTTTTAGACTTTGCTTCACTGTTTAATGGTAGGTGTGGAGGAAGGATAAGAACAAGCTCTCACTGTTTTCCTTTCATACAATAAGTCATTTCATTAATCAGTGCACTACAAAATCAAACGATGAGATAACTTACTGTACTCCTGTGATTACTCCCATCGTGTGTGTGCAGCATGCATCCTCTGCTGTCAGATCGACCGTATCTTACCCGGATACAGCAGTCCTATTTTCTGATTGGCTGACATGTCAAGCTCCCGTTTAGCTCTGTGATGCTAAGAGTGTTGCTACACGTTAGCATATAGCAGTGTTACTCGGTGGGCGCAACACAGTACATTTTAAAGCAGGAGAAATACCGGGTGTGGTGTGCGAGAGAGCGAAGAGGTGCGAATCTCATACGCTGAATGCGTGAGACTTGAGAGCCCTGTAAAGTTGAAACTTCAGAACGAGGTGCTATTGGGCGGAAGCGGTGAAACGGATATCCGGTCAGAATTTCAAAATAAAGGCGTTGAAGATGACGATGTTGATCGATGTTTTGAGTTTCCATCGATTTGATTGGATCATTGCTTAACCAATCGATGTATCGATCCAGATCGATGGATCATTACACCCCTATGTGCAGGGTAGGTAGCATCAGTGTTTTCACTTCATGGGGCTTGCACATACAGAACCTTGGTCTGTTGAAAAAGTGGATTGTATAGCACTTAAGGGTCATTTGGTAGTTTCAGTAACCTTTAAATGGTGCATCAGGGCATAACTGAGATTCTGTCCACGCACCATCCCTGAGAACATTATTCCTCAAGAACACTTTACGGTAATTCTCTTTTAACTTTGCACAACAGTCAATTCTGGCACAAGGATGAGCTGATTTGATTTTTGGGGCACAAGGTCAAAGTTCATTGCACTTTTTTGTTCATCGCTTGCCTGTGAATTTGATATCTCAAAAAGTCTGTCTACCAACATTCACACAAATATCCCCTCTGACTCAACCATGAGCTGATATGATTTTCTGGGTCATAGGTCCATGACTTACAAACCTTGTTTGAGAACCTGATATCTCAAGAATGCTTTGAGTGATTTTCATTTAACTCTGTCACTTTGTCCACCTTGACTCAAGGATGACAAAGTAACATTTTGGACTTCAAAGGTCCAGGTATTTGGGTTCAATACTGCAAAAACAACCCTGGCCCTTCTTCTTGGCCAATTACTTTAACTTCACTGTCCAGCACTAGTATACCTTGTGGGGCTTAAAACCAGGCAGTAGATCTTGTAAGTCTGGTCTGGATTGGGTCGTGTAAGAGAATCTTTCTGCACAAGCATGTCCACAATTGGTCACTAACTAGAACAAATGAAGCAGACTGCGTTTTACTGTTCAGACTGGGTGACATGCAGCAGTGTTTTTCTGTTCATAACCACACTAGCCTTTTTTTAGACTAGGGATTAAAAAAGCTGTATTTATGTCTGTGTGTGCTGTGTTTGGTTCCTGTTCCATCACTGACAGGATATCAACATCTCTAAGAATGTGGTAGAAGGAAGAGAATATGTTTTGACTGTTTTTTTATTACTTTATCCGTGACTTTCAACTGAAATTCCATGACATCTCCTACATGAGCCGTAACATTTCTCCTTCCTGAGAGAAGAAACACCACACCATGTTTCATCTGGCTTTCATAACAGCATCCACCCCTCACAACACATTACCTACGCTGATGCTGACCTCACGGCATGCTACAGACTGGGAAGACACCTCAAGGTTACCACTGGGACATAGTCTGCATGTGTATTTGTGTGTGTGTGTGTGTGGGTGTGTGTGTGTGTAGAATGGAAAAAGGGGAAACAGCTGCCAGTGGAGTTCACCATGAGACATTACAGAGCACAGGGGACAGAGGAAATGTAATTTTTACTCACAAACAGACACACAGGACTAATAAGATACGCTCAGTGTTCTTGATCCACTGTCCATGACCCCGCCAGGATGTGAACCTAAAGACACACACACACACACAAACACACTCTACACAGAATGTACTGTAATCTTGACTCCCACCTCAGCTCTCCCTCTCCTTTTTATTTTGTCCTTTTCATATATTGTTGTTTACACATTATCACCCTGAGGTGAACCTAAATCTCCATTTTAAAGATTTCTCTTGGAAGATCAACTACATGTCAAAAACCCGAAGAGGGGTGCAGGAAGTTTAAAAACATGTATTTCTATGACAGAGAACACTTTCTAAGCATTTCTCTTAAGTTTACACACTCAGCATTAAGACTAGGCATACTGTTCTTGCCCTGAGGTGAAAAGTGACACAGGGAAACTGACTTCTAGGTACCTAAACTTCACAACTACAATTGCTTAAAGCAGGGGCTGCCAAACATAGCCATGCTAGTTTCTTGTGCAGATCCCTTTCTTGCAACCTTGCTTTTCAAAACAGGACATGACCATGGGAAAGAGTTTTTAAAAAGCCTTTAACTTCTTCATGTGTCCTGAAATTCATTTACAGATAATAACCTTGAGATTCATTCACCTTTATACATTTTTTAACCATTTCCCTCTTTTATGATATTAAATGAGTTTGGTGTGTTGTTTTTAATTAATTGAATGTCATAAATAATGAGCATATGGATTTCAGTTGTTAATAACATCTGAAGAAGGCAATGTTGTGACAAATTGTGACAAATCATGTTATTGTTTTTTACAATTTTCCTACCTTCATCACTTTCCCCTCCAAGTTTTCCTATCCCCAACCCAGCAACCCTCTGGGGGTTAGAACACCCCCGTTAAAAAACTCTGGCATGAAGCTCAGCTACCAAATGCTGTTATAAATCGCAGGATAATATTGGACATCAAGCCTGTACAAACCAGATGTGCTTTATGTTGCTTTGGTTAAACTCCTGCTAGTCAAAAAGGTTGGTGATAAGGCAGCAGTTTCAACTCCCCATGTGCGGAGGATGTTGTTCTAGATGTACGCTGTCTGCGTTTGCGTGATGACCATAGCCTCTTTCAGCAACATGGGGTAAAACAGCTTTTTGTCCCAGCCTACAATACAGAAAGCATACCGACTTTAAAGGGATAGTTCAGGGTTTTTGAACTGGGGTCATATGAGGTACATAACATTTACCTGAACACTAACCACACTGACAGACAGCAGCTCTCAGTCTTTACCAAAATCTTTGCTTGTTTTGTGGCTCGCTTTTGCGCAAAATTCTTAAAATTTTGTGGATTCTGTGGCATCATTAGCAGCAATGTATAGCCCTAGCCTTCATCCAGCTGCTGTCTTTGAGTGAAGCTAGTGTTTAGACTAATGCTATGTACCTCATACAATCCCACTTCAAACATACAGAAGTACCCCTTTAAAAAGACCTTTCTTTTCTGTTTCTCTTGCAAGATTTGTTAAACCACCTTAAAACAGCATTTATTACAGAAAATGCTGCATGTAATGATATCTGTCCTCATAGCTATAGCATTGGCATTATATATTACTCCTGCCTTATTGTGTTCCAGTACCTTTCTTCTATCGCATCACTGTTTTAAATGAATGACAGTTAAAACCAACAAAAGTTCTGAAGGCAATAAAATGTTTAATTTGTAGTGACATGTAAATTGACAAGGGTGCACCTGCCACTGTGTCTAAAATAAACTCTTCTGAAGTGATATGTTCTTGTCAGGTTTAAATCATTGGTCTGTGAGAAAGCAAGATCATAATCTGACAGTAATAAATGAAGATTTTGGAGGTTCGTCAGTTCTAAGGATGGCCTTGAAGCACACATGTACATGAAAACAATCTGGAGTCAAGAGAACACAAAACAGGCTGCCAATAATAGCTCCGTCTGAACAATACCTCGCCAAGTAGATCCAGGCACTCGCGCTAAAACACACATACACACATGCACACTGGCTGCCACTCATAATAGGAAATCCTAATTACAATGGCTTCCAATGATTATTAAACTTACTAATAATAACTGCTAATAATTACAGCATGCCAAACATGCCCTGGGAGGAAGGTTGGAGCAATTACACAGCAAGTCAGTCAGAGAGCGGTTCATACAGTCAGACTGTGAGTCAATCAAGGTATCTGACAGTCCCTCAGGAATAAGCATCAGTAAAATTATTCACCAGCACGAGGCCGCTCAGTCAGCTATCTGTCAGGAAACCAGGTCTTAATTCATAAGTTGTTCACAGAGTTTGGTTATTTGGTTGGTTGACAGACATCTCCCAGAATAGAGCTGTTAAATACAGTCAGCTTCTTGAAGGATTGAAGAACAAACAAATCAAATAAAAATAATGAATGTTTTCTCTTTTCTAGTGTTTATAAGTATTTTGGGCACATTTTGCCTTTAATTGAAAGAGCAGAGACATGATAGGCAGAAATAAAAAGAGGAGAGAGAGTGCGGAAGACGTGGCAAAGGGTGCATGCCAGGCCCTAACCCATGCAGGCAATACATGGGGTGTGCGTTAGCACCACTTCTTTACAGGTTTGGCTCCAGTATTAAGAGTGAAGTGTTTTCTACTTTTGCCCTTTCTTGAAATGCCATAGTTTTTAAAATAACTACCTTCATAACCAATCACTTTAATTTCAAACCTATGACTGGGCAACACAAATTCACTGTTAGCATGAATTATTCTTTTAGGTTCTTCTGTTTTTGCCCTCCCCTCTATCTTTCAACAACCATATGCAGAGAGGAGGACCCTCTAGAAAACAAGATGCCTCATGCCAAGGGGCTAACATCTAATAAATGTCATTGTTGTGTTACAACAGCTGTGTTATAACAATCAAATGTTCAGTGCGACTGTTAACTTTTGAAATGGAGTAAATTTTTTTATGAAAGTCTGATGCTTGTGATGTTATCTAAGTGCTTGTTTGGCTGAAAGAAAGATGGGATATCAAAAGTTAAGATTGTGAGTTCATGTTAACACCACTTAGCTTAATTTACAAAATAGCAGAGTCAGCATTACATTATGTTTACTTTAATGGCAATATGAAATGTAAATTATGTTCCCATGTTCTGAAAAATCAATTTTCTTCTAATGTTGTTACAAGGGGCTTGAGGGGCAGAAGAACACGACACCTTTTACTAAACTCTCAGTTCATGAAAAAATGCACTAAAATGCTCAGTCTTTGACTTCCTGGGGTTTATGATGTAATAGCTATACAACCTCCACCAACAAGTGTGTTTTCTGTCATCACAGGCAGACACCATGACTGTTTGGAAAGTCCACTCTGCATCCTGTAACGCCCCCCCCCGGACTGGTTTGCTAAGCTCACCAAAAACATCCCTGCCTTTATTATGGGCAGTAGATGGACTACCATGATGGACTGAAAATAAAGGAATGTTGGCATAAGCATCAAGCAAGCCAAAAATGTGTATGTTTGGGCAGACAAATACAGTGTGGTACAGACAGTAGGTAAAATATGTTTGTCAACAGTCATCTTTAGGGTGCCATTCAGGCCCATCACTCTTGCTTCCAGTGTCATTGTAAAAGTTGTAATGATCGGTTGGGTACCACTTGTCATTTTGTCTTGTCTGTCTGTAAGGCCACGGCATAAATTTATATTTCTGCGTTCGCCTTAACAATTGTGACAGACAGAAATATTGTATAGTCTGACCTTGGTATCACACTCTTTTGATTTCCTCTTTTTGGTTGAAATACTATTCAGGTTTAAGTTCAGAAGTACACTGCAATGAATCTCTTTAAGCTAATTTAAGTTCTGACAGTCATTAACAAAAAACACTACTACTGAAGAAGCCCTTGGAACCAGAATTGGAGCACTGACCATACACAAACACACAGACACACTTCAGATCAATACTACACACACTGTGCACAAATCTTGGCAGTGACTTGGAAGATTTTAATTATTTCACCCTCTCTCCTGATTGGCTGGGCGGTTTGGGATATGCTAATTAAGCCTTGACTGATAAAACATTCCCTTGGCCTCTATGTCTCATTAATACTAACTTCTGTGATTGCAGCACTAGTCCAGCACCCACAGTGTCTCATAAATAAGAGGCACCTTAAGCCACAGCCTGTGACTAAACGCTTAATAATGGCAGGGAGGGAAATGACCCAGCGGTGCGATGGCACCACGCCAGAGAATCTAAAAAACTTTACGCTGCAATCTGGGTACCTTATCTCCTTTTTTTAAATTGATAATTAGTCCTGCATTAATTGGAGGCCAAAATCTATCTCTTATCACAAAGGTACAATTCATCAGCAGCTTAAATGATGGACTAAATTGGGTTGGCAATGTTAATGATTCACCTTGCCGTGTATGGGGGACATGAGGGAAATCATTTCTCCTGACTCATATTTAATTAACCTTAGCAGATGTGCTGGGCAGGCATTGTGGCTTAAAAAAGAAGCATTAAAACATTTAAAGTAAGACATCTTGGGCCAGTCCTGTTTTCAAATGAATATTTTAATGCAAAAGAGATGTTCTATATATAAATATAAAATGTGGAAAAACAATAGTACAAATCGTTGTTATTGTTTCATCAAAAATAAGAGTTTTATGGATTTTTGGTTACAGACAGTCTAATAGAAAATGTTATACTTGAAAGACAGGTTGTTTTATTGGTTCCTTCATGTACTGGTCTCTTCAAAGCAAGAACCAGAAGTACCAAAAGTCTTCATGTTTAGGGCTCTGTTAGTACCTTCAGCTTGTGCAAGTCAGACCATACTGCCAAAATAAAAAGAGCTACAAAATGTTTGACCTGTTAGCCAAGCTTCATTTTGCATTCATGTTTACAGGTTAACTTGTTATAAAAAAGCTGCATAACAATTAGAAAGCTTCATAAAACTTAAAAGCTGTTTGATGAATGAAAAGTAGTGTTTCTTCAAAAACATGGTAACAGTGGTCAAACACTCAGAGGCTCCGTTTGCTACAACAACAGACTTTCATTCAAATGAGATACATAGAAAAATAAATGCTTGTGAGGAGTTACATACATGTGAGTGTGTGCTAATATAAGAAGAGTAACAGTAATTCAGCGTCATGTTCACATCTTAATACACTGTAGCTCTGCAAAGCTTCACCAGACACTGACCCAGCATTCAGATACACACACAGAGGTGCTGTTAGCATTCTGATCACTCAGTCCTAGAGGTGCAATACATTCTTCATTTCATGACAGCAAAGTTTTCCAGATGACCTTGGTGATGTTTTCTTTATACCCAGTTTTAAATTGATTGTATTTATCTAACTGTGCTGACCTTTGGGTAAGTACAGTTGAGTTTGTGTAGTTTAATGGATTTAAACTAAACATCAATTCTGGCTGAGATCTCCAGAAAGTTTCTTGAAGTATAAAACAAACACTCTCCTCTGATAACAGTTTAAATAATGTGCAATAAGACAACAAAGCTATGGAAGTCCTGATGGGACATACATCAATACATTTCATTTTACACGTTTTCATGCGGTTTTTTTTTTAAATGCTAATTTTCAGAATTAAGATCTCCACTTATCTATCAGGGCAACAATGCTGATTTTTCAATGAGCAGGGGTGTGCCCAGAGTCTTTTCACCAGGACGGTCCAACTGAGACACTGGTTTAAGACTCTGTGAGCACACTTCAGAATAAATGCAGTTTATTTAAACTTTGAGTGCTAAAAGGAAAGTGTCAGCTGGATGCTACAGCCCTGCTTGAGTTTTTACCTAAATACTTGAAGAGTGGCAGCCAATTTTCTGAACTGGATTGTTGAAGCAGACTTGGGGTGATGTTTGTCCAAAGTCACATTTTCAAGTACCCCAAAATAACAAGAAAACTAGCAGTGAGCAGCGATTCCCTAAGTGGGAGTGCTACACTGGACACAAAAATGCACGCTGTTGTGCACTGCTAGCAAAGCACTTGTTCATTTTTGTGAGAGAACCTCCAGTTTACCCAAAGGCTAGCATTTAACTATAGCAGACATTATTAAAACACAAGGAGCCATATTTTACTTTCACGTCCCTTATACAAATATGACAATAGCCATTATTATCTTAGAAACTTGAAAGTTACATGTTGCAGTATCACTTTATCAAATAAGGTGTCAAGTGTACGGGAAAAAAGGCAGAAAAGGTTGAATACTGCTGGCTTAGAGCGACCTTATTGGGAAATAAATTCATTCTGAAACTCCACTGGAAAATGGATTTTTGGAAAGCTGACTTTGTATAAGGATTTCTACAATGTTAAGTATTAAGGAATATTCTTCATTTAAATAAAAAGAAAACACTGGCAACCTGCTGAGAAGGCTAAAATAGTATACTGTAACTTAAGTCTACCACTTACAATCTAAAAGGCCAATCAATGATTATAAGATGGCACTGATTTTGATGGCCAGTTAGATTTTAAGGTACGCAGCACTTTCAAAAGCTAAGGAATTGGCCTTCATGTAGTTTAAAAAATATAAAGAAATGTTGAATAAAATAATTAATCAGACTAAAAAAAACAACATAACTTATATTATGAAAAAATGATACTTGTAAAAGTAGGTGATGAAATTTGTTCTACAGTTTATGAAATGATCTCATTATCATGCATTGTTATCCTTAGATAAAAAATGAGCAAACATCACAGCAGAACTCTGTAAAACGGAGTGTACTGAAGTATGTCCTCTTCAGAGTGTGTTTCTTTAGTTCTGTTACATTATTGCAAACAACATTCACTCCTCTCTGGGGCATCAATAGCCAAACTTCGTGTTGACCTACCACTGCAGTCAAATGTTTAGTGCTCAGTACACTAACTATTACCAGAGTCAACCAATGATAGCAGCGAGCTCTCAAGTGAATGATCTTTATAAGGTTTCAGATATTTACTGTTAACTCTCTCTCTTTGATATGTAAGTGAAGCACTGAGCCAACCTCCAATAATCGTGTCTACATTTAGTTATACTTAGAGGTTGTTGCGTATTGGAGTTTGATTTTTAAACTGATGCTTGAAGTCATAATGTCACAAGAAAATATTTGTAAGTAATTCCCCAAGTCACTACATTCAGTCGATACAAGCCCACTCCAGTGAAGATCAACAGATTTTATGAACTTTTATTCTTTTCTTTCTTCTGCTTTTGTTTGAAAACTCTGTTTCAAACTAATCTAAACCACAAAAGGCTTTGGGGTCATTGCACTGCATCTGATCAAAACATTTCATTCTCCTTCCTCCATCCCTGCTTTCTTTCAGTGTAACACGTCTAATCTCTCTAACAATACACTTCTCTCCTTCCTACTTTCTTTATTCCTTTCTTTTTACAACACTAAACCTCCATTTTTGCCCGTCTTCTATTTCTTTGTTTTTATGTCTAAATCTATTTAAATCATCCCTCCTACCTGCTCGCCTACTTTCCTCTTTCATCACGATCCAGATCTATGAAACAAACACAGGAGATGAAATCTAAATGAAATCTACTTCACATTCTTTGCATTGGTATCAGTTAAATGACACTCAACATTCACTTCAGTGGGATTTCATCCTCAGTCACATTAACAAAAAAAAAAGCAGTTCACCTAATCCTGAAATGTCACTGAAGTGTTTAATCTCCCTATTGAAATGAATACTGCTGAGCGTTGTGGAGCGAAACACTGAAATGTTAAGCTAAGCTCTAACTCTTAGTTACACTTAATTGATGGTTCGGTAAGTGGTTAAATGGATACACACCACGGTGCAGCGATGAGAAGAGCACTCACACACTCAGTCCATGTTTCAACAGGACTCATGTCAACTCTATCCACAGTGACGCCCACAGCACCAGGTCACAGATAGGTGCTGTGATAGTCCATTACAGTTAAACCACAGTACATGGCATACACAGACAACACAAAGAAAGAGAGGCTGATAGGTTATTCAGAGAGAAAATGAACTCTGAGACTGGACTGCAGCCAAAAAGGCCTCTTTTGTCTGATATATCCAGCACTAAAATCCTGTTCTTATGAGCTAAAACTACTCTGCTCTGGTGTTAAAGTGGTTCATATAAGTGGAAAGGCTAATATGTGACAAAATGGTCCATCACAGTAGACCGTGCTTGTAGATACATTTGGTTCTGCCGGAAACTGCTCTAATAAAAACATATGACAACTTACAGATATATTTGGTGAAACAGTCACCTATTTGTTTAACATTACAGACTTTTTTGGTTTATTATTTGTCTATCTCACCATTCTTCTATGTTGACTTGGGCACCATCTTCCAATATGCACTCCTCTCTGATAATCACGTTAATATAAAAAGATTTTTTCTGACAAATTTTGTTGAAATCCTACAAATCCCAAGTCAAAAAAAAAGTTTTTAGAGCGCTCATATTAGATCTTAACTCCGGTTTATATTTCAATTTTGAAGACTGCTAGAGTATGCTCCCAAAACCTTCAAGTCCTAAGTACCCCTGATTCACCTATATTGTCAGTCTATCTTCACCTTTCCCATGTGAGCCCAGTCTACTCTGATTAGTTGACCGGTCTACTCTGTGGTGATCAGTCAGTTCAGTACTGCTCAACGCCATGTTGTCAATGACTCTGCATTTATTCTGCGGTCTAGCTCTGCACTGGGCTTGCCAGTCCAAACCCAAAAACTTAAACTGCAGTCAAAACAATGGTAGAATTTCACAGTGGTCAGTTTTTCAGAGGGAGCCACTGCAACAACCCATTTTAGGTAGCTGCTGGTGCAGTAAAGACGTCTTGATGATGCAGAGTTTTTGTCAGACAGAGGAGTGATGTAAAGCATACTAAAGGGTATATACTCCAGTAAGCATAATATAGGCTCATTAGTATGTGTTCAAATATAGAATACAGTAATTTGAAACAACTAAATTCAGTTATTTACACCACAAATACAAGATATGTGTTTTGTTATTTGATTAACTGAATCATTTATTTGAATATCCAAACCCACTCTGAATTAGATGTCTGCAATATGTTGAAAAAAAATTTGGTAAAGGGTCAAGATAAGATAAGAAAAGTTATGGAATTCTCAAAATCACCTGGAAAACTCCACAAGTAAGTGGATTAACTTGAAACAGGTGAAGTTCCATGACTGGGTAGAAAAAGGATATTCCTCAATGTCCCGGTCAGTCACAATGAACAAGACGTGACTGTGGGACAATGGTCCAAAAGTTTCTGAAGGATATCCCACAATGTGTAATTGCAAGAAATTAAGAGCTTTCCCTATCTGCAGTTCATAACATTATCAGAGTCTGGAGCAATGTCTGGATGTAGAGGGCAACTATGGAAAACAACACTGAATGCCTGTGACCTTTGATCCTTAATGCAGTGTTACATTATTGATCAACGTAATTCTGTAATGGCCTGGTGAAGGAGCTTGGGAAATATCTCGTCTTTGTGCTGTATTTAGTTGAACATTAGTTGAAAAGGATTTGCAACTCACTGTATTATATAACGTATTATCCAGCCTTTGTTTGGTATAAGGTTTGTAACGTTTATTTGAGGCAAATGCAGTTTCAGAAATAAGAGCTTTAATAATCATGTGTGTGCTTCTTACTGGATAATAACTCCTGAATTTTTGTACCAATCAATTTTTTTTATCCTTTCCAAGTTTAAGTGAGTTTGTTTTTAATCGTTTGTTTGATACTTTTTACACAGCTTAAGTTTGAGGTTCTTGTTTGTGTGGTTTTTGATATCTGAAAGTGAACAAAAGTTGGCAAAATCTCTTCTTATGATACAAAACAAAGATTCATTCTGTTGATCAAAGATGGATAACCATGTCTAAGTAAATCATCTTCATACATTCATAAAGGTCATTTGACAAATTCATATTTTTCATATTCAAGGACAAATGTTAGTGGTCATTGCTATGTGGAATACCTGAACGCTGAGACTATTTCACAGGATCGCTTTGAAAAGAAAGAACATTGTACTAAACCGTTTCCGGCACATATTGTGTGATTATCTTAACTAAGAAAGATATTTTAGGGAAAAGGTTTCAATGTATTGTTAAACACGTTATTTAATGTGGAGATTCAAACTCTGAACCAGTTATTCATACAAAGTGTTTGTGTGCCTTAGTCACCTCAACTGATCAACCCTTTTCTGTGAATCATTGATAAAAGCATTGTACATATTGGAAAGTTCATTCACAAGTAAAAATAAAAGTAATATGAAACTCCAAAAATAGGTTGAAGTAAAGTGGTATTATCCCTGTAAAATCCAACTCAGAGAAAAGTATTTCTATTGCTCTGATAAAAATGCTCGTCATATTCTTTGTCAATCTGGAATGAATGGGTGTCTACTGAGTGTACATGTAAACATGAACTTGCTTCCAACTTTATGATAATATTTGTGATTAAAAGTCTATAATGCTGACTCCTAAGTGTGTAATTAATATCTGTCCATGACTACAAACGGGCAGCAATACACGCCAGTGCTTTTTTTTTAATAATATCTTGCTATGCACAAGTTGTAGCCATCAAATAGTCAGATTCAATATGAGTAAGAAAACCTGTTCAGGTTCTTTCATCACCTAATTTGAAAGTTTCTAAACCTCTGTAGAACAGAGCACAGTCGATTGTAAAACTCAATTTTTTACTCTATGAAGACTCAATGTAATTTAAATGACTTCCAACAACAAGATATATTATGCACACACAGGCCACTCTATAATTAACCTCCTTTACCTTGCTTGTCTGTGTATTACCATATACTTCAATCAGCTCAGACAATGTTTGATAATGACGGTGATTCAATCTCACCATTTAGAGGTGTCAGCTCTATCACATCGCAGTACCATAAGCCTGAGAGCCACACAACATAAATCAGTGAGCAATCTGCACATTTCTATCTGTGGACCTGACAGTTCTACACAGCTGCAGTCATGGCATTCTTCTGTCTCTGGTTGGTCTGGTGTGGTGGTTGTTGTCTTCCTCCCTCCCCAGTGGAGCCATATTGGTCCTTACTGGGATCCATCATGTGTCTGTAAAAATCAAATAAGTTTTCTGGTCATTTTTGTGCACTGATACTACCATATGTTTAAAGCAATCATCCCAATAATTTGTGAGTGCAGTGTAGAGTTCTACCTGGAGTCTTCTTCTTCCACTTATCCCCTACCTATAGCCCCCTCCCCCTGTTCCTCTTGTCATAGTGTCGTACCGCAGGCCACGCAGAGGAGGGATAGGAGAGGGGGGCACGTCCTGCCGCAGGGGGCCTCTTTGCTGTGAGCTGTAAGCAGGAAACATACATAAAATGCAACATAACACGAGAAATACCAGGTGGAGATGAATGTTCTCTTTCATAAATATAGCAGAATATCTAAAAAACAGCTTAATCAAACCATCTCTGGTTTGAACAAAATTAAAGCACAACCTCATTTTCAACATCTAGCCTTAAAGGTCTGGTAGTACTCATTGTCTAATCACCTTGGGTGAGGGTAGTACCCAGGGTCGATGCCCCGAGGGTCCACTGGACGTGCATATGGCTGCCCAGGTGGGTAGCCAGAGTACGGTGGTCCAGAGTTGGGGTTCGGGTAGGATGGGGATTGTGGGTATGCCTGTGGGGCCTGGGGTGGTGAAGGGTAATGGCCTGACCAGGGCTGCATGGGGTGTTCAGCAGGATCCAGTGGACCTCGTCTGTGAAAAATCAGACAACAAATGATGGTTATTGAAGCTGAACAGGGCAGTTTTTACTTTTCTGGGAGAAGAATATTGGTTTGAGCTGCCTTGCTGCAACAGCTGTGCATCCTTACCAGTCCATAGCCTTCCCTGAGCCTTTTAGAAACTCTCAAAATACAGCAAGACTTTAGTGTAAATAACAGAACAATATAACAATAAGCACAAAGCACTATCTGAGCTGTTTCATATCCTACACTTCAAGTGTGAACCTTTACTAACTGGCAGATAATGCAAGGTCCTAAAATGTTCCAAACACGTGGCCAACGTTGGTTAAAATTTTGAATGATGTTTCTTGAAGCTGTCGGGTTTGCACAATGGCTTCACGATGTTTTCATTCTCTTATCTATTCTTCGTCATATCTTCTTCCTCTGCTAGATTTCAACTTCAAGTTTTAATTCAATACTTTCAGGGTTCTTTGCAGATCTTTTTTCAATCTTGGTCATAAAAAAAATATTACACTGTTGTGTTTTTTTTGTTGGTATGTGCTTCTCTGAGTAAATGTGTTTTGCCGTTGTAATATTATTTATGAGCGTGGCGGCAGCTGAATGTGTGCGGCACATAAGTAAAAAAATAAACAAAAAACTTCCTTTCACAGTGAATTATATTATATTATGTTGTGTTACGCAGTCTCATCATTGCTATCACAGCTCACTCGCTCAGTTATTTTTGTGTATCCACACTACCTTTCAGTATCTGTGTGTGTGAGTGTGTGTGGTATAAGGCTGAACAATGGAGTGGAGTCAGTGGACAAACTGACAATGAAATGTTTTCCTTAATTTTAATAAATAATGGGATTTTTTTTATAAGAAAAAAAACTCTGAATTTATCACTGAATTTTCAATTAAACATTATTACACTACTTTTTTTTTTTTTTTAATCACAGTTGTAATCATTGAATCCGAAATCTAAATGTTCCCCAACTCTAAATCACCATGCTGGTTTCAGCTACAGAAACACACCCACAGAGTAGGAGGAGGAAAGTTAAGAGAGGCCAAAATAGGGCTACATGTTTCCTCATAAGGTAAATATTACAAATATGTTGCTTCTTATTATACTACTTGGATACTCATCAGTCGCAGCATAAATTGCAACTTCTTCATAAGTAGTTATGCACCAATGTAAAAAAAAATCAAGCCTGAAGTTAAAAATAACTATTGGGCTAATATCCATGCAGCTACCATTGTTTAATACAATACTTTTTTTTTTTTAAATGTTCTCATAACACCTATATTCTCTCTCATGAAAACAGATAAGATATCTTGTCTTCCCGTACTTATTTCAAAATCCAATGTATGTAAAAAGGGCCAATACAAATGTTAAACCATTGCATCTGTGAATCCCTAGTTATTTGTTCTAAAAATGAGAAAATTGAGGTCTTGGCTTTAATAAACCAACACAGATTTGGCAGCTTGACGCGCTTCAGGTCGCATGACTGACGCTGCATATCTTACAATGTGACTTTGGTGCATGCCTTCATTGCAGATATACATCTTTTCAGTCCTTGCACATTGTTCACACGTATTTTGGTAAGTCAGCTGACTCACAGGCATGCCCTTCAGTTATTTCATTCAGCTTAGAAAAAATCACATGAAACAATTGACAGGACAATTAAAGCCACTTATTTCTTTCTTTATCTTCATGTAAGAGTATTTTTGGTGTGTAAAAATGATTTAAGCAACGTAGCAAAAAATTCAGATACAGTAATTTCCCACCCTAGCTTTGACCAGTAAAGGGGAAAAAGGACATCGATGAGGGACCCACACTGAAAGTTTAAATGCCTTTTATTGAAAATGTTGCACATGTGTTGTAAGCTTTTTTTTTTTCTTGCAAATGCAATGTTATTAAATGAATCATATCATAGGTGTTAAATACAAGTCATTCATACTTAACTGATCTGTATCAACATTGCATGAGCAATTAGGTCAATATTCACTGTGTGGTCAAAGAAAAGAACTCTGTTGGCATTTTGTACTATTTTTATAAATAAATGAAGCTGTGTGAAGTGAAAACAAACATGTTTGCCTGCATGAAACCACTACATAGATGCAGTTTGAGCCTCCCTCTCTGTATGAAATCACTCAGAATAAAACAAATCATCAACCACCTGCTGGCTCTGTGAACACCATGTACGAGTTTGCTGTTTGTTTGTTTGTGATGTTCTTTTCATGACTTTTATAAGAAAATATCAGCAAATTCTAATGCTGAATTTATTGCCAGTTTCTCAGACAACTCTGTTGACTAATTGGATAAAATATTCATGAAAACCTGCTGATAACTATTTATTATGGACAAGAGAGAAAAGTGGGAGGTACATACTTCAGCTCCTCTCAGCCAAAGACCACATAGCAACAGAATATAAGTGACATGTGACAGTTTGAAGTGGGCTACGGCTCAGTTAACATGCACACAAACGCACACACAAACACACACAGCTGCAGTCATCCAGTCCTGTCCTGTTAATAGATATGGATGTCTTGTGCTCAGTGGAAAGCAAGTACACAAACATGTGTCGCCCACATAGCTAACATTATGAGGTATTACATTTTTATCTCCGTCTCTCAGTCTCTTCATCTGTCTGCATTTCTATCTCATCCTCTCATGATCTACCCATCTGTCTCATTAGCCACCTTCTTTGATTTGTTTTAAAAATTTTGTTTAACAAAACAACCTCCATTCTTGCATGTTGATGTATGCTTGGTAATAAATACAAATTTAATGTGTAGTCACATTTAAAGACACAAAATGTATAACTTTCTCAATACTGAAAAGACGATATTGATCACAATGGGTAATTGTGTTTTTTTTAGTCGCATGGCTACATTACCCCAAATATTTCCAAAACTTTTCAAAACCAACATATCTTTGATTTTAAAGTTGTAATGTGACATCTTGGCCATGGAGACACTGAACGATACATGAAAGACTGCCACAAAAGGGAGGAGGACTTGTCATTTGAATCTGTAATTCTGTGTCTGTTCTGTGACTCATTCATATTTTAGCTGTATATAAAAGATTGAATTGCTTGAATTTGACAGAGCAAACAAGGAATAGCATACTGACTTCTGGACATAGGAACAGATCACTGCGCTCAAGCATGGCATGGAGTAGTCACACTACACAAGCAATCTGGACTGTGGGGGGGAATCATGCTTCCACACTACCATAGCCACCTCAAGGGCATGGCCATGAATGGCTGGAGTGAGTGCGCCACAGATCCACATCTATTTCACACTGGAAGCGGTTTCTTTGCTCGCACTTGCCGTGTGTGTCCGTTAGCTTTCAACCAGGCACGTACATGTTCTTCAGCCTCAGCGTGTCTCCCTGCTGTCACAGCTCTATTTCTTGATATATATATAGATTGACGTTATAAAGCGTTTCTTTATTCTTTTGGCTACTCAAAGCAGCTTTACACCGCACCACATATCTTACCCATATGTTGGTTTCAAAGTTGCCCATCAGTATTAACTAATGCCCTATCATGCCCTTTCACACGCCACTGACACAGCAGTGGGAGCAACTTGGGGTTAAGTGCACAAGTTAAGTGACAGCCAGAGCTGGGCTCGAACCTACAACCTTCTAATTACTTACCGAGCGCACCATCAGACTGCGCCACCAATACAACTACTGCTACAGACATACATACCAGCTGGATTTAGGGAAATATCATTTTTGGTCTTTTTTTTTTTGCCAAGAGACGTGTGTAGCTTGTGAAAAAATAGGTGAGCCTTCTATTAGAGATGCACGGCTTGCCCTTGCAGTCTGAAAATTCTGACTTGGTAACATGCTCGCCAAACTGAAAACACGCCCCACTGCTGCTGTCATGTGACTAAAACGCATCCAGAGTGAAATGGGCCTCAGTCTTAGTGATGCAGCACATTTTTAATTGAATAAGGCCCTTAATTCAAAACAAAAAGAAAACAGCAGAGTGTGCAGAGCTAACAGATGTCAGTTGCTACTCATCTTTTCTTGATATCGTTTTGACTGAAAGCCCCCCGCTGCAGGATTAACAGAGCAATTCTCAAAATTTTACATCATATAGACAAAGAGAGGACAAATAACCTACTTGGAGTACTTAAAATATAATAATGTGTGTTGAAGTTTGTACTTGTTCTCAGAAGTGTTAGAGCAGAATCACGTTACCCTCACAGAAGATCAGAACACATCACTGATATGCATAGTTGAGTAGATGGGGCTCAGTAGTTTACAACCAATCCTGCAGTTAACCTGTTGCCCAGAGATAATGTTCATGTGCACCCAACCACAGAGACAGACAGACAGACTGCATCCAACACAGCAGATCTGTACATAAATAGTTGCACAGAGGGCACCCACAACACACACACTCACATACAGCAGGAGTGCTGGTGGTCCCGACACTGACGCCTGTGTGTGGTCAGCAGCAGAAAGCGTCTAACTAACTACATGCCCATCATGTTTGGGATTTCTGTCTCTGCCCCTCTCGGCTCCACTTTCGCCAAGAGTGTGTGTATGTGTGTGACCAACACACACATACACATAAAACTTGTGCCACTCTGTCAGGTCTCCTGTCAACCTGTCAGTCATGTATCTTCAGGTTCTCAACTTATTTTGATACAACTTACTGTAAGTCACTCAGCGATCGGCAAGTCATTTTGTCTGCTCCTCCTCTGTTCCAAAACCTAAATACACGTCAGTCTGCCAGCTGCTGTTTCTTTCCATGTGTCTGTCTGCCTCTTTATCTCTCATCCTCTGAGTTTTATGGCCACCCGTCTGCCCGTCAGCTGATTTTTTTCTGGGACGGTACACCTTTTCCCAAATCAGTCGGTCAATCTATCGATCTGCATTTGAACCCTAATTCTGATCATGTTACGTTTGCAGAGGTAAGCGCTTTGGAGAGGTTACACTGAGGTGATAAGGTGGAAAAGTGAGGGGGAGCAGAAAGCAAAGAGAATGGTGTCAGTTACAAATGCAAAAAAAACCAAAAAAATAAAAAAACAGGGTTGGATATGCAAAGAGGAGGTACAAGCAGTTGGTAGTCGGAGATAGTTGAAAATAAAGACATTTTTGGAAGTTTTTAAATCTGCTGTAAAAGTTTAGACTGTTCTGAGTAACTATCAGATTTGAACCAGAAAAAGCAGAAAAACGGCACCATGAAATCACTGATGAAAGAAGGGATTCACATGATTAGCTAGCCTCATGATTACAGGTAATTTTGTATGTGATGTCACAAAATATGAATGAGATACAGAAACAGAAGTAGTAGGTCCTGCTTACCTGTCCAGCAGCCTGTTATGCACTGTTTTGTGTTCTCATGGCAACGATAATCAAATTGTGTCTTTCATGGTGTCAGCTGCCACTGAAGACAGATTTCATTACAATTAAGAATCAAGAATTGCTCTCTTTGAAAACTTTGGGAAATATCTCAGGGAATGTTAGCATTTAACTAAAATATATGGAGAATGTGGAATTAGCCAATTTTGTAAACAATAAAAAGAAACTCATAAAAAATAAAAATAACATATTAAAAAAATAATAATACCCTTAGACCCTTGGATCTCTATCTGTTTCAGATGGTAATATAAACTGATCTAATGGAAAACAGCAAAGAAAAACCGAAACCAAAACATACATAAAAACAGAAAAGTAAAGCACTAGGGGATATTTTAAGCAAAAAAAAAAATAAATGAAAAAAAAAAAAAAAAAAATATATATATATATATATATATATATATATACACACATATATTTATTTATATATATAAATATACACACACACACACACACACACATTTTTTTAAGTAAAATCTTAGTTGATGGTGGTTCAAATAATTAAATACATACATACACACTTCATATAAAATTGCATTTTTAGCAGACTTTACAAAACATTTCTCAGAAGATTCATTTGGAGACAGTTGGCTGGATATAAATGAGTATAATTTAAGCTTCTTTAACACTCTCGGTTCAAGGAACATGATGACATTTTCATACTTTGACATTAACCAATTGGTCATGACTATACTGGACAGATTCCCAATCATAAAAAATAATCGTTAGTTGCCTCAGAAACTGCTGGGAGTTGCTGCATAGGGAGCTGAGTGGAAATCCAGAAGGAATCTTTTGGGAATTCACTGTAAATCCGGTGGCAAGTTTGGAATTCTCTCTCCAGGAACCAAGTCAGCAACACACAGCAGCTGGGGATTATGGGGTAATGAGTATGGAAACCATCACACACGCGCATGCACACACATGCACACACTTACATATACAACCCCAGCATATAAGAACTAAAACACTTCTGTAGACAAAGACTAACAGAAAAAATCAGGGCATAAACACAGAAAGAGAGCTCACACACTTCTCAAACCTTAGCTCAACTGCTCTGCTAGCTGCTAATCACCCCCTCCCAAACCACACGCACACTGGAGGAGGCAAATTGGCACACAGCTGGAGAGGAGTTAAGACCAAATGAGGGGACTGGTGGTCTGTGTGTGTTATATGTGCACATGTGTGTGCATGTGTGTGTGTAAGAGAAACAGACAGAGAGATGGAAACAGATGTAATGAATGAGAGCAGTTTCCTGGCACATGTGACATCTAGTTAACACAACGGAGCAAGTAATCAAAGCAAAATGAGAGGGTTGAAAACTTTCCAGGCAGAACAGAGAAACCGTTGGGGGCTCAGTTTGAAGTGTAATCAGCTATAAAATACCTGTTTAGGGATGTCTTATTCAACATTCTGCTGGTAAAGCACAGATACACTCACTGGCCACTTACTGAGGTACACTGGGCTGGACTCCCATGCCCTCAGAACTGCCTGAATTCTTTGAAGCATGGATTCAACAAGGTGCTGGAAACATTCCTCAGAGATTTTGGTGCATATAGTCATGACAACAACATGCAGCTGCTGCAGATTTGTCAGCTGCATGCCCATGATGTTACCGTCCCATTCCAACTCATCCCAAAGGTGCTCTATTGGATTGAGACCTGGTGACTGATGAGGCCATTGAGGTACAGTGAACTCACTGTCATGTTCAAGAAACCAAACTGAGATGATTTGAGCTTTGTAACATACAGAAAGTAGCCATTAGAAGTTGGGTACTGTGGTCATATGGACATGGTCAGCAACAAGACTAAAATGTGCTGACATTTGAACAATGCTTAGTTGTAGAAGATGCCCAGAGAAAATAACCCCCACACCATTACACCAGGCTAAACCACTGATACATAGCAGGAGGATCCATGCTTCCATGTTATTTATACCAAATTCTGATTCTTTCGTCTGAATGCTGCAGCAGGAATCAAGACTCATCAGACAAGCAACATCCCTTTTAACTTCTATTGAGCTCTTGGGAATCATAGTCTTAGTCTCCTGTTCTTAGCCGGCAGGAGTGGCACCCTTTGTGGTCTCCTACTGCTGTAGCCCATCTGCTTTAAGACAAATGATCCTCTGCATACTTTGGTTATAACATGTGGTCACTGGGGTTACGTTTGCCTTTCTATCGTCTAAAAACACTCAGGACATTCTCATCTGAGCTCTGGCATCAACATGACTTTGAGGCCCAGAGAACTTGCGGTTCACTGGATATTTCTTTTTTCAAGATTATTCTCTGTGATGAGAGATGACAGAGGGTGAAAACCCTTGTAGATAGTAGTTTCTGAAATAGTCAGACCAGCCAGTCTTGCACCAACAACATGCCACATCCAATGTCACTAAAATCACATTTCTTTCCCATTTTGATGCTCAGTTTAAACTCCAGCAGGCTGTCTTGACCATGTCCACATGCACTCAGCTGTCAAGTGATTAGTCGGTCAGCTATTCATAATTATACAAGCAAGCAATTTATTATTACACAAGCAATTACTGTTACACTAGATGGCGGATGGATATATATTCATACCCATTTACAGACTCTAAACAGAGATATGCTTATAGCATGTTGAGTGTTCTGCTTTCTGTTGGTAGCACATTTGTAGTCTGAGATATATTGACCAATCAGAAGTATTTACAGGGCGACTGCAGTAGGGCTGTAACGTGTTAGTCGACTGGTCGACTCATTGGTCGATAAGTGCTGGGGCGACCAGAACACTGATTAGTCGACCAATCGTATTTTTTTTTTCTCTTCAATTTATTTTTTCCCGCGGCGATTTATAGTCATCAATAGGAACTTACCAAGTGCTAATAGGGGTATTTTCAGACCGCCCCGGTTTCACGGGTAACTTGCCTGTCTCAGAACACCCCCTTGTTTTCACCCCTTTGGATTCCCCACCATCTGGAGACCTGACTGGAGACAGGAGGTATGAAGAGCGTCTACCTGAGCCTATTCCACGTCCGGTGGTTTGCTGAGTATTTTATTTTTATTTTGAGCATCCTCCTCTAACCCCCGCCAAGACGCACTCCACCGAGCCGCGCTCTGCCGAGCTGTGCCGGGCCGAACCGAGCCAAGCCGAACTGTCCCCGCGCAGTAGGGTTTCCCGTCAGAGTCAGACCCGCGCTCCGCCAAGCCGCGCTCCGCCGCGCTGCGCCAAGCCGAACCATCCCCGCGCAGGAGGGTTTCTCTTCAGAGTCGGAATGTTTCAGTCGACCAACAAATTCTTTGGTTGATTACAGCCCTAGACTGCAGTAATAAACAGCCTCTACTCAAAGATAGTTGAATTCTTTTCAACTGAGACATTTTAAAACCTAAAAAAAATTATCCCACCTGAGCATGTTAGAGAAGTAAAAAATCAGAACACAACATGATTTCTACACACTATCATCTACATAGGCATTTCTAGACTTTGCTGCTTCTTCTAACATGTTGGGGCTTAGACCTTCAACAGGTTGCTTTTGTTAACAATCATCTGAAATTTTGAGAAACAAAGTAGTAAATAAGGGAATTATTGAGCATAAATACTAATCAATTCCTTTGGCTGTCTGTTATCCTTTCTTAACTGGAATTGGTTTTTGATTTCCATTCATATCACCAAGGTTACATTGTACTTCCTGCTTTAGCCAGCTTGTCCCCTGATTTATTTTTGTTTCATTCCATTCAACAAAACACAGACGATATGCTCAGTTTTTTCCCACACAATATGATTTCCGATCATAAATACTGAGCATTTTTAATATTTGCCATTTTAAGTCATGTTGACTCCAATCCTCATCTGAGGCACGGGGAAAAGATTAAACCACTCTTTATCGCTCACAACACGGGATAATGATATAAGATCCTCATAAGAACCACCAGACAATCAGGCCTTTGCTGACTTTGGTCTGAATGGGGGAATCAGGCCAAAAATCAGGCCAATTATATTGTTGTCTGTGCCTTGCTTCAGTGTTTGAACTTTATTTTTGCAAGTCAGTTGCTTAGCTTACAATATTTTGTAAATAGCTTGCCCATTACTATGTGAATAAATCACACTAGCACTTTTTTTTAATATTCAGGCTCCTACTGCTCAAAGCAAGTGCAGCCTGCTGCATGATGTATTATGAAGTAATATATATTATCTTTTGTTGAATTTAGACTTAAAACAAGAGCAGTTGTGTTACTGGATTTTGTAGATAAAGAAATGGCAGCTTTGACACCTTTGTTGCAGACAAACACCAAACAAAAAGGGAAATCTTACCAGGAGGCTGTTTAATGCTTTTTGGTGGCTTACAAAGTCATTGTTTCCACTTCTATTAACATATAACCTCTATCAGAAGATGACGGTCAAAGATTGCTGATGGGTCCAAAGATTGGTGATATATTAGAAAGGATAATTGGACCGATTTTTGCTGGACTGACAGTAATTGAGAGTAATGTGAGCCTCTCTAATTCCCCGGTATTTAAGAGATTTCAGATGGATTTAGGAGGAAACAAGGAGCCATTACATGTCTTCTGCACCTGCCTCCTTCCCTCACACACACTTTCACTAACTTGTTCTGAAAGGCTGGATACAGCTGTTACACAAGTGGAGACACACACACATTTACACACACACAGCCATAGCCATCGCTCATCCCAGCCCATGGAAGAGAGATGCAAATACCTTTAAGAAAGAAAGACGAGATGTTGCGTTGTGACAGCATGCATTAAAAAACTCCTGAGAGTAAATGACAGCAACTTCACAGATGAATTGTCTCAATAAAAGCAAAGCACAAACACAAACAATGCTCCCTTAAAATGAGGAGAGAAGAAAAGTTTGAGATGAGAGGGGGAGGGTTACAAGAGGTGAGAACAAGAGGAGGGGTCTAGAACTAAAGGAAGAGTAAAGAGCGATATTTAAAGAGAGTGAAGGAGAGGTGAAGAAAAAGACAAGATAAACTACTGCTGCTTCAATTCACTTATCTCTTTATGAGTCTTCATAGAGCAGAGTCCTCACCTTGTGTTGATGTGCATTTCGATATGATTTCAGCTTTAAGATTGGGAAAGTATTTCATATATTCAAATTGCATTCAACAGTGTCAGATTCTTTGTCAATGAGAGTCACGATATTCTGACAGTGTGGTAATAAAGCAGATTAATAGCTCAAATTGCTCCACAACTGCTGTCGTAATGTCATTTGGTGAGGCGCAGTGAAAATGGAGCCGCTGTGATCTAATGTCCCTGGAGTTAAACTAAGTTTAACGAAGTTCCATCTTCCTAATGTGATACTTCATTATGAAGCTTTAATCACAGACACATCACAGCCCAAACAATGAGGCAATAAAAGCTTAAGTGAGAAATAATGAAGGGTGGAGAAATATTTTATCTTCAGCAAGGGGAGGGAATAAGAGGAAGGGTAAAATGTAGGGAGACTGTAGAATAAAAATTCCACATCATGCTTAGGATTTCAACGATTAAAATACTGAACAAATATGTCCTTTTGAGTTTATTACAGCAATATACAGGACAGACTTGTCTATATAATTACCTTTAACCAAAGGAAACCACATTAAGGTTATCAGAAAGAATGTTATATTATAATTAAATACGGCAAATACTTATGTTAAACAGTTGAAATAACCTGGATGCTTACTGCGTGTAGTTGTGGTGCATGTGAACAAATTAGGTCTCTTAGACAATCAGCATGAATATGTGGTCTCACACATTTAAAAGGGGCATCTTGTGAGGAACTAGAGAATTGACGGCTAGCCTGTTTTTGATTCTAGCTTTTGTGTATCTAGATAGTGTGCCATATTTATCTTGTTTTAGAAAATAAAGTATATCTATCTACATTGGGAGGATACCAGATGTTGGCAGACAACTTAAGGTCAGCTGCTAAAGCCCTGTGAGTCACATAAAGTACCATAAAAATCTGCCAAGTATGGAAAAGGAATAGGTATCTTTACGGCCAAGTTAAATGTTAATTCTCTTGCATGTGTTATGCGTAATTTGGGTCTTGGCTGATACCACTGACAGGTCAGTGCTTTGTTGTTGCACTTGCCAGGAAGCCTCAGGTCTGCCGTAGCACCAGCTGTTAACAATGTTTTCAATATTTGAACTGCAATTATTAACAACAAAATTGTGCTTCAGGACCCAATGGCTGACATTGTTAAGACCATGTCCATGATTTATACTATCTTTCAATAGAGCCAAAACATGAGTGATAAAATTCAAAACTTTCGGATTAAAAAAAAGATTTGTTTTCACAGTTGTCACACACATTAAGGAAAGGCCTTCTGGCTGATTGGAAGCTGCCTTCATTTGGTCATTTTACCACAATCAGGCTGCTGTGTAAAACACATGCAGAGATTTTTCATCTGGAAGTGTGTTCACGGTGAGAAGTGTAAAAACCAAGTCTTAACAAGACAGAGCTGAGTCATTAAGAGAGGTGCCTAAAGCAGCACTCACAGGTTCTTGTGTTTTATTAGGAGAAGGCCAATAAGACACTAAGCTGTTTTCCTACTTATGGTTAAGTGGTTACACACTGTTGGTCTGCGAGTGTACAACAAAGATGTTGGTTCAGCTGTCAATGTGGTTTGTGTTGGTGCTTGGGTGTGTGTCTGTGCGTGAGTGTTAGGAGAGCCTAACCCTCCCTCGACTCCTGACCCAGTAAGTCACATGATACTCCATCAGTTCCCACCAGACTGTCAGAGGTCGGGGTCAAAGGCTAACAAAGAGTATTATCGGCTAGGATTAGGAGACATACCAAATACATAGACATAACAATCAAACCATCAATACCATTTGGAAAAGCTCACAAAAATTTGCACAAGACCAGACCATTGATAACACAAAGAGAGGGTGAAAGGCTCTTTATTTTGTATGTTAATTGACATCATGAAAGTGCCTGAAAAAGAAACTGTCTGCTGAAATTAACCCATTTTATTGGTGTAATGTTATAGGCTAAATTAGCCCCCATCACACCAAAAGAAAGGATTAAAATCCTTTAGTAGGTATAAACTTTTTTTTTTTTTTTTTGCGTTTGCTGCTCTGAACATCAATGATAAGTTATCATTTTTACACAATGATGCTGATGGAAATATAGCCTCTTTGGTTTGTCCCTGATGCAGCAACTCTTGTTAAAGCCTCTCAGCCTCAGAGGACGTAAGGACCATCTTTCTTATATCATATTCTACTGGTTTCCTTTAAAGGTACTAAAACATTATCGATACCAAGACAGCTGTTGTTCACCCTTTAACTCTTAATCTCCAAATCTGAACACTTTAGCAAAGCATGCTGCTCAGCTAGTGTACAACTACAATAGTAGGTACATTAATCTTGTAGATAAGAACATACTAACAATTAGGGGTGTAATGATCCATCGATCTGGATCGATCCATCGATTGGTTAAAGAACAATCCAATCAAACTGATGGAAACTCAAAATATCGATCAACATCGCTATCTTTAAGATACTTTATTTTGAAATTCCGACCGGATATCTGCTTCACAGTTTCCTCCCAATTGCGCCTTGTTCAGAAGTTTCCAGGGCTCTCAAGTCTCAGCGTCTTCAGCGTGTGACACACGCATTTGAACCTTTCCGCTTTCTCACACGCCACACCTGGTATTTCTCACGCATTAAAATTTATTATGTAGCGCCCGCCGAGTAACACCGCTATATGTGCTTTAGAACGTGTAGCAAAACACTCTGAGCATCACAAAACTCAATTGAAGCTTGAAATATCAGCCAATCAGTACATAGCACTGCTGTATCCGGGTAAGATACAGTCGATCTGACCGCAGAGGATGCATACTGCATGCACACAATGGGAGTGCCTAATCACACGAGTACAGTAAGTTATCTTATGATTTGATTTTGTAGTGAAATGATTAATGAAAGTACTTATTGTACAAAAGGAAACAATGAGAGCTTATTCTTATTTTTCCTCATCACCTACCATTAAACAGTGAAGCAAAGTCTAATCACACTGACATACAAACTGTGGTCACCAGGCATCACATTAAAACGAAATCATCAATGTTGAGTTAGTTAAGTTAATAGTTCTACTTAGAACACTAGAAACGTTTGGCTTTAATTAAAATCAAAATTGCACATTTTCAGTTTAAAAGCCATGGTCAAATGTTGGAGGTCAATAATAAGAAAAATAAAACAATAATAAAATAATTTGTATTATTATTTTGCATCATTACTTGATATAATATTACTAAGATCACAAAGCAACAATAACACCCATCAAGTAATTGTGGAGGCAAAAAAAGACTTGACTACTAATTAACCCAATTTTAATTTTAAAACATGATTAGTTCATAAAGATAGTTATAATCCTATAAACTATCATACCCAAAGGTCAGCACATTGTTTCACATTTCAGTAATAAAATTGTCAAATCATCAAAATTGCTTTGTATTTCTTTCTTGCTTTAGGTAAAATGCAGCTGATTGTGTTAAATGTGTACATAATATCGTCTTAAATTGATCGTAGGCCCCTGAATCGTATCGAATCGAAATCAAATCGAATCGTGGCAGATTTTGTGATATCGGCCAATATCATATCATTGTCCAAAGAATCGATAACTTATCGTATTGTCATTAAACTGGTGATTTACACCCCTACTAACAATATTTTCCTTTAGGAATAAAATGTACCTAAAAGGACAAAAAAAGTAAAACTGTCTTTTGTTTTCTAATTTGGATCAAAATTAGTTCCCTTCTTGTGACAGCTCCCCCTTCTGGCTGGATAGAGTCAAGCAACCACTCCTGACTAATAAACCGTGGAAAACATTGACTGTAATGTACAGACATTGTTTTTAATGGCTAATGTTCCCTCACTTTCATGCTTGGACATTTGCTTGGCATAAATTCTGACAATCATTTTTTGTTGATTCAGTTTTTATAAAATTATGTATTTTACCCCTCTCAAATGGTTTACACTGGTCCCAGATGTCCTAAGAACATATACCGGTACTTTACTTAAAAAATGGGAGAGGCTCCAGCTTTGAAGCACTGTGCTCTGTTGTTTACTGTGGCTGCATGAACACGCCAAGACATGTTCCCTCCACACGGAATAAACAAAAAGATGGCTTAAGAAGCAATCCACATCTGGGGAAGTTTCATATCCATCGTGACAGCATCAGCAGAATGTTTTTAGGAATATTTATGCACATAGTTAGCCTGGACCAATTTCTTTGTATAAAATGTTATAAAAAAGTGTATTCTGCATAATCTTAGAACTTAAAACATAGAAAAACGAAACAGGAAAAATGCTAACAGAAAAGAAACGTGGTCCGAATATACACATTACAAAAGATTAGAACATTCAAATACATTTCTGAAATAAAAAGACAGACTTCCCAACAGCTGATGAGCTATTGTAGATACAGACATTAGGTTGCAGGATGGATCTGCGGTGGATACAATAGAGTTATGGGCATCTATGTTTTTGTTTTTATTTTATTTGGTTTACAAGTAAAACAATATGTTTAAAGCCACTATGGTCCTCTTTCCTAACCATTATAAAAAAAATACTCGGAACAGGAAGTAGAACAGAAAAAGCAGAACAGAAGTTAGACTGACACTTTAAGAGGAACAGCCTGGTTTTGTTTCTCAAGTACTGAATCAGATCATATGACTGAACAATCATAAAACACTTCAGTGCTGTTGCATTTCATAGGTCAAAAATAATCCAACACAACATCTGCTATTTTCAGAATTTTACACAGCAATGTAGGTTACATATAACTTTGTATGTTTGGCGATTTTAGCAGCATCTAGTTGAAGCTAGGCTGAAGTTAATGAAGTATTGCCTTTCTAAAACCCACTTAAGCAGCGGGACAGAGCTGTTATTGTGATCCTGAGCTTTGAAGTCCATGGTAGCACCTTGGCTCCCACGCAAAGGATATTTTAGTCATCAATGGGTATTTTGTCAAACACCAAGGCAGCCACTGAAGTTTACCTAAGATTTGATAATGATGCATATTACCTGCATTTAAGGTTAAAACCTCTTATCATTTGCAGCTCACATCCCATTCAATAGAAATCCTTTTGTTCATAGTCTCGTTAAAAGGATGCAGCCTTAATGTCAACTATTTTCTTTTTAATTCTGGTAACTAAAATTTAAAAAATGTAGTATACTTTAAAAGTTTGATTTAATGTTTGTGAACAGAACTTCTGGAAACAAAGGAAAACAAGAATTTGTACGCTTTTAACACCTCACTATTAAGATTTCATTTTTTTGACCCTATCTGCAGCTACTTAAAATACAAACCCAAAAACCAGGCTGATTTGAGAAGAATATTGATTATGAGAAAGGGCTGAATACAGGGTTGAGATGAAAAAGTAATTGAAGTGTAAAAACTGTAGTGTCAACTTGAGATCACTTATTATTCCAACAGAGATAAAGATGCAATCGATTAATTTTTGACCTGCATACTAATACTGTGTTTTGGGCAGCGTGCCAAAGATTTTATTGTGAAGGAATAAACAGAGGGGGCAAACTTGTGTTAAAAGGACCAACCAACAAGGACTTTACAGGCAAAGAGTGGATTGCCAAAGAATAAAATCTTCATTTGTATTCTTTGAAACATCCAAAGAGCAAAGGACAGGCAGGCAGATGAATTTGAAAGAGGATAAGGAGTTAGCATAAACAGAAGACAAAGAGGTGTAAGGGCTGCAGACCACAGAGGAAATAGCCAGAAAGGAAATAAGGGAAAGATGGAAAGAAAAAGACTGCAGTGTTTAATTACAATCCCTATTAACTACATTCAGTACCTTTACTGCTGGCAATGGCATGTGCACTACCTGTCTGTTAACAATCCTGACATACCCTGCCATACTTCTGAACAAATTTAATCAACCACTACTGGTTTTTGACTAAATATGAGTGAACAAGTTGGTTAGTAAGTCAAGTAATTTGAGGGAGAGAAATTGAAAGGGAGGGACAGGGATTGTTTCTAATAAGTGAGATGAAGACGAGAAACAGGAGGGTTCCAAAAACCAGCTGCAGCCAGGGAAGCTGTTTAATATACACCCTGAAAAGCAGCTGGGAGCCATGACTGACAACAGGCACATCCATCTTGCAAATCTTACTGCTGGTACACTTGTTACCAGTCTGAACTAGTTGGTGTCATTTAAGGAGAAACAGGCGGTAGCTACAGGCATTGTTAGGTTGAGCTGAACGAGAGAAGCAACAGCAGTTCCATAAACAAAGATTTATGAAGAAATCAGTATGAAACTGGAGAATTGAATCATCTTCTGTGATTGTTCTGGGGAGGCTCTACCCTTCTCAAACACAGGCTATGGCAGGGTAGCTAGCTAAAATTTAACTAAACCTGGTTTGACAAAAAAATCCTAAAACAACAGTCTGGAATACCAAAATGTCTAAGTGATGATAGATTCACTCCAGTTCATAAAGAACATTGTTCAGTAACATTTTTTAACTGAAAGAAACTAATTCTGTGGAACAGCTGGATTTGCCATACTCCAGGTCTATCATCAGAGCTTCAAGGTGATACTGTTGTTCCTGGTCAGAGGAGGACGGGGCTTATTTACAGCCTTCAGGAGAAAGGGATACCAGCTTTGGAAATAGTTTAGTTGTGCCAAAAAGAAGACATGACTAAAGCTTACAGCGGTGATTTTTTTCTTAAAAGATTGTGTGCTTGTTGATTTTTTTGCTTCATTATCCATCTTTCTTTTGTATGTATATCTACATTATGTCCATATATCTTGATATTCTCACTGCTATTCTGTGTATTGGAGCTACTGAAACAACCCAGTTACCCCTTGAAAATGAACGAAGTATTTCTGATTCTGGTTCTGAAGAGGACCATAACCAAATAACTAAGATAACATGACAAACGACAAGAGAATAAAGTCATGTAGTAAGAAATGACAAATAATTACAAGTGAAAGGGACTGAACCTCACAGATGGACATTTTATCAAGCTGAGAAAGAAAAAAGAAGAGGTGGAGGAAAGGGTTGGAAAATGAGGAGGGAGGGACAACAAGAAAAGTAATGAAAAGAACGTGGAGAAGAATGTAGGAGAAGAGAGGAAAGCAGGCAGAGGAATAAGTGCTGCCCTCCAGAGAACGGGCATGTTGAAGGTCAGCATCTGCTGAGAATAATGGTCCCTACATTAAAGGAATGAGCAACACACACATACTCGCTCAGACACTCCAGGGTACTTGCTCATACAGTTCACGTTTGTATGAAACTAAACACCTTTCAGGGGCTCCTATCTGTCCTTGTCAATAAAGTTCTGTCAAATATGATTAATCCCCTCAGATATCATGAATTACAAACTGACCAGTCCAGGAAACTAACATGATTACATTCCCCTGTGTGTAAGATGGTGTGTGAGCGTGTGTGTGTGGTTGTGAATGCGTGGCTGTGAACTTATGAGGGTGAAGAACAGTTTTTGTGTAAAAGAGCACTGCTAATGTGTTAAAGAAAATAAAAAGGCGGATAACAAGGTCTTTAATAGAGAAAATGAAAGAATACGATAATATGCTAAGTACTTAAAGAAGGGAAGGAAGGCCTTGTGCAAAGGGAGGAAAATGGAGTGAATCAAATTAGAGCACAAAAAGAGTGAAAAAATAGTCAGAGAATAAGTAAAAGAGTACCAGCAGAGGGAGAAAAGAAAATGAGATGGTAGAAGGACAGAGGAGAAACCATTAGAGGAAAGTGAGAGGAACTGAGGGATGAGGGCCTTCCAGATGGTAGGAGACTGTTGCCTCGGAAACACAGAGAGGGCAGAACAATAGGGATTGAGAGTGGTGTTTTGCATCCCATCATAATACAGCCATGCCATTTGGAAACTGAATGAAGAAGCTTCTGCCAAAGATTTGCAATCATTTTTTCAGGCAGTTCCTAAATAAATACATCAACATGCTGACAGATGAACAAACTAAGAAAACTGTTCTCTGTATCAGTAGATTTAACGTCTTTTTAAACATATGCCATGCAACTGTTATCTCTCCAGTGTACTGCATGAACATGCAACTAAAATGTACAAGCTTCAGTGTGACCTGCAGATGTCCACATGCCTGGAATGAGCTTGAAAGCACCATAAAACATCTGCATCTCTGTCCAGCTTCAAAGAGAGCCTAAAGGAAAAGCTGCTACTCAAATATGACAATTCCTGAAACTCTGAGGCTAAGGATGTTAAATGGAAGACTAAAAACTCATCATTATTAATGAAATATGAAAAAATAAATGAACTTTATTTTAAATTTCTATGTGCCAATGTCTATGTGTATTGTATGTATCAAAGCTGTGGTCTTTTATTAACTTAGGAAATGTTAGATTTTTAGGAGTATACTATGTATTAGGATAAAAATCATGTATATGTGTAATGTTTTGATTGTGCACATTGATGCCTGGATCCCTATTTATAAGCTCTGACTAGTTTTAGGGGAGCCGCTTTTCACCAATAAGTATTTCATGGGAAATTGTGCCAGTATGCAGTTGATTAAATAAATCTGTGAATGAAGAACTTTTACACATACTGACATGTAGCTATTGATAAGACTGTTGTTGCCCCTGTATTTCAATATCCAAGGTATCTACTGATCCATATTAGGTAAATTATGACAACCCAGTCCTTTGTGGTCCACCTATGTCTGAGAACATAGATATCCATGGCTGCCCTCCTTTCAACATTCCAGTAAGTAATCGTATTAACACCTGCTCCTCATGGTCTCTCTACCCATAGATATCCACCCACAGCAAATGAGATGTATAGCTGTATTCACGTTGGAACACCCAGCAAAGAGAGGTATGGGATAAAAAGAGCATAATTTGTATTCAAAGGGACGTTAGACTATTTAGAGTCGGTTCATGGAGTGGCTTAAGTGCATTTTGGTAATTGGATTAAAGCCGTATTTTTACCAAAGCATGACTCAGGTGTTCCATTTAGACCACAAGGGACTCTATTAGAAAACATAACGAGTCGTGACATGTCACCTGTAAGACCCAAATCCACTTTTTATGTCCATCAATGGTAGACTAAGAAGTTAGTTTGAGAAAGCATTTCTAACACAGAGACCACCATGGATATGCCTCAAAAGCCTTTCCCTTCAGTAACCTAATACATGACCTCGCTCAGACTTTCTACAAGACTTTACTGTTGATGTTTACAATGTATAATAACTAAAAACAAATCCTCAGCTACAGTAAAAAGATACTTTATCAGTCTAACCCCCCAGGACCAGTGCGAATCAATCAATCAAGTTTAGTTTTTGATTGATAAAACTCAGACAGAATAGGCTCTGTACTTAGTAGGAGTTTTTTCACTACTATAATTAAGCCTAATTTTGTCAACCTCAAAGCCGACTGAACCTCACACCACTCTAACTTTGCAGTGTAGCTGAATTTTACTGATTTAATGTCTGTAATCAGGCAGATCAATCTTGCAAAGCCTCAAGTTGGAACAATCAAATGCAATCTTCAGTCCTTTGATCAGCGTCCTTTAAGGGGAAAGAGGTGGGATCTGCAAGCCTGACAACAGTGAGAAGGGACGACATGCCTGCTCACACAGAGATTAGCACGGATGCTAACTGCTTTAGTGGCAGTTTTAAAGCATTTCGTTTTTGAAAAAGATATTTACTTGTACTTTCCAACAGGTTTTGCTAAGAGTTTGTTTACAAACTGGCTCACATTTTGTACTTAAGTCATTGTCTGCAGTGCCCACTACATTACCTGTTTGGCCCATAATGAATGTGACTGACAGAACCATTGTTCAGTGACCTCCCATATATGTTTTTGAAGATTCTGTCCTCCCAAAACACTCTCTATGGACTGTTGCCCAGATGACCCAGTGAAATATATCCTGTATAATACATACTGAGCTGTCTATCCAGGTGTCAGGTTAGCAACCCCATATTTGGTAAATCCCTATAGAGAGGCCCGAGAACCAAAGACTTAGACCAAAGGGGACTCCCTTAAGAGACACAAAAGGGTTTTGACACCTGTGAAGAGAGTAAACAATTACAGATTAAGCTGTCAATAGAAAAAAAAGAACCAAGACTACCTATTTTTTTTTTTTTTTTTAATTTTATAAAATCTTTAAAAGGAAATATTTGAAATACAGGATTGGACATAGCATAGTTGCACTTTATTAACTACTACAGATTTTTGTAGTCATTTCACCGAGGGATGTGGTTAATCCTAAATATTTTACTATAGGGGAGGGAAAAAAAGTGCTTACTAGTTTCCACATTTAATTTATTGACAATAGAGGGTTTCTTTAAGTGACATCACAAATTTGTGTCCTGGAAAGGGCTTTTGAAAAACATCCAAATTGAAAATACTGTCTCAAACTAACTTTTGATCAACCTAGATCCAGACAAAAAGATGGAAATGAGGCAGGTCACACAGGTGACATATCAAACCCTTTGTCCTTCCTGTAGCACATTACCTTGTGTTTTATATAAAACACCTGTATTTTAGATCCAAACAGCCTTCCTCATGATGTTTTATTCTAGTACATGTCTCTTTGAATGCATTTACAGTTCATCTCAATATGCCCCTCTCCCTCCATGGGTTTGCCATTCTGTGTACAGCTGTGTCTCTATGTGCTTGTGGGTTGAAATCGTAATCAAAGACACCAGGTGAAAGGTAAGTGTTATCACAATAAATCTCTGTGATGCCACAATTGGGGCAAACTCTGGAAAAGATGACATGTCTTCTGTTTTAGATTTCACATGCTGCATATACTTCCAATGCTTTGACAGCCTGCTTGAAGTGGACAATCTGAGAACTCCGTCTTTTTTGCTTCACCATTGGCTTCTTCATTCAGCAAGAATGCTGCTTGATTGACACGTTTTCTTTTTCTTAGGGACTCTGCCACATGATTGACACGACACGTCTTTAAAATAAAACACTTTAAATATAGGAGAAACAAGACAGTGTAATGGTAAATGGAGTATTAGCACAATTTCTGATTGTTCTGAAAAAAACCTTAAGAAAGAACTGTTTTTCACAGCCTCTTAAATAAGAGGAAATCATACCCTCTCCTGCAGAAACAAACAATGGAGAACAGAAATACTAAACTAGGCTACAAGTCGACTAAAATGTTGCAAACAGACTTGCCAGCAGTTTTCACCTCAGCCATTTGAATGTGAAACAGCCATAAGGGCATATAGATCACATTGGCACAGAATTGGGTGCACCTGAAAGTTGGACATGCAAAGCAATACTAAAACTGAAATTTAAGTTTAAGCAGTATCATATATAACCACTTACAGACAGTACAGTAACTTCCCTGAACATAAAGAAATCCATTACATATATACTTTTGAAATAGCCTCCAATTACTTCACATCTTGAGCCAACAAGGTTCCCCCTCAGCAAGATATAATGGCTTCAAGCTGGAGACACTTTGAAAACATGACCACAGAGATACAAATTGCTGACAAAACTGCTGTTCCTCCACAGCCCCTTGAACTAAACATGAAGAGAACCTCTGAAATAGGAACTGCCGCAGGGAGATGAGTGACTGAAAATATCCTGTAGTAGAATTTATAAATTCAGTGGGAATACTATTTGAGACATCTTCACAAACATGGTTTTTGTTATTCTTAGGCATCCACAGCAAAAGTCATGGTTTTATACACATTAACCACATAACTTGTAGCTGTCTTGCAATACATTTGGTGAAAAAATGGTGAAATTTGCATTCAATTAAAAACACAACATTAATTCTGAGTGAAAAAAATAATGTTGGAGCTAAAGATAAATGTGTGCATCTATTCCCTTCCTGATCACCACATCCTGGCTGCTTTACTTCATAGTTAAAGCTTTGCCTGTTGCAGTAACATGAGCTGCTTCCTGTTTCACCAGATTCATAAATCATTGAAACAATCAATACACATCATTTGCAATGAAACAGCTTCATTTCAGCTTGTTTATCAATTTGTTTCTTCTCCCACGCAGTCATTATACTTCCCTTTGCAGTTCCTAGAAATAGGAAAAAAGAATTTCAATTAATTTAATCTGAATTTAACTATCCTGAAGAACTTTGAGAATTTCTGAACAAAAAAAAAAAAAAATGTAGCAGCACAGGGATGGCAGATGGTCATTAGTCTGCTGCCAGATGTGAACGTTTCACAGCTGCATCTGTTGAATTGTTGAATAATGGTCCATTTTTGTTCATAGAAAAGATCTAAACAGTGCTGCACTCCTTGATTTACTTCATACATTGTTGGCAATTATTTTACTGTAAAGAAGTGCAGCCAGAGCATCATCAGCCCTGACAAAATATACACTTTGAAAAATACAAAGTAGGGCTAGACAGCATGATCATTTTATTTCAGTATAACAAAATTAAGAAGTATTCAACATTTAAATGGCTGTAATGGCATTATGAACTCATGTATGTGTGGTGTGTCTCTCAAAGGTGCATTAAGCTGCCTTTGAAAATGCAAAGTTTCCTGATATATCTCTTCTATACAAAAGCATACCAACACAGAAAACAAAGACTTTTTTTAGCCTGAAGAATTTTGCTACAAACATGTACAATAAACTTCAACAAGTTTTGGTGGAGATTGCAGCCAGTGTAACAACAATTTCTTATAGCTGCTTCTATCCATCAATCAATCCATTAACTACTCCGCTTACCCCTTTGGGGTTGTGGGAGGCCAGGTTTCATTAAGTGACAGGTATGCCCTGGACTGGTCACCGCCAATCACAGGGCTGACATGGAGGGACAAATATACATATACATTCGGAGACATCAATTAACCTAACAAACATGTTTGGTCTATGGAAGCAAACAGGAGTTCCCTGCAGAGAACCTGCACAAACACAGGGATACATCAATTCCAAACGTTCCTGCTCAACCGGGATGTCAATCCAACAACCCTCTTGTTGTGAAGCAACAATACTACCTGCTGCACCACTGCACAACCCCTGCTTTAAATCATCTAAGATCTTGCACAAAATCATCAAACTTTATAAGAATACTCAAGATTATATGATTGCTGCAAAATAGTTACCCACACAGTGCTCTAGCAGGAGGAGGAAGTGTTGTTTGGTGAGTTTGTGTGTTCTCCTGGTTCTGCTCTTTCACTGTCAGAGATACATGCATATGAAGGACCTTAATTGGAGCAGTTATCTCATACAAATCACTCTGTCATGCTCCTTACAGATACTCCTAAACCAGGCTGGTAGGTTAAGCTATCAGTGGCATGGGTCTTGTTGTGAAAAAAAAACAACAACACTGGAGCTCCCAGCACAAGTTCCTAGTGCATTTGACTTTGCTTTGCATCCAGGATGTAAAACTGAAATTGTTGGAACTGAAAAACAGCGGTGGACTAAGAGAAAATGATAAAGGAAAACCTGAATTTGATACCAAAAAGTAAGAGAAAAGTCATTCAAAATTAGAACTTGATATATTTTTTTTATGAAGCAGTCAAATAGCAGTTACACATTAGTTTAGAAATACCTTGAAAAATTTCAAAGTAGTGAAAATAAAGTTGTTACAGCTTCAACATAGTTCTAGGGGAAGGAGGTGCTCCCCTTGCAGCTTGTGGTTATCAGTACAATAAAAGGGCTCACTTTCTTTAAAGGTCTTTGTACAATGTGAGCGTAAGCCCACTTTATCCTGATTTTAACAGTGAAAATATTATTTCGTTTATGTGATCATTACTTCATTATTGGAGCTTATAAGCTGTAGTCAATCTAAGTTCTAAGAGAGATTTATAATGTGTTTTATTTGCATACTTACAAATATATATGGACAAAAAACAAATAAATTAATCTTATTTTGTATTCATTATCTGTATTTTTGCAATGTTTGTGTTTCAACAAGTGATGGCTGTATTGCAAAAGACATTTTTTGGCAGAAATACTTTAAGTGACAGTACTGACACTGATTAAGGAGGTAACAGTGGTTTATTGGTAGAGACACCATCTTTCAACCAGAAAAGGGAGTGATCAATTAAAAAAAAAATTTGTTGATGTGTCTTTGGGTAAAAAACTTAAGTTCATATTTCTCACAAAAGCATACCAATGTGAGGCTGACAGTTAATATGCCAACTTATGTGGATATAGTGTAAATGGCTAACTGAGATCTGTGGTGTGAAAGTGCTTTGAGAAGTCAGAGAAAAAGAAAAAAGCTACACAGGCCATTTACCATGTACCACCACTAACCAGTGCTACAAAGATGTGGTGCAAGCTTTCAAATGATTGCGCAATCAACAAGTGTGAGTCTGCCAACATGGAATGTGCTATCTGTGTAGATCTTACTATTTGTCATAAATCTCCCTCTCTCCATGTGAACACAGGGTCACTTAACACAGGTTCAGCTCTGCCTTTTCCAAAAACCTGTTAAACATTCACAAGCTGGAGCCTGAGGGGAAAATTTCCTGCCTCACCCCGGGGTCCTGACTTATGAAAGCATATCATGCTTGTGTCATGCTGGGAAACACCAGTCCTGCAACACATTATAGATTGTTACCCAACTTTCCAAAGTCCATGATCAAGATCAAAGCTGTGACTGCAACTCTTTAAGGAAACAACGGGTGAACACATCAGAAACACTAGAAGCTAGGAACAAGACAGGGTCAAGAGAAAAAAAAGGGGGAGTCCATGAGAGACATGGTCTTGCTTGGGGTCTCCTGCATGGCTAACAAACAAGTAGAGACTCAATGGGTCCAGAGTAACACAGAAAAACAACTGGACAATGGGCCGGATTGTGCAGCAGTTGTTAAGTGGTCTGGGAAACTCTGCTGCCTGGTTGGGAGGTCTTCTCAAGAGAGACAGAAAGAGAAGCGAGACGCTCTCATATCATTTCCCCTCTTCAGCAGAGAGAAACAACATATAAATAACAATGTCCTTTTCAACAGAAGTTCAGATGGAGTGAGAAGAGGAGGGGCTGAAAGAGAGAACACAGCAGAGCGGGATGACAAAGAGTGCATGGCAATAAATAAAGATACACAACTACAGGGGACAGAGAGCAGGGCAGAATGTAACATCTGCCTTGTAATTACTAATCATCTAATTATCATTGTAATGAGGAAGTAGACAACCTTCCCAAGTCCGGACAGGAATTGTGATTGGCTCTTTAATCCAATAAGAGGTATAACAAGGACAAATGGGAAAGGGTGTTCGGCTAATCCAATTGGGTCAGGGCTGTGTTTAGAACAACTGGTCACTGTTTCTACTGAAATCCTCGGAGAGAAAAATTCTGCTTTTAACTAATGTTAACTCACACTAGGGCTGCATTATTTGAGTGTCACATGCAAAGGACGGATTGCTACAGATTTATACGGTAAGAAGAAAAGTGACAGAAAAATGCAAAGGAGGGAGTTTAAATGTAAAAATGATGATGAATATGAGTTGTACAAGCATCCCAACTTATCACATGGTAGTTATCTGCTAAGGGGCCTCCTAGTTTTCATTACCATTTCATTTTTTGTCATAAAACCAGGATCATTTCAATTCAACACGCAGTCATAAACAGAACAGTCTGTAAACTTTGTTCACTGTTTCAATCATTCTAATAAGTAAGAGGGTATATTCCCTCTTCTGTGTGTGTGAGTATGAGAAACAGAGAGCAAATGTGTGCCACATACCATGTGTGCTCTAATACTGCACATATGGTAGGGGTATAACCTGTTATTGTTCAACATGGCTGCACTCTGATGGCCATTCACCACCTTAGACCAAACACTCTCTTTTAGTCAGTTTGGCAGGTTAATAAGCAGCAAAGTGGCTGTTGACAGTGGAAACATGGATAATTTACATCTCTCTATTTGCATGCAGACATCAGCTTGACTTCTGCTATGTTTACCACTTATACTGTTGAACATCTGGGCCAATGTCAGACATGGAGCTTAGGCCAAATAAGGTCCAGCAGAGATGTTAAGACTCTTTTCTCATCAACATCAGTGTGTGATGTTGCAGCATTATCTGGGGACAAAACATGGCAATCATGAAGGCAACCACTGCAGGCTAGTTGGCATCACAGTCTGGCATGCTCATATTTACGTTCAAGGGTTAATTCAGGGTTTTTGAAGTGGGGCTGCTAGAGCCCCATGGCACTAGTAAATATGACTGTTAATAAAGGAACTTGCGAGCTTTGTCCCAGGGGGGAGATATCCAGGGATGGACGGTAGCCGGTACGTAGCAACACATGGTGCCACTGAAAGCCTTGTAACTAACCCAATCGTAGGTTGTCAAGGAAAAGTTAAACACTGCAAAGAATCTTACAGTATCATATTGTTGAGCCTACTTAGTTTTTTGTTTAGTTTTAACCTGTAAGTGGGTTAATTGCGAGGCTTTCAGTGGCACCATGTATTGTTATATACCAGCTACCGTCTGCCCCCGAATATCTCACCCAGGGACTATGCTCACAACTTCCTTTAATGGAAATCATATTTACCAGTGCCATGGGTCTCTAGCAACCCCACTTCAAAAAACCTGAACTAACCCTTTAAGACAGAGCAGACCTTATCTTTCACATTAAAGAGTCAGCTCTTGGAGGTAGCTTTTTAGTAACAAACACATTGCCACAAGCTTGTCCCTTTTCCACTTGAGTGAAGTTGCCATTTCAGTCTAATTAACTCCCATAAGGTTTATTATCTAAATCATGTCAGTGATGTGTTTTATGGCCTGATTTTTTACCACCTGAAGAAGAAACGATGCTAGAGAGCACTGCTAGCTTTTAGGCTTGCTTCATGTTTGCCCTTATTTATTTTACTTCACTGCACATAGAGTCAAGTCCCTGGAGTACAGGGACACTCAACAAGTGGAGCCTGGAAGGACTAAAAATCACACTGGTCATTCCGAGAAAGATATTGGTAAATTATCCTGCCTAAGCGCAGCCAACATGGTATCTAAATGCCCAAAACGTGTGTAAACAGGATCCAAACATGAGCAAAAGGGATGGCTCACAGCTGAAAGTCTACATCCATTTGTCAGTGTTGACTTTTTCTTTTAAGCAACACACTAAGGCCCAGAGTGTATGTGACCACAAATAGAAAGAGAGACTAAATAGTGAATGGTGTGATTTTCTAGTCTTTCTGACTACTCCAAGCACTTATACACTGCAGATCCCATCTACCCATTCACACTCATTCACGTTTTCATTCACACACTATTATTCAAGTTTGTCGGTTGTCCATTAGTAGCTGACACATCCACACACTAATCAGCTCTGACACAGCAGTGGGAGCAGTTTAAGATTAAGCGTCTTGCCCAAGAACACATGTGGCAGCCAGAACTGGGCTTGAACACTTTTATTTGATGTAGGAGGGACTCAACAAACCGAGTGAATGATGCCTCTGTGTTAAACTGTAACTGAAACTGTAAAATAAAGCTACATTAGCTAGCGACATTAGATTATTTTTTTAGAAGATGAGAAACAAATAATGTTGATTTAAGATGGTCATTTGAGGCTGTATTTTTTGTTTCCTTGTTTGATTTTAAATGTTGTAGACAAAAATGATGACACAAATTTCAAAGAATCCTATAAATATTTAAGATATGACAAAAATGTTCTGGTTTACTTAGAACCTTAAAAAACAATATTTTCCTTTTTTTTAATTATAAAATACAGCAGTGTAAAAAAAAAAAGGAATGAAAAAATGGTTTTCCAAATAAACAAAGAAATGTCTAAAGATGAGATATGAATATTTAAACATGATTAAAAGTACAATATTTTATCATCAATTGTTGTTAAAAAATATTAGTTATTAATAAATATATTCATTTTTGAAACCCCATTTTTTTGTTGGTGAGTGTGGGGTGGTGTGGGGGGCACAACAGACGTTTCGTTCATTCAGGGGAGGCTCACTCCTCCACACTTTGAAAACCGCTGTTTTAGGGGATTATTTTGCCTCCAGATTGGCACCGCCCACAACAATCATAATACTGAATAAAAACATCATGGAATGAAGGGCAGGTTGATCCCTTCTCTGTTCGGTCTTTGGAGGCAGCCATAGAGGTGCAAGGTGATACATGCAGGGGCAGATCCAGCGAGGGAGGGCAGAACTGCGTGTTGGTGTACGTGTGTCTGCCTGTTTATTTGGAGCTGTGTCATGCTCTCTCTCGCTTCCCCAAAGCTGTTTTACAGTGTGAATGACAAAAATAAAACACCGTTTACAGAACAGAATCAACATTAATTTCTCATGATGATGGTAGAGCTTCATTGTGGTGCTTCGGCATTGATGCAATGTGAAAGAGGAGAGTCTCAATCACACCAACACACCTGAATTGTAAATGTGCACAGATGTGTGCCTTATCATTGACACAAGGAGGCTCAGAAGAAAGTGTCTGAGGATTCATGTGATTCTTACAGATCTTTGTAGGTGGGACTCAAAACAGGAGTTTTTTTATGATTTCAAACACCCCTGTTTTCTTGTAAATCTTGTAAAACTCCTGTGGCAGATAAAATTAAAAAAATATATACGCTCTTGAAAACTGTAATGTAGTGTTATCTTCATTCTCATAATACTGAATTCTTAAACCAAACATACAATAAGGGTCTTTTGTCTCACTATGATAGCAAGATTTGAAGTGAGATAAAGGGGGGAGGTACACAGTATGTACTTGGTGTAACAGAGAAAGGTGAGGGGGTGTGAAGGGTGGAGGGTTAAGAGGATGGAGAGGTCATTTAAAGAAACAGTAATGTAAGGAGACCTTGGAGGGGTTAGAGTAAGAGTACAAGCACTTCTGTGGCCTCCCCTCTTACCCTTTCCATGCTGCTGATGTTTCTTTTCCACAAAAACCTTCGTCTCTCTACTCTTAAGGAGAGAAGATATTGCAGATTGTATCAACACTGAATGTAATACATGAAGTTCTTGTTTTATCTGAAGAACATACTGGAAAATTTAAAACATATATTGAATTATTATTGGAAAGTTTTAGCTGTACAGTGATGTGACAATTTACAAAATGCAAAGCAGCAAATGGAAGAAAAAACAATTTTTTTAATGGGACTACCCTTGCCTTCAAACCAGCAAAAAATCTTGTTGGTAAAGTCTTCTCATTATTATAAAGTACAGATAATAGGAGAATAGTTTGTTTTTCATTATGATGCTGAGCATGTTGTCTCTTTAGATAAAAAAAAAAACAAAAAAACAAAAAAAAAAAAACAGACCAATGGGATATTTTAATGTTGTTGTAGCTTCTGTTTTATCCCAAATCTTCACAAGATCAATGAACAGTTCTTCAAGATGTTTGGAGCTATTTTCCAGCTAAGTTCCTTCAAAACCTGCTTGTACGTGTGCAGTGAGGACTTGATGCTGTTTTGAAGGCAATAGGTGATCACAGCAAACATGGATTTGATTTAGATTTCCCTTCATTTACTTTGTTAACTTACAAATAGGAACAAGCAACACTTCAATTTGTCACATTTTTTTTAATTTAACTGTTTTTTCCCCTACCAAGGTACTATTCCTTAGTACCATACATTTTTGAGTACTTATTTTGTGCTAGTTTACTTAACATGAAATCTAAAATCATACTGAAGTCTTGTTCAGTGCACTCAGACCAATGATGACTTGAATGACTGCATCTTTTCACATGATATTAAATTTCTTTGAATCCTTAATGGTTCCTTGGAGAGGAAAATTAAACCATGGACCCTCAACAGCTCTATTTCACTCACTGACATTTGCTGACAGTTTGTTAGGTAGTGTTTGCGCTTAAGGCAGGGAAACCTCATCCACTGCTCGGTCATGTTTTAATTTTAGAGCCATCAAAATCCTGTGTCACGGCAATAGTGCACACACACTTGATGCTGGGGTTAACAGACTTGGAGTTGTATTCACAGTACCTGGGAAAGAAACCCTGAAGCTATTTTCTGGTTTCACTTAAATTACTGAAAATACACAAACAAGTAAACACACCCAATTCTACCCTCACAAAATGATGGTGCCTTCTACACACATACAGGTACACAGGCATGTAGACACTAGATACATATGGCCTGCAAGCTATTTCAGGGCCAGTGGTGAAATAATATGTTTTGATAAGGTCAGCAGCCTGTATGTGGATACCAAACACAGTGTGGATGCTGAAATGTCTCATGAGTTAATTGACAGCAGGAGCAACATGGAGAAATAGGTGCAAAGCTTGGAAGTAATAATAAGAAAAAGAATAAAATAAGATTAGACTGGCTGTTTGATTGAATTATCAGGATTATTTTGAGCTCATGATTTATACACTTGAAGGGCAGCCACACATATTATATGCTGCTGGAAACATGTAGTATTGCCCCATCAGACACTTCAGAGTGGTTCCAGAAGACTGAAGTCTTTCTTTCTGTCTTTCTTTTTGTTTTCTCCATGCCTTTCTATTATCTCCTTGAGTTCTCTTGAATTTAAAGCTAATAAGAGCATGTTTCATGGCTCCTCACTTTAACTATAGTGAGAGCTACAGCATTGGCCTCACACATAAGCACGATGCACACTTGTTTTGCACATTTAGATATTAAATTGAGTGCATTCAGCCTGGGGTGGAACGATGGCACAGCAGGTTAGTGTGCATCCCTCCCCAGAAGATTGCTGGTTCAACTCCCTACATTGACCAGGTTCTGTATGTGTTGAGTTTGCATGGCCTCCCCATGCCTACATGCGTTTACTCCAGGCACTCTGGTTTCCTCACACTGACCAAAAACATACTCACTAAGTAAACTAGTGACTCAAAATTGTCCTTAGGTATGAGGGTGAGCTTGAATGGTTATCTGTCTCTCTATGTAACCCTGTGATCAGCTGCGACTGGTTCAGGGTGTACCCTGCTTCTTGCCCAATGTCAGTAGGGTTGGGCTCCAGCCCTCCGTGACTCCAAAAAGTTCAAGCGGTAAAAATGATGGGTGGATGTATTCAATCTCAAAATTCGTTACCGTTCAGTAACAACCTGTGGTTTATTCAGGTCAGTTCCACATCCACTAAGCATCCCTGTATGCGTTTTGCAGTGAAGTGAGATGGATGAGGGCAAATAAGCAACAAATTAAGAGGCTAGCAGAACCTTTTAACAGCATTTCCCCTTAATCGTTTTACAAACACATAATAAAACAAAACAGTGGTACACTTTTTGCTAATAAATCCTATGGGGTTCTGGTTAGAGTAAAATGACAACTTTATTCAAGACAAAGACTGACCAGAAAATAGTGATGTCTTTTCAATAAATGAGCCTTTCCTAAGACCCAGCTCTTTTTTTCTGAACATCAGGAGCTGGCTTCTGTTTAAGAGATGGTTTCCCTTTTCCTATTCATGGAATAGGGAAAAAAATAATTAGACTTCTGTGGTGCCTGCTAGTCTGTGGTTGTAGTTCATGTTTGCATCCAGTTTTGCTAAGATTTGCCTCTAGCTAGTACCTTAACATCATAGCAACACAGGTTGGAAAAGGGTCTATATGCATACAATTTTTGAAAAACATTTCAAACAGAAAATAGTAGCTATAGACATATATATTTATCATCATAGTTGTGTTCTGTCACAGTTAAAGTAAAATTCATTAGGTATACCTCCCACCCCTGCAAACAGTGGATTAAGTTCGTCTTATGAAAGCAACATGGATATAAATTAGCTTTATAGGTAACTTGGACTTAACAGCTATGATGTGCATGGTACTCGTCAAATAAAATTAACTTATTTCTGGCTTTTTGTTGTATAAGAGCTCAATGTCCAACTTATGAACAACCAAATGGAGGTGTCTACACTAGAAAATGTATTAAATCTATTTAGAGGCCATGAAACAAAATCCAGTATCCTTCCATGAATAGTTGAGTCATTTTAATTTTAGACATGTAGATTGAAAACTACAGCATTTACCACCTGTTTTTAAACACTATTTGTCAAATAATCCTGTGAAAAAATATCATTACTGTCAGCGGTAAAGTAAATACTTTGGAGCTGTTGCCAGGTCGTAAGTAGGCACACAGACTGACTTTTACTGCAAAATGACTTGTGGGTACTTCTCAAACATGAGGTGTGCATGTACTGTAAAGGTGGCACGACATTCTGGGATTACAGTGCTGGTCTGAAAGTGGAAACAGAGACAGGGTGTACTGTATGTGAGTGTGTGTGTGTCTAATTTCCCAAGGCTTTTCAGATACCACAGCCAGACCTCAAAACTATCATCAGTGTTCTCGCTCCCATCTGCCAAAGTCATCACCCACACACAGACACTTTCTCTCCTTCTCACACACACACACACACACACACCCACACACGCACTCTCACGCACACACAAACACAAGAAGGAGGTGTGAAACAGCCATCCCTCACCATTTTTACAAGGGTGGGAACCTGGCAATAAACTTCCTAACGTTCTTAACTTCTGTCCATCAATCCACACACTGACTTCCTCTCTCACTGTCTTTCTCTCTTGAACGTGCTCTCTCGCTCTCTCACTCACACACAAACAAACATTTGTCATCAGCTTGTTGGTCTGCCGAGGTGTTGATTCTTAGAAGAAAAATAAAATGAGGTGAGAAGAAGCTAGTAACAACTACTCTGAATTTTCCTGTAACAATTTACACTTAAATTTTGTATGAATACATTTATTTTTAGATACAGAGCATAGTGGTGATATAGGTCTGAAAGGGGCCTTACTTCAGTATGCTCATGTTACAAATATAAAAGACCAGAGCTGGACAACCTGGACCAAAATTCACATCAGGATATTTTTAGTTGAGTGACAATAAAGAATATACACTCACCAGCCACTTCATAAGGTGCACCTTAATATTACCACTTTTGCCAGCAACATTGCCTCAATTCTTTGTGGCATAAATCCAACAAGGTGCTGGAAAATTACATGATTGCATCACACAATTAATTCAGATTTGTTGGCTGCATGTCTGTGGTGTCGGACTAACTGGCTGAGCATTATAGAAACAAATGATCAACTAGGATTTTCCTACTGAACCATCTGTAGGATTTACAGAGGATGGTCCAAAAAAAAAAAGAGTATATCCAGTGATCGGCAGTTTATCAAGCAGAAATCCCTTGTTGATGCCAGAGGTCAGAGGTAAATGGCCAGAGTGGTTCAAGATGATAGAAAAGCAACAGCTCACAAAACCACTCTTACACCCAAGGTTATTAGAAGACCATTTCCAAAAGCACAACATGTAGAATCATTAAGCAGATGGACTACAGCAGCAAAAAGACCACACTGCATGCCACTACTTATTGCTAAGAACCAAAACTGAGGTGACAATTTGCCAAAATTGGACAATGGGAGATAAAAAAAATGTTGTCTGTACTGAGTTTTTATATCTGCTGCAACATTTAGATGCTAGGGTCCGGATTGTGTGTGAACAACATGAAAGCAAGGATATATCCTGCTTTGTATTAACATTTCAGGCTAGTGATGGTGTAATGGTGAGGGGCATATTTTCTTGACACACTTTGGCTCTCGAAGTAAGACTTGAGCATTATTTCAATGCCCGAGCCCCCCAGTGTATTGCTGCTGACCATGTCCATGTCTTTATGACCACAGTGTACCCATCTTTAAATAGCTACTTCCAGCAGGATAATGTTGTTGCAAAGCTCAAAACATCTCAAACTTGTTTCTTGCACAATGAGTGCACTGTACTCCAGTGGCCTCCAAAGTAACCAAATCTGAATCCAATGCAGCACCTTTTGGATGTGCTGGAATAGGAGATTAACATCCTGGATGTGCAATCAACACATTTGCATCATGTCAATATGGATCATAGTTTCTGAGAATGTTCCTAGCACCTTTTTGAATCTATATCACAAGAATTAAGGCAATTTTGAAGGCAAAAAGGGTCCAATGAGGTTCTAGAAAGGTGTACCTTATAAAGTGCCCAGTGAGTGTATATTCCAAATAGATTATCTGGTGGTCAATAAGCTTGTTAGTAGTTTTTACTGTTCAGTAACTTACTGTTCAATAGCCTATCATCTCTTTTTTAAATCAATATCAACATAACCTAAACTTGTGTTACTCAGGGGCCTGTGACTGGTGTTTGACTGTGGATCATACAGAGATTTTGTTATTCCTTTATGAATACCAGATTATGTGTGTTGTTTTTTTTATTAAGAAACAAAAAAGAATTTCTCACATGCTCGTTGGCTCGAGTGCTAAGACATGACACACTCCCACACATCGGCACCTTGTTCATTGTATGTCCTAGCTGTGATGACCAAATAAAAAAAGAAAAAGAACTGAGATAAACTTAAACTTATGTTTAAGTACTTGTTCAGCTTTGTCATGGAAAGAGTTTTACATAAATTTCACTTTGTACATGCGATACTTAAGGATAGCCAGGGCACACAAGAGCTTGGGATGTCTGCAGCTACCTGAGGAGTAGGAAGACAATTCAAAATTAGCAAAAGCAGTTTTAAGACACCAGTTAACATAATCATAGCAGATACTCTGATTGTGTTCCAGGTTATTTTTAAGAGACTGGGAGCTATCAGCTCTGGTGCAAAACCTTGGGGACCATTAAACTGTCTTACAAAATATCTAATAGGAAAAATCATAATTATCTTAAAAAATGTGTTACCTTTCCCAGCCCTTTGAGAAAGTGGATCTTGAAGGTAAGATGGAAAGTAAAGATGAAAAGCACAAGCAGGAAAGGGTATTTAGGTGTAAGGAAACTGAAAAAAACAAATGCAGAGGCTGGAGGATTGAAGAGGAGGCCTAAATGGAAAGTCTGGAAGTAAAATATGACTTGTTGAAAACGCAGGAGTCAAAATTAATGGTTGCAGAATACAGCTTGTCTTCGGCTCACATTGAGATGTTTGAATTTTCTGAGAACAGCTGTGGTTTCATGCTTGTTCCCAGACATTTTTACACCATTTATTAAACAACTATGACATTTCTGGACATGAATATGTATCTGATTATATAAGCAAACGCATCATGAGACATTAATGTCAGGAATCCATCAATAATTGATTACACTCTGACAGCTCTCATTGTTCTTGTGTTGACTAATGTTAGTTGTTTTTCAGGCTGTCCAAGGAAGAGAAATACAATTGCACAAAACAATAAACAAAAAAAAAATGCTGTGCAGAGATAGCTGGGTGGTTAAGTCTCCTTTGAGTCCCCCAAATACAAATCAGCAGCAAGGCTTATAAGGCCAGAGACATACTTGCTGTTAACCACTTGAAAGCAGACACATGATAACTGCCATGTCCCCCCTTGTTGGTTTCAGCTGCATGCTTCCACAGGAATTAACATAACACAGATATGAGTTGTTATGTGCCCTTAGCATAAGTGAAGATGCAGAGGGTCTGTGATAGAGTCAACACGACAGAAAGAACAACTATTGCAGTTACAAAGACAAACTGGTAAACCAAGTCCTCAATACTTAGTATGTTTAAAATGTGTTGTCTCTGCACAGAGACAAAAAAATCTGTTCAACTATCTAGCAACAGATTTACATTTCCCTCAAAGTGGCTGTTTAATCCTGTGAAACTAACAGAAATCGGTAGGGATTCACAGCATGATTCCAGAGATGCTGATATTTACGTACCAATATATTGATACAGATACAGTAGATACACATTTTATTGTCAAAAGCACAAAGTCTCCACTACACTAGAACTGACTTTCTGACAATCTATTTGTATTAAAAACACATTTGGAACAAGAAAAAATAATCTGATAAATGATAAGGTATTGTATTTCAAATGTAGATATTTAGTAATGATTAGGAAGAACCTTTGGAATATCGGTATAATATTTGAACATTTATCCAATATTTTGGCCAGTACTGTACATGTGATCTATAAGGCCAATATGGTCGGCTATTTTGGCAATAAACCATGGCAGACCCTTTGAAATCTGTTGCCCTCCTCCCTTCCCTTGCCTACATCCCCAAAGCGGTTGGGTGAATGGCTGTTCAAAGTCTGGTTCCACTCCAAGTGCTAAACAGAGGTTTCTCATTTTCACTGTTACTGTAAGCATGTATATGTACATACAGATGCAGCTGCTTCAATTTTCCCCTCCCAGCCAAATGCTAGTTGAGTTCCATCCAGTTACCAGCCAACTTACAGCCACTGGGAGCCTAAACAAGGATTATTTTTGTGGGGTTGCTTTTTTTTTTCTTCTAAATTTCATCATAGTGGCATTTTCCATGCTAAGCGAAGTTTTCATTTATATATCCTATAAAATATGGAGGGTAAGGGTTACATCTTTGTCATGTAATTGTGTGGAATATATAATTACAGCCATTAGGGTGGGAAGGTCCAAGCACTTTCCTGACATGGACCAACCAAGACTCTGCCAAGGAAATACACAAAAATTAAAGTGGCTCCATCTGTATGTATATATGTGTATATTTGTGTTTTTATACATGCATATATGTGAATCTATAACATGAAGAGTATGGCTTCAGCCTGCTCTATTGGAAAGTGTCTTGAGATAACACTTAGGATGAATTGGCACCATACAAATAAAGATTGACTGATCGATAACAATAATAATCTTTTTAAGCAATAATCTGCTGATACTAATACTGTGCCAATATTATCAAGCATCCCTAGAAATAAGTTAAGCATTATGTTATACTGAGTGATGTGAGTTAAGTTAAGACCCTCATATGGGTAAGCGTTTCTAGCTTACTTGGACAGTCATTAAGCCATAGCACCTTGGCAGTTCTGACTGTTTGATGGAAAATGCTCTAAAACATAATGCAGATGTTGCTGACAGTATGTTCTCACATCAATAGCTTAAATGTGTCTAGCTTGGCTACTGTTACTGATGTTCATATAAATCTAACGGCAGCCATGTTTGTAGTTTACATCCTATTGTTAATGGCCTGAGTGGTCTGATGTGCTGTTAAGATGTTTCCTTCAGTAACACACTTTTTCAATTCAACTTAAAGACTTTTTAAGACCTTTGACCCAAACTGAGCAATTAAGAGATTTTTTATTGTTAATTTACTGTACTGAAATAAACCAGGGTGCTAAAAATGTGTTCAAAAATGGTATGTTGATCAACAGCGCAGGTTCATGCATATTGGCTGAAAACCTTGTAATGTATACTGTCACAATGCTGCCACCTTGCAGTGCCGGTGTTTCCTGAAGCAGCTTTGAAAATAGCCACAAATAGTTCTGATAGTTAGCATGCAATCTAAAAGTTAAGACCTCATACAGGACAAAATAGGACTTTTTAAATATTTTTTATGGTCTTGTACTAGCAAAAAATTATAAACATTTTAGACTATCCAACAACTTGCAGGAAGCCTGTCATGATGTCAGCAGATGCCTATTCAATCTCAAAGACAAACACCAAATATACCTCCTGCCAAAGTTAAGCCGACAAGGAGAAGAAGAAAAAGCAAAACTTTGATGATGAAACATTTAACAACAATAGCTCATTATAACATTTGTACAAACGACTGCGAAACGCAAATATGACCTACATAACATGAGAGAGCTCTGTCTAAAGTTTTCCCAGCCCTGACGAAACAATCTAGCCACTCTCAAGTCCTTCAGACGACATGTCCCCTCAAAAAGCTGACTGTGTGACAAAAACCTTTGAATAACATTGCGACTAATGGTGTGGACAAAAGACGTTTTTACTTTGAATCCAACAATAATGAAGGTTATAATTACATTCATTCACAAGTAGAAGCTTAGAGAGGACCCACTGAAATAAAAAAAGATCTTGCTGCGTTGAAAGAAGAAGGGATCTGATTAGATAAGATGATCCTTAATGAGTTTCTAAATCTGAATGACACATTTTTACCGGTGCGTAACATCAAATTTGTTTTCATTGTTCTTCCACAGTGAAAAAAAAGCCAGAGTAGTAGGGAAAAAAATGGATAATTCACTGGTTCTTTTATTCAACACAACACATGCCACAACAGCTAAGCCTTAACTGCAGTAAAACAAAATAATTATATACTAAAAGAAGGAAAATCTTTCATGATGACTTTATGATTATTAATCAAAGACCAACGTGAGGTTTGGTGGAGGGCAGATAGGGAAGTCAGAGATCAGTTTACAACTCCTGTCAAAGTATATGTTCTCTAAAGAAAGAGGTAAGGTGAGTACCCAGCTCACACTGAAGCCTCCGGAGACATGCAGACTACACAGATTTAATTAGAGGTTTCAAAAAGATATCAAGATAACAAAAGACAGGAGGATGGATCAGATATCAGTGGTATCTTCTTAAAGGAAGCATTACCTTGGTAAGGAAGCATACTGACGTTCCACCTCTTCATATCGTGGTGCTAACCGTGGATCTGGTCCTCTGCCCGGCATCTGTAAAAATACACAGTTGGAAAGATTTGTTTTGTATGGGAACCTTCCACATTTGACCTATCATAGAACTACTGAAGTCATCCATCTTCAGCTAACATCATGACTGACCTTGGGCAATGGTCCATCAGAAAACACCCTAAAGAAGCACAATACAACCAAATTCTACTGAAAGAAAAGTCACATCACTGAATTGCATGATATACTGATTCTTTACTTATGTAAATTGTTTAAACAATCATCACATAAAGATAAAACTAAAAAACCTTGAATATAATCCAATTGATGAAAATAAGTTTTAAATAACCAACAATAGCAGGGCTTTCCACAAGCACCTGTTGCCAGAAAACAGCCATCTAATCTACAGCTTGATACTCTTTTCTATGTTGATTCAATCCTTTCATGGGCAAACATGTAGAAGCATTTTAGTGAATTAATTAATTGCTATTTTCTGATGCATTGGGAAACAGTTTCTGTCCACCAAATCACATTGACTTCCCATTTAAAGTCTAAGTTTCCAAGAAATCTAAAAGTTTCTACTTTTTTTTTTTGTTCTTCCGATCTTTGCTTCTCTTGTTTATGTTTTGTAAAAAATGTCCAAACAACTGAAATAACTTTTCAGTAGTAATTCAAATGTGATTCAAACACAAGGGAACTTCTAAAAAATAATTAAAAAAATACTGATCAATGATTAAAAGCCAAAACATGTTCTGCTTTTAATACTGTCATTCCTGTGCTAACCCTGCTCTAGCATTTTGCTAACATTTTGAGCTGTGTCATATATATATATATATACAAATATATACATATACATACATATATATATATATACATATATATGTATGTATGTATGTGTGTATATATATATGTGTGTGTGTATATGTATATATGTATATATATATGTGTGTGTGTGTAGTATATATATATATCTATACACACATACATGTATATGTATATATACATACATATACATACATGTATATGTATACACACACGTATGAAATGCAATAACTATAAACTATGAAAGTTTAAAACTAGAAAAAGTTCAGGGGAAAGTGTCTAAATTGCATTTACTTCTAATTTGCTATAACCGGAAAAAATATATATATATTTTTTCTTGTTCATTTAAACTAGATGAAAACTTTATGGGCCAAAACGGACAAAAATTAGACAAAACTTAAGTCAACAGAGAAAGATTAAGACTACCTACTATGCTGCCAAAATTGACACTAACAGATAGGCTTCTTGGTTTTCTCACAGTTTATTGTATTCTTCAGATTTGAGGGTAAAAACAATTGACAAAGGCTAATTATTTAAGATTTCAAGTCTGAGTTTCAGCCCTCAGAGGCTTTTTGAGGGGTGGTCTCCTTCCCAGATTACGTTTCTACAAAACAGGATGGCGTCGTATTGCTCACACACAGCAAGCCAAGTCTCATCTCAATCTTTGAAGAAAAAAAAAGATTATGTCAAGCTGCTGACGGTTCAATATCTTCCACTCCCTCCATTTCTCTACATCCCACTGGTTCTCTGGTATTTGTTCCCTCACATCTTTTTTTCTCTTCTTGCACTTATTCCCATCCCTCTCTTTTCCCCTCTAATACCCACATTTGCACACACACTCACACACAGAGTCGCTCTGTCAGAGATTATCCTGCTGTATTCAGTAGGGAGATTCCAGCTGCCGTGGCGCTCCTTAAAGAAGCCGACTAAACCCCAAACGTCAACAAGCTCTATTAACACGCTCTCTCTCGCATACACAGAAATATGCACAAACACACGAGACGTATACACATGCTATTTTCCCTGTAAGACACACTGAATATAGCAAATGAGACTCATTTCAACATAATGTGGGGTGAGAGAGTGAGATAAAATTCAGAGAGTTGTGACTCTGCATACATGCTGTACTCCAACAAAGAAAATAAAACCAATATGCAGCATTTAATAGCTCCTTAGGGCTCATGCAGGGGTGCAAACAGTACAAGAATACTGCACAAGCAAAAGCAAAGTTGAAGTACAAGGAAAAGTAGCAATCAATGAACTTAATCAAGTAAAGCATATTTTTAAGAAATGAATTTAAAACATCCTTTAAGTTTTGAGTATTTTATCAGGGAAATATAGCAATAGCAGCAGAAGGAAAAGTTAACAATTACTTGTTTTGGTATAAAATAGTGAAAAAATGTTTTAACCCAAGTAATATAATCACAGAGTAACTGTGGGATATACCGCTTATCCCTTTCGGGGTTGGGGGGGTCTGGAGCCTATCCCAGCTGTCATTGGGCGAGAGGCGGGGTACACCCTTAACTGGTCAGCAGTCAGTTGCAGGGCCACATAGAGAGACAGGCAACCATTAACAGCAAATAATTCCCTTAGAACTTTCACACAGAGACATAAAAGTACTGAATTCAAAAAATGCTTAAAGCACAAGTACAAGCTTCTCAACAACAGTAATGTTAGTAAATGATGTTGCCTACTGTTTTCCACTGAGTCAATGCAATGCTGAGCTTTGGAAATATGCCTTCAAATGTCAATCACACCCATTGCCAGGTGATATGTTGCTCTCTGACACGCATCACTGTATGTCATCGGGCTTTTATGTCTGAAATTATGATGTACACCGTGTTCCCACATAGAGGAAAAAAAGGTGTTTAAGAGCACTATTACATCCAAAAGAACATAATGGAGGAGGGTGAAGTGTGTGTGTGGGTCCCAAGTGGTGTGGACAAAAAAAGTTGAAGGATTTATTGAAAACTCAGTTCTCATTCTCTCCTGGATTCAAAGTAATACTGTCAACACAAAAGGTGCTGAGAATTAGATATTATAGACCATAGCTTTTCATCTCTCTTCTCTCTGCATGCCAGGGAATGATGCCAAGAGCCATATAAAACAGATTTGCTGGGCCCGCTCTCTTTTGAACACCTGTCTTTATAGCTTCAATATCTCAGGTAAGGAGAGTGCAGGATATTAGGATGGAAAAGAAAGGTGGAGCAACAAATGAAAAGGCATTAAAGCAGAAGAAAGGAGTAAAGAGAGATGGAGTGAATGAGGACTAAATGAGAAAGAGAGAGCGTGGGGGAGGGTGATATAGAGAGGAGGAGGGATATTATGATGCCATTGAGAAGGAGGAGGGAGACAGGGGATGAGAGGTGAATAATAAAACAAGAGGGAGAATGGGGTGAAGACAGGGACGAAGGAGTGGAGAGGTGAAAGGGGCATGGACGAAACAATTTCAACAAGATATTAAAAAGGCAATATCGCGATGTTGGGAGATGAGAGAGGGATGACTGTAACATCTGGTAGACAAAGAGGTGAAAGGGATGAGTGAGGGGGCTGGAGAACACATCGACTCATGAAGGGAGGAGTGTGAAGGACAGAGATGAGAGGGGCTGCAGGTGTTAGCAAAAGGACAAAGACAGAACTTCATGGTTGAGATCATTCTAAAGTTTTTATTTGTCAACAATTTTAACTCTAAGATCCCATTAAAGGCTTGAACTACAGATTAATTTATCAATGTCTTGACACTCTCCAACTTTTCTGAATCTGTTGCTGTCTGGATAATCGTTTCGGATCTGATGCTCTAATGAAAAGGTTCCCAAACACTGGACCATGTACCACTGTCAGGCTGAAGATACTTATGCTTGAATTAAAGATACCAAAGGGTGTTTTATTTTGAAAGGATGACCAGATTGTTGGATATCTGCCTGTGTAGCTTCACTGCACAGACTTGAAACATGGACCTGGATGAAGGAAGGAGTACAATTTGTGATAATCTCACCGTAAATCTCTTGCTCATGCACTCTTCCACTTGTTCTCTGGACGTAGCTGTAAACTGTTTTGACTGTATGCATGCTTTTTAAGGCATTTTCTTCAGTGTTCAGAGGGTGTTGAGATCTAATGAGTTGTTTTGTCAACTGGTGACTTTCATCCAACTGTGATCCCAAATGTCACCGTTCAGCAGTTGGTAAAAGCTGAGAGAGTCCTTGTGAATGTCTCTTTATTGGGGTTTAGAAACAAGCCAGTGGCTCCCTCTGATCCTGCGTCACAGTGAGTTATACTCTGTACAGCATGTGTGTGTTGTTTGTTGTCCGCCCACATGCTCTCCTACGAAGGTCGGTCTGTGACTACACTGCATTAACATGAACTGGGGCTGTGGTACAAAAAAGGTAAGGGTCAACTACACGATTGTAAAAATGGAACAGCATTAGTTGATCTTAACCTGAGAACCACTTGGCCATCATTTTGGACAATGTAGTCCCTAGGAGGGATAGATAAGTTTCGAGGCTTCCATTGTGGCCAGCTGGATATTTCTTAGGTCATCTATATTTTTCAAAAGGTTGGCCAGTTCTTCTTTTTAAAAGCTTTCACATTTTTTCTCATTCTGACAATTTACTTGACAACTATAACTTTAGTGACCAATAAAGCAAAAAGGGTTCAGAATCACAGGGTATCAGGATACAGCAATTATTGATACATTAGAAGACAGTTTTGTTACACACGGGTTCTGCATTTTTAAAACAGGAAAATCAACCATCTTTGATCTTATAATTACTGTTTTCAACAGTTATGAGCCCTTGCATCATTTGATCAAATTACTGGTATACAAACCTGTTTTTTCAAGGGGAAACAGAAGTCTCCAAGCACATTTTTATTATGTATCAAATTAAACAAAAATCTGTTATCTTTCAGCTTTAAGCTTGAAAAAAAGCAGGCAGGTGCTGAAGCGGGTAGCACACACACTTGTTATGCAAAACAGCATTCTTATTCGATTAATTCTGCCATTTCTGCATCATGTGTACCATTACAAGATGATGAGGGAATTGACAAAGAATCATTATTTAAAAAAAATATATTAATAATAATAATGAGAAACACATTGATAACCATGATAACAACAACAATAATGGTTATAAATAATGACAATATATTCAATTTGTTTTTATAGAGGCCATTAAAATAGGACAAGAAAAGAAAGTCACTGCAGGGCCTGAGTTAATGTACATTAAGATACTACAATATTAAAATAAGCTGATGAGGCCTGGTATGATGGTTGTTTGGTAAATAAACACACCACTTTGCTGGTGGCAGCAATGGAATTAGCTCCTTATAATGAACAATAAAACATACAATATTCTGTCTCTTGTTCCTCAAATTTAGTATTGTATCATGACCCCAAAAAGTGTCCTGGTACAGACGGGCAGTGTGAGTTTATGGTTTAGTAATCTCCTGCTCAAGTGTGTCTCTCTGTGTTTCCAAACAATCGGATCAAGTGCAGATTAGTGAGGGATGTCACAAACTGAGCAAACACAAACAGATGAGCGTGTAATGAATCTGCATGTGTACATATGAAGTGAGGAAGTGCACAGAAAGCAAACAAACAGTTTTCTGGCCACACAAACACAGAGTGAGGCCGGACGGGGGGTATGGTCAATATTTTTTTAATTATAATGTCAATTATAAAATTGCCAAATGAATGTCATATGACTACTTATGCCACAGATCACACTCTCTGTATTCCTGCTCAAACACTGATGGCGGAGGTTGATCTGTAACCGATCTAACAATATAACCCAATCACATTTGTACCCTTTCATGAACACTAACATAGCACAAGCACAGCAGTGGGAGCACAAGCCTTCACCAGTTTTATTTAACCCAATTTAATTAATTGATAATTAAATACACAAATGTAATTACCCAGAGAAATGTCCTTACTGACAAACTGTACCTTACTGTCAATCTTGCCTTTCGGACAAATGGTGCTGCCATATATATATATATATATATATATATATATATATATATATATATATATATATATATATATATATATATATATATATATATATATATATATATATATATATATATATATATATACATTTTTATTTATATATATATATATATATATATATATATATATATATATATATATATATATATATATATATATATAAATAAAAATGTATATATATATATATATATATATAAATATATATATATATATATATATATATATATATATATATATATATATATATATATATATATATATATATATATATATATATATATATATATAAATGTATATATATATATATATATATATATATATATATATATATATATATATATATATATATATATATATATATATATATATATATATATATATATATATATATATATATATATATATATATATATAAAAACTCTTCTCTCACCCACCCCCCTCTCCCCGGTGGGGTGGGTGGCTGTTCATCCTCTTCAGCTCGGGTCCTCTACCAGAGGCCTGGGAGCTTGAGGGTTCTGCGCAGTATCTTAGCTGTTCCTAGGACTGCACTCTTCTGGAGTGAGATGTCTGATGTTTCTCCAGGGATTTGTTGGAGCCACTTCTCCAGTGTGGGGGTCACTGCCCCGAGTGCCCCGATGACCACAGGCACTACTGTTGCCTTCACCTTCCAGGCTTTCTCTAGCTCTTCTTTGAGCCCTTGGTATTTCTCTAGTTTCTCGTGTTCCTTTTTCCTGATGTTGCTATCACTTGGGATGGCTACATCAATCACAACGGCTTTCCTCTGCTGCTTGTCCACGATTACAATGTCCGGTTGGTTGGCTGTTACCATTTTGTCGGTCTGTATCTGGAAGTCCCACAGGATCTTTGGGAGGTGCTTCCCATTTTGACCTTGGGGGCTCCAGTCCATATTCTGCACAGATGTTTCTGTACACTATACCGGCTACTTGGTTATGGCGTTCCATGTATGCTATTCCTGCCAGCATCTTACACTCTGCTGTTAGGTGCTGGACTGTTTCAGGGCTCTCTTTGCATAGCCTGCATCTGGGATCTTGCCTGGTGTGGTAGATCCGGGCCTCTACTGCTCTGGTGCTCAAGGCCTGTTCCTGTGCAGCCATGATTAGTGCCTCTGTGCTGTCCTTCAGTCCAGCCCTCTCTAGCCATTGGTAGGATTTGTTCATATCAGCCACTTCAGCTATCTGTCGGTGGTACATCCCATGCAGGGGTTTCTATATATATATATATACATATATATGTATATATATAAATATATATGTATTATTACTTATTATTACTTATTTTTCCTTCATAAGGAAGTTGATATTGCTTAAAGACTCTGCATGCTGCAACCTGCTTACTTAATTTTCATTCTCATTTCATTTATTTTCATTTTTATTGTATTTATTTTATTTTACTTTTTTTTTTAAATTTAAATTAATGCTCCTAGCTATTTTAATGTCTTTATTTGATATTTTCCAACTGTTATACTGTGTATAAGAGCAACTGAAACAACAAAATTTCCCCTTGGGGATTAATAAAGTGTTTCTGATTCTGAATTGCATTTCAACTAATGCTTTCAACATCAGTCCTCTCCACCTTATTACCATTATCCTATTTAATGTTAATATTAGAACAATCTCTCTATCCACGGCTGTTATTGATTAGACCATCATAATTACTATTTTTACAACCATATAAAAAGAGATGCACTTCTGATTGGGTCACAAGGCCGTGACCCAATCAGAAGTGCTTATCTCCAAAAAAGCCACTGCAGGAAATGAAAAAAACAAAACAAGACAAAAAAAACACTACTAATACTAAAAGAAGGAATACTGTATTGTCCTGACTACAAATATTTTTTTGTACTTAAACTTAGTTAAATGTTAAAAAAAAAACACTTATCAACATGTAAAACGGCAAGTAACATATATAAAAGTTATACACCATGGAGAGAGGAGGTTTTAGCCCCACAGTGATGATGTGTAAGTATGAACGGACGGATAACCCAAAAACTTAATGCCTCCTAACTCTGCTGTCACCAACACCTAGGCATAAAAAAAATGTAGCTTGTGGAGCCACCTGTTTGTTACTGACTGTGACGATTCATCTTTCTGAGCCTGAGTGTGTGCTAAAGCCTGAGTGTGTTAGTAAGCCAGAGCAAGTGAGATGTAGTCGCCTCCCAGCATTCACAACTTTGACAGGAGTGCAGTTCAGGGCAAACGCTTTTAGAGCTGAGCAGGAGTGGGACATACTGTATAACAACTCTTTTTTTCCATCGAGCTCGCCCACACACCAAAACAAAAAAAAGACACCCTCACAAAGACCAGCATGTGTACGCAATAACCTCCAGCACCTCACATGTAAACAAAACATGCTCAATCCGTCTCTTAAGTGCAGCTTCAGGACACAAACAGACAGTCTCACTTGTACACACAGCCGTCCACATCTCTCTTTCCTCTTCTCTCCCCTCTCTCGGCGCTCACACACATATTTAATACTGCTCAAACTCGGGCTGTGGCAGTAGTGTAGCGCACTGGTTGGGGTAATGGTCTAGCGAAAAACCATTTCACGGCATAGCGAGCAGAAGAGAGGCAGACAGCCGAGCGCGGAAATCAAGCAGAAGAGACTGATACTGAAGGGAGAGTGCAGACACACACATGCAAACGCACACATACTCAGGCACACACACCCCCACACACACTTTAAGATGGGCTCATCTCTCTCCTTTCAACAGACCCTTCAATTTACCCATAAAACACACCACCCCATCACTTTGGGCACTGACACATACACATTATTGGGTTTTTTTTTCTTTTCTTTTTCTCTTGGCTTGACTAAGACTGATACACACACTCACACACACATAATGGCTCACATCTCTTTCACTTGAGCTGTTTCAAGGATTTCAAAGGGATTTAGATCGACATGGAGTATTTGGTAGATGCATACAGCCTCAATGAGAGTACTTAGCCCAAATGTGAAGTGTTTCCCTCTTTCTTTCATCTCTCGCTCTTGAATCTTTTTGTGCTCTTAGTCAACACTTTATCATCTCCATCCTTCGCCCTCCACCTCTATGCCCACCTTCAGACTTTTCACGTCTCCTGTTTTCATCTTCTCTCTCTGCACGTCTGCACCTCATTTTTTCCCCTCATTAACTAACTCTCTAAGTGAAATAAAGGGTTCCTCTGAGCGCTGTTAAGCCTCCCTCCCTAACCTTTACTCTTACTTAAGATCTCTTATATCTTCTACATCCTTCATGCTGTTATCTCACTCCACCCATCCTTTCCCTTCCCATCTATCACTTATCCCTGAATTTACAACTCCCGCTTCCTGATCCCCTCCATTTACCTCCATCCTTCTTCCATATCCCCTCCACATACATTAAAATCAATGATTACAAAAAGCTACGGCAAAATCTCCATCAGTCACTTCCTGTGCCCCCCCCTCTTCAAGGGGACCCCTCTCCGAAGCCCCACTATCCTTCTTCTCTCACACTTACATTCTTTCTCTTCCTCCATAAACTGATACAAAAAGATTTGCTCCCTTTCCGTCATCCCCTTCACTTTCTGCCTCCCACCCAAGCAGAAATCGATGAATAAGGGAAGCCTGGTTTTAATCCGCATCAGTCATATCGTTCTGCTCAGCCAGCGTTTTGGGCTGACACAATTAACACACAGCTCCGAAGAGTCTGCAATTTCTGTGTCTGCAAGTGTGTGTGCGGCTGTGATATACCTTATGTCTGTGCCAGCTCAGTCTCACTCACAAGTCATATAATACTGCAGATTGGTCAGTGGTCGGAAGCATCAGAGTTTGGCATGATGGGGACACATAATGTGATTTACTTTCTGTTTAGTCTTGGGTTTTCTTATGTTCCAGCTGTGGCAATAGAGTTAGAAGATATATTGACTCTGTGCAACTTGTCACATGAGTATATCAGTACAGGGCACAGGAGAGAGCTTAGGCCAAAAACAAACACCTGTTGTGTACTTGGTGTTTGACTTTGTGTTTAATTGTGTGCGTCCAGCTGCTTCATCAGCATTGCTGTAGACATATTTGACATTGCACATTGAATGCTACTGTAAGATACCACCCAGTTACACAAGAGAGCTCAGGCTCTAGACAACTACCTGTTATGTACTTGCTGTTTGACTCTGTTTTTGCTTATGTCATTGACTGCATCACTTGGGTAATTGTAGAAATATTCAACTCTATGCAACATTTACACCAGAGAAAGATTAGGCCATAAACAACTACCTGTTGTGTGAGATATTAACAACAAACATGGGTGAAACTCGGAGGTTACAGTCGTATAGAGGTGTGAGAAAATATCAATATACTAAAATAGCAATGTTACGCAGTGTGATACTGCATCTTTCACACACAGCTCTGTCCTGAAATCTATTTTTATTTCAACATTAAGGTTGGGCAGTAGGGACCAAAATTTATACCTCCATATATTTTAGCTATATGTATATATAGTATATGTCAACTTTTTCCTTATAGATTATAAAAAGTAAAAAACAGGTTAATGAAGCTTAAAGTAGGATCATTTTGATGAAGAGGGCTAAGGTTGGGGCTGATGGTTACCACTTCACATAGACATCATATTGCACTTTATGGCACTTACATATAATAGCACACTAGGTTGACTACAGCGGTAGACAAACCTGATCTGAGGGATTAATTTGGCTTTTGGGAAAAGTAAAGCAGTAAAGACTTTTATTAAAGCCCAGTCAAATACTAAAAGAAAAAAAACAGATCAACAAGGATACTGTAACAATGTGACATTAGCCATTAGGGATGCAATGAATCGTCAACACAGGCGACAAAATCTGACAACAATTTTTTTATATCAATGATTTTATCATCTGATAGTCATTAAATGACATCATCCCATATTTTTTGTTATATGCACCAACATTAAGTTGTTTTCTGGAGCGAAATATTCAGTGGAGTGAGTATATGTATATATATATAAATAAATAAATATATCTATATATCTATATCTATATATCTATCTATCTATATGTATACACACAAATACAGTATACGTGTGTGTGTGTGGGGTGTGTGTGGGGGTGTATGGGTGTGTGTGTGTGTGTGTGTATATAGGTGTGTGTGTGTGAGTGTGTATACACATACATAGGGTCAAAACTTCTTATCTCCGTTTATACAGTTTCCTTTGTTTTTTCATAGAAATGTGCTATTTGTCACCTTCCTCCATGTTGGTGGGAAGAATTCTTAACCAATTGAAAGTACAAAAAAATTATGTGTATTTAGGACAATACAGTTTGTATTTAGTATATTTTTTCTCCATTTCCTGAAAAATATTGTTTCTGGAGATTAGAGGTTTGAGCCTGACAGTGATGATATTCATATTCTTATAATTTTTTCTGTAAAAAACAGATCGTCCTACTGAACTGAAGCAAACACTGCAAACACTAGACTGTATTCAGGAGTAATTTTGGCTTCCATCCGTTCTCCCTGTTACTCAATCACCCTTGCCTCCCATCATACAATCCCAGTCTGCATTCATTCTTTCCATTTTAAATCTTCATCCATTGATCCCACATCCCTCCATCTATACATTCATTCTGGAGAAAGTGGTAATTGCATCTGCTGGTGAAAAGCCATCCATTTCCTCAGGCTAATTACTACATCCTTTCAACAAAGCAGTGCTAAAGGAGAGAGGGTCGACAAGCACACTCACAAGAACTGGCTTTCACATAAGCTCACCTCCACTCATACAACAAAGCTTTTCTTTTTAGGCTTTTATATCGTTCATCAGACTGCTAATAAGTCTGTTGACCACAAAGATGACAACTATTTTACCAACGAGTCCCTGTTTCTCAATTTTTTTTAGTGTTATAAAAATATTTTTAAATTTACACATTTTAATTTTCCATTAAAGATAACAAAATAATTGAAGTCCCGAGATTTGTTCATGCAAAGACCTTAAGGTAGTAGCCTGTAAAATTAGCATCACGATTGAAAAAAGGTTGGAAAGGTTAGCCTTGTTGTAGCCAAAGCCAAAAGACATTCATAGAACTAAGTACTGAATTTCTTTCATATTTGATATTTGAAACAAACTCTTGTTTTTTTTTTTTTTGTTTTTTTTTTTTAAATCTTAAACAGTTGGCAGTGTCCATAAATTGATATTAGTTTGACCAATGTATATGTATACATTGGGGTGTCATTATGAATTAAAATGTCCACAACTATCACATTGTGGACTTTGCTGAATTCACATTTCATATCAGTGCAATTTATGCTTTGAATGGATTTTATGGCAATCCTCAGCTAGGTTAAACTTAACTGAGGGATATTCTACTTTGTCAATTCATCCATCCATTATCCATACTACTTATCCCCTTTGGAGTTGCAGGGGGCTGGAACATATCCCAGCTGACACTGTGCGCAAGGCAGGGTACACCTTGGATCCATTGCCAGTCAATCACAGGGCCACATAAAGAGACAGACAACCATTTATGCTCACACTCATACCTAAGGGCCATTTAGAGTCACCAATAAACCTAATGGGCCTTTTTTGTTGGTTTTTTTTTTTTTGAGGGGGGCTCTGTGGGAGGAAAACAGATTTCCGGGAGTGAACATCATGCAAACTCCACATAGAAAGGCCCTCATAGGCACTGGGATCAGACCAGCACCCTTCTTGCTGTGAGGCACACACACTAGTTGCTATTCGTTTTCGATTCTGATGACTTTGGAGAGGTAAACTATATATCACAACCTGAAAGTAGTTATTGCTCTAAAGCTCCCAATGAATTGTTGGAAACATCTTATTTTACACAAAATAAACAAATAAAACCAACAAAAAAAATGAGTTCATCATGTAAAATTGTGGTCTACTTTACGAGTCAAATATTTTTGAAGTATCAAGTAATGCTAAAACAAGATTACACAAAACAACCCTGTTGTTTTCTTGATGTCCCAACCCTTTTTGTAAGGCTTTGAAAAAAATATTTTGGACAATAATCAACTTGTAAATAACTGGGTTCTGTATTTATTAGACAGAGTAAAAAAGTGGGCAGCAAAGTGAGGTTTCAAAACCGGATTCTCAGCACCTGGCAAAGTAATCGCTGAGTCAGTGTTATTGATCGAACAGCCTCTGCAAAACCTCCATGCAAAAACTCAGTTTTTGTCATTTTGTGCTATTGGGGCTGTAAACTCCTTCTTGCCCAGTTGAGAGACTTAGAAAGTGACAACCCAATGAGTGACAAGTGATAACAATAACAGTAAAAGATAAACCTTAAAAGAGGAAGAGAAAGATAGTGAAAGGATAAAACAATCATGGGCAGATGTGTTTGCTTGTTTACAGCACCAAAGTAAAACCAAAGTAACACCAACCATATTTATTCACTAACCCCTCATCCTGAAATGTCAGTGAAGCACTAGAATAAAGGGCTGAGAATTAAGACTGGTGCACAGCTAAATGTCACAGCACTGTTGATCCTCTCGTACAATTAAAACCACAGAAGGTCAATGTTCCCCAAAGCACGCAGCTTAGCACGTCTCCCTCGAATACAGCGATTAATACTACTTAATGCGAAGCGTATCCTGTTTATTTAGTTTAACTTTGTGAGGTAGTGGAAGTGACTGAACATTAGGATTGTGTGTGTGTTTGTAATCATATCAGTGTGTAAACATATCAACCAAATAAAATCTTTAAAAACAGCATTTAAAAGTTTTGTGGCATCTCAACACACCTACCAAAGCCAAGGCAATTGGCCTACCAGACAGTAAATTACAGGCTGGCACAAACTTACTTTACAGTTTACTCCTCTGAGACTCCCTCATACCTGCCATATCCAAGGCTAAGGACATTATAAATGAATCAAAACTGGTTTTACTTTATACTACATGTATGTATGTATGTATGTTGGTTTCTTGGATATTGATCAAGAAAAGGTCTAAACCCTTCTGTCATTTTTTAAGAGGTACTACCGAAACTTACTAAAACAAGAGTAGTATAAACTAAGTTTTAAAACAAGCAGTTCATATCTTTATAGTTTAGCAACTGTCATCCTGCATTGTTAACAGTATGGCTGTGCATCTATAACACAAGACTCTACCATGCTAAGTAAAAGCCATATATAAAACAACAATCAGAAGTTGTGCAGACTTCTCCAAGCTCACCTGAGATTGACTCACAAAAATGAAGAAGTTGGCTGTAGTCTAACAAGTCCTTTTTTTCAAGTTGTTTTGAGAATTGTAACTTTTGAGTCCTTTAGGATGAAGAGGAAAAGGACCCTCCAAGTTATATGTGAAACACAGCATCTGTGAGGGTGTGTAGGTGCGTTAGTGCCCATGGCATAGGCAACTTGCTCTTCTGTAAAAGCACTCATAACTAAGTACAGGACCAACTATAAGCTTAGTTTATCAGCTTGGAAAACCAAAATTCTGTCTTTGTGCTATTTTGAGAACAGTTTGAAATGCATTGGCATTTTTTTCTGGTTTTATTCACATTTACACAAGGCCCAAACTCTTTGAAATTGGGGGTTTGTTGATATAGAGGGCCTCTGGTTGACAATGTACACACCAGCCATTGTCAGCTGGATTCACACACATGCTGTGAGAACTAACTGTTTGGTGCTAGGTTGGCAACTAAAGCCTGAAATGTACTTGCAGTATGCGGAACGTATTACTGAAAGATACGAAAAAAGACCTCAGGCTGAATGCTACTACCTGTTTGTTGGAAATAAACTGTAAAACATGGCAAAAGGTAACAGTAACGAAACACCAATAATCAACATCATCATCAAACAGTTGATAGACCTCAGCTTTGGGTATTTATTGGACTCATTTTCTACAGTATTTTCCTCTATGAACAGTTGTAACTGTTCAGTGTACTGGTGTAATGAGTGACAGTGTAAACTGATGACTTGTGCCTAACTATGCTGATAGAGTTCACGGTCGAAGCACCCGCAAAAGCAGACGGTGTACTCCCAACTGCTTTGTTGTGAGGGTTTTTTTAATTATGGTGTCAAAAAATGCCAATCAGTTGTAAATATGTGAAACAACATTGATGAAGAATCAAATTTAATGCGACATCCAAGGACAAAGTCAACCATGGTGTCAAACAAAAGTCAACGATTTACATGGCCACTAGTTGAATTAGTACACCAAACTTTTTCTTTGATTCCCGACTTCTAAAGGACAATCTACCCATCAAGATTAAAGACTGCATTTCACATCAGTGTTGTGTTAATTCTGGACAACGTGCACAACCAACATGCTGAATTGACGCAGGGGACAGGTGGTAGCCATCATCTCTGGGGAGTTAACATATAGTGTATCTCTGGCTTGGCCTCATAATGTGAATAAATTAACTGACATTGTTGGCGAAGAAAACCAGTTGACTAAACCTGTACACCACCTGCCATACAGAAAATGATGAAAATGGTTCAAATCTTGAACTAAAGCATAGGCTCTAACCGTGCACTTCAAAATCTAAATTAAGTTATTTTGCAAAAGGATGCAAAATTCCAAATAATAGCCGGGACGTTTATTTGTTTCAATCACTGAGCAGACCAGGCATTTATTTGGGACCAGGCGGCTATTTGGGACAGGCGTTTAATTCCTTTCCCACAAAAATCTTGCTCAGCAAAAAATGAAGAAATATGGTAAATGTAATCAAATTATTATTTACACCAGTATGATTTACACCTTTACATTTTCAAGGCAAGATTGCAGTACCATAGTTATACTTTTGTTTTCTTCTTTCAACTCAGCACTCTCTAAACACTCTTAATACTGGTAAGGAACTACCGGTAGTTAAATTAAGGTCGTACTTTTTGTTTTGTTTTGCTGTACCGGGGCCATGGCAATCAGCAGCAGTGTACCAGTAACTTATGTGGCTGGCCTCCTGACGTTAGTGAAGGGCAAATAACATGCAGCGGCAGTGGCAACGTTGTCTTCTTTGAATTTTTAAAGCCCCAGTATGTAAGAGTCCGGCTTTCTGCGCTCTAAGGGCCTCTACGGATGTTGAGTGTAACTGCACTGTCGTAAAACAGAGCCCCTCACACCAACATGCATTTGTTGACGTACAGAGGGAGGAGAAGCGAACTGACAGGACGTCCCGAGAGACAAATAAACAATGCGGACTGATAAAGTACAATCTGATCATGTTTCTTTTCAAATAAATCCTTTTTCAAGCATCAGCTGTCAATTGTTAGCTCACTGTTCGCATGTGTGTTGAGTCTAAAAAATTCATCTGGCATTTATTTGGAACGGGCGGCTATTTTTAAAAATGTACTGCTATACCTGACGTTTATTTGGGACCCGGCGATTAATGGGAACCCGGCTTTTATTTGGTAGTTTACGGTACTTATATATACATATACAATTAAGCGTGAGAGCTGAAGGTTGAGGGATAGAAATAAAACAAAGGGAGGGAGAAAGAGAAGAGGAAGGTGAATCTAGGAGAGAGAAGAGGGAGAGATGAGGATAAATAAATGATAGTAAAAAAGCAGGTAAGGCGATAGCAGGGGGGATAGGATTAGTCTCTGAGGCAAAGCCTTTTGAGAGATACACACAGAACCACATCTCACACACACAAACACTTTATTCAGCTGTGCGCACACCAAAGCAAGCACACTTATGCAGTGACATAGACACATTAGTACAGCAGAAGAAGTACAAAAGACACACAAAATTACACAGGAAATAATGAATAGACATATGCACACAAACACAAAACTCTCTCTCTCACACACACAGGTTTATCCAGTCCTTAGTGTTCTTAACAGTTTAGCTCGTCCTTGAAAGTGCAAGGTGGGGAGCTGATAAGGGGACAGGGAGACAAAAAGAGTCAGGGGTGATTTTATATATAGAGGGGCCGAGAGAAGGCTGAGGAGGAGCGTCTAAAAAGTGAAAGAAGATAATTTGGTTCGCTTTAAGCCCCCCTCCCTGCTACAGATACTATATCCCTCTGCCTCTACCCCCCACTCTCCATCTGAGTCTTCTGCTCCTTTTTCCCGATCCCAAACTTCCCGACTTAAAAAAGTTCCCCTTTGAGGATTAGGGGGAACAAAGAGAGGTGAATTTCAAGGAAAGGAGAGAGAAGTATGTGGAAGTGCAAAGAGGTGAGGGTTAAAGGGAAGTACATCTATCTGAAGGAGGAGATGTGAGAAAAGAAACACCAATAAAGATGAGAGGAAAGCACATTTTTACCACCAGCTGCTGTCATTTTAATAATGTCAGCACCCTAGGTAGGCCTGTCTCTGCTGGCTCTTATATGCAGATTCTGAAAAGTTAATTTATTTCTCTAGGAGCTCAGGAGCAGGACTTTGCATAAGAGCATAAACACACATATGAGCAGCAGTGAGAACCCTGTGTGTTCATAAATAGTATACATGCATGTAAAGAATAAGAGTCTGGAAATACTTTTTTTCTGTGCATGTGTGAATGTGAACGGTGGGAGCAGGTGGCTCCAGTGGCAGGTTATATGGAGCTGTAATAGGATGGAAGTGACACTTTTCTTTCTCTGCCTCCCTCACACACTTTCTCCCTCCTTCAGATGATTGGCTCCAGTCAGGAGGCTAGTTACACCGGGGGTGTCTTCCAATCCTTTCCTGTATTTCCTCTTTTTTTGAGTTCTTCTAATCTTATGAAAGTCTTGACCTCTTCTCCCCTATTGTCTCCCTGTGTTAAACTGCTCAAGCCTTGACATGTCTTACGTCCTGTTGTCTCCATTTTTATGTCATTTTTTTCCCGTAATATCTCCTCTGGCTTCCTCTCCTCTTCTATCTCAGTGTCAGTTCAGGTGAGGTTATGGCTATAAGCCAAGGATACCCTCACCTGCCACTGCAGTATCTATAAAAGCTTAATCTTTATTGGAAAGTGCTATCTCTCTAAAATTGTTAGGTCAGGTCTTTTATTACAGAGACATCGGCCTGGCACACTCGGGAGGATTTTAACCAGACACAGTGATGGATTTACCCCAATTTTTGATATTTTAATCTTTAGACCTCAAACCACCTCACATAAAAAGTCACCACATACTTGGCAGTTTTTTTTACATTAAGCTGGCGATTAAAGGACCAGGATCTCATAGGTACATATGTAATAAGATTTTCTTGATTAACCATGCTTCATGGTTTTTCAGACATTTAACCATTTCCAACCAACCTTGAACCTGCAATAAACTACAGTTGCCAGGAGAAGTCAGTTTAACGCCTAATCTAATCCAGAGGTCCCCAATGGGCCACCGACCAGTATCACTGCCATAACTAGAGAAAACAAGATCAATGTAATTACTGTTTGGTGAATGAAAGAGACTGAAGGGTGTTTTAGTTCGAAAGGATGGAGTGTACTTTGACTGCGCAGACACGGGCCCTCTGACTGCCACCACTGTGATATGAACGTGAAAGTACAACTTTAGTTGAACTCTGGGTTAAATCTCATACTTATGCATTTGTCTGCCTGGGCTGTGGATGTAGTTGCAAAATCCAAGAGCGCTCAACTTCCTTATGTGGATACATTCTGTTCTGAGGTAAGAACTAATAAAATATTCATCAATATCCAATAGAAACGCCAGATCAGCTCAGACTGTTGACTGATGGATAAAATACCCATCCTCAGCATTGTATGAACACCATTTTTACAGCATTTTCCTCCACACTCAATAGTTAGCCATTTTCTTTCAGCTGTCAACAGGTGACTTTCAGCCAACTTAAGAAGCATATAAAAACAGAGGGAGTCCTTGTGAATGTCTCTTTACTTGGGGTTCAAAAACAAGGGCCCATTACTATATTGAATAACATAAAACCGAGGCATGGTACCAGAAAGTTTGGGGACCAATGATCTAACCTATATTTGTCAAAGTTTAAGGGTAATTAAAATACAGTTCACACAGTTCACAGTTTGGACTAATTTACACTAAATCAGCCTGTTTTAAGCAGGGATAAAACATATTGTTAAGAGGCTTGTCAAAATCCAATATCTCACCAGCTTTTAAAGCAGGAAACTTTAACAATCTGATAATGATTTTAACCTGTAGTTTCACATTATCCAAGGGTCTCAGCTACAAAGCCTTAGTACAGGGCCTTCGATCATATGGTGCCAGACAAAACAGAAATAATCCAAATGCTTCCTGTTTCGGATTCTGCATATTATATTTTGAAAAGTAGAAGAGCCCCAAGAGCACAGAACTCCACTGAGGCATTTCCAACATTTTTAGCCAAGTTATTAACAAAAATGTGGAAAACTGACAGACTTATTATTTTCCTTGCATCTAAGTTCTCATTTGTCTATGTCATGAAGTGATCATAAATTTACTTCACTACACGCGACAAGTTAATGGAAGATGCTTGATGCATAAGAGAGCTTAGGGTGAATGCAAACCTAAACATGGCAACAATTTGGAGCTCATGAAAACCACCAATTATCAGCAGTAATGTCAGATAAACCCAAACTGATGACAGGTGGACAGAACACACCATCAGTACCATTCGTAACATGTGGATCTGTTTTGGCATTTTGTGCTGTGCATGCAGGGATGTAACATTTAGATGTTACTATGATATAAATGACCATTTTAAAATGAAATAAATCCTATCAGCTGCACCGTTATACTAGGCAGAGGCCATTAAAAAAGATGGCCACATAGTGTTAAGAAACACAAGAGATGAACTATGACGTTTGAGATTATTTTAGCTGTGTTTTTATACTGATATGCTTTGACTAAAGAAAGAAATCTGCCTGCTTTTCTGAGATTTTGTTGACTTTGTAAACCTGAAAACATGAACTGATATGTGCAAATATTCCATCACACTAAATGGTGTTCTGGCTGGAGTTTTAACATGAAGAGAATTTGTGTGAGAAACTGCTTGTTAAACCCCTGCAAAGGCAACCTTCACCTATATCTAATGCATTTGAAATGGTTGTGCGTTAGAATAAATATCTGCCAGGATAAAATCAGTCTTTAGAGAGAATGTATACTGCACACATTTCATTCTTAAAATGCCAGCAAAGTGATTTGAAACATCACTGAGCGATTTCCAATCTTTCTGAAAGCTCTGGCTTGGCTGAAGGGTCAGATATTACCTTTGGTACACGGGTGGATAGTGTCATCCATCAAATAGCCACCAAGAAATGGAGATGGAAGTTTTCCTGCAGACACCAGCAGTCTGTTCAAGATTGGCCAAGGCGTGGATTTAAGGTGGGATGGGAGGGGGATGGGCAGGAGAGACTTAGAGAAAGCAGGATGGGTGGGAAAGAAGGAGAAATGTAAGGAGAGAGCAAGACAGGGATTAGAAAGCGTCTGAAAGGCAGTCACTTAATTTCCTGGCTAACCTGGCTATGATTATCTACTGGGTGGGAATGGAACGTTTGATGTCCTGGGACGAGACTAATCCTTGGTGACTTACCTCCACCTCTCATTTCCTCTGGATTAGTTCACTTTGCTACTTAATGAAAAAGGTGGAGGTGGGTAGATATGGACATGCAGTGAAAAAGAGAGGACTGTGTTTCTTTTTTTGAATGTCAAATATGTCCGCAGTATAACACTGTGAGCAGTGGCTACTTGTTTGGAAACTTGATGTCTTACTTGATGACTGTTGTTGCTGTGAATCAAATATGTGGTACAGTCAGGAAATATTGGGCCTTTTTGATGGCAGCTCTGGTGAAGAAGTATGTTCTTCTATCATGCACAGATTTTAAGAGGATTTTGACATTCATAAGTTTTCCTATCTTGAATTTGTTTGTATCAGAGAATTAAGCCTAAGAACACTCAAAGCAATTCTGTGCACTTTTAGGTACTGACATGCAAAGGTAGTTTATTTAGGTCACTGCCCAGTGTTAACTCCTAAGTATGTGTGAGTTCCCACCAGGTACCCCTGTTTCCTCCCACAGACCAAAAACATGCTTGTTAGGTTAAATGGTGACTCTGAATTGTGCTAACGCGTGAGAGTGTGTTCAAATCTCACCTACCTATATGGCTTTATCCCTTTTGGGATAAAGGTAAAGGATAGATGGATTTACAGTGTGTCCCGCAGTGCTTCACAGTTAAGACATCCACAAGATGTCCTGTACACCTTAACAAGTACTGCAAAACAAACAAAAATAGCAAAAACAAGAAGTTGAACTGTTTTAACTGAGAGTGTCGGGAGCGCAGTGACAAAAAGTTGCTGATGCTGAGAGCGTTTTTCCACTCAGGATGCTAGGCACTGAGGGAGCTTGACATTGTTGATTTTGCTACCTACGTGGAAAAAGGAGTTTAAAAATATAGACATTACAATATCCTTACAACCATTTCACCACCGTGTTGTGAAATGCATTATGTATTTGCTGTAAATACCCCACAGATGGACCAAAAGTTTGTCTTAATAAATTAGCTTGATGCTAACAGATAAGGGAAATTGTAATCGATGAGACAGCACATAGCATTGTATTGCTCTTGGTTAAACTAAAGAAATGTTATCAACCCAAAAAACACCAAGTTAAAAAGATCCTTGCATGTATAACTCACCCAAAAATATTAGGTAAAATAGATTGTATATGTAGTTTAGAGATGTTAAATTACTTTTCTTATTTAGTTCTGTAAAGGCTTAGTTAACAGCATTCAGACACGCTACAGCCCCCTTCTGGCTTTAGGACCGTGTTAAAACTTAGGGGTGGTGGAAATATTGAAAAAATATACCTCTAAGATGTGATATACCTCCCTGAAATCTTCATATTAGAACAAGGGCATGCAAATTCAAACACTGGACAATTAAGTCCCCTCCCCTAAACCAACCAACAATAATGAGAAATCCTAAAATGCATCTGCCATCTAAGCATTGACATAACCACCTCCCCATACCCTTGGGCGTCGGTGGCCCAGTCTGATAGAGCACTTGGTCAGTAAACATAGGTTTGCAGGTTCGTGCCCTGGTCTGTCAGTCACATGGTGGTGTGGCCTTGGGCAAGACACTTAAACCAAAGTTTTTCCCACTGTTGTGTCAGTCCATTTACCAGTTACCATTTTACCCTGGTAGGAAATGATATGAAAACATATGACGAATTGGCTTTCAGATTTTAGGAAGAAATGATGAGTCACATTCAAAAAAAAGGGTAAATGTAGAAAATATAAATAGAAACATTTAGAAAGGGGCAAAGAAGAAGAGGAAACTGAAACAGAAAAGGTTAACAGTTGGAAGTTGGATTTTGATCAAAGAGAAATAACTGGAGAAGACAAAAGGGGTAAATTCAGTTCTCTTTACAGTCGTCATTATCTTGTCCAAACTCGACATCAACAGATAAAGCACAAAAATGAAACCCACAACAGCACACACTCATGCTTACCATGGTAACTAGTTGGCTGTGACCTCCTGCCTGTTTGGATTAATAAACTAGAAACACTGAAGGTGACATAGTTAAAGAGTTGTGAAGACTGCAAACATGCTCTTACATCACTAAAAACCTCAACCACTCCACAAATAATATTTTTAAGAAACAATTGCCAGATTATGCCCAACAGTCTTTCCCTGATTTTCTCTTTCCCACCAGGCTTTTCTCAAGAGGGAAAGTCTAAAGTGTTGCCAGGTAATTGGCCAATCTGACCAATGACATGTCACTTGACCCTCCTCTCGGCCAATGCTCTGTCTCCAACAACCGGCTGGGCCCCAGCTGGCCAATTAGCTCGCCTCTTAGTGTGGAGTCCAGCCAATGAAAAGCCCCGGGAGACTTCTGTTCATCTGAACTCACAGATGGGAGGACAGAGAGGGAGAAAAGAGGGAGAGGGGAAATGAAAGTGTGTGTTTGTGTATATGTGTTTGTGTGGGTGTGCATGTGTGTGTATGTGTGATAGAGAGGGTGTGAGGGACTTGGCCAGAAATCCCTGCACTATTGAGACATCTTCACTGAAGAGGTTGGCTAGTTTTGAGTTGGCAGTTGGAGACAGATCTCTTTATTTAAAAGCAACCAATGGGAGAACTTTAACTTAGTGTTGATGTATTTAATACAAAGAAACAAAGCCACCAACCAGCCACATTTTTGGACACAAACCTAACTTAAAAATCTTTACCTTGGTAGTACATTTTAAACGTTGCAGGCAAAAGAACCCTTTTGTTATCAGACTCAGTGTCATGAAGAAATTATGTCTTTGTTTGGCTCCAGTGTCCCCTGTTTTTGGATGTGACTTTTTGTTTCCTTTATCAAACTATAAAGTGAAATACAACTCACTCAGACATATGTTTTATTGCCTCTAAAGGAAGATTAATTGACAAAAATGACAATTTACAGTCAAATACACGGTGTGTAAAATTTCCAGAAAATTGAAATCAAAATTTTAAACTAGTTACACAAATGAGCAATCCTTTGTTTTTTTTTAGATGTATTTTAGATAAGAGCTTACATCACCTTAAATACTTCCTACAGTTTTTAAAGTCAAATAAATCCTCAGTGCCTACATTTGTAAAGATAGATGTTTCATTGCACTGACCAAGCCTTCATGACAGACATGGTGCCAACTAATGCTGCCTATTATTTATGGACCAAGATTATCACTCCAGCCCAAGATCCTTGTGACAAAATGGCCAACATTTCCAGTCCAGAAAAAACCTACCATCAACTCCGCCAACCTACTTTGTGTACTTTTCATCCTAAAATGAGGATTCTACACAAAAAAATGGCACTCCATATAGCTTATTTACTAAACTCCAGGGATGCATGGTATTGATTATTCTGATATTTTTGAGCTCATTAGCAATATCGATATGTTTTTATCACTGGCACAATGCCTCCACTTTACTAAACTTGACGTCTGACATTGACATTTGTATTAGAGACAGATATAAAGTAAGAAAAACAACATTGTATTCTTTGATAAATTATTCTTTTGCTTTATACAAGTGGACATTTAGAGATGATGAAGTAAACTGTTATGGTACATTTGTAAATTCTGCCAATACTAAAGCAAATCATGCCAGTATTTAATATTAAATTAAACATTAAATATTACAAAAATGTAAATTATGATTTACTAGCGCTTATGCACCAAAGCACTCTGCCAGAATGACCTGCTAGAGAGGAAAGACCTCATCAAAGTTCTAACTTGCATTATGTTGTTGTGAGAAAAATTTTGTCCTGATCTATTATGCTGCATGGTTGAAATTCACTGAATGAGCACAGTGTAAGTGATGAAGATACAGTTATAGGGTGGTCAGACGAGAGGGAAAGAGGGGCTGCTGCCAAGAGGAAAGACTCTGTGTGTGTTAGTGCTGGCTGTTTAACAGTAGCGGATAAACTGGCAGCAAAGTTCAGAAACGTATTTTAGAGGAACCACAACAGCTACTATGTCAGTTCAATTTTTACTGTTTTTGCATTTGACAAATATAGATATGTCAGGTCACACTCCCTCACCTGCAAATTATTGATTGAGCTCTTCTTTCCTTTAAAAGTCATTTTTTTCTGTGACATGGTGGTTTGATTGATGAGATTTTATCAGATATGAGCTTACTGACCAACTAATAAACCAACTGACTGGATGGTTAGTCACTATATTTTAAAAACTACAAGGAACTGAGGGAAATCTGAACAAATGAAAATAGCATAGACTGCAAAATGCAGAGTGGAACTTGAAAAGCTTCCCTTGCCTAACTAGTAACTCTGATTTGGGGTGGAAATTTCCCTCAGCATTTTAGCAATATGTCTATTTTTTATCACTGCAACACTAAGTGAAACTTATGTTCTTTCAGTCAGCATTTTGGACAGTTATACTAAAATGCCACAGTTACATAAGCCCCCCCAAATATCTCAGCATATGACTTTAATTTCCTCTATTCCTGCACAAGTCAAACTGAGAATTTCCCTGACACACACCCTCCTTCATGTTTACAGATAACAGACTCTCTCTAGACATCTCTCTAAATTGCAATTTCATCTCTCTTTATTGTCTTGGCATGAAAGCTCATCTGGGCTGACAGGGACTCAAGGGAAAGATATTAACAAAAACTATAGGAAGTAAGGGTAAATAAAAAAGTTACAACAAACTTGTTAACAGTAAACCAAAAGATTAGTTTCTGTGACTACATTTAATACATTCACTGTTGTCTTAGATGGATCTAAGGCATCAATGTAAATCACTGAATCTAAACAGACAAATCATGATTCCAGTTACCTAAAAGTAGCTAAGCACTTGTGTGTTCAGCTTTTTTGAAGACTTGCAGTTCGAACAAACGTCATAAGAGAGACTTAGTTACCTAGATTTGATTAAATGCAACAACATCAGAACAACATCATGATTTAATTGTACAGACTAAATTGGTCTTTAATTTCTGATTCAATCAGTCAAATCTACTAAACTCAATGATCCTGTGCAGTAAAAAAATAAACTAAAACAATGTTGACCCTCATCACCCAAATTCCAGAGTAAAACTGGGATAAACATGCAAAACATGAGGGTTCAAGCCATTTTGATTTGACCAGGAATAATGTTAAAAGGAAGAAAACAATTTCATGGGGAAACATTGGAATTTTTTATTTTTTTTATAAATGTCTGTCAACCACAGATGGTTACTAAATTCAATTATCTACATATTTTGCAGTTAAGAGATTATAAAAAAGTTTTATTGCATTATATTTACTAGATTACTTCAAGACTAACAAAGGTAATAAATAAAATTTCCACTTACAAAGCACATATCGAGGAATACAGTGCTATGAATAGTCATGGCTTTCTTTAATGGTCAATGTTTTATAAAGCAGGCAAAAATTTCGGTATGGAAATGAGGAATGAGGGTTAAATTCTCCAATTTTAACCACAGTTAGGAAAGAAAATCCAGCAAATAGACAATGTTTGCATGTTTATTGTTGTCTTTGCAATTGCTGCTTCAACTACAGCCCATTCAGTGTAAGGTTCACCAACTATCTGACCTCTAAACAGCTGTTTCATTTTAACTATTTTTTCAAAAAAAAAAAAGAAAGGCTTTCATGTCTACTAAAAGGATTATTTCTATTTTTGCTTTGTATATTAATGTGGTCCATAAAAGAAGGCCTGAAAACTGTAGGGCAAAGCATGCATGGTTAAGAGCTCTCTGCGAAACAAGCGTTGAGCTTCTTTATGTGGAAAATCTCTATTAGAAGTGCCCTTGTCCTTACATATAAAGAAAAAGTACCTAATTCAAAATAATTTAATCACACATACATTAAATCACTGAAAAGCAGGCATTTATTGGGTTTGTTTTGGGGTTATTTGGTCTAAAGTATGAGTGGAAGTTTTTCTCTTGGATTTAACACCAGGTCTTGGGGGTTGAACTATTGCTTGCTCATGCTCACTCACAAGAAAAAGTCATTTCAGAACAGGGAGGTCATGAAAACGCTACAAGGACACCCCAAAGAGGTCATTGTCCACCTCCCTTGGCTGACGATCACTTGTATTTAACTAAAAAGTCTTTTATACACTACTATGATGACAATAAAGCCAAACAGAGGATGGAAGTAAACTTTCAATGTTATTGGGTTGATGATGGCAGTATGCAGGGATGTACAATAAGCAAATTTTGCCATCAGATATGCCAATATTTTCAAACTCATTTTAACCAAGACTGATATTGACACCAACATCAGAACTTAATGTACATACACATTTTTCTGAAATGTCTTTTGAAAGGCCAAAAGAGCGTGTTAGAGATTGAGCTTACATCTCACTTGTACATAGTGACAGAAATGTTGATATCTGGTAATACAAGTTTGTACATTTCTAAGCTATTATTCATCAAAACCAACATTTGTGCAGATAAAACTGTGCACCCCTAGTGGCAGCTGTAATAGTGATAACAGTAAATGTCTAGGTATTTTAAACTGACATGTTGGCTACATTAGTATAGGCAAAGCAAGGCAAGTTTATTTGTAGAGCACCATTTGTACACAAGGTAATTCAAAGTGCTTTACAGAAAAATAAAAATGCATTAAAATCCCTATACAAAATAAAAACAGAAATAATCATTATAAAATGAATATCCTAGTATATAGGACACAGCCAGCTCTGTGGATGAAAAAATGGTGTTAAAAGTGTGGCTATAAACCAGATTTTACAGTATGTGTTAGTGTGGTCCTTTTACCTACTGTATTCTGGGACTTTCTTTTCCCTTCTTGACTTTCAGGTGACTCTACGTCTTCCACTTTTTCCCTCAGTCTCTTTTGACTCGGTTCCTCAGACTACTGTATGGCTCTCCATCCTTCTCTCTCTTCCCTCTCCATCTCTCTCAGTATTTCTTATCTACCAGATGACTCACCATATTTCAACGCCAGATATTTCTCGCTCAGAAGCTCAAGAGCTGCACGCTGCCTTAAGAATCGCTGACAATCTCCAAACACACACATACACACATGCTTTATCCCCGCTTGCTCACACATTGACAAGTGTGTGCACAGTGTGCTCACAGGTACACATATTTGACACTTAGAGGGGTGTGTGTGTCCTCAACAACACAGCTGAGCCAACAATCCAGAGAAAAACACACACACACACAGTGACACAAACACACACGCTGCGGTTGGCTATCTGTCCTGTCCACAGTGCAGTGGCCACTGATGATAACACTCTCCACTGGACCAAAACTCATCACTCTTTACACACATATCAGGACAAGCTTTGTGTGTGTTTGCTTATTGGGTCCTTTCTCAAAGCTTGAATAGACGCCATGAAAAGTGAGAAGAAATCCTGATTTGATAAGACAAAACATCATCCAGGCACATGAGCCATACCTGAAAAACAAACACAAACACACTCAGAAAAACACACACAACCATACCACAGACAGAAATAGGTTTTACAAGAATGTGACCTCCACAGAGTAAACTGTATTATTCCAAACATTTCTGCCAACAGCACTGCAACAAGAGAGGCTTTCACGCCTGATTAAAGGATCATTTCTATTTCTGTGTGTGATATTGATATGGCCCTTTGCTGAATATGCCTAAAAAACAGATGGAAACACATCAGCAGCTTGGAACTCTGAGAGCTAAGAGCCACAAGACTTGAGTATGCTATGTCTTAAAACAACAGCGGCTTATATTCCTTTGGATACAATCAAGATGTGAAATAGTCTCTCTTTAACAGCTAATGACAGTGATCCAAAAAATAAGGTTCTACAACCCAGTTCCATTTTTGTATTATTTGCTCACTTATCATAAACAGGATCATGTTTGTGCTGGAGTCTTTCCCAGCTCACATTATCCCCTGGACAGGATTGCCGGTCTATCACAGACTAACACATGGAGCCCAGACAACCATTCACACCACTACTCACACTTAGCAGCAAAAATGTCCACATCTCTAGCCTGTGGGAGAAAACAAGAGCAATTGATGGCAATGCATTATAAACACTAAAGAAATGAGAATTCCATATTCAAGCAAAACTGAGCCAAGGGCTATATCTGTAATGAAAGGAGCAAAAACGCACCATGCAAAGCTGAACCTTGTTTTAAAGGTCTCATCACCTGGTTTTCTAACATATTCTGTTAGAATATGTTAGAGTACATATTCTGTTCTATTATGAGAATGAGGTGCACGCTTATTGGCCACTGGAACGACAGCAACCGTAAGGGGGTTGTGGCCAAAACTGAAACAACAACAGTCCATCCATCATGGCTCATACTTTGACAGACGAACCTGACCTGGCTGCTGCTTACAGAATTCGTTCTGTCATGTATGAGCCTGAACTGGAGTCTGAACAGGAGACTGACGATGCTGAAGTGATGGGGGAAACACACCGTGTGCAGCCATATGTCTCTGAGTGGTGATTTGTCTTCACTTTGATTAAGAATGTCTACTCACCTCAACTGTGTGGTGAGTTGAATTTATCCCAAGACAGTAACCTTATATCTAATGAGGCTTAGGCCCGTCCCAATACCACCTCCTGTCAAAATGTCGCTAAAAAGTGATGCAAATGTACTTACTTTATATCCATGGTCATAGTGATATTGGAAAAACACTCCGGTGTGAAGTGGTTTCTGCAAATGAACAGAGAGGCAGGAAGAGTGGCAGTAACATTCCTATTAAAATAAAGTTAATCCACTGATCCTGAATGGTTTGTTCCGCCGAGGCTGGGATGAGAAAAAGAGTGTTGTGTTGATTTTTGCAGTCAACAACCAAACAATTGGTGTGCTGCCGTCATTGAGCCATTGTGCGCTATGTCCCTCTGGCTCGCAGGCTCAGCAGGAAACAGAAGGTGCGGTTTTCAGGTAGCCGGTTTTCATGTCATCTATAGTCGGGCAAGCCTCCTGTGATTACGTAAGCTCAGGAGGCTGCATGAAATCTCGTGTATTGAAACATACCGCCAAGTGGTTTAAACAAAGACAAAAAACAGAACAATGGGGCAGCTTTCAGGCAAGTTTCAACAGATGTACAACTACAATATACATGTAAGCACCAGCAAAAATGTGTTTTCCAGGTGTTGACCCCTTTAAAGGTCCCATGTCCTGGTGTGCTTGACCATTCATGTCACGTCTTTGGTGTCTTTCAAGCAAGGATTTGATTTAGGTTGATAGAAAATTAGAACTTCTGTCTCTGTAGAGGATCAGAAGATCAGAAGAAGAAGCTCTTTTTCCCTCCTCTTGGGACATGTTCAGGTCTAAGAGGGTGGGTAGGATATAGTAGTGAGCTTTGTGCTAATTGGCTGCCCAAATGATACCTGATGAGGAGGGGAGGAGGGAGCTGTTTCAGGCAGCTACAAGCACTGTAGACAGTGGGAGGGGAAAAGTCCTGATGCCACAGACGACTTGTCTTGTGCACTCTTTCTAATATACTAAAGGGAATGTAAAACTGGAAAGAGCCTAATATGGGCTTGATAAAAAGCAGCCTGACCTGTGTTGCTATGAATCCCTGTATGTCTTATACATTAAAAAGTCAAAGGACTCTTTGTAAATTCCTACATTGATAATCAAACAAGGTCAAATGCACTTAACACTTAATGCTGCTAACCCCATTCACATAGACATAATGTCCTGATAGCAGACTCTCATCAGGTTCTATTGTATGTATTCAAACAAACTTTGGTAGTTATGTGGTAGCTATGTTGGTGAAATACAACTTGACATGCAAACCAGCTTAACCGCATTGGAAAGATCTGCCCTCTCAGTCACAAATCATGCCCCTGATATATTTCCAGCATTAATCCAGTTCACCTGTTGTTTTGTTATTACATAACACAGATGTCAGCTGTTTTGAGTGCTATAACAAAGTCACATGTGCTTCTTTTTATGCAAAGAGCACTCTTCCCCTGACTGTTTCACATTACGCTTACCAGAGACAAAACAATGAAAGCTTTTTATTGTTTAGTATTTACTGTGAATGACGCTGAAGCATATGGGGTAGCTCGTTTGATATTTTCCTGACCTTTAAATTTATGATGTCTGTCTCTGTGGTATGTTGATGCCAGGCACACAGCCGGGTGTGCAGGTGGGTGCAGGTGTGCCAACAGGTGGCTGGTTTATGCAAATAAGGCAATGAAAGCTGTCTATTGGTATCAATTTAATCTTAGTCTGAGGCTGCACAAAGAGAATGGACTATAAACCATGCCTATTTCTGCTGCCTGTTTGGTGATTTTATCATCAAAAAATGTTCATAACATAGTTTAATACAACTCAGAGACACGTTTTCAACAATACTAAGAAAGCTCCAAAATGAGTAAAGACCCTACAAAATTAACTAATGTCACAAACTCTAAATAACATTTAACTTTTTGCTTTAATTCATTCAGTTCAGGGATGTTTTTACCCTTGACAGGACTGTTGTGGCTGTACACAAGCACACATGACACATTTCACATTCACATTCCAAGGCAGCAGGTGGTTGTATTCATGCAAGTCTGTCAAGAAGGAGACAGAAGAGGAAGAAACTACTACAACTAGAGATGAAAGTCTATTCCTACCACATGGTTTGATTAGATTTTGATTCTGAAAGGTTTGATTTGATTCAGACTGGTTGACAAAACAATTCAGAGTTTATTTTTAATTCAAGATCCTCAACCAAAGGTCTTTTTGTTAGAAAGGGTTGCTTATGTCAAGATTTACTGCAATCAGTTTTGTGCCTGACTTTGACACAGCTAAAAATGCTTAAAAGACTTCAAAGTAAAATAACTAGTGATTAAAATAAGAGTTAAACATAATAAAGCTTTTATATTTAAATGGGATTAATAAGTTGTTTCTTCTTTGTTTATCTTTATTTAAATTTATTTGTTTTTATCCTCTCTGGGTTCATTGATTTTTTTGATAAATATTTTTGGTTTACCCTTCTGTCATTGTGTTCTGATGCATTGTGTGAAGCACTCTGCATCGTCTATTTGCTGAAAGGTGCTATACCAATAAATTTGCCTTAAGCTTTGGTTGTCTCCAATGCTGCAAGGGTGCAAGTCCTTGCGGATGAAACAGCCAACGATTTATAAAACTATGCAGCGTGAAATGGTCAGCAGTTAGTATTGTTATTGGCCTCTGTTCTGCTTCCTTAACTCCAGGCGATGGCGTATAAGATGAGTACTGACATTTCAGTTCGCAGAGTAATTACACATGCACATAGACTGGCTTAAGTTTGATGAAAACCTAAGAACACACTTCATTGATATACTTATCTATGACTGATCTATCAAACAAGGGAAGCCACTCGCGTCACTGGCTAAGGCGGAATTCATTTACGACAACAACTGTCAAATTTTACTACACCTCACCTAACTCCATTTTCTCTTCTCTCATCTGTGTGCCCAGGAATACCAAATTGCACTCAATGCTTTAGCTATATTATTATAATATTGTAACAGTACTATATACTATCTGAACTGATCTGTTTGCTTATTTATAAGAGGATCAAGTTATTGGTCCTTAAAATCTCTAAGACTAAACATTAAAAAACAGCAGAAGCTGCATAACCAAAGAAAACTTAAGCCAGGTTATTGGCTCATGCATAGAACAACGTACTTTAAAAAGACTTCATCAGATTCTCATGTCAGCTTACATGATAAATTTCGTCTCTAACCTCCAGACCCAGGCACAAACAAATTACTTAGGTAGTCATGAGCAGCTCTGGATGTTGACCTGAACTTTATGGGGCCAGACTGTAGGGAATCATGCATGTTAAAAACAGACAATAAGTCATGACATGTTGACTCATTCTGCCCTACTGCAGTGGGAAGACACAAATCACACATGCTAGAGGGGGAGCCTGTGTGTGTTTAGGAGAACTAAGTGAATTTTTGACATGCTTACTCATGGGTTTATGGTTTAGCATATGTGTTCATTTGTGTGTGTGTTCTGGCCTCTGCTCTGATGTCTTCATCCTTCTCTATTGTGTGTGTAACAGACATTCAAGCAGTCATCAGACCAGCTCGGCACCAGTTCCAGACAGCGAGGTCAGAGTCATTCACTAATCATATTAACATTCCAACATAATGACCCAATGCATAACTCTCTCTTTTCAGTCTTTTTTTTTTCTCCATCCCTCCCTCTATCTGCCTTACTCATGCTTTCCACCCCTCTTTTTTCCACCACTATATTTCTTTTTAATTTTAACTACCTCATCACTTCAATTAGCCTGTCCCATTATGTCCACCTCAGACCCTAATTCATCCCTCTCTCATTTGTTGACTTTCCTCCTGTATGTTTTTCTCAATTTTCCATCCCTTCTCACTTTTACCCCTCTAACTCCTATCTCTCACCTACTCAAATGTTCCTTTCATTTCCTCCAATTAAATACCATCTAATCTTTCTTTTGTCCTCCTGTTTTCACTGAACTGACTTTATGGCTGTCCCGGCAGAATCTAGCAAAGGGTCGCTACAATTACTTCAAAAAGTAGAGATCTGAAACAATCAATGAAACAATGAAACAAAGAGCTAAACAGTGTGTAGTAGTTCGAAACAGTCCACAACCTTTTGTCAGGACATTAAATCATTAGTCCTTCAATTAAGGCCTGCAAGGTAAGAGCAAATCATGCAATGTGTTACAGCACTGTTTAAAAGACTTAACTCAGGTTCATACATTCAATTTTCTGAGACACTGTTAGAACTCCTGTCACATTTAAGATTCCTTTTGCATGAAGCCCAGTCTGCTCTGATTGGTTGACTGGTCTACTTTGTGGTAATTGGTCAGTTCATTGTCATCAACAAGTGCATTCATTCTAACGTCTCTGCCCGGCACTGGGCCACCCTAAGCCAATGGGCTTGAACTGTCAATGAAAAAATTGGTAGGACATAACATTGATGGGTGTATTGGGTGGGACTTTTCAGCAGCTACTGCAACCAACTTTTTGTCTTGACTTCATATTTAGTGTTTCCCCCTAGAATTACTAAGGGATGTGCCCCTGACACCATTCCCCACCAATCCAAAAGTGGGAAATGAAATAAGCTACATTATGGAATTCATGCAATTCATTTAATTTCAGCAAAGCACAGGCATCTTTTGTTGTGTTTGCTTTACAACAGAATTTTCCAGCATTAAGGGCCATTTCTGCTGAGCCAATTGTACAATCGTACTTAAAGCAGTCGCATGATGAAAAAACACATTTTTTCTTTTCTAATACACATAAACAATTGTCAGCACCCAGTCTGGAAAGCCTGAGAATACGTGAGTGAAAAAGTCCCTGCAATTTGCGTCAGGTCCAAATGTTCAAAGTCCTGCTGAAAATGGGACATTCTTCTTTACACAACCAGCTTGCAGCCTATTGTCTATTTTAGTCTGTGCGGACAGTCACTCCTTCTCCTCCTCGAAACTCCACCCCAAGCTCTAGTCTGTGCTAGCTCCAATCCACCATGTTTGTTTTGCTCCGGTGCTGCACAGAGCTATGCCAAGTATTAACGCCAAAAAGGCTACCTGCTCCGCTGTTACTCTTATAAACCCAGAGGTTTGTTTTCTGGCCCAGCTCAGTACCAGAAGACCAGAGGAAACTGTGGAGGTTTGTTTTAAAAATAATGTACTTGCTGGAGGTACAGATAAAGCTAACATGACGATAAAAGACCTTAAATATTGTAATTTACATTCCACACTTCTTTTGTATTGCAAAAATTGTACAGATGAAGCTGACCCAACACATCCACTCTTACAATACTGGGATCTGAAGTTCTCTCAAAAAAATCCCCCTTGTTGATGATTTGATTTTGTTGACGGATTAAGCTTAGCATTTGATTTGACGGACAGCGTGGTGCACAGTGCAGTTACTCAGTAAACTCATATAAAAAGATAAGATAAAATACTAACAGTCAAGCATTAACTTTCAACTCAACACAACTTCCTATCTTTTCTTTTCCTGTTTTCTGGATTTGATAGTTTCAGCATAAAATAGCCTACTTCAAATTGCTATGAAAACGTAATGAGGCTCTTGAAGGAGAGGTGCCAGTCACATTGGATCAGACTGATGAGGAAACAATCAAATTTGACCGGGTTTTACCTGGTTAATTGTGGACCCTGTCCACATTTCTGCTCTTTCTGCAAATCAACAGCACTTTTTATTGATGGTTTCTGACTATTTACCCTTGTAATAAAATAAGTATGATGCACGAATCCATTGTAACCCAAATAGCAGTCTCTTTTTCTGCTGATCTTCAAGATAGTTTTATGGGTTTAAAACCTAACAGACCTCTCTTGACTAACATGTTTTGAGTAACACTTTCTAATTGGTCCACCAAGCCAGGGTCAACAGAAATAATGCCAAAAGTTTAATACTTATACAAACACTTTACATGTAACAGTTTGTAACCCTCCAGCAATGCTGTAATTCAGCAATGTTACTGTAACTTGCCGCTCAACACGATTCACTAGATTTTATATCTTTGCCAGCTTTACACTGTGAGTTTGACTGCAAATGAGGTTCAGGCTGAACAGCTCTATGTGTGTTTTACAACATTAGAGTCGCACTAATAGACCTTTTGTTGGGGTTAAACTACACCAAACCAAAATTCAACATCATGTTGCTTGAAATATTAAAACATTATCAGGAATGGGCTTTAGAAATGAAAACATTTATGAATGGGGACACATAAGATAAACTACACTGCACCCTGAGCTCTGCAGTTGTGAAGAAATTAAAACATTCTCTGACATCTTATAAGTTAATGACCTTATTATTCAGAGGGCATTTCATTCATTTAAGCAGCCTGTCACAGTAGTTAGTAACCTCATTATTGTACTTCGATAAAAATCTAAAGATTGGGGGTATGACTTTTAATGAAATGGCAAAAAAACTTCTGTCTCTCAATCAGAAGTTTAATACATTTTCAGTCCAAGACTTGTTCTTAAAGAGTTAGACGACTTTTCTATGGAAGATATTAAGCTATTCCTGATCTGAAAAAAGAAAAGAACTTTCTGGTTAGATTTGCAGTGCTTTAGAAAGAAAAGAATACATTGAAGACCTTTAGATGTAAGCTCCAAGAATTTGTGGATCAGACGTGCAAAAAAAGAGCATGTCTGTGTTTTTATCTGTGCGGTCAACCGTACTGCTGGAGAGAGTTGGAAGAGTCTGAGAGAGGTATGCTTACTGTAGGTCAGATTTATGCTGTTTTAGATATTCAAACTTACTTAGATTATGTTTATGTTAGACAGAGAGTGTGTGTAAGGAGATCTCTATCAACACCAGGTTTCTTCTACTGTTCTCCAGCCAAATCAAATGAAGGCTGTGGGACTTGGCTTGGACGAGCCTCAGTCAGAACATTTTGCATTTGGCTTGATGTCACACGGCAGTTCCATCTGTTTTTACACCAGCTTGAAGTTAACTCTTTAGGCTTATAATAATACTTTTCTGAAAGCCAACTTCTGATTATTCTAATTACTGAATTCATGTTTTTAAAATTTCTTAGTCACTAAAAGTGCTGTCACCCCATCACAATGTAAAATACCTTCTGTAATGATAATGCTTGGGGAGATTTATTTACATTAGTGTTCCCAGTCTGTAGATATGGTAGCTTGGGGGTCACACATTGACAAAACACTAGAGGCAATAAGAGACTGAAGGCACACTCATCCCCAATACAGTTGCCAAGCACATTTCATCAGTTTAGTCAAGTTCATTTGTGTAGCATGAGGGCTCAAAGCATTACTGAAGCATATTATACTTCCCAAGCCTGGGCACAGTTGGAGCAAGTGAGCTGCAGCGTGGTACATTTATTGTTGTATGGGCACAAGCACAAACTGCTCTTTACAGTAATAATTTAAAAATAGTGGTGGTGTCAGAGGGCGACATCTAATCAAAAAGTCCCCTGACCTATTGGCTTTTCTTGTTTCTCTGATTATCGACAACAACCTGTTGAATATCACCATTGGTGCACTGACTTCGAGAACTAATTGGGATGTAAAACAAATGTACAGTTCCTGAGTTTCCTGCACATAAAATGGACCAGCCTTTCAATGGTGCTTGTAACAAATACAACAGTGCAACAGTTTAATGTTCAGTGAAGATTTTTCATTTAATATAGCATTCTTTTAGTAATATTAACATACTTATTAGGTGTGTTCTTTGTAAGCATCTACACAAGGAGACATTTGTTTATACACTCCATCTTTTAAAGGGATTTCAACAGTGACAACCATAGACACTCAGCAGTGCAACATTGTAAGCTTTTAGAAGTTTAAACGGGGGTTTCCCCTTTTAGAGCTCACTTAAAGTGTCATCAAAAAAAGTTCATAATGTAGGTTTGTGAGGGAGATGGAAAACACCCCCCTCACTGAGGTGATAATAGCCTTTACACTGTTGTGTGTTTGTTGACTAGTATAATTCAACGCAGGATATTGTTTTTGTTCATTTTATTTTGTAAACCCTGCTAACCACACATATTTCTGAGGTCGACTTCCTGTGTGGCGTGTCTGCATGGACAGCACACATAGGGATGCAGCAAACAGGCTCCAAAAGTTGCAAATCAACTTGTTGAGTTGGGTTGGTGCTCAGAGAAGAGAGAGGAGGGGGAGGGAGAATGGAAGGGTTTAGTTATGCTTGGCTTTAGTTTTGGATATTCTGGGTTATTTAGTTATGTTGGTTAAACTGTATTTATTTGTCTACTTTTTCAACATGTTGATTTCATTGTATATAGCGGTAATTTGTATGGATATTACATTTGTATAGATTTGTCACTGGAGGGTGGAGACTGAGGTAGCGATGCCAGGTGAGAGAAAGAGAGAGGGGGGAGCAGGTCAAGGGGACTCTGCTCAACTTTAAAATCAGCTGCACCTGTGTTCATCAGGGCGAATGTGTGGGGTTTCCTGCAGTCTGCTGTTTGTATGGGGATCATGCTGAGAACTGCTGTATATTAAGAATTGACCTTATTAAAAAAACTCAGAGCTCTGAAACCTGCTGCCTGACACCATTTATTCCATCTTCATGCTTTAAATCTTCATTCCAGATGGTTTTCATCCTGTTAAGGAGGTTCCCTAACATTCCCACAAAGGGGACATATTATGCAAAAATCACATTTTGAAGGCTTTTGAATACATTTTTGGTATTTGGCCGTCCTCCCAGCCCACAAATTGTGAGAGTAGACAACAAAACCTGTATTTCACAGGCTGCATAAATGTAAACTCATGGTATTTGGCAAGCTGTTGAGTCTGTGGATATACTGTTATGCAACAGTATATTTTTACCTAACCTGATTCGTCTACCTGAGTTGTGCAGTTGTGAGTTGTTGTCCATGTTGTGCAATAGCCTGTGATGTTTGGCGGAAATGAGATCCCTGTTATCTGGTAACTGGCATGAATTAACGGTTCATGTGTGTTCAAGACTGTAAGCGGCGCGTGGCTGGAGCGCGCGCTTCGCTCGAGTTAAACTGCTCTATTGTGAATTCCCTGTATGGACCCGGCTTTGCTCTGGCTCACTAGCATACGAAGGCGACTGCCCTCAAAACCAGCCGTTTTGAACAGAGGGGCTATGTGAGCGTGGAAAGAATGCAGCTGTGCTTGAATCGTAGGCTTTTGGACCAAAGCATGTTACGACTATTCATGAAGACATCAAGGATCCATGTTAGACTGCAGAAAAGGAGCAAAATATGGGACCTTTAAAATATCTGCAATATATGTCATGGGAAGGCAAAAAAAAATCACAATATTGTTTTTTCCAATATACACACAAGGATCACAACTGATAATATTGTAACACAAAAGGAAAGGGTATTCAATACCTAAGATCTAAATTGTACTTTTTCGCCTGGGTAATGTGGCCATGTAACAATACACACAGATTAATGCACACGCCCTCTCTATCTTCCTTGGTCAGATGGTGTGAATGATTTAGCTGTTAAAGGTGCGAGATCTGTGACGATGACTCAGCCTTTAATTGCTGCAGTCAGTCATAACTGCTAAACGTCACAAAGATTACCTCATGACTCAAAGCCTGTGTGTGTATGTGTGAGAGTTCAGCTCAAAGGGCCAGCAGGCTTTAGGGACTAAAAGAAGAGGAAAAAAGGAAAAGAATAAAGGGTTACGAGAGGAACAATAAATGTCCGAGCATGAGAGTATCTCCATTATTGACTGGGACAGTGAGAGGTCCTAGATCATGACTGTATTGTGGGTCTGAGTGCGTCTTTGCTGGTCCCTGAGGACACAGCTATATGTCTGGGTCCACTGAGTCGGCACTGATCCCATCTTGTCTGACTTGGGGATTACAACCTCCTGACCTGCTGCTGGGCGTGCTATCATCCATCAACACACACATACAGACACACATCGGCAATGGCTGTAGTTGCAGGGAAGGGCCTGACGATCCAGAGCTTCAGTGGAGAGAGGGACCCTCAGTTGGCCTAAAATATATGCAATAGTTTAAAGAAAGGTCCATTTGGGCAAATATGTGATAATTCTTGACTTTGTCTAAATAAGTGAATCAAATTTATAATTCCAAACTTTCAGTGCTACTTTAATATTTGTTATTACATGGTAACAAAATAAAAGTATCAGACATTGAATAGTGGACAACGCTTCATTAACTGCAGCTTAAAACCAAATACTAGCATGTTGTTAATTGTACAAATATGTCGGTAAAATTTAAATTTTCATTTAATTACTTCCTGCCTTACATGTGTGGTTTTGTACACATCGGTTTTAAGAGCAGACATGTTATGAAAGAAACACACTTTTTTGTTTCTGAAGATTTATTTGGGTATTTGGGGTACCTACGAACCCACCAAAGATGAAATGAGCCAAACCGGTCCTGTGTTTGTGGTTTATCTAACCCTACAAACATGAAATCTGATGGACCTTTGAAAGTCTGCTCTACACGTAACATCATAACGAGTAATTATAGTAACGTCTGTCTCACACATTGTTTCTTCATCCAGAGATCTCATCGCTGGAAGCTCAAAACTGAACTCGTATCAGCACACTCCCAGGGGACGAGAGGAGCCAAATAAGAGGAAGCACATTTGTAATTTATGAGGTATAAACTAAGGACAAACTCACATAAGCCATCTGTAACTAGATAAGCATGATTCCCGCTAAAGTCTGGATTGTTTGTGTTGTATGGAGGTGCATGAGCATAAACGTGGTCAAGGCTGTTCCTCACCGGGAAAGCTCATCAGTGAACCTCCGATCCTTTGTTTTAGTGGATGTTTGAGTTTTTAATCCTATGTTATTTGACCATGTCTAAATTAAAGTGAAAATAAATCCAGGGCAAAAAAAAATCCTTGACTAACACAGAGGTCCTGTGACGAAGTAATCCAGTCCTAAAAGCATCTAGGTTATTTGGGGTGACCCCTCCATCCTTTTTTACACCCTGTTCGCCTTTCACTTTGTTTCACTAGAGAAAACCATTGGTGCATTTGAGTTTGTGATGAAAGCTGATCTCATTACAGATACGGGCAATTTAAAGTGTATTTTTATATAATTGTAGAAGTTCTCATCCACAAATTACATTCCATTTCTTTGTTTTTACATACATTGTTCTCTACTTTCCCTCCCGCTGCAGCAGTTAGAGTCTGGTTGTCTGTTGTTATACTGTAGCTTTACATATTTAAATGTTATAAATTATTACAATCCTGGTTCTGAGATTTGTGTGCCTCAATATTCAATCACATCAGCTGATCCGCATGTCCGTGAGGATTATTGTTGATGTGTAAAAATGCAGTGTTCAAAAACAAGGCAAGAGAGAGAGACAGAAAGAGAGAAAGACGCAAACCATTGACATCGTTAGCCATAGATAACAAATATGAGAGCTATAAAGGCTCATACAATGAAAGATTTTTTTTTAAGTGGAGTAACAAGAGGAGATCAGTGGATGCCTTTCTCTGTTATTTCTCTGCATACAGCTGCTCAGGTGAGACAGATCCCGTACCACTGCTACAAGTGATCATCCTAAATTGACAGAGGTTTGGTAGTTTGACCAAAGCATGGCACAGGTCTTTCATTCAGACCACAGTGGACAGTGATAAAAGGTGGAAAATGGGTATGATATGTCGGCTTTAAGATCTGGTGCATTGATCAAAGGGTGCCTATTACTTGATTTATAATGCTTTTTAAAGTTGTTAAAAATGGTGACATTTGAAGACCCAAACAAACTCTGTAATCCAGGTAAGCTGCTGCTATTTTTAAGACCTGAAAAAAGTTTTCAAATGTATAATACAAGCAGATGGATTCTATGTGAACACAACACAGCACTCTGAAGCTTTTGTTTACCACAGACATTTTTGGGGCACCTATGCCAAAAATATGCAACTGTGAATTAAAAACAAACAATAAATTCAAATTTAAATAGACTTTGAAACCTTGAAACCAGGAATGCTAACATGCTGATTCACTGCCTTCTTTCAGAGCTGAATGAAGTGATCATGGAAGTTATGAAACCATATGAATGCAAATTATCAACAATCTTGTTGACCTCATTCATGATCCAATGAGTCATTAATGCAAAGGGAGGTGTGGTTATAACAATATTGTTAGGTTAACAGAGGCTGTCACCTACAGTGTCCCAACTGATATCTTTTTAACATACAGGTGGCAACAACCTTATACAGGCACACATTGAAAAGCAGTGGGTTACAGATAAAAAGGGTACAAGAACACAGAAAAGTCAAGAGGATCTAGGAATTAATAACTTCTCTCTCTCTAAAAAGATAATACCTTTTAGCACAATAACTGGTTTTAGCGAGAAGAATAGAAAAAGTCTAGAGGAGAGAGGCAAATCACACTATCTAATGACTGGTCGCTCCATATTTCCTTTATCCAGCTCCTCTTTTATTTCTTTGTCTGAATTCCCTTTTCCTCCATCTCACAGCTGTTCTGAACCATCAGTGTGAGCCCAGTTTCCTCTCTGTTCCATTAGATTCAGCACATTTGAAGTGCTCCAGCTCTCTTCTTGCCCTTATAAGGGTATAGTTAGTAAAAGCATCAGGCTCAATCCCATGATCGCACAGGAAACACCTCTGTTCAGTCCTAAAAAGTAAGTATTTGTCTGAGGATGCCTGGCTTTGTAAAATACATGTGCAAAATCATATGCATATGTGAGTCTGTCTTAAGGCAATCTGTCTTTGCTTTCCTGTAACACATAACCATTGCAAAACAGCTTTCTCAGTTGTTCCAGAAATTCAGCTCAGAAGCAGTCCAACAAATCCTCTTTATCAGCATTCACTTTTTTATCCAGACTAGCTGACAGTGGACAGCAAATTTTACTCAGCTTGCTCTGTAAAAAGAACTGATTTGAACGATGATAAATCATCATTAAGAGTCTCGATAGATGCCAAGAAATAAGCCTGATCCACTTAGTTCATTTGGAAAAATAAGTAATTTGATTTAATTCTTGGACAAATCCTTCAGAGAAGTAAATAAATGGCCTTCAGTCTCTTATGCAATTGAGACACAGTTGAATATAAGTTCATTACGCTGCAGCTGCAGTAAAAGAAAGACTTGGGAGCAATGTGCTACTTGATGAGAAAACCAATGAATAAATGATTAATCCTTCAAGTGTGACTGTTTTTTTTAATGTGCAAATACAGATTTTTACTTAGTTAAATACAGAACAATGTTTGATGTGTATTGATTTGAAAACATTTCCTGTTAGTGGTCCTTTGTGTGATTTTGGTTGTGTTTATACTGTTGTGTGTACGCTGATCAAGCAGTTTATATAGATGTCGATTTGTGAACAGTAAGGACATTGTTTTGCTTGTGACAGAATTCACAATATAGTTATTTGCAAATACTTTTATCCCAATATTTGATTGACTACAGCACAAATACAAAACATTGTAAGATCAAACTAATACAATATGATTGTTGTTGTTTTTATAATAAATACACGATCTAAAATTGACCCTTGCAGCATGTTTCAAAAATTTGGAACACCATTTTTACCTGTAACAACTATTTGTAGTTAGGGATGCACGATATTGGATCCAATATGCCTGTATTTGTTTCATTCATTATCACCAATACCAATACCGCTACCGATATTTCAGGTCAAGAGCACAAGCTCTGCACGTAACAACAATGGACTTGTTTCTTTCAGTGTTAAAGTCTATTATCGCATGAACAGATGTAAAACAGGAAAAACAGCTTTTAACTCTTGCAAAAATGAAACCCTCGATATTTAAACATACCCATGCAGTGATGAGAAGGGGCATCAATATTTAACATTTGTATAATTTGCCGATATTCCAGCCGGTATAGGGCCGATATGTGTGGCCGACATATAGCCTATAAATATCTGCAAAAATTTCAATATCAACCGATATGATAGTTAAGTTTTTAGGCTGATATCGTCCGATACTGATGTCAACCTGATAATATTGTGCATCTCTATTTGTAGTGTTGGGAATGTAGACACTGTTAAAATATTAAAACTGGATTTCTATTTAATCTTGCTTGATGTTTATCTTGAGCTGCTGAACAGTGCAGAGCCTTTGTTGTCATATTTTGCCACTTATTTTCAACAGGGACAGTTCCAGTCTGAATGCAGTCCAGTCCAGGCCACATATTTTTCCTGCAAAGCCATACAGTTGTAATTTGTCCAAGAAGCTCCACCAGCAAAGAAGACTGGAAAATATGTTCTCCAAAACCCATTTGTACTTCTCAGTGTTAATGTAGCCTGCATATACTCGCATGTTATTGATACCATAGGCACATTAATACCACCTGGCTTTTGAGCTATGGGCTTTGACAGTCTGGTTGGTCCTTTTCCTCATTAGCACAGAAGACTTGACAGACTTTTTTTTTCTAAAAACAATCAGAAGTGTGGTCTCTCACACCACAGCCCACTTTTCCACTTAAGAAGAGTCCATCTCAAATTAACTCAGGTCTGAGAAAGCGCTTATAGATGGTGTCCATATATGGCTTTCTTTTAGCATATGAAGTGCTCCTAAGCCCACACTGCAGTATCTGTCACAGATGATGGTGTTTTAATGTAATGCTACCTGAGGTATCAAAGGTCACTGGCATTCAAAGAGGGGTTTCAGCCCCTAACATGCAGATATATCATAATTGTCTTAATCTTTTTATAAGATTGTAGACTGTAAAAGGTGCAATCACTGAATTCTGTGCAATAGCACTTTGACGAACACTGATCATTATCGTTAAATTATTTGCCCATAGTCTTTTACAAAGTGGAAAACCTGGTGTCTCGGTTTCGAGTGAATGACTGAGCATGTGAAAAAAGCTCCTCTTGTGCCTAGTCATGGTACTATCACCTGTTTCCAATTATCCCCCTTGCTTGTGGAGGTAGGTTTTTAGCATTGCACAACTTTCCTATAGTTTATTTGCTCCTGTCCTACCTTTTTTTTTAAACATGTTGCTGGCGTCAATTTCTGAATGTTTGCATATATCAAAATAGATAGATGAATCAATCAATCAATAAAGAGCAAAATGGATATCACTTTGGACATTAAACCTATTGTCTTTGTGATATATTCAATGGAATAATGGTTAAAGGAATGTAAATCCACTGAATGCGTTTTTAGACATACATATGTCACAACATCCCAACTTATTTTGCAGTTGAGGTTTCTTTAACAGATTAGATCCTTCTATCCTCTTCAAATAATAAGAATAGAGAGCAGCTTGCATTAAAGTATTTGCATGGTACATGGGTGATATGGTTCAGAATTTTCCAGTAGTCCTCTAAGAAAGGCATTATGAAGGAGAAAACCTTTATATTTCTGATATTGTACTAAAACGTGTATTTAAATTCCTGAAATAGAAAATGATTAAATTTGAGTCCTTTAACCATCCTCTCTGTCAAAGTGCTTACATAATTGGACTTCAGAAATATATTATTTTTATAAAAGGAAATTAACTGACAGAAAACACTTTATTAAAGCACTTTATTCCCCAATGTCATATTTAATAGGAAAATAATGAGGAATGGGAGAAGGATGAATGAGAAACATGGGTTAGGAAAAGAACAAAAACTGTAAGAAGAGGAGGAAAACTGAATATGGTGGAAAACTAGGTTAGGAATAAAAGAGGGAGAGAAGAAGTCATAGAGAAAGAGAACAAGAGAGACCAGATTTTTTCACAAACAGTTCTCTTACCCTGCCCATTATCACAAGGAGCTACACTCCACCACAAGGTCAACTGCTGTCCCTTCATAAATACAAAGATCGAGTCCGATCCCCTGTTTGTACAACTATAAACACAACCCAAGGTAGCGTAACCACTATTCCACAATGATGAATGTCATAAAATGAGCAATTCGAGGCCACGAAGTAGGGCTGCTCCATTATAGAAAAATAATTGTCTTGATTATTTTGAGTGAAATTGAGATTATGATTATTAGTACAATTATTACCTGATTTTAAACCATCAGATCCATCAGTGTGTTGAATATTAATGATAAAATGAATTACATTGCATTGACAGGCAGCCAGATACTGTGGATTGTCCTAAAATATGTGTAAAAATGATATTATAGGTATCATCCTCAGTCGTAAATGACAGGTTAAAGAACAGTGTGATTAATTAAGGAGCCCATTTTATGTTCCTTCCATTTTATGTTTTATGTTCCTGTGCCCAAGCGAATAAAACAGACCAGCTTTTTACTCTGAAATGCCACCAAAAAGTCATACAGTTCCTTATGTTCAGGCCGAGGCCATACTGACAAGCAGAGTGGGTTTTGGTGAAGCTGCCTCAGCCGGCACACAGTTTAGGACACTTGGTATCTCTTGAGCTATCTTCAGAGCCTGATTTTCAATTGTACAAACTGCGCAAGAACATTGTCCCTGCTACGTAAGAGAGAAAAAAATTCAAAATATATATAAAAAAGCAGAATTTCAATCCACATTTCAAATAAAATGCATACTGTGTTAAGATCTGGGCTTAACGGCATTGCAACAGTGTACCATTTTTTACTGGTAGGGCTGGTCTGTATCAGATAAAAAGGACAAATAAAGATCAATAAGAAGCTTAAATTATTTGTAAAACTGATGCTGTCTAACTAATTATCAGATTGTTTCTGCATATCCCTCCTGAAAACCTGAATAGCATCTGTGGTGTATTATACAAAGCAAGTTCATCACGTGTCTCTGCTCCATAAAAGAGAATCTGCGGACCTTCAGTTTTAAAGGGATAACCATCAACAAAATTGCCAATGCAGTAATTATTCTTTAGCAAGATTCTACTTATCCGTGAATACAGAGTGTCAAACATTGGAAAATAAATTACCCCCTGAACAATTAGAGGCCTAACCTTGAGTCACTTCCTCTCTTAAATAGAGGTATTCTGGGTTGTTCATACTTCGCTGCTGGAAAATTGTGTGTATTGTTAGTCATGGGTATCAGTGGGTGATACTCATGACTAATGCACCCACACACGGAGTTCGTGGCAGTAAACTATGTTATCACTGTGAAAGACCGTCTGTGTTTGTCCAGGTCTGCACTCTATGTCAGAGTGAAAATATTTCTGACCGGTTAAAACTTCATCTGTGGTTGTGTTTTGCCTTAAATTGGTGAGAGAATTAAGACTGTAGATGTTGGAATCATGTTTTTCTGTTCATGAGAACTTCAGCAGGATTAATTTTAAAGGTCTCATATCATGAAAAGTACAGTATATTTTTCAGTGGTCTTTACACAAAAATATGTGCTCATGGCCTGTCTACCAAAAATCATTTTCCTCCCTCTATAGCTGCTCTGCCGTTTAGAAAAATTAGCTCAGTCTATGTGAACATTTTCCATATAGATGTCATGAGGCGATACGTAGCTTCTTCAAGATGGGAGACACTCACTAAGCCAGGTGTTTGTATAGTCCATGGGTGCTCCAGTGGAAGTAAATGTCTGTGTAGTCACAGTTAACATTAGAGCACAGCACTGGAAAGCTGAAGCCAGATCCACTTTCTGTTAGGGTCGCAGTCAGACACAGCACGAGGATTTACATTAAAAAGGCTTGTTCATGGCAGGGTTGAAAAAAGGGGTTTATTGACACGTTAAATCCAGTATCTAAATTGATTTTTATTACAGACACTTCAAACATATCCTCTAGGGATACCTGTGACCACTGTAAACTTGCTGAAATAGAGTAAAGTCTGACTTTTCTTGTATTCAAGTGAAGTAGTCTCAATCATGGGCCTCTGACCACATGACTGCAGCCCAATGGCAACTTTTGGATCATTTGGGCGTCGAAGGCACAGTTGGATAGTATGCTTGGTCAGTAATTGGGAGGTTGCAGGTTCAAGCCCAGCTTCGGGCAACACATGGCGGGGTGTCCTTGGGCAGGACGCTTAACCCCAAGTTGCTCCCACTGCTACATCAGTGGAGTGTAAATGAGCATGATAGGGTGTGAGAGTGTTAATTGATACTGATGGATAACTAACATAGAAACTCAGAACCATCAGTGAGCGAATGGGTGTGAATGGGTAAGTGTGATCTGCGGTGTAAAGCAGATTTGAGTAATCACAAAGACTAGAAAAGTGCAATATTAGCTCAAGTCCATTTGGCTTTAGCTCACAGAGAGGTGTAAAGACTGCTTCCTTTTTTGAGTAAGGAAGCCTTCAGGGTGTTATATTTAGAAAAAAATGACCATATTCTCCCATTTACATCCGTGCATCTTGACTGTTCAAAGTTGGGATGCCCTTTAAAGAAAGTCTAGAAATAAACTAGCAAAAAGGTATTTGTCCAGCTGCTTGACTATGTGCAGTGTGTGTTTCTGGAGGACACAAACGTTAAAGGAGAAAGCTCAGGCTGTATACAACAATCACATACAGTACAGGGGATGCAAACTACAAATATGGAGAGAATTCAAATATCAAAACAAACATAATAACTATCACCAATCAACTGTAATATCTGATCACCTCAGACATATGACATCTAGACAGAAAACACAGTGTCAGCTCTGCATGAACACAAAATTTTCCTCCATGGACAGAGGTAATGCTCTGTTTTTTTGGTGTATAGACTGACAGTGTTACACGATGACTCAGCTATATGTGTCCTTAGATGTTATATCAGGTAATAAACACAAAAGCGGTCCGGAATGTCTCCTTGTTTGGTTTTCCATGACGTTTAAGTAACCTCCTCAAATATACATATGTATGTTGTGAAAAACTAGACAAGTGCAAATACACACAATCAACTGAGAGCAACCAGTTTACAGACAGAAACACCGACTGTGTTTTCATGTTGCTCATAGCGCCAACTGATCAAGCATTTAGGTGAGATATACGTATTTTGCACTTTATGGAGCAAGAAAAAGGGTGAGGCTGCTGGTTAAAAGTATCACAGACATTGCTTAATCAAAGAAAACAGCATTACTTTTCAAATGGTGCATTAAAAAGTCACAACATATGAAATTAAATTAAGCATAATGAAAAAGTAAGTCAGGTAAAAAGAAGAAAGGATGTGGCTATCACATGGTGGGATTTTCCCAAATACTATTGTGCATCATACAATAGTATGCCCATCTCTGGACGGTAACAGTGACAAGGTTAGAAAGAATACTGGACTTAGTTCAGAGAAATGGGACCTTGAACCTAAAGACAAAGAGAAATTCCACACCCACTGGCACGCACCCATGAAAACAAACATAGAGGCAGACATGGTGTAGACTGAATACAGCAGAGGACCGGACATAGTTCTAACAGTAGAGGGAATTCAGTTTTAATCAACAGGATATGATACAAGATCCTCTTAGACGGGCAACATCTGAAGGCGGCACAGATGAGCAGTTTTGCCTTTTTTGATCTCTACTGGCAGTAACAACCAGCCTGGATTTATTTTGTATGTTCTCCTGGACTGATTGAAGGTAATAGTGACCCCTGCTGTGAAACTGCCCATGATTATCTCCAAAGGGAAGCAAAGAAGAAACAAGACAAAAAGTAAACCTTTTTTTTTTTTTTTTTTGCTGCAACCCACCGAACAAGGGCGAGCAAATGAAAGACTGGTGACAAAAATAAGTTCAGCATCAATAAAATCCCAGAGCTATTTTAAAATGCAGTTTTAAAAAGACTGTTGTTTTGCTCTGCTCCCAGAACCTTAAGACTAAAAAACAAAGATGGGGAAGTTTTCAGTTTGATACACAATTCAGTTCCTCCAAATCTCATAGAAAGTTGTTTTTGGCTCAGTCATTTTTGATTCTGACACTATTTTTAGTGTGTGTGTAAAGGTCACTCTGGTGCCTATGATTTGAGAGTGACCTTCTTGAGCTGATGTGGTCTTAAAAAAAAACATTAATGGGGCTATGGTTCTCAGAGCCGGCCCTCAGCATTTGCCTTGCTGAGGACACCAGCCATTAAGTGGGGGCGCCCCTGAGAGCCCAAATTAAAGAAGAGGAAAAGCTGAGGATGATAAAAAGATTTAAAAGAAAAAAAAACCTCAGAACTGAATAATATTATTCAATCTACTAGGGGTTTAAGGAAATTTCAATTCACCAGTATATCCTGATATTTTGTGCTGCAGTACTGTACCAATAATTTCAGTCTGATATTGTGATATTTTATCCAGGACATTTGTTTGTATTTCAGTGCAGACTCCAGTTGCTATTTGGCTGCAGACATTCAGCCATATTACTTTTTCTCTCTTTTACATTTAAACTACTTCCACCAAGGATGTTATGTTTGTGCTGGTGTCTGTCCATCTGTCATGAAATGTTCAAGTAATGTTGATCATGACATAAGAAAAAAATGGTATGATTTTGGTGGTGATCCGAATCCGGATGTGGATCCAAAGATTTTTTTAGAGGATTTGTTGACATTGGGAGGTAGCCCTATTACTCCGTTTTCTACACTTTTTTGATGACATTTTCAGGGGGTGTTGGTCTAGGCACAAGAAAAGGTGATTTGGTTTCGGTGGTGATGCAAATCCAGATGTGGATCCAGGAATTTTTTTTAAAGGGTTTGTTGACAATGCAAGATAGGACGTTTTTCTACATTTTCAAAATTATGTCAAAAATTCAAGGAAAATGATAATAAACAGTAATCATTATAAAGACAAATACAAGAAACATCCAGTCTGTTTATAGTATCCTGATATATCGTGATGTATTATATCGTCATCATATTGACAGACTGTTGCCCATACACACCCTGACAATCTAATAATATTTTAATAATATTATTAAGTAATCTTCCTAAAACACTTGATGGATGATAGACATGGTCATGTTTTATAATTTAGCCAATAAACATCAAGTTTTTGTCAGTTACTGTCACTGTATTTTTTCATTTAGGGTCCAACACAGTTGTCTCACATTAGGTAAACTGTTTTACATATCCATGAGATACAGTCAATGGCCTTTTACACAACACCCTCATAGATTGTGTTTAGGTTCGGCAGAACCTTTCAAAGAAAGAAGTTTGGCCGTTCTTAAAGGAGCATGTCACATCCATTATGAGCCAGTCAGATCAACACAACAGATGACACAGTATGTGAGCGGTGTGGCCAAGGAGTAAACTTGAGTATGAGACTCAGTTGGTTATTCAAACACTTTTCAAAACCAGCTGAGAGATGAGAAAAATAATCTGATCCATCACGAAAGGCTTTCTATGCCCTTTAATGTAGAGATGTTGTCCGGTTCAAATAAACAGCTGGTATAACGCCATCCATTCTAATTTCTTCATGGTCTGCCAGAGTTTACAATTCTGCAGTTGCTTCTCTCTCCCTATACAGCTAAGCCATCTGCTCATTTTCTGACAAAAAAAACAACTATAATAAGGCTCTGCATGATGGATCTGCTTGATGACATATATGAAATCAGGCAAATATGTTTTTAAATGGGCACCAGCCAGAATCTTGTGCACCAACTTGATCAGGGCCAGCTCTGCCTACTATTCTGCATGAGCTTTGCATGTGAGTGTTTTTGTCTTTCCAAATGCTGCTGATGAAGAAACAGAGTATCAGATTAGTAAATAAAAACTTTCTGACAACCTGGCAGAACACTATTTAGTCTCATTTCCTTGTTTCATTGTAGAGAACAACAACTAAAAAAAAAAGGACAGCAGTGAGCAGTTGGATGGACTGAAACAAACAACTGCGGGAATGAAAGAGAAAATTATTCCAGTGGTGAAGTTTTATTTCTTCTAAACTCACAAATCATAAGTGGGACACCAATAGCCTGCCAGTCTCTCCCTCTAAGACCTTTCACTGTGGTTTGTACCCTTTTTTGTTTTGGGACGTTATCTATTAACACTGCAGAGACATGAAGTTTGGGTTGAGAAGAAATTTTTCTTTGAATGTTGTAGTCGTGGTTTGCAACTCTCTAAGCACAATTTACTGTAGAGCTCTGATATCTTTGACCTGTTTGTCTTCCTTTATCGAGTACAGACTCTGTGTTGCTCAACAGCATTAATGGACATAGAAAACAGATGGATAATTGGATAAAACAAAAAAGTTCTTCAGTGACTAACTCTGGGCAGATGTCATTTATCAGTGTGAAAAAAAAAAGGGTAAATGAAGACTGAACAGATGTGCTGTAGAAAATAAATACATTACACTTTGTACACGCTTTACACTTACTGGATATTGTTTACTTTTGAGATTTGGATTATGGATGTTGACGAAAATCAAATATTAAGAGCAGATAAACTGATGCATCAGTCATCCCTGTCTGAACTCAATTTGACTAGGATTTATATAAAATACTTTCACCCACATGAAAAGCTGACTCATTTGCTCTTGTTTGACTGACTTTGAGGGGGAGTTTTTGAGTGAGACACCAGTAGAAAAATGTTTTTTTCTCAGATACTAACTAAAGCTAAGTGCACAAAAAGAAGGGCACAGTAAAAAACAAGCCCCACAGGGCCTGAGAGAGAATTAAACAAAGATTTACATTTGAAGAAGATGTTGTCCAGAGTCTTTGCCACAAGACACACGGAAAAAAAATCTTGGACCCGTTTCAACCTAGAACAAAATGCTGCAAATAAAAAACTTGACAAAACTATTTTGAATCTCAAACAAAGAAACACAAGAATGATTTTGCACTGCATGCAACATACTTTCCAGATTTCATGTAGAACTAAATTGCTTTGATTCAAAGTGTCCAAAGGCTTGAAGCTTTTATTTCCATATCTTTGCCCATAATTACAGTTCACCAAGCATTCCCTTTAGTTTTCATCTTGAAGCCAAAATACCTTAAACTTGTTTTTTGGTACCTTTTCTGTTCTTAGCATATGAAAGCTTGAGTAGCAACCTGCTGTTAGAGAGGCTTTTACTGTCTGGTATTACTGAAGACATTTTTTTTTTCATTTTTCTTCTAAACTTTCATTTGGTAGTCAGTTTGGGTTTGTTTCTGCATGTGGCATAATTTTTGTTAGATGGTTGCTTCTCAATACACTTCTGAATACCATCTTTAAACCTTCTAATGCACCTAGAGTGATAATGTGTACAAATTTATGAACAACCGAGGCTGTAGCGGGGAAAATTGTCCACTTTCAACAAATATGACAGAATACTACTATTGCTACTTTTTTGGGAGACTTCTTTTTACTAATACAAAGTTCTGATAAAAAAGACCAAATTTTGAAATATATTACAATTTTAACCCTTCAAGTGCTGGTCTGATGACATGGTGACCATTTTTTAATTTAAATATTAATTGCTTTTGTAAAAAATACACTATAATATGATTTATTTCTTGATAATAGATGTTGGGGGTGGGGGGTGGGTGGGTGTAGTTTTGTTAAATAAAGAGGAATGTGCCTTAAAAAAACATGATAAAGACTAGCAACAACATTGATTTTTTTTTTTTTTTTTTTGATGAAGACAAAAAAAGAAAGAAGTGGCACAGCCAATATTGATTTTACATAAATCCCACCTCTGATATGGCCAAAAGCTAATCACAGGGTAGAATCTTAGAACAGAACCTGGGGTGGCCAATCAAAATTCCATGCCCCTGCCCAGACGAGCCATGTTACATGCTGCCTTTTGCCCTCTTTAGGGTCACGCTTCAACATTTTTAAACACTGCTCTAAACAGAGATGCCAAAGACAAATGCAACTAAAACAACCTCAAAAGCTTGAAAACAAGACTTAGTGGGACATTTTTAGGACCCTGGATTATTTATTTATTTCAAGACTTCATGATACTTTCAGTGGATCCTTTGGAACCAGATGACAGTAAGCTATTTTGAATGTTGACTACCAAACAAGACAACAATGTACCTGTTTGGCTACTTATTGTGACATTTACTGTGAGTTAAGTTGATTTGGAGTCGTAAGACTTGTTTAGATAAAGTTTTAATGACGTGTGGATGCAGAAAGACGATCATGTCAACACTCCAAAACATGAACCCAAGGGTAATGATAAGAAGACACGAACAGGGAAGTAAGTTCTGAATTTGGGGATCCAATGCTATTTAATTTGGAAACACCATGGTATATCACTAGTAATTGGATGTATAAATGCATCTACATATCTAACCTCAAAGCATGTTAATAAAAGAAGAAACATGGCTTGCATTATAATTAAATCGAAAAATAGAGGCTGTGTCATGACGCCCACTCTGACAATCGGCTTCCTTCCTGTTGGACTGTGTGTAAATCTGAATGTGTGTGTGACAACAGTGACAGCACCCTGTTGGTTTGATTCCTCTCTCCTTAGGGAGAAAGTCTGTTGTTGTCCTAAACACACACACACACACACACCCAGAAGCACACAATGCACTCACTGAGAAACAAACTTGCGCTGTGGCTTTTCTTGCTTGATAATTGTTTTTGGGCAAACATAATTTCACTAGCAGAGACAGCTAACCCATAACCATGAATCAATGAGATGGTAATGGGGCCACAGGGGGGAAAAACACTCAGTATACTGTGGCAACATCTCATGAAAGACTCTTTTTACCCTTTTTTTAACACTCTCTCCTCGCACTTAACCCTCAGTTGCTTTAACTTCATTGCAGTGGTTCAGCAGATCCTACACAAAACATAAAAAATGTCTTAAGGAGAAAAAAACAAACCAATAAAAAGTGAAATTGAATTAACTCGCCGTCAGCTCACCTCCATAACCATTACTTCCTCCTCTCAGCTTCCACAGAAAGCCTGTCAGGTAAATAATCGTCCCGGCTTAATTAATAAATGCATCATACTTAATGAGAAGGGCTGGGGAGGCACTTTGGCAATTGCTTCTGGTCTGATTTCCTTTTGATATGTTTTTCTTTTTTTAACTCTCAAACTTCAAACTTAATTTCCACCTCTGAAGCATGCTAATTGCTCCCCTTCTCCTCTTTATAAACAACAACAAAGTTTTCTCATTTGGAGCCAGAGAGCGGTGTAAAGAGAGGCTATCGATCGAAGGGGAGAGGAGATTGCCCCTGGCCGCTCATAAACCAAATGGCTCTAAGATCTGAATTAAAGTGGCCAAGGAACAACTCGGGATATAAACACTGTGTGGTTGTGATGACAGAGGCCATATATTTCCGAATCTCTCAATGCTAGTTGAGGTATATTATTAAATAAAACTTTGACCACTTCAGTGCACCCAAGAGCCCTAAATTGAAACACAATGAGTTGAGCAGTTAAGCCTATTTTCAGCATCAATTAATCATCTCTTTAATTTGATGATTTACTTTTGCGTCCAATTAAATTCTTTAAACTGTGAAAAATGACCAATAAAATTCTTGGGAATAAAAAAATAGAAAGAATAAAGAAAATTGTAAAAGCAGAACAGCAAATAAAAAAAATTGCCTGAAGAGGGTTGACAGATTGAAGGATATATTTAGTATGTTTTGTTCGTCAAACATTTAAAAGCTTAAATAAATAAAATATCTCATGAGAGTCATTGCTATTTTTTGGGGCGCAAATTACTACAGAGAAGGTCATTGTATGCTTTCTTGGGTTATACATGCCCATTCATGTGCTATGTCTCTTCTGAATTATAGACTACTTCTGCGCAAGACAGAAAAAGCTGCAGCATCAAGTCTTCCCCTTCTCCTGTTAACAGTGCCAGTAGCTGCCTGAAATGGCTGACCCCCCCACCCCCCAGTAGACCAACCACTGTGATGTCCTCGCACTGTTGCGTCAGTAGTAGGGATGAATCAAATGAATCAAAAACCAATTCCAGTTTATAATCGATGACAAATAGATAAAAATAATCAATATCATTGGTCTTTTTGCTTAATAATTTCTTAATCAATTTATTAAGCTCAGTTCTAGTTGCCTCATACACCAATGAGGTCAAACACTCATTAGAAACATTCAACATGAACAGCAAAAGAGTCAAAGAAATCATCACAGGTGGCAAAAGCGGTCAAAAAGGCAGCTTCACTTAAGAAAGTATGGGATTAACTATCCAATATCTGGTGTTCAGATGATTTGTCAACCCAGAACAGCAGTAAATATAAAGAGTATCATGTTCCTGATGCTGTTGACCCTTTAAAACCTGTTTAGGTTGATTTTATTCACAACTATAGTCCACAAGAATCAATATGGGAATCGATAAAGACTTGGATTGATAGTCAGAATTGATGATGGCATTGGAATCAATACAATATCATCAATTTCTATCCCAAGCCAGGAGTTCTAGCCCATTGGCGGGGGTTGGCAAGTCCAGTGCAGAGCATAGACTGTAAAGAGACTGCAGACTGGAGTTGTTGGAAACATGGCGGTGTACATTGCTTATGTGGGGAATTTAGCCTTAACTGACAACTGACCCAAAAAGGATTGTCAGACAAAGTGAGCATAGAGGTGGATCAGGGGTACTTTGCGTGTGAAACCTAAAAGGCTTTTGAACATTAGTGATAGTGAACATACTCTGGCAGTCAATGTTATTAAAAACACAAGGTAAGCAAAATCTAACATCTTTGTTCATTATTTCAACATACTTTTTATTTTCTATTGAATTTTTAACATTTAAGAAGTAAAATGTTATTGTCCTCAGACTAGGAGTGAATGAGCCCTACCATTGGTGTTAAGAGTGAAAATAAAATTCTGACAGAAATGTCAATCAGTGATTTTTTCCCATGTGGAGTTTGGGACAACAACAAGCTGAATATATCTTTAACAACCTGTTCAGCCCCAGCCCTTTTTTTAAGCCTTCTGCTTGAAACCCATACCCATAAAGAAAAGACTGTATCTCTGCAACCACAAGGTCTATTTGAATAATTTTGATGTCATAATAAAAGTAACAATTGAGAGATTTGTCCAGATGTGTAATTATCAGTATATGTGTTACTGGGACAGAGTAAATGAAGACAGAAGTCAGAATAATTTGAAAATCTCATCCTCGCCTAAAGCAAAAACAATTTTTTATTGTGAATATCTCTCTTAGAAATGATGCTGGAGTGGCTGTGAAACTCTAAAAATTAATAATGAAATATGTTTACATCATCTCTGTGAAGGGTTATTGTTAAAAATGATGCAGAGAAAAATTAAAGAGGTTTGATGACAATATGGTCAGGCGAGGATTTTGAAAAACGCTGCATATTGAGCCAAAAGTCAAAAATATATGTATTTGTCAAATAAAAGCCAACATGACTATAGTCTTAAAGGCACAGTTCACTGCTTGTGCTGTCGTGTCGGGGAGCTTTTCCCCTGGGCCCCAGCAGACCCAATTTTGGGTCATATGGGGCTGAAGAGGTTAATAATGAAAACTTGAATGAAAAATATATTATCTATCTACTGGTCCATTAAACTAATGACATCATAAATTCTCACCTGCTCTTTTTAAACCTCTCCTGGTAAAATCAACCATAGTGGCTTTTTGTGGGCCCCAGATATTGCAGCCTCCAGACTGAGCTGCAGCATACTCACACTGATTGTAGGAAAGTGCCAAGAAAGATTCAGCCAGAGGAGTTCTGTTTACAAATATCTTTCCACAGTCTCTAAACTTCTCCCTTCTTTTTTGCTCAGTCATGGGATTAGGTAAAAGGATTCGACTTGTTTTAAGTCCAAACTAGTTTTTGCCTCTTGGTGTGGGTCATGTAAAGCTCAACAAATGATGAAGGGTATGATGAAGAGCATTCAGTGAAACCATGCAGGAATGTCCACTTCCTAAGTGACAGGTCATGAATGCTTGTGGTTGTGCTGAGTAATGGCATGCAGACTTCACCTGTTTACATAATATGCTGTGGTGGCATAATGTTCCTGCTACTCAAAAAAATCTCTTGTTGAATTCCTGCAATGAGTCAGTAATTACATTTAGAAAACAGATTCCTGGTATGTGAATTCCTGCAAGCAGCACTGAGTTCTACAGCATTAACTGTACTTTCTAAGCACATAATGTTGTTATTTCATGCAACACCGAGGACTCCTGGACCGGAAAATTGTAATTCCTCTTGGAAATGCACGCACTAGTATATCCAAATGCTTATGAGGGGCGTCCTTCTTGCAGGCCTCATCTTGAAGTTCCTCACTGACAATGTGTAACAAATTATACATGTGATGATAACATAATCAAAAAAAAAGTTTATCTACATTTTTAACACTTCTTTTATCTTAATCGTGATGAAGTTTTAGAGGATCTAGGGACTAAGAAGTGAGACTTCTGACTCATGACAGAGATCCTGCTGCAGTTGGAACTGTTATATAATACAAGTTGTTAACTACTGATTAATTTAACCTCTATGGGAATGTTATTAATTTTCTTCTTTACACCTCAATTCCATGGGCATCATGTTGTGTCATGATGAGAGGTAAAATTTAGGTAAAACACCTGCCTTTTTAGAAATAAAGTTGACTTTACGAGACAGCGTTGAAAGAGAATTGGCGTTTTTGCTCAAAGACAAACTGTATTCTGTTATTCACTTACTGGTGTAAATGTGTTAAAGATACTGAGAGGAAAAAGAACATAATGTGCTCCTCAGTCCAGATAGAAACTGAAGGTACTGGCTTATGTATGTTATATTTTAGAGGTTCCACTGCCTTGCCTTCCATGTAACATGATCTTCTGTTTAAATATCGTCAAGATAATTTAAAGGGGTAGTGCAGTATTACTGAAATTGTTTTGTTTAAGGTTCAAAATAATAGTAAATGACTTAGCCACAGTGATTTTGGTCAGCTCTGCCCTCGAGAAGAGAGAACCTGCATGGAAGATGGGCTGTACATTTCTGCTGGGGCCAAGAGCTCAGCCTAATTACCAGCATTGTAGGTGAGGGCTTACTAAAAACAGTGTTGGGGTGATTGCTAACTTTATTTAACATGTTTACAGTATTTAACTTTCTTGCAAGCAAGTCTCCTTGTGTTGGTATCACTTCAGCACACTGCATCGCCTATTTGCCCCTCTACCTGGAGCAAAGTATAACCATGGGACTTGTAACAGAAAAGTAAAGCATGGGAAATGTGTTCAGTACATTGAACAGTCAAATCAATAATGTTCCTTTAGTTTGTTTTCACCTAAAATTCAGTAAATTACATTAAGCTCTTGCCTCCATATGTCTAACTTCTGTGCTAGCTCTCTCTTTACAGAGGCAGAACTGAAAATCCACATGTCTTATGTATTTACTATTGAAATGGACCTCAAAACCTTACCTCAAAAACACTGAACTATCCCTTTAAAGTGTTTTGAAAGAAAGTAACTGTAAAAGCCTAGTGCAAAGATACAAATTGGTTTTATGGCTCTGAGAGCTTGATGGAAATACTGGCCTAACACTGAGCTGCAGAATAATGAGAAAACCTATAAAAACTGTACAGTCTCGACATTAGACCTGGTTGAAACATATAACTTGTATTATTGCTAAAACAGCACATTATTAGCTCAGAAGAAGATAAATGGATGACTGAAACAAAAGAGAAACAAGTTTGATTGTCGAGCAAGAAAAATATCAACATCATTCTACTATAAATAAAACCTAACAACCTGTGACATATTTTTGATACCACTTTCTAATTTTCCGAGCAGCAGATGCAAACATAGTCATCACAGTTTGACACCTGGAATCAATGGAGGTGGTGATTCCTTGTTTGAACAAGACAATAGACATGTTGTTACACCACTACCAGGTATTTATCTTTTTTTCCCGTATGAGTCAGCCAGATTGACATGGCTCTGTGAGGACATGACTGTGAGTCTGTAGTATGGGGAAGAAAAAAGGAACCTGCAAGAGGACAAGTGAGTAAAATCTCTATTTATCTCCTCTGAGTCTCATCCTAAGTGTAAAGTGGATCATATCAGCGCTATCAGCTCAATGCCTACAGGAGCCATTCGCGTCAGAGAGCACCTCACGACTGACAGCTAAAGGCCTTTGATCACCAGACAAATGCAATGAAAGCAGTGATCACACCGATAGCAGAGAGGGAATAAGACACCTCACAAATACACGTAATACACTCAGTACACATAAAGACACCGAACAGAAAGGAAGGTGTAAGATCATTGGGCTATCTTAAACATCAGATGATAAACAGCTCAAAGAAGGTTGAGGACAGATAATCCTTTAAGAGCCTATGGGCTGTGTATTACAAATGTAGCAAAATATTGTGTTATAAATGTCATCACTCTTGCAGCCAAACAATCTGCACGTTTGTTGCATAAATAGCAGATATGTTGGTCTCATGTGCTGCTTTTTCACTTGTGGTATGTGCTCAACTTGACTCGACTCGATTTACAACCAGAGTTACATTCAGACCAAACAACAAGGGCGGCCACAGTGTAGCTAGAATCTAGGTTAGCGGCTTTTTGTCACAGTAAGGAGACTAGTTGAGTTTCAGGGTGGTGGACAAGCAATTAAATATCTTACAGTAATATTTTAAGCAGAAGAGAGATAAGGAATTCATACATCATAATGAGTGAAAACAGGAGGCATAACAATATCTTTGTCAGGTTTCCCCACCTGCTGTGCAGTTCTCTGGCCATTGTGTTGTCATTACAGTCACCAATACATAGTTCAATATCCACTTAGCAAGTCTGGGACCACAACAAATTCATACAAGGTACAATCCCTTTTGGAGCCCCCATAGGGTCAAAACGAGGTAAGTCAATGCCATGCAGTGGATTTAACCCAAAATTGAAATCTGGTGCCGTTACTTTCTTGAGGATGCAGAGGGAAACCAAGCCATTCACCATCAAAAACCTGATCTACATCTAAATCAACAGTGCAGTTCATTTATGCCTTCCTAAAATGGGTATAAAGTCAGACACACTTTTCTTTAACTTACACTGAGAAATACTTTACCTACTATGCATTCAATACATTGTAATTTATATTATAACTGGACAAAGTGCTAGCAGACAGCTGTTACTTGAGTTGTTTTTAAGGGAATGTGATATAACACTCTGATTGGTTACACTTACACCTGTAGCATGTAAAGTCAAAAGACTGTATCCAATCCCATTGCAGCCTGCACCTCACACTGCACCAAGCCTGTGCCACTTTCACAAAAAAAACAGAAACATGCCTATGTGCACCATCCCATTAAGCCATGCACTTTATTCATATTGGGACTTCATGATGCTGTAAACAGGACCTGCATGTCCATGAACTACTTAGCTAACATCTATAAGTATTCTATGGGTCTGAGTTTCTTACCCTGTGTGCATCATTTTCATGTCCTCTGCGGCGTGGATCCAGTTCTTCATAAGGTGGCACCATTCCTTCTCTCCTTGCCTGCTGGTACTCTCTTCTAAGCTGCTGGATTCTGTCCACACTGCATACACAGAGAAATAAAAGTGAAAGGGTGGTTCAAATACAGTGTAAAATGCAAATTATAAGTCAAACTGGTATGTAGGCTTTGAAGAGTCTGAAAGGGAAAGTGGTTTTACCTGCCTCCCTGTGAAATCATCTACACTGTGTATGTGCAAGTTGACAGCATACATGTCTGTGCAACGATGCTGCTGTTGTGCGAGCATTGTGCTGTTGCTATATGGAATTTAAGCCTCTACTTTTGATGGCCGTTGAGCTCTCAGTCTGTGGGGACAAAGGTGAAGTGCAAACCAACAGTCAACTGTTGCAGTGTCCACCTCTACCAGTTGTATTAAACTAGCGAGTCTTTTTAAACTACGTTTATTTCCTTAGGAGTAAACCAACATCTCATTCAAATACACAATTATGACCAAATGAAAGAGAAAAAACAGTCAAAAAGTGGGGCCAACCCCTTAGAGTTCTGTCTTCCAACTTTGCATTGCTTTGTTTTTCTGTACTTTTTTGCAGCTACTTGCAATAAACGACACAATAAAAGGTCGCAAATTTCAAGAGCATTAGGTCATGTGTGATGTTAGCAGCTTCCCTTTAGGCCACTGTGGTATAAATCTTCAGATTTAATACTGGTACATTCTCTCACTTTTTTTAATTTCATTTGTCCCCAATGGGGCAATTAGCTGTGCAGCTATAAAGCAGCACTAGGAGCAGAACATAGAATATTCATAAAACTTTAGCACAAATACATAAACTTAAAAAAAAGCTTAGCAGGGCAATAAATAAATCTAAATATTCAGTCAATAGCATGAAACTTAATCAAGAAAGGTAAATTGCGGGAAAAAAGTGATAAAAATAGATAAAAAAATATGAAGTACAAAGTATAAAATATGAGAATTACAAGATTGAATAAACAGAAGACCCTTAATTTAAGACATGACAGTTGCAGATACACTAGACTACCTTTCTTCCTGGAGTTTAGTAGGGAGATGGCAGAAGGTACAAATGAATGTTTATATCTGTTAGTTTTTGCTAGTGGAAGTCTGAGTACTGAGCCAGATTGAAGAAACTGAAACCGTTGATGAGAAAAGTCAGACAAGATGGATCTGCTGTCTTCAACAGCTGTTTGTTGTAAAGATTATGTGGCGTTTCTTGAGCAGAGCCAAATATTTCACTACAGACATTAACAACCTTGTTGAGTACATTTTTCTGCTTGACCTTCAGGGACTGAAACCAGCAGATAAAAGAAAAGATAATCACAGACTCAGTTATAAGAACGATAAAACAGTCATCAGCCTGATGACTATTAGTTTAAGTTTACTGCAGCAACATTTGAATGAAATAGTATTAAAGTAAAGCTTAAATAATGGATTTTGGATCAATACTACAAATAAGTGCAACTAAATAACCCTTTAATATTTCCAGAAATGCAAGAAATTGAGAAGTTTTAGTCCACAGATACAAAACAATTGCCCAGAAAACTGAATGAATAAATCCTTGCCTCAAGCTGGAGGATCTTGAGAGCAGGAATGTTAAATAATGATTCACAGAATCCAGACAGTACGTAGCTCCTGTTTGCTCACACCTGAATCACACCATCTTAACTAAACACACTTAGAACTTTGAGAAACATCAGCAACAACCAGCTGTCCCAGTGACGAACCATCCAATCCTTGACATCTGTTTATTCAAAGAGTCATTTATCCCACATAAGCCTGCAGAAGTTTGACTGCAGAAAGAAAAGACTGATGAAACACCTGTTTCTGTGCATACACACATGCAAATACACAAAACACTCATGAAGACAAATATTTTGATCGTTCTGCCGACTGCCTCCATCCATATCTGTTTTTCCATTTTTGTATTTCTCTCTTGCAAAAGGGAAGAAAACAAAAGCATTAATCACATGCATATTTTTGTGCTCCATCAACAGAGGAAACATACAGCATATCAACACTGAACCCTGGGCACCCTTGTGAGTAATGTGCATTAACACAAATCCACACACCCACACATAATGGAAATATGGCAAGTCATACAGTCCAAGTATGTACGTACCCATATGCCGGGTACAACTGCAGTCTACAATTACATTAAGGGAGTAGCTGGGAAGAAAAAACACATCAGCACATCATTAGGTCATTTATGAAAAGCCGGAAAAATAAAAATAGAAACACACTTTCTAAATGTCTCCAAAGCAGTCTGTGAAACAACCTCATTACCAAAATTCAACATAAGGCACATTATGTGACGTGTTTTGAATCTGAAGAGAGCTGCCTCTGCGAAACTCTACAGTCAAAATGTGAGTGCGTTTTTTCTGTCTGACTAAAACTGAGTGAGTCAGTGTTTTACCCTCATCCAAAAAATAAATTATTCCTTTGAATGAATGTATAGTAATTAAGGGACTTTGACATTTCACAGTGCTGACGTTTGAATTGGGAAAAAAAACCATTGACAAACCAGGGCTAACGAGTTATGTCATACACTCAAGTTCTAAGCAGATTAAGTGCAGGTATAAAGGCATATATATACACACTATATTGCCAACAGTATTGGCTCGTCTGCCTTCACACACATGTGAACTTGAGTGACATCCAATTCTTAATCCATCGGGTTTAACATGATGTTGACCCACCCTGTGCAGCTGTAACAGCTTCAACTCTATTGGGAACGCTTTCCACAAGGTTTGGGAGTGTTTATGGGAGTTTTTGGCCATTCTTCCAGAAGCATATTTTTAAGGTCAGACGCTGATGTTGGACGAGAAGGCCTGGCTCACAGTCTCCACTCTAATTTATCCTAAAGGTGTTCTAAAGGGTTGAGGTCAGGACTCTGTGCAGGCCAGTCAAGTTCTTCCACAATAAAACTCACTGGACTTGCTTTGTGCACTGGTGTGCAGTCATGATGGAACAGGAAGGGGGCATCCCCAAACTGTTCCCACAAAGTTGGGAGCATGAAATTGTCCAAAATGTCTTGGTATGCTGGAGCATTAAGAGTTCCTTTCACCGAGCCAAACTTCTGAAAAACACCCCCACACCATAATCGCTCCCTTCACCAAACTTTACACTTGGACTTTTGGCACATGTGGCATATCGCAATACCACACTGGAATTCACTGAGCTCCAGAGAGCGGCCCATTCTTTCACAAATGTTTGTCAGTAGTCTGCATGTCTGGGGGCTTGATTTTATACACCTGTGGCTATGGAAGTGACTAGAACCCCTGAATTCAGTGATTTGGATGAGTGAGTGAATACTGTTGGCAATATAGTGTATATAGTAACAATTGTTGACGTACAGTTTAAGGTAGATTTTCTATCTTTTTTTTTTCTTGATACACAATAAAATATTACAAAACAGGGCTTGTAATACTGACATAAAAAAGATGAAAAAAAATTAATCTATGAAATCATAAACCTTCAAAAATGTTTAATCTAGTTTAGTATTAGTGCTACACGTATCTTAAACTGTACATGATTCTTACATGTGAATTTATACTTTAACCAAAAAGTTCAGTAATAGCTTTATTTACATGCTTTAGTGCTAAAAAAACTTGCTGGAATGTTAAATGAATACATTTTAAGTGTTGGCAGTGATCTGAAGATTTATTTATTATTAAGATATTCGGAGACTTGCAAAGTTATTTCAAATCCTGCCGAATGCTTTTGTCTGTTTTAGCTGATTGGCGTGACATAAATAAAACCTTAACAGAATAGTCAAAATCAAGCTTATTTATTTTAATCAGGATCACAGTGTCAGTGGGTTAAGTACGTGAAGTTGATTTGCAGAATGAGGGGTGGCTTATGTTAGCAGTGCTAGCACCAGAAGCCTTTCGTACTCATTACAGGTCAATGAGTTTGTTTCGAGTATGGTCACATATTGCTTGCATGGAACGGTTATACACAAGTATAGTGTGACACTGACTATATTCAACTTTGTCTGCAGTTTCCAGGTCATGGTATCACCGACTGTACTGCCCCTACAAGAATATATCATGCAATATGTTTGTTTTATCACGTACCCTTAGTGACCTTTGCTTACATCAAGATTGAATGGTATTAAGCAGAGCTACACTTAAAATAGACATTTTAACCAAGGATACTCCCCCCCATAGAAAAAGACAAAAGAATCTGGTGCCACCTACTTAGTTATCTTACTTTCTTCATCCAGGTGGTAAATCATGTGAAAATTGCGATGTGGACTTTAGAGTCTGTACATCGAGTGCCTACTCACCTAAATCCTGTCTGTCCATTAGCTGTACTGTGTCTGCTGAAGACTGACTAAAACACTTTTTTTTTTGCTTAACTTTCCCATCACGCTGTTTTTTTTTTTTTCTTTGAGTATCTTTGAATGTTAAATGGAAGGTGGGTTTAAAAACATTTATCTGCCAAATGAAAATTATCATCATATTCAGCATCACACTGATCACCATTGGGGCTACAATACAGCTAAACGGAGAAAATAAAAAAACACCTCAGGCAAACTGGCACCTTATCAGAAGGGTACCACATATTCAGAATATCACACACATTTATCAGCCATTGATTTCCATCCCACACATTCCCTCTGCGCTTGCCTGCCCTCACCCTCTGACCGACCGTTAAGATTTGCATGTTCTCATGAAAAATTCCAAATTCAGAAATGAAAGATGAAACCTCTCCCTGCCTTTCTTAAAATGTGATTTTCCAATAACGTATTTTACATCAAGGTTTCACCATACAAGTTCTTTTGTTGAGGTCAATCCAGCATCTGTGCGTGGGCTGAGTAAGACATTAATTGATCTGGATTTTGGAATAAATAAAAAAAAAATAGGAAAGCTATATCAAGTACAGTTAGCTTAGAGCTACAAGAAGTACTGTTATCATGTTAACATCAGTCCCTAGCAAGGCACAACATCGCATTTGTCAGGGCAGGGGAGAAACAGCAAGGGCAGCACAGGTCCCAACTGGGCTGCTAGCCTCAGCTAAGGTCTGGCAGCTGAAAGTGGACCTTCAGAAGCAGCTGAAGTTTCCAGAGCACATCACAAGGACATCTCTCAGGCCAGATTTGGTCTTAACATCAGAGGGTTCAAAGCAGGTGGTGATGATGGAACTGACAGTCCCCTGGGAAGATCAGATGGAGGAGGCCCATGAATGTAAGAGGGCCAAATATCTCGAACTGGTGGAGGCCTGCAGAGCCAACGGTTGGAGGGCCCGCTGTGAGCCAATCGAGGTGGGCTGCAGGGGATCTCCAGGGCAATCTCTGCACCGAGCACTGAGGCTCCTTGGCATCAGAGGGTTGCTGCAGAGGAAAGCCACCAGGAACATCAGCGAAGCAGCAGAGAAAGCTTCCAGGAGGTTGTGGGTCAGGAGGGGTGAAGTATGGTGTAGCACGCTGCTTGGACACAAGCTGGGGTCTGGTCAACCCCGACTGGGTCACCCAGGTGAGGGTGTCTGATGATCTGAGACGCGAAACACCCCATGACCCTCGGTTCATCACTGATGATGTGTCCAAGCTGCACCTTCAAGGTGTTTCCATAAAACTAAAACTGTTAACATCTAAAGGTAATCCTCTATACTACTCCTTATTTATAGATTTGTTCATTTATTTATTATCCTGTGATGTTTGATGTTTACCCATTCCCATGGTAATGATTTTTCACCCACTGTGTCAGTGAAACGACAGAGGGCCTGGGAGAGTAGGCTGGTGAAATGTACCCAACATTTATTTCCCAGCCACAGACATATGCACACAAATAAACACACACACACACACACCCACACACACACACACAAACACACATACACACACACACACACACACACACACACAAGGAAGCACAATCACACACGTAAACACACACAAAGGGTAGTTTATATGATTTATGACTGCACATAAAAGGCATAGGGCAGGCTCAAGAAGGAATAAATATGATAAACAAAGACATAACGCACACACTGACTCACAATGAAGGACATTCCCATAGCTAGTCTGAGGATACTATTGATTAGTTTTTACAGAAACAAAGAAGTCATAAAAAGGCACACACACTGGGTATGACTTCACTTTTTAACAGTCTTTTGTTTATTAAAACACGATAGGATTACTTTGTGTTGTAAAAGTGAAATAGAGAAGCCCTGTTTTGTTTGTGTGCAATACAGTAGACAACAATTATCTAAAATTTGTTTTCAAGTGAATACATCTCTTCCTTTAATGCTTTCAATTCTACATTTGCAATAACTCTGCTCATTATTGTCCTAATTTGTAACATTAGTGTAACATAAAGGCTGGGAGTAATATGCAGCTGTAATATAAAAGTATGCCGCAGCCTCATTCCAGGAAAAAAGGGCTATTTCTCTCTACAAATGCACACATACACACAAAAGACACACACTCTCGCACACACAAGCCCGAGGAGATCAATCTCCTGCCCTTGCTCTGTCATACCAATAATAATTCCATAAATGTTTAAAATCTGAATCCAAAACTTGGCACAGCTGTTGATAATACCGCCATTAATAATTGAGACTTCAGTCCCATTAATAACATGTTGAGCCCCGTCTTAAATACATCAATGTTCACAGCAAAGTAATATGTTTTTGTCGTAAAAGCTTATAAATATTTACCCCTTCAACACCCTACATTCTCTTATTTGGTTTGTTATTTACTTGAGGTATGAGATATTTTCAAATAATCTAAAACCTAAGACCTAAAAGCCCAAGATAAAGTGCGGCATGTATTGAAGGTCATGTATATTTTAAAGTTATTCTTAATGACTTAATGTGGGATGTCAAGTCTTGCAACAGAACAATCCATTCAAAAAGATATAGTGCATAGTTTTAATTCTCGGGGAGACGTATTATTTGTTTAAACATTAATGAATAAATTAACTGTAAATACCTTGGAAAAGCATTACCAGCCTGGTTTCCCATAAAGCCAGACTTAATCACAATATCAATAATTAAACAGGTTACCTGATGCAGCAAAACAAAATGTCAACATAAGTGCTTTTATATAAGGTAAACAGAATTATTTTTATACCCATCAGGAGATGAAAGAGTTTTCCTTTCATGAAAAAGTAAAAGGTAGCATTTAGGTTGCATCGGCAAAAAAAATAAATAAATAAGACAAGGAAAATATAAGAAATTGTTCCTCGAGTGTTCTATACAGAAAACTGACAGCAAGAGATTCTCTGCTAAGTGACTGAGTGAAAAACGTTGTGAAAATTTTCTAAAATAGAGCACAAACCTCCAAAAAGGCATTTCCAACATTCTCAGAGAATCATTGCCAAAAATGTGGAAAACTGCCCTATCTTGCAATGTTAAATCTTTTTAAAAAGTACTGGATCTGGATTCCACCACCAAAATGTAATCAAATCTTCATTGTGCTGTCACCAACATTCCCTGAAAACTGTATCAAAATCTATTTATGACTTTTGAGTTATCTTGCTTTCAGACAAACGCAGGCAAAAACAAAAACATGGACAAATGGAACAAGAACTGTGGAGTAATCTACTACAGAAAGAGCAACATGAACTGGAGTTTAGCACACAGATGCAAGCTAAGATCCTTGTCTGCTCTTTAGCTGTACTCATATGAAAGACCAAAGTGACCTGCATCGTATATTTCTTTACTCAGACTGATTTCCAAAACTATTGGAGCCAACATAATTCAGGAGGAATAACAACTTTTTGATTTTTGATAAGGGACATTTTCATGTAGAATGCAAAGGTCGGATCTTTTGCCATTGACCTCAAAGAAATAATGATACGAAACTATAAATGTCTGTTACTCCCTCCTCCCTGTCTTTTCTACTGGAAATTACATGTTTGCTGTATTTGTTTACATCCAGGCAGTAGTGTGAGGTGGACATGCCTAACCGGAGCTGTGGCCAGACTAGCAGTTTGAAAATATGTGCTTTAAAAAAAAGCTAAAAAAAAAATCAATGACCGTGATATAACATTTGCATTATATATTTACTGGTTTTTGTGTTTAAACCTGGTGACTCTAATCTCTAATCTAGACACCCTATTCTAGGCATCAAATGTTTGTTTTTTTCCTTCTTTATAGTGTTATAATTTCTATGTTTTTTTTTTCTTTTTGAAACAATTAAAATAATGATTCTGTCTTCTTCCTTAAATTATATTTGAATACACTTATACATATGTTGACTAGAATAGTTATTTTGCTTTACTCACTCACTGATTCTTTGTTGTAAATAGCATATAGTTTATATTTTGTGAAATTGTGACACGTTTGTTGAAGATGACATTTTGATTTAATTTCTGTCATCTTGCCTTTAATAGATAGAGGGGTTTGGGACAATGTTTAAATTGACAGTGAGTGGGTTCATAAGTAGGAGGGGTTGTAGAGACAGCTTCTGGCCTTCATGAAGCTCATTTGTTTTAGCTATATGAACACACAAAAACTCACTCAGAGCATCCAAACAGATGCCTGACAGTGGGTTTTTCTCCTCCTGTTCACGTACAAGGTCTGTATCAGAGGGAACAAGGGTGCTGAATAAGTGATAATCAAACCGAGAGGAGATCATTTTCCAATATGGGTTGAACGTATGTTGGTCGTAAACAGATAAAAATGAAAGCATGGTTAACATATAAAGCTCAGCAGTCCTCCTTGGTGTTTTTTTTTAAAGAACTGTTGTCGCTGTGAGAGGAGTAAATATCCTCTTTGTTCTCCCTAATGCTAAGGTGCTGGCTGCCAGGTCCTCACAGGACACAGATGTGGTTCAGCAAAAACTGTTGAATGGGCATGCAGTGGGAGTATCTAAATAAAGCTTTTTCAAATAGATGGCAATTTGAATTGATATTTGACTTTCAATCAATCAGATTGGGTAATTGATCAGTCAATTAATATATAGATATATACATTTTTTTACACCCCTCATGGCTACAGACCAATCTAAAGGCTGGAAGCCATGTTACAGTTCAAGTATACAGTTTGTGGAGTCAGGTGTTAGCTTATGATGGTTTTAATCAGGTGTTTAATTGAATTGTTGTTCTGATGCTGACCAGTAAGGAGGAATTATGTTAATGATAGGTCATCTCAACATGCACATTCCTCATAACATTATACAAGGCAACTTGTTAAGCACCTTTCATACAAGATTTTCACGCAAACACTTGAATGAATGTGCAATGCTATGGGGTAAAAAGTGGCTATGCTTTGCTTCTGAGATCTTACACTGCAGTCTGTTAAAAGTGAAATAGACTGTCAGTCTTTTATTCTTGGAGGGAGCAAAGACAAAAAAGGCTAAAAATACTTCCATCTGTCAGAGCTGTTGACCTTCAGAAAAGAGTGAAATAGTCAAGTGGATTTCCTTTCATTAGCACAAACACTATGTCATGATAACCATTTGGGAAAATCAATAAAGCTTGAAAATGTAAACTGCAATTGATTTAAAGGCTTAAGAGATGGTCTTCACTGTATATAAATGGCTCCTTCATCTTTCCTTCCAGGGCAAGTAGGACATTTGTGTCTTTGAACCCTGCTGATGCTGATCGATGCAGGAAACAATAACCACCACAGATAAATGTCAAAGATAACTGTCTTACCCTTTGCAGTGCAGCATGAAAGGAACATGTCTGTCTAACTTAAATCATAGGTAACAGAGCAGAATCCTTTGAAAATGTTTGAAATGAAACGTTAAAAATGATAACCAAATAGCAAATAATTTAACAAATTAGAATTCTAGTACACCCTTGGAGATAAATTAAAATTGAGCTCTCAGCTTGTTCAACCTTCCACACATTATCTTTTTAAAGGAGGTTGTATTACACAGCATTTTTACCCATTTTTTGGGATAGCAGCAAACCTTTAATATAACTGTGTATGGAAATATCTTGCTCCATTAAGGTCAAATTTGACAAATATGTAATTCTAAACAACAGAATAAAAACTTGACTTTCTAGTTGCTGGAGTTTATTCAACCAGTGGACCTAGAGCTGAGTTGTCAAAGGCACTAGCCCTTGGTAGGGTCCCCCTTCCCATGGCAAAATGGCCCTTTGGTTGAAAAGCATGTTGTAACACTAGAAAATACTGAAGTAGTCATGCAACCTTAAAGAGTAAAGCAGCCTCATCTAAAATAGGAATACACAACAATGAACTGCCAACCTGCTGGACCCCCTTTTGCAGGGATTGAGTATAGTAGATCAGATACTTGAAGTGAGGCCTGATTCCCAGCAATGCAGACTGGTTTTTAGTACATGGAATGTCATCTCTGTCGTTGTTAAAGAGCTTGACCTGGTGCAGGAGATAAAGCATTACTAGCTCGAAATGATCGGGCTTTCCTCCATGCTTAGCACCAGGTCTGGAAACGAACTTCTGGAGAGGGGCTGGAAACTCTACTTCGGGTATGTCTGGGGCGAGAGGTGTAATTGCAGTAGCTGGTATACAAGCAGCACAACTGAGCACTGCAGTGGTGGGGAGATCCCTTAAAATTAGAGGGCTGATTTGTTGTAGCTTCAGTGTATAGTAGCATGTATTCTCAAAAATCATTCAAGTTTGATTTTGGGGAAAGTGACAGCCCTAAAGGGTACTATGTGTTTGATACTGAAAAATACTCTTTCTATACAGACATGTTCCTGTTGAAAGAACTGGATCAATAATAAGAACATCTAAGTGGTGTGCTGAAGTAATGTGAAAATAAATCAGCCTGCTACAGGAAGATTAAAGCTTGATAGATTTTTCCAATAAAGTCTACATTTTTCACAGTGCTGTTTTTTGAGCTTCTTTCCCTCAAAATTACTGAAACTAACCAATAAAGCTGCTGAAATGACAAATATCTCCAGTGGGTAACATACTCACTTGACAAGAACCTCAGACATCCTACATAAAAACTCCATACTGTCCCTTTGACAGAGGAACTTTTCTACCAGTGAGAATTTTAGGCTTGTATGACTTGACAATGACAGTACAAACCTTATACAGAATCTCAGAGACGCCAGCATATAGATAAAATGTCAAACGCTGATGAATAATAGGGAGCTGTGGTCTTTTCCCCTCAATCAGTAGTTCGTGTGTTTTCTCAAGTGTCTTGTTGCAGAACAGAGGATCGTTATCAGCTGTGTCTTACAGGGATCAACTAGATCACAACAACAGACACAGGTCAATGCTTTATCTCTCCCTCTGCCTATATCGTGTATCTCTGTTTCCCTCCTCTGCTTGCTCTCACTAATAGACACACACATGCACGATTAGCTGCAAGAACACAAACAACTTAATCAATGTTAGAGGTGTGCCTCCCCTGTGACATGGATATAAGCTCTCTCTGTATCATATCTTCTGACAGGTTGACATTTCTGTGGTAAACTCAGTTATCTTTTTATGGTGACTCAGTTAGAGCAGTAAATATTCACAAGTCTGTCACCCTTTCAACACAATCCATCTCCATTCAGAGTTTCTTCACTCTTTCCTCGTTCTTTCCTGCACAGTTAATGCAGGTAATCATCTTTTCTGTCATTTCCTCCCCTCTTTCCATACTATCCATCTCTCCTCTCCTCCTACTCCGTCTTAATCTCTTCATCATCTGCTTGTCTCCGTCTCCTCTGCCCTGCCTCCCCTCTTCTCCACCCTCTGTATCTCCCTCGTCTTGCTCTTCATCATCTTCCTCCTCCTCCTAATCTCCCAAGCTTGTGCCGGGCTCTAATTAGCTCACGTCTTGGCTAATGAAGTTTGACAACAAAAGATCACCAAAGCTGGCAGGTGGGTCAGAGGGAGAAAAAAATGAAAGAGGGCCAGAGAGAGAAATAGGTGGAAGAGAGTGGGATTGATTAAAAAAAAAGTATTACAGTGTGGTTGTGTGTGCGCTCTATGTGCTGTCAGGCTGCTCTACTGCCTTCTTTTCCTACACAGGCTAACAGGAAGTGACACGTTTTGAAAACGCAGCTGACAGGATATGACACTGCTCCTTGCGAGTCGTCGTCTAAGCATGGGGAGTAATTAGCGGTCTATCGACTGCCGTGACATCAATCAGACGAGCTGTCTGAATGCCTGTGTGTGCAAGAGAGACGCTCGCTGTGGCATGGCTGGCTGGCATCCTATCATTATCACAATCAGAGCGTGTGTGTGTGTGCGTCTGAGTGTGCTGTCCAGGTTGAATATTGTCTGGCATAACATTATCTAAACAGGGCCTCTTTTGCACGTGTGTGTCAGACGAAGAGAAATGAAGCTCTACAGGTGGTAAACTGGCTGGCATATAAATGATGTGGGCAGGCTGTCTGGCTCAAAACTCCCCTTTGACTTTGACAGCCATGTGTGTGTGGCAGGAGGCCTATTTGCCTGATGCCTCTGCCAAGCACAAAAGCTGCAAATGACATCTCTCTGATGCTGGATAAACAGTTGACAAATTGATTTAATGGCTGTCCAGTGAGAGATACCTACAGCATAGATACTAATTCATAGCACATTTGTCTATAACAGAAATAATAAAGTGATCATAATTTGCCTTAACTTGGGTTTGATTTTTTCACAATCCCTTATGTTAAAAAGAAAAAAAAAAGTTTTTGTTTCCACTTCCTTAATACTCATGATCTACTTCCCCTTGTGGGCCCAGTTTGTTCTGATTCATGGGTCTACATTGTGGTAGTTGGTCAGCTCATCCTGGCTAAGCCCCATTTTCAGCAGTTCTGCACTGGGCTTACCACCCTGGCCCAGTGAGCTCAAAATATGGATGTCACAGTGGTAGGTTTATTTGAGAGGAAACTAGTTGTTTCAGGAAGCTACTGGTGCTGTTCACAGGAGAAGAGGGAGAAATCTCAAGCCAAGACCTTTGTTGTCTTGCACATAGAGTACTCTATCGCATAAAGGAGACATGTCAAATACACAAAGCAGTAGCCCGAAACCTTTTTTGTACTAGAGCCTAGTTAAATATTGAACAGTGAATACAATAAATGACACAAAGCTAGGACTAATGGAGCCATACTCCAACTGTGTGCTGGGTAATGTCAGTTTTACTTCTAAGATGCTGCTTTGCTGCGTTACACAAAAAGAAAACTATCTCACTGTCCAATATAACTAAACCTCTTCATCCATCATCCTATATGTAAAAATAAAAAGTTTCCACATGAAACTGGCTGCTTTAAATGTGTGGACTAAACTATCACACAGCCTATTTCATGAGCTGTGACTATGCAGTTACTTTAGTTTATTCACAGTCTGACAATGATGACTGCTAAGGTGTGTTCAAAATAACTAATGTTCAAAAACATTAAATTTTAATTTGCTGAGTAGCATTGATCAAGCTGTATTCTGAATCTGTTTTACTGAAGCTGTTACAGCTCCTACCCCTTTAAGGCTCCCTTAAGTCCCAGTCTGCACTGATTGGTTTACAGGTCTACTCTGTGGTGATTGGTCAGTTTAGTGCTTCTCCGCGCTATGTTGTCAACAACTGCATTAATGCTTATGTTTCTGCTTCTCACTGGGCTTGCTACCTCAAGCCAATAAGCTTAAACTGATGATGAAACAATTGTAGGACAACACACTGATGACGTGCTAAAGGGAATGAGCCATTTTTCTATAAAGACAGAGAGGGAGAGGCCCTGATACCACAGACTTTCTGTCTTGTGCATAGAAGTGCTTAATTATGTGGAGGGTATTACTATGTACTCTTTAAAAATGATTATAGTATTAAGAAGTTAAGCACAACCTGATATGCACTTAATTGTGCACATCTTTCTGAAACAGAATCTTAAACACTAAACTTCATAAACTGTGATGCTGGTTTGCATATTTTTTTTCCCTAATATAAAGATTAATAAAAAGATTTAAAATAAAAATCAAAACTATTAACACCAGTTTTGTAGGCTATGACAAAAACAAACATATTTTACTCTGTGTCTGAGCATGAAGTTGTTCTGTCCTGAAACTTTTCAATGTTGCATCTTTTTGATGTTTCCTTTTAAACGCCAGAGTCTACGTGCTCATGTATCCTTTTACCATGTACGTGCTCTATCCCAGGCGGATGTCTTTTGTATGGAATTTATTTTTCATTGAGGACTACTTGTGCAAATACGAGAGGCGGAAACATAAATGAGAGGAAGAGAGTGCAACAGGGTGAATAGAGACCCAGAAAGGGTTTATTGTAGGAAAGAGAGCAAGCGGGAGGAAGGGATGGCACAGAAGAGTGCCTCTTGAGAGCTTTTCCTTATTAGCCAGGCTGAATCCAGTGCTTTGAGTCCGGAAAACACACACTCTGGGCCCACTCTCGTCTGCTCTCCATCACTTGCCCCCCCAACCACTTCTCATTCCTTTCTTTAGTCTCATCACATTCCCTATTCCAAGCATCTCAGTTCCCTCTTTCATTCTTTTTCCTTATTTTGAATTCCTTTTTCTTTTCCTATTCTCAGTCTAATTTGCCTCTTTAGCTCTAACCTTCCTCCTAATTTTCTTGCATGTCCTCATTTTGTCTAACTTGTTTCCCATCTCATTTGTTGAACTATTACAAAATATCCACTTAACCTCAAATTGCCCAGTCCTGCCCTACATTTACTTTTGTATTTTCTACATTCCTGTCATTTTTGGGGTCTCCTCCGAGCCCTTAAACACAAAGAGCCATGTTTTTCTCCTCAGAATCATCCTTTTCTTTATATTTGTTTTAACCTTAAAATGCACAAGCCCTTGTTCTTTTTTATCTAAATCTCCATAATTCTCCTCTATTCTCATTTAATTCATGGGTCTGTTTCCTTTCCTTAGCAACCCTCTATTCCTTTCCTTTCTCTAACATTCTTTTTACTTTTAAAGTGAAACCCCCCCTTTTAACTTAACAATATGAATTGCTAATTTATGATCTGCAGCTCGAAACACTCATTCTGGCTCTTTCCTCTGAATATCTCAGTACTGTTTCAACTGTTTCCCACTCTCCTTCTTTAGCTTCACTTCCTTTTTAATGTTAATCCCACTTAACCTTTCATTTTACCTCCCTTTACTTCCAAAACACTTGGAAGTACTTTTTCATATGTGCCATTATCCTTAAATCTGCTCGCCTCTCTCAGTTTTAAATAAGCTGAAAATCCCACTTTTCCTACCATAATTTACATATAAGGAATTTTGCAAGCACTGATATAAAGTTAAACCGGATAAATGTAGTCAGTTAAAAGAGGATAAAAGATCCTCTATTATATGTCTGTTATCCACTGTAAGTTAGGAAGAGTCAGGCTGCTTTAGCATCAGACCTGAGCACAGTGTTCAGGGAAGTCTTTAGTTGTGGGCAGTGTTGGGGAAGTTACTTTTAAAAAGTAGTGTTTGCTCGTTACTCCTTAAAAATGTAACTCATTACTTTACTTAATTACCCTCTTTAAAAAGTAATTTTTTACGTTACTCGTTACTTTTACATTGCTCGACTTTGGGCAGAACTCCATATCTGATCATAAATGTGTAGGTCTACATAGAGTTCATCTGTGGAGGACATAACAGGTATTTCTTTTGTGCTCTTCATTATACAAAATCATGTCACATACCGTGAGGAATGAGAGCTCCTGTCAAGTGTTTCCAGATTTTTCTTCTGAAATAAGCAACGAGGTTGATAAGAACATGCCAAAAACAAACAACCTCCAGCTATTTCCTTCTCTAATGTGATATATTACTTTTTAAAAGAGAAATCTACATAAAGCTGGTTTTAATTTTCGTCTACAGTACATTTCAATTTCACAGTGCCAAGCAACTATTCAAAAAAAGAACATTGTTTAATAATAAGCGGACCTGGCTACTTTGGATCTGGCGCGTGCACGAGTGTGTTTGGGGGTGGGCGCGATAACCAGGAAACGAGGAAGTGGAAAGCACAAACTACCTACTGCACTTGTGTTTTGCTTTTTTGTTGGGACCTGCGAGGTTATCGGGGGGGTTCACACAGACAGAAAAGCCGCAATAAGCAACTGCAAGTAAAGAAACTAGCCCAAAAAAGTGAGGCCGCAACTTAAGAGATTTGCACGTGACTTTAGAGAAAACAGGCCCAAAGACGCTGATAATAAGCAGACTTGGCAACGCTGCTCGTGTCTGATGTGGGCAGATGAGAAGGCAGCATCAGTGTCAGATCTGTCCGTTTCTTTACCACATTTTCAGTAGTAGTGCGTTACTTTACTTTTTACCCGAAAACTGCATCTGTATATGTTCGGAGAGAAAGGTGCAGCAGATGTTCTTGAACATGTCCTGTAGCATTCCCTGTTTACAGGAAATCGGGAAGCCAAAGCCTCTGCCCCACCACTTTCTGTAAAAAGTATAATATGAGGGCTTTTTTCATGTAATAGGGATGGGGGTCATTCATTTTTATTAGAATTGCCATTGATGCCCTCATTGATATTCCTTCATGATTCCAGTTCTTATCAACTGTACTACCATTACTGTTCAAATGTTTGATGAAAAATCAGATGAGCAGAAATGGTATAAATCCAGTAAATCTTAGGCTAAAAAGATTCTAAAAAAAGGTTTTAGTTTCATCAGTTATATTGTTGAATAATACTGAAAAAAGAACAATTATCTCCAAGAAACTGACTTGTCCAAGCTTCTCACCAGACACTGGATTTCCCCTGCTCTTGATATAAAGTCAAAACACATCATGTGAAAAGAAATGCACGAATAAATTCATCCACCCAACGATCATTTTTCCAAGAAGACCTTGGACACATTACAGCATATCCATAAATCCAATAGTTAAATTAGGTATCTGACTGATATTCTGCCATTTTCTGAATAGATTTTAACATTGAATTTAAACTTTCAACACACAGAACTAACAACAAAGACTGAGAAAGGTTTTCATGGAAAATCCGAGCAGATGAGGAGACTAACTGTCTTGCCAGTGTTATGAGTGATCCTGCTACTTTCAGCAACAATGAAGTTGTAAGACTTTTTTTTTTTTTTTTTTTTTAACTTCCAAGCGAACCAGGGCTCAGAAGATGAAGGGTGTGAAAGTCATCCAAACTAATCAAGGATTAAACAAGGCAAGCAAGGACAAAAGTGCTGCACTGTGACTTGAATGTTGCCAGATATCTGATGGAAAGCGAGGCAACACAGCCTGCACTGACAATATCAAGCACAGTTTGGCTAATATTAGCATTGCTACAACCGCCAGCCTCAGTAACTCTTCGCTGAAAATGGTTTTATTGCTCCAGCCAATAAGCAAGTTCCACCTGACACAGCCAAAATGCAGCTTCATCTTTATTTCATCATTCAGCAAACTTCTGAACTGATTCCAAACTGAGATAAAAAAATGTTATTCCTGGTAGTCCAGTCGAGGATTTGTTGGTCATAGTGCAACAACAGGCCAGGTGGCCAAAACAAAGACCTCAGCTACAACCCCACGTAGTGGAAGGTGACTACATAACACAACATTTAAATGACTTTGTTCAGCTCGACAAAGAGCAGTGTAAAAGGAAACCAAACCAAATTGAAAATGCAAAATGTTGCAGACTCGCCCCAAATCGAACTGAGCATGTGGAAGCAACCTCAGAGGGACGTAAAGTTGATTGTTGTGAGGTTCAGACCCACATACTTTAAGTAAAACTGCCTATAAATGATGGTAAACTGATGCATTTAATTGAGGATTTTTTAAAACCAAACTGGAACACACTTAATGCTAAGTGTATAAAACGTGTCATCTTTACCCTACATCATACTTTGTCACTCACCAATCTACCATCTCAAAGGAAGTCTTATGGCTTTCTTTGCAAAAAGAAAAAAACTTACTGGAGGACATATAAAGGAATGGCAGCTGCTCCAGCACAAGCAGAACTTAAGTTTTCAGGATTCCTTGCAATGACAGATGGTGACACAAGTGTGAGCCAACGGCAAAATCACTTCAAACATGTTTATCCTCTTTAGTCAAGCTAAGCCCAAAAACAAACACAAATGGAGAAAGACATGGAGTAAAGAAGGGCTGGAGCAGGAACTTTGTCAATGTAGTACCATGCTTTTGTATTGTTTTATTTTTCATTGTTGTCGATCAAGATGTTGATTTAGCAAAATATGGTGGTATCACTGAAAGGAGGTTCCTTTGACAAAATAATGTAAAGTTTGATTTGATTGTTTTATGTTAATCAGCATGCAAACAAACATCTATCCACAGTATCACCACAGAAATCTTTTGCAAGGCATTTGCATTTTATCCTATTGTCCTTCCAGTTTAGTTTGGGTAAGAAGAAGCTATTTTTTCAGATCTGAACCTTCTTTTCTTTAGATTCTTTCTTTCATTTTTGATGCTAGTCGCTCTCTACTTATCTCTTACTCAAGGACTGCAGTACCTCTCCATCTCTCAAGCTAACACTCTGCCCTCTCCAGTCTGATTGTTTTCTAATTGGTGGAGTGCCAGAGGTCGGGGTTGTTATGGTAACCTGCAAGGGGCACTTGGGAGGGTTAGGTGGTGGTTGTGGTTGGGAGGGGGCATCCACTCAAGAAAACTGAGGGCAGCACTCATTCAAGGCTTGGGTGGTCACTTCAGAAAATGGACTGTGTTTTACGTCCTAACTACCTCAGTTTTCCTGCACACGACTAAGTGTGTGAGAGAACAAGATAGAAAAAACAGTTAAAAAAACAGGAGAAAGGAGCCTGAGTCCACTTTTTATCCCACAAGAAATTGAATTAGCATGTCACATAAACTTAAATAATTATGCAAGAAAAACATGGATTTTTTTTTCAGATTTTATCCTCCTTTTAGTTAATTTTATTAAACTACTAAGATAGTTATCACACATCTAAGGCAGAGACTTCAAGATGTTATTCTTATTTTAATAGATCACTTTTCAGAAGTAAAGTCGAGGACCTTGGGAGATTAATGCGACAGTCTGAATGTTTAAAAAAAACAATATATATATCAGCAGGGGATGAACATAAAACACCGATTTTGCAGCCCAAAAACTAATCAGTTCAGTCTTGACTCAGACAGATATTTTTACAAGTGTTGGAGAAAATTCTTCCAAGAATCTTCAAAAATAACCTCAAAAGAAATGGATGATCAGTAAGACCCAATGACTTTGATCTATGACCTACAAATCTCATTAGTTGATTGCTGAATGAGGGTGGACAATTGTGCAAACTTTGATCAGACTGGACATTACGCAAAGTCTGAGCTCCAAATCAAGCTTTATATTTTAAATTAAAATAAAAAACATCATCTTAGAAGATACATTCGAGACATTACATGATACAGACATCTGAGCAAAGCCTGGAGAGAAAACAAAACAAAACAAAAAAAAAAACCCTTACAATGTTGACATACCATTTTCCCAAGTAAAGGATGAACATGAGGCTACATGACTGTAACCTCTTATCTACTGCCTCAACAATCTGTTCGGTCCATCTATGTTTCAGGGTAACTCACGCAAACTTTGTAAAAAAAAAAAAAAAAAAAAAAACCTTTGCAGCATTCCCAGTACTGACGTTTACAAGCGTGGGTTGAACCTGAAGCCCTGTGCTCTTGACTAGTGGCTTTAGAATACAATCAATCCGTCTTCAAACTGGGTTGGACATTTGTAAAGAGATTGAATGAAAGACCTTACCACCGTTTGAGCATATGACTGCATGATCTGACCCATACCAATCAAAGTCTGCTTGGTGCATACCTGAATTAGGGTGGGTATTTGTTCAAAGAAATCACTTACGGCTTTGCTGAGGTATTGTGTTTACAAGGATGGGACATACAAGCAACTTTAACCCATATTGTTTCCAACACTGGCTGTAATCAGCTAAAGGCATGACCAGTAACACCTTGATGTCTCTCACGGTGCAGGTACACATGAAAACATTCAGATGCTACATAGTCAGTGGTTATTGCTTCATACTACATGCAAGTCACAGTAAGATGCCTCTTGCAGCAGAGATAAACTGAAATTGAGTGGAGTTTCAAATGTGTCCCTTGTTGAAAAACGCTGGGAAGAAAAAGTACTAAGTAGACTAATTAGACATGAAGGAAGGTGTAATTGTTCTCAACCAAGCTAAATCTTTAAAACATGTTTGACAGGCAATAAATCCATCTGTTAAATAATGCATATATCAATAACAAATACATTGTTTGACTATGTTTCAATACTGAAATAATGTTCACTTTAACTTAAAAACACCTTCATTGCTGTGAAAAGGATGAGCAACTACAAGCCGCTACACAGTTACATAATGCCAAAAAGTTTCTGAAAGTCTTAATATACATACTAAAGAGCAAGTGTCATTATCCCAATCAAATCGATTACTTCAAACATCGGGTGTAGTGCAAAGAACCTGTTTGTAATTTCAATGGGTGTTTGGTGTTTGTTTGTGGATGTGAGCGAAATGATTCTAGTAAATGAATCTGCATTAAACTTTGTCATGTAGCAGGAAATGAGCAGGCTGTGCCCTTTAGAATTAAAGGCGGTGGTCCGGTTGAGAAGCAGACAGTGTGATAAATCACTGTGCTGTGAGTTGGAATAACTGTCCTCTCATTATTGAGCTGTTTAAAGCAAACTACTGATAAATACAAATAAATCTGAAAAGAATCTAACATTCACACATCCCACAAAAACACACCTAGATACACATGTGTGATGGAGATTATACAAAGTATTTGACTGCATCCTATGGACTTGTCTGGGGTTTGTATGTCAACTGCTACATGAAGGAGCTGTTGTCTGTCTGAAGCAACAGACATGGCATTTGCACTACTGCAGTAATGATGAAAATGCTACATCCTTTTGTTCCTCCCCCCTCAAGTTATCACAAATCTTCACAGAATCAATCATTGTTTCTGTAAAGGTGCTATTTAGAGCTTATCAGACAGATTATGTGCTTTTGTTGGGGGGGGGGCAGGCAGCCATGCAAAAATGCTGTCTGCATTTATGAGCTCTTTTCTGGTTTGTTCATCCAGAACAAATTCCTTATTAAGGCTTTTCAAATTAATAGAGGTACAGCAACAGTTACAGCCAAGGGACTTGACAAGTTTAGTTATACAGCAGAATACTGATGATTCACAGGACCATCATTTGCCACTGAAACTTTATGACCAACAATAAAGGCTAATGCACCATCACAGCAAACAACAGTGAAATAATCAAAGGTGTAAAGCACATCTGAGCATAGGCACTGCTTGTAGACAGGAAAGGTGGGCAACTTCTTGGAAACCCAGGCAAGAGGGGGGGTCCTCATGGCCTGAAAAACCTGTAACCCCTGTACTGGCTAAAAGTACAAGTTTGCACTGACAGTGCAAAACTCTGGGCTAATTTCTTGATCTGTAACATGGAAATTTGGAGTCAGACAAACTTTGTCCAAATTTGGGAAAACACACAGAGAAATGGTGAAAATGTATGGTCAGTTTGGTCAACAGACAAAACAATGTCAGATTGTTGCCAGCCTTGGCTGTGGTTGTACCTCCAGTCTTCCGGTTAACATTTTCCTGTCTGTGCTGGATGTGAGTATTTATTTTACTTGTAAATATGCCAATTAGGTTTGACAAGGCCTACATGAGTCCTATATTATCTCATAATCCTACATCAAAACATTCTGTATTCACTGTGTTTCTTTTAAAGATGACAGTAAAGTCAAAAGTGAAGGCACATTGACAGGAGCTGCAGCTGGTTAATGGTTACAGCCTCAACTAGTACTGACAGGCTGGGCCTCACACTTGGGTAGCATCAACTGGCAGCAAATCAGATAATCACATTTTCAGGGTTCCCACTCTTTTCTAAAAATCATTTTCCAGGAGTTTTCCAGAACTTTTCCAGAACTTTTCCAGGACATTATTTATTTCTAACTCTCGGGAATGAACATTGTCTGCTAGCTATCTTTTTTAGTCTGGCTTTTACATAGTGTCTTACTATTATAAATGTATGGTTTATACTTATTTTTAACGTTATTTACTCTGCTTTTTTATATAGATTATGTTGATTTACTGTTTAAGTAGCCTAAATTTAATTTAGCCATTTTGTATTTTTTATTTTCATCGCCATTGTTTTGAGTTTTATATTTCATTCCTTAACTTTTATTGTTTTATCTACTCATATTTTATGGCTAAGTGTGCATTAGTTACCAAATACATTTTAACTTCATTTTCTATGTTTGATTTTTGTTCATTAACAAAGTAGAAAGAAGATAAACAATTTTCCAGGACAATTCAAGCTTTTCCAGGGCATTTTAGTTTTTTCCTCATTTTCCATATGTTTTCCATGACTGGAAAATTGGTCAATCATTTTCCAGGTTTTCCAGGTTTTCCAGGATGCGTGGGAACCCTGCATTTGTTTAACAAACTAAAAATCCTGGTTCAGCCGAGCAAGAGGTGATGACATGCCTAATTTTGGTGGACTTAATGTGAACATTCCCATGACCAATCCTTAAGAGACCAATCTGTCACTTCTTGTTGCATTGCTAAGCACCAGTAGCATCATTAGAGAACTTATAATATTCCTTTTTCACAATAATACCAATGACAATTTTGAAAATATAATGCTTACAGATCTCAAGTTTTTACTGCTGACAGATTACTGGTGATTTATACAAACTGAAAGGCTCCTTGTCAGTTTAACTATAAGGCCTGAAGAGGCTCGAGAATCATCTATGTACAGATCAGTGTTTCCCAAAGTATGGTGCTGTATTTGTGGGTGGGTTTCTCTTGCTTATTTCTTTGTCAGTGGGTCTATTTTGACATTGTTCTCTGCTCTTTTGACAGTATTCATCAGCAGTGCATTCTATAAAAAACTTTCAAATAAAACTACTTTGAAAGCCAAACGAGGGAAAAAAAGTTGGAAATTAGCCATAGATATAAACCAAAGTCACATCAGCTTCATGTCTTGTGCTGAAACTATGTTAAACTGCACCATCCTTATCAAATAAATAACATTTAATTCAAAGACTTAACTTTATACTTTGTATGCAGGACTATCATCGCCAGCATGAAGGCTAATCATTAATAAGGTGGTGTGGCAGCCGTCATCCTAGAATGCAGGACAGGATAAAATATACAGCAATAAGCTGCAGGAAAAATGGTAAAAAACAGTACACAGAGCTTCATATTTGATAGACATTGCACTTGTATCTGCAACGTAACAAGAGGGATGTACAAACTGTCTACTATGTTCACCAAGATGGCAATTACATACAAATTAAAACTAAAGAAAAAGAAGATGAAGAGGAAGAAAAAGAAAATGACTGGAAAATACACTTAACCTAAATAAACTAGAAAAGCACCCAGACAGCGCAGACCTCCGCCAAGGTGATCCGGATCAGTCCCAAAATGTAATCAGTTCTTCCATATCCCATTTCCAACAATTCCTGAAAATTTCATCCAAATTTGTTCAGAACTTTTCAAGTTGTTTAAACGCCGGCAAAAACATAACCTCCTTGGCGGAGCTAATAAACCTGGGTGGCTTACTTAAGTATTGTTTATCAGTGGAAACACTGTGGCTACAGCTTGTTCATTATAATGTGTTAGGTTTCAGCAGGAAGTTTTCAGACTATTAACATGGTGAGTAACCAGTTAAGTGTAAACATAAATGTGAGTTGTTTTTATATCCATAACATACTTACACACAAAATGTATTAAGTGGCCATCCTGAACAACTTTAGGTGTGTGTGTTAAAGAGAGAAAGAGAAGAAAGGACGTTTTATACAAATGTCATCTGACAAAATCTTCTATATCTTTATGTGATGCTTTGGAAATACTTTTTAACAATTTTGATGCCAGTAAAGCTCCCTAAATTGAAACTGAAACTAAAATGGAGAGACGGACAGAGAGAGAAAGAGAAAAGAAGAGAAGGAGAGAGAGAGAGAGAGAGAGTGTTCAGAGGTTTGCTCTGGTGCTGATGGAATGGAGTCCTTAGCTATTTGTTTATCTCTGTCTCCCAAAGGCACGCTGCCCCTCTGGCCTCCCTTCACACACAGACGCTGCTGACACACTGCCTTCTTTTTTAAGTCACCATCGATTACTGTCAGCCAATACCTGGACTTCTTCTGTCTGCATCATCAAGTTTTAGGATGTGATGATAAAGGATTAAAACTAACTGCCAGGACTGCTGTGGTCATGTAAAAAGTGTCTTCAAAACCAGGACAGTAAAGAAAAGGAGGGCTGAGTAAATAAACATTGGATACATTAAAGTAAATAGCTGCAAATCAACAGAGCAGGACAACCAGTCCAGAGTGGACCCCAGCTTTCTCACAATGACGGCTAGGATTGGCTCCACTGCGGATGAGGAGTACAGATAATGTATGTCACATATGTGTGTATGGAAGTTTTCCTCTGAACTGTAGACAACAGCTTTGTGTCACCTAAGAACACATTATGCTTTTTTGAGGAGTCCTGATTATCTGCTTTTGTATTTATTTATACAAACTCTGCCCTGAAATCCAAGGTCAACTTTGTCTTAACCTTTTTTTGTATTCATGCCATATTTATGCAGGAAGGAAAATACTGAGGAAATACAAAGTGTCAGAAAACATCCACATAAAGCCTGGTGTAGACAGGTTCAGAAAAGTGTGAAAGTGTGCCTTTAAACATGTCTAGACTGGTTGATCTTTTTCAGAATAAAGTGGGCTGTGACTGATATGGTCAAGGTAAGGTCTACAAATTGTTAAACTGGGAGAAACACATACAACCCAGCTGTGATTTTCCCTTTTTTCAGGTTCCACACAACAATCACACACGCACACAACGTGAGCATCAGAGGTCATATGAGTTCTCAGAAAAGCAGTGAAGTTCAAAGCAAGCAAAATTATTCCAATCTTCACTTTTTGTCTGTTCCCATCTCTGTATTGTTCAAACACACACAGATCCACGCACACTAGTCTTTGTCTTCCACTTCTGATCTCGAGAGATGGGGGGAGAAAAGAGGGGAAGAAAATTAAGCATCAGCAAAATATAACTGCACTGCAAACCAGCACATAGACTGAAGAGGAGTAACCTGCTTTCAGGCAAGCTCAAGTTTCCCTTCAGGGTTCAAATTTAATACTGTCTGTGCTCTAACTTGTAAAAAAAAAATGAGGATAAATAGGATGTGGCTTGGGATTGTCCTTCTGCATTAAGCAAGGCTGTCCCTGGAAACAATGTCTCCTGGTGGAGGCATCTGTCCCTCAAAAACCTGGATGAACTTCTCAGTATTGATGGTGTCTCCAGTGCAAATAACCCATGACATGGGCACTTATACACCCCAAAACCAGTATGAATGCTATGTTTGAAGCTTGTGTTAATAAGAATCTGGATGATCATTAGTTCTGATGAAGTGTTAACCGATATTCAGTAAAAAAAGTGTGAAATGTGGACTTGTCAGATCACAGCACACTTTTCCTCTTTATGTGAGTCCATCCCAAACAAGCTCGGGCCCAATGAAGACCACAGCACATCTGTTGTTGATACATGGCTTAGGCTTGGTGTAGTCAAGTTTTACCACAAACAAAATCTTACAGTCATTACTGGTTACTACAAATTATTTTTTAAAATGTTGCCAAGCCCACATTGTAATATCCATTACATCCTGTTTTCAACGCACTGTCACCAGAGGACATGAATCCTGCAGCCCTTGCATTCAGTGTTGGTTTTTGACTTTACCGCTTAAATGCAGATATTTCTCCATTTTCTCAGAATCTTTTGAGAATACTAGAGACTGTAGATGGTCAAATCTCTAAATTTCTCACAATTGCAGGTTAAAGACTTCACTTACAATGTGGAAAACCATTCAGTATAATACATGACTGAGCCTCAAATTCAATTCTCCAATTCATCCAATTCAGAGTGTCACAGGTGGTTTTTGGGAGCACATCACAACTTTACAAGAATTTATGGCAAGCATCAGATTCAGAATGTGTGCATGTACTGTTTGTTTAGTCCTAAAAAATAGTTTGGAAACATTATTTCTGTTGATTATGTCTCCCCTGTAATTACACCTTTCAAACTTCTTTTGTGGAGAATATGTCCAAGGTTATTTTTTTGTTTGAATACAAACACCCCTGTCTTTGTTCTTTATTCTCATTTTACATTTCTTAAAAGGATTTGCAAATCACTTATACTGATTAATTCACATTTAAACTCTCAGCACTTCTGAAATTTGGGGTTGAATAAATTCTGTCTCTGGAATAGAACTACAAAACAATACTCTTTTTATTTTTCAGGCAAACCAAGTCTATAAGAGATCCTGAAGTGTTACCTGTCACTTGCAGTTGCAGGAACAGGAGGAGATGCAGTTCCAGCTCCACCTCGAGGTTTATTGACCTTGGCGTACAGCCTATCGATGTGGTCATCATCAGGGATGGCTCCAGGGTTATTCCCATGATTTCCATGTGCTACAAAAGCAGACAGCCCTTGTGGGGAGGGAGTCCGGGCATAAGCATGTTGTATTGAGCTGTAAGGGGGTGACTGAGATGCTGGCTGAGGCACTGAACTGGGATCACGATCTCTGAAGGTTTGTATCCTGGCATAGTTTGGATCAGCATCGTCATCCTCAACATCTGGAAATGCTGTATTCCTGCTGCCACCTTGCTGGTCTTTGGACTGGTGCTGTCGAAGCTCAGGATGAGCTGCCTCAATCCTGATGGACAAAAGATGAGCAACAGGTCTTACAGATTTACAATTTAGTCGAGGGTCCCAGGGGGTGATTTTGTTTTGTTATGGTATCAAAAAAATGTATTAATCACTGTTAAAATTTACTAGTACCATTAAGAGATACAAAAATCTAATCTAACAGGAAGCGTCCCACCTTTCCCGCTCTTCTTTCATTCTTTCAAACTCATGATCACTCAGGATGTCTGACTTCTGTTGTTGCAGAGCTGCTTTGGCCTCCTTCTTCTCGTCTTTTTTCTTTCCAAATCTGGACAGAAACAAACAGTGTTACTGGCAACAACACAGATGGGTGTGCATCAAACAAGTAGAAAAAACCCACCTTCATATATCATTGCTAGAATATTTCCACAGTCTTCAGCAGGATTTGAAACCATGTAAACACTTTGAGTACAAATAGATATCCTCTGAACATCATTCCCAATGGGGTTGTGGTTAAAACCAGAAACATGCTAACATGAACACAGCAATGCCTGTGCCTCGCTTCTTGGTGCTTCACTGATTTTCTCTAACCCACCACAGACACACAAAAAGAGTCACGCTGACTCAAACACAAAGAGATAAATCATACTGGTTGTGATTTAAATAAACGCCATTAAACCAGATCCACTGCTTCTCACTAACATGTGAAAACCAGCTGTGGTAGCAGTCCACCGTAACATTAAATCATGTAAATTCAGTAGATACACTGAGAAAATAAATGGGTCAATTTGTATGCTGTGTACAACTCTATTATTACTGGTTAGTGGCTGTAAGCAAGTTCAACAACCCTGCAATAAAGACATACCTTGCTATGCAACAAACAAGAGAGAGGGGGGCTTAATGTAAAGCTACTGCTGCCACTGTCAGTATGTAATATATCGGCTTATCTAAATTAAAAGATGTCATCCACTTGACAGTCATAGAGGCCTGTTTAAAGTGGCAACATATCAACAGTCAAACCACACCAGTCAATATGGTCTTTGCGTGGTCAGCATCACTGAAACACTCAGCACTACTGCTCCATTTCCTGAAGATCAACATGAATCAAGTACACACACAAACACACACCAGACTCACGTTTGAGAAGAATAAAGCAGCTTCCTGGTGGTCTTTGTTAACAATGGATAAGCCGGTGCTGCTTACCATTATCTGAGAAAATGTATATTTTCCACATGTATTGTCTGAGGTGGAACGTAACATAGAATAAATTTCAAATACCGTATCTAATATCAGAAGTACACAGGGAGCACAAACCTCAACCAAAATTTTCAGACATTCATAGCCGAGATATTATTAAAAATTTTGAAAACTGTCCTATCTTGCAATGTAAACATATCCTTAAAAACTATTCCTGGATCCACATCTGTATTCCGATAACCACCAAAATCGAATCAATCCCTTGTGCCATGGCCAACATTCCCTGGAAATTTCATCAAAATCCATTGATAACTTTTCAAGTTATCTTGCTCACAGAAATTGAATGTCCTCAATAAAAAAACACCTCAGTATATGAGCTCAGACCAGATGTGGGATTTGAGGGAATTCTACGCCAATGCACCAATTGATAAATGCCAATACGTGCATGGAAATGACTGTACTAACAATTTTTATAGAGGGGTTTTATATCATGAGGACTAATGTTTAATATATTAGTGGAATTTTCTGGTGCTGTATTCATTTGTCAACATTTCTACAGCCCACTGCTGCAAATATTTTAAACATCACTAATCTGCTTGTTAAACATGAATTGTGTGTCTTTTTTTTATTTCTTATTTTTTATTTAATGTTTTTGTTTAGCTTTTGCAGGCATGTGCATTAATGCTTTCAAAACAAAAGCGCAGGTCCTGAAATGTTTAATGCTTAATGTGTATGCATGCATTAACAGTGTGAGTGTGTATTCACCTCACAGGGGACAGGCATTGCTCTAATTACTGCTGCCTGCAGAGGTAGAGGCTTACCCTTCACTTCAACTCTCTCTCCTCCTTTTACTTACCCTTCCGTCACCTCACTTTCCTTCCACCTTTTCCTGCAATTTCACCCCAACACTTCCCCTGCTTTTCTCTCATTACCCTCATTTCTGCTTCCCTCTATCCATAGCTTACCTCACCATCACCCCTTCATCCACTCATCTCGTTTGGCATGTTGCCCCCTAAATATCAAACACTTCTCTCCCAGCACTTAACCTCTCCCATCACCTCATCTACTATCTCCTATGCTGTCAGTCTTGTTTCATGTATTTTCTGGAAAAAGAGAGGGTGGGGGGTGGTCTCAGGCAGATTTCATTTATTTTTTTTATTCTTAAAAGTTACATTTTACATCCATGTCCAAACCGAAAGATTAACCACGCCAGACATCTTGGTGCCAACTACATAAGGTGATGAAGACTCAGTGGAGTTTTTATCAAAAGCTTAAAAATGCTCCAGAATATTTAACGTCCCCTGTACTCAACAGCATTATAGTAAATAACCAAATGTAAAAAAAAAAACAAGAAAGACATGCTTTCAGTAAAACAGGTTCATCGTATACACAGGCCCGTACATGCTGCCCGATGCCAAGAACACAACAGAAAATGAAAAAATTACGGCATTACTAATTTCACAAGGAATACCAGACTAAGAACAGCTGATTAGCAGCCAATTAGATCGAATATATTACCTCTTGTTCTGTCATTAACAGGAACAGAGTGATGACTTATGAATATTTATGACCTAACACCACAATCTGTATGGAAAGTGTATGACTACTGATGTGCATGACAGAAATGTATAATTAAAAACATGGACGTAGTTCCACATAAGCTTCCCTCTGAACGCCATGGATGGAAAAAAGTAGGAAAATATTAGAGGAAACAAAAACCAAAATCCAGATGAAGAGTAATTCTTAAAGAGTCCATGGAAACTAATGTTTGATGTCACTGCTCTATTACTTCACATTTTGGAGTAAACATTAAGTACAAGCAAAGAGAGAAGGAAAAATAAACTACAAAAATAAAAAGAAAATAAAAATTTCCAATTTGTCATAAATGGCAAGAACCAAAGGGCAAAGATGATTGAGACTTTCCCTCTTCAGCTTCAAGTCCTCTTGTAGATAACAGCTTATTCCAACAAACCATCAGATGTGAGCTTCACTTTATGCTCACAAACATCATGTAAATTGCTAGAAAATTCCAAACACCTACAGCAAAATTTTTTTCATTCAACAACACATCAAAAATGTATAATCCTTACATAGCTTTTAGTGTTTTTTTAACATAATAATTTGAAGATATTAGAATTTTTTTTATTCCCAATTCACCTTATTTATTCATCTCTAATACTTTTTTTGAGTGAAGAGAAAGAAAGTCCGTGATACATGGTCTGGAATATTGATAATACCAGAACACAGTGATAATGCAATAATCAATACACTACAGAAATGTTTTACAATGATACATCGTGACATCTGATGGACTGAAAAATATTACATGGCTCTGACAAGCTTATTTTTAGAATCACTCAGTAATAAGTGTCATTTTCTCAGAATGTGACAAAGACTGGGATGAAACATGGTTCAGGTTCATATTTTGAATTTAATTAACAACTTCATACAGCTGTAAGAGCAAATTAACGCAATATTAAAACACAAAAATAAATACAAAAGTGTCTCATAGAAATAATAGACTTCTGTATCTAGACCTGTACACGGCTCCATATTTCATATTAAAAATTAAAATTAAGAAATCTAATTTCAGTTAGCATAATGATGACTGTATGCAAGGATGAAAACATTTTTCTCACAGCCTATCAAGTTACCAGGGTAATGAGAAGGATTCAAATCTTTCTTTTATATCATAAGATGCATTGCATGACTTTTTAAAGATCATACCTCCTCTTGTACTCCACAAGGCTTAATGAAAAGCAAGCCAAAAAATGCTGTACCAGCCCCCAATGTCTTCATTTGTGAAACGCTCCTTCACCTACGTAAAGTTTGATATTCCTGGAGCATCTTTAGAGTAAAGAGACTGGGAAATTTTCAAGAAATACTTAAATTATGAGTCTAATTTCAAAATAGATGTGTGTAACACAAAACTGTACCTATTTTTTTTTTTGCCTCTTTAGAACTTAATTCTCATGACATTGAAAAGGCTTTTTCATAAAATGTAATTACTAACATTAGATTTGGTAAATTATTATAAGAAAGAACTGGTTAATATCTAAAATATGTTAATTGCAATAACGGTTAATTAAGTTACATTTCTGATTAATTGCACCCAGCTCTAATTAGCGTTAGGTAAAACTGGGGGGGGGGTAATGTACCTGAAGGTAAGACAAAAGAAACAAAATCCAACTAATTACCTCCCACCATCATCACATATCCTGTTTATCCGATATGCCAACCTATCCCATGAACCACATATTCAAACCTTCATCAGACTTTATGGCAAGCCAGACTTGGTTTAATCTGATAAAAAGATAAATGAAACTAAAACAGCCACAAACAAAATTCATCCATCCATTATCTATACTGCCTATTCCAGCTGACCGCAAACTAAAAAGGAGATAAACAGAAAACCTACGAGACACACACATGCACATTTGCATACACATACACACATGCTTCCTGTAATGCTGAAAAGAAGAGTATTCAGGGGGCTGTTCCTCACTTGTGCCTCTGAATAGTGCATGAGACAAAAACAACAGACAAACGAGCAGAAAATTAGTGCAAACATCTGTGCCTCTCACTTCACCTATTCTTCCTATTCTTCAGCTCTTCTCTCACTTCCTCCCTCTGCTACTCCATAGACACGCCTCCCTTTGCGATCATTGGCAAATGGATCCCAAAGGAAAGGGCTGATTGACAAGTGTGCTGTGATAACAAGCACACACTCTTATGCACAAACACACTACAGATAAACACGGTACGAGAAAGACAACATGGACAAAGACACACACTGATGATTGGCAGGCATGACACCAGACTGCGACACTGCAATGACTTTCTGTTAAAAGGTTTGATTGGCAGCTGGTGGGCCCTTCCCCACTTTTAAACATGTGCTCTCTAATTATGAAACAATGACAAGTAATGCCTGGTTAGAGGCCTGGGATTTATTTAAAAGAACTTTACTCACAGTTAAGTACAAATAATGTCTTCCCTTTGCAAAAATACAACTACAGTTTTCCTCTGTTCCTTTGGCAGTATATGCTAGCTAATCAAAAAAGAAAATATCTGAGCTGTTAACGGTTCAGATGGATTTGAGGGCCTGATGATGGAGAGCCTGAGTTGTATTATAACAATCAGCTAAGGCTGCAGCTATTGATTCTTTTTGTAATCGAGAATTCTATGGATTTTGGCGATTAATTGAGTAATCGGGAGATAGGTTGCGCATACTTCAGTTTTTTACACTGAATCCCTTTGGCTTAAGTGAAAAGCATCAGTAACATACAAAACAGAAAATAAGGCAGGTCTCTTAATGAACAATCAATTATTTCCTTTTTTGAACATTTTGAGCATAAACGGGGTCCCAAAATCAAAACAGGTATTTTTCTATTGGAAAAAAAGTAGTTCCTATATGAAACTGCTCACAACAAGGTCTGCAGATTATTTTGAGCAACCAGGTCATGATTTTTAGAAAGAGACACTGGTTGAATTTTTCAAATGTATTTTTGGTGTTCTGAGCATCACAGGACTTTTGCCAAATATACTGGAGAGAAGGCAGACATCTCTTCAGCTGATTTCTCAAAAATGTACAACTCATATATACAGTAAAAACCTAAATGGATAAACAGGCCCTTTAGTTATCATGATAACTGTCTCTGCAGTGAGCACTAAACCAGTTACAACTAATCAAATGATACTGATATTTACCCATGTGCTATGGTGTAAATATTTTTGAACTTTCAAATTTGTTTTGCTTATATTGTTCTAGCAGTTTTACTTTTCCTCTGGGTCATATCTTGCCTTTTTTAGTATGTTTTTTAGTTCGGTTATTTTCATATTATCATTATTATTATTATTATTATTATTATTATTATTATCATCATTACTAGTTTGTATTCATGCTTATCTCTTTCTGCTATATTTTTGCTTTTACAGCTGTAACAATGCTATTTTCCATATTGAGGATCTAATTTATCATATTTTATTATTAAGCCGAAATAATATCATACTTAGATACTAAGATAATTGAACTAGCTAATGCACATTTATTTAGTATATGAAAGGATGCCCTACACCTGCTTACTCTACTCACTGTCAGTACTTTCTGTTCCATTTCTGTTCTACTCACTGCAATCACATTAAAAGGAAAGTTACTGGATGTGAAAAGTATGTGCACATAATACAAGCCAGGTAGCCACTGCATTGATTTACGTTCTGAACCAGCCTTTACACAGAGTCATAATCACAGTACGTTATTTACTAGACCTAATCTCAGTTATTGATCACATTAATTTCTGTTAACTGCTTCTGTTCTTGTATCGTATCTTATTGTGTCTGGTCCACAGACTTGATGCATAGACCGGATGTTTACTGTTGAGGTGCTGCAGCTCTTCCTGCATGATTTTGCAATCCATGCTTTACATCTACGTTACAGTGGTGGATCAGCAGTGGAAGCAGCAAGCACGCTGCGCAATAGAAATGACCATCAGTGTCAGACAAAGTGTGCTGTATAGTGGTCCGGATTTAAATGAAGCCTCGAGGCATATCATTTGTCTCAAAGCTTCTTTGTAATTGAATAAATCGAAATACTCAAGGAATCATCCATTTTTTTTTTTTACTTTGTTAAAATAACTGGTTTAAAGCTTCTGTTAATTATTATCATTTAATTTTGTTTGGATACTTATGTAAAGTGACCAAATGATTAAGAAGCCCTGAAAACTCCCTCAAACAGACAAAAAACAACCATCGAGAACTCTACTACATGCAAGGCTTTTTAATCCAAGAACACAATCTGCACAAATTTCCCCCACCGTAGCAACTAATCCCCAACACAATTTGGGAGGTTTGGTCCAAGGAATCCTGTTTCTCTAAAAAAAAATGTCTTCCAAAAATGTTTTCCAAATAGTTAAGATTCTGTTTAATGTCTAAGTTCAATTTAAAGGCAAGGGTAAAAATCCAAAGAAAGTGGTCCTGATCAAACACAAAAGCCCAAAAATAGTCCTTCAAAAATGGGACAAATCAGCAACAATGATTTGAAGGCAATGCATTTCAAAAAAAAAAAAAAAAAAGAATAGTTCAAAAACAATCTGAATGCTGGAGACTAACCAGTCCTGGGAACACTTCCTCTGAGTCCATTCCTTTCAACTCCAATACTCACAGCCGCCCTTTCCTCCAGCGTCAAAGTTCCTGCACGGAGAAGGTTTTCCCACAGCCCCAGAGGATCACTGGGTCTCCTCTCTTGGAAACAGAGGCCTTGCCAAATTGCAGAGTTCCATTCAGGTTCACCAGCCAAATCTTCCCAAACATTTTCCCTTCTCCTGCCCTTTCTGCCTCAACCCCTCTCCCTATTCACACCTGAGGCAATCTGACTGCAGCAGGTCACCTGACCAGGCAGACTGCAGCTACACAGACATGACCTCACATAAAAATGAACAGCAGTGCCAAGATAGGGAAAGCTAGGGGTTAGAACCTTACAAGGGTTTGACTACATATAAATCCCCAAATAAAAATAAAAAATTAGCCTGCCAAACCAACCCTACACTTTGTCTCTATGTCACAGTATCATGTGAAGCCTTGCGGACATAGAGTAGAGGAGAGATAGTCCACAGAATGAAAGTAAAGGGTGTAAGTACAGAAGATTTTAAGAAAACCCAAAGAAGAAGAGGAATGCATGTCTCAAAGAGAAGCATTGTGCATTAATCTTAAAGAAGCCTCAAAGTTTTCAGTGCTTTTTAAGACTATTCATACAGATGTATGAGATTTGGTTGGTGGTTGTGTTTACACTTGTGTTTTGAATTTTGCCTGGAAAAAAAAAACAAAAAAAAACATAAAATTAAGTCATTATGATGAAAGTTATAAAAGGGCCAGAGAGTGCATAAAATCCACATTCAGAGTGCAGATGGAGATGAGTAAAGCAGTGCATGATGGCATCCAAGCTGGCATCCATGCATACATTATCATAGATTCTCATAAATTCACACCATCCAAATCTGAAAAATGAACAGCATGCACACATACTTTACAACACACACTTACAACCATGTAAACATGACACACAGACAACAGCAGTGCCAGGCCCTTTTTTGATTCTGCTAGACTGTGTATGTTCATCATCTCACCCAATAGATTTCCATATTTTTATTTGTACAGACGGTCGCTCTCTTTTTTTCCCTTTCACAACACAGATGACTAAACAGCTCGAAGAAACATACTCTCAACCCCTGTTAGTTATGTTTGTTACATTTGATGAGCCTGTGATAGTCAGTATATACAGACGTGTGCAAAATTGTTGGTTACCCTTCCGTTAAAGAAAGAAAAACCCACAATGGTCACTGAAATAACTTGAAACTGACAAAAGTAATAATACATAACAATTTACTGAAATTTAACTAATGAAAATCAGACATTGCTTTTGAATTGTGGTTCAGCAGAATCATTTTAAAAAACAAAATAATGAAACTGGCCTGGACAAAAATGATAGTACCCCAAGAAAAGACTGAAAATGATTTGACCATAGGGACATGTTAAACTAAGGTGTGTCCTGTAATTAGCATCACAGGTGTCTTCAAACTTGTAATCAGTCAGTCTGCCTATTTAAAAGGTGAAAAGCAGTCACTGTGCTGTTTGGTATCATGGTGTGGACCACACTGAACATGGACCACAGAAAGCTAAGGAGAGAGTTGTCTCAGGAGATTAGAAATAAAATTATAGACAAGTATGTTAAAGGTAAAGGCTGTAAGACCATCTCCAAGCAGCTTGATGTTCCTGTGACTACAGTTGCACATATTATTAAGAAGTTTAAGGTCCACAGGACTGTAGCCAACCCCCCTGGACGTGGCTGCAAGAGGAAAATTGATGACAAATTAAAAAGACATATAATACGTATGGTAACCAAAGAGCCCAGAACAACTTCCAAAGATTTTAGAGGTGAACTCCAAGGTCAAGGTACATCAGTATCAGATTGCACCACCCGTCACTGTTTGAGCCAAAGTGGACTTAATGGAAGGACACCACTGTTGAACGCAAATATAATAATATCTCAAATCTCATCCTGTAAAATATCAACAAAACAATTGTTAAACAACATGTACATAAGGACTGTAAATAATGCCACTTACTATGTAGTATATACTCTTCATACTTTAAAAAAAAAAAAAAATTCTATTTTTACATTACTGTATTTGATTTGTAATTACCTTTTTTTCAGCTTTGCTGCTTCTTTATTTTTATTTCTCTTGTATCCTGCAGCTGCTGTATATCTTGGAATTTCCCCCTGTGGGACTAATAAAGGAATATCTTATCTTATCTTATCTTAAATCATAAAAAAGTGAGACTGGATTTTGTCAAAATGCATACTGACAACCCACAAAGCTTCTGGGAGAATGTCCTTTGGACAGATGAGACAAAACTGGAGCTTTTAGGCAAGTCACATCAGTTCTCTGTTCACAGACACAAAAATGAAGCATACAAAGAAAAGAACACTGTACCTACTGTGAAACATGGAGGAGGCTCAGTTATGTTCTGGGGCTGCTTTGCTGCATCTGGCACAGGGTGTCTTGAATCTGTGCAGGGTTCAATGAAATCTCAAGACTATCAAGGCATTCTGGAGCCAAATGTGCTGCCCAGTGTCAGAAAGCTTGGCCTCAGTCACAGGTCATGGTCCTCCAACAGGATAATGACTCAAAACACACAGCAAAAAACACCCAAGAATGGCTAAGAACAAAACATTGGACTATTTTGAAGTGGCCTTCTATGAGTCCTGATCTAAATCCTATTGAACATTTGTGGAAGGAGCTGAAACATGCAGTCTGGAGAAGACACCCTTCAAACCTGAGACAGCTGGGGCAGTTTGCTCATGAGGAGTGGGCCAAAATACCTGTTGACAGGTGCAGAAGTCTCACTGAGAGTTACAGAAATCGCCTGATTGCAGTGATTGCCTCAAGATGTTGTGCAACAAAATATCAAGTTAAGGGTACCATCATTTTTGTCCAGGCCAGTTTCATTTGTTTGTTTTTTTTAATTATTCTGTTGAACCACAATTCAAAAGCAATGTCTGATTTTCATTAGTTAATTTTCAGTAATTTTTTTTATTTATTCTTACTTTTGTCAGTTTCAAGTTATTGCAGTGACCATTGTGGGTTTTTCTTTCTTTAACGGAAGGGTAACCAACAATTTTGCACACGTCTGTATATGTGTGAATAGGCATGTAAGGGTGCACTGATATTACTATTTTTAAGCCCAAGTACTTATATTAAATATTTATGATTCAGCATCTCACACATCTAACTACAGCACATGTGACTCCAGATTGACTGTTGTAAATATTAGTAAGCTTTTATGTTGTAAAATACAAACAAATGCAATATTAGCAATATTTCACCAGAACAAGTTCAAGGACTTTGCTTTGTGTCAGTATCCCTGGAGTGTGCAATGTGAAGGAATGGGGGTTCATAAGACTTTACTGAGCAATGCCACAACTGATTAAATCCAATGTTTTTATTATTCCCTCATCACTCCCTGTGGATTTTAAAACTAGAAAAAACAGTAGGCCGACAAAGGTTCAAGAAGGTCAAATACATGGCTCTTATAATATTTAATGCTGTTGTGCACTGAAAAACATTTTGCTAGTGTTTCCACTTTTGGCTGTAATCCCACAGTCACACTCTGAAGTTGCACTTTAAACATAAATTAAGCACGAATCAAGCCAGGCTACTACAGTTACTTGTCAACCACGATCACTAGGAATGGATATAGAAACCTGGTACAAATGTGGTACCAACACATCACATGTCTACTAAACCAATGCACAGCACAAATCTGGATCCTACACAATTTCCGAATGATTTTTGCTGAGTCTGGCAGTCGGTGGGTCATGAGGACCAGTTAGCTTCCAGGATCAGTCACTTCATTTCATGCAGTATATGTTGTAAAAATAAAATAAAGATCCCATCTCGGAGTCGTGCCTATTTGATTTTTGTCCTGCCTTCTGCTGTGCTGTCATGCCAGAGACATTGACCAACGAGAGCACAAGGTGCTCTGCATGTGCTACAACCACAGATAGAAACAAGCAAAGTTGTTGCCTCAAGATGGAACTATGAAACAGGAAAAGTTTGTCAATCTCTGAAAAACAACATCTTCTTTTAACATCATTAGATCAGTCATGATATGAACGTGGGCACAAATGAGTCCCTTGTCATGTCTTTTAGCCAAAACATGGTGTGATTTTATGTCTCCATTATTGTCTAAACTGACAAAGTGACAATTGTTACGGACAAAAAGTGTTGTGTAATCAGATATCAACATAAAAAAATGAGCGGCAAGCAACCAGGTATGTCCCACGTAAAGTGTTCGATTCGATTCCTGCCTGAGGCACGTCTCCTAAGTGTCCTCCGTGCTCTCTTGCTCTCTCACCGACTTTCACAAGACTATCCACTGTCTCTCTCCACTGTATAATCAAGAATATAAAATGCCCAGAAAATACAAGAAAAAAGGAACTGAAATTACAAGCAACAGAGGGGCTGCAACCAAAGTAAACATCATTTATGCTATTAAGCTTTTGTAAGTATCTATTTAGAAACTGGGAAAATTTTGATTGATTAATTTCGAAATGCAAATTCTGCTTTGAAAAGTAAAACAAACATGAGTAGTTGTGGCAGAATTTCCACACACACTGTACGACAGAATTGGTTATGACGCATGACCAATGTGCGCAATTGATGTGCTCACACAGCACAATCTGTTGGTCGGAAACAATGCAAGTGCTCACACTGTACGAGTAAAATCTGTATGAAACATTGGCAAAAGTCAACTGAGTTTCATCCATTGTATCAGTGGCTACGTTTATATGCAGTCAATATTCAGGTTAAGGTCAATATTCCGGTTTCTGAAACATTCGGAATAGCCCAGTTTACATGCGTGAGCAAACAGGGTTATTCCTCTATGCATTGAATCCCGATCAAAACAGCGACGCACGGAGAATGTCATGATGCAATGCATGTGATTTCCGCTTCTTCTTCTTGCCATGTACTTCACACAACCCCACTTCAAAAAGCCTGAGCTATCCCTTTAATAAGGAATTGATAAGCATAAAGGCGACCTATGTCAACGCCTCAAACTAGTTGGAACTGGTTCTCAGATGAGGCCATTTCTTGATTTCCATCCCTATGCACGCGGGAGTCTATTTGTGCAGTGCCAATGCTCAAGAGTGTTTCCTAATTTGTCTCAACATCAACCTTTAAGGTTTGCTCAAGAAAGAAAAAGATGTACAGATTAGAGAGGGACTAAAGGTTACACAAAAGCAGACATTCTGGTGACAACACATTCACACACAAACATGGATACATGGACCAACACACCCGCACACACACACACCCACACACACACAGGCAGCGTCTGAGGAAGATTCACAGCAATCATGAGCCAAATATATGCCAACCATCTGACTGTGTGACCAATCATGTTTTATCACCCCATGAATATTCATGATGGGAGAGTGGTTACCACCAAACACACACACACACACACACACACACACACACACAAACGCTCACGCAGATGATTGGCAGAGCTGATTGGCAGGTGGCAGTAGTTCAAATGACTGGGCCAGCTGTCCCCTTTAAAGGCCATTTCAAACAAACCATCTGAGTCTAACTTCAATGTCTGTGTTTATCATTTATCAAAAACAATGAAGTAATTACATTTTACTACTTTCCACCTCTTTAACATCTTAAATTTGATGAAAAGAACTGAATAGTTGTTCAGCCATTTGGAGAACTAACACTGTAGCACAGAAAATATCACTAAAGAAGGTTTTAAAACTCTATTTAAAGAGGAAAAAGCTACTGAATGTGCAGCAATTTCTGCCTCAGCAGCTGATGTGTGGAAAGAAAAATAATGAAGTCTTAAGGTAAATAAATCTTGTGTCAACTTTAAAAACCAACTGATATCAAACACTCACATTTACCAAACCACTGCCTTGGGAGTAAGCTTGAGTATCCAGTGCCACCTTTGCTCGAAACTATTAGGCCAATCAAAGCTGGCCTTACATGAATATGAGAAATCAGCAGCTCAGCCTGGACTCAGCTACTGAATGGCACAAATTCACCCTCCCAGCCTGACACCATTACATGCAATCAAATGTGAATAGGGAGCTGGAAATGGAGGGAGCAGGCTGAGAGGTAAAACTGAAATGATGTAAAGATTAGGAGAGTGATGGGGGGTTGTTGGAGAGAGAGTGGGAGAGGTTGCACAAATATGACCAGAAATGGGAGAGGAGGAAGAGAAAATTATAAGCAGGCTTTAATCAAGGTCTTCATATGGGGATGAAGGATGGTCTAATTTATCCTTGGGTGGATTATATGGTTTCTGTAAGCACTTAAAGGCTAGATGTAATGTGTGTAATGGTGGTCAGATGAAGAGATCAATGGAGGATTAGCTGAATAGAGGGAAAACTACACTTGTTTATTTGGATTCATCACAACAAAAAGGGCCTTGTAAACATAAACTCTTCATAATAAGTTATTTCTGTTGATTATTTCTATCCTTAATAATATCAGAGTGTTGTATTTTATATCCATGGAAAGCCTGATTAGGTACCTTAACGGCAAGGTAAACTTGTAATGATCGTGCATTCCTGGAATGAACAACACAACTAAACATGTGAGTAGCAAACCCTCCAAAACTGTGCCAAAATCCTCTCTCCCCCCTGGGGAAAGCCTACTGCTCCTCAGAGAAGCAAAGGTAAGGAACCAATCTTCTCTGGGTGTTGTCTTCCTGGGAAGCCCACTATGCAGTCTGCCTCTGACTTCACCAGATTCATGGAACTGGGTCTGAAGTTTAGAAATGGCACCAGAGCAGACACCAAATAATGCTGCCACTGTGTGTACTGGACCACCAGGTTTCAGTGGAAAGTACCACCAAAGCTATACTTAAATATCTTCCTATTGCATATTGTGCAATAACAGGTTGAGGTGACTAGAAATCTTGTATTTCAGGGGGGATAGCACAGATAAAAAGCTGGTAGATCAGTCGGTTTTGTACAGTACACACAAATAATTTCCACTGACCCTCCCACTGGTGTTAAAATGATCTTTGTGCAGCCAGTTGGTTCAACATAAACACATAAGAGGTTGGAGAAGAAAAGGCAATTCACATACTCAACAGAATGCTACAAACACAATTTTACAAATAAAAGGACTGATTGTGCTCACCACATCAGAAAAATAATCTAACCACTGCCTTATTTCTATGTGTCAGTTATCAGGGAGTAAAAAGGACATTGGGTGGAGGAGGTGAAAAGAGGTGAGGAAAAGGTGGACACTTACAAAGTAAGAGCAATGAACCCAGTCAGTCCAGTAAAATTAGAACATATTAGTCTAATTGGCTAACATTTCCCTTTAAATAACACGTAATTTTGTGGTATAATTATTGTGATTAAATCTGACTTTGAAATGTGCTGGTGTTTCTTCATGTTCTGGTTCACACAGAGTGCTTTTGTAAGTGTATTTTTGAAAGGCTGCGGCTGTATTTGTAGGTCAAATTGCATGAAAGTGTTTTCTTAAGATCTGTATCTACGTAATGGTCACGTGAAATCCTATTTCAGAAACCACCATGGAGAAAAAAAGACATTAGGTAGGAATTAAGGTAGAAAGTCCAAATTGTTCATTTGGAACACTTTGGCCCATTCATGCTGTGCCTCTACCTTCAGTCCATTCACAGTGGAAGATATGGTGTTAAAGTTAATCACATGAAATAGGTCTGACAGATAATTTTCAGCACTTCTTAAAGGAAATTGGGGCACCACTCTGAGAGTGGTCTTTGTGTGCCTGTGAGCATGTGATAGTGCTGTGTGGGGAAAAAGACCCCTGTGTTCACAGTTAAGGGTATTTTTTTGCTATTTTTGAATAACTGCATTAGGTGTGCAGTGATGTACTTGTGTAGGTCCCTCATGAGTGAAATATATGCAAGACCTTTTTGAAAATTACAATTTGGATTGTCTGACATAACACAAAAAATTATTAATAGCCAGCTTTGGCAAAATAATAGTGAAAAAGAACATGTTTTAATACCATGTGTAATATTGATGATTTAGGTTTGAAAACAGAAAAGCCCAGGCTACATTATTCTAATGAAATAAAACCCAAGCTTTCTTTGAAAAAAAATCCCTTTGCTGTAATCATTTTTTTTCTTACATTCATTATTTTGTGAACTCAGAAAACGCACAACCACACATAAACACAGATGTACACTACCACAGTAACCTACCTCAGAAGGCCAAAGCCTATTTTCTTGCTCTTCTTTTCAGTCTCCTCGGGCTCCACTGCTTTCTTTTTCTCTTTTTCTTTCCCTTTCCCCTTATTCTTTTCCTTCTTCTTTGTCTTTGCTTTCTTCTTCTTGTCTTTTTTGCCTTTCTCCTCTATTAGATCCCCCGCTTCCTGGCGGGATGATCCACTTGCAGGGGTGTCACGGCCTGAGCTTTGCTCAGACTCATCATCTATACGGAAGAAAAAAGGCAAGACAGATAGAAAATAAAGAGTTCAGTGAGAGAAGTGTGTTCAAGAGCAATGCAATTGGTAGTTTCAGAAAATAACGGTATGACTGTTTCCTATTCAGTCATTTGTTTTGTTTATGTCAGTTACCAATGGGATTCTAAGTGGACATAATAAACCTATAACTGTAGAAACTAAAAGACTGACTATCTCAATTCTGTTTATTTACAACCCAATAGTCTTTCACACATGCCACCCTAACATTTCTCAGAAAACACCTGAGTAACCTACCTAAAAAATGTTCTAACTTGCCTGTTCACACTTGGCTCTCACCGCTGGATGATTACCTGAACTTAACATGTCAGTCCACAGACAGGCGGGGCCATAAAAGTAAAGACACCACCTTAGACCCCAACACCACAGCTCAAACTGACCATTCACAGTCAGTTAAATGACACCTCCACATCTTAATAGCTTGGAAACCAATAACTTTGTGTTAAAAGATTGCTTGATACACTCTGCTAAATTCATATCTAAACATAACCTACACACTTACTTCTCACTTTAGACAAGAGGATGTTTAGGTTACATTAGATAACATCTCAGGCAGAATTTTAAAGAAAACCAACAATTTACAATGTAGAGAAAAAATAAACTCGATTGCAGTTAAAAGTAAACAATATGTAATGAATACAACAATGCACTCCATGCACCTTTCTGGCTTTGGGATCTTTTATGAGCATGAAATGTTTTTGAATATTCCATAATGGAAATGTAATTGTTAAACTATCCCACAAATTAAAAACAAAGTAAAATAAAGAATAACAGTACAATAAAAAAAAAAAAACACAAAAAAATACTTTTCAGCTGTAAGTTAAATTACTGGTCAGATTTTATAATGAAAAATACTTCAGCTAACTTTTCAACCTCATTTATCATGGTTGCTCATTGACACTTTTATCATAAATGTTTTTTGCAAGTCTGAGAAGAAAGAGGGCATTTAATGATTCATCACTACTTTGTTTATACATGTATATGTGTTTGCATCATGTTGAATGAAATATTCCAAACTAGTAAATCATTCTCTAACATTTAAATCCACTTAAAGATAAAGTCATTATTTTAAGGATAAGTTAATATGTCAATCTGTCACAAAAACAAAACTAACCAAGTTAAAGAAAAATGTCAAAATTCAAACTTTGATGCCTCATTTCTTGTCTTTCATATTGCTACAGGCTTGGACTTCAATTACGATGAATGCAAAAACAAGAGAAAGACACACACAAAAACGCAGACACACAAGGAACACCAGTCATGTTTTGTTACAGAACTAAACCAAATGAGTTATTTTAATTGAGGTTAACACTGTATGGCCACTTATTTCATCTTTAATTACAAAGAGTGTCCAACAACAGAATGGAAATTGTCATTAAATGTGTGGATGCGTGTTAATGAGAATGGAAGTGTGCAGATTAATGGCTAAGTCTGTCCGACCTGGTTAGGTTTTACAGATGTTCAAAACTGAAAATGACCACGGACAACTTTAGAATAAAACTTTCCTGAGACCTGCAGTTACCTACAGGGACAGAGAAAATGAGGGTCCTAGTGGGCACTTGTTTTTAACATAAAGTAATTATTTATTAATCAAAAAGTTAGTTCTCGTCTTATTTAAGTGATCCATAGTGAACTGTCTAGTGATTGTGAAGACAAACCATGATTTTTGCTGTGGAGAATTATCATGAGAGATCAGCTGGCTTGGACTTATTAAGCCTCTTCATTTGTTGCCAATAAACCCAGCACAATCAATAAAAACAAGCAGTAACATTGCCTATTTCATTTTCTTCCCATATCCCTGTTTCTGCATAACAACTAAATCACGATGCAGATACAAAGCATAAATCCAAAATGTGCTGAAATGTGCCATCCAACTCAACAAAACTCTGCTGCCCATTAGTTGGCTTGACACAAACACAAAGGATGTCTTTTTAAACAGTGTCTCTTCCCCATTTGGTCAAATTCATCCATACAAAGAAAATAGTGATGTGCTGTTTAAAAAAAAAAACCTTTATGTAGAGCTGTTTTTTAAAGGCTCTTTGGTTTGTCTTTGTACAGCTTGGAAATGTGTTTCAGGGCCTCACTGTCAGTTTTAAACTAATTCTGCTGTTATGCTTCAGTGCGCAGTTCTTTGCTCTGTGTACTGGATAATGGCCCTACAGAGTTGAAACAACATTTATCTTAAGCTTAATGTCCTTTCAAAAACTCCCACAGTCTGTTTAAGGTCTGCACTAACAACAAAGTGAGAGGGAACTCAATTTTTTTCTTCATTTTCAGGTTTACTTCACACTTTTCAACACTTTCAGCACTTTCTGAATTCATGTAGGATAGACTAGGTTTTGATGGCAACTGCCCCATATGTCAGTTTTATTAACATATCTTAACATATGGTCCTTGTTCAGCAACTGTCTTCATTTTCACTTTTGCTTGTTTACGGACATGTCTCAGTCAAAGTGCTACTAACAGGTGAAAAAAAGCATCTCACAGCCTAGAATTTCAAATTTTTATCTTGGACTTCAGAAGACTTTTATTAGGATCTAGATGTCCTGTTTTAATGTTGGTAAGCAGTTTGATCAACAAGGCATGGCATCTAAGATGTAACTTATAATAACTCCTAAACAGTTTTATCATGTGCAGTCGCAACAGTCCAGTCACTGAGCTGGGATTTCAACTACAATACACACATATTTATCCTTTTTTGTTGGTTCTTTGCCAGTGAGGTTTGTCAGGCATGTAGCTACATATAAATACATGTTATATACTGAATTTTTTGTTTTGTTTTCAACTAATTGCCATCCTTTAAACAGATATCTTGTAAAAACAGTGAAAGGAAAAATGTGAAAAGTATTACACACTATAATCCATTGCAGCTGACATGAGACATCAAAGTAATGACTCAGAGCCTCTGCTGAATAGTCCTCCTGACAACTCTATTCACTGTGAAGCACTGTGTTGGATAGCTGGATCAAGCCAAACAATACATCAGCTTCACATGAAGGCTGACTGACTATTCACTACAGAGTAATACTGTTAAGATGTTTATGTGACTGGTGACTGACCTACATAATTATCAGTGTATTATAGGTTAGATGCTAACTGAGAGAGAGAGATCCAAAAATGAAGGTACGAAGGGTCACACAATGAAAGAAAAGAGCCGACAGATCCTCAGTGCGCTTCAGAAATTAACTGTTCTCTGTCAATTAACAAAGGCTTTCAAAGTGTTGAACGCTTAGAAAGATGGTGACAGATGTGACCACTGCTTGTGTGTGCTGTTGACAAGCCCTATTAGTCCCATCCTGTGTGAGTGTGGTGATCTGAAGCAGCCTGACTCATTACTCTGGTGGTGACTGATAACAGTTTGCTGCTAATAACACAGCTGGGAATTAAAACACCTTCCAGTAAAGAGAAACCAAGCAGCTACCATTTGGCTCTTGGATGAATATGCAATGCTCAAGTCCAGATTTTAATTGGGTCACAGTAAAACAAAGATTTTCTCATTAACTTGAACTGTGGATTCAAAATTCAAGTAACTTTCATTCAGAGTTGGAAAGTAACATATTTGTTTACTTATTCATGTAGAAGTTTTAAATTTGGTGCACCCAATAGGAGGAAAGATCAGGTCACAACAAGAAAACTGAAGGAGAAAATCATTTTGACCTTCTTCCTCTTTCCTCAACAGTGCGGTCAATGGTACACTGTACACTTATGGTTTGACTTTCTATGTTAGTAGTCCATCAGTATCATCTAACCAAGTCACTCCTTTTCATGCTCATTTACATGCCACTGACATAGCAGTGGGATCAACTTGGGGTTAAGTGTCTTGCCCAAGGACACATTGCCATGTGACAGCCAAAGCTGGGCTCAAACCTGCAAACTTCTGATCACTGACAAAGCGCACTATCAGACCGCACCACCAGCGAGTTTGAAGACCCAGCAGGATCACACTAAGAAAGCTCTGATTTGGACAGAAATCTCCAACGGTTGTAGCACTGAGGATTTCATGAAAACACTCTTTTTCTACTCCTATGCTGAAAAATGCCAGGGCTATCCTCTGATTATGCATCCAAAGTGAGGACACTAAGTAAACTATTTAACCACTACTGTGACAAACTACTAACAGGGTTTGTTCCAATGACTCGCAACCAATGACGACAGCATCTTCTGTGTGTGCATGCTTCTATACTGCTCTGAGTCCAAGCCCACAGCGAGCAAAGCACAAAGTGCCTTCTATCTAAAAGCCCCTAAGGGATTTTAAACTTGATGCAAGGAAAACTGTCTCCCAGAGCACACAACATATAATTTTACTCCTATATTCAAAATCATATTTCATATTCAGCAGGGTAAACTGACTCTCTGTGGTTATATTATTACCCTTGTCTTGTTTTGTGATTAGGTCTTGGTTATTTTGCACCAAACTACCAAGGATTAATAAAAAATCAGCTGAGTCGATGAGTCCTTTCTTTTCTTCAGTGTTTTATCAATTTCCCTCTTACACAAATAGACTGGTCATCATTTTAAGAGACCTTTGTGCCATCCAGGACAAGCACATGCTAAACCAAACATTATTAGTATTCTAAGTCAAATGTTATATTTAATATTAAACTAAAGCTGATATGTTGAGAAAATATGGAATACGAAAGCAAAGACTTTGTTTCATTATTTGTATCAGTGTCAAGTGAATTACTTTACCTTTTTGGAATGGCATCAAATAAATTGCAACCTTAGCATCTATCAGTGGGGTGTGAGTGGCTCTGTTGGCCTGCAGCTATTTTATCAATCAATTTTCATTGTTAAATTAAACTCTAATATTTGTACCTTGTTCATTAATGCATTGTGAAAGAGAGTCAGATCTTTAATGATAATTCGTCCGACTGCTCCTTTACTTAAGTTTTCATATTTGTCTTCAATGGCTTAGTTTCGTCAAGTGTAAAATATGACAATATAAAATGTACAAATATTCTTGCACAATTGATTGCATGACGTAAAAGGACATCATTTCCATTACTTACCGTCATCATCTTCAGCTGGCCCATCATAAGATTTATCAATAGCTGCTCTAAAGCTCTCGTTACAGCCTCTGCCCCTGACCATGTTTTGGCGAGGTCTGTGAAATGGGAGGAAGTCGTTCTTTCTGTTAACCTCTGACATGGCCGTCTGGAGACTCTCTAAAGAGCTGGACTTCTTCAGGCCGAGGGTTGGTCCGAGCTCTACAGGTGTTGATGGAGCTGAGGGGGCAGAGAAAAACAGAGAACAGACAAACAAAGGTAAGGATATGTCTGTATCTGCTTAGGCCATGTTTACACCTGGAAACAACATCCGACCAGGGTTATCTGATATCAAGTGAACGGCCTTGAGTGCAGCTGTTCACATCTGGTGTTGGCGTTGATCTCAAAAGAGAGAAAGATGAGAGCAAGGGTGGGCAAATACTGCTTAGCCTTACATAGATTGACCAGTAACTATTAAAAACTACGATGCAGCAGTTAGTCTCCAAAATGAAAAAATTGGTGATTTTACCACATTGCATGATGGGGTATTTATTTTACCCTGATCAAGGCATGGTTTTACACAGTGTTCATTCTAACAGCAATTTGGGCTCAGTCTAAGTGTTCAGTTAAAAAAAATGCAGTAGTTTAAGTCATTTTTGTCAAGTTTCAGCTTAGTTTTAGCCCATAAAAAGAAAGATAAAAACACTGATATATCTTTACTAAATTTTAACTTGTAGTGGAGAATGTATTTAGTCATCTAGTTTTTAATTTATACTGATCCCCCTATTCATAGTCTTTTACAAACAAATCTGTATTGATATCACTGTCAAAACATTTTATCTTGAACAAAGATAAGAACAAGTTTTTTTAGACCTTGTTTACCCATTTCATTTAGCTGAAAAACAAACTTATTTTTCCTCAAACATCCATCACACAAGATATCTCCTGAAATATAATGGACTTTGAATTTCGTACAGCCCACCCCTAACATTTCAGTAAATATACATTTCATCATGTTTCTTATTATTATAATAAAAGTTATCCTCACTTTTTGTCATGAAAAAAAAGTAATTAAAACATTCAAGTCATCCTATATTGTTGACAAAATTCACTCTATGTCCACCCCTTTTAAGGGTAAAGCCATTCAGAGTAAACACATTTTCACTGTCCAGTACTGAAGCATTATGGGAAATGAAGCTTATGTCTTAGGGTTCATGCTCTGTGTACAGAGTTGTCACTAATGCATGACCTGTCTGTTTGCTTACTTATTACGTCATGTAAATACAGAAACCAAAACAATTACATTGGAGATAACAGACGTTAGGTAAGTGACATCCATGCCCTTTCATGAGGATTTAATAATTGTTGATTTAAAGTGATGCACTTTTAATATAAGTCTTAAATCTTAATAGTGTCCAAACTACAAAATGTTATGATTATCATAATTCTAAACTGTCATTCAATGCTGCTAAGAGGACATTCAAGTAAAAACCAGGAAATGGCTGTGATCAGTTTCCTCAGTGACTCAAAGTGACACTGTAAGGAATTCATTGGCAGAGGTTTGTGCTCTCTAAACCACCTCTAGTCTTACTATGAAACAGAGTAACGACTAACTATGTGCCATTTTGCCATGAGAAATCAAAACAAGATATATTATTTCTAAATTATTTTTCATAATGTCTAAAAACTTTTGTTGGCTGGGTATTTAGAAGAGTGAGTCATTTACTGTATACTTTAAATAAAACCTTTTAAAGATTAAGACTCACTGCAAATATTCTGATGAGTGATATACATAATATTTATGAAAAAAAAAACAGAAATAGAAAAAAAAATGGGTAGACTGGGCTAAATCAACCGTTATGAGAAAGAAAGCGTTGTTCTCAGGTCCAAAAATTACACAAACCAAATTTTCCTCACATGAGCTCAATGCAGTATTTAGTTTATAACGTTACATATAGAAATAAAACGAATATCACAAATGCTTCTTTTAAGGTTAGTAAACAAACAACCCTGCGGTTCTTTACTCTGATGGTTTAAAAAGCCTGAGAACATTTTGGCCAGGGGCCAGAGAGGCCTGAGACGTCTGAACCCAGAGGAGCAGACCAGGGGAAAAACAAAGATGCATTTAACTGCACTGTTGTTGAGTTTGTGATGGATGTGAAGACTGCTTTAGTGTTACTGCTTCTCCATCCATCATCACAAGTATACTGTGAGAGATATTACAAAGGGAGGGAGGGATCCAGCAGAAAGAATAATGAAGATGGGAGCAATAGATGAGAAGATTGAGCAATGGTGAAAGTATTCAGAGAGGGCTGATGCTATCCTGCTGCAGAAACAAAGCCCAATCTACTGGCATGCTGATGACCGAAGCTGGACAGAGTTCAGCTTCAATTCCACTCTGATGCTCCCTTTCCCTGTGAGGATTGCTGATAGCAAAACAAAAGAAGTCGAGAAGGTAATGTGTGCCTCCAAATTGGTTTGTCACTTACTGCCACCCAGAACAGGGAGACACTGACGGTGGGCAGGGTGGGGAGAAGAGGGACAAGGGGAACAGGGCGAGAGCAAATTAAGTTTCCTCTGGGAAATACCACGGTGGCAGAGGAGAAGACAGAGAAAAATGGGGAACAAGGGAAGATGGCTGGGCTGGCTGCCAGCTCAAGATACTGGTAATCCCTGCACACACATACACACACATTTTGGATTCCTTGCTGCTTCTGGCTTGTCGATCTGATGCCACTGTGATTCATGATAGCTAAACCTGCATCACTTTAGCTAATGATTCCCTATACACACGACCGCTCTTTGTGTGTGAGTTTGTGAGTGTGTGTGTTCTTAAAGCAGTGGAGATGAGAGGGTTGACGTGACTTCCACATCTATTTAAACAACCATTAACCAAACACACACAAACACACAGAGAGTAATGACACACAGTAATAGTATGCACATGCATAATGAAGTCTGCCTGTAGGAGAGGAGATGGACAAGGGTCATAACATGTGACACTTTAATCCATACCCTCAGTCCACATGACATTCAGGTGCACAGAGGAGTCTTCATCATACATCATAGATATTGAATTAACCCTGAAACTGATTCTATTTTTGATGCAGCTGATGGATAGACATGTAAGGAAGATGATAAAAGATTTCCTGTAAGTTCAGTCTGTTACAGTAAATCCTATTTTTGTTTTCAAAAAAGCCACATCCCTCTCCACAAAATATGCAATTTTCCTTCTTCTCTAATGAGTCAGACGAGTATTTAAAATCTAAATAAACGTTAAGCTCAACATAGTCTGCATTTCACATTCACTTATCAACTACATATTACTACATGTGTTCCGTGGACGTGGAGAAGGCTTATGACCATGTCCCTAAAGGGGTCTCGGAGAAGGTTACAGGGGAATTATGGGGTCTCAAGATCACTACTGCATGCCATTGTTCCTGCATGAAGAAAGTGGGAGCTTTGTCCCCATTTTTGGCACTAAGTCGTACACGTTCACTGTGCCTGTTTACCTCTGCCAAAGGTGTCCAAGGCTATTTGTGGTCTTCATAAACAGAATCTTCAGGTACTGGGGCTGTTTAGGCATTGGCATTGGAATTTCATCTCCGCTTTTTGCAAATGATGATGTTTTGCTGACTTCTTCAGCCACAGACCATCAGCAGGCACTGTGGTTGTTTGAGGTCAAGTGCAAAGCGGTTGGGATGTGGGTCAACACCTCTGTGTCTCTGCCAGGAAGCAGTAGATTGCTCCTTCATGTAAGGGATTTGGTCTTTGACTCAACTGAAGATATTCAAGTATCCCTGGGTCTTGTTCATGAGGGAGGGTAGGGAGTATGGGATTGACAGGTAGACTAGTGCAGCATCCGTAAGACTGTAGTTGTCGAGCTCTACCAGTGGAGGGAGCTGAGCTGGAAAGCAAAGCTCCAGATTTACCAGTTGACCTATGTTCCAACTCTCACCTACAATCATGAGCTCTGGGTAATGACCAAAAGAATGAAAACACAGATACAGGAAGCTGAAAAACGATTCCTCCAAAGAGTGGCAAGGCTAGACCTTAAAAACAGGTTTAGTAGCTTGTAAATCAAATGATGCTCGGGGTTCTTACTTCTCTTTCATTGGTTAATTTCATCCAAATGTTCTTGATTCTACTTTAGTTTCAATGCCAAATTCCTTTAAATCTCACTGTACGTATTGATTTCTCTGATTCAGATGTATATGCTCTGTTTCTAACTCTCTTCGTCCCTTTTTTCTTGTCTAAGGCCCTTCCTCAGTTAAATATTTTATCATTTCTTTTTGTGTATGATATTATTGTCACTATTTTTTAACATGCTACCCAAGCTAGGATCTTTATTACTCTCACTGTCCATGGGAGTTTTACTTCCAAAATGAGTGCTCTTAAAAGCTGTTTTAAATGTTGTTTACTTGTTTTTACATGTAGTGAAGAGAAGTGTTGGCCTTTAATACCATTCACAGCTGCCTTTAGTACTGTGTACATCTTTTAAGGACTATACTGCTTCAGTCTGATGGCCTCTACTAAATACAGGCCAAAACTTTGTGTTCCTTAGCAAAGCATGTAAATTAGTCATCAATAACAGAAAAAGGAAAAAGAAACATAATACTAAAGACAAATTATTCATTTCTGGGCTGAGGTTAGCGTACTTTCTAAAAAGGTTTCATCCACTTATTTCAGTAGGTAATCCACTGCTTGAAAGCTCCAAGGATTAAAGCTGCCAGGAACATATGAGCCAAAGCCACTAAAAGCGTGAAATAATTAACACAAAATGAATTGTTCAAGATTTCTGATGTGTTACTTCTTTTATTTACACTTAAGTCTTGATGTCTCCCAGCAAACAGTTGCCAACAACATTCTAAAAACATCAGCAGCCCAAAAGCTAAGCCTGCATTTGAGGTTAATAATATAATAAATGTAAAATCCTGCACCCTCATGCCCAAAGACATGTCTGCTTTTGTACACGTCAGTGCTGGGTCAAGATATGCTTCCTATGATTTTTTCTTTTTAACATAAGAAACACGGGAACGATGTGCCTCATTTAAATTCAGTGTAAGGATACAGGGTTAAAGTTTATTTTCCACTGAGGCTCTACAAATTCTGAGGGTAAATGCAGTCTGTTTATGAAGTCTAATGTTGAAGAGCACAGTTTGTTCAGACACTGACCTCTGAGTCTGTTTGCAGAGGGGAGGGAAGTAGCATGAAATAAATAGTATTATAAATAGCTTGGTGGTGTTGGGATTGGTTAACTGGGAATAAAATGAAGAGAACAAACTCACACGCAGACACACAAACATCACATACACACACATGGTGATGATCATGCATCAAAGTGCTCCGACACACAAACACACATATGGTCTTCCTCACACACAAAATATTTTGCTGTGAGTAGCAGGATTTGTGTCATAAATGTAATTACTGCTGTCCAACTGTAAGATGATAGAATTAAGCTGCTTTTAAAGTGAGAGAGAGAGAGAGAGAGAGAGAGAGAGAGAGAGAGAGAGAGAGAGAGAGAGAGAGAGAGAGAGAATGACAAGCTAGACAAGGGTAACAAAGTGGTTTGAGGGAGAGGACTCAGAGTGGTGGTTTTGGCACAGAAGAACAGACAGTGTGAGAGGATGCTATAGAAAAAGGACAACAAAGAGACTGAGCCTGGGAATGAAAGAGAGAGTATGAGAGTGACAGTGAAAAAGAGAGTAGGAGAGAAGAAAAAAATGAAATAAAAAAAGTAGAACAAAACACAAAGAGAGAACGCCAAGCTATCCCAGGGCTATTTGGTTGGCAGGAAAGCAATGGGCTACTTTGAAAGTCAAAATTACACCAAGGAGCAGCTTAGCAGCGAGCTACAGCAACAAAGCCGGCCGACTCAACATTCACACCAACTTCTGGTGCACCACATCTCACTTTGCAAGCTCTCATAAGGAGATACAACTCAATTCATGCTTTCTATTTATACATTATACACATAGAGAGCCAATTTCATGGTGATGCCTGAATTCAACCTCTCTTGGTGTGCCGCTGGCAGGAGAGTTCAAGACAAATGCTTCATCAAAGACGACATATCAATTGGCTGCAGGGGTAACATGTTAGCATCACAAACCATAAAATTAGGTAGCATCATCATTAGCTATGGCCAAGATAAATAAATAGAGACTAAAAGGGAAATTATTGGGAAACCTTAAAATCATGTGTAATGGTTAAGTTCTGTTTGATATTTGCAACCCCTATAGTTTGTTGCAAGTTAAATTTTTTTTTACTGAAAACAGCCAGTTTTAACAACGCAATGCAATTTTTACCAGTTGATTTGTTTTCAGAGGGCAAATTTGAATTCTGACTTCAAGGTCACACTTAGGATGTTTGGTTCAGTTTACATGGACTCTGGTTCACTTTGGTGGATAGTTGGTTTAGAATTGTGGTGTTGTGAAAGCTTAAAAGAATTCTGGTGCGGACCAAAGACCTAATAACTGGTCTCAGTCTGCTTCTGAGTACATTTGAGTAGGATTCAAATATTCAGATATAAATTAGATTCAAACCAAACAATGATCAAACAAGGGAGGTAAACCAAAAAAAAAAAAAAAAACGGGGCATCTTGGCTTCTTAAAAATTGACTAAAATAGGTAAACTGACCAGCATCCATAAACAAAACCAGACAGATTAGCAGAGTGTTGCTAGCATTACTTCGCTTAAACCACCCTGTGGTCATCCTGCTGATTAACATCGAAGGGTCTGTCTTGAGTGTAGTCACCAACTACTCTAGGTTTTAATGCCTGTTCAGGCACAGCCCAAGTTTACCTCAATCTTTATAACTCAAAATAATGCTGAGCTGCTTTGTTCTACTGATTGTCTTTTCTATGATGCGGTTGTGCATGGTTTAAGTCACAGTAATAAACAAAATACTGTAATGCCTTAGTTAAGGATCATACCTCACCATAAAGTTTTAATGCAACCAATCCTATTTTACTGTTTTTTTTAATAAATTACTATGTTTACATTAGAATCATTATCCATCTTTGAAAATAAATACTTATAAATCAGGTCATGTTAATGGATACAAAGCAAGGTAACGACACCCTAGAGGTGAGGAGAATATGTCAAAAACACGACAAAAACAGTTTAGTTAGACCTTTTCTGTGGATAAACTTCCCTTGTTCATACAGAACGCTTTTGTTCTAATGTTTACCCAGGCCAGTTATTCAATAATTCAGGATACTTGTTGGAAAATTTATTTTGGTTCTTCCTTCACAGTTAATCAGAGTTATTTTTTGAAGAGAATATGATGAAGATGCAGGGCTGTAGTGGCAGGGAGATAAAGCCAAAATGAAGAGTACACACAAACTTGTATGGTAAAAAAGCCATAGCATCATGAGCCGAAACTGGTATGTGTATCGGCCACACCATCCAGTGTGCTTGAGATGCCAATGCTAAAGACTGTTCTTTTACTTTCTTAGGGCTGGGCAACATCCTAGTCTAAAACTAAATACATGCAGTCAAAGTCTGAAGCTTAAAGAGAAGCTAATAAAAGTGTAACAAACCAAATATTGTACAAAAATTTACACTAACCACCAAATTGGTCTTTAAAGGTCTGATGTCCTACAAAATCAATTTTCTTTCCTTATAAAGTTGTTTGAAGGGGCTTGGGGAGCAGAAGAACATGACACCTTTTATTAAACTCTCAGTTCATTGAGAAATGTGCTATGTTTCTTTAAATAAAGTACCCATTAAAAGCTCTGTACTTTACTTCTTGGGGTTTGTTATGTAAGATCTATTCAGCCTCTACTGGCATGTGTGTTTTTTTGCTTGTCACAGGCAGACATCATGTTGTTCGGTAAATCTGCTCCATGGCCTGTACCACCTCCTCCTACCTGCCATCAGACATCGTTTAGGCAGCCAATGAGCACAGAGCTCATCATTATAGCCTCTCTGCCCCCTCAGATCTAAGTGTTTCCAAAGGGGAGGGAAAAAGAACTGCATCTGATCTTCCACAGAAATTTTTCTTTGTTTTCGTTTAACTGAAATCAAATCCTTGCATAACAGACACTCAAAGCACGATGTGAACAGTAAAACACACCAGGATTTTCATGTTTGTTTCCCTAAGCCAATATTTCTAGGGTGCTCTGTGAGTAAATAAAGTATTGAGCCATTTGATATTAATATTTGTTGTTTTTTTCATTGACCTAAACTAAGATGTGTTGTTTAATCTATAAGCACAAAAAACAAGGAAATTAGAATTCAAAAGCATTTGTCATTGTAACAAGGTAGACAAAGTGAATACAAAAAACTCTCACAAAGATCCTTTCAAAATAAATCCATCAAAGGGAATAAAAGTGATTAGTGCAGGACAGAAACAAATGGCTGCCCCTCTCCCTTTGTGTCTTACTTAAGCATCATACAATACATAGTGCAGTGCATGTCAGTGATCAGTGTGTAGAGCCTGATAGAGATGAATGACCACACCATAAAGAAGCGACAGCACTGACCATCTACTGATTACTGCCCACCTTTATTGGCTTACAGCAAGAGATAGAGAGGGGTCAGAGGGCATTCAATATACAGAAAGCTAGCAAAAAGAACACACAACGACTACAGAATGTCAATGTGTGCTTAGCATTACAGACAAAGACAGATATCAAGTCCAAAGAAAAAAATACACACAAAAGCAAAAGGTATGGGAATAAGGCACCACCCATTTGTGCAGACAGACACAAAGTGCAGCCTATAGAGGTAAAAGCGATGGAGAAGTGAATATTGCTTGGTTCAGCTGTTCTAGTTCTGTGTCGGAGTGACTGTAAAGAGCTAATGTGTGGTGACATGAAGTCGATTGGTACACTCATGCACAACCACACAGACACACAGGAATACATGCACATGTAGAAATGTACTGCTCTCACTGTGACAAATTAATCCATCAATCCACATCAGCCTAACAAGGTGGCTTTCAGGTTAAATCCTCAGCAAAGTCTGCATGAGCCACAGAGACCAGGAAACAATGAGAAAAGAGCCAAATGAGAAAAATGTGAGGGAGAAAAAGAGAGAGATAAGAGAAATGAAGAGACAATCACAGAAGAGGGAGGCAGGGATGTGCCTCTCTCTAAAGATGCAGTTTTGGCACAGTCTTGTCAGTGTGTTACTGTCGCAGTCAAAGTCAAAGTTCCACCAGGGAGAGATGTAAACAATGGACTGCACCAGTCTCCCTCAGCAGCACACTGGCCCCCTGACACACAAGCAGAGGCAGACAGACACACATTCTCCAAGATGCTGTTCATTCTAAGCTCCTCTGCCTGTTTGTCAGCCTCTAAGCCTGATCGGCATTGGCAAATACAAGAGTGAGCAAGAGAGAGCAGAGGAGCGACTGAGAAGGAAAAGAATGGTGGTGGGTGGAGGAACCAGAGTGAGACAACACAAAGAGATCAACATGGAAAACTACAACAAAGAAAGACATATTTTTGCTGCTGAGTAATCCAAAAGCTTGACTTGCTTTTGATTGTTTTTGTGCAAAGGAGTGCATCCACTAAAGGGGTATAAAAGTGAGAAGACTTCCACCAAACTGCAGTGTTATGCCAGCCATCACTTGTATCTACACTTAAGCCTTGATATGTAGGAGCTTGGTTTGGTTTGCTTTAGTGCCCATCAACTCCCTCTACTTCTCCTCTTCACTTCATTTGTAACTTAACCAATGTATAAAACAAATTTGGGCTAACTGGCCTCTGCCTAGCTGAATGCTGGAGTGCAATCTAGCATCATAAAGGTATGCACAGGAGAACTGTTGTCTGTTGCATAGGTACTGTACATAGAGCTGACAGCAGGGCATTCTGTGGCAAAGGGATCATTTTTCATGTTGTTATTGTTAGTTTGATTTTAAAACAGCTACTTCAAGGTGGAAAAGTTCAATATTGTTGCTTTAATTGATTTCCAAGTGACTTTTTAATGTTTGCACTCATTAAAAAAAGCATTACTTAACCTCACCTTAAAACAGATGTTTCAAAGTTGATCTAAAACCAGCAGGACTTTAAACAGAGATAACAGCCTCAATCCCACTCCCTAGGAGCACCCCGATTACCTGAATATAGCAGCAAGTCGAAGTCATATAATGACAAGTGCATTCTGTTTTAACAGCATGAGCGTAGTTTGCCTGTCCCTACACAATGTTTCCCATCAGCATGAGTGGGAGACAGACGTCACAACAATAGAGGATGGTGATAGATGAGGCTAGGAAAAGAAAAAGGGGGAGTGACCTAGGAAGAGGCTGGACTGAAGTAAATACTGGATAGGCTTCTACACCTTGACCAGAGCTTGAAGAAACAAGAGGCTGCAAGTCAGATGCTGAACTGGCTATGTTGTCTGAAAGTTTATGTTTCAAACTTGTTTTTCTTTTGTTGTATCTGCTATCATGCTGTTCAGTCATTACTGTTTTAATCAAAAACCCATTTAACCTCTCTCTGACAGCTTGAAATTAATTAGCCTCTCTAAATTGACCCTTTAGCCACGGAGTGTAGACATCATAGTAAGAGCCGAAGACTAATACTCTAGATGGCAACAGTTTGCAAACAAAGGGCAGCTGATACAAAAAGTCTATGTGTATGTAAAAGCTAGCTCTGAATACAACTATTTCACCAACCTTTCTATTTCAACAAATGCATGTTACCTGCGAGGAGGAGGTAACAGTGCTATGGGTTTTACAACAGTGTAGTTACACTTGTGAGCCTTCAAATGCAACAAATGAGTCACAAACCAAATTCTTACTTCTTGCTGCTGATGCATGATAACACTTTTTCAAAATACTCATACTGAGAACAGACAAATAGATCTCCACTTTCTCCTCTTGGCAAGCAGGCTTATCACCACTCCTATGGATCTAATAAGTAAACATGTGACTCTGGGACATGCACAAAAACCATGAGAGTTTTGAGCAGACTCTAAAACCAAAGGAAACCACAGTGAAAGAAACAGATGTGTACTACACTGTCCTCTGAGCTATCTGTAATGGTTTTGAAGAAAGAGTTAGCTAACTCGGAGAGAGAAATGAATGCGTGTTACATTTCATTTTAGTACCATAGAACTATTCATGTCCATAGAACTAAACAACTGTCAGTTGAAGTGTCTATAATAATATCTATTATTAAAAGGATCCTCACTGAGTTGCCCACATTAGGGTTTCTCAAACTTTTCAGCACGCATACCACAAAAATAACAACACAAGAAATTGGGGATGCTCACTGCCTTTAGGGTTAAGATTTTTGCTGATAAGCTGCATGCTCACAAAAAATGTAAGCCCTTAACTGGCACATAATTAAGACAAAGGTACAAACCATACTTAAATATGTATTATTTTATAAATTGTTGTTTTGTAAGGAAGGACAAAAGCAGGATATCAACATATTTCTTACTAATCATGGTAAAATATTTACTTAAAATGAGTTAAATTAAGACAAAAACATTGGTCATCAGGTAGAATAAAGGCCTGAATCTTACTTAAATATCATAAAATATGAACAGAGTTTGCACAACAGAAATACATCTAAAATCATTTTTAAGTGACTTTGTTTTACAAGGAACCTTGCAAAGCTCCCTCAGTGTCTCACTATCTTTTCCCAGCTCACACTTTTGGAGCCACCTCTCTACACATCTGTTCTTTTACAGGTTTGGAGTTGCACTGGTGTATGGGCTCAGTCTGTTTTGGGGGTCTCCCAGAGGAAAATAAAAAGTTTATAAGTGTCCCTCCTGAGTGAATATATTTCTGTTCAGCAAAGTCTACAGCATGCAGTTGTATTGTATTTTAGTACCATCTGTTATCTTCATGTAGACTTTGCACCACTGCTTGCCAAGCCACGTTAATGAAGCTCTTTGCTACAAGTGATACTTGTGAAGTACAGATCAACAGCCCATGATGCCCAGCCCATCTCCTCTGATCACTTGATATCTTAACTTGAAGAGTCTTTTGAGTTAAACCAGCACTTCACATTGTTTATTTTGTTAAAATGCAGGATAATGTCCTAATGATTAAAAAGTAAAGAATGGTTTCCACCCCCCATCCCCACCAGCCTGGCTCAAATGGTGGTGTTTAAACACACTGTGAAGAGTGTGGTGGCAGGTTCTGATACACCGTGAACATGTCTCAGGTAAAGTCAAACAGTGGGCTCTGCAGTTGTGGTCATGACAGAATATGTTTCAGCTCTGCAGCGCTAAATAGGAAGTAGCCAACTTTTTGGTTGAAAATGAGGTATTTGAGGTATATCCTACTCAAACCTCACTGGATTTCCTCAGTATCTTCGGCATAACTCAGCATGTGTTTTTCTCTATATGGTTTCTGCCTCTGTGCCAGTAGGTATAATATACTGTATATTGAATAGTGGAGATATTAAAGAGTGTTGTGCTACTTTTTTGTCTTTGATTTATTACTTAAAGGAAGTTTTATGAAAATTGCCCATCTGAAGTCTCCACACATGGGAAAATCACAAAGTCAGAAAAACACACTCAGTCACACACACCTCCTTACTCTCAGGCAACGTTTCCACACATGCAAACACGCACTCTCTCTAATATAGCTTCCCATTTCCATCACTTTGCATCTCAGATTCTGCAAAATTATAATATAATATGAAATCTCCCAAGGTTCACGTTTTCCACAGGATGATGGAGACTTTCCATTACCAGCACATTACCATAACAGTAATAGTTTGATGTGTAAGTGTGTGTGTGTGTGTGCCTACTAGTGGTGAGGTTATCCTGTGGTTTTCTTGGGGTGTGGAGGAAAGTACCATTACTGGAAAGGAAATCAGCATTCCCAGAAATCATTGTCTTTAAAGTCTTTCTTTTCCAGGCCAACCCCCAACTTCTTGCCATGCAAATGTCCATGCAGCTGTTGGAAATCTCAGAGTTTTCTGGGAGTATTTTAGTTATAAAAAATACATTAGAGCTAAGTAGGTTGGAAAGACTGCCATGCTTGCCAGGCACACACTCTATTTAACAGCTCTGTGGGTTATGCAGCATAATAAAAAGAGAGACACATTGACGAGCAACAGGTATGAGGAATGTGTAAACCACTTTGAGAAGAAAGAAATGTGCTGACTGAAGTTAAAAAACAACAAAAAGAATAGGGACCCTACGGACTCAAGCAGACATTCAACAGGCACATGTCTTGATATTTACAGTTTAACCTGGAAAGAAAAGATTATATCTACTACTGATTAGATCAACCACCTTTCACTTAACTAATTAAGATCATAATTGTGATGTCAGATTCATGGCAATGAAAAATATTTAAAGTCCAAAGGAGGATTCAAATGAAAACAAGTATAGCTTCTTAATGTCTATGCTCTCCCTGATCTCAGTCAGAAGAAAGGTTAAAAGACAAATCAAACCTGAGAAACACCTCTCATTTAATGTGACTGAGACTGAAGGATAGTTCTAAAAATTAGGGTTGCAAAATTCCAGGAATCTTCGAAGTTGAAAACTTTCCATGAGAATTAACAGGAATAAACCTGGAAATTGCATAACTGAAGGTTGATCCTTACCAGGGATTTTGAAAATAGTTGGGGAAAATATATTTTAGCACATTTTTGACTAAAATAACCAGATTTCATGCAAGTACAGTTGAGAATATCTTTGCTATCTATCACAGTGCTTACTGCAGGGGTACACTCCTCCATCAGATGGAAAAATTATTCTAGAACCCTGGACTGTTGAGGCCACATTTTGAGCTAAGAGCACAAAACTAAACACACAAAGCTAAACATCTGAGCCTGTGGACTGCATAAAATGAAGTTGAACCTGGTTGTTCAATTAAATAACAAAACTTGATCAGGTTCTACTTACAAATAAATATGTTAAAATGTAACATTTTTTAATTGTATAATTTTGCATGAATATCTGTCTATGACAAAACAAAATGTTTACATTTTTGTTTGGATATGACACAGTTTGTTTTGATTATCCCCAATTTCAAGTTTATTCCCATAAATCATCATTAATTCCTATAATTCCCATGAAAAGTTTCAATGTGGAGCATTTCCAAAACTTCCCCAACCTGACTCCTAATGGAAAGTTTCTGGAAAGGTGCCGTGAAAATTTTAACGCCTTTGCAACCCTAACTGCATGAGTTATATGATCATTTTTTAAATAAAAATATTGCTTTGAAAAGTGAAACATTTTAGAACCTTGTACCAATTTAGCATTTACAACTGCACTTAGTTTTAAGATATTAAAATATTTTAATAATCTTAAAAAATGATCTACTCCCTCAGAGAAAAGAGACAAACAACTGTAGTCATGAACAAATAAACAACAAAGACTGCATTCAAACAATAACAAACTTAGTATTATCAAAATACAACAGGCTCTAACTACACTCTTTGGAGCAAGAGCTGTGAAGCAGTCCTGCTTTTTTCACCTCACTTATTTACATATTTATTTAATTACTCAATCACTATTATGTGTATTTTTTAATATAGTTGATTAATTTATTCACGTGATAATTATTTAATTTGTCAGCCAATGTTAACTATTTCAGTTTTTCATTTTGATATTACTAAATCTTACCCAGAATGTAATAATTGTCCAATACAATTATACAATTAATGTATGTTTCCTGGGCCATGGGCGCTGTTCAGCTTTACAGTCATGATGGTAACATCACACACACACAGTAAGAATGACAAGAAAGACTTCTTTTTGGTAATTTGGGGTTTCAACTCAACACAAAAGGTAAAACTAAGCATTACAATGTTTTAACCCCTTTCCTTTATGCTCATCATATCAGCTTGTCTGCTCCCATTTCTAAACATTTTTAGTCATTGAACATAAAAGTCCAAACCACCATGTCAAAACTTAGGCATAGAAGAATGTGGAAACATGGTGGTTTGATTGACACCAACACAGTGGTAGACGACAAAAATGGACATACATAAAGCGGAATAAGGTAGAGTGCTATTTAATTCAAGTAGCTTCAAATGAAAAGGGCAGACTTCAAGACGAGGTGAAAAAGAAAAGTCTGACATCAGACATTTCAATAGAAGTGGATGCAGAGCACTGAGAAGAGAGGTTCTGAAGAAGCAGTCATTTGCTACTGGTAATGAACTATAGTTCTGTCTTTATCTTGCCCCTTTATGTGAACATGTGTGTCATGAAGAAGTGGCCCTGCATACCATTTTGCTTATGTATATCTTACTTTCATGTGTACTTCAGCCTAATCAAGGATGTTTTCAATAGGAAGACATGGAGTAGAGCATTGTAAAAGTAAAAGAAATTAGACAGCATGAAAATAGATATATATTTCTTAACAATTCATAAGTAAGTATGTCTCCGTATGCTGCACTTAAACCTATTCAAAAAAGAATTTGCACCATCCCATTTCAGAGGCTGTATCCTTTGCAGTACAAATTTTAAGACCAATTTTTTCATGGTGGCAAACTGAAAGCAGTCCCATGTTATTAGGCTCCATTAAATGCAGCCTATAAATGAATCCTTGTCCCCCAGCATCAAAGGATCCACATCCTTTGTGACCCAAAATGTCCTCTACGACCATCGCAGGACAATTTAAATGAGATGGTTGGATAGCAAAGTAAAGTCTTTTTGAATTTCAGCATTGGTAATTAGTTTCTGTTCAATCACATAGCTATTTTTACAGACAAAAAAAGCCTTGATATTCAAAATACTACTTGGATATCCTTGGAAAGCACAAGTGATGGCTGGGACCTGAAAGGAACACAGCCTGAAATGAGACACAACTTATCTACCTTTTCTAGCCTTTAATGTTAAAAATGTGTTTGAGAGGTTGTTCCACTGTCTTTCTGTGGTGATCTGAATAACATGTGAGTGTGTAACTGTCTGCTTTCACTTACTTGCTGGGCTTCCAACTGAGGCTCCAATGTTGCTCTCATCTGCAACTGAAACAAAAATAAACTCATGTTAACAGATAATCACACAAAATCAATATTTAGAGCTAGTGATGAGTGAGGTATGCTGGCTGAGCAATTGCTGTTGGATAACTAAGTAGCCAGCATGAGATGCACACATTAATAAAAGTAATTCTGTATTGATTAAAATATGTCATCAATACAGGCCTGAAAAACCGGTCAATCACTCTACATAAAGTGTAATGCAGCCATTTTCCATTAGTAACCACTGCAGTTCTGGCTCATGGCTACTGCTCTTAAAACTCAAATGTAAACAATGGACACTTAGCGCACTGTATGAAATAAACATTAGCAACATTTTGTTGGAACAGTGCTGTTTGGCTGTATTTTAATATGGGGAATGAGGAAAAGGCTGCATGTAGGATGTTCAAGCTTATTACCGTTTTCCTTCAGCAGTGAGTGAACAAATTCAGCAGAGACCCCCCCTCACTGCAAACAAATTTCCCATCATTTACCTGCTGATGCTGTGACCCTGTGTTGATACAGGTGCTTAAGTTTTACTGTGTTTTATCAACTTCAGACATGTTGGGTAATCAGAACTTGAAGTTATTCACTCAAATTTAATTATACATCCAGGTGTGTATCTAAAAGACGTGCACAACTTTTGCAATGCAGACCTTCTGCAGACATTTGACTAATATGACATCACTCAGCTTTGTGGATGGAAGAAGTCCACTGGTGTTACTACAATGCATTTTAGTTGATAACTTCAGAGATGCATTTTGGGCCACTAAAGGAACCAGAAAAATAATTTGTGGTGGGTGGTCCTGGTTTGCAATCTGGTCTGTGGCCCCTTTTTGCATGTTGTTCTCCCGTCTCTCTCACTCTGGTTTTGACTCTGTCCACAGTCCTTTTTTGATAAAGGTGAAAAATCAAAACTTTCCTGAATTTGTTCCAGTCTGGTTCTCTGTAGTTTTTCTTCCCTCCTCGTTTACCAAGATGCCCTCCATTTCTCTTTTGCTTCCGTGTGACGTTTGGTCAACCTCACTGCTACTGAAGTCATCTTACTTCCTCCCTTCTCTCTCACTTCATTTATCATTTTCACCCCCTCCACTCTCTCAGTCTCAAATTGCCCTCTTCTCTTTTGCAGCTCCCCCTCTTCAACCTTCTGCCCTTTGCCCTTACTTAATGTCCTAAAACATCCCGTTTTACTTCAGTTACAATGCTTTCATCCAGCAGTGTTTTCCTCCCTTTCTGCCAGCTTTGATCACCGTTCCCTTCATCACTGCTTCTTGTTTTCTCTGCTCTCGCTTTCTACTGCTTAACCTCATTCTTTATTATTTCTCTCGCCGTCTTCTGAAGCCACAAACAGACCAACACCGACAAGGAACAGGCTGACTGGTAGCACCATTAAAACACACACATGCACATGCAGACCACAGAAACCAAGCAGTAACATGGCTTCTCCCTGCAAATACTTCTCTAATGAAAACCAAGCCTGAAGTGTAATACTAGATGCGTGTGTGTCTGACGGCATCTGTCTGCGGTGAATCAACACGACTGCCTCAGCAGCCCAGTAGTTAGTGGATCACTGTGTGTGCGTGCATATGCCTACTTCAGCAGAACTTTAAATGCCACGTGTCTGATGCACACCGTGGCGTCTTAATAGGGGGAGAGTCTCAGATACACATGACTGTGTAGAGAAAAAAACAAAAAAGGGCAGCACTGAATGGAATGGATTTACATACTTCGTGCTACCAAAATACTACCAAATATTGGTTCATGTAAACATAGAACAAAGGGACAAAAAGGGACTTCGGAGCAAAATCAGAGAAGCAAAGAAAGTTTACATGAACCAATATTTGGAAGAGAAGGGAAAAAACTTTAATTGTATTATTTGTTTCATTTCTATTTTACCTTTATTTTACTGCGAAGTCCCTTTGAGATTTAAATTCTCTTTTACACGAGAGTTGGCAAAGGTAGCAGCCAATACAAAATGAAACGAAAAACATTAAATATTAAACAGCACAACACTCAACAATTTGAAACAAGCTTTCTTATTTACAGTGAGTTTTCAAGAACAGCTCAATTTTCTGTCATTACTTTCTCTATAATTCTCTTAAATTTGCTTAGCGACATCAGTAAATCTAATTTTAGCTCTTTTGGAGGTTGATCCATACCCAAGGTCTATGGACTTATAATGATGTCCAGCCTATGACCCAGATCATAGAGACTGCAGTGATGAATGAGAGATTATTTAGCAGTAATGAAGTGAAGGGATGCATGATACACTCACTCAAGAGTCCATAAAATTGGTGAGGTTGCTTACAAAATGTCACGTAATCGATCACAGACAGTAAATCAGCCTCTTTTTTGGTATTAAAGTTTAAGCCCAGCGCAGAGTATAGACTTCAAAAAGAATGCTAGGCAACTGAAAACTATGCTGGACAACACCCACTGATCAATTATGATTAAAGCAGACAGATTAACCAGTCAGAACAGACCCGGATCATGTAGGGACCGGGGCCTTAAAGTGACAGGACCTCTGACAGAGCTTCACCAACAGAGTAAGAATAGTGGTGGGTCAGGAGTTATTAAAATTAAACATGTGAGCCAGAGTTAAGGTTCAAATATAAACTCTGTAAATTGGTGCGATATAATGCTACCTGTTTGCCCAATAAAAGCAATTTCTATTTCAAATAAAGCTAACAAAAAAGACTTACAGGTCCATCTGTGGCACATACTTTTCTTACATTCAATAAAGTCTTTCTTGACCTGGCAAATTGTCACTGTTGGGAACAAACTTCTTATCCCCAAAATGTTACTTATTAGGAAATGGAAAAAACATACTCTACAACAAAATGAGTACATAGTGTATTTTCTGGATTATAAATGACATTTTTTGAACTTAAAATTACTTAAAAATGTATCATCACCTCTCACCAACATGGATGATTACCAGTTGCACTGCTTTATAAAAGAAAATGCAAATTAGAAAAAAAATGAGATAATAGCTTTTGACCTGCCAGCAACAATGACGTGCTTTTCCTTTAAGCACTTTGTAACATTGTCAACAGTGTAACTCCTTTACAGAGAGTTCAGGGAGGATGGGCAGTAAGTCAAATCCTGTATGCAAAAGAAGAATTACCATATTGGTTTTCGACAACTTTCAAGGGCTAACTCTGCTTGACATTTTCATTCATATTTATCAAATCATTATTTTATGTTGTTGATCTTTAAGGGTTTATGGGTCATTGAAAACTGGACAAATACACAAAAAATTATATAATTCAACCAACAAAAACAATAACTTTTTGTGCATGCAAAACCATCTAAACACAGCTTCAATTTAGTGAAGGTGTGACCAAAGAGGTGAACTGTGTAAAGCTCCTTATGTTTTTAATAATATAGAAAACAATTATTTTACAAGCAGTGCATTTAAAGTGGACAGGTATCCAATAAATACCATCTGTCTGTTGTTCATGTTGCATAAATGTCTGATATTCAAACAATCTGCTGTCATTTCTTTTCTCCCTTTCCTTCTCAAACACACACATTGCAAAGCCAGCCTGAGGAGACAACCAAGAGAAGTGACATTTGAACCTAGGGTTTTTGTTGTGCTGCACCATCAGCTGTCATATAACACAAATGTATGCATGAGCTCAGACTTAACATCACACAAACATATTTTTGAAGTTGACTCATTGAAATGTCACAGAGCTGTCACATCAGAGAACCAACAGGCAGGTAGCAACAGGTGGCAGGGGTGATGAGGAAAGCTGAGTTACAGTGGCTGAAGATGAAGCCTCTGAGGTCCTTCTTATGCACAGGTAGGAGACCATAACACAGCAAGATCGTAATTCCAAAAAACATATCAGAGGTGTTACTAATTGTCATCCATACGCTTAAACTGGTAAGGGGTTTCTAAGCCTAAATCTTTGTTAACTTGCATTATATCACCTGTCATGTGCTGATCTTACGCACTAAACATCCAAATCCTTTTTGAGAGGATTGTTAAATCTAAGGAGCCTTAAAATATATATTTACACAGTTTAGATTCCACACTTCGGTTGAAAGCTCACAGGACCATGTCTGAAAAGTAAACTAGTAGGTGTGTGCATCTCTACATATTGCAAACAATCCAATATGCAGTCACCTTCATTGGCTGCCGTACAATCCATGAACCATATAATATAAGTTTGAAGACCTGACACCCTCCAGTTAGTTGATTGATTAATTTCTTTATCCATGATATGGCTGGTTGGACATTCACATGCTCTTTTCATTGGAAGTAAAACTTAATCCATTATTTTCAGAGATGTATGGGAGTCATCAGGTACTCTGTTGTTGAGTTTTATTGTGCTTGAAAACAGCACTGATTATAAATAAAGCTATTCAAATTAAAATGGACCGTAAAGCAGAAACACGGCACCACAGAGTATTTCACGATAGCCGGGTTCCACCTTTGATGACCACCACTGAAACAAGCTGCTGTGTAACATGTGTTTATTAACCTTTGGAGTGCGTGTTCATTTCCCACAGCAGCACAGCGGTGTCTGAGGGAGCTACAGAAGTGTCGGCAGAACTGAGCCTATTTCATCAAAAAATCATTTCAAAACTCAAAATCAAATTGTACAACTTTTTGAAATTTGTGGTGATGTACATTCAACATAAACAATGAAAGTCTCTTTTCTGAGGTTCAATCAGTGATCAAAATGATCTGAAATGTATTGTATATTAATAATTGGGACTGGATCCTGCAGTAGAACAAGAGATGGCACAGGCATCACTGTACATACAGGTAGAGGAGACACACAGCAGCTGGTAATGACTTCCAGGGTCCCTGAACTCAGTATAAATAATCTTGATCATGTTTAGCATATTAACTTAAAAAAACAACTTCAGTACTTTGAAACATCCTATACAACGAATGTTTCATAGTGCCAGTAGAGAGAAATGCTCTGCTATCCTAGTCTACTTTCTCTTTATTGGTAGGTGCTTGACCAGAAACTTCACTGACCTAACACATTTTGTTAAAATCACTCACAGCACAGATACATTTGAGTAATGTACCTGTATCAAAAATGTATACTGCTCAATTCTTAATCAAAAATGCATTCCTGTGTACAGTTTTGTTTAAATATCAAAAGGTTTAATGGACAGAAAGTCAAAACAACCCACATTACTTTGGGGTCTCCAATCAAAAAACAATAAATGCAAAGTCCGTCACTTCACCTCCAATTCACTGGCAGAGCCTATGGATTGGTTGATGAGTGGGTATAATTAGGGTTAATTTGTCTCAGGTTGACTGAAACCCTAAAACACTAAATTAGAGTCAGTTAAGAAAGGGACTGTATAATTTCATCCATTAGAAAAACAGATCATGACTGTACAGTCCAAAATAAAACTCCACTTGGGACTGAATTTCAGATATGGTGGACATTAAATCTTTTGAGTTCGATGTTTTCAATTGCAAGACAATTACTGCTTCACCTACGCTAAAAAAATAAAGATAAAAAGTTTATGCAAGAGTCTCCAAAAACAGTAGTTGATGAGCACTGTGTCCAACATCAGCTGAACAAAAAGTCATCGACCTCCCATCACTACCACATTTAGCCGAACTTCTGGCTCTGCAGAGTTCAGTGAAAACTTTTAGAAACATGTATCTAGGCTCTGCGCCCCGACTGATCTGATTAAATATTTTCCCAAACTTTTTTTTCCTGGAGACTGTTTTCTCAGAGGCAGAAATCATGCAAGAAGCAAAATTTGTACCCAAACCTGAACAGGTAGAGAAGCTGTGGATGTATGTGTGACAGTGCAGTTTGGTGAAGAGGTGTCAGTCTGCATGTGGCCTTGAGAAGCATGCCTTTGGTTCAGCAGCCATGCATCAGGAAGAAGATTTAAATATCTTAAAGGATAAGATGCATGCAGCCACCATGCGGAGCTGATAAACCAAAAATTCTCCCCACCAGTGTGCTGCTGGTTCTGAGTCGTACCCAGGTCCATGCTCTTGGAGGCTTTGACGTGCTGGAACTGCCGCTGATTCTGGTTCTGGGAAGGAGACTGGGGCTGAGCCATGGAGGAGTTGTAGGAGTTTTCCCTGGAATAAAATAACTAAAATAGTTACTGCAGACAAAACAGTTTGAGCTTTAATTAACTGTCTAATGAATATTATGTTTAGTCTTTGTAAAATTGTTGCAAACCATTTCAATTACAACTTTGGAGAAAGAAAGAAAAAACATAAGACACACACCTTTCCAGTTGGTAAGAGTGTTGGATAGAGCTGCTGAGCTCTGTTTCATGTCCATACAGCTCTCCATCTGCATCCTCGTCCATGTGGGAATAAGTCCCATTGGTCACTGAAAAGTAAAAATAAAATTATGTGAGGAATGCTGATAAAAAAGCAGTCAAATTAGATGACGTTTACTGACAATGTCTGTCCACAATAAATACAGTTTTGCCCATGCTAAACTGTTTATTTCTTGAACTGTCATAGTTCAAATGCCACAGTGCAGTAGCTGCAGTCTTGGAAACAACAGCGATTGACACTTGCAAGGAAATTTTCAAAATGTGAGAAATATGGTCACTGTCATCATCCAATACAAAACCATCAGTTTGAAATGTCCCATTTATGATAAAAAAAAAGAGACATCAACCAAACATTTTTTCCATGGATTGGTCATCATAAACTAAAACAAAATTTACTCAAAAACACCACAAGATTCACTACAACTACTGCCTGTCAAATTAAGAGCAATCTTATAGCCAAGGGATGAACATCAGGACCAAGGCCTTGCCCTCCAAAATCCAACCAGTTTATCCTCAAATCAGAAAAGAACATTTATGCAAAGTAGAAGGAAGCAGCCCAAACTATTCATTTGATTCTCCTGCTCACAAACAAGGGTTGAACATGACATTTAATGACACTAACCTTTGACTTTGTCCCTCTGAAATGTTATCATTTCATCATTAGACAGTGTGGACACTCAAGCTATGTTTGTGTAAAATCCCATGAAGCAATCTTGAGATATTAAGTTCACAAGCAAGATGTGAAAATGAAGCACCAAGACATTGACTTCTGACCAAATGAACCCCGAAATCTTGTCAGTTTATTTAAAACAAAGTCAATATTTGTGAACATCTTGGAGAGAAGCCCTTACCATTCTTTTAAAATCATGTTTACAAAGCAAGGGTTGTATATGACCCTTAAATGACCTTAACCTGTGAGCAAGGACCTATAAACTCAAATCAATTCAAATCCCTCGGTCCGAAAGAGCATTATTTCTAAGTTTGACATATATCCCTTAAAAAGCATACTTGAAATATTTTCCTCACAAGCAAGGGACAATCATAAAACCAAATCAGCGATAATCTTTCCAAAGTCAAATTTTCTGTCTTTACTTTTTCCTTTTCTTAAGTCAGAGAGGACATTTTGGCTTACTTGAAAGAAATCCCTAAAAAGCATTGACCTTTGATCTCTAATACAAAACCACTTTATCTTTAATTCAGACTGAACACTGTGGCTGTCACAATTTTACCAGTGTGGACCACTACTGTCTTTATTAAAAAAACTGCAACAATCACAGTGAAAGTATATACACTGTCATGGTGGTTGACAGGTTTAGGTGTCCAATGGGGTTAACTTGCACAGGTTCGAATCCTGCCCATGACGCAATGATTGATATGCAGCACAGCAGGTTCATATGTGTTCCTTAAAACAAGATGGCTTCTGCCTTGACCTACTGCCTTGGCAAGGGTCTGCATGTCCTTCCTGTGCCTGCTGATGTTTTTTTTTTTTTTTTTGGGACACTGATATTCCTCCCATCCAACAAAAAAAAAAAACATGACCAGCTCAGCTCAGATTTGAGTTTAAACTAATGTCTCATTTGTTTAAGTCTGGAATGATCTAAAGTAGCTGCAAAAAATGCTACTGTGCTGCAATATTAGTCAGTTCACTTAAGCATGTAAAACTTTGTCAATGACAAACACAAGAGTTCCAAAAAGATTGTAGATTTTGAATAAGCATCTTTATGGAAAATTATGCAGGAATGTTTTTGTTTGTTGTTACAACAGTGGATTCTACATTTTTATTGATATTCATAAACAAAAGTCAGTCAGTCGTCACGCTGCATTTGTTAAGCTTGTGGTGGCAGCTTCTCAACAAAAGCTCTTCACTGATGGGCACATACACATACACACACACACACACACACTCATCCTGAGACTGCAGCAGAGATCACATATTTCTCATACATTTTAGTGAACATGCAAGACTTACAGTGGGAATAATAATGATAATGATAGCAACAATATCACTAATTATTACTATGATCCTTTTCTTTTATTTTACATGTTCTGGTACAGTGATGGTTGCAGACAGTCTCTTCACCTTCCTGTGCACCTTTTCAAAGTATTTTGCCAAAGCAGAGACAAAAAACAAGGCTGTAGGTAAATGTGACTTCAAGTATTGATCTTTTTTCCTCATTTTCTACAAATACAGCAATCAAAGTTATTTTTATATTTTTGGTTTTGGGAGGTGGCCTAGTCTAGTAGTGTGCTGCACCAACAATTGGAAGGTTGCGGGTTCAAGCCCAGCTCCGGCTGTCATATGTCAATGTGTTCTTGGGAAAGGCACTTAACCTTTAGTAGCTCCCACTGCTGCATCAGTGGCATGTAAATGAGTATGAAAGAACAGGATGTATTAGCTAATACAGGCGGACAACTTGCATAGAAACTTTAACTGTCAGTGAGCCAATGTGAGAGCGAATGGGTGTGAATGGGCAGATGTGAGCAGAATGTGCAGTGTAAAGGTGCACTGACTGGCCAGAAAGGCTAGAAAAGTGTCATATAAGCCCAAGTCCATTTACCATTTAGGTTAAAACCTAACATCATGACAGCCCTACTGAACACTTGAGCAAAGTTTGAAGAAAATCCCTGACAGGTGTTTAGATATCATGCGCACAGGAATGGCCTGAATGGACATCCATACCTCATAATTCCTCCAGCCTTGGCTGCTGCCAGTATGGAGGCCAAAAAAGTAGAGACTAAAAGCCAAGAAGAAGATCAAGAAGAAAATCAATTGGACAAGGAAAATACAAAAGAAATGGAGAGTTTATGAAAGGCACACAGAAAATGCAGCTGCCCTACATCTTCAAAAGTTTGGTGCAGATGGAGCTCCCTGATACGGCTGTGCCTGCTTGATAAACGAGTTTATGACATCTTGATACACAGACTCACAATCCAGCCAAGCACAATTTACATACAGTCATCACTTCTTAGAGAGCATGGCTGCCACACAACACATGCTGGGATTACTACACACTCTTCAGTGTGTGTTCTTTGTGTGGTGCATCCACACATGGCACTGACAGCAGAGATCCTGAAGCCGGAGAAGAAGAGAAAAAAAGCATCTGAAGATATCACACTGTCTCATCTCTATCTGTCTCTCACCTGCTCTCTCTCACTACACTAATCACCTGTTTTATTTTTCCTCTGGTCCCACTCTTCCAATCTGATATTTTGGCTGTCATTTATCTCTCCTTTAAGATCTCCCATAAATCATTTTATCTCCCACTCCATTTTTCTTTTTTGTAAACTTCCTCCCTCCTCCACACTGAAGGCACCTTAATCAGCTGAACTGTCAAAAACACATTCTTCTTTTACCTCGCACACATTCACACACAATCACACCAACACACACACCAACACACATCTGTTCTCAATGACTTCCTTTGAAATGAGGAGAAGCTTTTACAGTGTGAATGATAGATCAATAACCGTTTGCTGGAACAGGAGGTATATTACTTCCTCTTCTTTGACGCTCAAATTTTCCCTCCTTTTGTCTGTATTTGTCTAAATTGTGCCTGTCAAATCATTTCTGTCCCTGTTTTCCACCATCTTTTCTCCACAGATGAAAACTAAAGATGAATTATTCTTCACATGAATCATTTAACTCAATAGTACTCCCTTGTGTTTTTTTTTTAAATCATAAATACCTTTTTCTAACCTGTTTAATCCAAAGCAATGTAGGCCTTGGCAAATGTTAAAAAACCACCCTCCATTACAGATGATCTCCAGTAGGTTTCCGGAAAAATTAAAGGCTTCAAACTAGCACTTATATCTTAAGACATGAAATAAAAACATATCCACAAGCTTGAATCCCCGGCTGGTAAGGATTGGGGGGGGGATGTCTGTTTGTGAGGAAGTCCAGTATCCAGATGCAGAGAGTGGTACTGATGCCCAGAGAGTTCAGTATTTCAATTATAATAAAGCTTATTGACTTAATGACAAGAGTCTAAAATATTGTGCTTTTAAGTGTTCATGTATTTTTTTCATATAAGAGGAAACTCAACAATTTTTATCAAATTAAATTAAGCTGAACAACTTACAGAATAAAGAAAAGGAGCGAAAAGTCTGAACCACAAAGAGTCTGAGATTAGCCTAAAAAGATCCCTATATAGGTCCAGAAAAAAAGCACAAGTATTTGGCAAAGGAACCATCATCACTTTCATTACCACATTTAAAAAAGCTTTTACAGAGCCAGAATTCATATTTTGCAATTTATAAATCCCTGAACAGTGCACAAGACTTAAATCATGGGTCATCTTTGTTTGTAACTGAAACACAAAATCAGCAGAAACATGTCAATGACTAAAATAGAAAGATTACATAGTATCTGAGGAAAGACTTAAACTGTAATTTATTTGAGTCAATTCTATCAAATGCATTTACTTTTTACAGACAGAGTGAGGGGGAAGGATTGAAGAGGAAAAAGAGTGCACAGTGAGGAAAAGTGAACAAGGAGAAAATTAGATGCAGAGAAGGGAAAAGAGATAAAAAGGACAATTCATAAATGCAAAAAGAACACATCTGCATAAATACATATGCAGAGAATCATTAAACTCAATTTATACTTCTGCAAAAGCTAAAAAAAACATCTACAGTTTTATCTCAACTTTAGTGTCAAATTCAATTCAGTTTGAAAATAGTTCACTAAGAGAGTAAAATACCTACGAGTGTGCACAAATACAAAAACACACAAGCAATAACAAGAAAACACAACAAATTATAGAGAAATGTGTTTACTCTATGCAGACAATGTATGTGTTAATTGTAAGTGACACTTCAGCTAGGGTGAATCAGACAAACAAAGAGTATTCAAGGTCAGAGGTCAGAACCAAATTCTGAGTAAACACAGAAAAACAACAATGTCTGCTATCGGCCAACACTCCCTGATCACACACTGTTGCCACACACACAGCAACTAACACTCACCTATTGACACATGACACAGGAACAGAGATCCAGAGACACACATAGACCAACACAGACTGTTAAAGTGACACACACAGGCGCATACTGATTTTGGGAACAACACAGGCCTGTATACAATCAGATGAGTGTACTCGCCAATGCACACTCTTCACAAGGACATACAAATAATACAGGAGCAAATACAGCGACTAAAGAAGCTCTGTGAGGCACACATGACTTAAATAAGACCCTCTAACAGGCAAACCCCAGGAGTAACTAACAAGAGAAAAAACCTTGAGAAAAATGAGTGGAAAATAAAAGCGAGCGAGAAAGAGAGAGAGAGACATGAAAGGAAAATAGGGGCAGAGTAGTCTCTAATTATGGCTGCAGAGTAGATTACAAAACCTCTTTTTATATTTGGTTTTGGTTTATTTTATCTTGAGGTCGCTCATTTTGCACAGTTATTAGCTTAATCAGTGTGTTACCTAACTTACTACAAATAATAGGCTCAACACTTCTTCAATGGTGAAAAATGGAACAGAAAAACAAAATAACATGAAAGTGTAACAGTGAAAAGTTCATATAAAATCATTATGGGACAGGATCAGAAGAACTGGAACATAGTTTCAGGGGTGAAAGTCTGAGCAGGGCAGAGTTCAAGCTGAGTGTTCACAAGCCATCACATAATTTTATTTGGATTAGTTTGTGTTTTTGTAGCCATCCTACAATGCATTGTGTGTGTAGGTGTGTGTGTGTGTGTGTGTGTGTGTAGTGGTGGTGTTGGGTGGTGGTGTTGGGGGGATAAAAGTCATGGAAACAAATGAATCAGTGGTGATCAATTTCAATAAGCATGCAGAGTGTCCCCTGTTAACTCTCACTATATCTATCACAAACTTCATTTTTAAAGCAAAATTAACAGCATTGAGGGATTACATTTTTGTGATATGTATATATATATATATATATACATATATATATATATATTCATGTATACATATATATAAAAGATGTTATTTTTAAGACCAGAATTTCCAAAACATTGCCATGACATTGAACTTCTGTAATATATTTGAATCATTTATACTTTCTGATGAACAGAATGGGTGTCAAATTTTAAACAGTGTTGAATAACGAGTAGATCTGGTCCCAAATGCTTGAGGTGAACAGGCTGACAAATGAATGTGTTAAACCAAGAAAATCCCTCTGGCACATCTCCAATATCTCTCTTTCCTTGCTCCTCGTCTGCATCAAAGTAGGTGACAGAGGGGAAAATGGAAATGGGGTTTCAAGGCAAACCCATCGCTTCGTAGAGCCAAAATTCCTGCTGCCTTGCTTGTGAGCAGTTAGGTCACTCAGATATGATTCAGTGTTATCAGCCTGACATGGTTGCTGATGCTCACACATATCACGTTCAGTTGGACACGAAAAAGTATGTTCAAATATGTGAAGAAAATATAGCAGCAAAACTAAGGGTTCATACTGAAATTTGTCCCTGACCAAAGTGAAGAGAAACATGCTTTAAGCCTCATGTAATGGATGTTTAAGTGTGTTTACACAACTAAAAGTACACTTACCATTGGATAAATAGAGACTGTTGTCCATCATGGGTGGGTTCATGTGGCCGTTGGTCTGTGTGTTCACTGGGCTCACCTGTCCCGATAGACCAGAGGAGCTGTCGAAGGAGCGATTGGGTGACACTCCATGCAGGTCCTGGAGGTAGGAAAGAAAAATTGGTCATTAATAATGTTAAGATTATCAGTCCCCCACTTTCATTTATTTGGATTAGAGCATGCAAAGCTGATGCATTCATATATATGTCACTTATCTGACAAGTTTATGAAAAACTCTTTTTATTTCTTTTTGTCTTGAGGTGTAAGTGATGGTCAAAGGGGGAAGTGGCAACATTTCATCAGTTTTTTTCATTCAGTCAGTTGGAGAGAATCAAGGTGAGAAAAGGGGGCCCATTTCCCATGGCCCCTTGCTTGTAACTGTCCTCAACGCTGCCTCTGTCTTCTGTGTGTGTGGCAATGACACTCATACTGACACCTATCCCCTCGAGAGGCGGCCCTCTTCAGGTCCTGTGACAGTCAAATAAAGCACTCATTCCTGTGTGTGTGTGTCTTTGTGCTTTTATTATAACATTAGAAATTAATTTACATTCATCTGTGTTCTGTGGCTGTGTTTGGGATAGAGTATGTGTTCATTAACATGTATCCATATTCATTCAATTTTGTTTGTGTTGGTAGGTGTATTTGAGTGCTTCTTTGTGTTGGTCTGTCTAAAAAGATGCAGCCCAGTGCCCTCTCAAACAACAAAGACATGATAGTTCAGTGTGTGTGTATGTGTGTGTATGATAAAGCCGTCTTGTCATCTTCCTCCTGACCCTCCACCGGGAAACAGCTCCCCCACACACCCCTAACCAAAACCCATCATTTTCGGAGTGTCAGATGTCCTGTGGGGCCCCTTCCTTGCCTGGCTCTCTCCCATAACCGGTGTCAGCGTGAAATCAGATTACTCAAAGAAACAAATGCTCATTTGGTTTAAAAGGAGTTTTTCAGGTGTTTGGCTTAATGCATACATACACAACATTATTGTTCAGCTCATAAATGTGCACATTAGAAGCATAAGGGGCTCTTGATTAGTCATTAAAAAACAATTACTAATGCCTTAGTACATGAAAATAGCCTACAACTACAAGGCCATTCAGCAAGGGTTGATCCAATATAATACTGTACTTTACCATTTCATATTCACAGTAGGAATGAAAATGTTTCACAAAAATAATCAACAAAAATGTCACTGTATTGTTGTACTAATACCTTAAATCAGGGATTGAAAAAGTTGGTTAAAGAGAGAGCCATATTAAGGTCATTCACTTTGTCAGAAAACAAACACGGATGTTTTGACTTAACATGCAAACAGTAAAACTTAATTTAATGAGCTAAACATACAATTCAAGCCAACTGAAACTACTTCTTCAGTTGGATAAACATAAACATTTACAAACGTTTACTGTTGTTGGAAAACTATTTTATCTACAGGTTTTTTTATTTAATCTTTTGATTTTGCCACAGTATCTAGATACATCTGCACATGTAGTGGTTGTGTATGTCTAATATTTGTGCTTTTTGTTTAATGTAATGATATTGAATACATTGTCACAATGCAAACTCAGGTCCTCGGGGAAAAGAGAGTCAAACTCGTGCTTGGACTGATCAGAATTCACATAAGAAAATAATTTAAAAAAGACAGTATCTTGGAGGTGCAAATTTGGCAAATTAGGATCCAAATAATACGTTTTTTTATGTTAAAAAAAAGAATAAGTCTTACTTAAGGACCTGTCTTCATTATTTTGTAACTTGTTTATCTTTTTATTTCTATGTATTCTACATCACACGTTTAATACTGTTCTTTTTCTTTTTACAATTTCTTTCAGTGTTTTCTGAAAAGACAAACAAACTCAAAAAGGATACATATGTGTAATCTAATACAAGTTAGAGTAGACTAGGTAAATTTACTAAGAAAACTATTTAAAATGTGATAAAAAAAAATACTGAGTAACTATCAGTGGTGTTTTGAATCAAGGAAGAGCAGTGCAGACTGTATCTTATGTCATCATTAGACACTGATATATTGTGACAACCCTCGCCATCGAACAGCTTGAGATTACACAGACAGATCCTTCACAGAAGTACACTCTTGGTTGGATAAAGCTGATGTTCTGGGAGTTACAGAGTGAAAAGAGCAGCTGGATAAATTGAGAGATTTCTAAGAATTGGCTGAGGATGAATACAGTGAGGGCATCTGATCCAAGGAAATCTTCAAGAAGAAATACAAGGACAAAAAGATCAGAGGGGAAAAAGCAAAGTGGTCCACTTCTGGAGACTAAAAGCATCGATACTGAAACAAAAAAAAAGGGTTCCAATATACTCTCGGCCATTATCTCCCTATCCTTACTTCTATACTCTTAAAACAAGGAGGTAACATGCAGCTCTTTGATGCTGCTAGCAGCCTTCTCTGTCAAGTTATTGACTGGGAATGCCCTCAGAAGTGCGAGTCAGAGTAGACTTACACACAAACAAATTATTTTGCACTCCTACATTAATCGAAGCAGATTGTGTTCATTACTTTTGGATGTGTTATTAGTGTTTTTTTGTCAAGTTTTAATAAAAAAATGGTTAAAGAAAGAGGAGTCCAAGTTTTTTGTGTGACTAGTTTGCTGAGATTTAAACTGTGATCTCTTACAGCTCATATGGCTTATTCTGTTTAGATGACAAAATGACACATTGTTGATTTTTTCATTGATTTGTTTTATATTCAACATTTTTGTAAAGTGAGCCCAAGCATACACCCAGACAGGGCTAACCCTACTTTATGTCACCATGGTAACTCTTTACGTCCTCACACCTGTAGCAGAGGAAGAGAGAAACTCTGACAGCTTTATGAGAGATAAAGACAGGCTTTGTAAAAGTGGAGGTGAAAATAATGAAAAAGATAAATGTTCTTGCTCCCCACACAAGAAAGATACTCAGAAATCTATACATTTTTGAGCAAGTTGAAGTTGTTGAGCCCTGTCATGCCATATTGACCAGGCAGATAGTAACATGAGACCATGGCAGTTTTTCTTTTCATTAGTACCCTCAACTGTCCTACATGAGCCAAAAGTTCATCAGTGAATGTGCCCAGAGGGTCATTGCAGCTGCCAATAAAGACTTTGTTGTCCTCATGTTTCCTTTTTTCCTCATCCTTACTCTTCTTTTGGCTTGTTGTAGCTGGCATTGTCCTTTTCAAAAACTTGTTCAGTACAATGAAAACAATATTTTCTAACTCTTTATCTGCTACTGGTTTTATCAAACTTTGGGGTTGCACCTTTGCAGTTGAGGCATTCTCAAGAGTTTGGTCGGCAGTACTGCCACCTCCCGGTAGGACAATCCTTCAAAAATCATGTTTTGGACGTTACTTATATACAGATGCAGCCACATTAATTTTCCTACCAGCTAATTGCCAGTCAAGTTCCAGTCAATTTCCAGCCAACATCCAGCCATTAAGGGTTGAAATAAGTTTTGTATTTGTTTGCTCTCAATTTCTGTACATTATGGCATTTTCCATGCTAAGTTAAATTTTCATTTACATATCCTGTGAAAAAGTTACACAGGTTACATGTTTATCATGTCATTGTGGGCGATCTCATCCCAACCACTAGGGTGGGCAGCTTTGAGTACTTTCCTGTCATGGACCAGCCAAGACTCTGCCAAGGATATTGGGGAAAATTTAAATGGCCCCATCTGTAAGAGTCCAGCAAGTAATGCAGGTCATCACTGGTTGTGCACACACACTGACAAGCTCTTCCTTTTATCATCCCTAATTCTTACTTTAAGTTGTATCCGCTGTTGCCTGTTAGCTGCACTACAGTTACTTTAGCTACTGCTGCTGGTTGTACTACTACTGCTATGAGATGAGTTAATTGGTTTGCCTTGTTTATTATGGTCACTGAATCAATTGTGCTCTCACTGCAAATGAACTGCTCAAGGTTTTGATCAGAAGCAAGCCAAGACTACTTACTCTGGCTGAGCTCTGCCCTGATTTTCTGCTACAAATTTAAGTTTGATTGCTCTGTATTGATTGCTCTATGTTCATATGTCAAAAAGGGCTGGGCTAGAGAAAACAATGTCCTGTTGTTCTGGAACATTTCCCACTGATCCATGTATGAAAGCAGCCTAAGTTTCTCAATATTACAGGAAAGAAGTATATATGCAAAAAAATATATAAAGGGGAGCTTCGGCTATGATGGTTTTCCATTGCTTGCCTGTTTATCTGTGTTGCCCTGGAAAGTGTCTGTAGCATGTAGCTTTATTTCCACTCGCAGGGCATGCAAAGGGCCATTCATGGTTGAGCCAACAACCCAGCTTTGTATGTACAAAGGTTTGTACAAACCTTCTACAGCACTGTGTAAAAGGCATCAGCTGAATAGGAGCCAGGATGAAAAGCATCTCTTTTTACACAAAAAGAAAAGAGATACAGCTAAGCAGAGAACACTCTGACTCCCTCGTCCTCTCTCTTACACACACAAAGGAGCACGTAAACACACAAAATCTGACTAGCTGAAGTGTAAATGCTCTTTTGGCTGCTGCTGGTAAGAGCAGAGAAAGTAGTGTCAAGTGTGTGAAGAATGGATGGAAAGGCTTAGGAGTCAGTAAGTGTAGAAAAAGGCAGAAGGAAGAGCCAAAAAAATATGCTCTGATTTAGTGAGAGCCAAAAAAAGGCAAGAGAGAAAAAGGACGATAAATGTGCATGCATATTTGTTTTAATTGGAAACCAACAGCATTGTTCAAATATATTTATTTTTTTCACATTTATGAGTGAGATCTAAATCTATGATGAATCCATACATTATGAATTGTATGATTATATCTTAGACCTATTTAAACTGCTGTGATCACATAAATGCTCTAAATGGTCATTTTATAAGGTACAACTTGCTAATACCAGATTAGACCCTCTTTTGCTTTCAGCACCGTCTTAATTATTCATGGCTTAGGTTCTAAAAGTCCTTGAAAAATTCCTTTGAGATTTTGGTCCATACTGACATGATAGTGTCGCGCAGTTTCTGTGGATCCTGCATGATAATCTACCGTTCAACCACATCCAAAAGGTGATCTATGGGATTAAGATCTGATGAATGTGGAGGCTGCTGCTTTACAGTTGACTCACTGTCATGTTCAAGAAACCAGTTTGGGATTATTGACCTTTGTGACATTGCGCAAAGGTCAAATAATCAGAAGATGGGTACACTGTGGTCATAAAAGGGATAGACATGGTCAGCAACAAGACTCAGGTAAGTTGTGGCATTCAAAAGTTCGATTGGTACTAGGGGGCCCAGTCAAGACACTACATCCATGCTTTCATGTTCTTAGCTGATAGGGGTGACACCTGATGACATCTTCTGCTGCTGTTGCCCATCTGCTTCAAGCTTGTCAAGTTCAAAAATGGCATACCTTGGTTGTAATCAATGGTTATCTGAGCTACTGTTGCCTCTCTATCATCTAGAACCACACTGTCCATTTCCCTCTGGCTTCTGGCATGAGAGAGTCATTTTCACTCAGAGAACTGCTCACTGGAAATTTTCTACAATTTAGCCAATTCTTTTTAACCCTAGAGATGGTTGGGCATGAAAACTCCAATGATCAGCAGTTTTCAGATCAGGCCATCTGGCACCAACAACCATGATACTTCATAAGTTATCTTAATCACCTTCCCTTGCCATCCTGATGCTTGGTTTGATCTTCAGCCTGCTGTATTAACCATGTCTACATGCTTAAATACATGGAGTTGCTCCCATCTGATTGGCTGATGAGCTATTTGCATTAACAGGCAATTGAACAGGTGTCCTAAATGAAGTGGCCTGCGAGCATGTGCAACTGTATGAGGTTACTCATAGCAACTAAGCAACTATGCCAGGTAAAGTAACTTCTGATATCAACAGCAAAAAGTACTACCATTTTTTCTTAAACAAAATTCACGATGGTGTGATCCAGTTTACAAAGCAACCAATAGTTTTATAGGGAACTAAATGACTTTACTGGACCCTGAGTGTTGCTGGGGTTGTAGACTCTTTTGTCTTATGAAGGGCAGCATGTGCTTTTTCCCTTTTTTAAAACAAAGTACAATGATTGTAATTCCTGCTGAGTAAATTAGTATGTGTGAGTGAATGTGTGTAAGTGTGTGTATTACCTTTAGCACCCTCAGCACCACTAGCTGGATGGTCCCCCTTACATTTCCTTCCTGTGACATGGAGCGACGGAGAGTCTCCATGGCAACATGGTTGGAGCGCCCAAGCAGGGATTCTCCATTGACTGCTATAAGCTGGTCATTGACACACAAACGCCTATCCTGTAAAACACATACACCGGTTTAACTGAGATGTCTTGTGCATGTTTAAAGACTAGAAGAAGATGTCTTTTTTAAATGTTCTTGTATAGAAGTAACTGGTGGGAAAAAAATCTTGACATGCTCATGTGTGCTCCTAGATGTGATAGAAAGTCTAAAGAGGAATGTTCAACTCAAGAACAGACTATGGACAGAGTGGACAGTGATGTCAACATTCATTACTAAGAGCCGTGTAGAAGTATAACATGGGAGCTGCCTTTTGGAGATGCAACCTCTCATAAAATTATGAAAACAAGCAAGGAAAAAGAGCTGATGCATGCATATGCAACCTGCTGGATATTATGGACGATGACAGTCACCCTCTGCACACCGTCATCAGCAACCAGAGGAGCCTGTTCAGCCCCAGACTGCTCCTTCCCAAGTGCAGGACCAGCAGACTGAGAAACTTTTTTGTCCCTCAGGCCATCAGACTGTACAACTCCTCACCGGGGGGGGAGGAGGAGTAACAGGAAGACAAAGGACGGGAGGTAGCAGTAGCCAGCCAGTAGCCAAATTTTTTATTATTTTTGACTGATATTTATTTATATTTTTGTTTATCTACTGTATATATGTTTTTTATATATCATTTTATCCATTTTTCAAACTGCTGGAATCCCAATTTCCCTGAGGGAGTTTCCCAAAGGGATTAATAAAGTTCTATCTAATCTAATCTAATCTAATCTAATCTAATCTCATCTAATACGTGTCCTGGCAAAAAAAAAAAGAATACAAAAATGGAAAATTACATAAACAAATGCATAAAAATGTGTAAATAAATAAAATGGATTATGCATTTGTTTATGTAAGGAACCCATCTCTGTCCAGGGACCTTTAAATTATTGCATGGACATTTTTTAACAAAGCTGCATTAATAAATTATTGCTTACCGTGCTTTGAATGTTTAATGAAATGTTCGAACAACTTCACTAACAAGGTCAAATTGTGGATTGATGCTGAGTAAATTTTAAATAGAAAATTATGGCAACATATTGCCATCTAATATCATCAACTAGAGGTAAACGAATGAAAAAAATGTCATTGCATAGATGAAATAGAAATTTCATTGGGTGTAGTTCTTTTTCTCTGACTTAATATCAATTTCCAGAAATTCACTGAAAACAAATCAGTTTTGCTTTCCAACTCTGCCACTATAAATTCCTTTTCTAGAGGGAAAAGTGTTTGACTTTTTTATTCTATTAAAAACAGTACTTCTAATTCTGTTGTTTTTTAACCCAAGACGACTATTAAACATTAACTTAAGTTTTAGCTATTATACTATGCTCAATGTTATTAATATTATTAAAGTTTGTACAATAAAACCCAAAGACTCCTCAACAAAAAACAGCTTATGCAGCTTTGTGCATATAGCTTAACCTTAAAATATCAAAAACACTAAGAACAGTTTTAACTAGGGGTGTAACGATACACAAAAATCCCGTTTCGATACGTACCACGGTTTTGAGGTCCCAGTTCGGTTCATTTTCGGTACTGTACATGCTTTTGACAAGTCTTGGACAACAGAGGATTTAGCTTGTTCATAAAGTGATGGTATTATTTTCTGGCTGAAGTGCGGACGAGTGGGTACTTCATACCGGGGCTCAATCACCTTTAGCATGTGTTTAAAACCAGCATTTTCCACAACTGAACATGGTCTTAGATCCAATGCTATAAAAACTCCAATAGCTTTTGTTATAGCTTTTGCCCGATCTGAATTGCCAGGGAGAGGCTGCTTGAATGCCGATGTCAACTGCATTTGCACTAAGGTGGTTTTTTTTTCTTGTAGCGGTGATATTTACACTCGGGTGGTGCCGTTTAAGATGAGTTAGCATGTTCGACGTGTTGCCAGAAACGTACCCGATCTCAGCTGAACAGTGTCGGCACACCGCCCTCGTTTTATCCACCTGTCTTTCTCCATTGCAATATTTTACCGAGAAGCCGAAGTGTTCCAAAACAGGAGACTTTAGCGACAGGGGAGGGTCTTCAAGCTCCGGCTTATCGCTAGCAGCAGCCATGATGCACACGGGCTGCACATGTAGCTGCGTGTGTAGCAGCGGAATGTAAACAACCATACGCAACTTCAGGCCCGCAAACTCACCCGTGCAATGTTACACCCCTGGTTTTGACCAAATAAGGAAATAAAATATGAGTACCACAACTGATATTTAGCCAGCTTAACATTTTTACATCTGCTTTTAAAATTGGCTTTTTTATATTGGGCGTATTAGAATGGTACAGGGACGGCGTGAAATAAATATGTTGGTGACTCAAAGCCTACAGGTTTCAGTCAATAGATTTTTGGATTATTGCTGCTAATTAGCTATGGCAAAAACAAAGAAACAAAGAGTTAACAACAAACCAGACCTCCAGAGGCAACAATACGATGTGTTCAACTTAAAATTCTAATAGACTAGAACACAAAGTGCTTATTTCCTGATTTAAAAGTATTTCAGCACTCAAAATTCAACCACACTAAGGGGATTCATCGGCTTTTACAACCAGCCTCAACTGGACTCATGAGGAACTTGAGGTTCTTGCACCCCTTCAATGGCTTTGATTTTCAAGGTTGCAGCTTAAACTGAAGTGAAGGACACAAAATCATGTTTCATGGGGCTTTACTTTCTCTTCTTTTTTTAATGTATTTATCTGTTTTTAGTGATAAAAGTTAACCCATCAGATGTTGAGAGCTACCATGTGTCTACGGTGACAACACAGAAGAAATCTACATCAACAATCTGACCGACACCTAACTGTGAAGACGCTTCTTCCTTTGACTTTCTGACTCCATTTAGCAGCGTACACACTTATGAAGCATGCTACCAGCTCCATCTGTCTGGCCTCCCGGGTGTGTTGTTTACAACTCCTCTACAGCAGTTCTGTCTATTCTTGTTGGTCTGATCCATGCTAAATGCTGCACAGGTGTGTGCATGAGAGAGTGCATGTATGTGTGTGTTTGGGCATATGTCTGCCAGTCTGTCTCTCTGCTGTCTCCAGCATGTCAAGTGTGTCCTGGAGAGTAAGATGTCAAGGGTTAACAGAACGGGAGCATATAGCAGCAGAGACAGCACAGGTGGCCACACATTACTGAATCCCTTGAGCGTTAACTTTACAGATTGGTACATTTAAGAGCAGTTTGTCTTCTTTTTTATCTTCAGTGAGTAGTGTTTCAGACTCTCGTGTCACCTTGTAGGCAGCCCCTCCATGAATAATGGATTTGATGAAGATTCCCAGGTCCTCTCCAGTCTCCCTCGACTTGTTTCCTTTGAGGCTGATGCCGAGCCCTGCCGAGCCACTGTCGTTGAGGGGCACCTCAAACATTAGCTGCTCCTTCCCGTTTTCAGAAACAAAGCCTGGTACTCGGGACACCTCATCCCTCTGGGAATGAGAGAGAAAGAGAATTGAGGGCAGAGGAGGGAGAAAGACAGAAGAGGGAGAGAGGGTGAGGGTGAGGGTGAGGTACAGAGGTCAGCTCACTGGGCATGAATAGTCTCCTACAGCAAAACTAAAAGCTTTTTCATTTGAGAGAAACTATCACAAGGAGCTTTTCAGCTAAATCTCTGTGGAAAAAATGCGGCTATTTTATCTAGTTAGTCTATTTCCAAAGACGGAACAAAAATGCTGAAGAAAAAAAGCCATTTGGACCCACTGCTTTTATGTCTTTTTTTCTTCTCTCAGTCCAGCAATATCAATAAAATGACCTGTGCATTTTCAAGAGGTAATTGGAGCATACGGCAAACACTGAGAGACAAAAGTAGTGAGAGCTCAGGGAGTACAGGCAGAGAAGAACGACTGTAAAACAGACTGAGAAACAAGAATGACAGAGTGACTGTATAAATAAAAATGGCTGTTATAAACCCAGAGGGATGGTTAAAAACACCATATCATCAACACGTCTGAGACAGATATATTGGGCAAAATATCACTAGAAACGCAGCAAATATTTTCCCCTGAATATGTGCTGTGAGGCTGTAAAATCTTAGTTTGTAGCACTCTTTCAGAACATAAAGACTACACATTTCCCACATTTAATGACAAGTAAACAGAACTCAGAAAAATGTTACTTCATTCCAAGTAATAAAGACGGCTTGCTTGAGAAACCACAAATAGAGCTCCGAACCCTTCGAAACACAATAAATGTGATCTAATCTTAGTGTTAAATGAAGAATATTGAAGTATCAGGGTTCCCACTCTTATCTAGAACTCCTTTTTCCAGGACTTTTCCACAACCTTTAACCCCCACTCCCATGTTTGAGAATTACTACTTTTGATTCATAAGAGCATGTGCACTGTGTAGCCTGTTAAATGTAAATATTTGTGTTTCTGTTTAATTAATATAAATTAACTCTGACTGATTAACACTTGTAGTTATTGAATCACAGTATTTTGTTTTGTTTTTTTTCAGCGGATGATACTTCTTGCATTGCACTTATGGAGCTTTTTCTAGAGCTCTGTGGATAAAAGTGGGTAAAAGCATTAGGGGTGGACAGAAATATCGATGCAGCAATGCATTGCAATTATTCCCCTCCCAATTCAATATCGATTCAGCAAATCTTATGAATTGGTTCACCTCCAGGCCAGTGGGGGCGCTGTGCACTTTTTCAGCGTCTATCCAGCTGTCGCCGGTTGCAGAAGAAGACATGCTGACATGCAGAAGGACTGAGACCCGAACGTAAGGGTGATTTAACAGCGGTTTATCAGTATTTTCTTTGTAAATAATGTAAAATATTAAACACAACAGCATTAGAATCATTCTGGAGTGTTTTCTTTTCATTTTTTTGCCGTATTGTCTCTGTTTTGCCGTATTTCCGGCGTATTTTCTGCGTGTTTTATCGTCTTTTTTGGCATTTAAAGTATTTTTGATCATAGTTCATTTTTTATGGATTCCATGAACAGTAATTTTAGAAATACTGGAGGAAGAAATGTTGAGATCTCTGTCTTAAGCTGGACAGGAACTGCTTCAGGGACCATCATCAGTAAAAAAAACGCCTGGACATGGTCTAATATAACAGGCTGCAACATGGACACTAAATCCTGTTGAAAATTCAAAGCCATTTTTACTGTAATTACATGCTGTTTTAAGCATTTGTAACATAATAATGAAAAATTCTTGCAAGAATTGTTAACTTTTATTTCTCGTGAAAAAATGTATTCAAAAGGACAATTCCTGACACATTTATTCACAAAAAAGACCAGGTGGACATTTATAATTATAGTGTAGACTGTCATGTTTTTACTTTTGTACTCCATATGCACTAACAAGTTATTACTGTGCAAATTTTTATTTTACAGATGTTAGCTCAAAAATATGAGGTGACATACCACATATGTTCACATTGGCATCAAAATAAAAAAAAAGTCAAAAATTGTCAACAGGTACTCTAATTATTTGTTTATTTCTACTTCTCATTGAATCAATACTGAATCGAATCGCCAGCCGAAGAATCGAAATCGAATCGAATCGTGAGGTTCTTAACAATGCCCAGCCCTAAAAAGCATGTTCCTGACTGAATAAAGATGACCTGTGTACTTGACGAGTTGCTGTATCAATACATGTACTGGCATTAAATTCGTATCTGTCAATTTGCTCACATAAAACAAAACTACTAATACAGTTTTAGAAATATTCTGAAACTTGCATTAAAACTGGTGACAGTAGAGCTGGATAGCAAGCTGCGCTGACTTCTATCTATCGATACCTTTCAGTCCAGTGATGAGGGCTCAAACAAGGAGGGCAAAAGAGTTCAGAACTGAAGCTGCCATAACTGAACACCTCGTGGAGCTGTGATGCACATAAAACATCCACTGACAATGGTGGAAAAACCTGAGGTACTCATTTTAGCTGAAAGTTTTGGGCACTTTAAGCCCTTCAACAACAAATGAGATACTATATAAACTGTTTAACAGAAAAGTTCTCACCAGAAATCCATTTCAGTAATGTTTACATCCATACATATCTAGTTAAGAACGCTTACTCCCACACCACTGACAGGATGAAACAATTTAAAAACATGGATACTTTCATGCCTCTTAAAGGTATTTTGGTAATATTTCTGCTTTTTGGAGAGCAGGAGATCAAGAAATTCTTAAAATCAGACTATAGGTGAGTGTTAATAAATGCCATTTGATGATACTATTGGGATAGCTGAAGCTTTTTTGTTTAACAGTGTGATGGGGCAGTATTGTTGGTGACACACAGACACATTTTCACCAGTTTAACACAGTATTATGTAACAGAATTAGATGAAGTTGTCGTGGAGCCACTGTAGAGCTTCCTGTTTGAATGTTAGATGGCACTGATCTGCTGTTTGCTCTTATGTGAGTTTTCTTTCTGAAATTAGGCTCTGTAGGGGTGAATCTAGAATTGTGTTCTCAGATGATCAACAGCTTCATTCATAAAAAAGTGAATAAAATAAATTTACACGAAGGGTAATGCACAACTATACATACAACTATACATACCACTGTAAACTCCTCCATAAACTACAGGAAATAGAGGCCTTTCAAGCCCCTCTGTGGACAGTTCTATTATGTTACACCACATGAAAGCTGTTGCTCAAAAGAAATAAAAACTCAGGACTCAGAAAAGAGCCTAAGAAAGCCTTGAACCTTTAGAAAACATTAATCCTTAATGTTATGGAGTACTCAAAAAATGGGACAATCATTAAAGAGAGCATGCTCTCCGTCTCCCCCTCTTTGCAGCACCAGCAGCTGCCTGAAACACTTGCTGTAGCAGGCCCATAGAATGAATACTGAGTTGTTGACAACATGGCACCAAACAGCGCTGAACTGACCAATTCAAACAGAGTTGACCTGTAAATCAAAAAACGGACTGAGCCCACGTAAGGAGGGAGCAGGGCAGGAGCTCTAACAGACTACCTCAGACAGACTGAAAATACAGCACTATCAGCGGAAGCCAGTATATGAAAACTAGAGGTTTTTCTGAACATTAGTGAACGTAAACATGGTTTTAGCACCAAAAATGAATATATGACCTTAGTAAGCTTTTGGCTGTCGATCAAGACTGGCTGATCAATATGGAGCATCTAGTGGCATTTCCATCCATCACACAAGAAAAATGATGTGCCGAGGGTTTTGCAACGTTTTAATTTGTTAATTTTACAGACCATAAGTGAATCTCAACTATTTTGGATATCCTAAAAAAACAATGATCAATCAAGAATGTGTATATTAATTTACTTTACCTTGTTTCTGCACATGCGTGTATGTGTGCATAAATAAAATCCATTAATAATTAACTGTTCTTAAGATGTGCATGTACAAAACTTCAATCTTGCATGGGCTTGTTAATGTATTTGCATGAATTTTGTGTCTCTGTGTGAGCACACTTGTTTTGTGTTTTCGAGTGTGTGTGTGTGTGTGTGTGTGTGAGAGAGTGTGTTTGGGAGGGTCAGCTGTGTCAGGTTTAGACAGTGTCTGTCTGTGGGGATTGTAGGTTTAACGGCGTTAAGCCGACACAAAGTCCTCTACTCTGCAGAAAACTGTTTTCCCTGCTGGGAAAAAAGCTCTCATCAGACTGACTGTCCGGACCTGATAGGAAGCTCAGCAACCTTCGGAAAGAACTTCAAAACACCTAGATGAGATATGTTTGCTACTTTATGTGCATAATTATATTGACGATTTATTATTTTCTGAGATACTGCCCAAATTTTTGTTTATGATAAGCATTTCTCAGTTTTCCAGCCACAGCTACCATTCTGTGTTGATCTGATTTTGCTGCCCTGCCTTGTTAATTTATGAGTTCTTTTTCTTGCAGTCAGCACAGGACAGAGCTAATGTCAGATTGGATTCAGAGAACAGGACAGATTTTGTAGTGGTGAAAAGTTTGCTGCAGCACTTCTCAGCTTGGGGGTCAGGACCACCCACATAGATGTGAGATGTTTTATGGAATCTGACAAAAATATGCAAATGTATGTAAAGTTGGTTATCTGGGTGATGAATTCAATTTCCCTCTTAAACAATGAAAAAGCATGGCCCCTCAGCCTCCTCACATCTTTCACCAGACAAACAAAAGGCCCATGAGGATGGAAATAGGGGGCTGTTGTTTGGTATCATATCCAACTTTTTGTTATTATTTTGAGTGCTACACAAGCAGTTATTTTTGAAAACAATGTTTTTTCTGTTCATTTTGGCTTTATGTACACACAAACAGCCTCTGAGAACACTGGAAACCCACATTTTGAAACAATTCTGAAAAGGTGAAAATTTTCCACAACTCCATTCATGGTTTCATCTGAAGGCAGAATAAATGGTGTTTTAGACTTGAAGCATGACAGTGAGCAACAGTTTCAACGTCACTCTGTACAACATCATCACATCTGTTTACATAAGAGATGCACAATGGCAGAATTTGCTTAGGTTTCACTGGTGCCAATGTTTCTGACTAGACTTTTTAAATGTCTATTATACACACACACACATATACTTCTCTCTCACTGTGTTGATCTTTAATTCAACACTCCAACAATTCATACAATGCTGATGTGTTGGAGGGGACCAGGTCTACAGTAACAACAGTGACTGTGTTAACAGGCAACCTTTAGCTGCCCGTGTCTGTGGTTGTTGCTGCAACAGATGCTTAACAAGGTAAGAATATTCATATATGCCTCTTTCTATTTTCTCATCATAGAACATTTTAATGATGGAACAAGCACTTCTATCAATAGGCCACAATGCAGTTTAGCCTATAATTACATTTGAGGTGTGCTTTGGTGCCATAAAAGTACCTGAAAGTACAAAATATGATTAGATTACTTAACGTTGGAGTCAGTGACTCAGTATATATGAGCTCAGTCAATTTGAGGGTAGCTATGGATAGGGAAACAAGCAAAGATTGGACTGAAAGAGACATTTTTTTGACACAAGCATTGATTGTTAACCGCTCAAAAGTCTCAGAGCTGTCCTCTCCAAAACCTCTGTTTTGTATTTTATCAAAATGTGGTAATATATAGACTATTTTGGGCATAACATCTACATGAATAGGCAACTGCAAGTCCTCCTTCAGTTTCTAAAAGTCTTTTCGATGAACGTCGCCCTTAACCTAGACCACCTGTTCAACCGCAGTATAGGTGACTGCTAATATTTGCACTGGTCCATCCAGTTCCTCCGATGCAAATGAGACTTTGCTGTAGAAGATGGCTCATAAAACTATTTGCAAGTAACTAAAAATAAACAGGTTAAGTTTTATATACAGTCCACTGCACAGCCGGAGATAACAATGACTGAAAGTTTGGGTTACAATTTACTAAGTGCTAATTTGGCATAGACATCCAGAGAATGACATACATATTATGTCTCCTTCACTTAGCTCTCTGTAGCCCTGGATGTCTCTGTTGTGAAAGCAACAGAGGATGCTTGTGATAAGTCATCCACTATTTACCATGTTGGTTGTTGATAAAGCTCTGGCACAACCTCTGCTGTAAAGTGGGGATGTTGAAATGTGGCTGTTTTATCCATCTCTCTGCTTCCATCACCATGATACTCAACAGGAAATCCAAACGTCTCCCATACATGAGATTTACGTGAGGTGGGGCTCCTCCGCTCATCAACTTCAGAGCAAGAACAAGTTTACATGCACATGACCACACAGTAGCCTCTTAATTACAGCCTCCAACAGTAGCACAACTTCAGGGAAAAACAAAACATGCCTACAACTTCTGGCTTTTTCTACAATCATCACCAAGACGGGGGAAAATATTATTCTAAAAAGTTCGAAAGCAGGTAAACCTGCTTAACTTAAAGGAATAATTCAGGGTTTTTGAAGTGGGGTTGTGGGAGGTACATGGCTAGAGCATGAAAAACATTATTTGTCAAAATTAATGCGCTTGGTCAGCAGGATAGTCCTCAAATAGTCAATCTTTATTTTGGATGAGGTATTATACGTGCATTTGGCAAAATTCAAGTCAGACTGTAGTTTGATCCTTACGCTGCTGGCAGAAAGACATGTAGGCTGCGCAGTCTCTCAAAATAGTGCCTAATCAAAGCGGCATAATAGTGGGAAATTAAGTGGATGTGAACAAACTTTTTAAGGCCTGTGATGATTCTGTGCTGTTTTCGTGGTTTCTTTTCCCCACAATTCTTTTAGTTACGCAGACAATTTGACACTATGTACAGCAATGTATAGCATAAGTGTCCTTCCAGAGATTTCTAAACAGAGAGAGAACTGAGCTGTGGCACATGTTCAGACTCATGCCACGTACCTCACACAACCCCACCTCAAAAAACTTCAACTATCCGTTAAATACCGCAAACCAAACCAAAAAGAAAACTTTGTTTAGTCGTGTTTCACCCCTAATGACTTTTACTGACTGTATCACTACTTATAACATAGACAAGAAACAGTGTCCAAAGCAGATGATTAAAAATGTGACCTATGACCTCTTTTAATAAATACTTACCCCCAAAAAATTAGCTTAAATAATTTCAAATTAAAGACTTTCTACAGACATAATTTCAGCTTTATCACTCAACCGACTTTTAATTAAGACCCAACAGACATCCTGAATACCCGCCTACATGTGCACAAGGCCTCAGGACCAAGCAGACAGAGTGGGATCTTTTTTGTCTAAGCTAAAAAAATAATAAAATAATAAAAGTTGAACAAGTTTCCACTTCTCCATGAACTGAACTTTCTCTACAGGCACAAACACAGGAGTGGACCGGGGCCAAAAAAAGAAATAGTAAGTGCACACTGCAATTTTCATGGAACATTTCTATTATCTCAGCCTCATTGCTATGATAGGTGGTTATATCTGTGTGTAATACAATACAAAACACAATAGTGTGCACTCATGTGTGCATTCCAGTTTCCTGCATTGAAAGGCATTTGTGTTTTTGCTACATGAACTCTATCAAAAGCACCCAGTTATAGTAAAAAGCTGTTTGCATAGATGAACTCTCTCATGCCAGTCGTTTAACATTTAAATGGGTTGCCACAATGATGGATCAACGGGAGGACACGCTATTAAAAAGACAGCTTAGTGTCTGTCGCTGTTCGTGAAAGAGAGTGTGTGTTGTTTCATTAAACCAGCCAGGAAACCATGCGTGTGGGAGAGAAAGATGGAAGGAAATGTTATTTTGAAATGAGCTAAAGCAGTCAACTAAAACACATAAACAGAAAAAGTCACCTAATTTATCCCTAAAGCCCAGAATCACTGTCGGGCTGAAAAGAAAATGGGAAAAGGTAAAAATGAGGGAGGAGAAAAGATGAACGAGGATCGTAATTTTAGTTGTGTAAATAATATCAGAGGTGCTTTTAATGCTCTGCTATAAACTTTATTGTCATTATTTTAGAAGACACCTGCTTCAGGGGCACAGTCTTTTAACGAGAGCTGTTTGCAAATGCCGGTGTAGCCAGCCATGCAGAGATAGTGTGTGTTGGTGTGTGTATGTGGAGAGCACCACAGAGGGGAAATGACTACCCAAGGACCCATTTTACAAGGCCAAACAACAGTAGCTGCTGTGCTTAAATGTGACAGCAGGTGTGGGGGGACACACAAGACACATAATCAGCTGAGGTATGATCCAGAGGAAAAAATCATGACATTATGGGCCATGTTTCTGACTTATGAAGACAACTGTCCAATCACTGGCCACTCCAGATAAGACCCTGTTGTCCAATACCCCACGTTCCCTCCCACCGTGCCTTTATGGTCAGAGTAAAGGCTGTAGAGGGAGACCTACAAACCACAATCACAGTGCAACTAAGGCTGGTCTGAAACCCCAGTGAGGAAAAATGAAGATGATGAATTGGTTCACAAAGGCACACAGATACAGTTGAGTACAGTCTGCAGATGTCTACAGTGCTTTGTTGTTCAGAGCAGACTGCAGGGTTGAGCAATATATAGTTTACAGTATAGTAGTTTACCTTTACAATGGAATATGCACATGCAGGACATGTGCTGACTGTCACTTTTATATTGCTCAACTAGAAATGGAAATCAAAAAACAATTCCAGTTGAAAATCAATAACAACTCTCTCAAGGAACTGATATCATTAGTCTTTTTGCCTATCAGAACCCTTATCAATTTATTCAGTCAGCAGAAATGACAAAGAAGTAAAAGACTCGTGGCTGTCTTCAGACAGAAGTAGTCAATATTGTGGCTAAATTTTTCAACATTTTTTTTTTTTTTGCTGCACAACTTTTAACTAGAAAGCACTTGGAGAGCGCAGATCTCCACCAAGGTAGCTCACAGATTGCTGTTACATCTATAAGCAATAATTTCATGATAAAGTTACCATCATAATATGTTTCCTTGACCCTAAAAACCCACAACTAGCACTCAGAAACATGTTGATATTATTATTAGTTTGACAGTTATTGAGCAAAAGCAATCGTTCACTAATGGCGGTTATCTGGATCACCACCAAAATCTTATAATATTTAAGTTGGGCCATTACCAACATCTCCTGAAAATTTCAGCAAAATCTGTCGAGTAGTTTTTTGTGTAATCTTGAAAACAAACAGACAAACAAACATATGCCGGCAAAAACATAACCTCCTTAGCGAAGGTAATAAGTGGAAACACAAGCAACTTGCAGAGAAGTGGCGCAAACGGTGCTATCAGCTAATAGCATAAACATGAGAGGTTCAAGGTTATATCAACTTAATTTGACCAGAGAAGAAATAATGTTTCAGATGAACTCCAACTTATAACAAGTCTGTGTTTGTATTTGTGTGTTAGTGTTAGAAAATGTCCCCGTAAGAGAGGATGGGCAGTGTGTGTTGGTGTGTCTGTGCATACTTTTGTGTGAGAAAGTCTATTTCCATGTGTGTATTTGTATGAGGAGTTGTGTCAGTGAGAAAAAAAAAATGTGTGTGCATGAGAGAATTTGTGTGAGAGAAATTGAGAGACAAATGTACTAAAAATGTACTGAACCAAAAACATATCAAATCGTGATTTATAAACGGATAAACGAAACCAAACCATTCTTTTCATACTGTTACACCCCTACATGGTATCACAAGCAGGAGGAAAGAGACACTGGAGAAAAGCACAACTCCGTCTGTCCTGATGTTAACAACTCTTTAAAAAGACTGTCCCTGTAGTAGCTTCTACAAAAATCTCAATTGACAGAGATATGTACATTTGTCTTTTTGATCAAAGCCCTATCATTTCATTAACAGGTTGTAGGACAATGCATGTTATAATGCATTCCTTTCAGAAAACCTGACAGCTGCAGAAGATAAACAAAGAGAAGAGAGAGCGATAAAGCAGGGAAAATGATTAAACAAAAAAACATACAGCTTTAAAGGACACATATGTTGCTACATTTCTGCAGTTTAACATGGATCCTTGATGTCTTCATGAAACGTTAGTGACATGCTTTCATCCAAAAAAACTCATGAATCAAGCACAGCTGCATTCTTTCCATGCTCACATAACCCCTCTGTTCAGAACGGCTGGTTTTGAGGGCAGTCGCCTTAAAATGCTAATGAGCCAGAGTAGAGCAGCTTGCCTCGCAGTCGGATCTCGATTCATTTTCACAGCGGCCAACACAGTAACGTACAACGGGGACTTAACGTTACAGACCTGAACACACATGAACCGCAATTCATGCTGGTTACCAAATAACAGCGAAGCTCATTTCCCCCAAACATCACAGACATGCTTATATTCAGCCAATTATTAAACTTCTCTTGACTAATGTTAGAATGTTCATACTTTGAAGTTCAGACTTTAACATGTTTTACATTAACATAACGTCAACATTGACAAACATGTTGTGCAGTTACCTCTGGTTCACTTACCCCTGCTGTTAACAATAGCTCATAGCAATGAGCAAAATAAATACTACACAGCATTAAAAAACTCACATTTCCATCATCAGGTTTGGCAACAGATTGTCGGTGCTGAACCCGGATTCACGAAAGTCTAGTTGCCAGTCCTGTGTTGAACTAACTGAAGTTGAAGAAGCAGTCAGACGTGAAGTGACTGGCACACACATACAGGTTTTAGCCGGCTGTAGCTGGCTAATTCCCTTTAAAAATAAAATTAACCCACTGAGCCCTTTGGTCTTTGGAGGCTGGTAGCCTATATATAATGATATATGTGGCTGTTTACAGCCAACAACTGAGCAGTTGATTGTACTACAGTTTCCTGTTTTAAGTACTGTTAAAACCGTGTTTTATTACCTCACTTGGTCAATAACTCACGTAGATGCTGTTCATTGACTGGAAAAGTCAGAACTAACTGTCTGCTCCTCAGCAAAGCTGCAGCGGTCCCTCAGACGCAGGCACACGTGCAGTTTGCAATGTTTGGCCTCAAAAGTGAAAGTATGGTAGTTGGTGCCCACACAGACACTGCAGAGGGGAAACTAATTGAAGACAGTCACCCTGTCTGCAGATTAAAAGTCTCTTGGAAGGGAGGCAGGGAAGGTTGCTCAGACAGACCTCAGCAAGGAACCAGAGGTGAAGAGGGTCAGGTTCTGACCACTGCAGGTCGTTCTTAAATTATCATTATTTTTATCTAACTAAAAATATGTTAAATGATTTCAGTGTGTGTTTAAGTACTTTTTAGCTTTTTGAGCGCATTGCAACAACACCAAGATAATAATGATAACTGTGATAATTTTGGTCACAATAATCGTGATACGAAATTTTCACATCGTTACATCCTTAGATGTCTCTAAACACTGTGAGAAATGGTTTATGACATAGATCATAAGTCACAGAGTGGCAAAAAACATGTTTATTTGTAGACTTTTTGCAGAAACATGTTGCTCCTCTACTCAGTATGTGTGTAAGTGTGAGTAAGAGTCTGTCAGAGGGCTGCAGGGAGGACTGCAGTGTCATTTTACGATAGAATAAGAACAAGTTAAGGCTCAGATTAAAGTATTAAATCTGTAAAATATTACTATTAAAATTATAAGAGGAAAAAAATGTTGCGATGTCAAGTTTTACCCAAAGCTGTTCAGTCTTTGCAGACAGCACAAAAATAATATATTTCTCAAGGCTGAAGATCTAAACACGCAAAGCAAGATGGCTTGCGAGTTCCAAGAACCCCACAGCAGATGATGGCGGCGCAGGGTTCATTTTCAAAGGCTACAAGCGGTCATGGGCGGTCACGTTGTATTATAGGGTCATGGTGTGAGCAGAGCAGCCGTCTGTTCATGTACCAAAGCTCCCCACATGGACAAGGAATTGCTTTTTGGCTACAGTTTGAATCTCGCAGTTGTCTTGAAACCACTGAGCGTCTTGAAGAAGATCCCTAAAAAGACCTACAGGCTGGTTTCAGAAGTTATTTGATGAATTGTGATGGTAACTGGTGTGTGGGTGTGGGTCATCGGAGCAGAATGAAAATGTTTGAAAGGGCATGTAAACAAGCAGAGCAAGCATGCGGGCAAACGCTCATAAAAATGGACTTGTTCAAACTTGGCATGATAAAAATTGTCTTATTTATGTGATATTGAAAGGAAGTGGTCAACTGTTTACCAGTATCCTGAATTCTTGACTGTTCACCCATCATGTTTGAATAATGTAAGCCTGGAGTCAAACTCTATATCTGACTTGTAAATGTACAAACACAGCTGTGCTCAACTGAATATTTGATGTTCAATGTTCAGTTATACCATACCAGCTATCTGTCCAGTTTTTTTAACATCCAACATGGCTGAGCCTTCAACCCTCTATTTTAACTAAAAAAAAAACAGGAATTCTGTGTTTTTTTTACTGTTTTGTAAGCACCAGAGGAGACAGAGCTGTTTATTTTAAATAACATAAGATAGAACTTGTTTTTTCCCTTGGGAGGACTTCAGGGAAATAAGGATTCCAGCAGCACTGTACAGTACAAAGGTATAAAAGTACACAGGATATCAAAAAGTAAAAAGAAAAAAATTAGCAGATAACTAAATTAAATTAATTTATTATATATATGTGTGTGTGTGTTTGTATGTATCTATATATATATGTGTGTGTGTGTATATATATATATATATATACACATATGCATATATACATATTTATGTATTTATATACATAAATACACGCACACACACACACACACACACACACACACACATATATATATATATATATATATATATATATAATAAATCTAAATAACAAACAAATAATAAAAATGTCTTGCCTTCTGAGCAACAAAAGCGAGTGCTTGTTTACTTTTAAGTTTTAGGGAATTTAGACAACAAGACAGCAACAAGTAGCAGCTGTGAGCAGCTCTAAAGCAATGTCTAGTGTTGTACGGCTACATTTAACTTAAGACAAAGCATTTGACCAGCAGTTTGTGCCTGTTTTTTTAAATGGCCAACTTGTTAACTGGATGTTGACTATTTGTCATGCAAAGGACAGAGTAGCCCGCCAGTAGCCATATTTTTATTTTTTATTTTTTAGTTACATTTATTTTATATTTATTTATATTTTATTTATATATATATTTTTAAATGTGTTTTTATCTACTTTTCAATCTTACTTACTTTTCTATGTAATCTAATTTAACATAATCTAACATAATAGTTTAGCCAGGTACCTGTGCAAATCCCTGGAGGCTACAATGGTATTTTATGGGATAGAAGACAATTGTCTGTATAACATTAGACAAGCCCCTTTCAACGTTGTCCCCCATTTGCTTAATCTCCAGGAGCTCTGTGACTGTGTGTCGGCCTTTGTGTGGAAAGGCAGCACGTGTCCTGCTCTCTCGCATGCATCCAAGCTGTATCGCACTGTGAACTGACATAAATATTAAGTCCTCACAGAATTAATGTGAATGTAATGATGATGAAGCTTTGTCGTGGCACTTTTGTGTAAATGCGCTGTGAAACGGCTTTGTTGGGGAGTAAAGATTCTCTGACGCACTGTGCCCAAGTACTTCACATAAATAGTGCCCAACACGACCATACCACTTCAAGCTGATCTGGCATGGTGCCCAAGTACCGTATTTTCTGGACTATAGGTCACACCTTTTCTCATAGTTTGGCTGGTCCTGCGACTAATATTCAGGTGCGACTTATATATCAAAATACGTAAAATTTATGTTTTTAAATGTTGATTCATACTGACTGACATGCACCAAGGAGGAAACATTACCATCTACAACCACGAGAGGGCGCTCTAGGCTTCTGACAACTACATGCTAGGCTAGGCCTGTACCACTGAAAACATGATCTGAAACACCAACTTAAAGACAACTGAGAAAGACTGAACACAAATAAAATGCCCCCAAACAGAAAATCTTATTCTGCAGGTTACAAACTGCAGGTAGTAAAATATGCAGCCAAAAACGGTAGTTGAGCAGCAGAAAGAAAGTTTGTAGTGAGTGAGAAACTTGTAAAGAACTGGCAAAAAGCAGATGTTACTCTTACTGCAATGAAGAAAACAAAGAAACCAAACCGTGGGCTAAAGCAAGGTTGGCCGAAGTTTGGAGTTACCGCTTCATGCAATGCAACCGCCTCTCTAGCAGAGCACGGACAACGGCGTGTCAGACACTGCAGCAGACTTCCAAGCCAAGGTCGTAAATTTCTTAATAAATGCAAATTGTATTGACAAAATAAGTTCTTACTCAGGAGCTCATCTGATTTATACACATTAGAAACCATTACAGACATATTTGGATAAATTTCCAGCACAAGTAATTTCTCCACAATGATTTTTCTATGATCAGGGTGGGGTCCATCACAACGTGCCCATTCGCCAGAAGGTAACTACCAGATAAACTGACAGCTTGGTTATTACGAAATCCAACAAGCAAGTGGCCATTTTTTTAATTTATTTTTTATTTTAAATTTTATTATTATTATTTTATTTTTACGTTACATTATTTTTTTAAATTATATTTTAAATGTTTTTGTTTTTATCATTTTATTTGTATTTATTTTTTCATATATATATTCTTACTACATATGGCTAACAACTAGTTCTGATTTGTTCATATATTTAGAATATTTACTTGTCAGTATAGTTATTTACTTTTACTTATTCTATTTTTTCTTTTATTCATATTGTTTTATTTCATTATGTATATAATTAGTTATTTATTCTTAATCATTTATTTAAGCATTATTTACATAAACATTTTTTTTTTCTTAATTATTTATTGACACATTATTTATATATACATGAATAATCTGTATTGTAAGTGCACAGTCAATTTTTAAATAGTGCTTGACTGAACAAGAGGACTGTGGGTTTTGGGAGGGTGGAGGTAAGGTGTTAATGGTTCATTTATGTTTGAATGTAAAAAGAAAAGAACTTGTTTTGTTGTACAACAGAATCTCAGACTTACTTTCCAAAATTAAAATTTATGAACATAAAAAAAATAAATAAATGTGACAGATAGTCTAGTGCGACTTGTATCTGTTTTTCTCCTTGCATTGCACTTGATGCATTTTTTGACTGATGTGACTTATACTCCAGAGCAATTTATAATCTGGAAAATAAGTTACTACAATTAATGTTCACGTTTATAAGATTAACTGGACTTTAGGGCAAAGTGTACTGGGTTCTGTGTCAAGGACCGAAGCACAAAATAACAAAATATCCAACATAAACATTTCTCCCCATTTACTTTTTTTAAACAAACTGTTTTATACTTCTCTCAACTAAATTATTTTTTTTTAGGAGTAACGTATTTTTCAGTAAATACCCAAATGTTGCTTTCCACTGGCCTGAATCAGAGTGTGTATGTGTGTGACATTGGTGTGCTGAGGGCTTTGAGGCACAGCAGCGACTTTAGATGATAGGCTGAAGGAGGAGCTGATAAACCCTCAGTAAACAGCAGAGAGATGTGAGATGAGACAGAGCCAGGGAGACTGAACAGAGACATGATACCCTTCTCGGCTGCTCTCCACTGGGATGATGGCAGCTCCTGCAGAGACACCAAGCTGCCAACAAGTTTGTGTGTGTATGTGTGTGTATTCGTCCCACATATAGGTCTCTGAGGGTAGAACAGATGGGGGATCTACTGTAGTGATTCTGTGAGGTCACATTGCTGACGATTTCAGTGAGATGTAACAAACATGCACACAAAGAAAAAGACAGACTGCAGAGCTGAGCGCACACACTCACACAATGGCTGCAGCGGTGATGGATGAGGGATTATCAGAATGAAGAAACTGTTCAATAAAGTTGTTTTGTTTTGAATGTGCTCTGTCACCAGCTGCCAACTGTTTACTGATTTAATATATCAGGGTGTGTGTGAGGAGCATCTGGCACTAAGGAGAAGATTCCCTGTTGCAGAAAAAAAGAACAGATAGGAGACTGTCTTTCAGCTCATTTCATCCTGCCAAGAGCAGAGCTACACAAATAGCTTGATGGAATCACACTTAAACCTTTTAATTCAGTCCTATGTGTTAAGTAGCCAGAACATGTTTTTGTGAATGGTGTGTTTCTACACATCTCCACCAAATGTGTTTTTGATGTACTATGTTGCTTTTTGTTTTTGTGTTTTTATTAATGGCAAGGCAGATGGGAAAGACTGAAGCAATACAATCCAACTTTGATTTAATTCTTGTTTTGATTATCAAGTCTAACCTTGTGTTTTCTAATCCTCAAATTGATACTATAGTAAAGACAACCTTCACCAAATAATTGTCTTGGTTAAATCATTTATCTGAAGCCTCCTATGCAGAAGGAGAAATAAGAAAAATGGTTTCAGTCCGGTGTAATTTCTGTATCATCTGTAGTTTTTTTTTTTTTTTTTTTTTTTTCAAGATACAAAAAAAATAAAATAAGAAACTAAATTTTGTGTGAAAAAGTGGGGCATATCGCCCGGCCCTATGATAGATGATAAATTGTGTTTGTGTGAGGTTTGTCTATTGCTGTACCTGTACTACATGACCTGTTTTTTACGGTCGCCCAAAGAACAAGACGCCAACGTGTCTCAGATCAAGCCCTTCAATTTCAGCTAAGTGGTGGCAACGGTAAATATTTTAGATAAGGACAACAACGCTCTACTAGCAAACCCATGGCCACATTTGAAGTTTAGGTTTGGGGTTGGATAGAAAATGATTTATACTGTTTTAAGGGTTTGCAGTAGTTACAACAGCTGTTAAAAACTTGGTCTTCATTAATACCCCCCTTTCAGTATTAATTAATGAACTGCTAATGTAAATAATCAAAAGGTTTATAACATCTGCCATTATCAACAATGACCACAGAAACATTTAACTGAGAGCAATCCGTTAACACGGTGATTCATTTTTGTCTATCATCGTCTTTATGGTTGAGCTTTCTCTTTCAGTTTTTTAGGAGTGTTAAATAAGTCAGTTGTGTTTTCAAAATGAACACAATGAAGCAGGTAAAGAGTACGCTTTTAAATCATATATGAAATTAAAAAGACTTTTTACAAGCTGTCAAGGGATGTGCCCCAATATTCTCTGCTGCTGTGTTCACAGTAACGATATGTTCAATATCTACCAAACCAAACACAGATTTAGGTACTTCATTTAGGTGACAGTCACTTCACTAGGTGACAGATACTGATCCTTCTCTGTCATCACCACTCTGTGAGCTCCCGAGTGTTGCATGTCTACCAATGTTTACCACAAAAGTTAACAAGATGACCTCGCCACCTTGTTAAAACAAATAAATGAATAAGTAAAACTAGCTACAGTTAAAATGGTATTTGACAGCCACACTTAGTCTTAAAATATGCTATAAACAGCATGTGCACCTGAAATGAACAAAGCCTAAAAACATTTATATCCCGATATCTTCAAGCAGGCTTTACAGACTCCCAGCCTACAGGGCCACTTACTGACTAAAGGAATGCTTATCAAAATAAAACAGGATGATATGTGGATAGGGTGTTCTCAGTTTGTCGATGTATACAGAATCCACCTCTAACAGACAGACCAAAAATGAAGAAATTACATTCTAAAAGAAAGCATATATATTTTATGCCAACTTCAGTTTGAATTGAGTGGGCCAACAAAAATGGCTTCTTGGTTAGTAAAAAAGAGACACAGTGTAGTGGTATATCACACCATCTTTGGCCCACATCTCCAGAGAGCAATTAAACATCTCACAAGCACAGATATTTAATGCCATGCACACAGTGAAACTCACCAGCAAAGATTAAACAACCTGGATAAAGAAAACACTGATACCCTCAAGTGAAATATTTAGTTTCAAATGCACGTATATCAAAGACCAGCACAAGTCACTTGTTGCAAGTCTAAGCCAACTGTCAAGTCCCTATTGCTGTGTAATTCTACAATTTTATGCTCAGCAAATAAAACAACATTTCACTCTCTAAAATGATACTGTTGATTATTTTAATTGAATCGCTTTGTGATAAAATGAAGCATCATGGTAAAATCATACATTTTGCTGGTATTTCAGCCGATGTACCTGATGTAGATGTTGGCAAAACTTTCAGACAGAGAGGTGTGAAATGTCTGGAAGCAGAAAAGAGCATCTTTTGTTTCAAACAATTTCAAGACTCAAGCCAACTCAGCAGGCTTATGTTTGTCCATGTGTGAGGAAATGTACTGTAGTATGTGTGAGTGACTTTGTGCATGTGTCTTAAAAATGCCTTTGCAGAGAGCCAACACAGCAGGTGGATGTATGCTTGTTATGTTCAAGAATTTGCATTAATATATCTCAAAAAACTTTGCCTTAGTGTGTCTATGTGTGTGTGCGTTTTGAGAGAGCGAGGTGTTGTGATGTCTTTGTTCTACTGCAGGCACAGGCATTAGCAGACAACACCAGATGGTGGGCTAAAATGAGACAACGGAAGAGGGGGAGGAGAAGATAGACAAGATCCTTCCATCATTTCATCATCATCTTCTTCTGCTTCCTGTCTGTTATCACAAACAAGCTGGCATAAACCTTCAATCAAATATAGAAAATAAACATACTCATGGAAACAGGAGCCATAACACTTTCACAACTTACATAGATGGTGTGAAATGTTTTGTAATATTTTCTGTCAACTAAACATGCAAACTAACAAACAAAATCTATAAATGAGATGGAGGGTACTGGTCACTCTCATAAAAATCTTATTCAGATTAACTTTCTCTGCTTGTGTGCATGAGCATCATTACTCTGTGGAACAAAAGAAACCTTTGCAAAATAAGACAGACCAGATGGGGAGGAGATGTGCGATAAACCAGAGTCCAATTACGTCACCAATTGTTTTCAGCCAAGAAATGAATCTAAATTGAATTGCAGGCCATCAGTATCTGTTCCACTTTTTTTTAGTTATAGTCACACAAGGCAAAAGTGATGCTCAAGCAACAAGCCGCAATAGTGACTGCGTAAAAGTAGTAATATAGAGGGCCAATAACCTAATGAGCTGTGCCAATGTGCACCTTGTACAGGGGCGTTCCTATCTTGATGCACAGCCTGGGTTTGATTATAGCATGTGGCTTCTTCCCAATGTGTGTTGCTTGCCCAACATTCAAACTCTTCTCACTGTCTTTACTGCCTCTCTGTCAGATTAGAGCAAAAAGCACACCTGAATAAGTTTTAATAGATCTACTGCATCACGGTTTTATGCCTCCACAGGGTTTACAGAGAATGAAAGTACAGTGGTGGGACACATAATCCTATGGTCATTGAATGTAAACACATCAGACTTGCATCCAAGTCTTTAAAAGTGTTTTTATTCTATTGTTTACAGAAAATGGGATTTAATTTACTATACCAGTTACTGCAAAGTACTTCAATAAATATTGTTAACGCATTTGGGACAAAAATAAATAAAAAATACAAAAACACCAATACAAAAGATTTTTATGGCCACTACCTTGCCCAGGTTACTTCTGTGATTAAAAAAACATAATTATCAACGGGATTTATTGGGAAAATAAATGTAAAATAGATAAACTAAATAAAATTGATGTAACACAAGTGATCTTTCCACTGACCTCTCCAAATTAACCTGAAAGGTCAGTGGTAGAACCTTGCACTGCTGTCAATAAACAGGTGCAGGTCTACCTGTGTGCATGTAAACATAAGGGTATGCAGTCAGTTAGAAAGAGGGACAAAACACTGAGGCAAAGACAGGAAGAGGTTGATGGTAAGTGTTAATTGACACACAAATTAAAACTGTTTTTATTTCAGGGAAACAAACTTTAATAATTACTAAAGATTCTACTTTATTCCATATTGTTTGAAGTCTCACACACCTCCTAATTCCAGCATCCTCAAAATCCATCAACACTTACACAAACATACACACAGTCAGGCACACACCATCATCTACCTATGTTCATATATTTAAGCTGAGCCAAGCGTGCCTTTGAGAAACTGCAGTGTACTCGTAATTCATCAGGTCTCACGCTAAACCGCAATAAGGAGTCAATCCATCCATTTAACACCCTCATTTCTCATGTCTGGGTGGTGGGTCTGAAGCCTCATCAGTCTGTTTTTCCACCTGAACATCTCTCCTATGAATCTTCCCACGGTATCTGTCATACTTTGCCACAACATAATTTGCATTTCATTCATTTAAATTCAACCACAACAGCAAAAAAGCATGTATATCCTTAAACTGTAAAAAGGGAATCAGAAAATCCCAAACACCTCCTTGAACATTGCATCAGTGCTCTTTTTCAAGCAGTGATAAAAACAAATAAAAAACCTAACATGTCTTCTTCAGTTGTACCGCTGAACAAAGAAAGAATCAGCTTTTCTACTTCTAACGTGAATTTTCAAACAAATAAGTCTACAAAGCAATAAGTCTATAAAGACATCATTTGAACTAAGTCTTAAATTGTTTTCATTGTTTCAGCAGACAAATATGTCATTGCCTCATGATGCTGACCTGAATAAACTACATTTTTAGTTCTACTTAAAGTCTGTAATGACTTAAAAACATGTACTTCAAGTTTTTATGAGACAGAAAACCATGTTATTTTACCTTGCACAGCAGTTGGATCCACCTTCAATGTCTGTAATCAGGCAGATCGATCTTGTCAAGCTCCAATCTACAACAACTGTGAGTGGCCTGAAGCAGCACAGCCCAATCATTGTCCTTTAGAGTAGGAAGAAGTTGGGCCAAGAGCTAAACAACTGCAGGAACTTAGTGCTTGCCCAGAGATTGGCATAGATGCTAACAGCTTCAGTAGCAGTTTTATCAGATCTGGACCACATTTCTTTATTAAACAGAAAACAAACAACACTGAAAGTATGTCTTGATAGAAGGGACATTTTTCCTCAACTTCAGACGTGTTTTGGCAATAGTTTGTTCTAAAAAGTGACTTTTGTATTTTGCGCCACTGCAGAAGCGCCTGCCTACTACATTATCTGATTGGCCTGTAAGTGTGATAGACGGAACAATCATCCAGTCACATTACCAGACAGGCTTTTGAAAGGTTCTGCCCAATCCCAAACACTTTCTATGGGCTGTTGCCCAGATGGACTAGAGAGTTACATTGAACGGTCCATCTGGGAACAGGTTAATGTTATTAACCACCAAGCAAATGATTTTGAAAAAAAGTTAAATTATGGAAAATGTAGCAGTAAGCAATGCTCTATAACACTACCTGCTAAATATGATACAACCAAGCTCATTTTAAAAAAATGCCCTTTCAACTGACCCATCGCTAAGCCCCTCTCACAAACCGCAACCATAACTATGCACCAGAGGCCTTGTCAAGCTTTCGGCAGAAAACAATATGCCTAAGTGGGGTGCACAGCAGGTCAAACAGTTGTTATCTGAGAAGTTTAGAGGGTGGTGTTGTTTTTTTGCCTTCCCCAAGCCCAGGATGCAAGAAGAAGGATGCCGGGTATGGATAAAGTAGTGTGGAAGACCACAGGAACAGCTGAATCTCTCCAAAATCAAAAAGAACACCTACGTTTGTTCTAAAGTAAGGCGCTATCTAACATTAGCTAACCATAGCTTTGTGTGTTAGGTAAAATAAAGGTTACTTCTGTCAACCTTGGGCCACTGTGTAATATTTGAGCAAAAGAAATAGTAATAACAGATAGAGACAAGTTCTGACATAGCAATTTGTGAACAAACGCCCTATAAATGGGCAAACACAATAATAAAAGCTAACTTAACATTAACTTAAAAATAAACTATATAAATACATATATACATATATATGTGTGTGTGAATGCATATATATATATATATATATATATATATATATATATATATATATATATATATATATATATACAAATACAGGAGACCTGTGCCCTTTCTCCTGTATTTCAGTGTTCTCGTCCTTTGAACTCCCCAACGTTTGATTTGGTGAACGTATCTCTCAAAGGCATACTGGAGACCTTTCTGTCTCCTTCTTTCTGATATCTCTGAAGAATTTGTCCATAAAATTGCAAATATTGCCTCAGGAATTTCACTCAGCGGTACTGCTAAAAACTCAGTATTTCATTATGATAGACTGGAAAAAGAGGGACAATCCAGTGTGCCATCATACTCATGCAGACACACAGGTAAAGTAAACCCTCTCTGTTTCCTGCTCTTAATACATTGTGGAGGAGGTCATTTAACCCATGTAAAAAGATCCCCTTCATAGCCAGAATCACTCAGTTTGTCACTCAGAGCTGACTGTGTCACTTTCTCCATGCACTGACAGTGGGTTTAGGAGCAGTGAATGCCTTAAGTCAGTCACAGGGTGCTGTGGCTGCAGATTTTTCTCCCGCTGCAGCATGTACTCACAGTAAATCAATCATGTATTCAGTTATAAGTAAAAAGCTTTCTTCGCCTAATAACCTTATTTTCTCTGCACAGATAAATGGATTGTGCGGATTTTCAGTTTTTAAATATGTTTTCCTAACTTTATGCACAGATTTACAGACTCGAAATTATTTTATAAGCTGTATTATATCAGGTTTAAGATAATGGTTTGTTTTATGAACAATTTGGTTGGGATAATATGTATGTTTCAAAAGTAGGCCGAACAGCACTGAAAGTTGTGATGTTTTGAAATTTTAAGTGCTAAATCACAACCAACTACACTGCTTTTGCTACTATTAAAACTGACAGACTGGTCTGTGTGTGCATAATTCTAAGACTGCTCTTCACATGAAAGCTTATTGGTGATGAAGCTGTGAAAATGAAGCTGTCATTTAGATTATGTTTAATTGGAATTAGAAAGGGAAAATCAAAAATGGCGGATGAAAATATGGCAAGACGGAATAGTGACAACCTTGTCCGTCAAAATGACTGATGGCAAAAGAGGGTTACTGCAACCTCTGGTCAGAAATAAAAATAGTCAAGACTCATCGTCTATCCAGCAGTTCTGCTTTTCACAGATGGTCTCCCAAATCGTGTTTTTTCTGGAAACACTGAGGTGTCTCTGCTGGAGTTCATCAGTGTGTTTATTTGCCTCCAACTCCATGGCTTCCAACTTCATTTTCGTTTACGGCCACTCTGCTCTGCCAAACTCTACATGGTGAAAGCCAGTAGCACACGCAAAATTCACTTTTAAACAGGGCGGTCCGCAACACGTTTGCGCCTGTTATCAATTGCACATGCAGTCATAGTAGATCACCCGCAACTGACCCACTAATAGCACTTGCAATTTTTTAGTTGGCACACACAACTTAGTGCTCTAATTGGGATCTTAGTATATCAGGTCTATTGGACATAAACTCTGACATTCAGCATAACAACAAACAGAATTGTTAAAGTGAGGCAGGATTATACACAATGAACTAAAGAATATCACTGAGCTCTTGATTTGGCCTCCACCAGAAAAATCTGAGTCATGGAAAAACTCAAATATTGGCAGACAGTTTTCAGTCCTGTCACATTTTAACAACAACTAATATATAATGTGTTCAGAGTTAATATTCTCCTTTTTCTTCACAGCATTGCAACATAGTTGGGTTGATGCATTTAATTTATTTAAATGGATCTATATCCATGCTATACTAAAGGTGCAGAACTTGCATCTTTTTGTATTTTGTTTGGTCCAGTAAACCTTATCTAATAAGCCTCATACCAAAAAGAGGGTTTCATGGGACAAGGATGAGATCCCTCATTCATTTCATTTCAATACAGTTTGAAATTTGGAGTTAAGAGAAAGAGCCTTTTGAAAAGGTCAAAGCACTTCCCATATTTGAAGAATGAAAAAAAGCAATCACCGGTCATGCTGTTAAAAAAAACCTTGCAATACATTTCCGGGAAACACACAATCAAACAGGGTTGTCCTTGAGCCATTAGTTTATGCAGCCCTCCAAATAAAGAGAAACAATACAGAACTTTCCTTTGGGAGGCATTTTGCAGCTTTGTTTTGTATGTTGAAGGACATAACTCAGACTTTTAATGAGACCAGATGAGTGTGACTGGGTCAGCTTGTGTATGACTAATAACAGTCAAGAGGGAGGTCAGTATCCTGACTGCTCTACTTATTTTGATCTATCCATGTGGTCAAGGATGCGTGCATTCAGGCAAACATAAAAATACTTTAATATCAAGCAAATGGTTTCTAACTTGATCAAAATTAGCTGAAAGTGACTGGGGTTTCATGTTGAGCTCATCTGTTTACATCTCGCTACTTGCACAAGTGGTTTAATGTACATACATACACCAATGAATGACTTCTGATCAGAGCTCTATATTTCATCTCCTTTGGTAAATTATGTTTAATTTTGTTTTTCGAGTTGTGGCAATTTCACCCTCAGACAACGAAAATGATTTCAATGTGGCCCTCTTGGTAATCAAAGCTGCCCATCCCTGCTCTGAAGGTTCTGCACTGGGCTAGCATTTACCTAGTAGTCCAACAGCACACCAAATCTTAGCATGAAGGTACAAGTCCAGGTGTTGGTGTGTTAAGGTACATCTTAATCATTGGCAGAAAAATCAATTCTACCTTCTATCAGCCATAAAACTGACTGACTGTTTAGTTGTTAATGATATGCAAACAAAGTACCGTTAGCTGCTTGCTAAACTGTTGACAACTGGTAATCAGAAAAGGGTCCATAATAACTTGCTGAAATGCCCTTGTATCACTCTTTTCTGTGGTGGACATGTCTACATTACGAAAACTTGTTTCACACAGTGTATGTATACTAGGACAAGGTAAGAGCTTCATTTGACTTTCCTCATCAGGTGATCACCATAGCTTGACTGTACTTAATATGTAAACTACTGACATATTCAAGGACTGAATGTGTGTGTGTCAGTGTGTGCATGTCTCCATTCTTTCTGTCCAATATTCGGTTAATTTTTCTGGGACTCATTTTTGGTGTGTTGCAACCAAATCGTAAGACCAAGCAAAGGATGAAAGACAAAGCTTTTGTAACTAAAACATTCAAACATTGTAAACAACAAAAACAACTTATGCCTAAGTTTAGAATTTCAATTTGTCAAAATGCAAGTGTGCTGTTTATTTTGGCTCCTCGGTAACTTTCTTGCAGAGAGTTGACTCACACTCACCCAGGGAGAATGGTGAACCTGCATCTACATGAACAGCGTAACAGACCTCTCAAAAAAAAAAAAAAAAAAAAAAAAAGAAAAAGCTGGTGGTGTATTCATTTTCACACAACTTTCAGTTGTGGTGCAATTGTGGCAACTCTGGATTATGGGCTGGTTGTTTGTTTAGTTGATTGTTCATTTATTTATTTATTTTTTCAAACTGATGGTCATAGGGTACAGCATTTTCATTTGATTTGATTCACACTACTAATGTGCCTGAAGCTTATTTTCCAACCCGCAATAACTGATGAACTAATGTATGGTTATATCTCGATGGTATGATGAAATCATAACCATTATGACAACATCAAACTATGCAATGCAGTGCCCTGAGGGATATCTCTGCGTAAGGAAAAAAAATACAGACACAGCAAGTTTGGTGTCTACAAGAAAAGGTACCATAAAGGTTGATTAAGGTGGGTCAGCTGATTCTAACTTAACTCACTATTTTCTTATTCTAGTCTCTAAATACTTGCTCCAGTGCCTGTCTAGTGTGTATAAACTCAGAAAATCAACAGACTTAATCAAAGAATGATTATTATAATATTATAGATTTGCTGCTGGGGCAGCACTATAGTGCAGCAGGTAGCGCTGCTGCCTCATAGCTTATTGGCTCAATACCATAGGTAGGTGAGATATTTCCGTGAGGAGTGAACATGTTCTCCCTGTGCATGTTTAGGTTTCCCCCAGGTACTCTGGTTTCCTCCGACAAACAAAAAAAAATGCTTATTGGGGTAATAAGTGACTCAAAATTTCCCTTAGGCATGAGTGTGAAAGGTTGTCTGTCTCTGTGTGTCAGCTGTGTGGTTGTCTGTGACGAGTCCAGAGTGTACATCACCCCCACCCAACATCAGCCAGGATAGACTTCAGCCCCCGTGGCCCCCAAACAGTTAAGGGGTGGAGATAATGGATGGATGGAGAGTTGTAAACCAAGTGTGAAAAAGTTACTTCTCATGTACAGAATGAGTAACAGGCTTTAAAAAAGACATGGTTATTTTTATGAGCATTATTTTTGGCACCTTAACTGGAAGGCATGCAGAGAGGTGTAGTTAAGGTAAGTGCATGCAAGGTAGTTCATCAAGCAGAGTCAGAATGAGAAAAAAAGCATAGGAAACAGGAAAAGGGTTAAAACAGAAAGTTTTTATTGATCAAAACAGGGCTGAAATCAAGCAGACAGGATGTAGCAGGGAAAGACTGGCACATGATGAATCCAATATCAATGCAAAGCTTTACAATTTACTCATAAAATCATTAAAAATAGAACCCTGTTTTTTTAATATTTTTTATTGAGTATCTTTGAATGACATTTCTGTGACATGAGGGCTTTTTGTCCTATAGGCTGCTCAGTTGTGCATCATCCGGGCAAGCCTGTTGATCGGACCAAACATTGAAAAATTAGAAGAGGTTGTAATTTGGAGTGCCTGTCTTTCTGGCTGCCTTATTAGGTAAGTAAGTAGAAGGGGAATGAATCTGTAACTGGCCACAGAGCAGCAAATCAGCGACAGCATACAATTCTATTGACAGACCATACAGCACTGTGATTGGTCCTTACCATCTCTCGCGGCAGGAACATGTCTTCCTGCCGTAAAACCACGAGACACACACTCTCTCCCTGACGTGTGCTGCGAAGCATACACACCAGCTCCTCCTGTCCCACACCTGTGATGTCCACACCGTTGACCTTAACACACAGATGCACATATACAAAATCAAACATCAGGATAAATCAGATTATGTTCACTTTCTCCTATAAATCAGAAAGAGTTCCTGTTGTTTCTCTTTTTGGTTGTTATGGATCTGACACAACACACAAGCAGAGATGATTTGTTCATAATTGTGTGTTTTCAGTAACAGTTAGTGGTTTTACTCAAAATGGCCTGCTATACAGCAGAACTTACTGATTTGGAAAAAAAAGGAAAATGCAGTAGGTAGTATGTTACCAAATCTGATATCTGAAGTATGCCAAAAATACCAAAATGGCCAGAGATGGATTTAAAAAAAAAACTACCACATGCATCATACCAGTCCCCCTCCCTTATGTACTGATGATGTAAACCACAATAAGACATACATGGAAATGGTAGACTTCAACAGCTTTATAAGTGTCAGGGTCTGAAATGAACTTTTCATAAGCTTGGTTGGCTGGAGGAGTAAGAAATCATTGGTCTAGCATATTTTTCACTAGTCAAAATAAAGGCAATACTTTGTCAAATACATTTTTTTCAGTGCATATAATTGAGTTTATTAGTATTCTGTTCCTCAAACTGGATTATTTTATAAAATCAGCATTGAGAAAAGCATTTGCCAGTATTTGGCCCCTGGCTGCTGTTCATTTCAAACCAAGGGGGTATGAGTGCATGACATCTGATATGCCTATACTTCCAAATTCATTTAAGCTAAAACAGATATTGATAACCAATATTACAAAGCCTTTTTTCCAGTGAAAACAAGGTCCACGCTCATTTTTGAGAGCTAAACATAACACTGTAAATCTGTAGGGCCCAAAAGGGCTTATACTATCAAAGCAACATGAAATTATTTACTTAAATAACAGGTGTGCAGACTGATTTATCAAAATCGGCTAAAGAAAAAAGTCTGTTCCCACAACCTTCTCTAAAGATTAAACAATAAACATAAAATAAAAAAATAAACTTCGGCTGAGGAAAGTCAGTTGATTCTGCTCTAAGCTGCATAAACCTATGTGCACATTGTGCTGATTTTTACAACTGGGAAACTGCCTGTAAATATTAGAAGAAGTGTCCATGTCTGAAAACAAAGATAATTAAGCACTAGCTAGAATGAGCAGATGTGTTAGCATTATTTGCAGTGACAGGGAAATGTTCATGTTGCAGTTATTCTAACATGACATTCACTTTGGCTGAATCAGGATAATCCAGATAATGGAATTGCAACAACATTTGGCATCATCTGGGCTTTAGTTTACTTTCCCTTTTTAAAGCCCCATTTACATTACTATTTCAAGCCATAGCATTCATTATCCTGTGATGTCACAGGCACGATGTTGGTGAGATGGCATCATGCAGAGCCAGCAGGGACTTAGCGCTGTTAGTGTGTGCATCCACAGATATGTGAATGTGAAGTACACACTGTGCCACACTCTCTTGCGCTCCCCCAAAGCTGCATAGCTCCAATAATTGACACAAATATTGTGTCTCAGGGCAAATTAGTGTCAATTATTGGAGCTATGATAACAGTGCTGAATTGCGGTGCTTCCCTCTAAATGCGCTGTTAAACAGCACAAGACAAGAAAACTAGCCCTACTGAAATACCATTGAACTCAGTATGCAGAATACCACTGATGCAATATAAACAGTGATTAGCGAGAAAAAACAGCCTGAGTCTCTGTACCTCCAGTATGCGATCTCCAGATTGCAGCCGTCCATCTTTGACAGCAGCTCCACGTGGCAGTATGTTTTTGACAAGAATAGGACCAGGACCATGCACAGAAGAATCTCTGGTAACTACAGTGAAGCCAAGACCCTCTGAACCTGGACAAACATGAATGTACAGAAGGTCAAATGTGGATGGGGATATGAGGTATTATAGCAGAAGTAAATATAGCACTTCCAGGCCAATGTAAACACATCAGACTCCCCCATAGCTTCATATCATCTGCTTCTATATTTGTCTTCCAAGCATGTTATGAAAGTCAAAATTCACAATCCATCCCCAGACAGATGCACAATACACACACTCCTCAACAACTCCCAAGAACTTCAACACAATGTTGTTAACTCAGCTTCCAACTGCCGGTATATACAGTAAGGGTGATAATTTAAATCCTTCAGGATACTGCGTGTGTGGGTTTGCCTTAAACCTTTTAGCTATAGCTGGTGAAACCGAATCTGCAGGTGTGAAGGCTTTAAAAATGGGTTCAGGTATGGGGCAGAGAGGAGGGAAAGGTAAAAGATGGAGTGCAACCCAGCAGAAACAGAGTGTGAATGTTGGAAAGAGAAGTCATACAGACGAGTAGTCAGTAAAGAAAAAATCACACCTACAAGTGTGTGTTATGAGCACACATAAACACACATGCATGGACAAAAATTACCACACAAGGATGGAGAGACAAGTTGTGTGTTTTATGGACCTCATTTAGTCCAGACTCTTTAGCAGCGCTAAGTCAGCAGTTTGATCCAGTATGAATTCATATCAGCAGAAATGGACAGATCAATAAAGACTTAATAGAGCCTGAAGAGAGGGAATCAGGAAGATGAAGAGAGGAAGGATGAGAGGAAGGAGAGTCAGCCAGAGAACAGAGAGAGAAGGCTTTGGAGGAATAAGCACAATGATGGGCCAACGGCAGGAGAAATAAACTTAATTAATTAGGGAAAATGGGAATACAAAAAAGAAGTCAATAATGCAGAGAGTCGCATGGTGAATATGTGAGAATTGTGAGGAAAGGGAATAAAGGCACAGTCACAGAAAGACAGGTTATGACTAAAGAAACTTTTTTGATTTACTGAACTTCTAAAAAAAAGCTGAACTAGAAGAAGCCTAACTGAAATTACAAATCTGATCACAAAACGATACAATATGGATTCTCCGGACAATGACAAGATATTTTCTGCTAGTACAAAGCCTGCTATGATACAAATTAGAAAATTAGTGGTCAATACTGGATTTTATTGTGTACAATCTGACAGCTACACAAATACAGTAACGTTTTTAGACAACAAAAAAGCAGTTTAGACCAGTCCATTGCTAAAATGACTCTTTTAATTTGAAAACAGAACAATTTTCCAGACATAATAGGAAAAACATATTTTACTGTCTAGTACCTCATAATTGCTGCTAAAGTAAAAATAATGTTTTGAAATATAGTTTAGGATGAATTACCCTGACATTAAATTTGAAATACAAACATAATTTTTTAAGGACCTGTATCTTTTTCTGTACTCTGATCAACTAACAGCATTGATTTTTAACTTTTTTGTAACCTTTAAAATCATGATTCTTTTTGTCAACTTTTAAATTTTGTCGAAAACTATTTTTTTCAAATTTTATTTGAAAAAAAATAGAGAATGACCAAGCGAGATGACAAACCAGAAAGAAAATATTGGACAGGCTTGTCCTTTAAGCAAGAGCTTAAATAAACAAAAGGTTGCAGGTGAGACACTGAGCTGGCTGTGCTGCTATGGAACAGGTTAGTGCAGATCTCATTTCAAGCTTTTTCTCCTGTTTGTTGAATCTTCTCACATATTCAAGTTATTATCTTACTATTGCAAACCTTGTCAGTGTATCTCAACATGTATACAATAAATAAGCCTCTCCAAAGTGGTCTTTTAGCAATGTAATATAGATGCAATGGTAATACAAATGTGATGATACACACATGCTTCACAAACTCTTACAAACAAAGGGCAAATTGGACAAAAAAAAGCAATATTGTTGCATTTTAAATCAATAATACTGTCCCTTTCAAGTCAATATATTTTAGTGGTTTTACAATGTCTCTACCAACTAGCTTCTCCTTTAGCATTTATGTCAACAGATGCACGTTTTCACTGAGATGGAGGTGATGGTGCTGTGACGCTCAGGTGCCTTTGTGGCAACTACAGAGTCACAAAACGATATTCCTTCATATTGCTGCTTCAAAAGATGGCTGACTGTGTGTAAATGAGAGTCAGAGCTTTGCCCGGTGTTCCTCACCTTTTTTCAGGTCAATCCTCAGTCTGCGTCCTCCTCTTTTATTGGTCACCATGTTAGGGAGGGCGGGACTTTTCCTGAAGAGAGGACTCTCACTCCTCCCTTTTGGTGTCTGCAGCAGAGAAGAGTAAGGATTTCAGCTTTTAAGTGCTAAATATTTGTAAGAATTCCATTAGCAAAATTTCTGAGCCTCTAGACCATCTGAATCTGACCTTTTTTGTTTAATAAGAACTGAATGAATTTCACTGAAGAGGGGATTTCATGGACTTATTATGGTCTTTTTTCTTTGTGAATCTAGGTACTGTTTAAGTATGGTCAACAGACTTTATGAATATAGACTGATTCAACAGAAAAGATGAATCTGCAAAAAATCAAACATTAGCTATTCAAAGTAAAAATACTTCATCTTCACAGATGCAAACCTGAGCAACATTTACAACAATGAGCATTTAGGTAGCTAATAGCATCCTGCAAATTATTTGTTTGTCAAGAAAATGAGGTGCACACGTCACATTCAAGCCTTACTTAAATTCTCAGTGGACGTGTTTCTAAGTGGGTAAAAGATGATTCGTGTCTACCACATTCAGCGACTCTAAATCAATTCAAAACATCCAAAATATTGATGTTTCAAATATTATTTCTTCATCGTTTTACCATATTCAGAGCTAGTTTGCAGTTCATTAGCAAACTTCAGACTAGAGACTAGAGAAGTAAAAAATACAGAATATAAAGTGAGTGATGGCTGTAGAATTGAAAACTGATTCTGAATATGATGACAAAAAAAGTCTGTTAAAACTGTGAGATGTTTAAAGATTCATATGCATCCTTATCAGTGGTATTAACAACTAGACTGTTGTGGCATCTGAACTAATCTTATTCAGTGAAATCCTTAAATGCTGACAACTCTGCACATCGAGAGAAAAAGCCTTCAGGCATAATGATGTTTGGTGAGAAAAAGCTTTCACATGTTCCATATAAACATCACAACCCCAAAAATATCAAAGCAGGGTCAGGCTTTAGTTTAGCTACTGAGCATGTAAACTCACAGTATTTCAATGTATGGAGGGAGCCAAGTGGAAAAAAGAGGGAAATAATGTAAAGCTTTGCTCAAACTTCATTGTGCAGTGATCAAACAGCTGCACTGTGGAGCACAATCACCAAGGACCTTTTTTGGTATTTTTTAAGGAACTCGGATATGATTGTTAGATTATGCAGAGTAGCTGATGCTTCTATAGCGGCTATTATTCGAAACACTATAGTGATACTGATGAAAGGTCTTCATTAGATAAAAAGAGAGACCTTATGGTAAGAAAAAAGAAACAAGAACAGATCAAAAACACAAAAAAAGATTAACCAAATCTAGAGAATGATTCAGGTTCAGGCAAACTGCAGAAACACAACAACGCCAAACTTTGATGTTGATATTGTAAGTTACCCTGAAATCCTACAATGAATCTGCTATTTCAAAAAATTACATGGTTAGAGGCAAAATAATTGTAAAGTCTGTTACTCACTTGTCTTGCAACACACTTGGCTTATTCTTATTGCTGTTATTTCAGCAGAGCAACTTACATTCGACTCCATAATGGCAGCTTCATCAGCCAATCGCACGGGTGAATTCTCAGAGGCCCTAAAGACCGGTTTGGCCTTGACAGGTGGAGGAGGCTCTTTGGTTTTGGTGACTCGGGGGCTGCTGTCATGACCGGTAATGTTGCCAAACAGCTGACCAATCAGACTCCTCTCATAGCGTTCCCTGTTTGCGGAGGGCACGACTTCCAAACGGACAACTGGGGAACGCATTGCCTGACGGAACACTTCCTGGGCCCTGTGACGGTGAGCCAGAGATGGAGGGAACAAAAGATGGGGAGTAAGGAAGACATAGAGAGATGAATGGTTGGAGCAAGAGGAAAAGAAAAAAGTTTTGTGTGTAGTTTATAGTTAGGTATGCATACCACATATGGTACACCATTAAACTAATCATGCCATTAATCACAGTTAAGGGCAGAGTGTAGTTTTTCATCTTTGACAAGCAAAGCAATTACACCAGAACATATAACTCAATAAGAATAAAGAGATTAATAGAAAGATACATGGTATAAATCCAATTACAAATGACAAATTAAACAACTTCCAATTAATTACTAACTATTATAAATGGGGTGCTCAATTTTCAAAAACTGAAATGCGGGAAAGCATATCTTGGTTTCATATTTCCTTGTTCAGTACTGTTAAGTTTTTGTCAGTTCTATAAGTCTTTGCATACTGTGTTTATCATTTTTGGATGAATCACAAAAACTTTCAACAACTGTTTCTTTCTACTTACTGAATAAAATTGCAGTGAGGGAAAAACCAAATCATCAAACCACAAAGATGACATTGTTGTGTTTCTAGAAGACCAACAACTTTTGAAAAGTAACTGATCCTGTACAAATAGTGGCTGTTAATAGGTCTGAAGTTGATAGTTGTAGCAGGGGAATGGAGAAAATCTATCCTGTTCCAAAAGGGAAAAAATGATGGACAAAAGTTTGAAGTCTGTGTGCAAACATGAATTAAATATTTCATTTTGTGTCAACACTGGATGTGAAAAACAGACATGGGGTACAAAGGCCCAGTGGTTATGTCTGTGCGTCCGTGTACAGGTGACGCCTTTCTTAAAACAGTCAGTCTGGGTTCAAACTGAGCTTGTGGCTTCTTTCTTGGACGTCATTCTCTACTCTATATCTCTGCTTTCTGAATCCATTTATTGTTCAAAATTAAATATCTATGAAGGTAAAAGGCCAAAATATCAATCTGAGAAATAAAACTGATAAAAAACATTTAAAGGTCTTAAGACAAACATAATTATTTCTTTAAATAGTTTTTGAATACTAATCTTTCAAATTGATAATCTACTTCTTCAAATATAGGATAGAATAAAACAGAAAAACAATAATTTTCTGCTATACAAAACCTTTGTATAAGAGCTGTTGAAGTACGTCTGGTTATTTATCCAAGACCAGAACTAAGTAAACAACTATTCCTCTATTCACACCCCTGTGGCTGCTCTGCATTGAAAGAGAGGACCAAAGCCAAACGGAGCAGGAAAAGCAAAAAAGAATCGACACCTGCACAGCTGGTCATTATATTCTCATGATCTAGAAAAGAGCTCGTTTAGCAGTAGATTAGTTTATATCATATTATACTAACTGAGTTAGAGAAACCATTGTGTCAGAGACTATCTGTGCACACCATCATTCACCCCAGATAACCAACAGAGAAAATTTATTTTGTTTAATGTATATTAGATTATACTCCTATTATTTCCTCCTTGATTATCAGATGTATAATGATCTTAATGTTTCTGTAAAGGCTTTGTTTAGAAAGCAGTTTTTGAGGGATGATCATATTTAAGTGCTTTACATCGGCAACAAAGCTGCTTCAAAAAGAGAAAAAAAGGGCTGAAAGGCAGTCACCATGAGAAGGGATGCATTAAAGTTATTTGCTCTGGCTATCGTCACTCCACATTCACATACATACATACATACATACTTGAATATTACACTGTATTAGCAATGTCGTAGTTTAAATGAAGACTCTTATTTGTCGCGGCATACTTATATAATTATTATTTTTGGTGAGGGTACATGTATGACAACCTCTTTCATATATTTAAGCATAAAATAGCATCACCTTGATCTCATCACTTTATAAAGGTAAGCCTTAGCCTCCAAATGTTACTGACATAGTAGTGTGTTTGTACAATAAAGACCAGCAACTCACAGCCTAGTCAGGTTTTAAAACTTGTTGCCAACATTTTTCATCTAAAATACATTTTTACCATCAATGAATTGGTAAAAGTTAGAAGTATTATTTCACACTGCACATTTAAACATGGCATAAGATAATCATGTTCTGTACAACACTCTGAGTGTCTGCATGTTATTTAAACTGCTCCACACCATAGTGATGGAATAATTCTGCAATAAAACAAATAATCACATTTTATCAGCTTTATCAGTTTATTATAGCTGACCTAGAGCGAGCATTACAGATATACAATAATATAAGTCCAAATTATAATCAGTCAATATTTCACAATGTGTCTACTTCATTCAGAAAAACTTGAAGAGTTTTAGCAATAACAGGTTTATTTGATTTTTTTAGTCATCCTATGTAAAAGTAGCGAACTCCCAAAGAAAGAGCAAATTTAGAATTTATATGGTGAAGACTGTTTATTTATTGGGAAAATCTGACATCATGAGGCAATATTAGGTAAATTTTTGGATTTTTCAGACTGCAATAATTTTACAACAGTATCTTTACATGACAGATCATCTGTTGTTTTTATGTTCAACAACTAAAAGTATCGAAGTAATGAGGGATAAAAAAGGTATACAGTCTTAGTTTCTCTTAAAACTACCCCGAGTAAAGAGAGAGAGGCAGCACACAGTGCTGGCTGATCAAGCAAAGACAGGGAGCACCAGTAAGTTACAAACAAAGCTGTGACACAGAGAAATTAGACATGGGTGTCTGTATAAGAGCAGAAACATTATGTACACCTTGTAATACAGGCCAAAATGTTTCAAAATGAAGAATATAAAAGATTTGTGTTGTTTTTCTATTATTGAAGATTTCTGTTTTTGGTTAGTTAGGAGTGTAACTGAAAGTGCTGCAAGCCCACATGGTGTTGATGTTAGCTGGACTGTCTTAGGTCCTGTCTTAACTCTGTCTTTCTGTCTGTCCATAGGTTGATCCAAAGCTGAGACAGTGTGTAAAGTATGGTAGCATCGAGCTGCCTCCACAACCTTCCAAAGCCTCTTGTGATAATAAAACAGCTGACGTCACATGGCTTTGTCCAATTCTGTCAATAGCCAATGCCTGCTACCGGTGTTACTTAGAAGTTGGCAAATATGTTACGTTAAGGCCCCTCAACATGTCGAGCTTTGAGTCATTTTTACAGCATTTGACAAAGACTTGGATAGAACAATGCTGATTGTTTTAGTTTGTAAGTTGAATTAATGTAAAAACAAATTAAAGTGAAGGTACCACTCCTTACATGAATAGATAAATATATAAGCATGCACACAAGTATTTTAGACATTGTTAACTCATGTGGGTAAAACAGTGAAAACTTTGATTTCAAGTTTCCAAAATAAATAACTTTTTTAATTAACCGTAGAACCTTGTATTTACCAACCTTTGCATATGTTGCTCCAAGGTATGTTAAAATTTTGAGTACTTCCCATCGAAATGTGCTGATTAGCAGCTCTGTGCACATCTGTGTAAATGGTGTGAACAGTTATAAAATGTAAAATGCAAATGTACTATAATCGGGAATACCAGTAGCTTAAAAGTAGTGTAACAGCATCACCTGTAGCCCATTGCAAATCCCATTCATAAAAGGGCTTGTATAGACAACATATCAGGCTGAGTTTAGCTACCTGCAAACTGAAGTCCATCTTTCATCTTTTCTCTCATGTAGCACAAAGATATTTTACTTCTTAAAGTCTTTGAGTTTTGAAAAAAGGTAAGTAACTTCCATAGTTTCTGTAAACTCTGTCGTCTGCTTCTCTAACATTCTTCTTGAGCCATCAAGCTCTGGTCCTGCTACCCTAGTTTATGTCAAAGACACCTCAGTGAGGATTCATGTAGTACAACTCTGCTGAGAATATGATTACACTGCCTTATTCCAAAAAAATAAAATATGATGTATGGCTCCAGCGAGCTGATAATTGGATTGCATGTGCCAGGGCAGTGGTATATCCCCATATCGATACTGTATTCTCCCAATGCACTGATGTACATAAAGGGCTCTAATTTCCTGGCGCAACTCAGGGTGGCGCAGCCTGGCGCACCCCGCGCAGTGGTAATTTCGTCCGGTGCACCGCCGTGCGCAGCCAATTTGGAAATTTGGTAGACCGGCTGCGCAGAGATGGGTGTGACAGCGCATCAGGGGGAGGTGTCGAAAGATCCAGCTTGGCGCAGTGACAATTTCGTGCCAAAAAAATGCGCGGAAGGTGCACTGAAAGCTCGCCAGCTCCAACCGGGTCTATTCTGGGCGCAGGCGAGGCGCACTCGGAGCAGTGGTAATTTGGCTGACAGGCGCACAGTGCGCACACGTCACCAAAACCTCACAGGCAGGTGTCCAGAGTGTCAGACACATTTCAATGCAATAAACAATCACAGCAACCACTATTTAATGTAACCGTCTGAATCAGCGCATACATTTGTATCTATATCAATTGTCCCGTCACATCTGATGTCAGATCAGAGACGTTTGTCATAACTAACGAGTTCACATCTCTCAAGCCAACCACAAACAGCCACATCATCTGATACGGAGTATCTGGCTTCTGTCATCTCATGAAATTCAAAAGAAAAGAAAAAGAGAGAGACGCTCGCTGAATAAATGTAAGTCACTCAGTGTCTCAAGGATTTACCTGTGACTGTAATTATCACTTAATTTTGTACTCCTATTATGACACAGGAACAGATTACATCTGTCCCGCAAGGTGGTCCACACGGTGACGCGCATCGTGGCTCCGATGCGCGGCCCGGTGGCCCCTGCGCTCTCCCAGTTGCTGTAAAAGTGACAGCGGCTCTGACCTTCTTCGCCACCGAGGTGAAATTGTCACTGTCATTGTCACTCATTTAAAGGCGAGGAGAGGTGTTCATTTGATTGATGAAGATCACACTCGGCTGTGTTAAACCCACTCAAGTCTTATCTCCTCCCTCTCTGCTACGTGCGCTGGTAGGAGAGACGGAGGCGTGGGTGCGCCTGCCTGCGCCAGACTGCGCCGTGCACGAAACTTGCAAAATGCCCTGGACACACCCTGTTGGCCCGGTGCAGGCGCGGCGCAGGGCAGGTGCGCCCCGCCTGCGCCTGGTCTACGAAATTAGAGCCCAAAGTGTTCTTGATAGGAAAATTCAAAAACACATCGAGCAGAATCACTGAATACTTTTTTCTGGGTTATGAATAACAATATTTTTAGGTGGATGCATAATTTTTCAGGAAATATTATTTATTTTGAGTTTCATTAAATCAATTGTGTCTAAGTTTGATATTTGTTAAGTGACAATTTCTAAAACAAAGGTTGAAAAAAACTGTCCAAGAGGTATTTTTTGATATTTACGAGTATCATATGGAGATTTAAAGGTATAGCACCTTGATAAACATAATAACAAATAAAAACATGTGTATTAAAAGTGAAACAGTGTTTTTAGCAAACCCTTCATTTTATTTCACTTTTGAATCCAGATTAAACTTCTCTGTTTGATGCACCAAGAATGTTTCAGTCCTTAAGAAAGCTTGAGTGTGCTTGTTGGGAGTGCATGGTCATGTCAGACTAAATTTGCATATTGAAACCATTAAATGCACTTGGTGGTCTGAACAAATGCCTCTGTCAAACCTTACTGAATGACACTTGTTGTGATATGTATTGTCTTGGGACCACAATACAGAATAATTAAACTAGATGTGAAGCTGTGCATGCTTATGTGTGGATGGGGACCATTGTGCACCGATGAGATCGTTATTGTTCCTGGTTGGACAATGTGCGGCAGTGCATTTGTGTGAAAGAGATATTCTAATCAAGCAGACTACCTAAACACAGCTGCCAAGCTGGGATAATGAAGTTGTGTGTGTCTGTGTGTGTTTACATGGCACTCAAAGGGATCAGAGGACTTTCAGTGGCCTACTTAGACTGTTTTAACCATAACTACATCTCAATAGACCCGCCATGACCGAATAATACTAGCAGGGGTGTGCATTTGGGTGTGTCAGGGTCACACCGGAAACATGGCTGATAAAAATGACAAACACCACTTAAAGAGCAACTTGTTGAAGAAAATTTAAATGTGTCTTCACCTGGTTATTTGTTTATTGTTTTGAGTTTTAAACGGAGCGTGCACGGATGGAAAATTCATGTATCTGAGATTATTGGTGTTTGTGAGTGAGTGCATATTGGACTACCCACGTCTTTGAACAATTGGTGCAAACCCCTCTGGTGATAATCCATTTACCTTCAGTGCAGCATAGAACAGCCCACATATAATCGTATTACCACACTGGACGCTGGACAAGTGCTATTGAGTAGACTGAAAAGACATTGTAATGCACTGTAATCATCATAACATTCACATCAGTCCTTGTAATCTGTGGCAATCATTTTTTACAGGTGTTTCTTTGTCATTGTAATGCTCTGTAATCATGTTACATCCCCAAATACACCCATATTAATGTCCCGCTTGATGTGCTTTGGGGAACTGTAAGCAAACTCTGCTAAAGAACATCTGGTCTGGGATGAATGATGAAGAACGGGCAGAAACACAAAGGCCGGCTCTGACAGACATGCAAGCTAAACGTTTTCCAAACATCTGCCAAATGTTTTTTCTGCTGTTCTCTGTGATAGCAGTGCAACGGTGAGATATAAGCCCACTGACAATGGAGAGGAAACAAGGCCCACAGAAACAAAGACAGCAGGGAAACAGGGGGAAAAGACAGAGCATGCCTGACATCAAAAGCTTTTAGACCCGAGATGTAAACATTCCACTTTTTTTTAAAACTCAACCTTCTCACCTTTGAAAATTGTATGAATTTTAGTAATTTTTTTTTAAATGTCTAAATAATCCTGTGTCACTACCATTTTCTGAACCGGCCACCAGGCATCAGAGCAACCACAGAATGACCACATGATCCTCCACCAGTGGTGATTGTCTTGTCCCAAGATACAAGACTTCATTCTGTCAGTCTGGGCACAACTTTGGACCTCTCGACCTGCTAATCTAAAACTAGAGACCAACAGTAATGCTTTAACAAAGGACTCAAACAATGGCTAAAATCAAAACAAAAGTGCTCACATGAATAGTTTTAACTGACTGACTGCTTGACCATGTTGCCTTTGCTTTATATCTTATTCATATATTTAATCTGGAAAAACTCTTTTATTGTTGTAATGTTATTGTACACTACATTTTTTTTCTTTCTTCTATTACTTTTATTATTTTATCATATCAAAAGCCTCCTGTGGACAAGTGTTGTGAATTAGCACATGTGCTAAAACACTCAAACAGCGCATTTGGTTTGTCCAATGTAATTGTGATGTCCACATCAAATAAACAATAAAAATAAAAAAATATGTGAAAAAATACAATATGAACTCTCCTGTTTCTGATGATGTTACACCTGTTGTTATCACTACTCTTCTTGTGATAGCAGAGGCTGCCAACTAAGTCCTCGTATCAGGGTTGGGACAGAACATTGTTTCTATTCTTTACATGAACTGGTTTTGAAATAAAATCGTATTATTCTTGTTGGTTCATAAGCAGGCGTCTGCACTCTCAGCTCTGCCATTACTCTCAAAGTATTTCAGTCTAATTGGAAAAGTAAAATGTGTAAGTATTTTAGCACTGAAGCAGCCACTTTTATTCTGTTCTCTCATTTTATTTGGAACCACTCTTGTAAGCATTTTTTCAACCTCCCCACTCACTGGCTAAAAGTCTTGTCCATGAGGTCGGTGTTGTTGATCTTCACGATGCACTCTTCTTCTTTAAACAAGCCCTCCTTTCTTGAGCGACTCTCTTCTTCAACACCACGGATGTACAGACCAAGAGACCTGACAGGAGAAAGAAGAGAGAGGAAAAGGGGGTTAAATCTACTTTTTTTTTAATTATTGCTAAATCTTGCACAAAGATATGGATCCACCATCAATCTTTTATCTGTTCTACAGCATTTTCCAGAGGTACTAATATGCTTGGTGTAATCGCCCACAGACACCATACAAATGATGTGCTCATGTCAGGGATACACCCCCATTAGCCTAACCAGACAAAACAGTCAATCACTGCTTTACACATAATAGGAAGAAAAACTGTTAAAAATGGGCCTTCCCAGCTGATGTTGTACCCAGACCTAGAATGCTGACTAGTAGGGATGCACAGGTGCATTGGTTAACAACCAATGCACCTGTGCAACGGCCAATGTCTGTCCTTTTTTACTGTGTTAACATCAGCCATTTGCTTATCGACGTACAATCAACAGATGCCCATCAGCTAAATGTAGACAGGCCATGGGCCAATGTTTCTGTATTGAATTGATGACAAAACAACATAAAGACTACTGCAGCAAAAGAGATGAAACTGGGTAAAGAGGTCAGAGGGATTTTGGTTGATTATGTTAAAAAAATGAAGGTCTTTAGGAAACATGGGGACAGAAAGGGAAAGGGCAGGGGGTGGATGGAATTTGAGGAGGAGATTGGCAGGGTCAGGTGAGTCATGAGAAGAGAAATAAAAACTCATCCTGCTTTGGTTTAGGAAATCCCCATCCCCTGTCTGACTGTCACACACCCACAAAGAACAACTTTCCTTCCTTTTCTTCTTATTATTTCCATTGTGTTACCACAGGGTTGCCATGCTGTCAAATCACAGCCAATATTTTTTTCAGCAGCTCGACAAGACAGTTGTAGTAACTGAAAAATGTACATATGAATATTTACAACTATGTACATATATATAAATATAGTTAAGTTTATGAGGCTGTCTGCATAATACTCACCGCCCACTAAGTGATGAGCTGTAAGGAACCACATGAATTCCCAGAGGACTGTCCTCTCCCATGATCTCCACTATTCTGGTCAGGCTGCAGACATTCGTAACAAACACAAACACAAAGGCACAACACAAGAGTTAATAAAAAGAGAAGGAAAACAATATGGAGTAGAAAATAAAATGCAGAACAAGAGGAAGTTTGGTCACAAAAATAAATGATGTCATCAATACTGTATACTGGAGAAATAAACAATGACTTGAAAGAGGAAAGAGAAAAGAAGGACAGTGTTATAAACTGCAGAACTAAAAAAGATTGAAGAAAATGGTCCTCATTTTTACACCCTAACATATGAGGCTGTCCACCACGATAAAATGAATTATTGCACACTGTCATACACATTTACACATGACTTGACTAGCAGTGAAAACAAGTTGAGGTTAAGCATCTTGCCCAAGTACGAAAGATCTTCAGCTTACTGCAACTTACAACTCACCGGCTGTACTTCTCTAATCCAAGCCAAAACTGAAGTTAAAATAAACTATTTCAGCTGGCCACTCATGGGTTTCTCCACAAAAAAATCAGCTAAGATGGTTTTATAGATTTTCACTCAGTTTAGTGACTTTTATGAGTAAAACAATATAAACCCACAAATATGACAATCGTATTAAATTTTTAGCAGTCACAGATCAGTATATTGAGCCTGTGAGTTCCACCCCTTTTTCAGTCAGTTCAAACGTCTGCATTAGAGACTGGTCAATAAAAACAAGGACAGAAGGACTTGAGCAATATTATGCATGAGCATTTATAGTGACACACAAATGCAAACATATCAACATATATTTTGTAAGAACAAAGACGATTGATCAATTTAAAGATTCATTTAGTTTTTGTTATGGAAAATTCAATTCAAAAAAGTTCATGTTTTTGGTCCGTTTGCTTTTTTTTCACACAACTTACTTCAACACTCATTTGGCTTCCCCTGAGCTGGTGCAGTTTAAACCCTCCTCACATTTCCTTCCAACAGAGATACATCAATAACTTGAAATTTGTGTCATTGTTTGAAGATAGAAACACTGGAAATGTTTGCTGTCGTTGGTGATGGTGAAGCATGTCATTTAGTGGACTGGCACTTATCAAACTTTTTTTTTTTTTTTTAAATAAAACAAATAATGAGACAGTATCATGTTAATGTTTTGTGAAAAACGTTCAGCTCTTAGTGTCAAAGTACAGGCATGCCTCCCCATATCCGATGAACAAAGGGTATCTGTCCATCATCACATAACTAAATTAACGCATACATTGTAATTCCTTAAGGGAACTTTGTTTTACTTTTGTGACATGCGGTATGTATTTGACAAGATGAAAGCAACACTTGTTTCGTGTATTTTCTCAGACATTTAGAAATGATTTTATCTTTGAGAAGGAAAACAAAACATTTAAAGTTGACCTCGATCAAACAGAGCAAGTGCAGAGGAGAGCATAACTAATGTTATGCTTTTTATGGAGGACTATTTTTATTAGTGATACATTGTGTCAATACAAAGCCAGCACGGTTGGAAGTTCTTCAGAGTCCAAAATGGCTAAAACAAGGAACCTAACGCAGGAAACACACCAGAAGATACAGACAGGAGTGGCACAAATACAAACAAACCAAGAGTTTGGAAGACAAACCAAGACCTGGGGATTCAAGGGTTTCTTCAGTAAGAATTGACCACATCCTGATCCGCATGTGCAGGGGAAACCGCCGAATGACATCACGTGAGCTTCAGCAGTACTGGTCAAACCAAACTGGTGTCCAGTGGCCAACTCCTATAGATCATGGTTTAAGGTCCTGCAAGGCTGTCAAGAAGCCCCCGAGCAATGAGAGACAGAGGTTAGCCCAGCGTTGTTGGGTCTGTGCACACAAAAACTGGACAGTCAGGAACTGGAGGATGATTCTGTGGTCATTTGAGTCCAGTTTCCAACTTATCCTTTTCCTGCTAATGTTAGGGTACACAGAGGGCCAGACGAAGCATCATCTCCAGCATGTATGGTATTATGGTGTGGGGATGTGCTGCTGGTGTTAGACGTCTCTCTGTCATGGCACATTGAACTCTGCCAAGTACATACACTGATGTAAGAACTTAAATGATTTTGGTTATTATCAAGAAAACCGTGGAAAATGGCGAGGTATCAGCTCTTAAATTAAACTCGTATGAGCTTTTTTTGTTGTTATCATTATATTTATCCAAACAAATGTACCTTTAGTTGTACCAGGTGTTAAAATGAACAAGAAATTGAAGAAAACAAGGGTGGTCTAATATTTTTTCCATGACTGTCTATAAATATATATTTTCCAGCCCAAGAACCAAATCCATGTTTGAGAATTGAGCCTGTTGGACATAATGCCCAATTCCACTGTGTAGTGTGTTCCAAAACTTCTTTGTGCCATTATTCCTTGTATTTTCTTTTCTCTCTTCGATCTCTAAATGTGTCTCTCTATTTTGGAAAATTCCAGAGTGTCTGTTTTACATTCTGTCTGAGTTTTAATGTGAGCGTGCTGAAGTCTTTGTTTGTTTGATTAGTTTATCTATCAGAGCACAGCCATTAATCCTCCCCTGACCTTCTCCCTGCTCCCAGTGTGGGTGTGTTATTTTTTCTAAGTGAGTTTGTCTGAACTTAGTTTTGTTCTCTTTGGTTCTACCCCCTCTCTCTCTCTCTCCCTCTCTCTGTCTGCCTCTCTCTCTCTGTTTCTGTCTCTGTTTCTGTCTCCTCATTTTGTCTTCCTGTCTCCCTCTCAAGCATTCATCCATCCCTAAACCCCCATGAACCAATAGCAGTGCAGATGCTGATAAACTCCACAGAGAGGATGGTTGATGATTGTGGGGGGCAACAGGGGAGAGATGCAAAGTAAAAGAAACAATTCTTCTCTCTCTTTGTCTGAGATCTCTCTCTCTCTCTTTCGAAAACAAACAAAAACACAGAAGGTTGATGATGCCTCTGCGTCACTCTGCTCATTCAAATAAAGCCACATAAGATGAAACAAGGGACAGCGGGAAAGGGCAAGAGAAACACTGCACAGATAGCAGCAGTGGAAATTTTTGACCAAAATATCTGTATTCTTTAACAGACAACCTGTAAAGATGGTTTTAGTTCTTCACGGGTTGACCCTGTGCAAAATTGTTGTTGGATTCTATATGTAGTTTACCAGACCAGCAGATAAAAACTACAGAAATTAAGGTTAGTGTCAGAGTCTAAAGTCAGAATTCTGACTTTTCTCAGACCTCATTAAAAAAGTTTTGCTGCTTGCCATTTATGAAAGTAACCCAAGCAGAAAGACAAGCATGGCTGGTCACTGTAATACGTGTACTAATATTCCAGTCTTACCAAATAGATCCTGGGATTTCTTGTTAGGAAAATGAAGATTTATATCTGCAACAAGAAGGATCATCAGACTTGGTAGGATTTTTTTATTAGAACCTTAACCCTTTAAATGAACTTATGGTTGTTCATGGAGTGGAATCACTCTATTTCATGATTACGTCTCTCTCTATTACTGACTGGATCTATTCCAAACCCACGGTTTGCAATAGAAACTCAGTGGAGAGCATTTAACTATGAACCAATAAATGTTAATTTCATGATTCAATATGGCTTTTTTTTGCAATATTTACCCTGAAATATCAAAAAAAAAACAAAAAACTCTAAAAACATGTATCCTATGTTGTATATATGGCATGTCAAAGTAATGCCTAAGAGTGTTGCAGACACTTGGCCCTCTCTCTTAGCATGCTGAGAGTTGTGTCACTCCTGACATGTTAGCTGTGCTGCTAAAAACATAAGCTGTGCGGGTAACATTAGACTGAACATTACAAATACATAAGCTGTATATTTTTATAAGTAATATCAAATTCAATGTTGTATTATGTTTAGTTAAAAATGTGATTAGCAGTTGAAAAGTACAACTGCTTTGTCACCACAAAGGAATGAGGAAGGAGGTTAAAAAAATACATGAATATAATTCCTATGAGACAGGGTTGACCACTGTCACTACATAAAATAACGTTAAAGGTTGGTTCCAACATTTTTCTCCAGCATAGCCTATATCAGGGGTCAGCATCCTAGGGCTCTTCCACTGGCATGTTTAGAGAAGGGGACATCTTTTTGAAAATTAGTAAAAAACCCTCTTATTAGCAAGCATTTACGGTTATCTATTGTTTTTCCAGTCTACACTGATTGATCTCATGTGCTTGGTCCTGCTTTGTCTCTGGTTGGCAGATGCCTGATGTCCGCAAAAAAAAAAAAAAAACAGGTGACAGGGAGGACAAACCACGCAGCGGCCAGAGCCGGGTCTGTTGAAGATGACTCACGGCAGTCTGACCAGATCACTCCTGTTTAAGAGTTGTTGCACTGGCTTCCTGTATGTTTTAGAATTGATTTTAGTAGTTACTCTAAAGTCCTCCATGGTCTTTCTCCAAGCTACATCTCTAACCTGTCAGTACCAGCACATGTGTTGAGATCCTTGGGAAGAGGTTGTCTGGTCACTTCACACAGTGGACTAAAAACTCAAGGGGACATTTTCAGTGAAGACCCCAAAATTGTGGAATGATATTCTCAAGGATATCAGGTCAGCTGAGTCAGTGTTCTTTGAAGACATACTTTGATCAGTGAGCCCTTCCTGATTTAACTTGAGTTTTATTTTATTGTATTGTCATAATATTTTAAAGTGTTAGGTATTTTCTTGATTTTTTTTTTTTTTTGCCTATAATTTTACAGTCTGCCGGTTGTGTTGCCTGTTTTATATTTTTTTTATGTTTTTGCTATCCTTGTAAATCACTTTGTACATTGGTTTTGACAAGTTCTATTTAAATAAGTACTATTACTATTATTATTATTTTATTGTTATTATTAAAAATGCTCAGTTGCGGGGTGCTGGTTTGGCAGAGTGGTAAGCAACCAGGTATGACCCATATTCATGCTTCTGCCAGCCCGGGTTCGAAACCAGCCTGTGGATAATTTACAGAGTGTTCTCTCCTACTCCCTTTCACGAGTCTATCCACTTACTATCTCTCCTACCTATAAAGGCACAAAATGCCCAAAAAAATAATCCTAAAAAAAAAAAAAAAAAAAAGCTCAGTGGGTGAGTTGCTGAAACACAGCAGCGTATCATCCTAGGAGCTTTTCCTTTTCCTGTACTCTAGCTTTACCACAGTTTGGCGCTCTGAAGTCTGTTGTACTGTGTTGGCTCTATTGATGCTCTCTGGATCAATATGTCTCTGTGAATAAAAACTCTCACATAAAATTAAAAATGACCAAAGTAACCACTATCAAGCTTCTTCACAACTTCACCAGTCATCATTTTAAAAGTCCAAGACAGGTGAATTTAAAAGGAGCTCTTGGCCGTCATTTTTGCATTTTATATAACAACAATTATCCATAAATTTTGAGTGATTCTTAAGCAGTTTTCATTGTTGTATTTTTATTGATTTTCCCATTTGCAACACTTTAAAAATGAAGAAGCATTTGGAAACAGTGGATGTTTGGCTTAGCAGAGCGTGAAGCAGATAAAAGGACATTAGTATTAAGTTTGTGTCTAATAACAAGGTTCATGATTTCAGCGCAGATGTGAGGATTTCTCAAAAAAGGCATCTTCTTGATAAGGACTGATATTTAACATCTCAACTTATTCCTGCTGAAAACATAGTATTCCAGCTCAGCTGAGAATGTTTTATAAGGATGGTAGCTATGCTGTTTGGTGCTCCATTTCTGTTACACTTAATTCTCTTTCTGGTATTTTAATATATATTCATTACTGGTAAAGGGTTAAAACTTGTTTTATAGTGCTCTTACCATTACAAGGAGATAAATGTATTTTTCATTATGATGTTGAGCTGCCAGATCCATGGGGCATCTGAATTTTGTGGTTTATGATTAAACTCAATCTACTTACATGATGAGATGTTACACTTAAAAACAGGAAAAATTTAAAATGGCACTTTATAGTCAAAAGGTTGTTGACCCCTGGTTGTGTTTCATAGTATTACAACTATGACACTCAATATCATACTTTGAAGCAATGACACATAAGCCCTTAAAAAGTTGCAATCCTGTCAGTGAAGTCATGTTATGTAAACAAATGTTGGAAGCTACTGTAAAAAAGAATTAATGCTGGTATAGATGGCATGAAGGAAATTGATGTTTCTCCATCACTAATACTCAGTAGGGCACTGAGGATGCTTAAGACTAGGTATGAGGAGATTTAGGGGTACTGAACTGGACTGTGGGGATACATCAAAAGTGATATAATGAGACAAAGTGGAGACAGAAACATGGACAAAAAAGAGATAACGGAGGTTTAAGGGTTGATAAAGGTATGAAGGAGGGAGGACTGGAGGAAGATATATTGAAATGAAGGGAGGAGGAGGCACTGAATTAATTAGACAAGGCTAATGAATAGCATTAATATGAAAGGGGGGAAAACAACCACCCCTCCCTACATCCCTTCCTGCGTCAGTGCCTCTGATCTCTAACACTCCCCCTAGAGCAGACACACACATACAAGCACACACACACACTTGAGATCCATTTGCGTTTCCTCTTTTATTTTTTGTGCGATGTTTGACAGGCTGCAGCGCTGCAAAAAATGAAGTGGAGATGAGGGAGAGACGAAATGGGTGAGGCTTGAGAAAGGAGAGAGGGAGCGCAATGATGAGAGAACAAGAGACGGAGAACAGGGCCAGACACACAGAGCAGCCGAGAGGAGAGAAGCACGGAGAGATGAAGAGAGCAGGTGTTCTCTTTATCCACCTGCCACTTCACTGATCCTTGCTCTGAAAGACAGAAGCACAGTGGAGATAGAACAAAAAAAGGATGTGCATTACCAAACCACTCTGCTCCTCTCACTGTATTTCACCCTCCTCTTATTTATTATCTCCCCTTATCACTTCAAAGTACAGAGCGCCAATATACAGAATAAAAGGAATGGAAATCAGTACAAATGTACAATGAAGCTCAAGGTTAATGCATTCAAATACAGAAAAATACATTTAAATCGTAACTTAAGAACTAATCTTAATAATCTACATTGTAGTTATTTGATAAAAGTATGAGGGAAAAGTAGAATCTGACTGCTTTGGGATTAAGAATAGACTCTGGTTAAGATTTTGGTAAAATGGGTGAGACTTGATTGTTGAAGTAGCTTGAGAAAATTCATAGCTGGAAAGAAAACAACTTTTTTTAAAAACTTATGTGAGAGTTAATATGTACCTCAACAGGCTAATTTCCTGACAAAACTCTTAAGCTAAGGACATTTTCAAGGCTTAAGGACAGTTTTATAGAGCTAAAATCAGGACAAACACAATCTGCTCTACATTTTTTGCACATTCATATGCTACAAGGTTTATATTAACAGATACTATGTATTAATCACTATTTTATCATTATTGCAATATTAGTCTTCCCATTAAACCTTCCCTTCTAAATTCATCACAATAAATTAAAAGAAACTTTTACAAAGTGGTCAAGCAAGGTTTTCTTGGTTTAACTGCCCTGTTTCACACCTTTTGATGCAGTCAGATGAGGTTAAAGCTCGCTGTAATTGGCAGACTGGCAGATGCCCAATGCCCACACAAAAATCAGGGAACTGGGAGGACAAAGCACGTAGTGGCCAGAGTCGGGTCTGTTGAAGATGTCTCACAGAACTAGACAATATGACCACATCAGTCCTTTTTAAGCGTCGTTCGGTGGCTCCCTGTATGGTTCAGAATTGATTTTAAGATTTTACAGATTACTTTAAAGTTCTCCACGGTCCTTCTCCAAGCTACATCACTAACCTGTCAATACCAACACATACATTGAGATCCTTCGGCAGAGGTCTCTAGTCACTCCACACAGCAGACTAAAGGTGCGTTCAAACCAGACGCGGCTTGGCAACCGATACTGTGTTGCTCATGTCAGTCTCGTCGCTTGTCCATAATAGAGCTCATTTTGTCACTGTGGTGTCGTGACGCATCGCGTCGCTCGGTAACGTCACGCCTACTCGAGTTTCACCGCAAACCTGACCTATATCATCATCTTTTCCGAAGTGATCAAGCAAGGTTTTGTTGGTTTAACAGCAGTTTCACACCTTTTGATGCAGTCAGATGAAGTTACCTCTACATTTATTTGTGCAAGACTAGTGGAGATAAAGTGGATTTCTTTCAGAGTCAAGAAAATTATGTTGCAGCTACATGTGTTGTATAAAACAAGACAAATAGCATAATTTATGACAGTACGTTATAGTTACATGCACTCTATATCTTTGTTAAATTATGTTGTCCTTGGGCCTCAAGTTAGCAACCCCTCAGCTTATGCTGCTGTGACATCATCACTAAGTCCCCAAAAGCATTTCTTTCCTGCAGTTTAATATTGTATCATTTCAGTGTCCTGTGAAGGACTCTGATTTGTTTGTGGAAAAATAGAAAAAGAAATGCCCACTAGTTTACACCAGGGTGGTAGCGCATTTCAGTAGGATGACATCAGTCATTGGCAGGAACTACAGTCTTTGCTGGTGGCAGAGAGCTGCATGGACACAACATTTGACCCCAAGTGTTGAATAAAGAATATCTGTTATTAATTTTACTGAACAGTTATTCTGGTGCTACACTTTCAAATGATAATAGTATTTTTCAGTTTATCCTGCAAAGTCCAAATCTTTAATAGGCCCTTGTTCTCATGACAAAAGGGGCCCATCAATATAGAGTAGTGGAAGAATGAGTCCAAAAACGCCAAAGTAAGAAAGCATTTACATGGGACTTTAGATTAGTGTTCTGGAGAAACATCTAGAATGAAGTCTGTGATAAACATATGCGAATTAGATACAAAACTTTTATTATGCAACATAAAATGCATCTGACAATGCCCCACATTTGAATTTTACAGCATTACTGTGTTTTTAAAAGCATGGTTGCTAGCGAACTGCTAACAAGGACTACAAACATGGGAGGTGACTCCTATGCAATCATATCTTAACGCTTTATCATTGTGCAGGGGAATATGTTTATTAATGTGCAAATGACAATAAACACTTTGAATCTTTGAATCTTGAACTTATTATTGAATAATAATACAAATACCCTAGCCACAGCCATGGGCACAAACATGATCGGGTCATGCAATAAAGAGGAAATTCTCAAATGAGAGGTTACGATGTGATGTCATACGCTGGAAGTTTGGTAGCCATGTTGTAATTCCATAATCACCTGGTAGTAGGTGTTCACTCTTACCATTACTTAAAAAATGCGAAAGTTTGTTTTTTTGGGAAATGATCATGATGAGCGAAACGCACAAGTTCAATAATTTTTTGTTTACTACAGACCTTATCACCAACAATGATCCAAGAACATGGTAAAATGTCATATGGACTTTTAGTTAAGGAAACAAGCGCAATGTTAACAAGCGCAATGTTAACTTCTGTGTTGGCCTACAAAAATATGTCATCCCTGCACCACTCTATACCAGATTATTTCTTGCAAAAACCTTGAATCATAAATAGTGAAGTGTTAATATATGAATATATAGAACCTGTCCCACATAAAGACACAAGACAGAGGATTAATAAGCAGAAGATGTGCAGCTAGTGCACAAGTGCTAAATTACGGAAAAGCTTTTGTTAACAATAAAGGAGGAACTTTTAGGGCTGAGGAAAGGAGGAATGGGTAGATCAAAAGTAACATAAAATTGGTAGAAAAACAGAGGAGACATGGATGAATGAATCCGCACAGGCATTCTCATTCAAAAACAACTAAAGGGGTCATGTGTTGATAAAAGAAGCATTAGAAGTCAAAATGATAAATGCATAGACCGTAAAACTCCTTTCACAACCAGTTTGTCTTTTACATCCAGCAGAACCCATTTACCTTTTCACCTCCGAGCTCTAAAACACCTCGAACATACACAGCATCTTATTTCACCAAGAAATACAACATGCTGGCAATGCTATTTCAATAAACCAATTTACAGTAAATCTGTTCCCCAGAATAAAAGGCACATTTTGAGTCACAGGTAATGAGTTTCACAGTGACCGTGCTGTGTGCTTTAAATTATGATGAGCCATTACTGCATTTATAGGTGTAGGTTCACATTCAAAGGCACAAGCTCGCACACAAACACATACAGGGAGGACCACAATACGCACAGGAACATACACATCAGTGGAAATTCATATAGAGCCACAAACATTCACACGATCATGAACATCTGCTTTACTGTTCCAATATTTATGGCTGCGTTCCTCCACTCATTTTGGACTTTTTTGCAATTTCAAGGATCGTTTCCCCGGCGACCACAAAAAAACCATTACATCACTTTTTCATTACTCACAGCTGAGACGGTTTAGAGTATGAGTGTATATGAGAGAGTGTGTGCATACAAATGTCAGTGTGAAAAAACAAGCATTTAATCAACTTAATTTAATTTTTGTTCACCATATTACTTGAACAATTAAAAACATACTATAATTTACAGTTACTTAAACATTTGAATCCTCTGACATGATTCAAAATTTTGTTCTTAACATCGCAGGAAAACAACCATCAGAGGTGACCTGTAGCTCATTTCATATGTAAAAATCAAATTCAGAAAAGATGTGATGCTGTTTAAAATATGAATTAAAGAATACATTTTTGCATCCGTTCTCAACTCATTAAAGCACAGAGAAAAGGTGTTTGACAACTCATTTTTTTCTACCTGATGTACACACACACTGAAATTGATGCCTGCAGAATGTTCCAAAAAAGTTGTTACAGAGGCAAAAAAAGACATGGAAAGTTCTAAAATGCTCAAAAACGTTTTAAAGTAAAGAGGCTAATTGGTAACAGGCAATACTATATTATATTATACTATAAAAAAGAACTATACTATATTATAGGTTATACTAGACACACTCCTGAAAGGCTTAGTTGTTCACAGTTGACAATGGCAAGAGGTTCTCCATATTGTAAAGGACAGGGAGACAAAATACTCTAACAATTCATGAACATTTGTCAACATATCATGGCTTGGAATTTAGAGATTTGTTGTCTACAGCCCATAAATTTGTCAAAAAAATTATAAAATCTGGAGAACTTTAAGTATGATCCCCCAAGGCCAAAAATCAACTATAATTGCCTATGACTCGGGGTCTAAGAAAAACTTGATTCACACGTGTATTGTGATATTTAACTTCACAGAAGTCTTTCTCATGACTTTTAGGTTTTAACTGTCCTTATTTGTCACTACTGTTAGGACTTAATGGTATGCATTGGGAATATTCTAAAATAAATTAAAAATGTAAACATTTTAACTATGCTTCTTTATGCAGAAATTACTTACTGCCCCCCGTTTGATGTTCTCCCTGTTGACGTGACATCCTGTCTTTGTGCTATATCAAAGATAATCGAGGTTTGTAAGAGCTCTAAACTTCTGTATGCTGTTTTTATTCACATTTTAATCCTAGCTTTTTGTTGTCGTTGTAATTTAGAAGAAAAAAACAAAATTAGATTATGCTCACCCCTTCCCTTAAGGGTCTGCATGTACTGACTGATAATTATGAGTTTATAACACCATGAATGAGAGTGTGATCTAACCACTGCTCTCCTCTGTGGTCGAAGCTGGTTGCTATGGAGAAGACGAACTAAAACAGCATCGAAGGCTGATGTCAGACACTTTTCTTTCCACATCCTCCCCTCATACAGTTAGGCTCCCTCTCGTTTTGTCCACTTCATAGCCTCACTGCACATTATTTTGTTTTAGTATTTACGGATACACTTTGGATTAATTGGGCACCCAATCTGACCTGTTGATTTCAAAGCACACAGTAATACTCTATCCATTAACAGAGGTTAATGCTGCCAGACAGAGGAGCACATAGATCAATGATGTAACAGCCACTTTCACAAATTTAAGACTGACCCAGTCACTGACTTTGTATTACTCAATCTATTTCTGAGACTGGCTCCCTTGAGGTTTCATTGGCACATTTTACTCAGGCATGTATTCTGTTGTATAGGCTGGTAACACAGGATAGAAATACAAAAAAACACAATTATAAAATTATAAAAAGCAAAAATCCAAGTAAACCTCTGTAAATATAATGTGGAAAATGACTTTCTCAAAAGTGCTTCAAATTCTGTTGGATTTGTTGTTATTGGCTCTTTGATCACATGAACAACATGGCATTTCCTTTATGTATGAATATCTATCTATCTATTTATCTATGTATATGTATATATATATATATATATATATATATATATATATATATATAATTTTTTTTTTTTTTTTCTACCAGTGAGCCGTTCCCTTCTAACCACTGCTCCTGCAATCACATGTGGGAAAGGACACAGACTCACCTACTTTGGGACACTGTATATAGCAACAAACTGACAGAATTATCCAAGAGCTCTGAGAAACTAACACATCTTCCAAGTCAAAGAACAGACTTGTGAAAATCCAGGTCTAATCCAGGTATTCTGTTTTAGGCGTCGATGCCTCTTTAATGTGGGTTGCCAGTAGCTAAGCTGTTAGTCAGTGTGTCCCATGTACAGAAAATCTGCTGCCAGCCTGTGGTCAAATCAGGCTTGCACCCTGGGCCACATGTCTTCCCCACTTTCTTACACTACCCAATTTTAGGTCAGGCAAGAAAAGCCTGACCTAAAATTAAAATAAAAAAATGAATCTGATATTTCTTAAGACGTAAAAATTATCGAAACCTAATGTCCAGACCTGCCTGATGCTAAAATGGCTTTATATAACACATACACCATTTTCAGAATTATTTTATGTTCTATAAAAATTTCTGAATTTTGTTTACCATGGGCATAATTTCAGGAATTTCATCAAAAGCTTTCTTAAAAGTCCTTTAAAATATGACAAGAGAACTGTATTTGCTTACATGATATATTGCTTTAATATTTAAAACTCTTAACTGTACCACGGAAGAAAATAATGAATTGAATGAGTGAAAAACTACAATTCATAACCATGGTTTCTCAAAGATGCAAACAATCATGATTTATAAATAAAATGCAAGAAACCCCCGGATATTTCATCCATTACACGCATTACTCTTACGTATAGTCCAAAATGTTGTCACTACAAAATGACCACTTTCCAATGAAATATCTGAACAAAATAAAAAAACAAAATCAACACAAAACTGTGATGCCAGGGGCTTGTGTCTGTATCTTAGGAGGTTATTTACTGGAGTAACAGTCATCCAGAGGGAGGGGAAATTGAATAAGCTAGGACTAAGCTAACATGACAGAGGGAACCTGACTGGATGGGTAAAAGCAGCAGTATGAGTACACATGGTAATCTGAGTAATTTGTTACAATCACTATTCAGAAACAGGTTCATATAGTTTTGCTATGGTCATTTGTGTTTTTATAATAATTGCTTGTCAATGCTCTGCGTCAGAATTAGCCTCCCCCCACCCTGCCAGCACACGCATACACACATATGTTTAGAAGCCCCAGAGGGCCCACGGGGGACACGGGGCATTCAGCACCCCAAACACTTAATTAAGCAGTACTCATTAGTGTATGCATGTGTCCTATGTGTTTGGTTGTGTCTGCCTGCAAAAAAAAAAGAGAGATGCAAGTGTGTTTGTAACTGCTTATTTTTCAAGGCCATGTGTGTATAGTCGTCAACACGTGTGTATTTGTGTGAGTGCGGGACATTGACCCCGTTTTGGCAGTTCTTTGTACTGGGCTAATGATGGAGCTTTTTTTACACTGAGTATATGTGGAAGAGCCTTGATCTGAATTGGAATACAGTTTTAATGAAGGAAAAGTAGGACACAAACACGCACACAAGCATCAATAAACATGAATGTAGACAAACTTGCCAAGGCAAAGTTGCGCCCAGCACAGCTATGTAAAAGGTGGACTGGCGGACAGGAGGGGCAATCGCCCAAAAAAACACACTAACCTGTCATTGAAGGTGTGTTTGCCCTGGGGTCGCTCTACTCCTGCTGGTTTCTCCACAGCAGGACTGGCTGCCTGCAGAGAAATACAAAGAAAAGCTTCCTGTTAGTGTGTAAGAGGCATTTGGGAAAAAACGATGAAAGAGTGTTACAAACCACTTCAACAGAATACTCAATCCATCCAAAAGGGAATATTTATAGAGATTCGGATAGATTCACTAATAACTGCTGAAATAAACAAAAAGTGGTGATGAAATGTTTGAGCAGATTAAAGAATTCTCCGTCTTCATTTTTGGCTGTCATTACATAACATCAAAATGGCAAATTGAGCTTCTATCACAATTTGACATAACGGGGAATGCCTGAATGGAGTAAATGAATTTGAAACAATTGTTAAAGCAGCTAAACTGATGGATGGATGATCTACAAATAGCAATTAATATGTGTAGGCAAGAAGACAGTGTTGTCAGCTGTAATAAATAATTCTGTCAACAGGCATGACAACTCAGAGAAAGAGAGTGAGAAGAGCAGTGTGAATGTGAGCCAAGGGAGCTGTAATAATTACTTTATACACTGACATCAGGCTTTCATGAAGCTGTGCACGTGTTTGTGTTAGAGACAAAGAGAGGTCAGATCCACAGGGCAGAGGTCACAGTTCAAGCCCAACAGTATTAGGATGATGAATCATCTAAACCCAATATGCGACAGTGTCACATATCTCTGTGTCTGTATGACGGCAAATGTGTATGTGCTTTAGGAAGCAATGTGTGACTGGCAGATATGCTTTAGAAAAAAGGTTTTAAACTTTAAAATGTATACTAGGAGAATAAAAATGACAAAGATCAACAGCCCAAAAAATAATACAGCCTGTAAAGCATTTAACTCGGAGAGAATATTTGCTAATGTTTTTCTGATTCCAGACACTGTGAGACAAGTATTGATTTTATTGGTCTACAGAGACCCAAAGTCCTGATGTCACCTCCAGACCAGCTGCTTCTCTACAGCATTTTTACTTGATGAAAAAATCCAATTTTATCTTATTACTGTTAAACAATAAGTCCTGAAAAATGTGTACAGCTACAGTTACATTTTGGAGAATGTAGTCTTTATAAAAAGGCATCATGATGTCGTTTCTGTTATTTATCCATGTAGACCTGAAACCGTCTTATTGTCTGACTAATTAAATAAATTCAAATGCTAGACTTTATTTCTCTTTTCTTTCTTTCTTTTTAGTTTGCTTTTGTTAGTTTTTTGTTAGTCTTTGTTTGTCTTTTCTGACCAGCTCCAGTCACAGCAATAATATTAAGCAGCAGACAGACAGACAGACTGCACATTTCCAATTTAAAAACAAAGATCAGTTTGGTGGCCTGGTTACCTCAAGCTGTACCTAAAGACTCTACAGTAACAGAGGTAAGCAATTACAGTAGTGGAAAGCAATTCAAAATAAATATCAAACACCTTTTGAATGTATGGATGTGTTTGTCTATCTCTCAATATCTGGCAACTTAAACTAACATAAGTTAGACTTTAGTCCTTATCTGCATGTCCATATGTAGACTGCATGTGAATGTCAGAGCTCAGGCATGCCCATGTGACAAACACACACAGGTCAATAAGGCTCAATGTTAGCAGCAGGAACTAATGGACTCCTAACATGACCTTACACCTTTGACCTCTCACCCTACTGCCATATGACCTCTACCACCTGTCGGAGAAGAGGAGAAGGAAGAAAGAAAGAAAACAGAAAGCTGTGAGATAGATGGCTGAGTAATGGACAGAGAAATATCAGAGAGTCATGAGTATCAAAAAAAGAACAAAAGAATCAGTGACAGCAGCGATGGAGGTTAGATGAGAGCGAAAAGTGAGTGACAGACTGCAGATACTGTAACCATATGTTTGGGCTTCAGCGGTTTAGAAATCAATTAGTCTGGCCGAGCAGCATATGCTCTCATGTGAGCTTAATTATATCAAGATGACAGGTAACATTAATTATCCTAACCTCTTTGTCATAACAACAGCCACTCATACATTAATTGGGAGTCTCTGATGTTTAATTGTATGGCTTGTTTAATGACTACATGCAGAAGCAGTCTCTCTTTGGAAGAAGCAACATATTCATTACAGGCCTGCAACGTATTTCATTTACTAAAGGCTACACATAACAAATACATAAATTAATAAACATCTATTGTTTTATTAACCTCAAATTCAATACAGCTGTGTGGAAAATGCTTTTTTTAAAGACTTTTTTGAGACATTTTGTGCCTTTATTGATGGGAGGGAGAGACAGTGGATAGGCTTGTGAAAGGGGGGCAAGAGAGAGTAGAGGAGGACACTCAACAAACTGGCCACAGGCTGGATATATACCCTGGCCAGCAGAAGCATGTATATGTGTCATTTCTGATTGCTTAACACTCTGCCAAACGTGCACCCCGGAAAAGGCACTTTTGTACATGATAGCAACATTTTCTGCTTTTCCTGGGAAGACGTGTAATCTTACTAATTCATGGGGCGTCTGTAGCTTAGCCTGATAGTACGCTGCACCAACAACCGGAAAGTGTCAGATTTGAGCCCAGCTCTGGCTATCACACATGGATGTGTCCTTGGACAATACACTTAACCTGAAGTTGCTCCCACTGCTGCAATAGTGGTGTGTAAATGGATATGAAATCATGTGAATGAAAATGAAGGAGAAAAGTATCTTGGCTGTGTCTCTCCATCCTCTCCAATGTCAGTTTAAAGACCCACAGGGACTTTAAACAGAAAGGTTACATTTTTTAAGGTAATTAACTGTTTTATGATTATCAGGCATGTTTGAAAAGTACTGTAAATATCAGTTAAACTAAAATGTAGCCGATGTTTTCTGTATACCATATCCTCACCATCAGTGGTCCTGTAGTGAGAAATTGGCAAACAAACCACTTTCCTCCTGAGCGAATATGCCAGGGCTGTCCAATGAAGGTGGACTGAAATTTGTGCATCCAAAATTACGACCAAATGAAATGTTTAACCACCACTATCACTAACTCTTATCCAGATTTCCTATAAACATACTGAAATAACTACCGCGACTTCGACTCCCCCACTCTGCACCAAACCTCAGCAGAGATGCACCTCCAGTCTGAAAGGTCCTTTATGGTGCACAATCTTAAATTGACCATGTAGCTGACCTGGATTAAAACATACTAACAATGAAAGACTCTGCACCAATAGTAAAAGTCAAAGCAGAAACCTTATACAATGGTAACCATAAAGACTTAACCAACTGCAAATTCTAATACCAATATTTTTATTTCATTATTTCTTCTGGTGTAATTCTCCAACAGTGTGAACACTATCATTCACGTCTGACCATAAAACAGATCAGAGTCTGTCCAACAGGTCACTTCTTCTGACTAAAAAAATTATTCTTCCATAAATCAGCTGTTAGGTTTGTCAGATGCCAACCAAAAATTATTGGATACAACCCATAAACATATGTTGTTAAAACAATGAAGCTGTGCATCTCTATCAAAATTATGAATCTGGCAGGTAAATGCTACACTTACAGCTATAAAATATGTAACGTATCAAAATAGTAAACAGAATGAACATACATTTTTCAAACACATATCTGTCCACAAAAAAATACTTGATAACAGCTTGAAGACATAATGCATTAGTTTGCTGACGTTGCACAGTTAATTTAATATTTGTGAGCATAAGTGCTGGTCCAAAAAAAAACTCAAGCAGAAGCAGATTTCCATTTTGATTATGTGATAGATAATACTACCTTATAAAGCAACTGGTATA